>OY776670.1:0-2400000 GCA_963675795.1 Crossocerus cetratus | reverse complement strand
GCGAGCATTCCCAAAACCTGATCTCCTGTTTTTTGAACTCCAGAACCGTGTTTGTGCATTTCTCAAGACTAATTCCGACGTAAAATGACACGAGGAACACGTTGGAAGCGACAGAATTGCGATCCGAGCAACCGTTGACGAGAAAATCGCGAGCATTCCCAAAACCTGATCTCGTGTTTTTTGAACTCCACAACCGTGTTTGTGCATTTCTCAAGACTAATTCCGACGTAAAATGACACGAGGAACACGTTGGAAGCGACAGAATTGCGATTCGAGCAACCGTTGACGAGAAAATCGCGAGCATTCCCAAAACATGATCTGGTGTTTTTTGGACTGCAGAACCGTGTTTGTGCATTTCTCAAGACTAATTCCGACGTAAAATGACACGAGAAACACGCTGGAAGCGACAGAATTGCGATCCGAGAAACCGTTGACGAGAAAATCGCGAGCATTCCCGAATCCTGATCTCGTGTTTTTTGGGCTCCACACCCGCGTTTGTGCATTTCTCGTGACTGTTTCCGACGTAAAATGACACGAGGAACACATTGGAAGCGACAGAATTGCGATCCGAGAAACCGTTGACGAGAAAATCGCGAGCATTCCCAAAACCTGATCTCGTGTTTTTTGAACTCCAGAACCGTGTTTGTGCATTTCTCAAGACTAATTCCGACGTAAAATGACACGAGGAACACGCTGGAAGCGACAGAATTGCGATCCGAGAAACCGTTGTCGAGAAAATCGCGAGCATTCCCAAATCCTGATCTCGTGTTTTTTGAACTCCAGAACCGCGTTTGTGCATTTCTCGTGACTATTTCCGACGTAAAATGACACGAGGAACACATTGGAAGCGACAGAATTGCGATCCGAGAAACCGTTGACGAGAAAATCGCGAGCATTCCCAAAACCTGATCTCGTGTTTTTTGGACTCCAGAACCGTGTTTGTGCATTTCTCAAGACTAATTCCGACGTAAAATGACCCGAGGAACACGCTGGAAGCGACAGAATTGCGATCCGAGAAACCGTTGACGAGAAAATCGCGAGCATTCCCAAAACTTGATCTCGTGTTTTTTGGACTCCAGAACCGTGTTTGTGCATTTCTCAAGACTAATTCCGACGTAAAATGACACGAGGAACACGCAGGAAGCGACAGAATCGCGATCCGAGAAACCGTTGACGAGAAAATCGCGAGCATTCCCGAATCCTGATCTCGTGTTTTTTGGGCTCCAGAACCGTGTTTGTGCATTTCTCGAGACTAATTCCGATGTAAAATGACGCGAGGAACGCGTTGGAAGCGACAGAATTGCGATCCGAGCAACCGTTGACGAGAATATCGCGAGCATTCCCAAAACCTGATCTCGTGTTTTTTGAACTCCAGAACCGTGTTTGTGCATTTCTCAAGACTAATTCCGACGTAAAATGACACGAGGAACACGTTGGAAGCGACAGAATTGCGATCCGAGAAACCGTTGACGAGAAAATCGCGAGCATTCCCGAATCCTGATCTCGTGTTTTTTGGGCTCCAGAACCGTGTTTGTGCATTTCTCGAGACTAATTCCGATGTAAAATGACGCGAGGAACTCGTCGGAAGCGACAGAATTGCGATCCGAGAAACTGTTGACGAGAAAATCGCGAGCATTCCCGAATCCTGATCTCGTGTTTTTTGGGCTCCAGAACCGTGTTTGTGCATTTCTCGAGACTAATTCCGATGTAAAATGACGCGAGGAACACATTGGAAGCGACAGAATTGCGATCCGAGAAACCGTTGACGAGAAAATCGCGAGCATTCCCAAAACCTGATCTCGTGTTTTTTGGACTCCAGAACCGTGTTTGTGCATTTCTCAAGACTAATTCCGACGTAAAATGACACGAGGAACACGCAGGAAGCGACAGAATCGCGATCCGAGAAACCGTTGACGAGAAAATCGCGAGCATTCCCGAATCCTGATCTCGTGTTTTTTGGGCTCCAGAACCGTGTTTGTGCATTTCTCGAGACTAATTCCGATGTAAAATGACGCGAGGAACGCGTTGGAAGCGACAGAATTGCGATCCGAGCAACCGTTGACGAGAAAATCGCGAGCATTCCCAAAACCTGATCTCCTGTTTTTTGAACACCAGAACCGTGTTTGTGCATTTCTCAAGACTAATTCCGACGTAAAATGACACGGGGAACATGTTGGAAGCGACAGAATTGCGATCCGAGAAACCGTTGACGAGAAAATCGCGAGCATTCCCAAAACCTGATCTCGTGTTTTTTGAACTCCAGAACCGTGTTTGTGCATTTCTCAAGACTAATTCCGACGTAAAATGACACGAGGAACACGCTGGAAGCGACAGAATCGCGATCCGAGAAACCGTTGACGAGAAAATCGCGAGCATTCCCAAAACCTGATCTCGTGTTTTGGGAACTCCAGAACCGTGTTTGTGCATTTCTCGTGACTATTTCCGACGTAAAATGACACGAGGAACTCGTCGGAAGCGACAGAATTGCGATCCGAGAAACCGTTGACGAGAAAATCGCGAGCATTCCCGAATCCTGATCTCGTGTTTTTTGGGCTCCAGAACCGTGTTTGTGCATTTCTCGAGACTAATTCCGATGTAAAATGACGCGAGGAACGCGTTGGAAGCGACAGAATTGCGATCCGAGCAACCGTTGCCGAGAAAATCGCGAGCATTCCCAAATCCTGAACTCGTGTTTTTTGGACTCCAGAACCCTATTTGTGCATTTCTCAAGACTAATTCCGACGTAAAATGACGCGAGGAACGCGTTGGAAGCGACAGAATTGCCATCCGAGCAACCGTTGACGAGAAAATCGCGAGCATTCCCAGAACTGAACTCGTGTTTTTTGGACTCCAGAAACGTTTACGTGCATTTCTGGTGACTATTTCCGACGTAAAATCACGCGAGGAACACGTTGGAAGCGACAGAATTGCGATCCGAGAAACCGTTGACGAGAAAATCGCGAGCATTCCCAAATCGTGATCTCGTGTTTTTTGAACTCCAGAACCGCGTTTGTGCATTTCTCGTGACTATTTCCGACGTAAAATGACACGAGGAACACATTGGAAGCGACAGAATTGCGATCCGAGAAACCGTTGACGAGAAAATCGCGAGCATTCCCAAAACCTGATCTCGTGTTTTTTGGACTCCAGAACCGTGTTTGTGCATTTCTCAAGACTAATTCCGACGTAAAATGACCCGAGGAACACGCTGGAAGCGACAGAATTGCGATCCGAGAAACCGTTGACGAGAAAATCGCGAGCATTCCCAAAACTTGATCTCTTGTTTTTTGGACCCCAGAACCGTGTTTGTGCATTTCTCAAGACTAATTCCGACGTAAAATGACACGAGGAACACGCAGGAAGCGTCAGAATCGCGATCCGAGAAACCGTTGACGAGAAAATCGCGAGCATTCCCGAATCCTGATCTCGTGTTTTTTGGGCTCCAGAACCGTGTTTGTGCATTTCTCGAGACTAATTCCGATGTAAAATGACGCGAGGAACTCGTCGGAAGCGACAGAATTGCGATCCGAGAAACCGTTGACGAGAAAATCGCGAGCATTCCCGAATCCTGATCTCGTATTTTTTGGGCTCCAGAACCGTGTTTGTGCATTTCTCGAGACTAATTCCGATGTAAAATGACGCGAGGAACGCGTTGGAAGCGACGGAATTGCGATCCGAGAAACCCTTGACAAGAAAATCGCGAGCATTCCCAAATCCTGAACTCGTGTTTTTTGAACTCCAGAACCGTGTTTGTGCATTTCTCGTGACTATTTCCGACGTAAAATGACACGAGGAACTCGTCGGAAGCGACAGAATTGCGATCCGAGAAACCGTTGACGAGAAAATCATAAGCATTCCCAAAACCTGATCTCGTGTTTTTTGAACTCCAGAACCGTGTTTGTGCATTTCTCAAGACTAATTCCGACGTAAAATGACACGAGGAACTCGTCGGAAGCGACAGAATTGCGATCCGAGAAACCGTTGACGAGAAAATCGCAAGCATTCCCAAAACCTGATCTCGTGTTTTTTGAACTCCAGAACCGTGTTTGTGCATTTCTCGTGACTATTTCCGACGTAAAATGACACGAGGAACACATTGGAAGCGACAGAATTACGATCCGAGAAACCGTTGACGAGAAAATCGCGAGCATTCCCAAAACCTGATCTCGTGTTTTTTGGACTCCAGAACCGTGTTTGTGCATTTCTCAAGACTAATTCCGACGTAAAATGACCCGAGGAACGCGTTGGAAGCGACAGAATTGCCATCCGAGCAACCGTTGACGAGAAAATCGCGAGCATTCCCAGAACTGAACTCGTGTTTTTTGGACTCCAGAAACGTTTACGTGCATTTCTGGTGACTATTTCCGACGTAAAATCACCCGAGGAACACGTTGGAAGCGACAGAATTGCGATCCGAGAAACCGTTGACGAGAAAATCGCGAGCATTCCCAAATCGTGATCTCGTGTTTTTTGAACTCCAGAACCGCGTTTGTGCATTTCTCGTGACTATTTCCGACGTAAAATGACACGAGGAACACATTGGAAGCGACAGAATTGCGATCCGAGAAACCGTTGACCAGAAAATCGCGAGCATTCCCAAAACCTGATCTCGTGTTTTTTGGACTCCAGAACCGCGTTTGTGCATTTCTCGTGACTATTTCCGACGTAAAATGACACGAGGAACACATTGGAAGCGACAGAATTGCGATCCGAGAAACCGTTGACGAGAAAATCGCGAGCATCCCCAAAACCTGATCTCGTGTTTTTTGGACTCCAGAACCGTGTTTGTGCATTTCTCAAGACTAATTCCGACGTAAAATGACACGAGGAACACGCAGGAAGCGACAGAATCGCGATCCGAGAAACCGTTGACGAGAAAATCGCGAGAATTCCCGAATCCTGATCTCGTGTTTTTTGGGCTCCAGAACCGTGTTTGTGCATTTCTCGAGACTAATTCCGATGTAAAATGACGCGAGGAACGCGTTGGAAGCGACAGAATTGCGATCCGAGCAACCGTTGACGAGAAAATCGCGAGCATTCCCAAAACCTGATCTCCTGTTTTTTGAACTCCAGAACCGTGTTTGTGCATTTCTCAAGACTAATTCCGACGTAAAATGACACGAGGAACACGTTGGAAGCGACAGAATTGCGATCCGAGCAACCGTTGACGAGAAAATCGCGAGCATTCCCAAAACCTGATCTCGTGTTTTTTGAACTCCACAACCGTGTTTGTGCATTTCTCAAGACTAATTCCGACGTAAAATGACACGAGGAACACGTTGGAAGCGACAGAATTGCGATTCGAGCAACCGTTGACGAGAAAATCGCGAGCATTCCCAAAACATGATCTGGTGTTTTTTGGACTGCAGAACCGTGTTTGTGCATTTCTCAAGACTAATTCCGACGTAAAATGACACGAGAAACACGCTGGAAGCGACAGAATTGCGATCCGAGAAACCGTTGACGAGAAAATCGCGAGCATTCCCGAATCCTGATCTCGTGTTTTTTGGGCTCCACACCCGCGTTTGTGCATTTCTCGTGACTGTTTCCGACGTAAAATGACACGAGGAACACATTGGAAGCGACAGAATTGCGATCCGAGAAACCGTTGACGAGAAAATCGCGAGCATTCCCAAAACCTGATCTCGTGTTTTTTGAACTCCAGAACCGTGTTTGTGCATTTCTCAAGACTAATTCCGACGTAAAATGACACGAGGAACACGCTGGAAGCGACAGAATTGCGATCCGAGAAACCGTTGTCGAGAAAATCGCGAGCATTCCCAAATCCTGATCTCGTGTTTTTTGAACTCCAGAACCGCGTTTGTGCATTTCTCGTGACTATTTCCGACGTAAAATGACACGAGGAACACATTGGAAGCGACAGAATTGCGATCCGAGAAACCGTTGACGAGAAAATCGCGAGCATTCCCAAAACCTGATCTCGTGTTTTTTGGACTCCAGAACCGTGTTTGTGCATTTCTCAAGACTAATTCCGACGTAAAATGACCCGAGGAACACGCTGGAAGCGACAGAATTGCGATCCGAGAAACCGTTGACGAGAAAATCGCGAGCATTCCCAAAACTTGATCTCGTGTTTTTTGGACTCCAGAACCGTGTTTGTGCATTTCTCAAGACTAATTCCGACGTAAAATGACACGAGGAACACGCAGGAAGCGACAGAATCGCGATCCGAGAAACCGTTGACGAGAAAATCGCGAGCATTCCCGAATCCTGATCTCGTGTTTTTTGGGCTCCAGAACCGTGTTTGTGCATTTCTCGAGACTAATTCCGATGTAAAATGACGCGAGGAACGCGTTGGAAGCGACAGAATTGCGATCCGAGCAACCGTTGACGAGAATATCGCGAGCATTCCCAAAACCTGATCTCGTGTTTTTTGAACTCCAGAACCGTGTTTGTGCATTTCTCAAGACTAATTCCGACGTAAAATGACACGAGGAACACGTTGGAAGCGACAGAATTGCGATCCGAGAAACCGTTGACGAGAAAATCGCGAGCATTCCCGAATCCTGATCTCGTGTTTTTTGGGCTCCAGAACCGTGTTTGTGCATTTCTCGAGACTAATTCCGATGTAAAATGACGCGAGGAACTCGTCGGAAGCGACAGAATTGCGATCCGAGAAACTGTTGACGAGAAAATCGCGAGCATTCCCGAATCCTGATCTCGTGTTTTTTGGGCTCCAGAACCGTGTTTGTGCATTTCTCGAGACTAATTCCGATGTAAAATGACGCGAGGAACACATTGGAAGCGACAGAATTGCGATCCGAGAAACCGTTGACGAGAAAATCGCGAGCATTCCCAAAACCTGATCTCGTGTTTTTTGGACTCCAGAACCGTGTTTGTGCATTTCTCAAGACTAATTCCGACGTAAAATGACACGAGGAACACGCAGGAAGCGACAGAATCGCGATCCGAGAAACCGTTGACGAGAAAATCGCGAGCATTCCCGAATCCTGATCTCGTGTTTTTTGGGCTCCAGAACCGTGTTTGTGCATTTCTCGAGACTAATTCCGATGTAAAATGACGCGAGGAACGCGTTGGAAGCGACAGAATTGCGATCCGAGCAACCGTTGACGAGAAAATCGCGAGCATTCCCAAAACCTGATCTCCTGTTTTTTGAACACCAGAACCGTGTTTGTGCATTTCTCAAGACTAATTCCGACGTAAAATGACACGGGGAACATGTTGGAAGCGACAGAATTGCGATCCGAGAAACCGTTGACGAGAAAATCGCGAGCATTCCCAAAACCTGATCTCGTGTTTTTTGAACTCCAGAACCGTGTTTGTGCATTTCTCAAGACTAATTCCGACGTAAAATGACACGAGGAACACGCTGGAAGCGACAGAATCGCGATCCGAGAAACCGTTGACGAGAAAATCGCGAGCATTCCCAAAACCTGATCTCGTGTTTTGGGAACTCCAGAACCGTGTTTGTGCATTTCTCGTGACTATTTCCGACGTAAAATGACACGAGGAACTCGTCGGAAGCGACAGAATTGCGATCCGAGAAACCGTTGACGAGAAAATCGCGAGCATTCCCGAATCCTGATCTCGTGTTTTTTGGGCTCCAGAACCGTGTTTGTGCATTTCTCGAGACTAATTCCGATGTAAAATGACGCGAGGAACGCGTTGGAAGCGACAGAATTGCGATCCGAGCAACCGTTGCCGAGAAAATCGCGAGCATTCCCAAATCCTGAACTCGTGTTTTTTGGACTCCAGAACCCTATTTGTGCATTTCTCAAGACTAATTCCGACGTAAAATGACGCGAGGAACGCGTTGGAAGCGACAGAATTGCCATCCGAGCAACCGTTGACGAGAAAATCGCGAGCATTCCCAGAACTGAACTCGTGTTTTTTGGACTCCAGAAACGTTTACGTGCATTTCTGGTGACTATTTCCGACGTAAAATCACGCGAGGAACACGTTGGAAGCGACAGAATTGCGATCCGAGAAACCGTTGACGAGAAAATCGCGAGCATTCCCAAATCGTGATCTCGTGTTTTTTGAACTCCAGAACCGCGTTTGTGCATTTCTCGTGACTATTTCCGACGTAAAATGACACGAGGAACACATTGGAAGCGACAGAATTGCGATCCGAGAAACCGTTGACGAGAAAATCGCGAGCATTCCCAAAACCTGATCTCGTGTTTTTTGGACTCCAGAACCGTGTTTGTGCATTTCTCAAGACTAATTCCGACGTAAAATGACCCGAGGAACACGCTGGAAGCGACAGAATTGCGATCCGAGAAACCGTTGACGAGAAAATCGCGAGCATTCCCAAAACTTGATCTCTTGTTTTTTGGACTCCAGAACCGTGTTTGTGCATTTCTCAAGACTAATTCCGACGTAAAATGACACGAGGAACACGCAGGAAGCGTCAGAATCGCGATCCGAGAAACCGTTGACGAGAAAATCGCGAGCATTCCCGAATCCTGATCTCGTGTTTTTTGGGCTCCAGAACCGTGTTTGTGCATTTCTCGAGACTAATTCCGATGTAAAATGACGCGAGGAACTCGTCGGAAGCGACAGAATTGCGATCCGAGAAACCGTTGACGAGAAAATCGCGAGCATTCCCGAATCCTGATCTCGTATTTTTTGGGCTCCAGAACCGTGTTTGTGCATTTCTCGAGACTAATTCCGATGTAAAATGACGCGAGGAACGCGTTGGAAGCGACGGAATTGCGATCCGAGAAACCCTTGACAAGAAAATCGCGAGCATTCCCAAATCCTGAACTCGTGTTTTTTGAACTCCAGAACCGTGTTTGTGCATTTCTCGTGACTATTTCCGACGTAAAATGACACGAGGAACTCGTCGGAAGCGACAGAATTGCGATCCGAGAAACCGTTGACGAGAAAATCATAAGCATTCCCAAAACCTGATCTCGTGTTTTTTGAACTCCAGAACCGTGTTTGTGCATTTCTCAAGACTAATTCCGACGTAAAATGACACGAGGAACTCGTCGGAAGCGACAGAATTGCGATCCGAGAAACCGTTGACGAGAAAATCGCAAGCATTCCCAAAACCTGATCTCGTGTTTTTTGAACTCCAGAACCGTGTTTGTGCATTTCTCGTGACTATTTCCGACGTAAAATGACACGAGGAACACATTGGAAGCGACAGAATTACGATCCGAGAAACCGTTGACGAGAAAATCGCGAGCATTCCCAAAACCTGATCTCGTGTTTTTTGGACTCCAGAACCGTGTTTGTGCATTTCTCAAGACTAATTCCGACGTAAAATGACCCGAGGAACGCGTTGGAAGCGACAGAATTGCCATCCGAGCAACCGTTGACGAGAAAATCGCGAGCATTCCCAGAACTGAACTCGTGTTTTTTGGACTCCAGAAACGTTTACGTGCATTTCTGGTGACTATTTCCGACGTAAAATCACCCGAGGAACACGTTGGAAGCGACAGAATTGCGATCCGAGAAACCGTTGACGAGAAAATCGCGAGCATTCCCAAATCGTGATCTCGTGTTTTTTGAACTCCAGAACCGCGTTTGTGCATTTCTCGTGACTATTTCCGACGTAAAATGACACGAGGAACACATTGGAAGCGACAGAATTGCGATCCGAGAAACCGTTGACCAGAAAATCGCGAGCATTCCCAAAACCTGATCTCGTGTTTTTTGGACTCCAGAACCGCGTTTGTGCATTTCTCGTGACTATTTCCGACGTAAAATGACACGAGGAACACATTGGAAGCGACAGAATTGCGATCCGAGAAACCGTTGACGAGAAAATCGCGAGCATCCCCAAAACCTGATCTCGTGTTTTTTGGACTCCAGAACCGTGTTTGTGCATTTCTCAAGACTAATTCCGACGTAAAATGACACGAGGAACACGCAGGAAGCGACAGAATCGCGATCCGAGAAACCGTTGACGAGAAAATCGCGAGAATTCCCGAATCCTGATCTCGTGTTTTTTGGGCTCCAGAACCGTGTTTGTGCATTTCTCGAGACTAATTCCGATGTAAAATGACGCGAGGAACGCGTTGGAAGCGACAGAATTGCGATCCGAGCAACCGTTGACGAGAAAATCGCGAGCATTCCCAAAACCTGATCTCCTGTTTTTTGAACTCCAGAACCGTGTTTGTGCATTTCTCAAGACTAATTCCGACGTAAAATGACACGGGGAACACGTTGGAAGCGACAGAATTGCGATCCGAGCAACCGTTGACGAGAAAATCGCGAGCATTCCCAAAACCTGATCTCGTGTTTTTTGAACTCCAGAACCGTGTTTGTGCATTTCTCAAGACTAATTCCGACGTAAAATGACACGAGGAACACGTTGGAAGCGACAGAATTGCGATTCGAGCAACCGTTGACGAGAAAATCGCGAGCATTCCCAAAACATGATCTGGTGTTTTTTGGACTCCAGAACCGCGTTTGTGCATTTCTCAAGACTAATTCCGACGTAAAATGACACGAGGAACACGTTGGAAGCGACAGAATTGCGATCCGAGAAACCGTTGACGAGAAAATCGCGAGCATTCCCGAATCCTGATCTCGTGTTTTTTGGGCTCCAGAACCGTGTTTGTGCATTTCTCGAGACTAATTCCGATGTAAAATGACGCGAGGAACTCGTCGGAAGCGACAGAATTGCGATCCGAGAAACCGTTGACGAGAAAATCGCGAGCATTCCCGAATCCTGATCTCGTGTTTTTTGGGCTCCAGAACCGTGTTTGTGCATTTCTCGAGACTAATTCCGATGTAAAATGACGCGAGGAACGCGTTGGAAGCGACGGAATTGCGATCCGAGAAACCCTTGACAAGAAAATCGCGAGCATTCCCAAATCCTGAACTCGTGTTTTTTGAACTCCAGAACCGTGTTTGTGCATTTCTCGTGACTATTTCCGACGTAAAATGACACGAGGAACTCGTCGGAAGCGACAGAATTGCGATCCGAGAAACCGTTGACGAGAAAATCGCAAGCATTCCCAAAACCTGATCTCGTGTTTTTTGAACTCCAGAACCGTGTTTGTGCATTTCTCAAGACTAATTCCGACGTAAAATGACACGAGGAACTCGTCGGAAGCGACAGAATTGCGATCCGAGAAACCGTTGACGAGAAAATCGCAAGCATTCCCAAAACCTGATCTCGTGTTTTTTGAACTCCAGAACCGTGTTTGTGCATTTCTCGTGACTATTTCCGACGTAAAATGACACGAGGAACACATTGGAAGCGACAGAATTACGATCCGAGAAACCGTTGACGAGAAAATCGCGAGCATTCCCAAAACCTGATCTCGTGTTTTTTGGACTCCAGAACCGTGTTTGTGCATTTCTCAAGACTAATTCCGACGTAAAATGACCCGAGGAACGCGTTGGAAGCGACAGAATTGCCATCCGAGCAACCGTTGACGAGAAAATCGCGAGCATTCCCAGAACTGAACTCGTGTTTTTTGGACTCCAGAAACGTTTACGTGCATTTCTGGTGACTATTTCCGACGTAAAATCACCCGAGGAACACGTTGGAAGCGACAGAATTGCGATCCGAGAAACCGTTGACGAGAAAATCGCGAGCATTCCCAAATCGTGATCTCGTGTTTTTTGAACTCCAGAACCGCGTTTGTGCATTTCTCGTGACTATTTCCGACGTAAAATGACACGAGGAACACATTGGAAGCGACAGAATTGCGATCCGAGAAACCGTTGACCAGAAAATCGCGAGCATTCCCAAAACCTGATCTCGTGTTTTTTGGACTCCAGAACCGCGTTTGTGCATTTCTCGTGACTATTTCCGACGTAAAATGACACGAGGAACACATTGGAAGCGACAGAATTGCGATCCGAGAAACCGTTGACGAGAAAATCGCGAGAATTCCCGAATCCTGATCTCGTGTTTTTTGGGCTCCAGAACCGTGTTTGTGCATTTCTCGAGACTAATTCCGATGTAAAATGACGCGAGGAACGCGTTGGAAGCGACAGAATTGCGATCCGAGCAACCGTTGACGAGAAAATCGCGAGCATTCCCAAAACCTGATCTCCTGTTTTTTGAACTCCAGAACCGTGTTTGTGCATTTCTCAAGACTAATTCCGACGTAAAATGACACGGGGAACACGTTGGAAGCGACAGAATTGCGATCCGAGCAACCGTTGACGAGAAAATCGCGAGCATTCCCAAAACCTGATCTCGTGTTTTTTGAACTCCAGAACCGTGTTTGTGCATTTCTCAAGACTAATTCCGACGTAAAATGACACGAGGAACACGTTGGAAGCGACAGAATTGCGATTCGAGCAACCGTTGACGAGAAAATCGCGAGCATTCCCAAAACATGATCTGGTGTTTTTTGGACTCCAGAACCGCGTTTGTGCATTTCTCAAGACTAATTCCGACGTAAAATGACACGAGGAACACGTTGGAAGCGACAGAATTGCGATCCGAGAAACCGTTGACGAGAAAATCGCGAGCATTCCCGAATCCTGATCTCGTGTTTTTTGGGCTCCAGAACCGTGTTTGTGCATTTCTCGAGACTAATTCCGATGTAAAATGACGCGAGGAACTCGTCGGAAGCGACAGAATTGCGATCCGAGAAACCGTTGACGAGAAAATCGCGAGCATTCCCGAATCCTGATCTCGTGTTTTTTGGGCTCCAGAACCGTGTTTGTGCATTTCTCGAGACTAATTCCGATGTAAAATGACGCGAGGAACGCGTTGGAAGCGACGGAATTGCGATCCGAGAAACCCTTGGCAAGAAAATCGCGAGCATTCCCAAATCCTGAACTCGTGTTTTTTGAACTCCAGAACCGTGTTTGTGCATTTCTCGTGACTATTTCCGACGTAAAATGACACGAGGAACTCGTCGGAAGCGACAGAATTGCGATCCGAGAAACCGTTGACGAGAAAATCGCAAGCATTCCCAATACCTGATCTCGTGTTTTTTGAACTCCAGAACCGTGTTTGTGCATTTCTCAAGACTAATTCCGACGTAAAATGACACGAGGAACTCGTCGGAAGCGACAGAATTGCGATCCGAGAAACCGTTGACGAGAAAATCGCAAGCATTCCCAAAACCTGATCTCGTGTTTTTTGAACTCCAGAACCGTGTTTGTGCATTTCTCAAGACTAATTCCGACGTAAAATGACACGAGGAACACGCTGGAAGCGACAGAATCGCGATCCGAGAAACCGTTGACGAGAAAATCGCGAGCATTCCCAAAACCTGATCTCGTGTTTTGGGAACTCCAGAACCGTGTTTGTGCATTTCTCGTGACTATTTCCGACGTAAAATGACACGAGGAACTCGTCGGAAGCGACAGAATTGCGATCCGAGAAACCGTTGCCGAGAAAATCGCGAGCATTCCCAAATCCTGAACTCGTGTTTTTTGGACTCCAGAACCCTATTTGTGCATTTCTCAAGACTAATTCCGACGTAAAATGACGCGAGGAACGCGTTGGAAGCGACAGAATTGCCATCCGAGCAACCGTTGACGAGAAAATCGCGAGCATTCCCAGAACTGAACTCGTGTTTTTTGGACTCCAGAAACGTTTACGTGCATTTCTGGTGACTATTTCCGACGTAAAATCACCCGAGGAACACGTTGGAAGCGACAGAATTGCGATCCGAGAAACCGTTGACGAGAAAATCGCGAGCATTCCCAAATCGTGATCTCGTGTTTTTTGAACTCCAGAACCGCGTTTGTGCATTTCTCGTGACTATTTCCGACGTAAAATGACACGAGGAACACATTGGAAGCGACAGAATTGCGATCCGAGAAACCGTTGACCAGAAAATCGCGAGCATTCCCAAAACCTGATCTCGTGTTTTTTGGACTCCAGAACCGCGTTTGTGCATTTCTCGTGACTATTTCCGACGTAAAATGACACGAGGAACACATTGGAAGCGACAGAATTGCGATCCGAGAAACCGTTGACGAGAAAATCGCGAGCATTCCCAAAACCTGATCTCGTGTTTTTTGGACTCCAGAACCGTGTTTGTGCATTTCTCAAGACTAATTCCGACGTAAAATGACACGAGGAACACGCAGGAAGCGACAGAATCGCGATCCGAGAAACCGTTGACGAGAAAATCGCGAGCATTCCCGAATCCTGATCTCGTGTTTTTTGGGCTCCAGAACCGTGTTTGTGCATTTCTCGAGACTAATTCCGATGTAAAATGACGCGAGGAACGCGTTGGAAGCGACAGAATTGCGATCCGAGCAACCGTTGACGAGAAAATCGCGAGCATTCCCAAAACCTGATCTCGTGTTTTTTGGACTCCAGAACCGTGTTTGTGCATTTCTCAAGACTAATTCCGACGTAAAATGACACGGGGAACACGTTGGAAGCGACAGAATTGCGATCCGAGCAACCGTTGACGAGAAAATCGCGAGCATTCCCAAAACCTGATCTCGTGTTTTTTGAACTCCAGAACCGTGTTTGTGCATTTCTCAAGACTAATTCCGACGTAAAATGACACGAGGAACACGTTGGAAGCGACAGAATTGCGATCCGAGAAACCGTTGACGAGAAAATCGCGAGCATTCCCGAATCCTGATCTCGTGTTTTTGAGGCTCCAGGACCGTGTTTGTGCATTTCTCGTGACTATTTCCGACGTAAAATGACACGAGGAACACATTGGAAGCGACAGAATTGCGATCCGAGAAACCGTTGACGAGAAAATCGCGAGCATTCCCAAAACCTGATCTCGTGTTTTTTGGACTCCAGAACCGTGTTTGTGCATTTCTCAAGACTAATTCCGACGTAAAATGACACGAGGAACACGCAGGAAGCGACAGAATCGCGATCCGAGAAACCGTTGACGAGAAAATCGCGAGCATTCCCGAATCCTGATCTCGTGTTTTTTGGGCTCCAGAACCGTGTTTGTGCATTTCTCGAGACTAATTCCGATGTAAAATGACGCGAGGAACGCGTTGGAAGCGACAGAATTGCGATCCGAGCAACCGTTGACGAGAAAATCGCGAGCATTCCCAAAACCTGATCTCCTGTTTTTTGAACTCCAGAACCGTGTTTGTGCATTTCTCAAGACTAATTCCGACGTAAAATGACACGGGGAACACGTTGGAAGCGACAGAATTGCGATCCGAGCAACCGTTGACGAGAAAATCGCGAGCATTCCCAAAACCTGATCTCGTGTTTTTTGAACTCCAGAACCGTGTTTGTGCATTTCTCAAGACTAATTCCGACGTAAAATGACACGAGGAACACGTTGGAAGCGACAGAATTGCGATCCGAGAAACCGTTGACGAGAAAATCGCGAGCATTCCCGAATCCTGATCTCGTGTTTTTTGGGCTCCAGAACCGTGTTTGTGCATTTCTCGAGACTAATTCCGATGTAAAATGACGCGAGGAACGCGTTGGAAGCGACGGAATTGCGATCCGAGAAACCCTTGGCAAGAAAATCGCGAGCATTCCCAAATCCTGAACTCGTGTTTTTTGAACTCCAGAACCGTGTTTGTGCATTTCTCGTGACTATTTCCGACGTAAAATGACACGAGGAACTCGTCGGAAGCGACAGAATTGCGATCCGAGAAACCGTTGACGAGAAAATCGCAAGCATTCCCAATACCTGATCTCGTGTTTTTTGAACTCCAGAACCGTGTTTGTGCATTTCTCAAGACTAATTCCGACGTAAAATGACACGAGGAACTCGTCGGAAGCGACAGAATTGCGATCCGAGAAACCGTTGACGAGAAAATCGCAAGCATTCCCAAAACCTGATCTCGTGTTTTTTGAACTCCAGAACCGTGTTTGTGCATTTCTCAAGACTAATTCCGACGTAAAATGACACGAGGAACACGCTGGAAGCGACAGAATCGCGATCCGAGAAACCGTTGACGAGAAAATCGCGAGCATTCCCAAAACCTGATCTCGTGTTTTGGGAACTCCAGAACCGTGTTTGTGCATTTCTCGTGACTATTTCCGACGTAAAATGACACGAGGAACTCGTCGGAAGCGACAGAATTGCGATCCGAGAAACCGTTGCCGAGAAAATCGCGAGCATTCCCAAATCCTGAACTCGTGTTTTTTGGACTCCAGAACCCTATTTGTGCATTTCTCAAGACTAATTCCGACGTAAAATGACGCGAGGAACGCGTTGGAAGCGACAGAATTGCCATCCGAGCAACCGTTGACGAGAAAATCGCGAGCATTCCCAGAACTGAACTCGTGTTTTTTGGACTCCAGAAACGTTTACGTGCATTTCTGGTGACTATTTCCGACGTAAAATCACCCGAGGAACACGTTGGAAGCGACAGAATTGCGATCCGAGAAACCGTTGACGAGAAAATCGCGAGCATTCCCAAATCGTGATCTCGTGTTTTTTGAACTCCAGAACCGCGTTTGTGCATTTGTTGTGACTATTTCCGACGTAAAATGACACGAGGAACACATTGGAAGCGACAGAATTGCCATCCGAGCAACCGTTGACGAGAAAATCGCGAGCATTCCCAGAACTGAACTCGTGTTTTTTGGACTCCAGAAACGTTTACGTGCATTTCTGGTGACTATTTCCGACGTAAAATCACCCGAGGAACACGTTGGAAGCGACAGAATTGCGATCCGAGAAACCGTTGACGAGAAAATCGCGAGCATTCCCAAATCGTGATCTCGTGTTTTTTGAACTCCAGAACCGCGTTTGTGCATTTGTTGTGACTATTTCCGACGTAAAATGACACGAGGAACACATTGGAAGCGACAGAATTGCGATCCGAGAAACCGTTGACCAGAAAATCGCGAGCATTCCCAAAACCTGATCTCGTGTTTTTTGGACTCCAGAACCGCGTTTGTGCATTTCTCGTGACTATTTCCGACGTAAAATGACACGAGGAACACATTGGAAGCGACAGAATTGCGATCCGAGAAACCGTTGACGAGAAAATCGCGAGCATTCCCAAAACCTGATCTCGTGTTTTTTGGACTCCAGAACCGTGTTTGTGCATTTCTCAAGACTAATTCCGACGTAAAATGACACGAGGAACACGCAGGAAGCGACAGAATCGCGATCCGAGAAACCGTTGACGAGAAAATCGCGAGCATTCCCGAATCCTGATCTCGTGTTTTTTGGGCTCCAGAACCGTGTTTGTGCATTTCTCAAGACTAATTCCGACGTAAAATGACACGGGGAACACGTTGGAAGCGACAGAATTGCGATCCGAGCAACCGTTGACGAGAAAATCGCGAGCATTCCCAAAACCTGATCTCGTGTTTTTTGAACTCCAGAACCGTGTTTGTGCATTTCTCAAGACTAATTCCGACGTAAAATGACACGAGGAACACGTTGGAAGCAACAGAATTGCGATTCGAGCAACCGTTGACGAGAAAATCGCGAGCATTCCCAAAACATGATCTGGTGTTTTTTGGACTCCAGAACCGCGTTTGTGCATTTCTCAAGACTAATTCCGACGTAAAATGACACGAGGAACACGTTGGAAGCGACAGAATTGCGATCCGAGAAACCGTTGACGAGAAAATCGCGAGCATTCCCGAATCCTGATCTCGTGTTTTTTGGTCTCCAGAACCGTGTTTGTGCATTTCTCGAGACTAATTCCGATGTAAAATGACGCGAGGAACTCGTCGGAAGCGACAGAATTGCGATCCGAGAAACCGTTGACGAGAAAATCGCGAGCATTCCCGAATCCTGATCTCGTGTTTTTTGGGCTCCAGAACCGTGTTTGTGCATTTCTCGAGACTAATTCCGATGTAAAATGACGCGAGGAACGCGTTGGAAGCGACGGAATTGCGATCCGAGAAACCCTTGACAAGAAAATCGCGAGCATTCCCAAATCCTGAACTCGTGTTTTTTGAACTCCAGAACCGTGTTTGTGCATTTCTCGTGACTATTTCCGACGTAAAATGACACGAGGAACTCGTCGGAAGCGACAGAATTGCGATCCGAGAAACCGTTGACGAGAAAATCGCAAGCATTCCCAAAACCTGATCTCGTGTTTTTTGAACTCCAGAACCGTGTTTGTGCATTTCTCAAGACTAATTCCGACGTAAAATGACACGAGGAACTCGTCGGAAGCGACAGAATTGCGATCCGAGAAACCGTTGACGAGAAAATCGCAAGCATTCCCAAAACCTGATCTCGTGTTTTTTGAACTCCAGAACCGTGTTTGTGCATTTCTCAAGACTAATTCCGACGTAAAATGACACGAGGAACTCGTCGGAAGCGACAGAATTGCGATCCGAGAAACCGTTGACGAGAAAATCGCAAGCATTCCCAAAACCTGATCTAGTGTTTTTTGAACTCCAGAACCGTGTTTGTGCATTTCTCAAGACTAATTCCGACGTAAAATGACACGAGGAACACGCTGGAAGCGACAGAATCGCGATCCGAGAAACCGTTGACGAGAAAATCGCGAGCATTCCCAAAACCTGATCTCGTGTTTTGGGAACTCCAGAACCGTGTTTGTGCATTTCTCGTGACTATTTCCGACGTAAAATGACACGAGGAACTCGTCGGAAGCGACAGAATTGCGATCCGAGAAACCGTTGACGAGAACATCGCGAGCATTCCCGAATCCTGATCTCGTGTTTTTTGTGCTCCAGAACCGTGTTTGTGCATTTCTCGAGACTAATTCCGATGTAAAATGACGCGAGGAACGCGTTGGAAGCAACAGAATTGCGATCCGAGCAACCGTTGACGAGAAAATCGCGAGTATTCCCAAAACCTGATCTCGTGTTTTTTGAACTCCAGAACCGTGTTTGTGCATTTCTCGAGACTAATTCCGGCGTAAAATGACACGAGGAACACGTTGGAAGCGACAGAATTGCGATCCGAGCAACCGTTGACGAGAAAATCGCGAGCATTCCCGAATCCTGATCTCGTGTTTTTGAGGCTCCAGGACCGTGTTTGTGCATTTCTCGTGACTATTTCCGACGTAAAATGACACGAGGAACTCATCGGAAGCGACGGAATTGCGATTCGAGAAACTGTTGACGAGAAAATCGTGAGCATTCCCGAATCCTGATCTCGTGTTTTTTGGGCTCCAGAACCGTGTTTGTGCATTTCTCGAGACTAATTCCGATGTAAAATGACGCGAGGAACGCGTTGGAACCGACAGAATTGCGATCCGAGCAACCGTTGACGAGAAAATCGCGAGCATTCCCGAATCCTGATCTCGTGTTTTTGAGGCTCCAGGACCGTGTTTGTGCATTTCTCGTGACTATTTCCGACGTAAAATGATACGAGGAACTCATCGGAAGCGACGGAATTGCGATTCGAGAAACTGTTGACGAGAAAATCGCGAGCATTCCCGAATCCTGATCTCGTGTTTTTTGGGCTCCAGAACCGCGTTTGTGCATTTCTCGAGACTAATTCCGATGTAAAATGACGCGAGGAACGCGTTGGAAGCGACAGAATTGCGATCCGAGCAACCGTTGACGAGAAAATCGCGACCATTCCCAAAACCTGATCTCGTGTTTTTTGAACTCCAGAACCGTGTTTGTGCATTTCTCAAGACTAATTCCGACGTAAAATGACACGAGGAACACGCTGGAAGCGACAGAATCGCGATCCGAGAAACCGTTGACGAGAAAATCGCGAGCATTCCCAAAACCTGATCTCGTGTTTTGGGAACTCCAGAACAGTGTTTGTGCATTTCTCGTGACTATTTCCGACGTAAAATGACACGAGGAACTCGTCGGAAGCGACAGAATTGCGATCCGAGAAACCGTTGACGAGAAAATCGCGAGCATTCCCGAATCCTGATCTCGTGTTTTTTGGGCTCCAGAACCGTGTTTGTGCATTTCTCGAGACTAATTCCGATGTAAAATGACGCGAGGAACGCGTTGGAAGCGACAGAATTGCGATCCGAGAAACCGTTGACGAGAAAATCGCGAGCATTCCCAAAACCTGATCTCGTGTTTTGGGAACTCCAGAACCGTGTTTGTGCATTTCTCGTGACTATTTCCGACGTAAAATGACACGAGGAACTCGTCGGAAGCGACAGAATTGCGATCCGAGAAACCGTTGACGAGAAAATCGCGAGCATTCCCGAATCCTGATCTCGTGTTTTTTGGGCTCCAGAACCGTGTTTGTGCATTTCTCGAGACTAATTCCGATGTAAAGTGACGCGAGGAACGCGTTGGAAGCGACAGAATTGCGATCCGAGCAACCGTTGACGAGAAAATCGCGAGCATTCCCAAAACCTCAACTCGTGTTTTTTGGACTCCAGAAACATGTTTGTGCATTTCTCATGACTAATTCCGATGTAAAATGACGCGAGGAACGCGTTGGAAGCGACAGAATTGCGATCCGAGCAACCGTTGACGAGAAAATCGCGAGCATTCCCGAATCCTGATCTCGTGTTTTTTGTGCTCCAGGACCGTGTTTGTGCATTTCTCGTGACTATTTCCGACGTAAAATTTCACGAGGAACTCATCGGAAGCGACGGAATTGCGATCCGAGAAACCCTTGACAAGAAAATCGTTGAGCATTCCCAAATCCCGATCTCGTGTTTTTTGGACTCCAGAACCCTGTTTGTGCATTTCTCAAGACTAATTCCGACGTAAAATGACACGAGGAACACGCTGGAAGCGACAGAATCGCGATCCGAGAAACCGTTGACGAGAAAATCGCGAGCATTCCCGAATCCTGATCTCGTGTTTTTTGGGCTCCAGAACCGTGTTTGTGCATTTCTCGAGACTAATTCCGATGTAAAGTGACGCGAGGAACGCGTTGGAAGCGACAGAATTGCGATCCGAGCAACCGTTGACGAGAAAATCGCGAGCATTCCCAAAACCTCAACTCGTGTTTTTTGGACTCCAGAAACATGTTTGTGCATTTCTCATGACTAATTCCGATGTAAAATGACGCGAGGAACGCGTTGGAAGCGACAGAATTGCGATCCGAGCAACCGTTGACGAGAAAATCGCGAGCATTCCCGAATCCTGATCTCGTGTTTTTTGTGCTCCAGGACCGTGTTTGTGCATTTCTCGTGACTATTTCCGACGTAAAATTTCACGAGGAACTCATCGGAAGCGACGGAATTGCGATCCGAGAAACCCTTGACAAGAAAATCGTTGAGCATTCCCAAATCCCGATCTCGTGTTTTTTGGACTCCAGAACCCTGTTTGTGCATTTCTCAAGACTAATTCCGACGTAAAATGACACGAGGAACACGCTGGAAGCGACAGAATCGCGATCCGAGAAACCGTTGACGAGAAAATCGCGAGCATTCCCGAATCCTGATCTCGTGTTTTTTGGGCTCCAGGACCATGTTTGTGCATTTCTCGTGACTATTTCCGACGTAAAATGACACGAGGAACTCGTCGGAAGCGACAGAATTGCGATCCGAGAAACCGTTAACGAGAAAATCGCGAGCATTCCCAAAACCTGATCTCGTGTTTTGGGAACTCCAGAACCGTGTTTGTGCATTTCTCGTGACTATTTCCGACGTAAAATGACACGAGGAACTCGTCGGAAGCGACAGAATTGCGATCCGAGAAACCGTTGACGAGAAAATCGCGAGCATTCCCGAATCCTGATCTCGTGTTTTTTGGGCTCCAGAACCGCGTTTGTGCATTTCTCGTGACTATTTCCGACGTAAAATGACACGAGGAACTCATCGGAAGCGACGGAATTGCGATTCGAGAAACTGTTGACGAGAAAATCGCGAGCATTCCCGAATCCTGATCTCGTGTTTTTTGGGCTCCAGAACCGTGTTTGTGCATTTCTCGAGACTAATTCCGATGTAAAATGACGCGAGGAACGCGTTGGAAGCGACAGAATTGCGATCCGAGCAACCGTTGACGAGAAAATCGCGAGCATTCCCGAATCCTGATCTCGTGTTTTTTGGTCTCCAGAACCGTGTTTGTGCATTTCTCGAGACTAATTCCGATGTAAAATGACGCGAGGAACTCGTCGGAAGCGACAGAATTGCGATCCGAGAAACCGTTGACGAGAAAATCGCGAGCATTCCCGAATCCTGATCTCGTGTTTTTTGGGCTCCAGAACCGTGTTTGTGCATTTCTCGAGACTAATTCCGATGTAAAATGACGCGAGGAACGCGTTGGAAGCGACGGAATTGCGATCCGAGAAACCCTTGACAAGAAAATCGCGAGCATTCCCAAATCCTGAACTCGTGTTTTTTGAACTCCAGAACCGTGTTTGTGCATTTCTCGTGACTATTTCCGACGTAAAATGACACGAGGAACTCGTCGGAAGCGACAGAATTGCGATCCGAGAAACCGTTGACGAGAAAATCGCAAGCATTCCCAAAACCTGATCTCGTGTTTTTTGAACTCCAGAACCGTGTTTGTGCATTTCTCAAGACTAATTCCGACGTAAAATGACACGAGGAACTCGTCGGAAGCGACAGAATTGCGATCCGAGAAACCGTTGACGAGAAAATCGCAAGCATTCCCAAAACCTGATCTCGTGTTTTTTGAACTCCAGAACCGTGTTTGTGCATTTCTCAAGACTAATTCCGACGTAAAATGACACGAGGAACTCGTCGGAAGCGACAGAATTGCGATCCGAGAAACCGTTGACGAGAAAATCGCAAGCATTCCCAAAACCTGATCTCGTGTTTTTTGAACTCCAGAACCGTGTTTGTGCATTTCTCAAGACTAATTCCGACGTAAAATGACACGAGGAACACGCTGGAAGCGACAGAATCGCGATCCGAGAAACCGTTGACGAGAAAATCGCGAGCATTCCCAAAACCTGATCTCGTGTTTTGGGAACTCCAGAACCGTGTTTGTGCATTTCTCGTGACTATTTCCGACGTAAAATGACACGAGGAACTCGTCGGAAGCGACAGAATTGCGATCCGAGAAACCGTTGACGAGAAAATCGCGAGCATTCCCGAATCCTGATCTCGTGTTTTTTGTGCTCCAGAACCGTGTTTGTGCATTTCTCGAGACTAATTCCGATGTAAAATGACGCGAGGAACGCGTTGGAAGCAACAGAATTGCGATCCGAGCAACCGTTGACGAGAAAATCGCGAGTATTCCCAAAACCTGATCTCGTGTTTTTTGAACTCCAGAACCGTGTTTGTGCATTTCTCGAGACTAATTCCGGCGTAAAATGACACGAGGAACACGTTGGAAGCGACAGAATTGCGATCCGAGCAACCGTTGACGAGAAAATCGCGAGCATTCCCGAATCCTGATCTCGTGTTTTTGAGGCTCCAGGACCGTGTTTGTGCATTTCTCGTGACTATTTCCGACGTAAACTGACACGAGGAACTCATCGGAAGCGACGGAATTGCGATTCGAGAAACTGTTGACGAGAAAATCGTGAGCATTCCCGAATCCTGATCTCGTGTTTTTTGGGCTCCAGAACCGTGTTTGTGCATTTCTCGAGACTAATTCCGATGTAAAATGACGCGAGGAACGCGTTGGAAGCGACAGAATTGCGATCCGAGCAACCGTTGACGAGAAAATCGCGAGCATTCCCGAATCCTGATCTCGTGTTTTTGAGGCTCCAGGACCGTGTTTGTGCATTTCTCGTGACTATTTCCGACGTAAAATGATACGAGGAACTCATCGGAAGCGACGGAATTGCGATTCGAGAAACTGTTGACGAGAAAATCGCGAGCATTCCCGAATCCTGATCTCGTGTTTTTTGGGCTCCAGAACCGCGTTTGTGCATTTCTCGAGACTAATTCCGATGTAAAATGACGCGAGGAACGCGTTGGAAGCGACAGAATTGCGATCCGAGCAACCGTTGACGAGAAAATCGCGACCATTCCCAAAACCTGATCTCGTGTTTTTTGAACTCCAGAACCGTGTTTGTGCATTTCTCAAGACTAATTCCGACGTAAAATGACACGAGGAACACGCTGGAAGCGACAGAATCGCGATCCGAGAAACCGTTGACGAGAAAATCGCGAGCATTCCCAAAACCTGATCTCGTGTTTTGGGAACTCCAGAACAGTGTTTGTGCATTTCTCGTGACTATTTCCGACGTAAAATGACACGAGGAACTCGTCGGAAGCGACAGAATTGCGATCCGAGAAACCGTTGACGAGAAAATCGCGAGCATTCCCGAATCCTGATCTCGTGTTTTTTGGGCTCCAGAACCGTGTTTGTGCATTTCTCGAGACTAATTCCGATGTAAAATGACGCGAGGAACGCGTTGGAAGCGACAGAATTGCGATCCGAGAAACCGTTGACGAGAAAATCGCGAGCATTCCCAAAACCTGATCTCGTGTTTTGGGAACTCCAGAACCGTGTTTGTGCATTTCTCGTGACTATTTCCGACGTAAAATGACACGAGGAACTCGTCGGAAGCGACAGAATTGCGATCCGAGAAACCGTTGACGAGAAAATCGCGAGCATTCCCGAATCCTGATCTCGTGTTTTTTGGGCTCCAGAACCGCGTTTGTGCATTTCTCGTGACTATTTCCGACGTAAAATGACACGAGGAACTCATCGGAAGCGACGGAATTGCGATTCGAGAAACTGTTGACGAGAAAATCGCGAGCATTCCCGAATCCTGATCTCGTGTTTTTTGGGCTCCAGAACCGTGTTTGTGCATTTCTCAAGACTAATTCCGACGTAAAATGACACGAGGAACACGCTGGAAGCGACAGAATCGCGATCCGAGAAACCGTTGACGAGAAAATCGCGAGCATTCCCAAAACCTGATCTCGTGTTTTGGGAACTCCAGAACCGTGTTTGTGCATTTCTCGTGACTATTTCCGACGTAAAATGACACGAGGAACTCGTCGGAAGCGACAGAATTGCGATCCGAGAAACCGTTGACGAGAAAATCGCGAGCATTCCCGAATCCTGATCTCGTGTCTTTTGTGCTCCAGAACCGTGTTTGTGCATTTCTCGAGACTAATTCCGATGTAAAATGACGCGAGGAACGCGTTGGAAGCAACAGAATTGCGATCCGAGCAACCGTTGACGAGAAAATCGCGAGTATTCCCAAAACCTGATCTCGTGTTTTTTGAACTCCAGAACCGTGTTTGTGCATTTCTCGAGACTAATTCCGGCGTAAAATGACACGAGGAACACGTTGGAAGCGACAGAATTGCGATCCGAGCAACCGTTGACGAGAAAATCGCGAGCATTCCCGAATCCTGATCTCGTGTTTTTGAGGCTCCAGGACCGTGTTTGTGCATTTCTCGTGACTATTTCCGACGTAAAATGACACGAGGAACTCATCGGAAGCGACGGAATTGCGATTCGAGAAACTGTTGACGAGAAAATCGTGAGCATTCCCGAATCCTGATCTCGTGTTTTTTGGGCTCCAGAACCGTGTTTGTGCATTTCTCGAGACTAATTCCGATGTAAAATGACGCGAGGAACGCGTTGGAAGCGACAGAATTGCGATCCGAGCAACCGTTGACGAGAAAATCGCGAGCATTCCCGAATCCTGATCTCGTGTTTTTGAGGCTCCAGGACCGTGTTTGTGCATTTCTCGTGACTATTTCCGACGTAAAATGATACGAGGAACTCATCGGAAGCGACGGAATTGCGATTCGAGAAACTGTTGACGAGAAAATCGCGAGCATTCCCGAATCCTGATCTCGTGTTTTTTGGGCTCCAGAACCGCGTTTGTGCATTTCTCGAGACTAATTCCGATGTAAAATGACGCGAGGAACGCGTTGGAAGCGACAGAATTGCGATCCGAGCAACCGTTGACGAGAAAATCGCGACCATTCCCAAAACCTGATCTCGTGTTTTTTGAACTCCAGAACCGTGTTTGTGCATTTCTCAACACTAATTCCGACGTAAAATGACACGAGGAACACGCTGGAAGCGACAGAATCGCGATCCGAGAAACCGTTGACGAGAAAATCGCGAGCATTCCCAAAACCTGATCTCGTGTTTTGGGAACTCCAGAACAGTGTTTGTGCATTTCTCGTGACTATTTCCGACGTAAAATGACACGAGGAACTCGTCGGAAGCGACAGAATTGCGATCCGAGAAACCGTTGACGAGAAAATCGCGAGCATTCCCGAATCCTGATCTCGTGTTTTTTGGGCTCCAGAACCGTGTTTGTGCATTTCTCGAGACTAATTCCGATGTAAAATGACGCGAGGAACGCGTTGGAAGCGACAGAATTGCGATCCGAGAAACCGTTGACGAGAAAATCGCGAGCATTCCCAAAACCTGATCTCGTGTTTTGGGAACTCCAGAACCGTGTTTGTGCATTTCTCGTGACTATTTCCGACGTAAAATGACACGAGGAACTCGTCGGAAGCGACAGAATTGCGATCCGAGAAACCGTTGACGAGAAAATCGCGAGCATTCCCGAATCCTGATCTCGTGTTTTTTGGGCTCCAGAACCGCGTTTGTGCATTTCTCGTGACTATTTCCGACGTAAAATGACACGAGGAACTCATCGGAAGCGACGGAATTGCGATTCGAGAAACTGTTGACGAGAAAATCGCGAGCATTCCCGAATCCTGATCTCGTGTTTTTTGGGCTCCAGAACCGTGTTTGTGCATTTCTCGAGACTAATTCCGATGTAAAATGACGCGAGGAACGCGTTGGAAGCGACAGAATTGCGATCCGAGCAACCGTTGACGAGAAAATCGCGAGCATTCCCGAATCCTGATCTCGTGTTTTTTGTGCTCCAGGACCGTGTTTGTGCATTTCTCGTGACTATTTCCGACGCAAAATGTCACGAGGAACTCATCGGAAGCGACGGAATTGCGATCCGAGAAACCCTTGACAAGAAAATCGTTGAGCATTCCCAAATCCCGATCTCGTGTTTTTTGGACTCCAGAACCCTGTTTGTGCATTTCTCAAGACTAATTCCGACGTAAAATGACACGAGGAACACGCTGGAAGCGACAGAATCGCGATCCGAGAAACCGTTGACGAGAAAATCGCGAGCATTCCCGAATCCTGATCTCGTGTTTTTTGGCCTCCAGGACCATGTTTGTGCATTTCTCGTGACTATTTCAGACGTAAAATGACACGAGGAACTCGTCGGAAGCGACAGAATTGCGATCCGAGAAACCGTTAACGAGAAAATCGCGAGCATTCCCAAAACCTGATCTCGTGTTTTGGGAACTCCAGAACCGTGTTTGTGCATTTCTCAAGACTAATTCCGACGTAAAATGACACGAGGAACACGCAGGAAGCGACAGAATCGCGATCCGAGAAACCGTTGACGAGAAAATCGCGAGCATTCCCGAATCCTGATCTCGTGTTTTTTGGGCTCCAGAACCGTGTTTGTGCATTTCTCGAGACTAATTCCGATGTAAAATGACGCGAGGAACGCGTTGGAAGCAACAGAATTGCGATCCGAGCAACCGTTGACGAGAAAATCGCGAGCATTCCCAAAACCTGATCTCGTGTTTTTTGAACTCCAGAACCGTGTTTGTGCATTTCTCAAGACTAATTCCGACGTAAAATGACACGAGGAACACGTTGGAAGCGACAGAATTGCGATTCGAGCAACCGTTGACGAGAAAATCGCGAGCATTCCCAAAACATGATCTGGTGTTTTTTGGACTCCAGAACCGCGTTTGTGCATTTCTCAAGACTAATTCCGACGTAAAATGACACGAGGAACACGTTGGAAGCGACAGAATTGCGATCCGAGAAACCGTTGACGAGAAAATCGCGAGCATTCCCGAATCCTGATCTCGTGTTTTTTGGGCTCCAGAACCGTGTTTGTGCATTTCTCGAGACTAATTCCGATGTAAAATGACGCGAGGAACTCGTCGGAAGCGACAGAATTGCGATCCGAGAAACCGTTGACGAGAAAATCGCGAGCATTCCCGAATCCTGATCTCGTGTTTTTTGGGCTCCAGAACCGTGTTTGTGCATTTCTCGAGACTAATTCCGATGTAAAATGACGCGAGGAACGCGTTGGAAGCGACGGAATTGCGATCCGAGAAACCCTTGGCAAGAAAATCGCGAGCATTCCCAAATCCTGAACTCGTGTTTTTTGAACTCCAGAACCGTGTTTGTGCATTTCTCGTGACTATTTCCGACGTAAAATGACACGAGGAACTCGTCGGAAGCGACAGAATTGCGATCCGAGAAACCGTTGACGAGAAAATCGCAAGCATTCCCAATACCTGATCTCGTGTTTTTTGAACTCCAGAACCGTGTTTGTGCATTTCTCAAGACTAATTCCGACGTAAAATGACACGAGGAACTCGTCGGAAGCGACAGAATTGCGATCCGAGAAACCGTTGACGAGAAAATCGCAAGCATTCCCAAAACCTGATCTCGTGTTTTTTGAACTCCAGAACCGTGTTTGTGCATTTCTCAAGACTAATTCCGACGTAAAATGACACGAGGAACACGCTGGAAGCGACAGAATCGCGATCCGAGAAACCGTTGACGAGAAAATCGCGAGCATTCCCAAAACCTGATCTCGTGTTTTGGGAACTCCAGAACCGTGTTTGTGCATTTCTCGTGACTATTTCCGACGTAAAATGACACGAGGAACTCGTCGGAAGCGACAGAATTGCGATCCGAGAAACCGTTGCCGAGAAAATCGCGAGCATTCCCAAATCCTGAACTCGTGTTTTTTGGACTCCAGAACCCTATTTGTGCATTTCTCAAGACTAATTCCGACGTAAAATGACGCGAGGAACGCGTTGGAAGCGACAGAATTGCCATCCGAGCAACCGTTGACGAAAAAATCGCGAGCATTCCCAGAACTGAACTCGTGTTTTTTGGACTCCAGAAACGTTTACGTGCATTTCTGGTGACTATTTCCGACGTAAAATCACCCGAGGAACACGTTGGAAGCGACAGAATTGCGATCCGAGAAACCGTTGACGAGAAAATCGCGAGCATTCCCAAATCGTGATCTCGTGTTTTTTGAACTCCAGAACCGCGTTTGTGCATTTCTCGTGACTATTTCCGACGTAAAATGACACGAGGAACACATTGGAAGCGACAGAATTGCGATCCGAGAAACCGTTGACCAGAAAATCGCGAGCATTCCCAAAACCTGATCTCGTGTTTTTTGGACTCCAGAACCGCGTTTGTGCATTTCTCGTGACTATTTCCGACGTAAAATGACACGAGGAACACATTGGAAGCGACAGAATTGCGATCCGAGAAACCGTTGACGAGAAAATCGCGAGCATTCCCAAAACCTGATCTCGTGTTTTTTGGACTCCAGAACCGTGTTTGTGCATTTCTCAAGACTAATTCCGACGTAAAATGACACGAGGAACACGCAGGAAGCGACAGAATCGCGATCCGAGAAACCGTTGACGAGAAAATCGCGAGCATTCCCGAATCCTGATCTCGTGTTTTTTGGGCTCCAGAACCGTGTTTGTGCATTTCTCGAGACTAATTCCGATGTAAAATGACGCGAGGAACGCGTTGGAAGCGACAGAATTGCGATCCGAGCAACCGTTGACGAGAAAATCGCGAGCATTCCCAAAACCTGATCTCCTGTTTTTTGAACTCCAGAACCGTGTTTGTGCATTTCTCAAGACTAATTCCGACGTAAAATGACACGGGGAACACGTTGGAAGCGACAGAATTGCGATCCGAGCAACCGTTGACGAGAAAATCGCGAGCATTCCCAAAACCTGATCTCGTGTTTTTTGAACTCCAGAACCGTGTTTGTGCATTTCTCAAGACTAATTCCGACGTAAAATGACACGAGGAACACGTTGGAAGCGACAGAATTGCGATCCGAGAAACCGTTGACGAGAAAATCGCGAGCATTCCCGAATCCTGATCTCGTGTTTTTTGGGCTCCAGAACCGTGTTTGTGCATTTCTCGAGACTAATTCCGATGTAAAATGACGCGAGGAACTCGTCGGAAGCGACAGAATTGCGATCCGAGAAACCGTTGACGAGAAAATCGCGAGCATTCCCGAATCCTGATCTCGTGTTTTTTGGGCTCCAGAACCGTGTTTGTGCATTTCTCGAGACTAATTCCGATGTAAAATGACGCGAGGAACGCGTTGGAAGCGACGGAATTGCGATCCGAGAAACCCTTGGCAAGAAAATCGCGAGCATTCCCAAATCCTGAACTCGTGTTTTTTGAACTCCAGAACCGTGTTTGTGCATTTCTCGTGACTATTTCCGACGTAAAATGACACGAGGAACTCGTCGGAAGCGACAGAATTGCGATCCGAGAAACCGTTGACGAGAAAATCGCAAGCATTCCCAATACCTGATCTCGTGTTTTTTGAACTCCAGAACCGTGTTTGTGCATTTCTCAAGACTAATTCCGACGTAAAATGACACGAGGAACTCGTCGGAAGCGACAGAATTGCGATCCGAGAAACCGTTGACGAGAAAATCGCAAGCATTCCCAAAACCTGATCTCGTGTTTTTTGAACTCCAGAACCGTGTTTGTGCATTTCTCAAGACTAATTCCGACGTAAAATGACACGAGGAACACGCTGGAAGCGACAGAATCGCGATCCAAGAAACCGTTGACGAGAAAATCGCGAGCATTCCCAAAACCTGATCTCGTGTTTTGGGAACTCCAGAACCGTGTTTGTGCATTTCTCGTGACTATTTCCGACGTAAAATGACACGAGGAACTCGTCGGAAGCGACAGAATTGCGATCCGAGAAACCGTTGCCGAGAAAATCGCGAGCATTCCCAAATCCTGAACTCGTGTTTTTTGGACTCCAGAACCCTATTTGTGCATTTCTCAAGACTAATTCCGACGTAAAATGACGCGAGGAACGCGTTGGAAGCGACAGAATTGCCATCCGAGCAACCGTTGACGAGAAAATCGCGAGCATTCCCAGAACTGAACTCGTGTTTTTTGGACTCCAGAAACGTTTACGTGCATTTCTGGTGACTATTTCCGACGTAAAATCACGCGAGGAACACGTTGGAAGCGACAGAATTGCGATCCGAGAAACCGTTGACGAGAAAATCGCAAGCATTCCCAAAACCTGATCTCGTGTTTTTTGAACTCCAGAACCGTGTTTGTGCATTTCTCGTGACTATTTCCGACGTAAAATGACACGAGGAACACATTGGAAGCGACAGAATTACGATCCGAGAAACCGTTGACGAGAAAATCGCGAGCATTCCCAAAACCTGATCTCGTGTTTTTTGGACTCCAGAACCGTGTTTGTGCATTTCTCAAGACTAATTCCGACGTAAAATGACCCGAGGAACGCGTTGGAAGCGACAGAATTGCCATCCGAGCAACCGTTGACGAGAAAATCGCGAGCATTCCCAGAACTGAACTCGTGTTTTTTGGACTCCAGAAACGTTTACGTGCATTTCTGGTGACTATTTCCGACGTAAAATCACCCGAGGAACACGTTGGAAGCGACAGAATTGCGATCCGAGAAACCGTTGACGAGAAAATCGCGAGCATTCCCAAATCGTGATCTCGTGTTTTTTGAACTCCAGAACCGCGTTTGTGCATTTGTTGTGACTATTTCCGACGTAAAATGACACGAGGAACACATTGGAAGCGACAGAATTGCGATCCGAGAAACCGTTGACCAGAAAATCGCGAGCATTCCCAAAACCTGATCTCGTGTTTTTTGGACTCCAGAACCGCGTTTGTGCATTTCTCGTGACTATTTCCGACGTAAAATGACACGAGGAACACATTGGAAGCGACAGAATTGCGATCCGAGAAACCGTTGACGAGAAAATCGCGAGCATTCCCAAAACCTGATCTCGTGTTTTTTGGACTCCAGAACCGTGTTTGTGCATTTCTCAAGACTAATTCCGACGTAAAATGACACGAGGAACACGCAGGAAGCGACAGAATCGCGATCCGAGAAACCGTTGACGAGAAAATCGCGAGCATTCCCGAATCCTGATCTCGTGTTTTTTGGGCTCCAGAACCGTGTTTGTGCATTTCTCAAGACTAATTCCGACGTAAAATGACACGGGGAACACGTTGGAAGCGACAGAATTGCGATCCGAGCAACCGTTGACGAGAAAATCGCGTGCATTCCCAAAACCTGATCTCGTGTTTTTTGAACTCCAGAACCGTGTTTGTGCATTTCTCAAGACTAATTCCGACGTAAAATGACACGAGGAACACGTTGGAAGCAACAGAATTGCGATTCGAGCAACCGTTGACGAGAAAATCGCGAGCATTCCCAAAACATGATCTGGTGTTTTTTGGACTCCAGAACCGCGTTTGTGCATTTCTCAAGACTAATTCCGACGTAAAATGACACGAGGAACACGTTGGAAGCGACAGAATTGCGATCCGAGAAACCGTTGACGAGAAAATCGCGAGCATTCCCGAATCCTGATCTCGTGTTTTTTGGTCTCCAGAACCGTGTTTGTGCATTTCTCGAGACTAATTCCGATGTAAAATGACGCGAGGAACTCGTCGGAAGCGACAGAATTGCGATCCGAGAAACCGTTGACGAGAAAATCGCGAGCATTCCCGAATCCTGATCTCGTGTTTTTTGGGCTCCAGAACCGTGTTTGTGCATTTCTCGAGACTAATTCCGATGTAAAATGACGCGAGGAACGCGTTGGAAGCGACGGAATTGCGATCCGAGAAACCCTTGACAAGAAAATCGCGAGCATTCCCAAATCCTGAACTCGTGTTTTTTGAACTCCAGAACCGTGTTTGTGCATTTCTCGTGACTATTTCCGACGTAAAATGACACGAGGAACTCGTCGGAAGCGACAGAATTGCGATCCGAGAAACCGTTGACGAGAAAATCGCAAGCATTCCCAAAACCTGATCTCGTGTTTTTTGAACTCCAGAACCGTGTTTGTGCATTTCTCAAGACTAATTCCGACGTAAAATGACACGAGGAACTCGTCGGAAGCGACAGAATTGCGATCCGAGAAACCGTTGACGAGAAAATCGCGTGCATTCCCAAAACCTGATCTCGTGTTTTTTGAACTCCAGAACCGTGTTTGTGCATTTCTCAAGACTAATTCCGACGTAAAATGACACGAGGAACACGCTGGAAGCGACAGAATCGCGATCCGAGAAACCGTTGACGAGAAAATCGCGAGCATTCCCAAAACCTGATCTCGTGTTTTGGGAACTCCAGAACCGTGTTTGTGCATTTCTCGTGACTATTTCCGACGTAAAATGACACGAGGAACTCGTCGGAAGCGACAGAATTGCGATCCGAGAAACCGTTGACGAGAAAATCGCGAGCATTCCCGAATCCTGATCTCGTGTTTTTTGTGCTCCAGAACCGTGTTTGTGCATTTCTCGAGACTAATTCCGATGTAAAATGACGCGAGGAACGCGTTGGAAGCAACAGAATTGCGATCCGAGCAACCGTTGACGAGAAAATCGCGAGTATTCCCAAAACCTGATCTCGTGTTTTTTGAACTCCAGAACCGTGTTTGTGCATTTCTCGAGACTAATTCCGGCGTAAAATGACACGAGGAACACGTTGGAAGCGACAGAATTGCGATCCGAGCAACCGTTGACGAGAAAATCGCGAGCATTCCCGAATCCTGATCTCGTGTTTTTGAGGCTCCAGGACCGTGTTTGTGCATTTCTCGTGACTATTTCCGACGTAAAATGACACGAGGAACTCATCGGAAGCGACGGAATTGCGATTCGAGAAACTGTTGACGAGAAAATCGTGAGCATTCCCGAATCCTGATCTCGTGTTTTTTGGGCTCCAGAACCGTGTTTGTGCATTTCTCGAGACTAATTCCGATGTAAAATGACGCGAGGAACGCGTTGGAAGCGACAGAATTGCGATCCGAGCAACCGTTGACGAGAAAATCGCGAGCATTCCCGAATCCTGATCTCGTGTTTTTGAGGCTCCAGGACCGTGTTTGTGCATTTCTCGTGACTATTTCCGACGTAAAATGATACGAGGAACTCATCGGAAGCGACGGAATTGCGATTCGAGAAACTGTTGACGAGAAAATCGCGAGCATTCCCGAATCCTGATCTCGTGTTTTTTGGGCTCCAGAACCGCGTTTGTGCATTTCTCGAGACTAATTCCGATGTAAAATGACGCGAGGAACGCGTTGGAAGCGACAGAATTGCGATCCGAGCAACCGTTGACGAGAAAATCGCGACCATTCCCAAAACCTGATCTCGTGTTTTTTGAACTCCAGAACCGTGTTTGTGCATTTCTCAAGACTAATTCCGACGTAAAATGACACGAGGAACACGCTGGAAGCGACAGAATCGCGATCCGAGAAACCGTTGACGAGAAAATCGCGAGCATTCCCAAAACCTGATCTCGTGTTTTGGGAACTCCAGAACAGTGTTTGTGCATTTCTCGTGACTATTTCCGACGTAAAATGACACGAGGAACTCGTCGGAAGCGACAGAATTGCGATCCGAGAAACCGTTGACGAGAAAATCGCGAGCATTCCCGAATCCTGATCTCGTGTTTTTTGGGCTCCAGAACCGTGTTTGTGCATTTCTCGAGACTAATTCCGATGTAAAATGACGCGAGGAACGCGTTGGAAGCGACAGAATTGCGATCCGAGAAACCGTTGACGAGAAAATCGCGAGCATTCCCAAAACCTGATCTCGTGTTTTGGGAACTCCAGAACCGTGTTTGTGCATTTCTCGTGACTATTTCCGACGTAAAATGACACGAGGAACTCGTCGGAAGCGACAGAATTGCGATCCGAGAAACCGTTGACGAGAAAATCGCGAGCATTCCCGAATCCTGATCTCGTGTTTTTTGGGCTCCAGAACCGTGTTTGTGCATTTCTCGAGACTAATTCCGATGTAAAGTGACGCGAGGAACGCGTTGGAAGCGACAGAATTGCGATCCGAGCAACCGTTGACGAGAAAATCGCGAGCATTCCCAAAACCTCAACTCGTGTTTTTTGGACTCCAGAAACATGTTTGTGCATTTCTCATGACTAATTCCGATGTAAAATGACGCGAGGAACGCGTTGGAAGCGACAGAATTGCGATCCGAGCAACCGTTGACGAGAAAATCGCGAGCATTCCCGAATCCTGATCTCGTGTTTTTTGTGCTCCAGGACCGTGTTTGTGCATTTCTCGTGACTATTTCCGACGTAAAATGTCACGAGGAACTCATCGGAAGCGACGGAATTGCGATCCGAGAAACCCTTGACAAGAAAATCGTTGAGCATTCCCAAATCCCGATCTCGTGTTTTTTGGACTCCAGAACCCTGTTTGTGCATTTCTCAAGACTAATTCCGACGTAAAATGACACGAGGAACACGCTGGAAGCGACAGAATCGCGATCCGAGAAACCGTTGACGAGAAAATCGCGAGCATTCCCGAATCCTGATCTCGTGTTTTTTGGGCTCCAGGACCATGTTTGTGCATTTCTCGTGACTATTTCCGACGTAAAATGACACGAGGAACTCGTCGGAAGCGACAGAATTGCGATCCGAGAAACCGTTAACGAGAAAATCGCGAGCATTCCCAAAACCTGATCTCGTGTTTTGGGAACTCCAGAACCGTGTTTGTGCATTTCTCGTGACTATTTCCGACGTAAAATGACACGAGGAACTCGTCGGAAGCGACAGAATTGCGATCCGAGAAACCGTTGACGAGAAAATCGCGAGCATTCCCGAATCCTGATCTCGTGTTTTTTGGGCTCCAGAACCGCGTTTGTGCATTTCTCGTGACTATTTCCGACGTAAAATGACACGAGGAACTCATCGGAAGCGACGGAATTGCGATTCGAGAAACTGTTGACGAGAAAATCGCGAGCATTCCCGAATCCTGATCTCGTGTTTTTTGGGCTCCAGAACCGTGTTTGTGCATTTCTCGAGACTAATTCCGATGTAAAATGACGCGAGGAACGCGTTGGAAGCGACAGAATTGCGATCCGAGCAACCGTTGACGAGAAAATCGCGAGCATTCCCAAAACCTCAACTCGTGTTTTTTGGACTCCAGAAACATGTTTGTGCATTTCTCATGACTAATTCCGATGTAAAATGACGCGAGGAACGCGTTGGAAGCGACAGAATTGCGATCCGAGCAACCGTTGACGAGAAAATCGCGAGCATTCCCGAATCCTGATCTCGTGTTTTTTGTGCTCCAGGACCGTGTTTGTGCATTTCTCGTGACTATTTCCGACGCAAAATGTCACGAGGAACTCATCGGAAGCGACGGAATTGCGATCCGAGAAACCCTTGACAAGAAAATCGTTGAGCATTCCCAAATCCCGATCTCGTGTTTTTTGGACTCCAGAACCCTGTTTGTGCATTTCTCAAGACTAATTCCGACGTAAAATGACACGAGGAACACGCTGGAAGCGACAGAATCGCGATCCGAGAAACCGTTGACGAGAAAATCGCGAGCATTCCCGAATCCTGATCTCGTGTTTTTTGGCCTCCAGGACCATGTTTGTGCATTTCTCGTGACTATTTCAGACGTAAAATGACACGAGGAACTCGTCGGAAGCGACAGAATTGCGATCCGAGAAACCGTTAACGAGAAAATCGCGAGCATTCCCAAAACCTGATCTCGTGTTTTGGGAACTCCAGAACCGTGTTTGTGCATTTATCGTGACTATTTCCGACGTAAAATGACACGAGGAACTCGTCGGAAGCGACAGAATTGCGATCCGAGAAACCGTTGACGAGAAAATCGCGAGCATTCCCGAATCCTGATCTCGTGTTTTTTGGGCTCCAGAACCGCGTTTGTGCATTTCTCGTGCCTATTTCCGACGTAAAATCACACGAGGAACACATTGGAAGCGACAGAATTGCGATCCGAGAAACCGTTGACGAGAAAATCGCAAGCATTCCCAAAACCTGATCTCGTGTTTTTTGAACTCCAGAACCGTGTTTGTTCATTTCTCAAGACTAATTCCGACGTAAAATGACCCGAGGAACACGCTGGAAGCGACAGAATTGCGATCCGAGAAACCGCTGACGAGCAAATCGCGAGCATTCCCAAAACTTGATCTCGTGTTTTTTGGACTCCAGAACCGTGTTTGTGCATTTCTCAAGACTAATTCCGACGTAAAATGATACGAGGAACACGCTGGAAGCGACAGAATCGCGATCCGAGAAACCGTTGACGAGAAAATCGCGAGCATTCCCGAATCCTGATCTCGTGTTTTTTGTGCTCCAGGACCGTGTTTGTGCATTTCTCAAGACTAATTCCGACGTAAAATGACACGAGGAATACGTTGGAAGCGACTGAATTGCGATCCGAGAAACCGTTGACGAGAAAATCGCGAGCATTCCGAAAACCTGAATTCGTGTTTTTTGGACTCCAGAACCGTGTTTGTGCATTTCTCATGACTAATTCCGATGTAAAATGGCACGAGGAATACGTTGGAAGCGACAGAATTGCGATCCGAGAAATCGTTGACGAGAAAATCGCGAGCATTCCCAAAACCTGAATTCGTGTTTTTTGGACTCCAGAACCGTGTTTGTGCATTTCTCATGACTAATTCCGACGTAAAACGACGCGAGGAACACGTTGGAAGCGACAGAATTGCGATCCGAGAAACCTTTGACGAGAAAATCGCGAGCATTTCCAAATCCCGATCTCGTGTTTTTTGAACTCCAGAACCGTGTTTGTGCATTTCTCAAGACTAATTCCGACGTAAAATGACACGAGGAATACGTTGGAAGCGACAGAATTGCGATCCCAGAAACCGTTGACGAGAAAATCGCGAGCATTCCCAAAACCTGATCTCGTGTTTTTTGGACTCCAGAAACGTTTACGTGCACTGCTCGTGACTGTTTCCGACGTAAAATGGCGCGAGGAACGCGTCGGAAGCGACAGAATTGCGATCCGAGCAACCGTTGTCGAGAAAATCGCAAGCATTCCCAAAACCTGAACTCGTGTTTTTTGGACTCCAGAAACGTTTTCGTGCATTTCTCGTGACTGTTTCCGATGTAAAATGACGCGAGGAACACGTTGGAAGTGACAGAATTGCGCTCCGAGCAACCGTTGACGAGAAAATCGCGAGCATTCCCAAATCCTGATCTCGTGTTTTTTGAACTCCAGAACCGTGTTTGTGCATTTCTCAAGACTAATTCCGACGTAAAATGACACGAGGAATACGTTGGAAGCGACTGAATTGCGATCCGAGAAACCGTTGACGAGAAAATCGCGAGCATTCCGAAAACCTGAATTCGTGTTTTTTGGACTCCAGAACCGTGTTTGTGCATTTCTCATGACTAATTCCGACGTAAAACGACGCGAGGAACACGTTGGAAGCGACAGAATTGCGATCCGAGAAACCTTTGACGAGAAAATCGCGAGCATTTCCAAATCCCGATCTCGTGTTTTTTGAACTCCAGAACCGTGTTTGTGCATTTCTCAAGACTAATTCCGACGTAAAATGACACGAGGAATACGTTGGAAGCGACAGAATTGTGTTCCGAGCAACCGTTGACGAGAAAATCGCGAGCATTCCCAAATCCTGATCTCGTGTTTTATGAACTCCAGAACCGTGTTTGTGCATTTCTCAAGACTAATTCCGACGAAAAATGACACGAGGAATACGTTGGAAGCGACAGAATTGCGATCCGAGCAACCGTTGACGAGAAAATCGCGAGCATTCCCAAATCCTGATCTCGTGTTTTTTGAACTCCAGAACCGTGTTTGTGCATTTCTCAAGACTAATTCCGACGAAAAATGACACGAGGAATACGTTGGAAGCGACAGAATTGCGATCCGAGCAACCGTTGACGAGAAAATCGCGAGCATTACCAAAACCTGATCTCGTGTTTTTGGAAATCCAGAAATGCTTGCGTGCATTTCTCATGACTATTTCCGACGTAAAATGACGCGAGGAACACGTTGGAAGCGACAGAATTGCGATCCGAGCAACCGTTGACGAGAAAATCACGAGCATTCCCAAATCCTGATCTCGTGTTTTTTGAACTGCAGAACCGTGTTTGTACATTTCTCAAGACTAATTCCGACGTAAAATGACACGAGGAACGCGTTGGATGCGACAGAATTGCGATCCGAGAAACCGTTGACGAGAAAATCGCGAGCATTCCCAAAACCTGAATTCGTGTTTTTTGGACTCCAGAATCGTGTTTGCGCATTTCTCATGACTAATTCCGACGTAAAACGACGCGAGGAACACGTTGGAAGCGACAGAATTGCGATCCGAGAAACCTTTGACGAGAAAATCGCGAGCATTTCCAAATCCCGATCTCGTGTTTTTTGAACTCCAGAACCGTGTTTGTGCATTTCTCAAGACTAATTCCGACGAAAAATGACACGAGGAATACGTTAAAAGCGACAGAATTGCGTTCCGAGCAACCGTTGACGAGAAAATCGCGAGCATTCCCAAATCCTGATCTCGTGTTTTTTGGACTCCAGAACCGTGTTTGTGCATTTCTCAAGACTAATTCCGACGTAAAATGGCACGAGGAATACGTTGGAAGCGACAGAATTGCGATCCGAGAAACCGTTGACGAGAAAATCGCGAGCATTCCCAAAACCTGAATTCGTGTTTTTTGGACTCCAGAACCGCGTTTGTGTATTTCTCATGACTAATTCCGACGTAAAACGACGCGAGGAACACGTTGGAAGCGACAGAATTGCGATCCGAGAAACCTTTGACGAGAAAATCGCGAGCATTTCCAAATCCCGATCTCGTGTTTTTTGAACTCCAGAACCGTGTTTGTGCATTTCGCAAGACTAATTCCGACGAAAAATGACACGAGGAATACGTTGGAAGCGACAGAATTGCGATCCGAGCAACCGTTGACGAGAAAATCGCGAGCATTACCAAAACCTGATCTCGTATTTTTGGAAATCCAGAAATGCTTGCGTGCATTTTTCATGACTATTTCCGACGTAAAATGACGCGAGGAACACGTTGGAAGCGACAGAATTGCGATCCGAGCAACCGTTGACGAGAAAATCACGAGCATTCCCAAATCCTGATCTCGTGTTTTTTGAACTGCAGAACCGTGTTTGTGCATTTCTCAAGACTAATTCCGACGTAAAATGACACGAGGAACGCGTTGGATGCGACAGAATTGCGATCCGAGAAACCGTTGACGAGAAAATCGCGAGCATTCCCAAAACCTGAATTCGTGTTTTTTGGACTCCAGAACCGCGTTTGTGTATTTCTCATGACTAATTCCGACGTAAAACGACGCGAGGAACACGTTGGAAGCGACAGAATTGCGATCCGAGAAACCTTTGACGAGAAAATCGCGAGCATTTCCAAATCCCGATCTCGTGTTTTTTGAACTCCAGAACCGTGTTTGTGCATTTCTCAAGACTAATTCCGACGTAAAATGACACGAGGAATACGTTGAAAGCGACAGAATTGCGTTCCGAGCAACCGTTGACGAGAAAATCGCGAGCATTCCCAAATCCTGATCTCGTGTTTTTTGGACTCCAGAACCGTGTTTGTGCATTTCTCAAGACTAATTCCGACGTAAAATGGCACGAGGAATACGTTGGAAGCGACAGAATTGCGATCCGAGAAACCGTTGACGAGAAAATCGCGAGCATTCCCAAAACCTGAATTCGTGTTTTTTGGACTCCAGAACCGTGTTTGTGTATTTCTCATGACTAATTCCGACGTAAAACGACGCGAGGAACACGTTGGAAGCGACAGAATTGCGATCCGAGAAACCTTTGACGAGAAAATCGCGAGCATTTCCAAATCCCGATCTCGTGTTTTTTGAACTCCAGAACCGTGTTTGTGCATTTCTCAAGACTTATTCCGACGTAAAATGGCACGAGGAATACGTTGGAAGCGACAGAATTGCGATCCGAGAAACCCTTGACGAGAAAATCGCGAGCATTCCCAAAACCTGAATTCGTGTTTTTTGGACTCCAGAACCGTGTTTGTGCATTTCTCAAGACTAATTCCGACGTAAAATGGCACGAGGAATACGTTGGAAGCGACAGAATTGCGTTCCGAGCAACCGTTGACGAGAAAATCGCGAGCATTCCCAAATCCTGATCTCGTGTTTTTTGAACTCCAGAACCGTGTTTGTGCATTTCTCAAGACTAATTCCGACGTAAAATGACACGAGGAATACGTTGGAAGCGACAGAATTGCGATCCGAGAAACCGTTGACGAGAAAATCGCGAGCATTCCCAAAACCTGAATTCGTGTTTTTTGGACTCCAGAACCGTGTTTGTGCATTTCTCATGACTAATTCCGACGTAAAACGACGCGAGGAACACGTTGGAAGCGACAGAATTGCGATCCGAGAAACCTTTGACGAGAAAATCGCGAGCCTTTCCAAACCCCGATCTCGTGTTTTTTGAACTCCAGAACCGTGTTTGTGCATTTCTCAAGACTAATTCCGACGTAAAATGACACGAGGAATACGTTGGAAGCGACAGAATTGCGATCCGAGAAACCGTTTCCGAGAAAATCGCGAGCATTCCCAAAACCTGATCTCGTGTTTTTTGGACTCCAGAAACGTTTACGTGCACTGCTCGTGACTGTTTCCGATGTGAAATGACGCGAGGAACACGTTGGAAGCGACAGAATTGCATTGCGAGCAACCGTTGACGAGAAAATCGCGAGCATTCCCAAATCCTGATCTCGTGTTTTTTGAACTCCAGAACCGTGTTTGTGCATTTCTCAAGACTAATTCCGACGTAAAATGACACGAGGAATACGTAGGAAGCGACAGAATTGCGATCCGAGAAACCGTTGACGAGAAAATCGCGAGCATTCCCAAAACCTGAATTCGTGCTTTTTGGACTCCAGAACCGTGTTTGTGCATTTCTCATGACTAATTCCGACGTTAAACGACGCGAGGAACACGTTGGGAAGCGACAGAATTGCGATCCGAGAAACCTTTGACGAGAAAATCGCGAGCATTTCCAAATCCCGATCTCGTGTTTTTTGAACTCCAGAACCGTGTTTGTGCATTTCTCAAGACTAATTCCGACGTAAAATGACACGAGCAATACGTTGAAAGCGACAGAATTGCGTTCCGAGCAACCGTTGACGAAAAAATCGCGAGCATTCCCAAAACCTGATCTCGTGTTTTTTGGACTCCAGAAACGTTTACGTCCACTGCTCGTGACTGTTTCCGACGTAAAATGGCGCGAGGAACGCGTTGGAAGCGACAGAATTGCGTTCCGAGCAACCGTTGACGAGAAAACCGCGAGCATTCCCAAATCCTGATCTCGTGTTTTTGGAAATCCAGAAATGCTTGCGTGCATTTCTCATGACTATTTCCGACGTAAAACGACGCGAGGAACACGTTGGAAGCGACAGAATTGCGATCCGAGCAACCTTTGACGAGAAAATCGCGAGCATTCCCAAAACCTGAATTCGTGTTTTTTGGACTCCAGAACCGTGTTTGTGCATTTCTCATGACTAATTTCGACGTAAAACGACGCGAGGAACACGTTGGAAGCGACAGAATTGCGATCCGAGAAACCTTTGACGAGAAAATCGCTAGCATTTCCAAATCCCGATCTCGTGTTTTTTGAACTCCAGAACCGTGTTTGTGCATTTCTCAAGACTAATTCCGACGTAAAATGACACGAGGAATACGTTGGAAGCGACAGAATTGTGTTCCGAGCAACCGTTGACGAGAAAATCGCGAGCATTCCCAAATCCTGATCTCGTGTTTTTTGAACTCCAGAACCGTGTTTGTGCATTTCTCAAGACTAATTCCGACGAAAAATGACACGAGGAATACGTTGGAAGCGACAGAATTGCGATCCGAGCAACCGTTGACGAGAAAATCGCGAGCATTCCCAAATCCTGATCTCGTGTTTTTTGAACTCCAGAACCGTGTTTGTGCATTTCTCAAGACTAATTCCGACGAAAAATGACACGAGGAATACGTTGGAAGCGACAGAATTGCGATCCGAGCAACCGTTGACGAGAAAATCGCGAGCATTACCAAAACCTGATCTCGTGTTTTTGGAAATCCAGAAATGCTTGCGTGCATTTCTCATGACTATTTCCGACGTAAAATGACGCGAGGAACACGTTGGAAGCGACAGAATTGCGATCCGAGCAACCGTTGACGAGAAAATCACGAGCATTCCCAAATCCTGATCTCGTGTTTTTTGAACTGCAGAACCGTGTTTGTGCATTTCTCAAGACTAATTCCGACGTAAAATGACACGAGGAACGCGTTGGATGCGACAGAATTGCGATCCGAGAAACCGTTGACGAGAAAATCGCGAGCATTCCCAAAACCTGAATTCGTGTTTTTTGGACTCCAGAATCGTGTTTGCGCATTTCTCATGACTAATTCCGACGTAAAACGACGCGAGGAACACGTTGGAAGCGACAGAATTGCGATCCGAGAAACCTTTGACGAGAAAATCGCGAGCATTTCCAAATCCCGATCTCGTGTTTTTTGAACTCCAGAACCGTGTTTGTGCATTTCTCAAGACTAATTCCGACGAAAAATGACACGAGGAATACGTTAAAAGCGACAGAATTGCGTTCCGAGCAACCGTTGACGAGAAAATCGCGAGCATTCCCAAATCCTGATCTCGTGTTTTTTGGACTCCAGAACCGTGTTTGTGCATTTCTCAAGACTAATTCCGACGTAAAATGGCACGAGGAATACGTTGGAAGCGACAGAATTGCGATCCGAGAAACCGTTGACGAGAAAATCGCGAGCATTCCCAAAACCTGAATTCGTGTTTTTTGGACTCCAGAACCGCGTTTGTGTATTTCTCATGACTAATTCCGACGTAAAACGACGCGAGGAACACGTTGGAAGCGACAGAATTGCGATCCGAGAAACCTTTGACGAGAAAATCGCGAGCATTTCCAAATCCCGATCTCGTGTTTTTTGAACTCCAGAACCGTGTTTGTGCATTTCTCAAGACTAATTCCGACGTAAAATGACACGAGGAATACGTTGAAAGCGACAGAATTGCGTTCCGAGCAACCGTTGACGAGAAAATCGCGAGCATTCCCAAATCCTGATCTCGTGTTTTTTGGACTCCAGAACCGTGTTTGTGCATTTCTCAAGACTAATTCCGACGTAAAATGGCACGAGGAATACGTTGGAAGCGACAGAATTGCGATCCGAGAAACCGTTGACGAGAAAATCGCGAGCATTCCCAAAACCTGAATTCGTGTTTTTTGGACTCCAGAACCGTGTTTGTGTATTTCTCATGACTAATTCCGACGTAAAACGACGCGAGGAACACGTTGGAAGCGACAGAATTGCGATCCGAGAAACCTTTGACGAGAAAATCGCGAGCATTTCCAAATCCCGATCTCGTGTTTTTTGAACTCCAGAACCGTGTTTGTGCATTTCTCAAGACTTATTCCGACGTAAAATGGCACGAGGAATACGTTGGAAGCGACAGAATTGCGATCCGAGAAACCCTTGACGAGAAAATCGCGAGCATTCCCAAAACCTGAATTCGTGTTTTTTGGACTCCAGAACCGTGTTTGTGCATTTCTCAAGACTAATTCCGACGTAAAATGGCACGAGGAATACGTTGGAAGCGACAGAATTGCGTTCCGAGCAACCGTTGACGAGAAAATCGCGAGCATTCCCAAATCCTGATCTCGTGTTTTTTGAACTCCAGAACCGTGTTTGTGCATTTCTCAAGACTAATTCCGACGTAAAATGACACGAGGAATACGTTGGAAGCGACAGAATTGCGATCCGAGAAACCGTTGACGAGAAAATCGCGAGCATTCCCAAAACCTGAATTCGTGTTTTTTGGACTCCAGAACCGTGTTTGTGCATTTCTCATGACTAATTCCGACGTAAAACGACGCGAGGAACACGTTGGAAGCGACAGAATTGCGATCCGAGAAACCTTTGACGAGAAAATCGCGAGCCTTTCCAAACCCCGATCTCGTGTTTTTTGAACTCCAGAACCGTGTTTGTGCATTTCTCAAGACTAATTCCGACGTAAAATGACACGAGGAATACGTTGGAAGCGACAGAATTGCGATCCGAGAAACCGTTTCCGAGAAAATCGCGAGCATTCCCAAAACCTGATCTCGTGTTTTTTGGACTCCAGAAACGTTTACGTGCACTGCTCGTGACTGTTTCCGATGTGAAATGACGCGAGGAACACGTTGGAAGCGACAGAATTGCATTGCGAGCAACCGTTGACGAGAAAATCGCGAGCATTCCCAAATCCTGATCTCGTGTTTTTTGAACTCCAGAACCGTGTTTGTGCATTTCTCAAGACTAATTCCGACGTAAAATGACACGAGGAATACGTAGGAAGCGACAGAATTGCGATCCGAGAAACCGTTGACGAGAAAATCGCGAGCATTCCCAAAACCTGAATTCGTGTTTTTTGGACTCCAGAACCGTGTTTGTGCATTTCTCATGACTAATTCCGACGTTAAACGACGCGAGGAACACGTTGGAAGCGACAGAATTGCGATCCGAGAAACCTTTGACGAGAAAATCGCGAGCATTTCCAAATCCCGATCTCGTGTTTTTTGAACTCCAGAACCGTGTTTGTGCATTTCTCAAGACTAATTCCGACGTAAAATGACACGAGCAATAGGTTGAAAGCGACAGAATTGCGTTCCGAGCAACCGTTGACGAAAAAATCGCGAGCATTCCCAAAACCTGATCTCGTGTTTTTTGGACTCCAGAAACGTTTACGTCCACTGCTCGTGACTGTTTCCGACGTAAAATGGCGCGAGGAACGCGTTGGAAGCGACAGAATTGCGTTCCGAGCAACCGTTGACGAGAAAACCGCGAGCATTCCCAAATCCTGATCTCGTGTTTTTGGAAATCCAGAAATGCTTGCGTGCATTTCTCATGACTATTTCCGACGTAAAACGACGCGAGGAACACGTTGGAAGCGACAGAATTGCGATCCGAGCAACCTTTGACGAGAAAATCGCGAGCATTCCCAAAACCTGAATTCGTGTTTTTTGGACTCCAGAACCGTGTTTGTGCATTTCTCATGACTAATTTCGACGTAAAACGACGCGAGGAACACGTTGGAAGCGACAGTATTGCGATCCGAGAAACCTTTGACGAGAAAATCGCTAGCATTTCCAAATCCCGATCTCGTGTTTTTTGAACTCCAGAACCGTGTTTGTGCATTTCTCAAGACTAATTCCGACGTAAAATGACACGAGGAATACGTTGGAAGCGACAGAATTGCGATCCCAGAAACCGTTGACGAGCAAATCGCGAGCATTCCCAAAACCTGATCTCGTGTTTTTGGACTCCAGAAACGTTTACGTGCACTGCTCGTGACTGTTTCCGACGTAAAATGGCGCGAGGAACGCGTCGGAAGCGACAGAATTGCGATCCGAGCAACCGTTGACGAGAAAATCGCAAGCATTCCCAAAACTTGAACTCGTGTTTTTTGGACTCCAGAAACGTTTTCGTGCATTTGTCGTGACTGTTTCCGATGTAAAATGACGCGAGGAACACGTTGGAAGCGACAGAATTGCGTTCCGAGCAACCGTTGACGAGAAAATCGCAAGCATTCCCAAATCCTGATCTCGTGTTTTTTGAACTCCAGAACCGTGTTTGTGCATTTCTCAAGACTAATTCCGACGTAAAATGACACGAGGAATACGTTGGAAGCGACTGAATTGCGATCCGAGAAACCGTTGACGAGAAAATCGCGAGCATTCCGAAAACCTGAATTCGTGTTTTTTGGACTCCAGAACCGTGTTTGTGCATTTCTCATGACTAATTCCGATGTAAAATGGCACGAGGAATACGTTGGAAGCGACAGAATTGCGATCCGAGAAATCGTTGACGAGAAAATCGCGAGCATTCCCAAAACCTGAATTCGTGTTTTTTGGACTCCAGAACCGTGTTTGTGCATTTCTCATGACTAATTCCGACGTAAAACGACGCGAGGAACACGTTGGAAGCGACAGAATTGCGATCCGAGAAACCTTTGACGAGAAAATCGCGAGCATTTCCAAATCCCGATCTCGTGTTTTTTGAACTCCAGAACCGTGTTTGTGCATTTCTCAAGACTAATTCCGACGTAAAATGACACGAGGAATACGTTGGAAGCGACAGAATTGCGATCCCAGAAACCGTTGACGAGAAAATCGCGAGCATTCCCAAAACCTGATCTCGTGTTTTTTGGACTCTAGAAACGTTTACGTGCACTGCTCGTGACTGTTTCCGACGTAAAATGGCGCGAGGAACGCGTCGGAAGCGACAGAATTGCGATCCGAGCAACCGTTGACGAGAAAATCGCAAGCATTCCCAAAACCTGAACTCGTGTTTTTTGGACTCCAGAAACGTTTTCGTGCATTTCTCGTGACTGTTTCCGATGTAAAATGACGCGAGGAACACGTTGGAAGTGACAGAATTGCGCTCCGAGCAACCGTTGACGAGAAAATCGCGAGCATTCCCAAATCCTGATCTCGTGTTTTTTGAACTCCAGAACCGTGTTTGTGCATTTCTCAAGACTAATTCCGACGTAAAATGACACGAGGAATACGTAGGAAGCGACAGAATTGCGATCCGAGAAACCGTTGACAAGAAAATCGCGAGCATTCCCAAAACCTGAATTCGTGTTTTTTGGACTCCAGAACCGTGTTTGTGCATTTCTCATGACTAATTCCGACGTAAAACGACGCGAGGAACACGTTGGAAGCGACAGAATTGCGATCCGAGAAACCTTTGACGAGAAAATCGCGAGCATTTCCAAATCCCGATCTCGTGTTTTTTGAACTCCAGAACCGTGTTTGTGCATTTCTCAAGACTAATTCCGACGTAAAATGACACGAGCAATACGTTGAAAGCGACAGAATTGCGTTCCGAGCAACCGTTGACGAAAAAATCGCGAGCATTCCCAAAACCTGATCTCGTGTTTTTTGGACTCCAGAAACGTTTACGTCCACTGCTCGTGACTGTTTCCGACGTAAAATGGCGCGAGGAACGCGTTGGAAGCGACAGAATTGCGTTCCGAGCAACCGTTGACGAGAAAACCGCGAGCATTCCCAAATCCTGATCTCGTGTTTTTGGAAATCCAGAAATGCTTGCGTGCATTTCTCATGACTATTTCCGACGTAAAACGACGCGAGGAACACGTTGGAAGCGACAGAATTGCGATCCGAGCAACCTTTGACGAGAAAATCGCGAGCATTCCCAAAACCTGAATTCGTGTTTTTTGGACTCCAGAACCGTGTTTGTGCATTTCTCATGACTAATTTCGACGTAAAACGACGCGAGGAACACGTTGGAAGCGACAGTATTGCGATCCGAGAAACCTTTGACGAGAAAATCGCGAGCATTTCCAAATCCCGATCTCGTGTTTTTTGAACTCCAGAACCGTGTTTGTGCATTTCTCAAGACTAATTCCGACGTAAAATGACACGAGGAATACGTTGGAAGCGACAGAATTGCGATCCCAGAAACCGTTGACGAGCAAATCGCGAGCATTCCCAAAACCTGATCTCGTGTTTTTTGGACTCCAGAAACGTTTACGTGCACTGCTCGTGACTGTTTCCGACGTAAAATGGCGCGAGGAACGCGTCGGAAGCGACAGAATTGCGATCCGAGCAACCGTTGACGAGAAAATCGCAAGCATTCCCAAAACTTGAACTCGTGTTTTTTGGACTCCAGAAACGTTTTCGTGCATTTGTCGTGACTGTTTCCGATGTAAAATGACGCGAGGAACACGTTGGAAGCGACAGAATTGCGTTCCGAGCAACCGTTGACGAGAAAATCGCAAGCATTCCCAAATCCTGATCTCGTGTTTTTTGAACTCCAGAACCGTGTTTGTGCATTTCTCAAGACTAATTCCGACGTAAAATGACACGAGGAATACGTAGGAAGCGACAGAATTGCGATCCGAGAAACCGTTGACGAGAAAATCGCGAGCATTCCCAAAACCTGAATTCGTGCTTTTTGGACTCCAGAACCGTGTTTGTGCATTTCTCATGACTAATTCCGACGTTAAACGACGCGAGGAACACGTTGGGAAGCGACAGAATTGCGATCCGAGAAACCTTTGACGAGAAAATCGCGAGCATTTCCAAATCCCGATCTCGTGTTTTTTGAACTCCAGAACCGTGTTTGTGCATTTCTCAAGACTAATTCCGACGTAAAATGACACGAGCAATACGTTGAAAGCGACAGAATTGCGTTCCGAGCAACCGTTGACGAAAAAATCGCGAGCATTCCCAAAACCTGATCTCGTGTTTTTTGGACTCCAGAAACGTTTACGTCCACTGCTCGTGACTGTTTCCGACGTAAAATGGCGCGAGGAACGCGTTGGAAGCGACAGAATTGCGTTCCGAGCAACCGTTGACGAGAAAACCGCGAGCATTCCCAAATCCTGATCTCGTGTTTTTGGAAATCCAGAAATGCTTGCGTGCATTTCTCATGACTATTTCCGACGTAAAACGACGCGAGGAACACGTTGGAAGCGACAGAATTGCGATCCGAGCAACCTTTGACGAGAAAATCGCGAGCATTCCCAAAACCTGAATTCGTGTTTTTTGGACTCCAGAACCGTGTTTGTGCATTTCTCATGACTAATTTCGACGTAAAACGACGCGAGGAACACGTTGGAAGCGACAGAATTGCGATCCGAGAAACCTTTGACGAGAAAATCGCTAGCATTTCCAAATCCCGATCTCGTGTTTTTTGAACTCCAGAACCGTGTTTGTGCATTTCTCAAGACTAATTCCGACGTAAAATGACACGAGGAATACGTTGGAAGCGACAGAATTGTGTTCCGAGCAACCGTTGACGAGAAAATCGCGAGCATTCCCAAATCCTGATCTCGTGTTTTTTGAACTCCAGAACCGTGTTTGTGCATTTCTCAAGACTAATTCCGACGAAAAATGACACGAGGAATACGTTGGAAGCGACAGAATTGCGATCCGAGCAACCGTTGACGAGAAAATCGCGAGCATTCCCAAATCCTGATCTCGTGTTTTTTGAACTCCAGAACCGTGTTTGTGCATTTCTCAAGACTAATTCCGACGAAAAATGACACGAGGAATACGTTGGAAGCGACAGAATTGCGATCCGAGCAACCGTTGACGAGAAAATCGCGAGCATTACCAAAACCTGATCTCGTGTTTTTGGAAATCCAGAAATGCTTGCGTGCATTTCTCATGACTATTTCCGACGTAAAATGACGCGAGGAACACGTTGGAAGCGACAGAATTGCGATCCGAGCAACCGTTGACGAGAAAATCACGAGCATTCCCAAATCCTGATCTCGTGTTTTTTGAACTGCAGAACCGTGTTTGTGCATTTCTCAAGACTAATTCCGACGTAAAATGACACGAGGAACGCGTTGGATGCGACAGAATTGCGATCCGAGAAACCGTTGACGAGAAAATCGCGAGCATTCCCAAAACCTGAATTCGTGTTTTTTGGACTCCAGAATCGTGTTTGCGCATTTCTCATGACTAATTCCGACGTAAAACGACGCGAGGAACACGTTGGAAGCGACAGAATTGCGATCCGAGAAACCTTTGACGAGAAAATCGCGAGCATTTCCAAATCCCGATCTCGTGTTTTTTGAACTCCAGAACCGTGTTTGTGCATTTCTCAAGACTAATTCCGACGAAAAATGACACGAGGAATACGTTAAAAGCGACAGAATTGCGTTCCGAGCAACCGTTGACGAGAAAATCGCGAGCATTCCCAAATCCTGATCTCGTGTTTTTTGGACTCCAGAACCGTGTTTGTGCATTTCTCAAGACTAATTCCGACGTAAAATGGCACGAGGAATACGTTGGAAGCGACAGAATTGCGATCCGAGAAACCGTTGACGAGAAAATCGCGAGCATTCCCAAAACCTGAATTCGTGTTTTTTGGACTCCAGAACCGCGTTTGTGTATTTCTCATGACTAATTCCGACGTAAAACGACGCGAGGAACACGTTGGAAGCGACAGAATTGCGATCCGAGAAACCTTTGACGAGAAAATCGCGAGCATTTCCAAATCCCGATCTCGTGTTTTTTGAACTCCAGAACCGTGTTTGTGCATTTCTCAAGACTAATTCCGACGTAAAATGACACGAGGAACACGTTGGAAGCGACAGAATTGCGATCCGAGAAACCTTTGACGAGAAAATCGCTAGCATTTCCAAATCCCGATCTCGTGTTTTTTGAACTCCAGAACCGTGTTTGTGCATTTCTCAAGACTAATTCCGACGTAAAATGACACGAGGAATACGTTGGAAGCGACAGAATTGTGTTCCGAGCAACCGTTGACGAGAAAATCGCGAGCATTCCCAAATCCTGATCTCGTGTTTTTTGAACTCCAGAACCGTGTTTGTGCATTTCTCAAGACTAATTCCGACGAAAAATGACACGAGGAATACGTTGGAAGCGACAGAATTGCGATCCGAGCAACCGTTGACGAGAAAATCGCGAGCATTCCCAAATCCTGATCTCGTGTTTTTTGAACTCCAGAACCGTGTTTGTGCATTTCTCAAGACTAATTCCGACGAAAAATGACACGAGGAATACGTTGGAAGCGACAGAATTGCGATCCGAGCAACCGTTGACGAGAAAATCGCGAGCATTACCAAAACCTGATCTCGTGTTTTTGGAAATCCAGAAATGCTTGCGTGCATTTCTCATGACTATTTCCGACGTAAAATGACGCGAGGAACACGTTGGAAGCGACAGAATTGCGATCCGAGCAACCGTTGACGAGAAAATCACGAGCATTCCCAAATCCTGATCTCGTGTTTTTTGAACTGCAGAACCGTGTTTGTGCATTTCTCAAGACTAATTCCGACGTAAAATGACACGAGGAACGCGTTGGATGCGACAGAATTGCGATCCGAGAAACCGTTGACGAGAAAATCGCGAGCATTCCCAAAACCTGAATTCGTGTTTTTTGGACTCCAGAATCGTGTTTGCGCATTTCTCATGACTAATTCCGACGTAAAACGACGCGAGGAACACGTTGGAAGCGACAGAATTGCGATCCGAGAAACCTTTGACGAGAAAATCGCGAGCATTTCCAAATCCCGATCTCGTGTTTTTTGAACTCCAGAACCGTGTTTGTGCATTTCTCAAGACTAATTCCGACGAAAAATGACACGAGGAATACGTTAAAAGCGACAGAATTGCGTTCCGAGCAACCGTTGACGAGAAAATCGCGAGCATTCCCAAATCCTGATCTCGTGTTTTTTGGACTCCAGAACCGTGTTTGTGCATTTCTCAAGACTAATTCCGACGTAAAATGGCACGAGGAATACGTTGGAAGCGACAGAATTGCGATCCGAGAAACCGTTGACGAGAAAATCGCGAGCATTCCCAAAACCTGAATTCGTGTTTTTTGGACTCCAGAACCGCGTTTGTGTATTTCTCATGACTAATTCCGACGTAAAACGACGCGAGGAACACGTTGGAAGCGACAGAATTGCGATCCGAGAAACCTTTGACGAGAAAATCGCGAGCATTTCCAAATCCCGATCTCGTGTTTTTTGAACTCCAGAACCGTGTTTGTGCATTTCTCAAGACTAATTCCGACGTAAAATGACACGAGGAATACGTTGAAAGCGACAGAATTGCGTTCCGAGCAACCGTTGACGAGAAAATCGCGAGCATTCCCAAATCCTGATCTCGTGTTTTTTGGACTCCAGAACCGTGTTTGTGCATTTCTCAAGACTAATTCCGACGTAAAATGGCACGAGGAATACGTTGGAAGCGACAGAATTGCGATCCGAGAAACCGTTGACGAGAAAATCGCGAGCATTCCCAAAACCTGAATTCGTGTTTTTTGGACTCCAGAACCGTGTTTGTGTATTTCTCATGACTAATTCCGACGTAAAACGACGCGAGGAACACGTTGGAAGCGACAGAATTGCGATCCGAGAAACCTTTGACGAGAAAATCGCGAGCATTTCCAAATCCCGATCTCGTGTTTTTTGAACTCCAGAACCGTGTTTGTGCATTTCTCAAGACTTATTCCGACGTAAAATGGCACGAGGAATACGTTGGAAGCGACAGAATTGCGATCCGAGAAACCCTTGACGAGAAAATCGCGAGCATTCCCAAAACCTGAATTCGTGTTTTTTGGACTCCAGAACCGTGTTTGTGCATTTCTCAAGACTAATTCCGACGTAAAATGGCACGAGGAATACGTTGGAAGCGACAGAATTGCGTTCCGAGCAACCGTTGACGAGAAAATCGCGAGCATTCCCAAATCCTGATCTCGTGTTTTTTGAACTCCAGAACCGTGTTTGTGCATTTCTCAAGACTAATTCCGACGTAAAATGACACGAGGAATACGTTGGAAGCGACAGAATTGCGATCCGAGAAACCGTTGACGAGAAAATCGCGAGCATTCCCAAAACCTGAATTCGTGTTTTTTGGACTCCAGAACCGTGTTTGTGCATTTCTCATGACTAATTCCGACGTAAAACGACGCGAGGAACACGTTGGAAGCGACAGAATTGCGATCCGAGAAACCTTTGACGAGAAAATCGCGAGCCTTTCCAAACCCCGATCTCGTGTTTTTTGAACTCCAGAACCGTGTTTGTGCATTTCTCAAGACTAATTCCGACGTAAAATGACACGAGGAATACGTTGGAAGCGACAGAATTGCGATCCGAGAAACCGTTTCCGAGAAAATCGCGAGCATTCCCAAAACCTGATCTCGTGTTTTTTGGACTCCAGAAACGTTTACGTGCACTGCTCGTGACTGTTTCCGATGTGAAATGACGCGAGGAACACGTTGGAAGCGACAGAATTGCATTGCGAGCAACCGTTGACGAGAAAATCGCGAGCATTCCCAAATCCTGATCTCGTGTTTTTTGAACTCCAGAACCGTGTTTGTGCATTTCTCAAGACTAATTCCGACGTAAAATGACACGAGGAATACGTAGGAAGCGACAGAATTGCGATCCGAGAAACCGTTGACGAGAAAATCGCGAGCATTCCCAAAACCTGAATTCGTGTTTTTTGGACTCCAGAACCGTGTTTGTGCATTTCTCATGACTAATTCCGACGTTAAACGACGCGAGGAACACGTTGGAAGCGACAGAATTGCGATCCGAGAAACCTTTGACGAGAAAATCGCGAGCATTTCCAAATCCCGATCTCGTGTTTTTTGAACTCCAGAACCGTGTTTGTGCATTTCTCAAGACTAATTCCGACGTAAAATGACACGAGCAATAGGTTGAAAGCGACAGAATTGCGTTCCGAGCAACCGTTGACGAAAAAATCGCGAGCATTCCCAAAACCTGATCTCGTGTTTTTTGGACTCCAGAAACGTTTACGTCCACTGCTCGTGACTGTTTCCGACGTAAAATGGCGCGAGGAACGCGTTGGAAGCGACAGAATTGCGTTCCGAGCAACCGTTGACGAGAAAACCGCGAGCATTCCCAAATCCTGATCTCGTGTTTTTGGAAATCCAGAAATGCTTGCGTGCATTTCTCATGACTATTTCCGACGTAAAACGACGCGAGGAACACGTTGGAAGCGACAGAATTGCGATCCGAGCAACCTTTGACGAGAAAATCGCGAGCATTCCCAAAACCTGAATTCGTGTTTTTTGGACTCCAGAACCGTGTTTGTGCATTTCTCATGACTAATTTCGACGTAAAACGACGCGAGGAACACGTTGGAAGCGACAGTATTGCGATCCGAGAAACCTTTGACGAGAAAATCGCTAGCATTTCCAAATCCCGATCTCGTGTTTTTTGAACTCCAGAACCGTGTTTGTGCATTTCTCAAGACTAATTCCGACGTAAAATGACACGAGGAATACGTTGGAAGCGACAGAATTGCGATCCCAGAAACCGTTGACGAGCAAATCGCGAGCATTCCCAAAACCTGATCTCGTGTTTTTGGACTCCAGAAACGTTTACGTGCACTGCTCGTGACTGTTTCCGACGTAAAATGGCGCGAGGAACGCGTCGGAAGCGACAGAATTGCGATCCGAGCAACCGTTGACGAGAAAATCGCAAGCATTCCCAAAACTTGAACTCGTGTTTTTTGGACTCCAGAAACGTTTTCGTGCATTTGTCGTGACTGTTTCCGATGTAAAATGACGCGAGGAACACGTTGGAAGCGACAGAATTGCGTTCCGAGCAACCGTTGACGAGAAAATCGCAAGCATTCCCAAATCCTGATCTCGTGTTTTTTGAACTCCAGAACCGTGTTTGTGCATTTCTCAAGACTAATTCCGACGTAAAATGACACGAGGAATACGTTGGAAGCGACTGAATTGCGATCCGAGAAACCGTTGACGAGAAAATCGCGAGCATTCCGAAAACCTGAATTCGTGTTTTTTGGACTCCAGAACCGTGTTTGTGCATTTCTCATGACTAATTCCGATGTAAAATGGCACGAGGAATACGTTGGAAGCGACAGAATTGCGATCCGAGAAATCGTTGACGAGAAAATCGCGAGCATTCCCAAAACCTGAATTCGTGTTTTTTGGACTCCAGAACCGTGTTTGTGCATTTCTCATGACTAATTCCGACGTAAAACGACGCGAGGAACACGTTGGAAGCGACAGAATTGCGATCCGAGAAACCTTTGACGAGAAAATCGCGAGCATTTCCAAATCCCGATCTCGTGTTTTTTGAACTCCAGAACCGTGTTTGTGCATTTCTCAAGACTAATTCCGACGTAAAATGACACGAGGAATACGTTGGAAGCGACAGAATTGCGATCCCAGAAACCGTTGACGAGAAAATCGCGAGCATTCCCAAAACCTGATCTCGTGTTTTTTGGACTCTAGAAACGTTTACGTGCACTGCTCGTGACTGTTTCCGACGTAAAATGGCGCGAGGAACGCGTCGGAAGCGACAGAATTGCGATCCGAGCAACCGTTGACGAGAAAATCGCAAGCATTCCCAAAACCTGAACTCGTGTTTTTTGGACTCCAGAAACGTTTTCGTGCATTTCTCGTGACTGTTTCCGATGTAAAATGACGCGAGGAACACGTTGGAAGTGACAGAATTGCGCTCCGAGCAACCGTTGACGAGAAAATCGCGAGCATTCCCAAATCCTGATCTCGTGTTTTTTGAACTCCAGAACCGTGTTTGTGCATTTCTCAAGACTAATTCCGACGTAAAATGACACGAGGAATACGTAGGAAGCGACAGAATTGCGATCCGAGAAACCGTTGACGAGAAAATCGCGAGCATTCCCAAAACCTGAATTCGTGTTTTTTGGACTCCAGAACCGTGTTTGTGCATTTCTCATGACTAATTCCGACGTAAAACGACGCGAGGAACACGTTGGAAGCGACAGAATTGCGATCCGAGAAACCTTTGACGAGAAAATCGCGAGCATTTCCAAATCCCGATCTCGTGTTTTTTGAACTCCAGAACCGTGTTTGTGCATTTCTCAAGACTAATTCCGACGTAAAATGACACGAGCAATACGTTGAAAGCGACAGAATTGCGTTCCGAGCAACCGTTGACGAAAAAATCGCGAGCATTCCCAAAACCTGATCTCGTGTTTTTTGGACTCCAGAAACGTTTACGTCCACTGCTCGTGACTGTTTCCGACGTAAAATGGCGCGAGGAACGCGTTGGAAGCGACAGAATTGCGTTCCGAGCAACCGTTGACGAGAAAACCGCGAGCATTCCCAAATCCTGATCTCGTGTTTTTGGAAATCCAGAAATGCTTGCGTGCATTTCTCATGACTATTTCCGACGTAAAACGACGCGAGGAACACGTTGGAAGCGACAGAATTGCGATCCGAGCAACCTTTGACGAGAAAATCGCGAGCATTCCCAAAACCTGAATTCGTGTTTTTTGGACTCCAGAACCGTGTTTGTGCATTTCTCATGACTAATTTCGACGTAAAACGACGCGAGGAACACGTTGGAAGCGACAGTATTGCGATCCGAGAAACCTTTGACGAGAAAATCGCGAGCATTTCCAAATCCCGATCTCGTGTTTTTTGAACTCCAGAACCGTGTTTGTGCATTTCTCAAGACTAATTCCGACGTAAAATGACACGAGGAATACGTTGGAAGCGACAGAATTGCGATCCCAGAAACCGTTGACGAGCAAATCGCGAGCATTCCCAAAACCTGATCTCGTGTTTTTTGGACTCCAGAAACGTTTACGTGCACTGCTCGTGACTGTTTCCGACGTAAAATGGCGCGAGGAACGCGTCGGAAGCGACAGAATTGCGATCCGAGCAACCGTTGACGAGAAAATCGCAAGCATTCCCAAAACTTGAACTCGTGTTTTTTGGACTCCAGAAACGTTTTCGTGCATTTGTCGTGACTGTTTCCGATGTAAAATGACGCGAGGAACACGTTGGAAGCGACAGAATTGCGTTCCGAGCAACCGTTGACGAGAAAATCGCAAGCATTCCCAAATCCTGATCTCGTGTTTTTTGAACTCCAGAACCGTGTTTGTGCATTTCTCAAGACTAATTCCGACGTAAAATGACACGAGGAATACGTTGGAAGCGACTGAATTGCGATCCGAGAAACCGTTGACGAGAAAATCGCGAGCATTCCGAAAACCTGAATTCGTGTTTTTTGGACTCCAGAACCGTGTTTGTGCATTTCTCAAGACTAATTCCGACGTAAAATGACACGAGGAATACGTTGGAAGCGACTGAATTGCGATCCGAGAAACCGTTGACGAGAAAATCGCGAGCATTCCGAAAACCTGAATTCGTGTTTTTTGGACTCCAGAACCGTGTTTGTGCATTTCTCATGACTAATTCCGATGTAAAATGGCACGAGGAATACGTTGGAAGCGACAGAATTGCGATCCGAGAAATCGTTGACGAGAAAATCGCGAGCATTCCCAAAACCTGAATTCGTGTTTTTTGGACTCCAGAACCGTGTTTGTGCATTTCTCATGACTAATTCCGACGTAAAACGACGCGAGGAACACGTTGGAAGCGACAGAATTGCGATCCGAGAAACCTTTGACGAGAAAATCGCGAGCATTTCCAAATCCCGATCTCGTGTTTTTTGAACTCCAGAACCGTGTTTGTGCATTTCTCAAGACTAATTCCGACGTAAAATGACACGAGGAATACGTTGGAAGCGACAGAATTGCGATCCCAGAAACCGTTGACGAGAAAATCGCGAGCATTCCCAAAACCTGATCTCGTGTTTTTTGGACTCCAGAAACGTTTACGTGCACTGCTCGTGACTGTTTCCGACGTAAAATGGCGCGAGGAACGCGTCGGAAGCGACAGAATTGCGATCCGAGCAACCGTTGACGAGAAAATCGCAAGCATTCCCAAAACCTGAACTCGTGTTTTTTGGACTCCAGAAACGTTTTCGTGCATTTCTCGTGACTGTTTCCGATGTAAAATGACGCGAGGAACACGTTGGAAGTGACAGAATTGCGCTCCGAGCAACCGTTGACGAGAAAATCGCGAGCATTCCCAAATCCTGATCTCGTGTTTTTTTAACTCCAGAACCGTGTTTGTGCATTTCTCAAGACTAATTCCGACGTAAAATGACACGAGGAATACGTTGGAAGCGACTGAATTGCGATCCGAGAAACCGTTGACGAGAAAATCGCGAGCATTCCGAAAACCTGAATTCGTGTTTTTTGGACTCCAGAACCGTGTTTGTGCATTTCTCATGACTAATTCCGACGTAAAACGACGCGAGGAACACGTTGGAAGCGACAGAATTGCGATCCGAGAAACCTTTGACGAGAAAATCGCGAGCATTTCCAAATCCCGATCTCGTGTTTTTTGAACTCCAGAACCGTGTTTGTGCATTTCTCAAGACTAATTCCGACGTAAAATGACACGAGGAATACGTTGGAAGCGACAGAATTGTGTTCCGAGCAACCGTTGACGAGAAAATCGCGAGCATTCCCAAATCCTGATCTCGTGTTTTTTGAACTCCAGAACCGTGTTTGTGCATTTCTCAAGACTAATTCCGACGAAAAATGACACGAGGAATACGTTGGAAGCGACAGAATTGCGATCCGAGCAACCGTTGACGAGAAAATCGCGAGCATTCCCAAATCCTGATCTCGTGTTTTTTGAACTCCAGAACCGTGTTTGTGCATTTCTCAAGACTAATTCCGACGAAAAATGACACGAGGAATACGTTGGAAGCGACAGAATTGCGATCCGAGCAACCGTTGACGAGAAAATCGCGAGCATTACCAAAACCTGATCTCGTGTTTTTGGAAATCCAGAAATGCTTGCGTGCATTTCTCATGACTATTTCCGACGTAAAATGACGCGAGGAACACGTTGGAAGCGACAGAATTGCGATCCGAGCAACCGTTGACGAGAAAATCACGAGCATTCCCAAATCCTGATCTCGTGTTTTTTGAACTGCAGAACCGTGTTTGTGCATTTCTCAAGACTAATTCCGACGTAAAATGACACGAGGAACACGTTGGAAGCGACAGAATTGCGATCCGAGCAACCGTTGACGAGAAAATCACGAGCATTCCCAAATCCTGATCTCGTGTTTTTTGAACTGCAGAACCGTGTTTGTGCATTTCTCAAGACTAATTCCGACGTAAAATGACACGAGGAACGCGTTGGATGCGACAGAATTGCGATCCGAGAAACCGTTGACGAGAAAATCGCGAGCATTCCCAAAACCTGAATTCGTGTTTTTTGGACTCCAGAATCGTGTTTGCGCATTTCTCATGACTAATTCCGACGTAAAACGACGCGACGAACACGTTGGAAGCGACAGAATTGCGATCCGAGAAACCTTTGACGAGAAAATCGCGAGCATTTCCAAATCCCGATCTCGTGTTTTTTGAACTCCAGAACCGTGTTTGTGCATTTCTCAAGACTAATTCCGACGTAAAATGACACGAGGAATACGTTGAAAGCGACAGAATTGCGTTCCGAGCAACCGTTGACGAGAAAATCGCGAGCATTCCCAAATCCTGATCTCGTGTTTTTTGGACTCCAGAACCGTGTTTGTGCATTTCTCAAGACTAATTCCGACGTAAAATGGCACGAGGAATACGTTGGAAGCGACAGAATTGCGATCCGAGAAACCGTTGACGAGAAAATCGCGAGCATTCCCAAAACCTGAATTCGTGTTTTTTGGACTCCAGAACCGTGTTTGTGTATTTCTCATGACTAATTCCGACGTAAAACGACGCGAGGAACACGTTGGAAGCGACAGAATTGCAATGCGAGCAACCGTTGACGAGAAAATCGCGAGCATTCCCAAATCCTGAATTCGTGTTTTTTGGACTCCAGAACCGTGTTTGTGCATTTCTAATGACTAATTCCGACGTAAAACGACGCGAGGAACACGTTGGAAGCGACAGAATTGCGATCCGAGAAACCTTTGACGAGAAAATCGCGAGCATTTCCAAATCCCGATCTCGTGTTTTTTGAACTCCAGAACCGTGTTTGTGCATTTCTCAAGACTTATTCCGACGTAAAATGGCACGATGAATACGTTGGAAGCGACAGAATTGCGATCCGAGAAACCCTTGACGAGAAAATCGCGAGCATTCCCAAAACCTGAATTCGTGTTTTTTGGACTCCAGAACCGTGTTTGTGCATTTCTCAAGACTAATTCCGACGTAAAATGGCACGAGGAATACGTTGGAAGCGACAGAATTGCGTTCCGAGCAACCGTTGACGAGAAAATCGCGAGCATTCCCAAATCCTGATCTCGTGTTTTTTGAACTCCAGAACCGTGTTTGTGCATTTCTCAAGACTAATTCCGACGTAAAATGACACGAGGAATACGTTGGAAGCGACAGAATTGCGATCCGAGAAACCGTTGACGAGAAAATCGCGAGCATTCCCAAAACCTGAATTCGTGTTTTTTGGACTCCAGAACCGTGTTTGTGCATTTCTCATGACTAATTCCGACGTAAAACGACGCGAGGAACACGTTGGAAGCGACAGAATTGCGATCCGAGAAACCTTTGACGAGAAAATCGCGAGCCTTTCCAAACCCCGATCTCGTGTTTTTTGAACTCCAGAACCGTGTTTGTGCATTTCTCAAGACTAATTCCGACGTAAAATGACACGAGGAATACGTTGGAAGCGACAGAATTGCGATCCGAGAAACCGTTGACGAGAAAATCGCGAGCATTCCCAAAACCTGATCTCGTGTTTTTTGGACTCCAGAAACGTTTACGTGCACTGCTCGTGACTGTTTCCGATGTGAAATGACGCGAGGAACACGTTGGAAGCGACAGAATTGCATTGCGAGCAACCGTTGACGAGAAAATCGCGAGCATTCCCAAATCCTGATCTCGTGTTTTTTGAACTCCAGAACCGTGTTTGTGCATTTCTCAAGACTAATTCCGACGTAAAATGACACGAGGAATACGTAGGAAGCGACAGAATTGCGATCCGAGAAACCGTTGACGAGAAAATCGCGAGCATTCCCAAAACCTGAATTCGTGTTTTTTGGACTCCAGAACCGTGTTTGTGCATTTCTCATGACTAATTCCGACGTTAAACGACGCGAGGAACACGTTGGAAGCGACAGAATTGCGATCCGAGAAACCTTTGACGAGAAAATCGCGAGCATTTCCAAATCCCGATCTCGTGTTTTTTGAACTCCAGAACCGTGTTTGTGCATTTCTCAAGACTAATTCCGACATAAAATGACACGAGCAATACGTTGAAAGCGACAGAATTGCGTTCCGAGCAACCGTTGACGAAAAAATCGCGAGCATTCCCAAAACCTGATCTCGTGTTTTTTGGACTCCAGAAACGTTTACGTCCACTGCTCGTGACTGTTTCCGACGTAAAATGGCGCGAGGAACGCGTTGGAAGCGACAGAATTGCGTTCCGAGCAACCGTTGACGAGAAAACCGCGAGCATTCCCAAATCCTGATCTCGTGTTTTTGGAAATCCAGAAATGCTTGCGTGCATTTCTCATGACTATTTCCGACGTAAAACGACGCGAGGAACACGTTGGAAGCGACAGAATTGCGATCCGAGCAACCATTGACGAGAAAATCGCGAGCATTCCCAAAACCTGAATTCGTGTTTTTTGGACTCCAGAATCGTGTTTGCGCATTTCTCATGACTAATTCCGACGTAAAACGACGCGACGAACACGTTGGAAGCGACAGAATTGCGATCCGAGAAACCTTTGACGAGAAAATCGCGAGCATTTCCAAATCCCGATCTCGTGTTTTTTGAACTCCAGAACCGTGTTTGTGCATTTCTCAAGACTAATTCCGACGTAAAATGACACGAGGAATACGTTGAAAGCGACAGAATTGCGTTCCGAGCAACCGTTGACGAGAAAATCGCGAGCATTCCCAAATCCTGATCTCGTGTTTTTTGGACTCCAGAACCGTGTTTGTGCATTTCTCAAGACTAATTCCGACGTAAAATGGCACGAGGAATACGTTGGAAGCGACAGAATTGCGATCCGAGAAACCGTTGACGAGAAAATCGCGAGCATTCCCAAAACCTGAATTCGTGTTTTTTGGACTCCAGAACCGTGTTTGTGTATTTCTCATGACTAATTCCGACGTAAAACGACGCGAGGAACACGTTGGAAGCGACAGAATTGCAATGCGAGCAACCGTTGACGAGAAAATCGCGAGCATTCCCAAATCCTGAATTCGTGTTTTTTGGACTCCAGAACCGTGTTTGTGCATTTCTCATGACTAATTCCGACGTAAAACGACGCGAGGAACACGTTGGAAGCGACAGAATTGCGATCCGAGAAACCTTTGACGAGAAAATCGCGAGCATTTCCAAATCCCGATCTCGTGTTTTTTGAACTCCAGAACCGTGTTTGTGCATTTCTCAAGACTTATTCCGACGTAAAATGGCACGATGAATACGTTGGAAGCGACAGAATTGCGATCCGAGAAACCCTTGACGAGAAAATCGCGAGCATTCCCAAAACCTGAATTCGTGTTTTTTGGACTCCAGAACCGTGTTTGTGCATTTCTCAAGACTAATTCCGACGTAAAATGGCACGAGGAATACGTTGGAAGCGACAGAATTGCGTTCCGAGCAACCGTTGACGAGAAAATCGCGAGCATTCCCAAATCCTGATCTCGTGTTTTTTGAACTCCAGAACCGTGTTTGTGCATTTTTCAAGACTAATTCCGACGTAAAATGACACGAGGAATACGTTGGAAGCGACAGAATTGCGATCCGAGAAACCGTTGACGAGAAAATCGCGAGCATTCCCAAAACCTGAATTCGTGTTTTTTGGACTCCAGAACCGTGTTTGTGCATTTCTCATGACTAATTCCGACGTAAAACGACGCGAGGAACACGTTGGAAGCGACAGAATTGCGATCCGAGAAACCTTTGACGAGAAAATCGCGAGCCTTTCCAAACCCCGATCTCGTGTTTTTTGAACTCCAGAACCGTGTTTGTGCATTTCTCAAGACTAATTCCGACGTAAAATGACACGAGGAATACGTTGGAAGCGACAGAATTGCGATCCGAGAAACCGTTGACGAGAAAATCGCGAGCATTCCCAAAACCTGATCTCGTGTTTTTTGGACTCCAGAAACGTTTACGTGCACTGCTCGTGACTGTTTCCGATGTGAAATGACGCGAGGAACACGTTGGAAGCGACAGAATTGCATTGCGAGCAACCGTTGACGAGAAAATCGCGAGCATTCCCAAATCCTGATCTCGTGTTTTTTGAACTCCAGAACCGTGTTTGTGCATTTCTCAAGACTAATTCCGACGTAAAATGACACGAGGAATACGTAGGAAGCGACAGAATTGCGATCCGAGAAACCGTTGACGAGAAAATCGCGAGCATTCCCAAAACCTGAATTCGTGTTTTTTGGACTCCAGAACCGTGTTTGTGCATTTCTCATGACTAATTCCGACGTTAAACGACGCGAGGAACACGTTGGAAGCGACAGAATTGCGATCCGAGAAACCTTTGACGAGAAAATCGCGAGCATTTCCAAATCCCGATCTCGTGTTTTTTGAACTCCAGAACCGTGTTTGTGCATTTCTCAAGACTAATTCCGACGTAAAATGACACGAGCAATACGTTGAAAGCGACAGAATTGCGTTCCGAGCAACCGTTGACGAAAAAATCGCGAGCATTCCCAAAACCTGATCTCGTGTTTTTTGGACTCCAGAAACGTTTACGTCCACTGCTCGTGACTGTTTCCGACGTAAAATGGCGCGAGGAACGCGTTGGAAGCGACAGAATTGCGATCCGAGCAACCATTGACGAGAAAATCGCGAGCATTCCCAAAACCTGAATTCGTGTTTTTTGGACTCCAGAACCGTGTTTGTGCATTTCTCATGACTAATTTCGACGTAAAACGACGCGAGGAACACGTTGGAAGCGACAGTATTGCGATCCGAGAAACCTTTGACGAGAAAATCGCTAGCATTTCCAAATCCCGTTCTCGTGTTTTTTGAACTCCAGAACCGTGTTTGTGCATTTCTCAAGACTAATTCCGACGTAAAATGACACGAGGAATACGTTGGAAGCGACAGAATTGCGATCCCAGAAACCGTTGACGAGCAAATCGCGAGCATTCCCAAAACCTGATCTCGTGTTTTTGGACTCCAGAAACGTTTACGTGCACTGCTCGTGACTGTTTCCGACGTAAAATGGCGCGAGGAACGCGTCGGAAGCGACAGAATTGCGATCCGAGCAACCGTTGACGAGAAAATCGCAAGCATTCCCAAAACTTGAACTCGTGTTTTTTGGACTCCAGAAACGTTTTCGTGCATTTGTCGTGACTGTTTCCGATGTAAAATGACGCGAGGAACACGTTGGAAGCGACAGAATTGCGTTCCGAGCAACCGTTGACGAGAAAATCGCAAGCATTCCCAAATCCTGATCTCGTGTTTTTTGAACTCCAGAACCGTGTTTGTGCATTTCTCAAGACTAATTCCGACGTAAAATGACACGAGGAATACGTTGGAAGCGACTGAATTGCGATCCGAGAAACCGTTGACGAGAAAATCGCGAGCATTCCGAAAACCTGAATTCGTGTTTTTTGGACTCCAGAACCGTGTTTGTGCATTTCTCATGACTAATTCCGATGTAAAATGGCACGAGGAATACGTTGGAAGCGACAGAATTGCGATCCGAGAAATCGTTGACGAGAAAATCGCGAGCATTCCCAAAACCTGAATTCGTGTTTTTTGGACTCCAGAACCGTGTTTGTGCATTTCTCATGACTAATTCCGACGTAAAACGACGCGAGGAACACGTTGGAAGCGACAGAATTGCGATCCGAGAAACCTTTGACGAGAAAATCGCGAGCATTTCCAAATCCCGATCTCGTGTTTTTTGAACTCCAGAACCGTGTTTGTGCATTTCTCAAGACTAATTCCGACGTAAAATGACACGAGGAATACGTTGGAAGCGACAGAATTGCGATCCCAGAAACCGTTGACGAGAAAATCGCGAGCATTCCCAAAACCTGATCTCGTGTTTTTTGGACTCCAGAAACGTTTACGTGCACTGCTCGTGACTGTTTCCGACGTAAAATGGCGCGAGGAACGCGTCGGAAGCGACAGAATTGCGATCCGAGCAACCGTTGACGAGAAAATCGCAAGCATTCCCAAAACTTGAACTCGTGTTTTTTGGACTCCAGAAACGTTTTCGTGCATTTGTCGTGACTGTTTCCGATGTAAAATGACGCGAGGAACACGTTGGAAGCGACAGAATTGCGTTCCGAGCAACCGTTGACGAGAAAATCGCAAGCATTCCCAAATCCTGATCTCGTGTTTTTTGAACTCCAGAACCGTGTTTGTGCATTTCTCAAGACTAATTCCGACGTAAAATGACACGAGGAATACGTTGGAAGCGACTGAATTGCGATCCGAGAAACCGTTGACGAGAAAATCGCGAGCATTCCGAAAACCTGAATTCGTGTTTTTTGGACTCCAGAACCGTGTTTGTGCATTTCTCATGACTAATTCCGATGTAAAATGGCACGAGGAATACGTTGGAAGCGACAGAATTGCGATCCGAGAAATCGTTGACGAGAAAATCGCGAGCATTCCCAAAACCTGAATTCGTGTTTTTTGGACTCCAGAACCGTGTTTGTGCATTTCTCATGACTAATTCCGACGTAAAACGACGCGAGGAACACGTTGGAAGCGACAGAATTGCGATCCGAGAAACCTTTGACGAGAAAATCGCGAGCATTTCCAAATCCCGATCTCGTGTTTTTTGAACTCCAGAACCGTGTTTGTGCATTTCTCAAGACTAATTCCGACGTAAAATGACACGAGGAATACGTTGGAAGCGACAGAATTGCGATCCCAGAAACCGTTGACGAGAAAATCGCGAGCATTCCCAAAACCTGATCTCGTGTTTTTTGGACTCCAGAAACGTTTACGTGCACTGCTCGTGACTGTTTCCGACGTAAAATGGCGCGAGGAACGCGTCGGAAGCGACAGAATTGCGATCCGAGCAACCGTTGACGAGAAAATCGCAAGCATTCCCAAAACCTGAACTCGTGTTTTTTGGACTCCAGAAACGTTTTCGTGCATTTCTCGTGACTGTTTCCGATGTAAAATGACGCGAGGAACACGTTGGAAGTGACAGAATTGCGCTCCGAGCAACCGTTGACGAGAAAATCGCGAGCATTCCCAAATCCTGATCTCGTGTTTTTTGAACTCCAGAACCGTGTTTGTGCATTTCTCAAGACTAATTCCGACGTAAAATGACACGAGGAATACGTAGGAAGCGACAGAATTGCGATCCGAGAAACCGTTGACGAGAAAATCGCGAGCATTCCCAAAACCTGAATTCGTGTTTTTTGGACTCCAGAACCGTGTTTGTGCATTTCTCATGACTAATTCCGACGTAAAACGACGCGAGGAACACGTTGGAAGCGACAGAATTGCGATCCGAGAAACCTTTGACGAGAAAATCGCGAGCATTTCCAAATCCCGATCTCGTGTTTTTTGAACTCCAGAACCGTGTTTGTGCATTTCTCAAGACTAATTCCGACGTAAAATGACACGAGCAATACGTTGAAAGCGACAGAATTGCGTTCCGAGCAACCGTTGACGAAAAAATCGCGAGCATTCCCAAAACCTGATCTCGTGTTTTTTGGACTCCAGAAACGTTTACGTCCACTGCTCGTGACTGTTTCCGACGTAAAATGGCGCGAGGAACGCGTTGGAAGCGACAGAATTGCGTTCCGAGCAACCGTTGACGAGAAAACCGCGAGCATTCCCAAATCCTGATCTCGTGTTTTTGGAAATCCAGAAATGCTTCCGTGCATTTCTCATGACTATTTCCGACGTAAAACGACGCGAGGAACACGTTGGAAGCGACAGAATTGCGATCCGAGCAACCTTTGACGAGAAAATCGCGAGCATTCCCAAAACCTGAATTCGTGTTTTTTGGACTCCAGAACCGTGTTTGTGCATTTCTCATGACTAATTTCGACGTAAAACGACGCGAGGAACACGTTGGAAGCGACAGTATTGCGATCCGAGAAACCTTTGACGAGAAAATCGCGAGCATTTCCAAATCCCGATCTCGTGTTTTTTGAACTCCAGAACCGTGTTTGTGCATTTCTCAAGACTAATTCCGACGTAAAATGACACGAGGAATACGTTGGAAGCGACAGAATTGCGATCCCAGAAACCGTTGACGAGCAAATCGCGAGCATTCCCAAAACCTGATCTCGTGTTTTTTGGACTCCAGAAACGTTTACGTGCACTGCTCGTGACTGTTTCCGACGTAAAATGGCGCGAGGAACGCGTCGGAAGCGACAGAATTGCGATCCGAGCAACCGTTGACGAGAAAATCGCAAGCATTCCCAAAACTTGAACTCGTGTTTTTTGGACTCCAGAAACGTTTTCGTGCATTTGTCGTGACTGTTTCCGATGTAAAATGACGCGAGGAACACGTTGGAAGCGACAGAATTGCGTTCCGAGCAACCGTTGACGAGAAAATCGCAAGCATTCCCAAATCCTGATCTCGTGTTTTTTGAACTCCAGAACCGTGTTTGTGCATTTCTCAAGACTAATTCCGACGTAAAATGACACGAGGAATACGTTGGAAGCGACTGAATTGCGATCCGAGAAACCGTTGACGAGAAAATCGCGAGCATTCCGAAAACCTGAATTCGTGTTTTTTGGACTCCAGAACCGTGTTTGTGCATTTCTCATGACTAATTCCGATGTAAAATGGCACGAGGAAGCGACAGAATTGCGATCCGAGAAATCGTTGACGAGAAAATCGCGAGCATTCCCAAAACCTGAATTCGTGTTTTTTGGACTCCAGAACCGTGTTTGTGCATTTCTCATGACTAATTCCGACGTAAAACGACGCGAGGAACACGTTGGAAGCGACAGAATTGCGATCCGAGAAACCTTTGACGAGAAAATCGCGAGCATTTCCAAATCCCGATCTCGTGTTTTTTGAACTCCAGAACCGTGTTTGTGCATTTCTCAAGACTAATTCCGACGTAAAATGACACGAGGAATACGTTGGAAGCGACAGAATTGCGATCCCAGAAACCGTTGACGAGAAAATCGCGAGCATTCCCAAAACCTGATCTCGTGTTTTTTGGACTCCAGAAACGTTTACGTGCACTGCTCGTGACTGTTTCCGACGTAAAATGGCGCGAGGAACGCGTCGGAAGCGACAGAATTGCGATCCGAGCAACCGTTGACGAGAAAATCGCAAGCATTCCCAAAACCTGAACTCGTGTTTTTTGGACTCCAGAAACGTTTTCGTGCATTTCTCTTGACTGTTTCCGATGTAAAATGACGCGAGGAACACGTTGGAAGTGACAGAATTGCGCTCCGAGAAACCGTTGACGAGAAAATCGCGAGCATTCCGAAAACCTGAATTCGTGTTTTTTGGACTCCAGAACCGTGTTTGTGCATTTCTCATGACTAATTCCGACGTAAAACGACGCGAGGAACACGTTGGAAGCGACAGAATTGCGATCCGAGAAACCTTTGACGAGAAAATCGCGAGCATTTCCAAATCCCGATCTCGTGTTTTTTGAACTCCAGAACCGTGTTTGTGCATTTCTCAAGACTAATTCCGACGTAAAATGACACGAGCAATACGTTGAAAGCGACAGAATTGCGATCCGAGCAACCGTTGACGAGAAAATCGCGAGCATTACCAAAACCTGATCTCGTGTTTTTGGAAATCCAGAAATGCTTGCGTGCATTTCTCATGACTATTTCCGACGTAAAATGACGCGAGGAACACGTTGGAAGCGACAGAATTGCGATCCGAGCAACCGTTGACGAGAAAATCACGAGCATTCCCAAATCCTGATCTCGTGTTTTTTGAACTGCAGAACCGTGTTTGTGCATTTCTCAAGACTAATTCCGACGTAAAATGACACGAGGAACGCGTTGGATGCGACAGAATTGCGATCCGAGAAACCGTTGACGAGAAAATCGCGAGCATTCCCAAAACCTGAATTCGTGTTTTTTGGACTCCAGAATCGTGTTTGCGCATTTCTCATGACTAATTCCGACGTAAAACGACGCGAGGAACACGTTGGAAGCGACAGAATTGCGATCCGAGAAACCTTTGACGAGAAAATCGCGAGCATTTCCAAATCCCGATCTCGTGTTTTTTGAACTCCAGAACCGTGTTTGTGCATTTCTCAAGACTAATTCCGACGAAAAATGACACGAGGAATACGTTAAAAGCGACAGAATTGCGTTCCGAGCAACCGTTGACGAGAAAATCGCGAGCATTCCCAAATCCTGATCTCGTGTTTTTTGGACTCCAGAACCGTGTTTGTGCATTTCTCAAGACTAATTCCGACGTAAAATGGCACGAGGAATACGTTGGAAGCGACAGAATTGCGATCCGAGAAACCGTTGACGAGAAAATCGCGAGCATTCCCAAAACCTGAATTCGTGTTTTTTGGACTCCAGAACCGCGTTTGTGTATTTCTCATGACTAATTCCGACGTAAAACGACGCGAGGAACACGTTGGAAGCGACAGAATTGCGATCCGAGAAACCTTTGACGAGAAAATCGCGAGCATTTCCAAATCCCGATCTCGTGTTTTTTGAACTCCAGAACCGTGTTTGTGCATTTCTCAAGACTAATTCCGACGAAAAATGACACGAGGAATACGTTGGAAGCGACAGAATTGCGATCCGAGCAACCGTTGACGAGAAAATCGCGAGCATTACCAAAACCTGATCTCGTGTTTTTGGAAATCCAGAAATGCTTGCGTGCATTTTTCATGACTATTTCCGACGTGAAATGACGCGAGGAACACGTTGGAAGCGACAGAATTGCGATCCGAGCAACCGTTGACGAGAAAATCACGAGCATTCCCAAAACCTGAATTCGTGTTTTTTGGACTCCAGAATCGTGTTTGCGCATTTCTCATGACTAATTCCGACGTAAAACGACGCGACGAACACGTTGGAAGCGACAGAATTGCGATCCGAGAAACCTTTGACGAGAAAATCGCGAGCATTTCCAAATCCCGATCTCGTGTTTTTTGAACTCCAGAACCGTGTTTGTGCATTTCTCAAGACTAATTCCGACGTAAAATGACACGAGGAATACGTTGAAAGCGACAGAATTGCGTTCCGAGCAACCGTTGACGAGAAAATCGCGAGCATTCCCAAATCCTGATCTCGTGTTTTTTGGACTCCAGAACCGTGTTTGTGCATTTCTCAAGACTAATTCCGACGTAAAATGGCACGAGGAATACGTTGGAAGCGACAGAATTGCGATCCGAGAAACCGTTGACGAGAAAATCGCGAGCATTCCCAAAACCTGAATTCGTGTTTTTTGGACTCCAGAACCGTGTTTGTGTATTTCTCATGACTAATTCCGACGTAAAACGACGCGAGGAACACATTGGAAGCGACAGAATTGCAATGCGAGCAACCGTTGACGAGAAAATCGCGAGCATTCCCAAATCCTGAATTCGTGTTTTTTGGACTCCAGAACCGTGTTTGTGCATTTCTCATGACTAATTCCGACGTAAAACGACGCGAGGAACACGTTGGAAGCGACAGAATTGCGATCCGAGAAACCTTTGACGAGAAAATCGCGAGCATTTCCAAATCCCGATCTCGTGTTTTTTGAACTCCAGAACCCTGTTTGTGCATTTCTCAAGACTTATTCCGACGTAAAATGGCACGAGGAATACGTTGGAAGCGACAGAATTGCGATCCGAGAAACCCTTGACGAGAAAATCGCGAGCATTCCCAAAACCTGAATTCGTGTTTTTTGGACTCCAGAACCGTGTTTGTGCATTTCTCAAGACTAATTCCGACGTAAAATGGCACGAGGAATACGTTGGAAGCGACAGAATTGCGTTCCGAGCAACCGTTGACGAGAAAATCGCGAGCATTCCCAAATCCTGATCTCGTGTTTTTTGAACTCCAGAACCGTGTTTGTGCATTTCTCAAGACTAATTCCGACGTAAAATGACACGAGGAATACGTTGGAAGCGACAGAATTGCGATCCGAGAAACCGTTGACGAGAAAATCGCGAGCATTCCCAAAACCTGAATTCGTGTTTTTTGGACTCCAGAACCGTGTTTGTGCATTTCTCATGACTAATTCCGACGTAAAACGACGCGAGGAACACGTTGGAAGCGACAGAATTGCGATCCGAGAAACCTTTGACGAGAAAATCGCGAGCCTTTCCAAATCCCGATCTCGTGTTTTTTGAACTCCAGAACCGTGTTTGTGCATTTCTCAAGACTAATTCCGACGTAAAATGACACGAGGAATACGTTGGAAGCGACAGAATTGCGATCCGAGAAACCGTTGACGAGAAAATCGCGAGCATTCCCAAAACCTGATCTCGTGTTTTTTGGACTCCAGAAACGTTTACGTGCACTGCTCGTGACTGTTTCCGATGTGAAATGACGCGAGGAACACGTTGGAAGCGACAGAATTGCATTGCGAGCAACCGTTGACGAGAAAATCGCGAGCATTCCCAAATCCTGATCTCGTGTTTTTTGAACTCCAGAACCGTGTTTGTGCATTTCTCAAGACTAATTCCGACGTAAAATGACACGAGGAATACGTTGGAAGCGACAGAATTGCGATCCGAGAAACCGTTGACGAGAAAATCGCGAGCATTCCCAAAACCTGATCTCGTGTTTTTTGGACTCCAGAAACGTTTACGTGCACTGCTCGTGACTGTTTCCGATGTGAAATGACGCGACGAACACGTTGGAAGCGACAGAATTGCATTGCGAGCAACCGTTGACGAGAAAATCGCGAGCATTCCCAAATCCTGATCTCGTGTTTTTTGAACTCCAGAACCGTGTTTGTGCATTTCTCAAGCCTAATTCCGACGTAAAATGATACGAGCAATACGTTGAAAGCGACAGAATTGCGTTCCGAGCAACCGTTGACGAAAAAATCGCGAGCATTCCCAAAACCTGATCTCGTGTTTTTTGGACTCCAGAAACGTTTACGTCCACTGCTCGTGACTGTTTCTGACGTAAAATGGCGCGAGGAACGCGTTGGAAGCGAGAGAATTGCGTTCCGAGCAACCGTTGACGAGAAAACCGCGAGCATTCCCAAATCCTGATCTCGTGTTTTTGGAAATCCAGAAATGCTTGCGTGCATTTCTCATGACTATTTCCGACGTAAAACGACGCGAGGAACACGTTGGAAGCGACAGAATTGCGATCCGAGCAACCTTTGACGAGAAAATCGCGAGCATTCCCAAAACCTGAATTCGTGTTTTTTGGACTCCAGAACCGTGTTTGTGCATTTCTCATGACTAATTTCGACGTAAAACGACGCGAGGAACACGTTGGAAGCGACAGTATTGCGATCCGAGAAACCTTTGACGAGAACATCGCGAGCATTTCCAAATCCCGATCTCGTGTTTTTTGAACTCCAGAACCGTGTTTGTGCATTTCTCAAGACTAATTCCGACGTAAAATGACACGAGGAATACGTTGGAAGCGACAGAATTGCGATCCCAGAAACCGTTGACGAGCAAATCGCGAGCATTCCCAAAACCTGATCTCGTGTTTTTGGACTCCAGAAACGTTTACGTGCACTGCTCGTGACTGTTTCCGACGTAAAATGGCGCGAGGAACGCGTCGGAAGCGACATAATTGCGATCCGAGCAACCGTTGACGAGAAAATCGCAAGCATTCCCAAAACTTGAACTCGTGTTTTTTGGACTCCAGAAACGTTTTCGTGCATTTGTCGTGACTGTTTCCGATGTAAAATGACGCGAGGAACACGTTGGAAGCGACAGAATTGCGTTCCGAGCAACCGTTGACGAGAAAATCGCAAGCATTCCCAAATCCTGATCTCGTGTTTTTTGAACTCCAGAACCGTGTTTGTGCATTTCTCAAGACTAATTCCGACGTAAAATGACACGAGGAATACGTTGGAAGCGACTGAATTGCGATCCGAGAAACCGTTGACGAGAAAATCGCGAGCATTCCGAAAACCTGAATTCGTGTTTTTTGGACTCCAGAACCGTGTTTGTGCATTTCTCATGACTAATTCCGATGTAAAATGGCACGAGGAATACGTTGGAAGCGACAGAATTGCGATCCGAGAAATCGTTGACGAGAAAATCGCGAGCATTCCCAAAACCTGAATTCGTGTTTTTTGGACTCCAGAACCGTGTTTGTGCATTTCTCATGACTAATTCCGACGTAAAACGACGCGAGGAACACGTTGGAAGCGACAGAATTGCGATCCGAGAAACCTTTGACGAGAAAATCGCGAGCATTTCCAAATCCCGATCTCGTGTTTTTTGAACTCCAGAACCGTGTTTGTGCATTTCTCAAGACTAATTCCGACGTAAAATGACACGAGGAATACGTTGGAAGCGACAGAATTGCGATCCCAGAAACCGTTGACGAGAAAATCGCGAGCATTCCCAAAACCTGATCTCGTGTTTTTTGGACTCCAGAAACGTTTACGTGCACTGCTCGTGACTGTTTCCGACGTAAAATGGCGCGAGGAACGCGTCGGAAGCGACAGAATTGCGATCCGAGCAACCGTTGACGAGAAAATCGCAAGCATTCCCAAAACCTGAACTCGTGTTTTTTGGACTCCAGAAACGTTTTCGTGCATTTCTCGTGACTGTTTCCGATGTAAAATGACGCGAGGAACACGTTGGAAGTGACAGAATTGCGCTCCGAGCAACCGTTGACGAGAAAATCGCGAGCATTCCCAAATCCTGATCTCGTGTTTTTTGAACTCCAGAACCGTGTTTGTGCATTTCTCAAGACTAATTCCGACGTAAAATGACACGAGGAATACGTTGGAAGCGACTGAATTACGATCCGAGAAACCGTTGACGAGAAAATCGCGAGCATTCCGAAAACCTGAATTCGTGTTTTTTGGACTCCAGAACCGTGTTTGTGCATTTCTCATGACTAATTCCGACGTAAAACGACGCGAGGAACACGTTGGAAGCGACAGAATTGCGATCCGAGAAACCTTTGACGAGAAAATCGCGAGCATTTCCAAATCCCGATCTCGTGTTTTTTGAACTCCAGAACCGTGTTTGTGCATTTCTCAAGACTAATTCCGACGTAAAATGACACGAGGAATACGTTGGAAGCGACAGAATTGTGTTCCGAGCAACCGTTGACGAGAAAATCGCGAGCATTCCCAAATCCTGATCTCGTGTTTTTTGAACTCCAGAACCGTGTTTGTGCATTTCTCAAGACTAATTCCGACGAAAAATGACACGAGGAATACGTTGGAAGCGACAGAATTGCGATCCGAGCAACCGTTGACGAGAAAATCGCGAGCATTCCCAAAACCTGATCTCGTGTTTTTTGAACTCCAGAACCGTGTTTGTGCATTTCTCAAGACTAATTCCGACGAAAAATGACACGAGGAATACGTTGGAAGCGACAGAATTGCGATCCGAGCACCCGTTGACGAGAAAATCGCGAGCATTACCAAAACCTGATCTCGTGTTTTTGGAAATCCAGAAATGCTTGCGTGCATTTCTCATGACTATTTCCGACGTAAAATGACGCGAGGAACACGTTGGAAGCGACAGAATTGCGATCCGAGCAACCGTTGACGAGAAAATCACGAGCATTCCCAAATCCTGATCTCGTGTTTTTTGAACTGCAGAACCGTGTTTGTGCATTTCTCAAGACTAATTCCGACGTAAAATGACACGAGGAACGCGTTGGATGCGACAGAATTGCGATCCGAGAAACCGTTGACGAGAAAATCGCGAGCATTCCCAAAACCTGAATTCGTGTTTTTTGGACTCCAGAATCGTGTTTGCGCATTTCTCATGACTAATTCCGACGTAAAACGACGCGAGGAACACGTTGGAAGCGACAGAATTGCGATCCGAAAAACCTTTGACGAGAAAATCGCGAGCATTTCCAAATCCCGATCTCGTGTTTTTTGAACTCCAGAACCGTGTTTGTGCATTTCTCAAGACTAATTCCGACGTAAAATGGCACGAGGAATACGTTGGAAGCGACAGAATTGCGATCCGAGCACCCGTTGACGAGAAAATCGCGAGCATTACCAAAACCTGATCTCGTGTTTTTGGAAATCCAGAAATGCTTGCGTGCATTTCTCATGACTATTTCCGACGTAAAATGACACGAGGAATACGTTAAAAGCGACAGAATTGCGTTCCGAGCAACCGTTGACGAGAAAATCGCGAGCATTCCCAAATCCTGATCTCGTGTTTTTTGGACTCCAGAACCGTGTTTGTGCATTTCTCAAGACTAATTCCGACGTAAAATGGCACGAGGAATACGTTGGAAGCGACAGAATTGCGATCCGAGAAACCGTTGACGAGAAAATCGCGAGCATTCCCAAAACCTGAATTCGTGTTTTTTTTGGACTCCAGAACCGCGTTTGTGTATTTCTCATGACTAATTCCGACGTAAAACGACGCGAGGAACACGTTGGAAGCGACAGAATTGCGATCCGAGAAACCTTTGACGAGAAAATCGCGAGCATTTCCAAATCCCGATCTCGTGTTTTTTGAACTCCAGAACCGTGTTTGTGCATTTCTCAAGACTAATTCCGACGTAAAATGACACGAGGAATACGTTGGAAGCGACAGAATTGCGATCCCAGAAACCGTTGACGAGAAAATCGCGAGCATTCCCAAAACCTGATCTCGTGTTTTTTGGACTCCAGAAACGTTTACGTGCACTGCTCGTGACTGTTTCCGACGTAAAATGGCGCGAGGAACGCGTCGGAAGCGACAGAATTGCGATCCGAGCAACCGTTGACGAGAAAATCGCAAGCATTCCCAAAACCTGAACTCGTGTTTTTTGGACTCCAGAAACGTTTTCGTGCATTTCTCGTGACTGTTTCCGATGTAAAATGACGCGAGGAACACGTTGGAAGTGACAGAATTGCGCTCCGAGCAACCGTTGACGAGAAAATCGCGAGCATTCCCAAATCCTGATCTCGTGTTTTTTGAACTCCAGAACCGTGTTTGTGCATTTCTCAAGACTAATTCCGACGTAAAATGACACGAGGAATACGTTGGAAGCGACTGAATTACGATCCGAGAAACCGTTGACGAGAAAATCGCGAGCATTCCGAAAACCTGAATTCGTGTTTTTTGGACTCCAGAACCGTGTTTGTGCATTTCTCATGACTAATTCCGACGTAAAACGACGCGAGGAACACGTTGGAAGCGACAGAATTGCGATCCGAGAAACCTTTGACGAGAAAATCGCGAGCATTTCCAAATCCCGATCTCGTGTTTTTTGAACTCCAGAACCGTGTTTGTGCATTTCTCAAGACTAATTCCGACGTAAAATGACACGAGGAATACGTTGGAAGCGACAGAATTGTGTTCCGAGCAACCGTTGACGAGAAAATCGCGAGCATTCCCAAATCCTGATCTCGTGTTTTTTGAACTCCAGAACCGTGTTTGTGCATTTCTCAAGACTAATTCCGACGAAAAATGACACGAGGAATACGTTGGAAGCGACAGAATTGCGATCCGAGCAACCGTTGACGAGAAAATCGCGAGCATTCCCAAAACCTGATCTCGTGTTTTTTGAACTCCAGAACCGTGTTTGTGCATTTCTCAAGACTAATTCCGACGAAAAATGACACGAGGAATACGTTGGAAGCGACAGAATTGCGATCCGAGCACCCGTTGACGAGAAAATCGCGAGCATTACCAAAACCTGATCTCGTGTTTTTGGAAATCCAGAAATGCTTGCGTGCATTTCTCATGACTATTTCCGACGTAAAATGACGCGAGGAACACGTTGGAAGCGACAGAATTGCGATCCGAGCAACCGTTGACGAGAAAATCACGAGCATTCCCAAATCCTGATCTCGTGTTTTTTGAACTGCAGAACCGTGTTTGTGCATTTCTCAAGACTAATTCCGACGTAAAATGACACGAGGAACGCGTTGGATGCGACAGAATTGCGATCCGAGAAACCGTTGACGAGAAAATCGCGAGCATTCCCAAAACCTGAATTCGTGTTTTTTGGACTCCAGAATCGTGTTTGCGCATTTCTCATGACTAATTCCGACGTAAAACGACGCGAGGAACACGTTGGAAGCGACAGAATTGCGATCCGAAAAACCTTTGACGAGAAAATCGCGAGCATTTCCAAATCCCGATCTCGTGTTTTTTGAACTCCAGAACCGTGTTTGTGCATTTCTCAAGACTAATTCCGACGTAAAATGGCACGAGGAATACGTTGGAAGCGACAGAATTGCGATCCGAGCACCCGTTGACGAGAAAATCGCGAGCATTACCAAAACCTGATCTCGTGTTTTTGGAAATCCAGAAATGCTTGCGTGCATTTCTCATGACTATTTCCGACGTAAAATGACACGAGGAATACGTTAAAAGCGACAGAATTGCGTTCCGAGCAACCGTTGACGAGAAAATCGCGAGCATTCCCAAATCCTGATCTCGTGTTTTTTGGACTCCAGAACCGTGTTTGTGCATTTCTCAAGACTAATTCCGACGTAAAATGGCACGAGGAATACGTTGGAAGCGACAGAATTGCGATCCGAGAAACCGTTGACGAGAAAATCGCGAGCATTCCCAAAACCTGAATTCGTGTTTTTTTTGGACTCCAGAACCGCGTTTGTGTATTTCTCATGACTAATTCCGACGTAAAACGACGCGAGGAACACGTTGGAAGCGACAGAATTGCGATCCGAGAAACCTTTGACGAGAAAATCGCGAGCATTTCCAAATCCCGATCTCGTGTTTTTTGAACTCCAGAACCGTGTTTGTGCATTTTTCAAGACTAATTCCGACGTAAAATGACACGAGGAGTAGATTAAACAAAGCGGTTTCTGGGACACCAAAAATTTCGCGCGGTGACGTCACCGCGTCTACCCGTCGATGTGCACGAGGGCGAATTGCTGTGTCAGCAACCTTGAAAATTGCTGACGGAAACTAGACACCTGGTCAGCTAACCTTGAAACCCAATCTACCCATCGATATGCACGAGGGCGAATTGCTGCATCAGCAACCTTGAAAATTGCTGACGGAAACTAGACACCTGGTCAGCTAACCTTGAAACCCAATCTACCCATCGATATGCACGAGGGCGAATTGCTGCATCAGCAACCTTGAAAATTGCTGATGGAAACTAGACACCTGGTCAACTGACCCTAAGCTCAAATTTTCTCGTCGATATCCACGAGGAGCTAACCTTGAAACCCAATCTACCCGTCGATATCCACGAGGTTGAATTGTTGCATCAGCAACCTTGATTATTGCTGATGGAAACTAGACACCTGGTCTGCTAACCTTCAGCTCCAATCTATCCGTCGATATGCATGACATTAAATTGCTGCGTCGACAACCCACACACACACACACACACACACACACACATGACAACTCTGATCTCACATAGCTACCAACGAAGCGCATACGACACAGTAACCTTGAGCTCACGTAGCCATCAAATTGCTACATCAGCAACTGTCCCTGTGACCCTAACAGCTACTGCCATACTCTAAAAATGCAGTATCGATAGAAAATCAAGGTCCCCCGACAGCGACCCAAAATGTCGTAACAGCAGAAAGATATTGGTAGCGAGCACACTTACAATGAAGACTCCCCTACCCTCCCCGCATGCATATAAAACGAACTGCGATACCTCATTCAGATTTTGTAAGCATACACGTAATCATGGATATCACAAGCGACATGTTGAAGAAGCTGAAAGCTTCATCGATATTATTACGGAACGTGAACGAATACCGCGAGTGGTTGAATCAGTGCGACGAGTGTTTAGCTCTCATAGCCGAGCACACTGAAAAGAATAGAGACATGTTATCAATTGGTACAAAACGTCATATAGTATGTGTTCTAACGCGTATAAAGTGCTTGAAAGTGACAGTGCAGGAACGGTTTGTACGTGTTGGTAGAGGGTTACATGGTGACACACAATCAACAAGAGCATCCAGCCTCACTCTTGTAGAGATCGAATCAGCATTCATGGATCGGATTTCCACAAGCGCTGTTATCAATTCACAGCACATCGATCCCAAACACTTCCTTCGTGATGCACGAAGAATGGTAACCAGACGTGTAACTGAGGGTATCAACCAACACCGTAATGTGAAGGTGAATGTAACCATGGAGGCTGAATATGTGCTGGACGGAACAGTCAGCGTGAAGGGGTTCAATACGCGGAACAGCGAGCTTGATCCATCTAGCAACTTACGTCGCTGGTACACACGCGATGTGGAACATCCAATATTAACACAAATGTCGGAATTTCAAGAACGTGATAGCGGTTGGGCTCTGCGGAGGGTTCTACATTTAATGATAAATATAAACAGGTACCAGCCCATCTGTCCAGGAGGGAGCATACCTCTACCAAGAGCCATACAATTGAAGAAAGCCGTCATAAATATCAATTGTGTGGACGACACATGCTTTTTCTGGGCAGTCACCGCAAGCCTTCACCCCGTCGAGAACTCCGGCATACAAAATGTTTCTAGAACATCATCATACCCACACTATACAGATACATTGAATACCAGTGAGGCAGAAGTTCCAATGAGGTTAAAACAGATTTCAGCATTTGAAAAACGCAATAACATCTCCGTGAACGTGTTTGGGTGGGAGCGGAACAGATGTGTACCACTCCGCATAACAAAAAACAAGCGCCAGCAACATGCTAACCTGCTAATGATTGAAAGCAGAAAGACCTCACACAAATACCATTATGCATGCATCAGAAGCCTATCACGACTACTGTCCACGGAAATTAGTAAAAGCCGACGCTCAAAGCATATATGCGAGCGGTAAGTACGATTCTGTTCATAATCATAAAGCTATAATATACATCAACCAAATGTCTCCAAAAGCATACACTACAAAATCTCAATATTACATTCTAGGTGTCTACACTACTTCAACACACAGGAAAAGCTGTCGATGCATCTAATCGACTGCTCACGGATGGATGAATGTGCTATAACGCTCCCCACCGGGGATGACAGGTGGTTGAAATTTAAGAACTACAGCCACAAGGAACGCATGCCTTTCGTAATCTATGCTGACATAGAGTGCTGGCTGGAGACCGTCGGGAGCGAGAAGCAAGGTCGTCAACAAGGGAGTTCACTGCCATACCAACGTCACCGTCCATTCAGCATCGGCTACTACGTCCACTGCGCATATGACGAGTCGCTCTGCCACTACAGCTGTTACAGCAGTGAAACTGGATGCATGGAGTGGTTCGCCAGAGAACTGCATATGTTAGGCACACGGATTAAGAAGATATTCAGCCGAGTGGTTCCAATGAACGCTCTAACAGGTGCTGAAGTGCTACAACACCAACGAGCTGAACACTGTCACATATGTGTGAAACCGTTCACTGATGCGGGGGACGGGAAAGTGCGTGACCACTGTCACCTCACAGGCGCCTACCGCGGTGCAGCTCATGCAAGCTGCAATCTAGGATATAGGATACCACATACAGTACCAGTTGTATTCCACAACCTATCAGGTTATGACGCACACTTCGTCATAATGGCCTTAGCGAAGGCGTTTGACTGTAAAATTGACCTTCTACCAATAACGAAGGAGAAGTACATATCCTTCACCAAACATGTGGCAGATACTGGCGAGGGGGGTTGGCGCAGTAAAAAATGCGTAAAGTTCCGCTTCATTGACTCATTCAAATTCCTTAGCTCAAGTCTCGATAAACTATCATCATACCTGAGCGGACCGAACCAACTACGTACCGTGCAACGGGAATTTAAACACCTGTCTGAGACAGACTTGAAACTCTTGACAAGGAAGGGTGTCTTTCCCTATGAATACATAACATCCTACAGTAAGCTTAACGACACGGAGCTACCACCACAAGAGGCATTCTACAGCCGTCTGAACGATTGTCACGTTAGCGATAATGATTATCAACATGCTAAAGAAGTGTGGAAACGCTTCAAGGTTCGAACGTTAGGAGAATATTGTAGCCTCTACATGAAGATTGACACGTTGTTGCTAACCGATGTGTTCGAGAGTTTCAGAGAGAACTGTATAGCAAGTTATAAGCTTGATCCGGCGCACTACTTCACCCTCCCGGGTTTCACATGGGATGCAATGCTAAAGCACACCGGTATAGAGTTCGAACTATTAACAGATATCGATATGCTTCTATTCATAGAGCGTGGAATACGCGGTGGACTGAGCCAGTGTTCACATAGGTATGCAAGTGCCAACAACAAGCACCTACCAACATATGACCCTGCAAAGAGCTCTACATACCTAATGTATTTCGATGTTAACAATCTCTACGGCTGGGCAATGTCCCAACCTCTACCGTATGGAGGTTTCCGATGGATCGAGCAGAATGATGAAGATGCAGTAGCAACCTTTGACATAAAAGCTATTCCGGAGAACAGTCAAGTAGGATACGTATTAGAAGTCGATCTACAATACCCACAAAATATACATGATATGCATGCTGATCTCCCCTTCTGCGCAAACCACGAGCTCAGCCCGCTGCAGCGGAGGGGGAGCAGACAGAAAAAACTGCTTGCTACACTGAACAACAAGACACGGTACATAATACACTATCGACATCTACAATTGTGTATGAAACATGGGTTGAAGCTGCTGAAGGTGCACCGTATCTTGGAGTTTAAACAGTCTCCATGGTTGCGTGATTATATACAATTAAATACACACTTACGAACACAATCCACCAACGATTTCAGCAAAAACCTCTATAAACTAATGAACAATGCTGTGTTTGGTAAGACGATGGAGAATGTGCGTAACCATGCTGATGTGAAACTCTTCACGCAATGGTGCGGTCGGTATGGTGCAGAGACAGCGATCGCAAAGCCTAATTTCCATAGCCGTACAGTATTCTCAGAGGATCTCATAGCTGTTCAAATGCGGAAGCTTAGCATTAATATCTCTAAGCCTATATATGTTGGAATGTGTATTCTAGAAATATCCAAAATATGTTTATACAAATTCCACTACGAGTACATGCTCCCCAAATTTGGTGAAAGTTGTAAGGTTATGTATACAGATACTGATAGCCTCATATATGAGATTAGCTGTGACGATATCTATGAGATCATGAAACAAGATTTGGCACAATTCGATACTAGCGACTACGATGATAACAACCCCTACAGTATACCGCGTGCAAACAAAAAGGTTCCAGGATTAATGAAGGATGAGAATTGTGGTTTGATCATGACAGAATTCGTTGGGGTGAGATCTAAAATGTATGCCATACGGGTACATGGTAAAGAGAGATGCGAAAAGAAGATAAAGGGTATTAAGAAAAGTGTTACAGCCAAGTGCATACAGTTCGATGATTATGTTAGGTGTCTAAGGAATAATGTTGAGAAAACCGTCGAACAAAACTGTATCAGATCCATACGTCATAACGTTTTCACAATACGCGAGAAGAAACTCGCTCTCAGCCCCCACGATGATAAACGATATATTCTCCAAAATTCGATATGCACACTCCCTTGGGGACACTTTAGGATATGTAACACTGAAGAATGAATTAACCATATGTTTCAGGAGGTATGAGACAACACTTTGTAGAGACTAGTTGACTAAGGAGCTGTTTATTGAGAGATAACAAAGATCGTTCAATGTTTTTAGAGTCTATACAACAGCACTTTTATCAATCCATGAGTTATGTGTATTATTGAACCCCAACCACTTCACATACAACTTATCACCTCTCCTCCGCAACACCTTTTCAACTAAATGTACATCTGGATGCGCTGTCCTGAGTAGCTCTTGCTCGTAGAATCCACCTGCAACCGGATCGCCCCCAGAATCTTTGAGAGAGTATGTCGCTGGATTTGTTCGCTTAACTTCACAAATCTCAAACACCTCTGTCGACCAATTCGGTGTATATCCCTTATCGAAGACTGTTTTGAACTTGCTGACACGCACCTTATCACCAACACTGAACTTCGCAGGTCCAAGTATCTTCAGGTTGCTATACACACTTGTCAGGAGGTGCTTCTCATTGCTACAATTAACATCCATGGGACGCATCTTGATAGTTCTATGCTTGCGACTATTGTAGTCGGACACTAGCGAGGCAAGGGTGTTAATCCAGCGGTAAGACCCGTTCAACGAGAAGGACTTCCACATCGCATTCTTAAGTGTGCGGTTGAAACGCTCCACTACAGAAGCTTTCATGATGCTGAATGTGGAGTAGTGGTTAATGGAATGTTTTTTCATACAACCTTGAAAGCTCGTATTATAAAACTCCTTACCCATATCCGTCTGCAGGTTTCTAGGTACTCTCGCATCACTGCGTAATATGCTTGCAAAAACCTTAGATACATCGGTTGCACCTTTGCTCTTGAGAGGGAGAGCCCACGCATACTTACTAAACACATCTATTACCGTTAAAATATACTGGTGCCCTCGATTATCCTTTGCGAATGCTCGAACATCTACGAGGTCGGCCTGCCATAGATCGTCAATCCCATGAACGATGACACGTCTGCGTGGAAAGTTACGTCTGGCCGGCGCATGCAACTCCTCAACCAGTTTCGTTTTTATTTTGCTCATGTTTATACCGCTACACCTCAACCGGCAAGTTGCTTCCGCACTTCAGCTGATACAAACACACGAAGGGAAGCTGCCAGATCACGCTTAGTTTGAGACTCACGCATATTAAGCACTTCCTTCATTCGATCAAATCTTTCACCAACTTCAGAGCGAAGTTTACTCATATGGTTATACATATATCGTAGGTTTACAACATCACATGAGGCCTCGGGGTCTGCTGCATGCTCAATCCTGACATCTCGCGCATTGAAAGTTGTCCCCTCTAGACACAGCGCAATATTACTAATGCGAGACTCACTCGTATCGGTCACACCCTTCATTAGACGAAACTTTTCGTCAATTTCAGAGCGAAGTTTACTCAGGAGGTCGTACATATATCGTAAGTTTACAACATCACATGAAGCCTCGGGGTCTGCTACACGCACAATCCTGGTATCTCGCGCATTGAAAGTTGTCCCCTCCAGACACAGCGCAATATTACTAATATGAGACTCACTCGTATCGGCCATACCCTTCATTAGACGAAATTTTTCATCAATTTCAGAGCGAAGTTTATTCAGGAGGTCATACATGTATCGTAAGTTTACAACATCACTTGCAGCCTCAGGGTCTGCTACACGCACAATCCTGACATCTCGCGCATTGAAGGTTGTCCCCTCAAGACACAACGCAATATTACGAATGTGATTCACCGGCTGTTGAGTAACTTCCACACCCGCTCCCAGCAGCTCTCCAAACTTGTTGATTGGCATCTCCCACCATACTGAACTGCAATCTCGTAAAACATCTAATTTATAATCAGCCCCACCTCACGAAGCTCTTCAATTATGGATGTTAATTCATTACTGTGACCCGTATGACCAGCACGCTGCGAGGAAACCAACAGCCTCATACGATCCACCAGCTCATTCGGATCGTCCCAATGCACATAATCGATAGCGTTATTCGATACAACCATCGGGTATTGAGTATATGTCTCAAGTCCGCTTCCCACAACTGATCCATCAATGGTGGGAAATAGCTTTCTTATGATATGTTTATACTTATACCCCTTATTACCCTTCTTTTGCTTTGATGGAGAGTGTTTACACTTGTGTGCACTGGATTTCAGTAGAACGTCCTTGTATGCTATGAGATCCCGTTCAGTATACTTCTTCGGATCAGGCATCTTCATGAATATCAGCTCATAGAGACCCTCAGTCCCTACGTATCTTGTTGTACCAACTACAATACTGTCATCAGCGTTCACGTCGAAGGTTGTATTACCAATACGCATTGCACCATTATCATAGAAGATGCCATATACATTGTCAGCAACATCTGTGTAGAGCAGTTGCATATATCGTTTAGCCAGAGGTCCCATCACATTGATCAGAGACTGTTCGGAACTATCCTGCAGAATTTCACGCATTGAGCTATCTGGGAGAGTAGCGTAATTACTGCTCGTTGACGGAGTAGAATCCATCGGCTCAGGAGATGTACCACTAGCATGCTCCGCACTATCGACATCTCGATCCCACACAGCCTCGTCAAATTGTCTCAGTCGAGCTTTCTTGATTTGAATGTTTCTGAATGGAGTTGAATGTCTCGGTGTCATACTGTCAGGACGTGACCTTTTCACTCCTACAGCTGTCGGAAGCATTTTGTTTATACCATGTGTTTTTAATGGTGCATAATCATCGAGTATAGATGCCTGTGGAGGTGGCGGTGATGATTGCAATGATAGCGACTGTCGCTTGATTGCATCACTACTATCAAAGGACTGCTGCTTGACAACGTTGCTATTACCAGCCAGCTGTTTCAGCGGCTCAAGTATCGGGCGCAGGTTTGTCTCCAAAGCTGCGTCAGCATCATTCTTCCCCACCTTCAGCGCGAGATACTTCTTGCGTATAGCAGCACTAGTCTTAGCTATCTCCTTCGCAACCGCTTCCTGTTTAGCACGCTCCATATTCTTCTTCTCTTCATCCATTATACGTAGCAGTTAAAATACGACAACTGGTTCCAACGACACCTTTAGAACGTATGATCGCAACGCTGAAATCATGGTGTTATATCCTCATGACTGATGATTGCAAAATCGCTAAACCCACACCGGTACCGACCACCATCTACAGGACTGTCCTTGTCTATAACGAGGAAACCATACTTTTTGTCCCAGCATTTCACACATAACTCTGTGAACCTTTCGAGCGGCATGTCAGTATTGACATGATCACAATATACGTGTCTAAGATTCGTGCCATCCTGTTTGAATAGTATGATCATATTTGCATTATCACGGATCAGATGCTTCGGTATTCGAGCGTATGACTGACTCAAGTAGAAGCAGTCTACATTTGAGTGTCTACCCATAGCGAAGTATTCCCGCATTACATTCTGATCATCACAAGCAACGTCATCAAAGATAAATACCGAGTTCGGTAACGCATCGGCTGGTGATATCACACTAACGTTCTCTGCAAAGGGAAAATACCCTAAGTCCTCCACAGATGATAGCACTTCTTCCAAATATCTGTATTTAGATTGATTCAGCGATTTTGAGTATACATATACATTCTCAAATCGTAACCCGTTTGGACTCTCGAGTAGTCCTACCATAGTGTTAGTCTTTCCACAGTTTGATGGACCACATATTACGCAACGTATACTATTGGGTAGAAGTGTGCCATGCCTCCGATGCTTATTAGGTTCATTAAAAGCACGACTTGTAGGTATTATAATACTCATAGGCTGTTTCACAAAGCGCATGGTGGGAGGATGCTTGTACTCTACTACAGCAATACGTGATTCGGAGCAGTATATATACGTTGCATAGTCCAGGTAGGCAGCTCGACAAACTTGTCTAGCTAGGTTCTACGGGTTGATTCAGCAGTTCGGTAGACCTGTTGGTCTCAAGTTAGCAGTTCAACCAATTTGTTTTACAGTTCAACCGATCGGTTTAGCAGTTCAACCGATCGGTTTAGCAGTTCAACTGATCGGTTTAGCAGTTCAACCGATCGGTTTTGACAGTTCAACCGATCGGTTTAGCAGTTCAACCGATCGGTTTAGCAGTTCAACCGATCGGTTTAGCAGTTCAACTGATCGGTTTAGCAGTTCAACCGATCGGTATAGCAGTTCAGTAGGGTTGTTGGGGTATCTATTAGTGGAAGACTGGATATATAATACGGTTGAGAACTAACTGATATGTTAGTTCAAGGGTAGCTATGCTTGAGGAATCATCTCTATGGCTGGACTCCTGAATAAAGTAATTGATTCCCTACCAATCGAACTGCATGTGCCTGGGTATCAATTTTGTGGTCCTGGTACGCGTTTAGAGCGTCGATTGGCTCGTGGAGAGCAAGGAGTTAACCCTTTGGACGCCGCGTGTAGAAGACACGACATTGCATATTCTCAGCGGAAGGATATAGAAGGTCGCCACGAAGCTGACAAGATATTGAGTGAAAGCGCACTGCAACGTCTAGCAGCTAAGGATTCTACACTTGGTGAACGAGCAACAGCCGCAGCTGTCTGGACGGCTATGAAGACGAAACGTAGACTAGGAATGGGAGTAGGAGGGAAGAAAAAACCACAAGACGGTAAAAAGAAAAAGAAGACAAAACGGTATAGGATACTGTCAATAGCTAAGCGTGGAGGCTTTTTACCGCTACTGTTTCCTGCTTTGGGCGCCCTAGGAGCATTGGCTACAGGAGCCTCATCTATAGCCAAATCCGTCGCTGCTAAGAGAGCTGCTCAGAAACAGCTTGAGGAAATCCAGCGACACAACCGTGTGATGGAGGGGCAAGGCTTATACCTATCACCGTACAAGCGGGGAGAAGGGGTAAAGACCAAAAAAAAAAAACGTTAAGCAGGAGGGGGAGTTTGACTACTAGTATGGGTACCTCAAATTATCAGCTGGAAGACTGGTGCAAAGACATACCACACTTCCGAGGGGTGTTCATGCGTGATAATTTACCAGGTGAGGCAAAGGCTCGCGAGTGTGGTATAGTTAATCTAGACAGCGATCGAGGTCCTGGGACGCACTGGACGGCATACGTTAAGCATGGCGCAAGTGTAAAATATTTCGACAGTTTTGGGAACCTTCGTCCTCCGAACGAATTGGTACGCTACTTCGGTAATGTGACAAGAATCAGATACAACCATAGGCGTTTACAAGAGTATGATGAAAGCAACTGTGGTCAATTATGTGTGAAATTTCTCCGCGAGAACCTATTATAAAAAACTGCCGGCGATCCCTGGTGGATATACTTCCCACCAAACCTTCATACTGAGCACACATAGTGGATGATCTCTCTTGAAAATGTCACTAACATTCACTGTATCAGGCAGAGGTAGCTTGCTGTCATCTACTCATTTTCCGCCAATAGATCTGAGTGGTGGAGGTTATGAACTCGGTTTGATGAGCTTTGAAACTTATCATACAATACCAAACATTAGCTCGGCCAATGGAAACAACAAATTCTACTTTGGCGATCATGATGAAGAGATCATAATTCCTGATGGATCATATGAGTTGGAGGCTATCGCCAGACTTCTGAAACGTGAAATACTTGGACGGTATCCGCGCAAGACAGCTAGTGACGAAGATCACTCGTTCATACTACGAGCTAATAATAACACTATGAAGAGTGAAATTTGCAGCACCTTCAGAGTTAACTTCATGAAGCCTGATAATGTGGGGTTGCTGTTGGGGTTTTCCACAAACCGTATTCTCTTACCGAACGTGTGGCACGAGTCCGATGCACCAATAAGCATCATGAGTGTGAATATGATTAGGGTGGAGTGTAATGTTACTAGCGGTTCGTATAGCAATGGTCGACCAGTGCATGTCATACATGAGTTCTCACCCAGAGTCCCCCCAGGATATAAGATATCGGAGTCACCGCCACGAGTCATTTACCTCCCAATCGTTGTTCGAGCAATACACGACTTAACGATTCGGATAACCGATCAATCCGGTCAGTTAATAGATTTTCGTGGGGAGGAGATAACTATACGTTTACACGTACGACGACGCGGTTGAGACTACCTCATAGCATGCTGTTCTATAACAACAACAACAACAACAACAACAACAACAGTTGGAACGTTAACACGTGGTTACAACCAGCTAGCAGGAAGAGTCTCAACACATGTGGAGTGGCTGCTGAAGAGTATAATACTAGAAAAGCGGTGCAGTTAAGTGCATCGAACATCGAGTTTTTACGGTCTATGGGATTTAAAGTTGCACAGCGATAAAGATGTCGGATAACATTCTAAACATCAGCGGTACCCCAGCCTTTGATAATCGGATAACTAAGGTAGAGCTGCATGGATATAACCCATATGTCAATGCATCCTTGGGGAATAGTGATGAGATAAGAATACCTATCCAGCAGCAAGATTTGTATCTGCTACCATGCCGAAGCTTCTTATATGTTGAAGGGAAGCTAACCCATATAAATCGGGCAGTGGGGGGAGACACAATATCTCTAGACAATAACTGTATAGCCTTTCTGTTCGATGAGATACGGTATGAGCTCGATGGTACTGAAATAGACCGAGCTAGGAATCCTGGTATAACATCAACCTTGAAGAACTACTTGAGCCTCTCAGCTGGGAAGAGCAAGGTGTTGGGTAATGCTGGTTGGAAGTGTATGGGAGGTTCCGATGACATAGGTCATGCACCATTTGATTTTAACTTCTGTGTGCCGCTGAGCATGCTCTTCGGCTTCTGTGAGGACTATAAGCATGTTGTGATAAACGCTCGTCATGAGCTTATACTGATACGTTCTCGCACGGATGATAATGCTATACATGGCCCGTCCGGTGCAACATACAGTCTTGTGCTGCATAAGGTACAGTGGCGGATGCCTCATGTCACTCTAGAAGAGCTACAAAAATTGTCTATGCTACGTGTGTTGGAGAGTGGTAGAGCGATTAATATGTGCTTCCGTTCATGGGATCTCTATGAATATCCCCTCCTGCAGATGACAACTAAGCATACGTGGGCTGTAAAGGCTGCAACGCAGATGGAGAAGCCTCGATACGTCGTATTCGCTCTGCAAACTGCTCGAAAAAATGATTTGACTAAAAGGGTCTCGCTGTTCGATCATTGTACTCTTTCCAACATCCGTTTACACCTCAACTCGGAAACGTACCCCTACGATGATTTAAACATTGATTTTGGGAAAAACAAGTATGCTTTGCTCTATGAGATGTATACAAAATTTCAAGAATCCTACTACGGCTCTGGAGAGCCGCTGCTTGATGTTACCAACTTTCTACATTATGGACCATTTGTTGTTTTGGATTGTTCTCGTCAAAACGAGTCTCTGAAGAGTGCGGCTGTTGATGTGCGATTAGAGTTTGAATGTCGTGAAAACGTTCCAGAAAACACTATGGCATATTGTATGATTATACATGATCGAATTGTTGAATACAGCCCGCTGACGAATGTTGTACGTAGAATCACATAGCTTTGGGAGGAGTAGTCTATGTATCAATCGCACCCGGGTATATGTATTGTTAAAACATTCTGAGACTATACTGGTACTCAACGAGGTCTAGGAATGTTATATAATAAATGTGGTTCAGCTCAGAGTGTTCCAAAATCTCTAAACCCTAACACCTATAATAAATGTGGTTCAGCTCAGAGTGTTTCAAAATCTCTAAACCCTGACAACTATAGAAAAAAAAAAAAAGTTGAAAAATTATATTGAATTCATTGGATATTATATTATATGAACTAGATGTATTAAGAGAAGCAGGGAGATTTTTTCTGGTTGAGCACATTCATATTTATGGAAAGTATAATCTGAAAGATGTATGTGATCCCCTCTTGAGGAGTAGTGAATAGCATTTCTGCAGATATGACAGAATTTGAGAGTGTGCTTTGAGGCGTCATGTGTCATACCTTCCAAGAGTCATAGTAGTGATAGCGAATATAAAGTTACATGAGTGGAAACCCCCTCCTTAGGATGAAGGTACAAAGGCGAGCTGAGAATCGTAAGAGCTCATTAGTTTGTCATGGACCAGCATACGCAGGATCTCTACGCCGCCACATCGCTGGAGTGGATCCGCAGCCATGCTCTGCATGTTGTGGATCAGCTCAACCGAGACCCGGCAGTCCAAGTGTGGATTATGCGTGGGATGTCGCCTCTACCACCCTCGTGGGCTGTCGACTATTCGGTGGGGTTGTGGCGGGCTCTCGAGCGGTGGAGAGCATTGAGGCCCGCGGAGGATAGCGTGACATTCGTTGCTAGAAGCTTCGGCTTCTACGACGGATTGTTAGCAGCTCCAAGGGGATCACCATCATCACCGCTGGTGGAGGAGGTGTTTGAGGAGGAGGATGAGGAGGAGATGTATTGGGAGGAGGCATCTGTATCCTCCAACGGTGATGGTGATGTATTGGAATCATCATCATCATCATCATCACAGCTGGAGGAGGAGGTGTTGGAGGAGGAGGAGGCGGATGCAGCTCCTAACAGCGGTGGTGATGGTGGTGAGGTGGAATACCCTCCTGAGGTAGATCTCTACCTCAGACAAATGAACTACCCTCGAGAGGAGTAGTGTCCATGTTTTGTATGGTTTTTGACATGCTGGTACGTGCTCTGTACCGGCGCCTATTGTTATCAGTGGTTGAGGTTTAATAACTGACAGGATCTCATATCATTGATTATGATGGCTGCTGGTACATACATACATATATCTTCCCAGCCGAAGACGTTTTATCAGCATCGCTTTTCGATCGTGAGCCATTAACTTAATTATTAGCTTTATTATCACAAAGATATAGATACAATTAAACTTAACCATTAAACTCCTGTATAATCACTGTAGATGGAGGGGGTATGAATTGAAATACCCCCTCTGGGCAATTGTCCAGCAACTCATTCACTAGCGGATCAGAGATGTATAGTGACTGTTGCCCAGTCACGGGGTCTACTACAGGTATGTAGTATAGCCCCTGATCCCTAGTGAATGAGTTGCGAAGCGGGTTGGCTGCTATCTCAGGTGGTGCTGAGTCATCATCATCAGAGTCGTCTATCGTGATGATCTCAGGCTGCTCCTGGCAGTCTTCGTGGCTAATATTATGCTCGGGAGGGTACGGCACATCGTTGTTGTTGTCGCTTACAGGAGTCGTGGGTGGAGGCTCGATCTCGGGCTGCTCCTGGCAGTCTTCATGGTTAATAGTACCCTCGGGAGGGTACACCACATCGATGTTATCGCTTATTGGAGTCGTGGGTGGAGGCTCGATCTCGGGATGCTCCTGGCAGTCTTCGTGGTTAATACTACTACCCTCGGGAGGGTACACCACATTGGTGTTGCTGCTTATAGGAGTCGTGGGTGGAGGGTTGGGATTCCTTAAGATTTCCGTGATCCTCTCTCTCTGTTGTCTTCGCTCCTCCCGTTGGCTACGACGGGCTTGTACTATCTTTCCGGATCGTCTGCTTCGGCGTGCCGGGTTCCTACGAGCGCGTTTATACGATACTCCGTCAGCGCGTTCACACGACGCTCCTGTGTTAGCGCGTTCGTACAACGCTCCTGTGTTAGCGCGTTCGCACGACGCTCCTCCATTCATATATGCTATATGATGCTCCATCGCTCTGTGAAAAGCGCGAGACATTTGATTCTTCCGTATCAATAGGAGAATTTTAAAGAATGTAACCGCGATCATGCATCCGAATATTATGATACTGTTTCGAACGTAAGCTAATAACATGTCAAATCCCTGCGAGCGCGTTTGCACAGCGCTCCTCCATCAGCGCGTTTGCACGGCGCTTCATTGGCTCGAGCCATCTGGTGCCCCATCGCTCTATGAAAAGCGCGAGACACCTGACTGCTCTGCACCATTATGAGGATTTCAGGGTTTGTCATGCAATCGCTTACGAGCTATAGTATGAGATATGTTTCAGCCAAACTCCCCACGTCGCCGCTTACACAGCGCGAGTTCGTTGGTTGATGAATGCAACCGCAATCGCGCATCCGAATATTATGTACTATGATAGTGTTTAGAACGTAAGCTAATAACATGTCAAGTCCCTGCGAGCGCGTTTGCACAGCGCTCCTCCATCAGCGCGTTTGCACGGCGCTTCACTGGCTCGAACTATCTGGTGCCCCATCGCTCTGTGAAAAGCGCGAGACACCTGATTGCTCTGCACCATTATGAGGATTTCAGGGCTTGTCATGGAATCGCTTACGAGCTATAGTATGAGATTGATGACTTACGATGCTATGTGTAGTAGTAGTAGTTTCAATCGTGATAGCTGGAGTTGCTCGGTAGTATGTCTGATCACTGGTAGCTCGAGACGTGAACTGGTGCCGAAGCAGTGAGATTTCTGATTGAATACCCACATATTTAAGGAAATATAAATCTGAGAGGTGGGGGTGCTGTAGACTGTCCGGAGGTATCAACTAGCATTTTTTCTGCAGATGTGTATGAATTTGAGAGCACATATGCATGGCGAAATATAAATCTGAGAGTACTGTAGACACTCTGGAGGTATCGTATAGCATTTTCTGTAGATGCGATTGAATTTGAGGTGTTTTGCATCAGCTCGCTGTAGATATTCCATTTCCTGTCACATGAGTACCCCCCCCCCCCCCCCCCCACCCTGAGGTGAATATTGAGGGGGTCTCTGAAGATTATATGTTAAATCGTTCAGTCGTCAGTGAATATCGAGAAGAAGTGTGTACCTGAGTCAATATATAATTTGATAGGGCTATTAGAACGTACTCTTGTATCACTCATCCGAATTTGTGAAGAAAATGTTTAGGTTTTTGGTTGCTAAGGAAGACCGACAGGATGTGGAGTATTATACCCTACAATCATGGTGTGTGCAGGGTACTGTGTACCAGAAAAAAACTGATGGGCGAAAATTGTGTCTGAAGTGTTATAAGTCTATGGGCTCCCCGGTTGATTTCAAGCTTACACACTCACATTTCTGGTACTATAAGTGTCATAACAACAGTGCTTGTGCTCGCTGCGGTACATATGTGTACGAGGCGGTGCGCCCCTGCCAGCAATGTATGAAGTGCCGAGCTAGTCTGATAAAGATTTACTACATGTTGCGGAGGAATGAATCGAGCATGGCTCAACACTTTGATCGAGAAGTCGGGATGCTGCGTGATATCTCTGTGGAGGGATCTCTTGTGGAACTATGTCGGTACCTTGTGGAGTTGCAGTCTAAGTAATGGTATGTATTGTGAGTTTGAGACCGTCATGCGCGTGGCTTGATGAGTAATTTTTTCCTCCGATTTCAGTTCACCGTCTGCCTCCGCCCCCCCCCCCCCCCCCCCCACTGTTATCGCCACCTGCTGTTCTACTGTCGCCACTGCTGTTCTACTGTTATCGTCTCCGTCGCTCTCATCATAGTTGTATACATATGTATAGAGAGTTTTTTCTTATAATAATAATAATCCTTTAGGTTTCTAAACATGTTTACGTTTCTTTCCACCAAGGGTCATGATACTGTCAGAGGGTTTGCAGTGTTGTTATCTGTTTGAAAGTACTTTATTACATTTATATGTATTGTTTGTTTACATTATCATTATTTCGTATAATGTTCATAGCCTCTTGCACTATTGTATTCATGCAGAGTGCTACTAGCTCGCAGTCGACCAGGGAGTGTTTCTCAAAAGCGGAGCTATTCATTATTGCCTCTCGGTACTTGGCATTATTGGTCTCTCTCACTATTCCAACAAACGATAAGAATTTGTGTCTAATTATAGGGATGTTTTCTTGCAGCCATGAATACATATGGTCTATGGCATACTCGAAATCGAATAACCTTTTCAATGTTTCTATGCTAATGAATATACATGATGATGAGCTAGCTATTTTAATTGATTTCACACCACACTTTAATGTGGTGTTATGGAATTTTAATGTGTCGAATATTTCAATCATCTCGTCTTCTTTAGCAATTCCTATAACCCTTTCTCTATTACACATTATCTCCTTCCATACATGCATTGGGAAGATTATCTCATTGCCGCGCGTGTCTCCGATAGCCATCTCGACGCAGCATGACTCGTCGTCCCTGGCGCGCACGCCTATGTCCAGATACTTGGTGAAGTTCTTCGTCAGCGAATATCTCCGTCCTAGTATACGTTGCTCCCACACCACTGACTCCGGTGTGGTTATGGTTGGCTGCTGGTACCGTTTCCATGGTTGTTTTACCTGATGTGATGTACTGAGGGGTAAAGAGAAATGTGTGTTATGATACAATCCATATGCTATTGTGTATTACATTTTTTTTTTGTTCATATGTACGCTTCATTACTTACCTCACCTCGGCCTGCCTTTTCTTAGCGTAGGACATTGTAGTCTGTGTTATCACTCTCACACGATTCGATCGTTGCGGATATTCTGGGGTCGTTTGTTGCAACGATTCCGCTTATATCTCAACCTGCCCCACCACTTTAGCAAATTTTTAAAAAGATTGCTGATGCAACAATTTACCCTCGTGCATATCAACGGGTAGATTGGAGCTCAAGGTTAGCTGACCAGGTGTCTAGTTTCCATCAGCAATAGTCAAGGTTGCTGATGCAACAATTCAACCTCGTGGATATCGACGGGAAAATTTGAGCTTAGGGTCAGTTGACCAGGTGTCTAGTTTCCATCAGCAATTTTCAAGGTTGCTGATGCAACAATTCGCCCTCGTACATATCGATGGGTAGATTGGGTTTCAAGGTTAGCTGACCATGTGTCTAGTTTCCGTCAGCAATTTTCAAGGTTGCTGACACAGCAATTCGCCCTCGTGCACATCGACGGGTAGACGCGGTGACGTCACCGCGCGAAATTTTTGGTGTCCCAGAAACCGCTTTGTTTAATCTACTACGAGGAATACGTTGGAAGCGACAGAATTGCGATCCGAGAAACCGTTGACGAGAAAATCGCGAGCATTCCCAAAACCTGATCTCGTGTTTTTTGGACTCCAGAAACGTTTACGTGCACTGCTCGTGACTGTTTCCGATGTGAAATGACGCGAGGAACACGTTGGAAGCGACAGAATTGCAATGCGAGCAACCGTTGACGAGAAAATCGCGAGCATTCCCAAATCCTGAATTCGTGTTTTTTGGACTCCAGAACCGTGTTTGTGCATTTCTCATGACTAATTCCGACGTAAAACGACGCGAGGAACACGTTGGAAGCGACAGAATTGCGATCCGAGAAACCTTTGACGAGAAAATCGCGAGCATTTCCAAATCCCGATCTCGTGTTTTTTGAACTCCAGAACCGTGTTTGTGCATTTCTCAAGACTTATTCCGACGTAAAATGGCACGAGGAATACGTTGGAAGCGACAGAATTGCGATCCGAGAAACCCTTGACGAGAAAATCGCGAGCATTCCCAAAACCTGAATTCGTGTTTTTTGGACTCCAGAACCGTGTTTGTGCATTTCTCAAGACTAATTCCGACGTAAAATGGCACGAGGAATACGTTGGAAGCGACAGAATTGCGTTCCGAGCAACCGTTGACGAGAAAATCGCGAGCATTCCCAAATCCTGATCTCGTGTTTTTTGGATTCCAGAACCGTGTTTGTGCATTTCTCATGACTAATTCCGACGTAAAACGACGCGAGGAACACGTTGGAAGCGACAGAATTGCGATCCGAGAAACCTTTGACGAGAAAATCGCGAGCATTTCCAAATCCCGATCTCGTGTTTTTTGAACTCCAGAACCGTGTTTGTGCATTTCTCAAGACTAATTCCGACGTAATATGACACGAGGAATACGTTGGAAGCGACAGAATTGCGATCCGAGAAACCGTTGACGAGAAAATCGCGAGCATTCCCAAAACCTGAATTCGTGTTTTTTTGGACTCCAGAACCGCGTTTGTGTATTTCTCATGACTAATTCCGACGTAAAACGACGCGAGGAACACGTTGGAAGCGACAGAATTGCGATCCGAGAAACCTTTGACGAGAAAATCGCGAGCATTCCCAAAACCTGATCTCGTGTTTTTTGGACTCCAGAAACGTTTACGTGCACTGCTCGTGACTGTTTCCGATGTGAAATGACGCGAGGAACACGTTGGAAGCGACAGAATTGCATTGCGAGCAACCGTTGACGAGAAAATCGCGAGCATTCCCAAATCCTGATCTCGTGTTTTTTGAACTCCAGAACCGTGTTTGTGCATTTCTCAAGACTAATTCCGACGTAAAATGACACGAGGAATACGTAGGAAGCGACAGAATTGCGATCCGAGAAACCGTTGACGAGAAAATCGCGAGCATTCCCAAAACCTGAATTCGTGTTTTTTGGACTCCAGAACCGTGTTTGTGCATTTCTCATGACTAAGTCCGACGTAAAACGACGCGAGGAACACGTTGGAAGCGACAGAATTGCGATCCGAGAAACCTTTGACGAGAAAATCGCGAGCATTTCCAAATCCCGATCTCGTGTTTTTTGAACTCCAGAACCGTGTTTGTGCATTTCTCAAGACTAATTCCGACGTAAAATGACACGAGCAATACGTTGAAAGCGACAGAATTGCGTTCCGAGCAACCGTTGACGAAAAAATCGCGAGCATTCCCAAAACCTGATCTCGTGTTTTTTGGACTCCAGAAACGTTTACGTGCACTGCTCGTGACTGTTTCCGACGTAAAATGGCGCGAGGAACGCGTCGGAAGCGACAGAATTGCGATCCGAGCAACCGTTGACGAGAAAATCGCAAGCATTCCCAAAACTTGAACTCGTGTTTTTTGGACTCCAGAAACGTTTTCGTGCATTTGTCGTGACTGTTTCCGATGTAAAATGACGCGAGGAACACGTTGGAAGCGACAGAATTGCGTTCCGAGCAACCGTTGACGAGAAAATCGCAAGCATTCCCAAATCCTGATCTCGTGTTTTTTGGACTCCAGAACCGTGTTTGTGCATTTCTCATGACTAATTTCGACGTAAAATGACACGAGGAATACGTTGGAAGCGACTGAATTGCGATCCGAGAAACCGTTGACGAGAAAATCGCGAGCATTCCGAAAACCTGAATTCGTGTTTTTTGGACTCCAGAACCGTGTTTGTGCATTTCTCAAGACTAATTCCGACGTAAAATGACACGAGGAATACGTTGGAAGCGACAGAATTGCGATCCGAGAAACCGTTGACGAGAAAATCGCGAGCATTACCAAAACCTGATCTCGTGTTTTTGGAAATCCAGAAATGCTTGCGTGCATTTCTCATGACTATTTCCGACGTAAAATGACGCGAGGAACACGTTGGAAGCGACAGAATTGCGATCCGAGCAACCGTTGACGAGAAAATCGCCAGCATTACCAAAACCTGATCTCGTGTTTTTGGAAATCCAGAAATGCTTGCGTGCATTTCTCATGACTATTTCCGATGTAAAATGACGCGAGGAACACGTTGGAAGTGACAGAATTGCGCTCCGAGCAACCGTTGACGAGAAAATCACGAGCATTCCCAAATCCTGATCTCGTGTGTTTTTAACTCCAGAACCGTGTTTGTGCATTTCTCAAGACTAATTCCGACGTAAAATGACACGAGGAATACGTTGGAGGCGACAGAATTGCGATCCGAGCAACCGTTGACGAGAAAATCGCCAGCATTACCAAAACCTGATCTCGTGTTTTTGGAAATCCAGAAATGCTTGCGTGCATTTCTCATGACTATTTCCGACGTAAAATGACGCGAGGAACACGTTGGAAGCGACAGAATTGCGATCCGAGCAACCTTTGACGAGAAAATCGCGAGCATTCCCAAATCCCGATCTCGTGTTTTTTGAACTGCAGAACCGTGTTTGTGCATTTCTCAAGACTAATTCCGACGTAAAATGACGCGAGGAACACGTTGGAAGCGACAGAATTGCGATCCGAGCAACCGTTGACGAGAAAATCGCGAGCATTCCCAAAACCTGATCTCGTGTTTTTTGGACTCCAGAACCGTGTTTGTGCATTTCTCAAGACTAATTCCGACGTAAAATGACACGAGGAATACGTTGGAAGCGACAGAATTGCGATCCGAGAAACCGTTGACGAGAAAATCGCGAGCATTACCAAAACCTGATCTCGTGTTTTTGGAAATCCAGAAATGCTTGCGTGCATTTCTCATGACTATTTCCGACGTAAAATGACGCGAGGAACACGTTGGAAGCGACAGAATTGCGATCCGAGCAACCTTTGACGAGAAAATCGCGAGCATTCCCAAATCCCGATCTCGTGTTTTTTGAACTGCAGAACCGTGTTTGTGCATTTCTCAAGACTAATTCCGACGTAAAATGACGCGAGGAACACGTTGGAAGCGACAGAATTGCGATCCGAGCAACCGTTGACGAGAAAATCGCGAGCATTCCCAAAACCTGATCTCGTGTTTTTTGGACTCCAGAACCGTGTTTGTGCATTTCTCAAGACTAATTCCGACGTAAAATGGCACGAGGAATACGTTGGAAGCGACAGAATTGCGTTCCGAGCAACCGTTGACGAGAAAATCGCGAGCATTCCCAAATCCTGATCTCGTGTTTTTTGGATTCCAGAACCGTGTTTGTGCATTTCTCATGACTAATTCCGACGTAAAACGACGCGAGGAACACGTTGGAAGCGACAGAATTGCGATCCGAGAAACCTTTGACGAGAAAATCGCGAGCATTTCCAAATCCCGATCTCGTGTTTTTTGAACTCCAGAACCGTGTTTGTGCATTTCTCAAGACTAATTCCGACGTAATATGACACGAGGAATACGTTGGAAGCGACAGAATTGCGATCCGAGAAACCGTTGACGAGAAAATCGCGAGCATTCCCAAAACCTGAATTCGTGTTTTTTTGGACTCCAGAACCGCGTTTGTGTATTTCTCATGACTAATTCCGACGTAAAACGACGCGAGGAACACGTTGGAAGCGACAGAATTGCGATCCGAGAAACCTTTGACGAGAAAATCGCGAGCATTCCCAAAACCTGATCTCGTGTTTTTTGGACTCCAGAAACGTTTACGTGCACTGCTCGTGACTGTTTCCGATGTGAAATGACGCGAGGAACACGTTGGAAGCGACAGAATTGCATTGCGAGCAACCGTTGACGAGAAAATCGCGAGCATTCCCAAATCCTGATCTCGTGTTTTTTGAACTCCAGAACCGTGTTTGTGCATTTCTCAAGACTAATTCCGACGTAAAATGACACGAGGAATACGTAGGAAGCGACAGAATTGCGATCCGAGAAACCGTTGACGAGAAAATCGCGAGCATTCCCAAAACCTGAATTCGTGTTTTTTGGACTCCAGAACCGTGTTTGTGCATTTCTCATGACTAAGTCCGACGTAAAACGACGCGAGGAACACGTTGGAAGCGACAGAATTGCGATCCGAGAAACCTTTGACGAGAAAATCGCGAGCATTTCCAAATCCCGATCTCGTGTTTTTTGAACTCCAGAACCGTGTTTGTGCATTTCTCAAGACTAATTCCGACGTAAAATGACACGAGCAATACGTTGAAAGCGACAGAATTGCGTTCCGAGCAACCGTTGACGAAAAAATCGCGAGCATTCCCAAAACCTGATCTCGTGTTTTTTGGACTCCAGAAACGTTTACGTGCACTGCTCGTGACTGTTTCCGACGTAAAATGGCGCGAGGAACGCGTCGGAAGCGACAGAATTGCGATCCGAGCAACCGTTGACGAGAAAATCGCAAGCATTCCCAAAACTTGAACTCGTGTTTTTTGGACTCCAGAAACGTTTTCGTGCATTTGTCGTGACTGTTTCCGATGTAAAATGACGCGAGGAACACGTTGGAAGCGACAGAATTGCGTTCCGAGCAACCGTTGACGAGAAAATCGCAAGCATTCCCAAATCCTGATCTCGTGTTTTTTGGACTCCAGAACCGTGTTTGTGCATTTCTCATGACTAATTTCGACGTAAAATGACACGAGGAATACGTTGGAAGCGACTGAATTGCGATCCGAGAAACCGTTGACGAGAAAATCGCGAGCATTCCGAAAACCTGAATTCGTGTTTTTTGGACTCCAGAACCGTGTTTGTGCATTTCTCAAGACTAATTCCGACGTAAAATGACACGAGGAATACGTTGGAAGCGACAGAATTGCGATCCGAGAAACCGTTGACGAGAAAATCGCGAGCATTACCAAAACCTGATCTCGTGTTTTTGGAAATCCAGAAATGCTTGCGTGCATTTCTCATGACTATTTCCGACGTAAAATGACGCGAGGAACACGTTGGAAGCGACAGAATTGCGATCCGAGCAACCGTTGACGAGAAAATCGCCAGCATTACCAAAACCTGATCTCGTGTTTTTGGAAATCCAGAAATGCTTGCGTGCATTTCTCATGACTATTTCCGATGTAAAATGACGCGAGGAACACGTTGGAAGTGACAGAATTGCGCTCCGAGCAACCGTTGACGAGAAAATCACGAGCATTCCCAAATCCTGATCTCGTGTGTTTTTAACTCCAGAACCGTGTTTGTGCATTTCTCAAGACTAATTCCGACGTAAAATGACACGAGGAATACGTTGGAGGCGACAGAATTGCGATCCGAGCAACCGTTGACGAGAAAATCGCCAGCATTACCAAAACCTGATCTCGTGTTTTTGGAAATCCAGAAATGCTTGCGTGCATTTCTCATGACTATTTCCGACGTAAAATGACGCGAGGAACACGTTGGAAGCGACAGAATTGCGATCCGAGCAACCTTTGACGAGAAAATCGCGAGCATTCCCAAATCCCGATCTCGTGTTTTTTGAACTGCAGAACCGTGTTTGTGCATTTCTCAAGACTAATTCCGACGTAAAATGACGCGAGGAACACGTTGGAAGCGACAGAATTGCGATCCGAGCAACCGTTGACGAGAAAATCGCGAGCATTCCCAAAACCTGATCTCGTGTTTTTTGGACTCCAGAACCGTGTTTGTGCATTTCTCAAGACTAATTCCGACGTAAAATGACACGAGGAATACGTTGGAAGCGACAGAATTGCGATCCGAGAAACCGTTGACGAGAAAATCGCGAGCATTACCAAAACCTGATCTCGTGTTTTTGGAAATCCAGAAATGCTTGCGTGCATTTCTCATGACTATTTCCGACGTAAAATGACGCGAGGAACACGTTGGAAGCGACAGAATTGCGATCCGAGCAACCGTTGACGAGAAAATCACGAGCATTCCCAAATCCTGATCTCGTGTGTTTTTAACTCCAGAACCGTGTTTGTGCATTTCTCAAGACTAATTCCGACGTAAAATGACACGAGGAATACGTTGGAGGCGACAGAATTGCGATCCGAGCAACCGTTGACGAGAAAATCGCGAGCATTCCCAAATCCCGATCTCGTGTTTTTTGAACTGCAGAACCGTGTTTGTGCATTTCTCAAGACTAATTCCGACGTAAAATGACGCGAGGAACACGTTGGAAGCGACAGAATTGCGATCCGAGCAACCGTTGACGAGAAAATCGCGAGCATTCCCAAAACCTGATCTCGTGTTTTTTGGATTCCAGAAACGTTTACGTGGACTGCTCGTGACTGTTTCCGACGTAAAATGGCGCGAGGAACGCGTTGGAAGCGACAGAATTGCGTTCCGAGCAACCGTTGACGAGAAAACCGCGAGCATTCCCAAATCCTGATCTCGTGTTTTTGGAAATCCAGAAATGCTTGCGTGCATTTCTCATGACTATTTCCGACGTAAAACGACGCGAGGAACAGGTTGGAAGCGACAGAATTGCGATCCGAGCAACCTTTGACGAGAAAATCGCGAGCATTCCCAAAACCTGAATTCGTGTTTTTTGGACTCCAGAACCGTGTTTGTGCATTTCTCATGACTAATTCCGACGTAAAACGACGCGAGGAACACGTTGGAAGCGACAGTATTGCGATCCGAGAAACCTTTGACGAGAAAATCGCGAGCATTTCCAAATCCCGATCTCGTGTTTTTTGAACTCCAGAACCGTGTTTGTGCATTTCTCAAGACTAATTCCGACGTAAAATGACACGAGGAATACGTTGGAAGCGACAGAATTGCGATCCGAGAAACCGTTGACGAGAAAATCGCGAGCATTCCCAAAACCTGAATTCGTGTTTTTTGGACTCCAGAACCGTGTTTGTGCATTTCTCAAGACTAATTCCGACGTAAAATGGCACGAGGAATACGTTGGAAGCGACAGAATTGCGTTCCGAGCAACCGTTGACGAGAAAATCGCGAGCATTCCCAAATCCTGATCTCGTGTTTTTTGGATTCCAGAACCGTGTTTGTGCATTTCTCATGACTAATTCCGACGTAAAACGACGCGAGGAACACGTTGGAAGCGACAGTATTGCGATCCGAGAAACCTTTGACGAGAAAATCGCGAGCATTTCCAAATCCCGATCTCGTGTTTTTTGGACTCCAGAACCGTGTTTGTGCATTTCTCAAGACTAATTCCGACGTAAAATGACACGAGGAATACGTTGGAAGCGACAGAATTGCGATCCGGGAAACCGTTGACGAGAAAATCGCGAGCATTCCCAAAACCTGATCTCGTGTTTTTTGGACTCCAGAAACGTTTACGTGCACTGCTCGTGACTGTTTCCGATGTGAAATGACGCGAGGAACACGTTGGAAGCGACAGAATTGCATTGCGAGCAACCGTTGACGAGAAAATCGCGAGCATTCCCAAATCCTGATCTCGTGTTTTTTGAACTCCAGAACCGTGTTTGTGCATTTCTCAAGACTAATTCCGACGTAAAATGACACGAGGAATACGTAGGAAGCGACAGAATTGCGATCCGAGAAACCGTTGACGAGAAAATCGCGAGCATTCCCAAAACCTGAATTCGTGTTTTTTGGACTCCAGAACCGTGTTTGTGCATTTCTCATGACTAAGTCCGACGTAAAACGACGCGAGGAACACGTTGGAAGCGACAGAATTGCGATCCGAGAAACCTTTGACGAGAAAATCGCGAGCATTTCCAAATCCCGATCTCGTGTTTTTTGAACTCCAGAACCGTGTTTGTGCATTTCTCAAGACTAATTCCGACGTAAAATGACACGAGCAATACGTTGAAAGCGACAGAATTGCGTTCCGAGCAACCGTTGACGAAAAAATCGCGAGCATTCCCAAAACCTGATCTCGTGTTTTTTGGACTCCAGAAACGTTTACGTCCACTGCTCGTGACTGTTTCCGACGTAAAATGGCGCGAGGAACGCGTTGGAAGCGACAGAATTGCGTTCCGAGCAACCGTTGACGAGAAAACCGCGAGCATTCCCAAATCCTGATCTCGTGTTTTTGGAAATCCAGAAATGCTTGCGTGCATTTCTCATGACTATTTCCGACGTAAAACGACGCGAGGAACACGTTGGAAGCGACAGTATTGCGATCCGAGAAACCTTTGACGAGAAAATCGCGAGCATTTCCAAATCCCGATCTCGTGTTTTTTGAACTCCAGAACCGTGTTTGTGCATTTCTCAAGACTAATTCCGACGTAAAATGACACGAGGAATACGTTGGAAGCGACAGAATTGCGATCCGAGAAACCGTTGACGAGAAAATCGCGAGCATTCCCAAAACCTGAATTCGTGTTTTTTGGACTCCAGAACCGTGTTTGTGCATTTCTCATGACTAATTCCGACGTAAAACGACGCGAGGAACACGTTGGAAGCGACAGAATTGCGATCCGAGCAACCTTTGACGAGAAAATCGCGAGAATTCCCAAAACCTGAATTCGTGTTTTTTGGACTCCAGAACCGTGTTTGTGCATTTCTCATGACTAATTTCGACGTAAAACGACGCGAGGAACACGTTGGAAGCGACAGTATTGCGATCCGAGAAACCTTTGACGAGAAAATCGCGAGCATTTCCAAATCCCGATCTCGTGTTTTTTGAACTCCAGAACCGTGTTTGTGCATTTCTCAAGACTAATTCCGACGTAAAATGACACGAGGAATACGTTGGAAGCGACAGAATTGCGATCCCAGAAACCGTTGACGAGCAAATCGCGAGCATTCCCAAAACCTGATCTCGTGTTTTTTGGACTCCAGAAACGTTTACGTGCACTGCTCGTGACTGTTTCCGACGTAAAATGGCGCGAGGAACGCGTCGGAAGCGACAGAATTGCGATCCGAGCAACCGTTGACGAGAAAATCGCAAGCATTCCCAAAACTTGAACTCGTGTTTTTTGGACTCCAGAAACGTTTTCGTGCATTTGTCGTGACTGTTTCCGATGTAAAATGACGCGAGGAACACGTTGGAAGCGACAGAATTGCGTTCCGAGCAACCGTTGACGAGAAAATCGCAAGCATTCCCAAATCCTGATCTCGTGTTTTTTGAACTCCAGAACCGTGTTTGTGCATTTCTCAAGACTAATTCCGACGTAAAATGACACGAGGAATACGTTGGAAGCGACTGAATTGCGATCCGAGAAACCGTTGACGAGAAAATCGCGAGCATTCCGAAAACCTGAATTCGTGTTTTTTGGACTCCAGAACCGTGTTTGTGCATTTCTCAAGACTAATTCCGACGTAAAATGACACGAGGAATACGTTGGAAGCGACAGAATTGCGATCCGAGAAACCGTTGACGAGAAAATCGCGAGCATTACCAAAACCTAATCTCGTGTTTTTGGAAATCCAGAAATGCTTGCGTGCATTTCTCATGACTATTTCCGACGTAAAATGACGCGAGGAACACGTTGGAAGCGACAGAATTGCGATCCGAGCAACCGTTGACGAGAAAATCGCGAGCATTCCCAAAACCTGAATTCGTGTTTTTTGGACTCCAGAACCGTGTTTGTGCATTTCTCATGACTAAGTCCGACGTAAAACGACGCGAGGAACACGTTGGAAGCGACAGAATTGCGATCCGAGAAACCTTTGACGAGAAAATCGCGAGCATTTCCAAATCCCGATCTCGTGTTTTTTGAACTCCAGAACCGTGTTTGTGCATTTCTCAAGACTAATTCCGACGTAAAATGACACGAGCAATACGTTGAAAGCGACAGAATTGCGTTCCGAGCAACCGTTGACGAAAAAATCGCGAGCATTCCCAAAACCTGATCTCGTGTTTTTTGGACTCCAGAAACGTTTACGTCCACTGCTCGTGACTGTTTCCGACGTAAAATGGCGCGAGGAACGCGTTGGAAGCGACAGAATTGCGTTCCGAGCAACCGTTGACGAGAAAACCGCGAGCATTCCCAAATCCTGATCTCGTGTTTTTGGAAATCCAGAAATGCTTGCGTGCATTTCTCATGACTATTTCCGACGTAAAACGACGCGAGGAACACGTTGGAAGCGACAGTATTGCGATCCGAGAAACCTTTGACGAGAAAATCGCGAGCATTTCCAAATCCCGATCTCGTGTTTTTTGAACTCCAGAACCGTGTTTGTGCATTTCTCAAGACTAATTCCGACGTAAAATGACACGAGGAATACGTTGGAAGCGACAGAATTGCGATCCGAGAAACCGTTGACGAGAAAATCGCGAGCATTCCCAAAACCTGAATTCGTGTTTTTTGGACTCCAGAACCGTGTTTGTGCATTTCTCATGACTAATTCCGACGTAAAACGACGCGAGGAACACGTTGGAAGCGACAGAATTGCGATCCGAGCAACCTTTGACGAGAAAATCGCGAGAATTCCCAAAACCTGAATTCGTGTTTTTTGGACTCCAGAACCGTGTTTGTGCATTTCTCATGACTAATTTCGACGTAAAACGACGCGAGGAACACGTTGGAAGCGACAGTATTGCGATCCGAGAAACCTTTGACGAGAAAATCGCGAGCATTTCCAAATCCCGATCTCGTGTTTTTTGAACTCCAGAACCGTGTTTGTGCATTTCTCAAGACTAATTCCGACGTAAAATGACACGAGCAATACGTTGAAAGCGACAGAATTGCGTTCCGAGCAACCGTTGACGAAAAAATCGCGAGCATTCCCAAAACCTGATCTCGTGTTTTTTGGACTCCAGAAACGTTTACGTCCACTGCTCGTGACTGTTTCCGACGTAAAATGGCGCGAGGAACGCGTTGGAAGCGACAGAATTGCGTTCCGAGCAACCGTTGACGAGAAAACCGCGAGCATTCCCAAATCCTGATCTCGTGTTTTTGGAAATCCAGAAATGCTTGCGTGCATTTCTCATGACTATTTCCGACGTAAAACGACGCGAGGAACACGTTGGAAGCGACAGTATTGCGATCCGAGAAACCTTTGACGAGAAAATCGCGAGCATTTCCAAATCCCGATCTCGTGTTTTTTGAACTCCAGAACCGTGTTTGTGCATTTCTCAAGACTAATTCCGACGTAAATGACACGAGGAATACGTTGGAAGCGACAGAATTGCGATCCGAGAAACCGTTGACGAGAAAATCGCGAGCATTCCCAAAACCTGAATTCGTGTTTTTTGGACTCCAGAACCGTGTTTGTGCATTTCTCATGACTAATTCCGACGTAAAACGACGCGAGGAACACGTTGGAAGCGACAGAATTGCGATCCGAGCAACCTTTGACGAGAAAATCGCGAGAATTCCCAAAACCTGAATTCGTGTTTTTTGGACTCCAGAACCGTGTTTGTGCATTTCTCATGACTAATTTCGACGTAAAACGACGCGAGGAACACGTTGGAAGCGACAGTATTGCGATCCGAGAAACCTTTGACGAGAAAATCGCGAGCATTTCCAAATCCCGATCTCGTGTTTTTTGAACTCCAGAACCGTGTTTGTGCATTTCTCAAGACTAATTCCGACGTAAAATGACACGAGGAATACGTTGGAAGCGACAGAATTGCGATCCCAGAAACCGTTGACGAGCAAATCGCGAGCATTCCCAAAACCTGATCTCGTGTTTTTTGGACTCCAGAAACGTTTACGTGCACTGCTCGTGACTGTTTCCGACGTAAAATGGCGCGAGGAACGCGTCGGAAGCGACAGAATTGCGATCCGAGCAACCGTTGACGAGAAAATCGCAAGCATTCCCAAAACTTGAACTCGTGTTTTTTGGACTCCAGAAACGTTTTCGTGCATTTGTCGTGACTGTTTCCGATGTAAAATGACGCGAGGAACACGTTGGAAGCGACAGAATTGCGTTCCGAGCAACCGTTGACGAGAAAATCGCAAGCATTCCCAAATCCTGATCTCGTGTTTTTTGAACTCCAGAACCGTGTTTGTGCATTTCTCAAGACTAATTCCGACGTAAAATGACACGAGGAATACGTTGGAAGCGACTGAATTGCGATCCGAGAAACCGTTGACGAGAAAATCGCGAGCATTCCGAAAACCTGAATTCGTGTTTTTTGGACTCCAGAACCGTGTTTGTGCATTTCTCAAGACTAATTCCGACGTAAAATGACACGAGGAATACGTTGGAAGCGACAGAATTGCGATCCGAGAAACCGTTGACGAGAAAATCGCGAGCATTACCAAAACCTAATCTCGTGTTTTTGGAAATCCAGAAATGCTTGCGTGCATTTCTCATGACTATTTCCGACGTAAAATGACGCGAGGAACACGTTGGAAGCGACAGAATTGCGATCCGAGCAACCGTTGACGAGAAAATCACGAGCATTCCCAAATCCTGATCTCGTGTGATTTTAACTCCAGAACCGTGTTTGTGCATTTCTCAAGACTAATTCCGACGTAAAATGACACGAGGAATACGTTGGAGGCGACAGAATTGCGATCCGAGCAACCGTTGACGAGAAAATCGCCAGCATTACCAAAACCTGATCTCGTGTTTTTGGAAATCCAGAAATGCTTGCGTGCATTTCTCATGACTATTTCCGACGTAAAATGACGCGAGGAACACGTTGGAAGCGACAGAATTGCGATCCGAGCAACCTTTGACGAGAAAATCGCGAGCATTCCCAAATCCCGATCTCGTGTTTTTTGAACTGCAGAACCGTGTTTGTGCATTTCTCAAGACTAATTCCGACGTAAAATGACGCGAGGAACACGTTGGAAGCGACAGAATTGCGATCCGAGCAACCGTTGACGAGAAAATCGCGAGCATTCCCAAAACCTGATCTCGTGTTTTTTGGACTCCAGAAACGTTTACGTGGACTGCTCGTGACTGTTTCCGACGTAAAATGGCGCGAGGAACGCGTTGGAAGCGACAGAATTGCGTTCCGAGCAACCGTTGACGAGAAAACCGCGAGCATTCCCAAATCCTGATCTCGTGTTTTTGGAAATCCAGAAATGCTTGCGTGCATTTCTCATGACTATTTGCGACTTAAAACGACGCGAGGAACACGTTGGAAGCGACAGAATTGCGATCCGAGCAACCTTTGACGAGAAAATCGCGAGCATTCCCAAAACCTGAATTCGTGTTTTTTGGACTCCAGAACCGTGTTTGTGCATTTCTCATGACTAATTCCGACGTAAAACGACGCGAGGAACACGTTGGAAGCGACAGTATTGCGATCCGAGAAACCTTTGACGAGAAAATCGCGAGCATTTCCAAATCCCGATCTCGTGTTTTTTGAACTCCAGAACCGTGTTTGTGCATTTCTCAAGACTAATTCCGACGTAAAATGACACGAGGAATACGTTGGAAGCGACAGAATTGCGATCCGAGAAACCGTTGACGAGAAAATCGCGAGCATTCCCAAAACCTGAATTCGTGATTTTTGGACTCCAGAACCGTGTTTGTGCATTTCTCATGACTAATTCCGACGTAAAACGACGCGAGGAACACGTTGGAAGCGACAGAATTGCGATCCGAGAAACCTTTGACGAGAAAATCGCGAGCATTTCCAAATCCCGATCTCGTGTTTTTTGAACTCCAGAAACGTTTACGTGGACTGCTCGTGACTGTTTCCGACGTAAAATGGCGCGAGGAACGCGTTGGAAGCGACAGAATTGCGTTCCGAGCAACCGTTGACGAGAAAACCGCGAGCATTCCCAAATCCTGATCTCGTGTTTTTGGAAATCCAGAAATGCTTGCGTGCATTTCTCATGACTATTTCCGACGTAAAACGACGCGAGGAACACGTTGGAAGCGACAGAATTGCGATCCGAGCAACCTTTGACGAGAAAATCGCGAGCATTCCCAAAACCTGAATTCGTGTTTTTTGGACTCCAGAACCGTGTTTGTGCATTTCTCATGACTAATTCCGACGTAAAACGACGCGAGGAACACGTTGGAAGCGACAGTATTGCGATCCGAGAAACCTTTGACGAGAAAATCGCGAGCATTTCCAAATCCCGATCTCGTGTTTTTTGAACTCCAGAACCGTGTTTGTGCATTTCTCAAGACTAATTCCGACGTAAAATGACATGAGGAATACGTTGGAAGCGACGGAATTGCGATCCGAGAAACCGTTGACGAGAAAATCGCGAGCATTCCCAAAACCTGAATTCGTGTTTTTTGGACTCCAGAACCGTGTTTGTGCATTTCTCATGACTAATTCCGACGTAAAACGACGCGAGGAACACGTTGGAAGCGACAGAATTGCGATCCGAGAAACCTTTGACGAGAAAATCGCGAGCATTTCCAAATCCCGATCTCGTGTTTTTTGGACTCCAGAACCGTGTTTGTGCATTTCTCAAGACTAATTCCGACGTAAAATGATCCGAGGCACACGCTGGAAGCGACAGAATTGCGATCCGAGAAACCGTTGACGAGAAAATCGCGAGCATTCCCAAAACCTGATCTCGTGTTTTTTGGACTCCAGAACCGTGTTTGTGCATTTCTCAAGACTAATTCCGACGTAAAATGACACGAGGAATACGTTTGATGCGACAGAATTGCGATCCGAGAAACCGTTGACGAGAAAATCGCGAGCATTTCCAAATCCCGATATCGTGTTTTTTGAACTCCAGAACCGTGTTTGTGCATTTCTCAAGACTAATTCCGACGTAAAATGACACGAGCAATACGTTGAAAGCGACAGAATTGCGTTCCGAGCAACCGTTGACGAAAAAATCGCGAGCATTCCCAAAACCTGATCTCGTGTTTTTGGAAATCCAGAAATGCTTGCGTGCATTTCTCATGACTATTTCCGACGTAAAACGACGCGAGGAACACGTTGGAAGCGACAGAATTGCGATCCGAGCAACCTTTGACGAGAAAATCGCGAACATTCCCAAAACCTGAATTCGTGTTTTTTGGACTCCAGAACCGTGTTTGTGCATTTCTCATGACTAATTCCGACGTAAAACGACGCGAGGAACACGTTGGAAGCGACAGTATTGCGATCCGAGAAACCTTTGACGAGAAAATCGCGAGCATTTCCAAATCCCGATCTCGTGTTTTTTGAACTCCAGAAACGTTTACGTGGACTGCTCGTGACTGTTTCCGACGTAAAATGGCGCGAGGAACGCGTTGGAAGCGACAGAATTGCGTTCCGAGCAACCGTTGACGAGAAAACCGCGAGCATTCCCAAATCCTGATCTCGTGTTTTTGGAAATCCAGAAATGCTTGCGTGCATTTCTCATGACTATTTCCGACGTAAAACGACGCGAGGAACACGTTGGAAGCGACAGAATTGCGATCCGAGCAACCTTTGACGAGAAAATCGCGAGCATTCCCAAAACCTGAATTCGTGTTTTTTGGACTCCAGAACCGTGTTTGTGCATTTCTCATGACTAATTCCGACGTAAAACGACGCGAGGAACACGTTGGAAGCGACAGTATTGCGATCCGAGAAACCTTTGACGAGAAAATCGCGAGCATTTCCAAATCCCGATCTCGTGTTTTTTGAACTCCAGAACCGTGTTTGTGCATTTCTCAAGACTAATTCCGACGTAAAATGACATGAGGAATACGTTGGAAGCGACGGAATTGCGATCCGAGAAACCGTTGACGAGAAAATCGCGAGCATTCCCAAAACCTGAATTCGTGTTTTTTGGACTCCAGAACCGTGTTTGTGCATTTCTCATGACTAATTCCGACGTAAAACGACGCGAGGAACACGTTGGAAGCGACAGAATTGCGATCCGAGAAACCTTTGACGAGAAAATCGCGAGCATTTCCAAATCCCGATCTCGTGTTTTTTGGACTCCAGAACCGTGTTTGTGCATTTCTCAAGACTAATTCCGACGTAAAATGATCCGAGGCACACGCTGGAAGCGACAGAATTGCGATCCGAGAAACCGTTGACGAGAAAATCGCGAGCATTTCCAAATCCCGATATCGTGTTTTTTGAACTCCAGAACCGTGTTTGTGCATTTCTCAAGACTAATTCCGACGTAAAATGACACGAGCAATACGTTGAAAGCGACAGAATTGCGTTCCGAGCAACCGTTGACGAAAAAATCGCGAGCATTCCCAAAACCTGATCTCGTGTTTTTGGAAATCCAGAAATGCTTGCGTGCATTTCTCATGACTATTTCCGACGTAAAACGACGCGAGGAACACGTTGGAAGCGACAGAATTGCGATCCGAGCAACCTTTGACGAGAAAATCGCGAACATTCCCAAAACCTGAATTCGTGTTTTTTGGACTCCAGAACCGTGTTTGTGCATTTCTCATGACTAATTCCGACGTAAAACGACGCGAGGAACACGTTGGAAGCGACAGTATTGCGATCCGAGAAACCTTTGACGAGAAAATCGCGAGCATTTCCAAATCCCGATCTCGTGTTTTTTGAACTCCAGAACCGTGTTTGTGCATTTCTCAAGACTAATTCCGACGTAAAATGACACGAGGAATACGTTGGAAGCGACAGAATTGCGTTCCGAGAAACCGTTGACGAGAAAATCGCGAGCATTCCCAAAACCTGATCTCGTGTTTTTTGGACTCCAGAAACGTTTACGTGCACTGCTCGTGACTGTTTCCGATGTGAAATGATGCGAGGAACACGTTGGAAGCGACAGAATTGCATTGCGAGCAACCGTTGACGAGAAAATCGCGAGCATTCCCAAATCCTGATCTCGTGTTTTTTGAACTCCAGAACCGTGTTTGTGCATTTCTCAAGACTAATTCCGACGTAAAATGACACGAGGAATACATAGGAAGCGACAGAATTGCGATCCGAGAAACCGTTGACGAGAAAATCGCGAGCATTCCCAAAACCTGAATTCGTGTTTTTTGGACTCCAGAACCGTGTTTGTGCATTTCTCATGACTAATTCCGACGTAAAACGACGCGAGGAACACGTTGGAAGCGACAGAATTGCGATCCGAGAAACCTTTGACGAGAAAATCGCGAGCACTTCCAAATCCCGATCTCGTGTTTTTTGAACTCCAGAACCGTGTTTGTGCATTTCTCAAGACTAATTCCGACGTAAAATGACACGAGGAATACGTTGGAAGCGACAGAATTGCGATCCCAGAAACCGTTGACGAGCAAATCGCGAGCATTCCCAAAACCTGATCTCGTGTTTTTGGACTCCAGAAACGTTTACGTGCACTGCTCGTGACTGTTTCCGACGTAAAATGGCGCGAGGAACGCGTCGGAAGCGACAGAATTGCGATCCGAGCAACCGTTGACGAGAAAATCGCAAGCATTCCCAAAACCTGATCTCGTGTTTTTTGGACTCCAGAAACGTTTACGTGCACTGCTCGTGACTGTTTCCGACGTAAAATGGCGCGAGGAACGCGTCGGAAGCGACAGAATTGCGATCCGAGCAACCGTTGACGAGAAAATCGCAAGCATTCCCAAAACCTGAACTCGTGTTTTTTGGACTCCAGAAACGTTTTCGTGCATTTCTCGTGACTGTTTCCGATGTAAAATGACGCGAGGAACACGTTGGAAGTGACAGAATTGCGCTCCGAGCAACCGTTGACGAGAAAATCGCGAGCATTCCCAAATCCTGATCTCGTGTTTTTTGAACTCCAGAACCGTGTTTGTGCATTTCTCAAGACTAATTCCGACGTAAAATGACACGAGGAATACGTTGGAAGCGACTGAATTGCGATCCGAGAAACCGTTGACGAGAAAATCGCGAGCATTCCGAAAACCTGAATTCGTGTTTTTTGGACTCCAGAACCGTGTTTGTGCATTTCTCATGACTAATTCCGACGTAAAACGACGCGAGGAACACGTTGGAAGCGACAGAATTGCGATCCGAGAAACCTTTGACGAGAAAATCGCGAGCATTTCCAAATCCCGATCTCGTGTTTTTTGAACTCCAGAACCGTGTTTGTGCATTTCTCAAGACTAATTCCGACGTAAAATGACACGAGGAATACGTTGGAAGCGACAGAATTGTGTTCCGAGCAACCGTTGACGAGAAAATCGCGAGCATTCCCAAATCCTGATCTCGTGTTTTTTGAACTCCAGAACCGTGTTTGTGCATTTCTCAAGACTAATACCGACGAAAAATGACACGAGGAATACGTTGGAAGCGACAGAATTGCGATCCGAGAAACCGTTGACGAGAAAATCGCGAGCATTCCCAAAACCTGATCTCGTGTTTTTTGGACTCCAGAAACGTTTACGTGCACTGCTCGTGACTGTTTCCGATGTGAAATGACGCGAGGAACACGTTGGAAGCGACAGAATTGCATTGCGAGCAACCGTTGACGAGAAAATCGCGAGCATTCCCAAATCCTGATCTCGTGTTTTTGGAACTCCAGAACCGTGTTTGTGCATTTCTCAAGACTAATTCCGACGTAAAATGACACGAGGAATACGTAGGAAGCGACAGAATTGCGATCCGAGAAACCGTTGACGAGAAAATCGCGAGCATTCCCAAAACCTGAATTCGTGTTTTTTGGACTCCAGAACCGTGTTTGTGCATTTCTCATGACTAAGTCCGACGTAAAACGACGCGAGGAACACGTTGGAAGCGACAGAATTGCGATCCGAGAAACCTTTGACGAGAAAATCGCGAGCATTTCCAAATCCCGATCTCGTGTTTTTTGAACTCCAGAACCGTGTTTGTGCATTTCTCAAGACTAATTCCGACGTAAAATGACACGAGCAATACGTTGAAAGCGACAGAATTGCGTTCCGAGCAACCGTTGACGAAAAAATCGCGAGCATTCCCAAAACCTGATCTCGTGTTTTTTGGACTCCAGAAACGTTTACGTCCACTGCTCGTGACTGTTTCCGACGTAAAATGGCGCGAGAAACGCGTTGGAAGCGACAGAATTGCGTTCCGAGCAACCGTTGACGAGAAAACCGCGAGCATTCCCAAATCCTGATCTCGTGTTTTTGGAAATCCAGAAATGCTTGCGTGCATTTCTCATGACTATTTCCGACGTAAAACGACGCGAGGAACACGTTGGAAGCGACAGAATTGCGATCCGAGCAACCTTTGACGAGAAAATCGCGAGCATTCCCAAAACCTGAATTCGTGTTTTTTGGACTCCAGAACCGTGTTTGTGCATTTCTCATGACTAATTTCGACGTAAAACGACGCGATGAACACGTTGGAAGCGACAGTATTGCGATCCGAGAAACCTTTGACGAGAAAATCGCGAGCATTTCCAAATCCCGATCTCGTGTTTTTTGAACTCCAGAACCGTGTTTGTGCATTTCTCAAGACTAATTCCGACGTAAAATGACACGAGGAATACGTTGGAAGCGACAGAATTGCGATCCCAGAAACCGTTGACGAGCAAATCGCGAGCATTCCCAAAACCTGATCTCGTGTTTTTTGGACTCCAGAAACGTTTACGTGCACTGCTCGTGACTGTTTCCGACGTAAAATGGCGCGAGGAACGCGTCGGAAGCGACAGAATTGCGCTCCGAGCAACCGTTGACGAGAAAATCGCGAGCATTCCCAAATCCTGATCTCGTGTTTTTTGAACTCCAGAACCGTGTTTGTGCATTTCTCAAGACTAATTCCGACGTAAAATGACACGAGGAATACGTTGGAAGCGACTGAATTGCGATCCGAGAAATCGTTGACGAGAAAATCGCGAGCATTCCGAAAACCTGAATTCGTGTTTTTTGGACTCCAGAACCGTGTTTGTGCATTTCTCATGACTAATTCCGACGAAAAATGACACGAGGAATACGTTGGAAGCGACAGAATTGCGATCCGAGCAACCGTTGACGAGAAAATCGCGAGCATTCCCAAATCCTGATCTCGTGTTTTTTGAACTCCAGAACCGTGTTTGTGCATTTCTCATGACTAATTCCGACGTAAAACGACGCGAGGAACACGTTGGAAGCGACAGAATTGCGATCCGAGAAACCTTTGACGAGAAAATCGCGAGCATTTCCAAATCCCGATCTCGTGTTTTTTGAACTCCAGAACCGTGTTTGTGCATTTCTCAAGACTAATTCCGACGTAAAATGACACGAGGAATACGTTGGAAGCGACAGAATTGCGATCCGAGAAACCGTTGACGAGAAAATCGCGAGCATTCCCAAAACCTGATCTCGTGTTTTTTGGACTCCAGAAACGTTTACGTGCACTGCTCGTGACTGTTTCCGATGTGAAATGACGCGAGGAACACGTTGGAAGCGACAGAATTGCATTGCGAGCAACCGTTGACGAGAAAATCGCGAGCATTCCCAAATCCTGATCTCGTGTTTTTTGAACTCCAGAACCGTGTTTGTGCATTTCTCAAGACTAATTCCGACGTAAAATGACACGAGGAATACGTAGGAAGCGACAGAATTGCGATCCGAGAAACCGTTGACGAGAAAATCGCGAGCATTCCCAAAACCTGAATTCGTGTTTTTTGGACTCCAGAACCGTGTTTGTGCATTTCTCATGACTAAGTCCGACGTAAAACGACGCGAGGAACACGTTGGAAGCGACAGAATTGCGATCCGAGAAACCTTTGACGAGAAAATCGCGAGCATTTCCAAATCCCGATCTCGTGTTTTTTGAACTCCAGAACCGTGTTTGTGCATTTCTCAAGACTAATTCCGACGTAAAATGACACGAGCAATACGTTGAAAGCGACAGAATTGCGTTCCGAGCAACCGTTGACGAAAAAATCGCGAGCATTCCCAAAACCTGATCTCGTGTTTTTTGGACTCCAGAAACGTTTACGTCCACTGCTCGTGACTGTTTCCGACGTAAAATGGCGCGAGGAACGCGTTGGAAGCGACAGAATTGCGTTCCGAGCAACCGTTGACGAGAAAACCGCGAGCATTCCCAAATCCTGATCTCGTGTTTTTGGAAATCCAGAAATGCTTGCGTGCATTTCTCATGACTATTTCCGACGTAAAACGACGCGAGGAACACGTTGGAAGCGACAGAATTGCGATCCGAGCAACCTTTGACGAGAAAATCGCGAGCATTCCCAAAACCTGAATTCGTGTTTTTTGGACTCCAGAACCGTGTTTGTGCATTTCTCATGACTAATTTCGACGTAAAACGACGCGATGAACACGTTGGAAGCGACAGTATTGCGATCCGAGAAACCTTTGACGAGAAAATCGCGAGCATTTCCAAATCCCGATCTCGTGTTTTTTGAACTCCAGAACCGTGTTTGTGCATTTCTCAAGACTAATTCCGACGTAAAATGACACGAGGAATATGTTGGAAGCGACAGAATTGCGATCCCAGAAACCGTTGACGAGCAAATCGCGAGCATTCCCAAAACCTGATCTCGTGTTTTTTGGACTCCAGAAACGTTTACGTGCACTGCTCGTGACTGTTTCCGACGTAAAATGGCGCGAGGAACGCGTCGGAAGCGACAGAATTGCGCTCCGAGCAACCGTTGACGAGAAAATCGCGAGCATTCCCAAATCCTGATCTCGTGTTTTTTGAACTCCAGAACCGTGTTTGTGCATTTCTCAAGACTAATTCCGACGTAAAATGACACGAGGAATACGTTGGAAGCGACTGAATTGCGATCCGAGAAACCGTTGACGAGAAAATCGCGAGCATTCCGAAAACCTGAATTCGTGTTTTTTGGACTCCAGAACCGTGTTTGTGCATTTCTCATGACTAATTCCGACGTAAAACGACGCGAGGAACACGTTGGAAGCGACAGAATTGCGATCCGAGAAACCTTTGACGAGAAAATCGCGAGCATTTCCAAATCCCGATCTCGTGTTTTTTGAACTCCAGAACCGTGTTTGTGCATTTCTCAAGACTAATTCCGACGTAAAATGACACGAGGAATACGTTGGAAGCGACAGAATTGTGTTCCGAGCAACCGTTGACGAGAAAATCGCGAGCATTCCCAAATCCTGATCTCGTGTTTTTTGAACTCCAGAACCGTGTTTGTGCATTTCTCAAGACTAATTCCGACGAAAAATGACACGAGGAATACGTTGGAAGCGACAGAATTGCGATCCGAGCAACCGTTGACGAGAAAATCGCGAGCATTCCCAAATCCTGATCTCGTGTTTTTTGAACTCCAGAACCGTGTTTGTGCATTTCTCATGACTAATTCCGACGTAAAACGACGCGAGGAACACGTTGGAAGCGACAGAATTGCGATCCGAGAAACCTTTGACGAGAAAATCGCGAGCATTTCCAAATCCCGATCTCGTGTTTTTTGAACTCCAGAACCGTGTTTGTGCATTTCTCAAGACTAATTCCGACGTAAAATGACACGAGGAATACGTTGGAAGCGACAGAATTGCGATCCGAGAAACCGTTGACGAGAAAATCGCGAGCATTCCCAAAACCTGATCTCGTGTTTTTTGGACTCCAGAAACGTTTACGTGCACTGCTCGTGACTGTTTCCGATGTGAAATGACGCGAGGAACACGTTGGAAGCGACAGAATTGCATTGCGAGCAACCGTTGACGAGAAAATCGCGAGCATTCCCAAATCCTGAACTCGTGTTTTTTGGACTCCAGAAACGTTTTCGTGCATTTGTCGTGACTGTTTCCGATGTAAAATGACGCGAGGAACACGTTGGAAGCGACAGAATTGCATTCCGAGCAACCGTTGACGAGAAAATCGCAAGCATTCCCAAATCCTGATCTCGTGTTTTTTGAACTCCAGAACCGTGTTTGTGCATTTCTCAAGACTAATTCCGACGTAAAATGACACGAGGAATACGTTGGAAGCGACTGAATTGCGATCCGAGAAACCGTTGACGAGAAAATCGCGAGCATTCCGAAAACCTGAATTCGTGTTTTTTGGACTCCAGAACCGTGTTTGTGCATTTCTCAAGACTAATTCCGACGTAAAATGACACGAGGAATACGTTGGAAGCGACAGAATTGCGATCCGAGAAACCGTTAACGAGAAAATCGCGAGCATTACCAAAACCTGATCTCGTGTTTTTGGAAATCCAGAAATGCTTGCGTGCATTTCTCATGACTATTTCCGACGTAAAACGACGCGAGGAACACGTTGGAAGCGACAGAATTGCGATCCGAGCAACCGTTGACGAGAAAATCACGAGCATTCCCAAAACCTGATCTCGTGTGTTTTTAATTCCAGAACCGTGTTTGTGCATTTCTCAAGACTAATTCCGACGTAAAATGACACGAGGAATACGTTGGAGGCGACAGAATTGCGATCCGAGCAACCGTTGACGAGAAAATCGCCAGCATTACCAAAACCTGATCTCGTGTTTTTGGAAATCCAGAAATGCTTGCGTGCATTTCTCATGACTATTTCCGACGTAAAATGACGCGAGGAACACGTTGGAAGCGACAGAATTGCGATCCGAGCAACCTTTGACGAGAAAATCGCGAGCATTCCCAAATCCCGATCTCGTGTTTTTTGAACTGCAGAACCGTGTTTGTGCATTTCTCAAGACTAATTCCGACGTAAAATGACGCGAGGAACACGTTGGAAGCGACAGAATTGCGTTCCGAGCAACCGTTGACGAGAAAATCGCAAGCATTCCCAAATCCTGATCTCGTGTTTTTTGAACTCCAGAACCGTGTTTGTGCATTTCTCAAGACTAATTCCGACGTAAAATGACACGAGGAATACGTTGGAAGCGACTGAATTGCGATCCGAGAAACCGTTGACGAGAAAATCGCGAGCATTCCGAAAACCTGAATTCGTGTTTTTTGGACTCCAGAACCGTGTTTGTGCATTTCTCATGACTAATTCCGACGTAAAACGACGCGAGGAACACGTTGGAAGCGACAGAATTGCGTTCCGAGCAACCGTTGACGAGAAAACCGCGAGCATTCCCAAATCCTGATCTCGTGTTTTTGGAAATCCAGAAATGCTTGCGTGCATTTCTCATGACTATTTCCGACGTAAAACGACGCGAGGAACACGTTGGAAGCGACAGAATTGCGATCCGAGCAACCTTTGACGAGAAAATCGCGAGCATTCCCAAAACCTGAATTCGTGTTTTTTGGACTCCAGAACCGTGTTTGTGCATTTCTCATGACTAATTCCGACGTAAAACGACGCGAGGAACACGTTGGAAGCGACAGTATTGCGATCCGAGAAACCTTTGACGAGAAAATCGCGAGCATTTCCAAATCCCGATCTCGTGTTTTTTGAACTCCAGAACCGTGTTTGTGCATTTCTCAAGACTAATTCCGACGTAAAATGACATGAGGAATACGTTGGAAGCGACGGAATTGCGATCCGAGAAACCGTTGACGAGAAAATCGCGAGCATTCCCAAAACCTGAATTCGTGTTTTTTGGACTCCAGAACCGTGTTTGTGCATTTCTCATGACTAATTCCGACGTAAAACGACGCGAGGAACACGTTGGAAGCGACAGAATTGCGATCCGAGAAACCTTTGACGAGAAAATCGCGAGCATTTCCAAATCCTGATCTCGTGTTTTTTGAACTCCAGAACCGTGTTTGTGCATTTCTCAAGACTAATTCCGACGTAAAATGACACGAGGAATACGTTGGAAGCGACAGAATTGCGATCCGAGAAACCGTTGACGAGAAAATCGCGAGCATTCCCAAAACCTGATCTCGTGTTTTTTGGACTCCAGAAACGTTTACGTGCACTGCTCGTGACTGTTTCCGATGTGAAATGACGCGAGGAACACGTTGGAAGCGACAGAATTGCATTGCGAGCAACCGTTGACGAGAAAATCGCGAGCATTCCCAAATCCTGATCTCGTGTTTTTTGAACTCCAGAACCGTGTTTGTGCATTTCTCAAGACTAATTCCGACGTAAAATGACACGAGGAATACGTAGGAAGCGACAGAATTGCGATCCGAGAAACCGTTGACGAGAAAATCGCGAGCATTCCCAAAACCTGAATTCGTGTTTTTTGGACTCCAGAACCGTGTTTGTGCATTTCTCATGACTAAGTCCGACGTAAAACGACGCGAGGAACACGTTGGAAGCGACAGAATTGCGATCCGAGAAACCTTTGACGAGAAAATCGCGAGCATTTCCAAATCCCGATCTCGTGTTTTTTGAACTCCAGAACCGTGTTTGTGCATTTCTCAAGACTAATTCCGACGTAAAATGACACGAGCAATACGTTGAAAGCGACAGAATTGCGTTCCGAGCAACCGTTGACGAAAAAATCGCGAGCATTCCCAAAACCTGATCTCGTGTTTTTTGGACTCCAGAAGCGTTTACGTCCACTGCTCGTGACTGTTTCCGACGTAAAATGGCGCGAGGAACGCGTTGGAAGCGACAGAATTGCGTTCCGAGCAACCGTTGACGAGAAAACCGCGAGCATTCCCAAATCCTGATCTCGTGTTTTTGGAAATCCAGAAATGCTTGCGTGCATTTCTCATGACTATTTCCGACGTAAAACGACGCGAGGAACACGTTGGAAGCGACAGAATTGCGATCCGAGAAACCGTTGACGAGAAAATCGCGAGCATTCCCAAATCCTGATCTCGTGTTTTTTGAACTCCAGAACCGTGTTTGTGCATTTCTCATGACTAATTCCGACGTAAAACGACGCGAGGAACACGTTGGAAGCGACAGAATTGCGATCCGAGAAACCTTTGACGAGAAAATCGCGAGCATTTCCAAATCCCGATCTCGTGTTTTTTGAACTCCAGAACCGTGTTTGTGCATTTCTCAAGACTAATTCCGACGTAAAATGACACGAGGAATACGTTGGAAGCGACAGAATTGCGATCCGAGAAACCGTTGACGAGAAAATCGCGAGCATTCCCAAAACCTGATCTCGTGTTTTTTGGACTCCAGAAACGTTTACGTGCACTGCTCGTGACTGTTTCCGATGTGAAATGACGCGAGGAACACGTTGGAAGCGACAGAATTGCATTGCGAGCAACCGTTGACGAGAAAATCGCGAGCATTCCCAAATCCTGAACTCGTGTTTTTTGGACTCCAGAAACGTTTTCGTGCATTTGTCGTGACTGTTTCCGATGTAAAATGACGCGAGGAACACGTTGGAAGCGACAGAATTGCATTCCGAGCAACCGTTGACGAGAAAATCGCAAGCATTCCCAAATCCTGATCTCGTGTTTTTTGAACTCCAGAACCGTGTTTGTGCATTTCTCAAGACTAATTCCGACGTAAAATGACACGAGGAATACGTTGGAAGCGACTGAATTGCGATCCGAGAAACCGTTGACGAGAAAATCGCGAGCATTCCGAAAACCTGAATTCGTGTTTTTTGGACTCCAGAACCGTGTTTGTGCATTTCTCAAGACTAATTCCGACGTAAAATGACACGAGGAATACGTTGGAAGCGACAGAATTGCGATCCGAGAAACCGTTAACGAGAAAATCGCGAGCATTACCAAAACCTGATCTCGTGTTTTTGGAAATCCAGAAATGCTTGCGTGCATTTCTCATGACTATTTCCGACGTAAAACGACGCGAGGAACACGTTGGAAGCGACAGAATTGCGATCCGAGCAACCGTTGACGAGAAAATCACGAGCATTCCCAAAACCTGATCTCGTGTGTTTTTAATTCCAGAACCGTGTTTGTGCATTTCTCAAGACTAATTCCGACGTAAAATGACACGAGGAATACGTTGGAGGCGACAGAATTGCGATCCGAGCAACCGTTGACGAGAAAATCGCCAGCATTACCAAAACCTGATCTCGTGTTTTTGGAAATCCAGAAATGCTTGCGTGCATTTCTCATGACTATTTCCGACGTAAAATGACGCGAGGAACACGTTGGAAGCGACAGAATTGCGATCCGAGCAACCTTTGACGAGAAAATCGCGAGCATTCCCAAATCCCGATCTCGTGTTTTTTGAACTGCAGAACCGTGTTTGTGCATTTCTCAAGACTAATTCCGACGTAAAATGACGCGAGGAACACGTTGGAAGCGACAGAATTGCGTTCCGAGCAACCGTTGACGAGAAAATCGCAAGCATTCCCAAATCCTGATCTCGTGTTTTTTGAACTCCAGAACCGTGTTTGTGCATTTCTCAAGACTAATTCCGACGTAAAATGACACGAGGAATACGTTGGAAGCGACTGAATTGCGATCCGAGAAACCGTTGACGAGAAAATCGCGAGCATTCCGAAAACCTGAATTCGTGTTTTTTGGACTCCAGAACCGTGTTTGTGCATTTCTCATGACTAATTCCGACGTAAAACGACGCGAGGAACACGTTGGAAGCGACAGAATTGCGTTCCGAGCAACCGTTGACGAGAAAACCGCGAGCATTCCCAAATCCTGATCTCGTGTTTTTGGAAATCCAGAAATGCTTGCGTGCATTTCTCATGACTATTTCCGACGTAAAACGACGCGAGGAACACGTTGGAAGCGACAGAATTGCGATCCGAGCAACCTTTGACGAGAAAATCGCGAGCATTCCCAAAACCTGAATTCGTGTTTTTTGGACTCCAGAACCGTGTTTGTGCATTTCTCATGACTAATTCCGACGTAAAACGACGCGAGGAACACGTTGGAAGCGACAGTATTGCGATCCGAGAAACCTTTGACGAGAAAATCGCGAGCATTTCCAAATCCCGATCTCGTGTTTTTTGAACTCCAGAACCGTGTTTGTGCATTTCTCAAGACTAATTCCGACGTAAAATGACATGAGGAATACGTTGGAAGCGACGGAATTGCGATCCGAGAAACCGTTGACGAGAAAATCGCGAGCATTCCCAAAACCTGAATTCGTGTTTTTTGGACTCCAGAACCGTGTTTGTGCATTTCTCATGACTAATTCCGACGTAAAACGACGCGAGGAACACGTTGGAAGCGACAGAATTGCGATCCGAGAAACCTTTGACGAGAAAATCGCGAGCATTTCCAAATCCTGATCTCGTGTTTTTTGAACTCCAGAACCGTGTTTGTGCATTTCTCAAGACTAATTCCGACGTAAAATGACACGAGGAATACGTTGGAAGCGACAGAATTGCGATCCGAGAAACCGTTGACGAGAAAATCGCGAGCATTCCCAAAACCTGATCTCGTGTTTTTTGGACTCCAGAAACGTTTACGTGCACTGCTCGTGACTGTTTCCGATGTGAAATGACGCGAGGAACACGTTGGAAGCGACAGAATTGCATTGCGAGCAACCGTTGACGAGAAAATCGCGAGCATTCCCAAATCCTGATCTCGTGTTTTTTGAACTCCAGAACCGTGTTTGTGCATTTCTCAAGACTAATTCCGACGTAAAATGACACGAGGAATACGTAGGAAGCGACAGAATTGCGATCCGAGAAACCGTTGACGAGAAAATCGCGAGCATTCCCAAAACCTGAATTCGTGTTTTTTGGACTCCAGAACCGTGTTTGTGCATTTCTCATGACTAAGTCCGACGTAAAACGACGCGAGGAACACGTTGGAAGCGACAGAATTGCGATCCGAGAAACCTTTGACGAGAAAATCGCGAGCATTTCCAAATCCCGATCTCGTGTTTTTTGAACTCCAGAACCGTGTTTGTGCATTTCTCAAGACTAATTCCGACGTAAAATGACACGAGCAATACGTTGAAAGCGACAGAATTGCGTTCCGAGCAACCGTTGACGAAAAAATCGCGAGCATTCCCAAAACCTGATCTCGTGTTTTTTGGACTCCAGAAACGTTTACGTCCACTGCTCGTGACTGTTTCCGACGTAAAATGGCGCGAGGAACGCGTTGGAAGCGACAGAATTGCGTTCCGAGCAACCGTTGACGAGAAAACCGCGAGCATTCCCAAATCCTGATCTCGTGTTTTTGGAAATCCAGAAATGCTTGCGTGCATTTCTCATGACTATTTCCGACGTAAAACGACGCGAGGAACACGTTGGAAGCGACAGAATTGCGATCCGAGAAACCTTTGACGAGAAAATCGCGAGCATTTCCAAATCCTGATCTCGTGTTTTTTGAACTCCAGAACCGTGTTTGTGCATTTCTCAAGACTAATTCCGACGTAAAATGACACGAGGAATACGTTGGAAGCGACAGAATTGCGATCCGAGAAACCGTTGACGAGAAAATCGCGAGCATTCCCAAAACCTGATCTCGTGTTTTTTGGACTCCAGAAACGTTTACGTGCACTGCTCGTGACTGTTTCCGATGTGAAATGACGCGAGGAACACGTTGGAAGCGACAGAATTGCATTGCGAGCAACCGTTGACGAGAAAATCGCGAGCATTCCCAAATCCTGATCTCGTGTTTTTTGAACTCCAGAACCGTGTTTGTGCATTTCTCAAGACTAATTCCGACGTAAAATGACACGAGGAATACGTAGGAAGCGACAGAATTGCGATCCGAGAAACCGTTGACGAGAAAATCGCGAGCATTCCCAAAACCTGAATTCGTGTTTTTTGGACTCCAGAACCGTGTTTGTGCATTTCTCATGACTAAGTCCGACGTAAAACGACGCGAGGAACACGTTGGAAGCGACAGAATTGCGATCCGAGAAACCGTTGACGAGAAAATCGCAAGCATTCCCAAATCCTGATCTCGTGTTTTTTGAACTCCAGAACCGTGTTTGTGCATTTCTCAAGACTAATTCCGACGTAAAATGACACGAGGAATACGTTGGAAGCGACTGAATTGCGATCCGAGAAACCGTTGACGAGAAAATCGCGAGCATTCCGAAAACCTGAATTCGTGTTTTTTGGACTCCAGAACCGTGTTTGTGCATTTCTCAAGACTAATTCCGACGTAAAATGACACGAGGAATACGTTGGAAGCGACAGAATTGCGATCCGAGAAACCGTTGACGAGAAAATCGCGAGCATTACCAAAACCTGATCTCGTGTTTTTGGAAATCCAGAAATGCTTGCGTGCATTTCTCATGACTATTTCCGACGTAAAACGACGCGAGGAACACGTTGGAAGCGACAGAATTGCGATCCGAGCAACCGTTGACGAGAAAATCACGAGCATTCCCAAATCCTGATCTCGTGTGTTTTTAATTCCAGAACCGTGTTTGTGCATTTCTCAAGACTAATTCCGACGTAAAATGACACGAGGAATACGTTGGAGGCGACAGAATTGCGATCCGAGCAACCGTTGACGAGAAAATCGCCAGCATTACCAAAACCTGATCTCGTGTTTTTGGAAATCCAGAAATGCTTGCGGGCATTTCTCATGACTATTTCCGACGTAAAATGACGCGAGGAACACGTTGGAAGCGACAGAATTGCGATCCGAGCAACCTTTGACGAGAAAATCGCGAGCATTCCCAAATCCCGATCTCGTGTTTTTTGAACTGCAGAACCGTGTTTGTGCATTTCTCAAGACTAATTCCGACGTAAAATGACGCGAGGAACACGTTGGAAGCGACAGAATTGAGTTCCGAGCAACCGTTGACGAGAAAATCGCAAGCATTCCCAAATCCTGATCTCGTGTTTTTTGAACTCCAGAACCGTGTTTGTGCATTTCTCAAGACTAATTCCGACGTAAAATGACACGAGGAATACGTTGGAAGCGACTGAATTGCGATCCGAGAAACCGTTGACGAGAAAATCGCGAGCATTCCGAAAACCTGAATTCGTGTTTTTTGGACTCCAGAACCGTGTTTGTGCATTTCTCATGACTAATTCCGACGTAAAACGACGCGAGGAACACGTTGGAAGCGACAGAATTGCGTTCCGAGCAACCGTTGACGAGAAAACCGCGAGCATTCCCAAATCCTGATCTCGTGTTTTTGGAAATCCAGAAATGCTTGCGTGCATTTCTCATGACTATTTCCGACGTAAAACGACGCGAGGAACACGTTGGAAGCGACAGAATTGCGATCCGAGCAACCTTTGACGAGAAAATCGCGAGCATTCCCAAAACCTGAATTCGTGTTTTTTGGACTCCAGAACCGTGTTTGTGCATTTCTCATGACTAATTCCGACGTAAAACGACGCGAGGAACACGTTGGAAGCGACAGAATTGCGATCCGAGCAACCTTTGACGAGAAAATCGCGAGCATTCCCAAAACCTGAATTCGTGTTTTTTGGACTCCAGAACCGTGTTTGTGCATTTCTCATGACTAATTCCGACGTAAAACGACGCGAGGAACACGTTGGAAGCGACGGAATTGCGATCCGAGAAACCGTTGACGAGAAAATCGCGAGCATTCCCAAATCCCGATCTCGTGTTTTTTGAACTCCAGAACCGTGTTTGTGCATTTCTCAAGACTAATTCCGACGTAAAATGACACGAGCAATACGTTGAAAGCGACAGAATTGCGTTCCGAGCAACCGTTGACGAAAAAATCGCGAGCATTCCCAAAACCTGATCTCGTGTTTTTTGGACTCCAGAAACGTTTACGTCCACTGCTCGTGACTGTTTCCGACGTAAAATGGCGCGAGGAACGCGTTGGAAGCGACAGAATTGCGTTCCGAGCAACCGTTGACGAGAAAACCGCGAGCATTCCCAAATCCTGATCTCGTGTTTTTGGAAATCCAGAAATGCTTGCGTGCATTTCTCATGACTATTTCCGACGTAAAATGACGCGAGGAACACGTTGGAAGCGACAGAATTGCGTTCCGAGCAACCGTTGACGAGAAAATCGCGAGCATTTCCAAATCCCGATCTCGTGTTTTTTGAACTCCAGAACCGTGTTTGTGCATTTCTCAAGACTAATTCCGACGTAAAATGACACGAGGAATACGTTGGAAGCGACAGAATTGCGATCCCAGAAACCGTTGACGAGCAAATCGCGAGCATTCCCAAAACCTGATCTCGTGTTTTTTGGACTCCAGAAACGTTTACGTGCACTGCTCGTGACTGTTTCCGACGTAAAATGGCGCGAGGAACGCGTCGGAAGCGACAGAATTGCGATCCGAGCAACCGTTGACGAGAAAATCGCAAGCATTCCCAAAACTTGAACTCGTGTTTTTTGGACTCCAGAAACGTTTTCGTGCATTTGTCGTGACTGTTTCCGATGTAAAATGACGCGAGGAACACGTTGGAAGCGACAGAATTGCATTCCGAGCAACCGTTGACGAGAAAATCGCAAGCATTCCCAAATCCTGATCTCGTGTTTTTTGAACTCCAGAACCGTGTTTGTGCATTTCTCAAGACTAATTCCGACGTAAAATGACACGAGGAATACGTTGGAAGCGACTGAATTGCGATCCGAGAAACCGTTGACGAGAAAATCGCGAGCATTCCGAAAACCTGAATTCGTGTTTTTTGGACTCCAGAACCGTGTTTGTGCATTTCTCAAGACTAATTCCGACGTAAAATGACACGAGCAATACGTTGAAAGCGACAGAATTGCGTTCCGAGCAACCGTTGACGAAAAAATCGCGAGCATTCCCAAAACCTGATCTCGTGTTTTTTGGACTCCAGAAACGTTTACGTCCACTGCTCGTGACTGTTTCCGACGTAAAATGGCGCGAGGAACGCGTTGGAAGCGACAGAATTGCGTTCCGAGCAACCGTTGACGAGAAAACCGCGAGCATTCCCAAATCCTGATCTCGTGTTTTTGGAAATCCAGAAATGCTTGCGTGCATTTCTCATGACTATTTCCGACGTAAAATGACGCGAGGAACACGTTGGAAGCGACAGAATTGCGTTCCGAGCAACCGTTGACGAGAAAATCGCGAGCATTTCCAAATCCCGATCTCGTGTTTTTTGAACTCCAGAACCGTGTTTGTGCATTTCTCAAGACTAATTCCGACGTAAAATGACACGAGGAATACGTTGGAAGCGACAGAATTGCGATCCCAGAAACCGTTGACGAGCAAATCGCGAGCATTCCCAAAACCTGATCTCGTGTTTTTTGGACTCCAGAACCGTGTTTGTGCATTTCTCAAGACTAATTCCGACGTAAAATGACACGAGGAATACGTTGGAAGCGACAGAATTGCGATCCCAGAAACCGTTGACGAGAAAATCGCGAGCATTCCGAAAACCTGAATTCGTGTTTTTTGGACTCCAGAACCGTGTTTGTGCATTTCTCAAGACTAATTCCGACGTAAAATGACACGAGGAATACGTTGGAAGCGACAGAATTGCGATCCGAGAAACCGTTGACGAGAAAATCGCGAGCATTACCAAAACCTGATCTCGTGTTTTTGGAAATCCAGAAATGCTTGCGTGCATTTCTCATGACTATTTCCGACGTAAAACGACGCGAGGAACACGTTGGAAGCGACAGAATTGCGATCCGAGCAACCGTTGACGAGAAAATCACGAGCATTCCCAAATCCTGATCTCGTGTGTTTTTAATTCCAGAACCGTGTTTGTGCATTTCTCAAGACTAATTCCGACGTAAAATGACACGAGGAATACGTTGGAGGCGACAGAATTGCGATCCGAGCAACCGTTGACGAGAAAATCGCCAGCATTACCAAAACCTGATCTCGTGTTTTTGGAAATCCAGAAATGCTTGCGTGCATTTCTCATGACTATTTCCGACGTAAAATGACGCGAGGAACACGTTGGAAGCGACAGAATTGCGATCCGAGCAACCTTTGACGAGAAAATCGCGAGCATTCCCAAATCCCGATCTCGTGTTTTTTGAACTGCAGAACCGTGTTTGTGCATTTCTCAAGACTAATTCCGACGTAAAATGACGCGAGGAACACGTTGGAAGCGACAGAATTGCGTTCCGAGCAACCGTTGACGAGAAAATCGCAAGCATTCCCAAATCCTGATCTCGTGTTTTTTGAACTCCAGAACCGTGTTTGTGCATTTCTCAAGACTAATTCCGACGTAAAATGACACGAGGAATACGTTGGAAGCGACTGAATTGCGATCCGAGAAACCGTTGACGAGAAAATCGCGAGCATTCCGAAAACCTGAATTCGTGTTTTTTGGACTCCAGAACCGTGTTTGTGCATTTCTCATGACTAATTCCGACGTAAAACGACGCGAGGAACACGTTGGAAGCGACAGAATTGCGTTCCGAGCAACCGTTGACGAGAAAACCGCGAGCATTCCCAAATCCTGATCTCGTGTTTTTGGAAATCCAGAAATGCTTGCGTGCATTTCTCATGACTATTTCCGACGTAAAACGACGCGAGGAACACGTTGGAAGCGACAGAATTGCGATCCGAGCAACCTTTGACGAGAAAATCGCGAGCATTCCCAAAACCTGAATTCGTGTTTTTTGGACTCCAGAACCGTGTTTGTGCATTTCTCATGACTAATTCCGACGTAAAACGACGCGAGGAACACGTTGGAAGCGACAGTATTGCGATCCGAGAAACCTTTGACGAGAAAATCGCGAGCATTTCCAAATCCCGATCTCGTGTTTTTTGAACTCCAGAACCGTGTTTGTGCATTTCTCAAGACTAATTCCGACGTAAAATGACATGAGGAATACGTTGGAAGCGACGGAATTGCGATCCGAGAAACCGTTGACGAGAAAATCGCGAGCATTCCCAAAACCTGAATTCGTGTTTTTTGGACTCCAGAACCGTGTTTGTGCATTTCTCATGACTAATTCCGACGTAAAACGACGCGAGGAACACGTTGGAAGCGACAGAATTGCGATCCGAGAAACCTTTGACGAGAAAATCGCGAGCATTTCCAAATCCTGATCTCGTGTTTTTTGAACTCCAGAACCGTGTTTGTGCATTTCTCAAGACTAATTCCGACGTAAAATGACACGAGGAATACGTTGGATGCGACAGAATTGCGATCCGAGAAACCGTTGACGAGAAAATCGCGAGCATTCCCAAAACCTGATCTCGTGTTTTTTGGACTCCAGAACCGTGTTTGTGCATTTCTCATGACTAATTCCGACGTAAAACGACGCGAGGAACACGTTGGAAGCGACAGAATTGCGATCCGAGAAACCTTTGACGAGAAAATCGCGAGCATTTCCAAATCCCGATATCGTGTTTTTTGAACTCCAGAACCGTGTTTGTGCATTTCTCAAGACTAATTCCGACGTAAAATGACACGAGCAATACGTTGAAAGCGACAGAATTGCGTTCCGAGCAACCGTTGACGAAAAAATCGCGAGCATTCCCAAAACCTGATCTCGTGTTTTTTGGACTCCAGAAACGTTTACGTCCACTGCTCGTGACTGTTTCCGACGTAAAATGGCGCGAGGAACGCGTTGGAAGCGACAGAATTGCGATCCGAGCAACCTTTGACGAGAAAATCGCGAACATTCCCAAAACCTGAATTCGTGTTTTTTGGACTCCAGAACCGTGTTTGTGCATTTCTCATGACTAATTCCGACGTAAAACGACGCGAGGAACACGTTGGAAGCGACAGTATTGCGATCCGAGAAACCTTTGACGAGAAAATCGCGAGCATTTCCAAATCCCGATCTCGTGTTTTTTGAACTCCAGAACCGTGTTTGTGCATTTCTCAAGACTAATTCCGACGTAAAATGACACGAGGAATACGTTGGAAGCGACAGAATTGCGTTCCGAGAAACCGTTGACGAGAAAATCGCGAGCATTCCCAAAACCTGATCTCGTGTTTTTTGGACTCCAGAAACGTTTACGTGCACTGCTCGTGACTGTTTCCGATGTGAAATGATGCGAGGAACACGTTGGAAGCGACAGAATTGCATTGCGAGCAACCGTTGACGAGAAAATCGCGAGCATTCCCAAATCCTGATCTCGTGTTTTTTGAACTCCAGAACCGTGTTTGTGCATTTCTCAAGACTAATTCCGACGTAAAATGACACGAGGAATACATAGGAAGCGACAGAATTGCGATCCGAGAAACCGTTGACGAGAAAATCGCGAGCATTCCCAAAACCTGAATTCGTGTTTTTTGGACTCCAGAACCGTGTTTGTGCATTTCTCATGACTAATTCCGACGTAAAACGACGCGAGGAACACGTTGGAAGCGACAGAATTGCGATCCGAGAAACCTTTGACGAGAAAATCGCGAGCACTTCCAAATCCCGATCTCGTGTTTTTTGAACTCCAGAACCGTGTTTGTGCATTTCTCAAGACTAATTCCGACGTAAAATGACACGAGGAATACGTTGGAAGCGACAGAATTGCGATCCCAGAAACCGTTGACGAGCAAATCGCGAGCATTCCCAAAACCTGATCTCGTGTTTTTGGACTCCAGAAACGTTTACGTGCACTGCTCGTGACTGTTTCCGACGTAAAATGGCGCGAGGAACGCGTCGGAAGCGACAGAATTGCGATCCGAGCAACCGTTGACGAGAAAATCGCAAGCATTCCCAAAACTTGAACTCGTGTTTTTTGGACTCCAGAAACGTTTTCGTGCATTTGTCGTGACTGTTTCCGATGTAAAATGACGCGAGGAACACGTTGGAAGCGACAGAATTGCGTTCCGAGCAACCGTTGACGAGAAAATCGCAAGCATTCCCAAATCCTGATCTCGTGTTTTTTGAACTCCAGAACCGTGTTTGTGCATTTCTCAAGACTAATTCCGACGTAAAATGACACGAGGAATACGTTGGAAGCGACTGAATTGCGATCCGAGAAACCGTTGACGAGAAAATCGCGAGCATTCTGAAAACCTGAATTCGTGTTTTTTGGACTCCAGAACCGTGTTTGTGCATTTCTCATGACTAATTCCGATGTAAAATGGCACGAGGAATACGTTGGAAGCGACAGAATTGCGATCCGAGAAATCGTTGACGAGAAAATCGCGAGCATTCCCAAAACCTGAATTCGTGTTTTTTGGACTCCAGAACCGTGTTTGTGCATTTCTCATGACTAATTCCGACGTAAAACGACGCGAGGAACACGTTGGAAGCGACAGAATTGCGATCCGAGAAACCTTTGACGAGAAAATCGCGAGCATTTCCAAATCCCGATCTCGTGTTTTTTGAACTCCAGAACCGTGTTTGTGCATTTCTCAAGACTAATTCCGACGTAAAATGACACGAGGAATACGTTGGAAGCGACAGAATTGCGATCCCAGAAACCGTTGACGAGAAAATCGCGAGCATTCCCAAAACCTGATCTCGTGTTTTTTGGACTCCAGAAACGTTTACGTGCACTGCTCGTGACTGTTTCCGACGTAAAATGGCGCGAGGAACGCGTCGGAAGCGACAGAATTGCGATCCGAGCAACCGTTGACGAGAAAATCGCAAGCATTCCCAAAACCTGAACTCGTGTTTTTTGGACTCCAGAAACGTTTTCGTGCATTTCTCGTGACTGTTTCCGATGTAAAATGACGCGAGGAACACGTTGGAAGTGACAGAATTGCGCTCCGAGCAACCGTTGACGAGAAAATCGCGAGCATTCCCAAATGCTGATCTCGTGTTTTTTGAACTCCAGAACCGTGTTTGTGCATTTCTCAAGACTAATTCCGACGTAAAATGACACGAGGAATACGTTGGAAGCGACTGAATTGCGATCCGAGAAACCGTTGACGAGAAAATCGCGAGCATTCCGAAAACCTGAATTCGTGTTTTTTGGACTCCAGAACCGTGTTTGTGCATTTCTCATGACTAATTCCGACGTAAAACGACGCGAGGAACACGTTGGAAGCGACAGAATTGCGATCCGAGAAACCTTTGACCAGAAAATCGCGAGCATTTCCAAATCCCGATCTCGTGTTTTTTGAACTCCAGAACCGTGTTTGTGCATTTCTCAAGACTAATTCCGACGTAAAATGACACGAGGAATACGTTGGAAGCGACAGAATTGTGTTCCGAGCAACCGTTGACGAGAAAATCGCAAGCATTCCCAAATCCTGATCTCGTGTTTTTTGAACTCCAGAACCGTGTTTGTGCATTTCTCAAGACTAATTCCGACGAAAAATGACACGAGGAATACGTTGGAAGCGACAGAATTGCGATCCGAGCAACCGTTGACGAGAAAATCGCGAGCATTCCCAAATCCTGATCTCGTGTTTTTTGAACTCCAGAACCGTGTTTGTGCATTTCTCATGACTAATTCCGACGTAAAACGACGCGAGGAACACGTTGGAAGCGACAGAATTGCGATCCGAGAAACCTTTGACGAGAAAATCGCGAGCATTTCCAAATCCCGATCTCGTGTTTTTTGAACTCCAGAACCGTGTTTGTGCATTTCTCAAGACTAATTCCGACGTAAAATGACACGAGGAATACGTTGGAAGCGACAGAATTGCGATCCGAGAAACCGTTGACGAGAAAATCGCGAGCATTCCCAAAACCTGATCTCGTGTTTTTTGGACTCCAGAAACGTTTACGTGCACTGCTCGTGACTGTTTCCGATGTGAAATGACGCGAGGAACACGTTGGAAGCGACAGAATTGCATTGCGAGCAACCGTTGACGAGAAAATCGCGAGCATTCCTAAATCCTGATCTCGTGTTTTTTGAACTCCAGAACCGTGTTTGTGCATTTCTCAAGACTAATTCCGACGTAAAATGACACGAGGAATACGTAGGAAGCGACAGAATTGCGATCCGAGAAACCGTTGACGAGAAAATCGCGAGCATTCCCAAAACCTGAATTCGTGTTTTTTGGACTCCAGAACCGTGTTTGTGCATTTCTCATGACTAAGTCCGACGTAAAACGACGCGAGGAACACGTTGGAAGCGACAGAATTGCGATCCGAGAAACCTTTGACGAGAAAATCGCGAGCATTTCCAAATCCCGATCTCGTGTTTTTTGAACTCCAGAACCGTGTTTGTGCATTTCTCAAGACTAATTCCGACGTAAAATGACACGAGCAATACGTTGAAAGCGACAGAATTGCGTTCCGAGCAACCGTTGACGAGAAAACCGCGAGCATTCCCAAATCCTGATCTCGTGTTTTTGGAAATCCAGAAATGCTTGCGTGCATTTCTCATGACTGTTTCCGACGTAAAACGACGCGAGGAACACGTTGGAAGCGACAGAATTGCGATCCGAGCAACCTTTGACGAGAAAATCGCGAGCATTCCCAAAACCTGAATTCGTGTTTTTTGGACTCCAGAACCGTGTTTGTGCATTTCTCATGACTAATTTCGACGTAAAACGACGCGAGAAACACGTTGGAAGCGACAGTATTGCGATCCGAGAAACCTTTGACGAGAAAATCGCGAGCATTTCCAAATCCCGATCTCGTGTTTTTTGAACTCCAGAACCGTGTTTGTGCATTTCTCAAGACTAATTCCGACGTAAAATGACACGAGGAATACGTTGGAAGCGACAGAATTGCGATCCCAGAAACCGTTGACGAGCAAATCGCGAGCATTCCCAAAACCTGATCTCGTGTTTTTTGGACTCCAGAAACGTTTACGTGCACTGCTCGTGACTGTTTCCGACGTAAAATGGCGCGAGGAACGCGTCGGAAGCGACAGAATTGCGATCCGAGCAACCGTTGACGAGAAAATCGCAAGCATTCCCAAAACTTGAACTCGTGTTTTTTGGACTCCAGAAACGTTTTCGTGCATTTGTCGTGACTGTTTCCGATGTAAAATGACGCGAGGAACACGTTGGAAGCGACAGAATTGCGTTCCGAGCAACCGTTGACGAGAAAATCGCAAGCATTCCCAAATCCTGATCTCGTGTTTTTTGAACTCCAGAACCGTGTTTGTGCATTTCTCAAGACTAATTCCGACGTAAAATGACACGAGGAATACGTTGGAAGCGACTGAATTGCGATCCGAGAAACCGTTGACGAGAAAATCGCGAGCATTCCGAAAACCTGAATTCGTGTTTTTTGGACTCCAGAACCGTGTTTGTGCATTTCTCAAGACTAATTCCGACGTAAAATGACACGAGGAATACGTTGGAAGCGACAGAATTGCGATCCGAGAAACCGTTGACGAGAAAATCGCGAGCATTACCAAAACCTGATCTCGTGTTTTTGGAAATCCAGAAATGCTTGCGTGCATTTCTCATGACTATTTCCGACGTAAAATGACGCGAGGAACACGTTGGAAGCGACAGAATTGCGATCCGAGCAACCGTTGACGAGAAAATCACGAGCATTCCCAAATCCTGATCTCGTGTGTTTTTAATTCCAGAACCGTGTTTGTGCATTTCTCAAGACTAATTCCGACGTAAAATGACACGAGGAATACGTTGGAGGCGACAGAATTGCGATCCGAGCAACCGTTGACGAGAAAATCGCCAGCATTACCAAAACCTGATCTCGTGTTTTTGGAAATCCAGAAATGCTTGCGTGCATTTCTCATGACTATTTCCGACGTAAAATGACGCGAGGAACACGTTGGAAGCGACAGAATTGCGATCCGAGCAACCTTTGACGAGAAAATCGCGAGCATTCCCAAATCCCGATCTCGTGTTTTTTGAACTGCAGAACCGTGTTTGTGCATTTCTCAAGACTAATTCCGACGTAAAATGACGCGAGGAACACGTTGGAAGCGACAGAATTGCGATCCGAGCAACCGTTGACGAGAAAATCGCGAGCATTCCCAAAACCTGATCTCGTGTTTTTTGGACTCCAGAAACGTTTACGTGGACTGCTCGTGACTGTTTCCGACGTAAAATGGCGCGAGGAACGCGTTGGAAGCGACAGAATTGCGTTCCGAGCAACCGTTGACGAGGAAACCGCGAGCATTCCCAAATCCCGATCTCGTGTTTTTTGAACTCCAGAACCGTGTTTGTGCATTTCTCAAGACTAATTCCGACGTAAAATGACACGAGGAATACGTTGGAAGCGACAGAATTGCGATCCGAGAAACCGTTGACGAGAAAATCGCGAGCATTCCCAAAACCTGAATTCGTGTTTTTTGGACTCCAGAACCGTGTTTGTGCATTTCTCATGACTAATTCCGACGTAAAACGACGCGAGGAACACGTTGGAAGCGACAGAATTGCGATCCGAGAAACCTTTGACGAGAAAATCGCGAGCATTTCCAAATCCCGATATCGTGTTTTTTGAACTCCAGAACCGTGTTTGTGCATTTCTCAAGACTAATTCCGACGTAAAATGACACGAGCAATACGTTGAAAGCGACAGAATTGCGTTCCGAGCAACCGTTGACGAAAAAATCGCGAGCATTCCCAAAACCTGATCTCGTGTTTTTTGGACTCCAGAAACGTTTACGTCCACTGCTCGTGACTGTTTCCGACGTAAAATGGCGCGAGGAACGCGTTGGAAGCGACAGAATTGCGTTCCGAGCAACCGTTGACGAGAAAACTGCGAGCATTCCCAAATCCTGATCTCGTGTTTTTGGAAATCCAGAAATGCTTGCGTGCATTTCTCATGACTATTTCCGACGTAAAACGACGCGAGGAATACGTTGGAGGCGACAGAATTGCGATCCGAGAAACCGTTGACGAGAAAATCACGAGCATTCCCAAATCCTGATCTCGTGTGTTTTTAATTCCAGAACCGTGTTTGTGCATTTCTCAAGACTAATTCCGACGTAAAATGACACGAGGAATACGTTGGAGGCGACAGAATTGCGATCCGAGCAACCGTTGACGAGAAAATCGCCAGCATTACCAAAACCTGATCTCGTGTTTTTGGAAATCCAGAAATGCTTGCGTGCATTTCTCATGACTATTTCCGACGTAAAATGACGCGAGGAACACGTTGGAAGCGACAGAATTGCGATCCGAGCAACCTTTGACGAGAAAATCGCGAGCATTCCCAAATCCCGATCTCGTGTTTTTTGAACTGCAGAACCGTGTTTGTGCATTTCTCAAGACTAATTCCGACGTAAAATGACGCGAGGAACACGTTGGAAGCGACAGAATTGCGATCCGAGCAACCGTTGACGAGAAAATCGCGAGCATTCCCAAAACCTGATCTCGTGTTTTTTGGACTCCAGAAACGTTTACGTGGACTGCTCGTGACTGTTTCCGACGTAAAATGGCGCGAGGAACGCGTTGGAAGCGACAGAATTGCGTTCCGAGCAACCGTTGACGAGAAAACCGCGAGCATTCCCAAATCCCGATCTCGTGTTTTTTGAACTCCAGAACCGTGTTTGTGCATTTCTCAAGACTAATTCCGACGTAAAATGACACGAGGAATACGTTGGAAGCGACAGAATTGCGATCCGAGAAACCGTTGACGAGAAAATCGCGAGCATTCCCAAAACCTGAATTCGTGTTTTTTGGACTCCAGAACCGTGTTTGTGCATTTCTCATGACTAATTCCGACGTAAAACGACGCGAGGAACACGTTGGAAGCGACAGAATTGCGATCCGAGAAACCTTTGACGAGAAAATCGCGAGCATTTCCAAATCCCGATATCGTGTTTTTTGAACTCCAGAACCGTGTTTGTGCATTTCTCAAGACTAATTCCGACGTAAAATGACACGAGCAATACGTTGAAAGCGACAGAATTGCGTTCCGAGCAACCGTTGACGAAAAAATCGCGAGCATTCCCAAAACCTGATCTCGTGTTTTTTGGACTCCAGAAACGTTTACGTCCACTGCTCGTGACTGTTTCCGACGTAAAATGGCGCGAGGAACGCGTTGGAAGCGACAGAATTGCGTTCCGAGCAACCGTTGACGAGAAAACTGCGAGCATTCCCAAATCCTGATCTCGTGTTTTTGGAAATCCAGAAATGCTTGCGTGCATTTCTCATGACTATTTCCGACGTAAAACGACGCGAGGAACACGTTGGAAGCGACAGAATTGCGATCCGAGCAACCTTTGACGAGAAAATCGCGAACATTCCCAAAACCTGAATTCGTGTTTTTTGGACACCAGAACCGTGTTTGTGCATTTCTCATGACTAATTCCGACGTAAAACGACGCGAGGAACACGTTGGAAGCGACAGAATTGCGATCCGAGCAACCTTTGACGAGAAAATCGCGAACATTCCCAAAACCTGAATTCGTGTTTTTTGGACACCAGAACCGTGTTTGTGCATTTCTCATGACTAATTCCGACGTAAAACGACGCGAGGAACACGTTGGAAGCGACAGTATTGCGATCCGAGCAACCTTTGACGAGAAAATCGCGAGCATTCCCAAAACCTGAATTCGTGTTTTTTGGACTCCAGAACCGTGTTTGTGCATTTCTCAAGACTAATTCCGACGTAAAATGACGCGAGGAACACGTTGGAAGCGACAGAATTGCGTTCCGAGCAACCGTTGACGAGAAAATCGCAAGCATTCCCAAATCCTGATCTCGTGTTTTTTGAACTCCAGAACCGTGTTTGTGCATTTCTCAAGACTAATTCCGACGTAAAATGACACGAGGAATACGTTGGAAGCGACTGAATTGCGATCCGAGAAACCGTTGACGAGAAAATCGCGAGCATTCCGAAAACCTGAATTCGTGTTTTTTGGACTCCAGAACCGTGTTTGTGCATTTCTCATGACTAATTCCGACGTAAAACGACGCGAGGAACACGTTGGAAGCGACAGAATTGCGTTCCGAGCAACCGTTGACGAGAAAACCGCGAGCATTCCCAAATCCTGATCTCGTGTTTTTGGAAATCCAGAAATGCTTGCGTGCATTTCTCATGACTATTTCCGACGTAAAACGACGCGAGGAACACGTTGGAAGCGACAGAATTGCGATCCGAGCAACCTTTGACGAGAAAATCGCGAGCATTCCCAAAACCTGAATTCGTGTTTTTTGGACTCCAGAACCGTGTTTGTGCATTTCTCATGACTAATTCCGACGTAAAACGACGCGAGGAACACGTTGGAAGCGACAGTATTGCGATCCGAGAAACCTTTGACGAGAAAATCGCGAGCATTTCCAAATCCCGATCTCGTGTTTTTTGAACTCCAGAACCGTGTTTGTGCATTTCTCAAGACTAATTCCGACGTAAAATGACATGAGGAATACGTTGGAAGCGACGGAATTGCGATCCGAGAAACCGTTGACGAGAAAATCGCGAGCATTCCCAAAACCTGAATTCGTGTTTTTTGGACTCCAGAACCGTGTTTGTGCATTTCTCATGACTAATTCCGACGTAAAACGACGCGAGGAACACGTTGGAAGCGACAGAATTGCGATCCGAGAAACCTTTGACGAGAAAATCGCGAGCATTTCCAAATCCTGATCTCGTGTTTTTTGAACTCCAGAACCGTGTTTGTGCATTTCTCAAGACTAATTCCGACGTAAAATGACACGAGGAATACGTTGGATGCGACAGAATTGCGATCCGAGAAACCGTTGACGAGAAAATCGCGAGCATTCCCAAAACCTGATCTCGTGTTTTTTGGACTCCAGAACCGTGTTTGTGCATTTCTCATGACTAATTCCGACGTAAAACGACGCGAGGAACACGTTGGAAGCGACAGAATTGCGATCCGAGAAACCTTTGACGAGAAAATCGCGAGCATTTCCAAATCCCGATATCGTGTTTTTTGAACTCCAGAACCGTGTTTGTGCATTTCTCAAGACTAATTCCGACGTAAAATGACACGAGCAATACGTTGAAAGCGACAGAATTGCGTTCCGAGCAACCGTTGACGAAAAAATCGCGAGCATTCCCAAAACCTGATCTCGTGTTTTTTGGACTCCAGAAACGTTTACGTCCACTGCTCGTGACTGTTTCCGACGTAAAATGGCGCGAGGAACGCGTTGGAAGCGACAGAATTGCGATCCGAGCAACCTTTGACGAGAAAATCGCGAACATTCCCAAAACCTGAATTCGTGTTTTTTGGACTCCAGAACCGTGTTTGTGCATTTCTCATGACTAATTCCGACGTAAAACGACGCGAGGAACACGTTGGAAGCGACAGTATTGCGATCCGAGAAACCTTTGACGAGAAAATCGCGAGCATTTCCAAATCCCGATCTCGTGTTTTTTGAACTCCAGAACCGTGTTTGTGCATTTCTCAAGACTAATTCCGACGTAAAATGACACGAGGAATACGTTGGAAGCGACAGAATTGCGTTCCGAGAAACCGTTGACGAGAAAATCGCGAGCATTCCCAAAACCTGATCTCGTGTTTTTTGGACTCCCGAAACGTTTACGTGCACTGCTCGTGACTGTTTCCGATGTGAAATGATGCGAGGAACACGTTGGAAGCGACAGAATTGCATTGCGAGCAACCGTTGACGAGAAAATCGCGAGCATTCCCAAATCCTGATCTCGTGTTTTTTGAACTCCAGAACCGTGTTTGTGCATTTCTCAAGACTAATTCCGACGTAAAATGACACGAGGAATACATAGGAAGCGACAGAATTGCGATCCGAGAAACCGTTGACGAGAAAATCGCGAGCATTCCCAAAACCTGAATTCGTGTTTTTTGGACTCCAGAACCGTGTTTGTGCATTTCTTATGACTAATTCCGACGTAAAACGACGCGAGGAACACGTTGGAAGCGACAGAATTGCGATCCGAGAAACCTTTGACGAGAAAATCGCGAGCACTTCCAAATCCCGATCTCGTGTTTTTTGAACTCCAGAACCGTGTTTGTGCATTTCTCAAGACTAATTCCGACGTAAAATGACACGAGGAATACGTTGGAAGCGACAGAATTGCGATCCCAGAAACCGTTGACGAGCAAATCGCGAGCATTCCCAAAACCTGATCTCGTGTTTTTGGACTCCAGAAACGTTTACGTGCACTGCTCGTGACTGTTTCCGACGTAAAATGGCGCGAGGAACGCGTCGGAAGCGACAGAATTGCGATCCGAGCAACCGTTGACGAGAAAATCGCAAGCATTCCCAAAACTTGAACTCGTGTTTTTTGGACTCCAGAAACGTTTTCGTGCATTTGTCGTGACTGTTTCCGATGTAAAATGACGCGAGGAACACGTTGGAAGCGACAGAATTGCGTTCCGAGCAACCGTTGACGAGAAAATCGCAAGCATTCCCAAATCCTGATCTCGTGTTTTTTGAACTCCAGAACCGTGTTTGTGCATTTCTCAAGACTAATTCCGACGTAAAATGACACGAGGAATACGTTGGAAGCGACTGAATTGCGATCCGAGAAACCGTTGACGAGAAAATCGCGAGCATTCTGAAAACCTGAATTCGTGTTTTTTGGACTCCAGAACCGTGTTTGTGCATTTCTCATGACTAATTCCGATGTAAAATGGCACGAGGAATACGTTGGAAGCGACAGAATTGCGATCCGAGAAATCGTTGACGAGAAAATCGCGAGCATTCCCAAAACCTGAATTCGTGTTTTTTGGACTCCAGAACCGTGTTTGTGCATTTCTCATGACTAATTCCGACGTAAAACGACGCGAGGAACACGTTGGAAGCGACAGAATTGCGATCCGAGAAACCTTTGACGAGAAAATCGCGAGCATTTCCAAATCCCGATCTCGTGTTTTTTGAACTCCAGAACCGTGTTTGTGCATTTCTCAAGACTAATTCCGACGTAAAATGACACGAGGAATACGTTGGAAGCGACAGAATTGCGATCCCAGAAACCGTTGACGAGAAAATCGCGAGCATTCCCAAAACCTGATCTCGTGTTTTTTGGACTCCAGAAACGTTTACGTGCACTGCTCGTGACTGTTTCCGACGTAAAATGGCGCGAGGAACGCGTCGGAAGCGACAGAATTGCGATCCGAGCAACCGTTGACGAGAAAATCGCAAGCATTCCCAAAACCTGAACTCGTGTTTTTTGGACTCCAGAAACGTTTTCGTGCATTTCTCGTGACTGTTTCCGATGTAAAATGACGCGAGGAACACGTTGGAAGTGACAGAATTGCGCTCCGAGCAACCGTTGACGAGAAAATCGCGAGCATTCCCAAATGCTGATCTCGTGTTTTTTGAACTCCAGAACCGTGTTTGTGCATTTCTCAAGACTAATTCCGACGTAAAATGACACGAGGAATACGTTGGAAGCGACTGAATTGCGATCCGAGAAACCGTTGACGAGAAAATCGCGAGCATTCCGAAAACCTGAATTCGTGTTTTTTGGACTCCAGAACCGTGTTTGTGCATTTCTCATGACTAATTCCGACGTAAAACGACGCGAGGAACACGTTGGAAGCGACAGAATTGCGATCCGAGAAACCTTTGACCAGAAAATCGCGAGCATTTCCAAATCCCGATCTCGTGTTTTTTGAACTCCAGAACCGTGTTTGTGCATTTCTCAAGACTAATTCCGACGTAAAATGACACGAGGAATACGTTGGAAGCGACAGAATTGTGTTCCGAGCAACCGTTGACGAGAAAATCGCAAGCATTCCCAAATCCTGATCTCGTGTTTTTTGAACTCCAGAACCGTGTTTGTGCATTTCTCAAGACTAATTCCGACGAAAAATGACACGAGGAATACGTTGGAAGCGACAGAATTGCGATCCGAGCAACCGTTGACGAGAAAATCGCGAGCATTCCCAAATCCTGATCTCGTGTTTTTTGAACTCCAGAACCGTGTTTGTGCATTTCTCATGACTAATTCCGACGTAAAACGACGCGAGGAACACGTTGGAAGCGACAGAATTGCGATCCGAGAAACCTTTGACGAGAAAATCGCGAGCATTTCCAAATCCCGATCTCGTGTTTTTTGAACTCCAGAACCGTGTTTGTGCATTTCTCAAGACTAATTCCGACGTAAAATGACACGAGGAATACGTTGGAAGCGACAGAATTGCGATCCGAGAAACCGTTGACGAGAAAATCGCGAGCATTCCCAAAACCTGATCTCGTGTTTTTTGGACTCCAGAAACGTTTACGTGCACTGCTCGTGACTGTTTCCGATGTGAAATGACGCGAGGAACACGTTGGAAGCGACAGAATTGCATTGCGAGCAACCGTTGACGAGAAAATCGCGAGCATTCCTAAATCCTGATCTCGTGTTTTTTGAACTCCAGAACCGTGTTTGTGCATTTCTCAAGACTAATTCCGACGTAAAATGACACGAGGAATACGTAGGAAGCGACAGAATTGCGATCCGAGAAACCGTTGACGAGAAAATCGCGAGCATTCCCAAAACCTGAATTCGTGTTTTTTGGACTCCAGAACCGTGTTTGTGCATTTCTCATGACTAAGTCCGACGTAAAACGACGCGAGGAACACGTTGGAAGCGACAGAATTGCGATCCGAGAAACCTTTGACGAGAAAATCGCGAGCATTTCCAAATCCCGATCTCGTGTTTTTTGAACTCCAGAACCGTGTTTGTGCATTTCTCAAGACTAATTCCGACGTAAAATGACACGAGCAATACGTTGAAAGCGACAGAATTGCGTTCCGAGCAACCGTTGACGAGAAAACCGCGAGCATTCCCAAATCCTGATCTCGTGTTTTTGGAAATCCAGAAATGCTTGCGTGCATTTCTCATGACTGTTTCCGACGTAAAACGACGCGAGGAACACGTTGGAAGCGACAGAATTGCGATCCGAGCAACCTTTGACGAGAAAATCGCGAGCATTCCCAAAACCTGAATTCGTGTTTTTTGGACTCCAGAACCGTGTTTGTGCATTTCTCATGACTAATTTCGACGTAAAACGACGCGAGAAACACGTTGGAAGCGACAGTATTGCGATCCGAGAAACCTTTGACGAGAAAATCGCGAGCATTTCCAAATCCCGATCTCGTGTTTTTTGAACTCCAGAACCGTGTTTGTGCATTTCTCAAGACTAATTCCGACGTAAAATGACACGAGGAATACGTTGGAAGCGACAGAATTGCGATCCCAGAAACCGTTGACGAGCAAATCGCGAGCATTCCCAAAACCTGATCTCGTGTTTTTTGGACTCCAGAAACGTTTACGTGCACTGCTCGTGACTGTTTCCGACGTAAAATGGCGCGAGGAACGCGTCGGAAGCGACAGAATTGCGATCCGAGCAACCGTTGACGAGAAAATCGCAAGCATTCCCAAAACTTGAACTCGTGTTTTTTGGACTCCAGAAACGTTTTCGTGCATTTGTCGTGACTGTTTCCGATGTAAAATGACGCGAGGAACACGTTGGAAGCGACAGAATTGCGTTCCGAGCAACCGTTGACGAGAAAATCGCAAGCATTCCCAAATCCTGATCTCGTGTTTTTTGAACTCCAGAACCGTGTTTGTGCATTTCTCAAGACTAATTCCGACGTAAAATGACACGAGGAATACGTTGGAAGCGACTGAATTGCGATCCGAGAAACCGTTGACGAGAAAATCGCGAGCATTCCGAAAACCTGAATTCGTGTTTTTTGGACTCCAGAACCGTGTTTGTGCATTTCTCAAGACTAATTCCGACGTAAAATGACACGAGGAATACGTTGGAAGCGACAGAATTGCGATCCGAGAAACCGTTGACGAGAAAATCGCGAGCATTACCAAAACCTGATCTCGTGTTTTTGGAAATCCAGAAATGCTTGCGTGCATTTCTCATGACTATTTCCGACGTAAAATGACGCGAGGAACACGTTGGAAGCGACAGAATTGCGATCCGAGCAACCGTTGACGAGAAAATCACGAGCATTCCCAAATCCTGATCTCGTGTGTTTTTAATTCCAGAACCGTGTTTGTGCATTTCTCAAGACTAATTCCGACGTAAAATGACACGAGGAATACGTTGGAGGCGACAGAATTGCGATCCGAGCAACCGTTGACGAGAAAATCGCCAGCATTACCAAAACCTGATCTCGTGTTTTTGGAAATCCAGAAATGCTTGCGTGCATTTCTCATGACTATTTCCGACGTAAAATGACGCGAGGAACACGTTGGAAGCGACAGAATTGCGATCCGAGCAACCTTTGACGAGAAAATCGCGAGCATTCCCAAATCCCGATCTCGTGTTTTTTGAACTGCAGAACCGTGTTTGTGCATTTCTCAAGACTAATTCCGACGTAAAATGACGCGAGGAACACGTTGGAAGCGACAGAATTGCGATCCGAGCAACCGTTGACGAGAAAATCGCGAGCATTCCCAAAACCTGATCTCGTGTTTTTTGGACTCCAGAAACGTTTACGTGGACTGCTCGTGACTGTTTCCGACGTAAAATGGCGCGAGGAACGCGTTGGAAGCGACAGAATTGCGTTCCGAGCAACCGTTGACGAGGAAACCGCGAGCATTCCCAAATCCCGATCTCGTGTTTTTTGAACTCCAGAACCGTGTTTGTGCATTTCTCAAGACTAATTCCGACGTAAAATGACACGAGGAATACGTTGGAAGCGACAGAATTGCGATCCGAGAAACCGTTGACGAGAAAATCGCGAGCATTCCCAAAACCTGAATTCGTGTTTTTTGGACTCCAGAACCGTGTTTGTGCATTTCTCATGACTAATTCCGACGTAAAACGACGCGAGGAACACGTTGGAAGCGACAGAATTGCGATCCGAGAAACCTTTGACGAGAAAATCGCGAGCATTTCCAAATCCCGATATCGTGTTTTTTGAACTCCAGAACCGTGTTTGTGCATTTCTCAAGACTAATTCCGACGTAAAATGACACGAGCAATACGTTGAAAGCGACAGAATTGCGTTCCGAGCAACCGTTGACGAAAAAATCGCGAGCATTCCCAAAACCTGATCTCGTGTTTTTTGGACTCCAGAAACGTTTACGTCCACTGCTCGTGACTGTTTCCGACGTAAAATGGCGCGAGGAACGCGTTGGAAGCGACAGAATTGCGTTCCGAGCAACCGTTGACGAGAAAACTGCGAGCATTCCCAAATCCTGATCTCGTGTTTTTGGAAATCCAGAAATGCTTGCGTGCATTTCTCATGACTATTTCCGACGTAAAACGACGCGAGGAACACGTTGGAAGCGACAGAATTGCGATCCGAGCAACCTTTGACGAGAAAATCGCGAACATTCCCAAAACCTGAATTCGTGTTTTTTGGACACCAGAACCGTGTTTGTGCATTTCTCATGACTAATTCCGACGTAAAACGACGCGAGGAACACGTTGGAAGCGACAGTATTGCGATCCGAGAAACCTTTGACGAGAAAATCGCGAGCATTTCCAAATCCCGATCTCGTGTTTTTTGAACTCCAGAACCGTGTTTGTGCATTTCTCAAGACTAATTCCGACGTAAAATGACACGAGGAATACGTTGGAAGCGACAGAATTGCGTTCCGAGAAACCGTTGACGAGAAAATCGCGAGCATTCCCAAAACCTGATCTCGTGTTTTTTGGACTCCAGAAACGTTTACGTGCACTGCTCGTGACTGTTTCCGATGTGAAATGATGCGAGGAACACGTTGGAAGCGACAGAATTGCATTGCGAGCAACCGTTGACGAGAAAATCGCGAGCATTCCCAAATCCTGATCTCGTGTTTTTTGAACTCCAGAACCGTGTTTGTGCATTTCTCAAGACTAATTCCGACGTAAAATGACACGAGGAATTCATAGGAAGCGACAGAATTGCGATCCGAGAAACCGTTGACGAGAAAATCACGAGCATTCCCAAATCCTGATCTCGTGTGTTTTTAATTCCAGAACCGTGTTTGTGCATTTCTCAAGACTAATTCCGACGTAAAATGACACGAGGAATACGTTGGAGGCGACAGAATTGCGATCCGAGCAACCGTTGACGAGAAAATCGCCAGCATTACCAAAACCTGATCTCGTGTTTTTGGAAATCCAGAAATGCTTGCGTGCATTTCTCATGACTATTTCCGACGTAAAATGACGCGAGGAACACGTTGGAAGCGACAGAATTGCGATCCGAGCAACCTTTGACGAGAAAATCGCGAGCATTCCCAAATCCCGATCTCGTGTTTTTTGAACTGCAGAACCGTGTTTGTGCATTTCTCAAGACTAATTCCGACGTAAAATGACGCGAGGAACACGTTGGAAGCGACAGAATTGCGATCCGAGCAACCGTTGACGAGAAAATCGCGAGCATTCCCAAAACCTGATCTCGTGTTTTTTGGACTCCAGAAACGTTTACGTGGACTGCTCGTGACTGTTTCCGACGTAAAATGGCGCGAGGAACGCGTTGGAAGCGACAGAATTGCGTTCCGAGCAACCGTTGACGAGAAAACCGCGAGCATTCCCAAATCCCGATCTCGTGTTTTTTGAACTCCAGAACCGTGTTTGTGCATTTCTCAAGACTAATTCCGACGTAAAATGACACGAGGAATACGTTGGAAGCGACAGAATTGCGATCCGAGAAACCGTTGACGAGAAAATCGCGAGCATTCCCAAAACCTGAATTCGTGTTTTTTGGACTCCAGAACCGTGTTTGTGCATTTCTCATGACTAATTCCGACGTAAAACGACGCGAGGAACACGTTGGAAGCGACAGAATTGCGATCCGAGAAACCTTTGACGAGAAAATCGCGAGCATTTCCAAATCCCGATATCGTGTTTTTTGAACTCCAGAACCGTGTTTGTGCATTTCTCAAGACTAATTCCGACGTAAAATGACACGAGCAATACGTTGAAAGCGACAGAATTGCGTTCCGAGCAACCGTTGACGAAAAAATCGCGAGCATTCCCAAAACCTGATCTCGTGTTTTTTGGACTCCAGAAACGTTTACGTCCACTGCTCGTGACTGTTTCCGACGTAAAATGGCGCGAGGAACGCGTTGGAAGCGACAGAATTGCGTTCCGAGCAACCGTTGACGAGAAAACTGCGAGCATTCCCAAATCCTGATCTCGTGTTTTTGGAAATCCAGAAATGCTTGCGTGCATTTCTCATGACTATTTCCGACGTAAAACGACGCGAGGAACACGTTGGAAGCGACAGAATTGCGATCCGAGCAACCTTTGACGAGAAAATCGCGAACATTCCCAAAACCTGAATTCGTGTTTTTTGGACACCAGAACCGTGTTTGTGCATTTCTCATGACTAATTCCGACGTAAAACGACGCGAGGAACACGTTGGAAGCGACAGTATTGCGATCCGAGAAACCTTTGACGAGAAAATCGCGAGCATTTCCAAATCCCGATCTCGTGTTTTTTGAACTCCAGAACCGTGTTTGTGCATTTCTCAAGACTAATTCCGACGTAAAATGACACGAGGAATACGTTGGAAGCGACAGAATTGCGTTCCGAGAAACCGTTGACGAGAAAATCGCGAGCATTCCCAAAACCTGATCTCGTGTTTTTTGGACTCCAGAAACGTTTACGTGCACTGCTCGTGACTGTTTCCGATGTGAAATGATGCGAGGAACACGTTGGAAGCGACAGAATTGCATTGCGAGCAACCGTTGACGAGAAAATCGCGAGCATTCCCAAATCCTGATCTCGTGTTTTTTGAACTCCAGAACCGTGTTTGTGCATTTCTCAAGACTAATTCCGACGTAAAATGACACGAGGAACACGTTGGAAGCGACAGAATTGCGATCCGAGAAACCTTTGACGAGAAAATCGCGAGCATTTCCAAATCCCGATATCGTGTTTTTTGAACTCCAGAACCGTGTTTGTGCATTTCTCAAGACTAATTCCGACGTAAAATGACACGAGCAATACGTTGAAAGCGACAGAATTGCGTTCCGAGCAACCGTTGACGAAAAAATCGCGAGCATTCCCAAAACCTGATCTCGTGTTTTTTGGACTCCAGAAACGTTTACGTCCACTGCTCGTGACTGTTTCCGACGTAAAATGGCGCGAGGAACGCGTTGGAAGCGACAGAATTGCGTTCCGAGCAACCGTTGACGAGAAAACTGCGAGCATTCCCAAATCCTGATCTCGTGTTTTTGGAAATCCAGAAATGCTTGCGTGCATTTCTCATGACTATTTCCGACGTAAAACGACGCGAGGAACACGTTGGAAGCGACAGAATTGCGATCCGAGCAACCTTTGACGAGAAAATCGCGAACATTCCCAAAACCTGAATTCGTGTTTTTTGGACACCAGAACCGTGTTTGTGCATTTCTCATGACTAATTCCGACGTAAAACGACGCGAGGAACACGTTGGAAGCGACAGTATTGCGATCCGAGAAACCTTTGACGAGAAAATCGCGAGCATTTCCAAATCCCGATCTCGTGTTTTTTGAACTCCAGAACCGTGTTTGTGCATTTCTCAAGACTAATTCCGACGTAAAATGACACGAGGAATACGTTGGAAGCGACAGAATTGCGTTCCGAGAAACCGTTGACGAGAAAATCGCGAGCATTCCCAAAACCTGATCTCGTGTTTTTTGGACTCCAGAAACGTTTACGTGCACTGCTCGTGACTGTTTCCGATGTGAAATGATGCGAGGAACACGTTGGAAGCGACAGAATTGCATTGCGAGCAACCGTTGACGAGAAAATCGCGAGCATTCCCAAATCCTGATCTCGTGTTTTTTGAACTCCAGAACCGTGTTTGTGCATTTCTCAAGACTAATTCCGACGTAAAATGACACGAGGAATACATAGGAAGCGACAGAATTGCGATCCGAGAAACCGTTGACGAGAAAATCGCGAGCATTCCCAAAACCTGAATTCGTGTTTTTTGGACTCCAGAACCGTGTTTGTGCATTTCTCATGACTAATTCCGACGTAAAACGACGCGAGGAACACGTTGGAAGCGACAGAATTGCGATCCGAGAAACCTTTGACGAGAAAATCGCGAGCACTTCCAAATCCCGATCTCGTGTTTTTTGAACTCCAGAACCGTGTTTGTGCATTTCTCAAGACTAATTCCGACGTAAAATGACACGAGGAATACGTTGAAAGCGACAGAATTGCGATCCGAGAAACCGTTGACGAGAAAATCGCGAGCATTCCCAAAACCTGAATTCGTGTTTTTTGGACTCCAGAACCGTGTTTGTGCATTTCTCAAGACTAATTCCGACGTAAAATGACACGAGGAATACATTGGAAGCGACAGAATTGCGTTCCGAGAAACCGTTGACGAGAAAATCGCGAACACTTCCAAATCCCGATCTCGTGTTTTTTGAACTCCAGAACCGTGTTTGTGCATTTCTCAAGACTAATTCCGACGTAAAATGACACGAGGAATACGTTGAAAGCGACAGAATTGCGATCCGAGAAACCGTTGACGAGAAAATCGCGAGCATTCCCAAAACCTGAATTCGTGTTTTTTGGACTCCAGAATCGTGTTTGTGCATTTCTCATGACTAATTCCGACGTAAAACGACGCGAGGAACACGTTGGAAGCGACAGTATTGCGATCCGAGAAACCTTTGACGAGAAAATCGCGAGCATTTCCAAATCCCGATCTCGTGTTTTTTGAACTCCAGAACCGTGTTTGTGCATTTCTCAAGACTAATTCCGACGTAAAATGACACGAGGAATACGTTGGAAGCGACAGAATTGCGTTCCGAGAAACCGTTGACGAGAAAATCGCGAGCATTCCCAAAACCTGATCTCGTGTTTTTTGGACTCCAGAAACGTTTACGTGCACTGCTCGTGACTGTTTCCGATGTGAAATGATGCGAGGAACACGTTGGCAGCGACAGAATTGCATTGCGAGCAACCGTTGACGAGAAAATCGCGAGCATTCCCAAATCCTGATCTCGTGTTTTTTGAACTCCAGAACCGTGTTTGTGCATTTCTCAAGACTAATTCCGACGTAAAATGACACGAGGAATACATAGGAAGCGACAGAATTGCGATCCGAGAAACCGTTGACGAGAAAATCGCGAGCATTCCCAAAACCTGAATTCCTGTTTTTTGGACTCCAGAACCGTGTTTGTGCATTTCTCATGACTAATTCCGACGTAAAACGACGCGAGGAACACGTTGGAAGCGACAGAATCGCGATCCGAGAAACCTTTGACGAGAAAATCGCGAGCACTTCCAAATCCCGATATCGTGTTTTTTGAACTCCAGAACCGTGTTTGTGCATTTCTCAAGACTAATTCCGACGTAAAATGACACGAGCAATACGTTGAAAGCGACAGAATTGCGTTCCGAGCAACCGTTGACGAAAAAATCGCGAGCATTCCCAAAACCTGATCTCGTGTTTTTTGGACTCCAGAAACGTTTACGTCCACTGCTCGTGACTGTTTCCGACGTAAAATGGCGCGAGGAACGCGTTGGAAGCGACAGAATTGCGTTCCGAGAAACCGTTGACGAGAAAATCGCGAGCATTCCCAAAACCTGATCTCGTGTTTTTTGGACTCCAGAAACGTTTACGTGCACTGCTCGTGACTGTTTCCGATGTGAAATGATGCGAGGAACACGTTGGAAGCGACAGAATTGCATTGCGAGCAACCGTTGACGAGAAAATCGCGAGCATTCCCAAATCCTGATCTCGTGTTTTTTGAACTCCAGAACCGTGTTTGTGCATTTCTCAAGACTAATTCCGACGTAAAATGACACGAGGAATACATAGGAAGCGACAGAATTGCGATCCGAGAAACCGTTGACGAGAAAATCGCGAGCATTCCCAAAACCTGAATTCGTGTTTTTTGGACTCCAGAACCGTGTTTGTGCATTTCTCATGACTAATTCCGACGTAAAACGACGCGAGGAACACGTTGGAAGCGACAGAATTGCGATCCGAGAAACCTTTGACGAGAAAATCGCGAGCACTTCCAAATCCCGATCTCGTGTTTTTTGAACTCCAGAACCGTGTTTGTGCATTTCTCAAGACTAATTCCGACGTAAAATGACACGAGGAATACGTTGAAAGCGACAGAATTGCGATCCGAGAAACCGTTGACGAGAAAATCGCGAGCATTCCCAAAACCTGAATTCGTGTTTTTTGGACTCCAGAACCGTGTTTGTGCATTTCTCAAGACTAATTCCGACGTAAAATGACACGAGGAATACATTGGAAGCGACAGAATTGCGTTCCGAGAAACCGTTGACGAGAAAATCGCGAACACTTCCAAATCCCGATCTCGTGTTTTTTGAACTCCAGAACCGTGTTTGTGCATTTCTCAAGACTAATTCCGACGTAAAATGACACGAGGAATACGTTGAAAGCGACAGAATTGCGATCCGAGAAACCGTTGACGAGAAAATCGCGAGCATTCCCAAAACCTGAATTCGTGTTTTTTGGACTCCAGAACCGTGTTTGTGCATTTCTCATGACTAATTCCGACGTAAAACGACGCGAGGAACACGTTGGAAGCGACAGTATTGCGATCCGAGAAACCTTTGACGAGAAAATCGCGAGCATTTCCAAATCCCGATCTCGTGTTTTTTGAACTCCAGAACCGTGTTTGTGCATTTCTCAAGACTAATTCCGACGTAAAATGACACGAGGAATACGTTGGAAGCGACAGAATTGCGTTCCGAGAAACCGTTGACGAGAAAATCGCGAGCATTCCCAAAACCTGATCTCGTGTTTTTTGGACTCCAGAAACGTTTACGTGCACTGCTCGTGACTGTTTCCGATGTGAAATGATGCGAGGAACACGTTGGCAGCGACAGAATTGCATTGCGAGCAACCGTTGACGAGAAAATCGCGAGCATTCCCAAATCCTGATCTCGTGTTTTTTGAACTCCAGAACCGTGTTTGTGCATTTCTCAAGACTAATTCCGACGTAAAATGACACGAGGAATACATAGGAAGCGACAGAATTGCGATCCGAGAAACCGTTGACGAGAAAATCGCGAGCATTCCCAAAACCTGAATTCCTGTTTTTTGGACTCCAGAACCGTGTTTGTGCATTTCTCATGACTAATTCCGACGTAAAACGACGCGAGGAACACGTTGGAAGCGACAGAATCGCGATCCGAGAAACCTTTGACGAGAAAATCGCGAGCACTTCCAAATCCCGATCTCGTGTTTTTTGAACTCCAGAACCGTGTTTGTGCATTTCTCAAGACTAATTCCGACGTAAAATGACACGAGGAATACGTTGAAAGCGACAGAATTGCGATCCGAGAAACCGTTGACGAGAAAATCGCGAGCATTCCCAAAACCTGAATTCGTGTTTTTTGGACTCCAGAACCGTGTTTGTGCATTTCTCATGACTAATTCCGACGTAAAACGACGCGAGCAATACGTTGAAAGCGACAGAATTGCGTTCCGAGCAACCGTTGACGAAAAAATCGCGAGCATTCCCAAAACCTGATCTCGTGTTTTTTGGACTCCAGAAACGTTTACGTCCACTGCTCGTGACTGTTTCCGACGTAAAATGGCGCGAGGAACGCGTTGGAAGCGACAGAATTGCGTTCCGAGCAACCGTTGACGAGAAAACCGCGAGCATTCCCAAATCCTGATCTCGTGTTTTTTGAACTCCAGAACCGTGTTTGTGCATTTCTCAAGACTAATTCCGACGTAAAATGACACGAGGAATACGTTGGAAGCGACAGAATTGCGTTCCGAGCAACCGTTGACGAGGAAATCGCGAGCATTCCCAAATCCTGATCTCGTGTTTTTTGGACTCCAGAACCGTGTTTGTGCATTTCTCAAGACTAATTCCGACGTAAAATAGCACGAGGAATACGTTGGAAGCGACAGAATTGCGTTCCGAGCAACCGTTGACGAGAAAATCGCGAGCATTCCCAAATCCTGATCTCGTGTTTTTTGAACTCCAGAACCGTGTTTGTGCATTTCTCAAGACTAATTCCGACGTAAAATAGCACGAGGAATACGTTGGAAGCGACAGAATTGCGTTCCGAGCAACCGTTGACGAGAAAATCGCGAGCATTCCCAAATCCTGATCTCGTGTTTTTTGAACTCCAGAACCGTGTTTGTGCATTTCTCAAGACTAATTCCGACGTAAAATGACACGAGGAATACGTTGGAAGCGACAGAATTGTGTTCCGAGCAACCGTTGACGAGAAAATCGCGAGCATTCCCAAATCCTGATCTCGTGTTTTTTGAACTCCAGAACCGTGTTTGTGCATTTCTCAAGACTAATTCCGACGAAAAATGACACGAGGAATACGTTGGAAGCGACAGAATTGCGATCCGAGCAACCGTTGACGAGAAAATCACGAGCATTACCAAAACCTGATCTCGTGCTTTTGGAAATCCAGAAATGCTTGCGTGCATTTCTCATGACTATTTCCGACGTAAAACGACGCGAGGAACACGTTGGAAGCGACAGAATTGCGATCCGAGAAACCTTTGACGAGAAAATCGCGAGCATTCCCAAAACCTGAATTCGTGTTTTTTGGAATCCAGAACCGTGTTTGTGCATTTCTCATGACTAATTCCGACGTAAAATGACACGAGGAATACGTTGGAAGCGACAGAATTGCGTTCCGAGCAACCGTTGACGATAAAATCGCGAGCATTCCCAAAACCTGATCTCGTGTTTTTTGGACTCCAGAAACGTTTACGTGCACTGCTCGTGACTGTTTCCGACGTAAAATGGCGCGAGGAACGCGTCGGAAGCGACAGAATTGCGATCCGAGCAACCGTTGATGAGAAAATCGCAAGCATTCCCAAAACCTGAACTCGTGTTTTTTGGACTCCAGAAACGTTTTCGTGCATTTCTCGTGACTGTTTCCGATGTAAAATGACGCGAGGAAGACGTTGGAAGCGACAGAATTGCGCTCCGAGCAACCGTTGACGAGAAAATCGCGAGCATTCCCAAATCCTGATCTCGTGTTTTTTGAACTCCAGAACCGTGTTTGTGCATTTCTCAAGACTAATTCCGACGTAAAATGACACGAGGAATACGTTGGAAGCGACTGAATTGCGATCCGAGAAACCGTTGACGAGAAAATCGCGAGCATTCCGAAAACCTGAATTCGTGTTTTTTGGACTCCAGAACCGTGTTTGTGCATTTCTCATGACTAATTCCGACGTAAAACGACGCGAGGAACACGTTGGAAGCGACAGAATTGCGATCCGAGAAACCTTTGACGAGAAAATCGCGAGCATTTCCAAATCCTGATCTCGTGTTTTTTGAACTCCAGAACCGTGTTTGTGCATTTCTCAAGACTAATTCCGACGTAAAATGACACGAGGAATACGTTGGAAGCGACTGAATTGCGATCCGAGAAACCGTTGACGAGAAAATCGCGAGCATTCCGAAAACCTGAATTCGTGTTTTTTGGACTCCAGAACCGTGTTTGTGCATTTCTCAAGACTAATTCCGACGTAAAATGGCACGAGGAATACGTTGGAAGCGACAGAATTGCGATCCGAGAAACCCTTGACGAGAAAATCGCGAGCATTCCCAAAACCTGAATTCGTGTTTTTTGGACTCCAGAACCGTGTTTGTGCGTTTCTCATGACTAATTCCGACGTAAAACGACGCGATGAACACGTTGGAAGCGACAGAATTGCGATCCGAGAAACCTTTGACGAGAAAATCGCGAGCATTTCCAAATCCCGATCTCGTGTTTTTTGAACTCCAGAACCGTGTTTGTGCATTTCTCAAGACTAATTCCGACGTAAAATGACCCGAGGAATACGTTGAAAGCGACAGAATTGCGATCCGAGCAACCGTTGACGAGAAAATCGCGAGCATTCCCAAAACCTGAATTCGTGTTTTTTGGAATCCAGAACCGTGTTTGTGCATTTCTCATGACAAATTCCGACGTAAAACGACGCGAGGAACACGTTGGAAGCGACAGAATTGCGATCCGAGAAACCTTTGACGAGAAAATCGCGAGCATTCCCAAAACCTGAATTCGTGTTTTTTGGAATCCAGAACCGTGTTTGTGCATTTCTCAAGACTAATTCCGACGTAAAATGACACGAGGAATACGTTGGAAGCGACAGAATTGCGCTCCGAGCAACCGTTGACGAGAAAATCGCGAGCATTCCCAAATCCTGATCTCGTGTTTTTTGAACTCCAGAACCGTGTTTGTGCATTTCTCAAGACTAATTCCGACGTAAAATGACACGAGGAATACGTTGGAAGCGACAGAATTGTGTTCCGAGCAACCGTTGACGAGAAAATCGCGAGCATTCCCAAATCCTGATCTCGTGTTTTTTGAACTCCAGAACCGTGTTTGTGCATTTCTCAAGACTAATTCCGACGAAAAATGACACGAGGAATACGTTGGAAGCGACAGAATTGCGATCCGAGCAACCGTTGACGAGAAAATCACGAGCATTACCAAAACCTGATCTCGTGCTTTTGGAAATCCAGAAATGCTTGCGTGCATTTCTCATGACTATTTCCGACGTAAAACGACGCGAGGAACACGTTGGAAGCGACAGAATTGCGATCCGAGAAACCTTTGACGAGAAAATCGCGAGCATTCCCAAAACCTGAATTCGTGTTTTTTGGAATCCAGAACCGTGTTTGTGCATTTCTCATGACTAATTCCGACGTAAAATGACACGAGGAATACGTTGGAAGCGACAGAATTGCGTTCCGAGCAACCGTTGACGATAAAATCGCGAGCATTCCCAAAACCTGATCTCGTGTTTTTTGGACTCCAGAAACGTTTACGTGCACTGCTCGTGACTGTTTCCGACGTAAAATGGCGCGAGGAACGCGTCGGAAGCGACAGAATTGCGATCCGAGCAACCGTTGATGAGAAAATCGCAAGCATTCCCAAAACCTGAACTCGTGTTTTTTGGACTCCAGAAACGTTTTCGTGCATTTCTCGTGACTGTTTCCGATGTAAAATGACGCGAGGAAGACGTTGGAAGCGACAGAATTGCGCTCCGAGCAACCGTTGACGAGAAAATCGCGAGCATTCCCAAATCCTGATCTCGTGTTTTTTGAACTCCAGAACCGTGTTTGTGCATTTCTCAAGACTAATTCCGACGTAAAATGACACGAGGAATACGTTGGAAGCGACTGAATTGCGATCCGAGAAACCGTTGACGAGAAAATCGCGAGCATTCCGAAAACCTGAATTCGTGTTTTTTGGACTCCAGAACCGTGTTTGTGCATTTCTCATGACTAATTCCGACGTAAAACGACGCGAGGAACACGTTGGAAGCGACAGAATTGCGATCCGAGAAACCTTTGACGAGAAAATCGCGAGCATTTCCAAATCCCGGTCTCGTGTTTTTTGAACTCCAGAACCGTGTTTGTGCATTTCTCAAGACTAATTCCGACGTAAAATGACACGAGGAATACGTTGGAAGCGACAGAATCGTGTTCCGAGCAACCGTTGACGAGAAAATCGCGAGCATTCCCAAATCCTGATCTCGTGTTTTTTGAACTCCAGAACCGTGTTTGTGCATTTCTCAAGACTAATTCCGACGAAAAATGACACGAGGAATACGTTGGAAGCGACAGAATTGCGATCCGAGCAACCGTTGACGAGAAAATCACGAGCGTTACCAAAACCTGATCTCGTGCTTTTGGAAATCCAGAAATGCTTGCGTGCATTTCTCATGACTATTTCCGACGTAAAACGACGCGAGGAACACGTTGGAAGCGACAGAATTGCGATCCGAGAAACCTTTGACGAGAAAATCGCGAGCATTTCCAAAACCTGAATTCGTGTTTTTTGGAATCCAGAACCGTGTTTGTGCATTTCTCATGACTAATTCCGACGTAAAATGACACGAGGAATACGTTGAAAGCGACAGAATTGCGATCCGAGAAACCGTTGACGAGAAAATCGCGAGCATTTCCAAATCCGATCTCGTGTTTTTTGAACTCCAGAACCGTGTTTGTGCATTTCTCATGACTAATTCCGACGTAAAACGACGCGAAGAACACGTTGGAAGCGACAGAATTGCGATCCGACAAACCTTTGACGAGAAAATCGCGAGCATTTCCAAATCCGATCTCGTGTTTTTTGAACTCCAGAACCGTGTTTGTGCATTTCTCATGACTAATTCCGACGTAAAACGACGCGAGGAACACGTTGGAAGCGACAGAATTGCGATCCGAGAAACCCTTGACGAGAAAATCGCGAGCATTCCCAAAACCTGAATTCGTGTTTTTTGGACTCCAGAACCGTGTTTGTGCGTTTCTCATGACGAATTCCGACGTAAAACGACGCGAGGAACACGTTGGAAGCGACAGAATTGCGTTCCGAGCAACCGTTGACGAGAAAATCGCGAGCATTCCCAAATCCTGATCTCGTGTTTTTTGGACTGCAGAACCGTGTTTGTGCATTTCTCAAGACTAATTCCGACGTAAAATGGCACGAGGAATACGTTGGAAGCGACAGAATTGCGTTCCGAGCAACCGTTGACGATAAAATCGCGAGCATTCCCAAATCCTGATCTCGTGTTTTTTGAACTCCAGAACCGTGTTTGTGCGTTTCTCAAGACTAATTCCGACGTAAAATGGCACGAGGAATACGTTGGAAGCGACAGAATTGCGATCCGAGAAACCGTTGACGAGAAAATCGCGAGCATTCCCAAAACCTGATCTCGTGTTTTTTGGACTCCAGAACCGTGTTTGTGCATTTCTCATGACTAATTCCGACGTAAAACGAGGCGAGGAACACGTTGGAAGCGACAGAATTGCGTTCCGAGCAACCGTTGACGAGAAAATCGCGAGCATTCCCAAATCCTGATCTCGTGTTTTTTGAACTCCAGAACCGTGTTTGTGCATTTCTCAAGACTAATTCCGACGTAAAATGACACGAGGAATACGTTGAAAGCGACAGAATTGCGTTCCGAGCAACCGTTGACGAGAAAATCGCGAGCATTCCCAAATCCTGATCTCGTGTTTTTTGAACTCCAGAACCGTGTTTGTGCGTTTCTCAAGACTAATTCCGACGTAAAATGGCACGAGGAATACGTTGGAAGCGACAGAATTGCGATCCGAGAAACCCTTGACGAGAAAATCGCGAGCATTACCAAAACCTGATCTCGTGCTTTTGGAAATCCAGAAATGCTTGCGTGCATTTCTCATGACTATTTCCGACGTAAAATGACGCGAGGAACACGTTGGAAGCGACAGAATTGCGTTCCGAGCAACCGTTGACGAGAAAATCGCGAGCATTCCCAAATCCTGATCTCGTGTTTTTTGAACTCCAGAACCGTGTTTGTGCATTTCTCAAGACTAATTCAGACGTAAAATGGCACGAGGAATACGTTGAAAGCGACAGAATTGCGTTCCGAGCAACCGTTGACGAGAAAATCGCGAGCATTCCCAAATCCTGATCTCGTGTTTTTTGGACTGCAGAACCGTGTTTGTGCATTTCTCAAGACTAATTCCGACGTAAAATGGCACGAGGAATACGTTGGAAGCGACAGAATTGCGTTCCGAGCAACCGTTGACGAGAAAATCGCGAGCATTCCCAAATCCTGATCTCGTGTTTTTTGAACTCCAGAACCGTGTTTGTGCATTTCTCAAGACTAATTCCGACGTAAAATGGCACGAGGAATACGTTGGAAGCGACAGAATTGCGATCCGAGAAACCCTTGACGAGAAAATCGCGAGCATTCCCAAATCCTGATCTCGTGTTTTTTGGACTGCAGAACCGTGTTTGTGCATTTCTCAAGACTAATTCCGACGTAAAACGACGCGAGGAACACGTTGGAAGCAACAGAATTGCGATCCGAGAAACCTTTGACGAGAAAATCGCGAGCATTTCCAAATCCCGATCTCGTGTTTTTTGAACTCCAGAACCGTGTTTGTGCATTTCTCATGACTAATTCCGACGTAAAACGACGCGAGGAACACGTTGGAGGCGACAGAATTGCGATCCGAGCAACCGTTGACGAGAAAATCGCGAGCATTACCAAAACCTGATCTCGTGCTTTTGGAAATCCAGAAATGCTTGCGTGCATTTCTCATGACTATTTCCGACGTAAAATGACGCGAGGAACACGTTGGAAGCGACAGAATTGCGATCCGAGCAACCGTTGACGAGAAAATCGCGAGCATTACCAAAACCTGATCTCGTGCTTTTGGAAATCCAGAAATGCTTGCGTGCATTTCTCATGGCTATTTCCGACGTAAAATGACGCGAGGAACACGTTGGAAGCGACAGAATTGCGATCCGAGCAACCGTTGACGAGAAAATCACGAGCATTCCCAAATCCTGATCTCGTGTTTTTTGAACTCCAGAACCGTGTTTGTGCATTTCTCAAGACTAATTCCGACGTAAAATGACACGAGGAATACGTTGGAAGCGACTGAATTGCGATCCGAGAAACCGTTGACGAGAAAATCGCGAGCATTCCGAAAACCTGAATTCGTGTTTTTTGGACTCCAGAACCGTGTTTGTGCATTTCTCATTTCTAATTCCGACGTAAAACGACGCGAGGAACACGTTGGAAGCGACAGAATTGCGATCCGAGAAACCTTTGACGAGAAAATCGCGAGCATTTCCAAATCCCGATCTCGTGTTTTTTGAACTCCAGAACCGTGTTTGTGCATTTCTCAAGACTAATTCCGACGTAAAATGACACGAGGAATACGTTGGAAGCGACAGAATTGTGTTCCGAGCAACCGTTGACGAGAAAATCGCGAGCATTCCCAAATCCTGATCTCGTGTTTTTTGAACTCCAGAACCGTGTTTGTGCATTTCTCAAGACTAATTCCGACGAAAAATGACACGAGGAATACGTTGGAAGCGACAGAATTGCGATCCGAGAAACCTTTGACGAGAAAATCGCGAGCATTACCAAATCCCGATCTCGTGTTTTTTGGACTCCAGAACCGTGTTTGTGCATTTCTCATGACTATTTCCGACGTAAAATGACGCGAGGAACACGTTGGAAGCGACAGAATTGCGTTCCGAGCAACCGTTGACGAGAAAATCGCGAGCATTACCAAAACCTGATCTCGTGCTTTTGGAAATCCAGAAATGCTTGCGTGCATTTCTCATGACTATTTCCGACGTAAAATGACGCGAGGAACACGTTGGAAGCGACAGAATTGCGATCCGAGCAACCGTTGACGAGAAAATCGCGAGCATTACCAAAACCTGATCTCGTGCTTTTGGAAATCCAGAAATGCTTGCGTGCATTTCTCATGGCTATTTCCGACGTAAAATGACGCGAGGAACACGTTGGAAGCGACAGAATTGCGATCCGAGCAACCGTTGACGAGAAAATCACGAGCATTCCCAAATCCTGATCTCGTGTTTTTTGAACTCCAGAACCGTGTTTGTGCATTTCTCAAGACTAATTCCGACGTAAAATGACACGAGGAATACGTTGGAAGCGACTGAATTGCGATCCGAGAAACCGTTGACGAGAAAATCGCGAGCATTCCGAAAACCTGAATTCGTGTTTTTTGAACTCCAGAACCGTGTTTGTGCATTTCTCAAGACTAATTCCTACGTAAAATGACACGAGGAATACGTTGGAAGCGACAGAATTGTGTTCCGAGCAACCGTTGACGAGAAAATCGCGAGCATTCCCAAATCCTGATCTCGTGTTTTTTGAACTCCAGAACCGTGTTTGTGCATTTCTCAAGACTAATTCCGACGAAAAATGACACGAGGAATACGTTGGAAGCGACAGAATTGCGATCCGAGAAACCTTTGACGAGAAAATCGCGAGCATTACCAAATCCCGATCTCGTGTTTTTTGGACTCCAGAACCGTGTTTGTGCATTTCTCATGACTATTTCCGACGTAAAATGACGCGAGGAACACGTTGGAAGCGACAGAATTGCGTTCCGAGCAACCGTTGACGAGAAAATCGCGAGCATTCCCAAATCCTGATCTTGTGTTTTTTGAACTCCAGAACCGTGTTTGTGCATTTCTCAAGACTAATTCCGACGTAAAATGACACGAGGAATACGTTGAAAGCGACAGAATTGCGTTCCGAGCAACCGTTGACGAGAAAATCGCGAGCATTCCCAAATCCTGATCTCGTGTTTTTTGAACTCCAGAACCGTGTTTGTGCATTTCTCAAGACTAATTCCGACGTAAAATGACACGAGGAATACGTTGAAAGCGACAGAATTGCGTTCCGAGCAACCGTTGACGAGAAAATCGCGAGCATTCCCAAATCCTGATCTCGTGTTTTTTGGACTCCAGAACCGTGTTTGTGCATTTCTCAAGACTAATTCCGACGTAAAATGGCACGAGGAATACGTTGAAAGCGACAGAATTGCGTTCCGAGCAACCGTTGACGAGAAAATCGCGAGCATTCCCAAATCCTGATCTCGTGTTTTTTGGACTGCAGAACCGTGTTTGTGCATTTCTCAAGACTAATTCCGACGTAAAATGGCACGAGGAATACGTTGGAAGCGAGAGAATTGCGTTCCGAGCAACCGTTGACGATAAAATCGCAAGCATTCCCAAATCCTGATCTCGTGTTTTTTGAACTCCAGAACCGTGTTTGTGCGTTTCTCAAGACTAATTCCGACGTAAAATGGCACGAGGAATACGTTGGAAGCGACAGAATTGCGATCCGAGAAACCCTTGACGAGAAAATCGCGAGCATTACCAAAACCTGATCTCGTGCTTTTGGAAATCCAGAAATGCTTGCGTGCATTTCTCATGACTATTTCCGACGTAAAATGACGCGGGGAACACGTTGGAAGCGACAGAATTGTGTTCCGAGCAACCGTTGACGAGAAAATCGCGAGCATTCCCAAATCCTGATCTCGTGTTTTTTGAACTCCAGAACCGTGTTTGTGCATTTCTCAAGACTAATTTCGACGTAAAATGACACGAGGAATACGTTGAAAGCGACAGAATTGCGTTCCGAGCAACCGTTGACGAGAAAATCGCGAGCATTCCCAAATCCTGATCTCGTGTTTTTTGGACTCCAGAACCGTGTTTGTGCATTTCTCAAGACTAATTCCGACGTAAAATGACACGAGGAATACGTTGAAAGCGACAGAATTGCGTTCCGAGCAACCGTTGACGAGAAAATCGCGAGCATTCCCAAATCCTGATCTCGTGTTTTTTGGACTCCAGAACCGTGTTTGTGCATTTCTCAAGACTAATTCCGACGTAAAATGGCACGAGGAATACGTTGAAGGCGACAGAATTGCGTTCCGAGCAACCGTTGACGAGAAAATCGTGAGCATTCCCAAATCCTGATCTCGTGTTTTTTGGACTGCAGAACCGTGTTTGTGCATTTCTCAAGACTAATTCCGACGTAAAATGGCACGAGGAATACGTTGGAAGCGACAGAATTGCGTTCCGAGCAACCGTTGACGATAAAATCGCGAGCATTCCCAAATCCTGATCTCGTGTTTTTTGAACTCCAGAACCGTGTTTGTGCGTTTCTCAAGACTAATTCCGACGTAAAATGGCACGAGGAATACGTTGGAAGCGACAGAATTGCGATCCGAGAAACCCTTGACGAGAAAATCGCGAGCATTACCAAAACCTGATCTCGTGCTTTTGGAAATCCAGAAATGCTTGCGTGCATTTCTCATGACTATTTCCGACGTAAAATGACGCGAGGAACACGTTGGAAGCGACAGAATTGTGTTCCGAGCAACCGTTGACGGGAAAATCGCGAGCATTCCCAAATCCTGGTCTCGTGTTTTTTGAACTCCAGAACCGTGTTTGTGCATTTCTCAAGACTAATTCCGACGTAAAATGACACGAGGAATACGTTGAAAGCGACAGAATTGCGTTCCGAGCAACCGTTGACGAGAAAATCGCGAGCATTCCCAAATCCTGATCTCGTGTTTTTTGGACTCCAGAACCGTGTTTGTGCATTTCTCAAGACTAATTCCGACGTAAAATGGCACGAGGAATACGTTGAAAGCGACAGAATTGCGTTCCGAGCAACCGTTGACGAGAAAATCGCGAGCATTCCCAAATCCTGATCTCGTGTTTTTTGGACTGCAGAACCGTGTTTGTGCATTTCTCAAGACTAATTCCGACGTAAAATGGCACGAGGAATACGTTGGAAGCGACAGAATTGCGTTCCGAGCAACCGTTGGCGAGAAAATCGCGAGCATTCCCAAATCCTGATCTCGTGTTTTTTGAACTCCAGAACCGTGTTTGTGCATTTCTCAAGACTAATTCCGACGTAAAATGGCACGGGGAATACGTTGGAAGCGACAGAATTGCGATCCGAGAAACCCTTGACGAGAAAATCGCGAGCATTCCCAAAACCTGAATTCGTGTTTTTTGGACTCCAGAACCGTGTTTGTGCGTTTCTCATGACGAATTCCGACGTAAAACGACGCGAGGAACACGTTGGAAGCAACAGAATTGCGATCCGAGAAACCTTTGACGAGAAAATCGCGAGCATTTCCAAATCCCGATCTCGTGTTTTTTGAACTCCAGAACCGTGTTTGTGCATTTCTCATGACTAATTCCGACGTAAAACGACGCGAGGAACACGTTGGAAGCGACAGAATTGCGATCCGAGCAACCGTTGACGAGAAAATCGCGAGCATTCCCAAATCCTGATCTCGTGTTTTTTGGACTCCAGAACCGTGTTTGTGCATTTCTCAAGACTAATTCCGACGTAAAATGGCACGAGGAATACGTTGAAAGCGACAGAATTGCGTTCCGAGCAACCGTTGACGAGAAAATCGCGAGCATTCCCAAATCCTGATCTCGTGTTTTTTGGACTGCAGAACCGTGTTTGTGCATTTCTCAAGACTAATTCCGACGTAAAATGGCACGAGGAATACGTTGGAAGCGACAGAATTGCGTTCCGAGCAACCGTTGACGAGAAAATCGCGAGCATTCCCAAATCCTGATCTCGTGTTTTTTGAACTCCAGAACCGTGTTTGTGCATTTCTCAAGACTAATTCCGACGTAAAATGGCACGAGGAATACGTTGGAAGCGACAGAATTGCGATCCGAGAAACCCTTGACCAGAAAATCGCGAGCATTCCCAAAACCTGAATTCGTGTTTTTTGGACTCCAGAACCGTGTTTGTGCGTTTCTCATGACGAATTCCGACGTAAAACGACGCGAGGAACACGTTGGAAGCAACAGAATTGCGATCCGAGAAACCTTTGACGAGAAAATCGCGAGCATTTCCAAATCCCGATCTCGTGTTTTTTGAACTCCAGAACCGTGTTTGTGCATTTCTCATGACTAATTCCGACGTAAAACGACGCGAGGAACACGTTGGAAGCGACAGAATTGCGATCCGAGAAACCTTTGACGAGAAAATCGCGAGCATTTCCAAATCCCGATCTCGTGTTTTTTGAACTCCAGAACCGTGTTTGTGCATTTCTCAAGACTAATTCCGACGTAAAATGACACGAGGAATACGTTGAAAGCGACAGAATTGCGTTCCGAGCAACCGTTGACGAGAAAATCGCGAGCATTCCCAAATCCTGATCTCGTGTTTTTTGGACTCCAGAACGTGTTTGTGCATTTCTCAAGACTAATTCCGACGTAAAATGGCACGAGGAATACGTTGGAAGCGACAGAATTGCGTTCCGAGCAACCGTTGACGAGAAAATCGCGAGCATTCCCAAATCCTGATCTCGTGTTTTTTGAACTCCAGAACCGTGTTTGTGCATTTCTCAAGACTAATTCCGACGTAAAATGACACGAGGAATACGTTGGAAGCGACAGAATTGCGATCCGAGAAACCGTTGACGAGAAAATCGCGAGCATTCCCAAAACCTGAATTCGTGTTTTTTGGACTCCAGAACCGTGTTTGTGCATTTCTCATGACTAATTCCGACGTAAAACGACGCGAGGGACACGTTGGAAGCGACAGAATTGCGATCCGAGAAACCTTTGACGAGAAAATCGCGAGCATTACCAAAACCTGATCTCGTGCTTTTGGAAATCCAGAAATGCTTGCGTGCATTTCTCATGACTATTTCCGACGTAAAATGACGCGAGGAACACGTTGGAAGCGACAGAATTGCGTTCCGAGCAACCGTTGACGAGAAAATCGCGAGCATTCCCAAATCCTGATCTCGTGTTTTTTGAACTCCAGAACCGTGTTTGTGCATTTCTCAAGACTAATTCCGACGTAAAATGACACGAGGAATACGTTGAAAGCGACAGAATTGCGTTCCGAGCAACCGTTGACGAGAAAATCGCGAGCATTCCCAAATCCTGATCTCGTGTTTTTTGGACTCCAGAACCGTGTTTGTGCATTTCTCAAGACTAATTCCGACGTAAAATGGCACGAGGAATACGTTGAAAGCGACAGAATTGCGTTCCGAGCAACCGTTGACGAGAAAATCGCGAGCATTCCCAAATCCTGATCTCGTGTTTTTTGGACTGCAGAACCGTGTTTGTGCATTTCTCAAGACTAATTCCGACGTAAAATGGCACGAGGAATACGTTGGAAGCGACAGAATTGCGTTCCGAGCAACCGTTGACGAGAAAATCGCGAGCATTCCCAAATCCTGATCTCGTGTTTTTTGAACTCCAGAACCGTGTTTGTGCATTTCTCAAGACTAATTCCGACGTAAAATGGCACGAGGAATACGTTGGAAGCGACAGAATTGCGATCCGAGAAACCCTTGACCAGAAAATCGCGAGCATTCCCAAAACCTGAATTCGTGTTTTTTGGACTCCAGAACCGTGTTTGTGCGTTTCTCATGACGAATTCCGACGTAAAACGACGCGAGGAACACGTTGGAAGCAACAGAATTGCGATCCGAGAAACCTTTGACGAGAAAATCGCGAGCATTTCCAAATCCCGATCTCGTGTTTTTTGAACTCCAGAACCGTGATTGTGCATTTCTCATGACTAATTCCGACGTAAAACGACGCGAGGAACACGTTGGAAGCGACAGAATTGCGATCCGAGAAACCTTTGACGAGAAAATCGCGAGCATTTCCAAATCCCGATCTCGTGTTTTTTGAACTCCAGAACCGTGTTTGTGCATTTCTCAAGACTAATTCCGACGTAAAATGACACGAGGAATACGTTGAAAGCGACAGAATTGCGTTCCGAGCAACCGTTGACGAGAAAATCGCGAGCATTCCCAAATCCTGATCTCGTGTTTTTTGAACTCCAGAACCGTGTTTGTGCATTTCTCAAGACTAATTCCGACGTAAAATGACACGAGGAATACGTTGGAAGCGACAGAATTGCGATCCGAGAAACCGTTGACGAGAAAATCGCGAGCATTCCCAAAACCTGAATTCGTGTTTTTTGGACTCCAGAACCGTGTTTGTGCATTTCTCATGACTAATTCCGACGTAAAACGACGCGAGGGACACGTTGGAAGCGACAGAATTGCGATCCGAGAAACCTTTGACGAGAAAATCGCGAGCATTTCCAAATCCCGATCTCGTGTTTTTTGAACTCCAGAACCGTGTTTGTGCATTTCTCAAGACTAATTCCGACGTAAAATGACACGAGGAATACGTTGGAAGCGACAGAATTGTGTTCCGAGCAACCGTTGACGAGAAAATCGCGAGCATTCCCAAATCCTGATCTCGTGTTTTTTGAACTCCAGAACCGTGTTTGTGCATTTCTCAAGACTAATTCCGACGAAAAATGACACGAGGAATACGTTGGAAGCGACAGAATTGCGATCCGAGCAACCGTTGACGAGAAAATCGCGAGCATTACCAAAACCTGATCTCGTGCTTTTGGAAATCCAGAAATGCTTGCGTGCATTTCTCATGACTATTTCCGACGTAAAATGACGCGAGGAACACGTTGGAAGCGACAGAATTGCGATCCGAGAAACCTTTGACGAGAAAATCGCGAGCATTCCCAAAACCTGAATTCGTGTTTTTTGGACTCCAGAACCGTGTTTGTGCGTTTCTCATGACGAATTCCGACGTAAAACGACGCGAGGAACACGTTGGAAGCAACAGAATTGCGATCCGAGAAACCTTTGACGAGAAAATCGCGAGCATTTCCAAATCCCGATCTCGTGTTTTTTGAACTCCAGAACCGTGTTTGTGCATTTCTCATGACTAATTCCGACGTAAAACGACGCGAGGAACACGTTGGAAGCGACAGAATTGCGATCCGAGAAACCTTTGACGAGAAAATCGCGAGCATTTCCAAATCCCGATCTCGTGTTTTTTGAACTCCAGAACCGTGTTTGTGCATTTCTCAAGACTAATTCCGACGTAAAATGACACGAGGAATACGTTGAAAGCGACAGAATTGCGTTCCGAGCAACCGTTGACGAGAAAATCGCGAGCATTCCCAAATCCTGATCTCGTGTTTTTTGGACTCCAGAACCGTGTTTGTGCATTTCTCAAGACTAATTCCGACGTAAAATGGCACGAGGAATACGTTGGAAGCGACAGAATTGCGTTCCGAGCAACCGTTGACGAGAAAATCGCGAGCATTCCCAAAACCTGAATTCGTGTTTTTTGGAATCCAGAACCGTGTTTGTGCATTTCTCATGACAAATTCCGACGTAAAACGACGCGAGGAACACGTTGGAAGCGACAGAATTGCGATCCGAGAAACCTTTGACGAGAAAATCGCGAGCATTTCCAAATCCCGATCTCGTGTTTTTTGAACTCCAGAACCGTGTTTGTGCATTTCTCATGACTAATTCCGACGTAAAACGACGCGAGGAACACGTTGGAAGCGACAGAATTGCGCTCCGAGCAACCGTTGACGAGAAAATCGCGAGCATTCCCAAATCCTGATCTCGTGTTTTTTGAACTCCAGAACCGTGTTTGTGCATTTCTCAAGACTAATTCCGACGTAAAATGACACGAGGAATACGTTGAAAGCGACAGAACTGCGTTCCGAGCAACCGTTGACGAGAAAATCGCGAGCATTCCCAAATCCTGATCTCGTGTTTTTTGGACTCCAGAACCGTGTTTGTGCATTTCTCAAGACTAATTCCGACGTAAAATGGCACGAAGAATACGTTGGAAGCGACAGAATTGCGTTCCGAGCAACCGTTGACGAGAAAATCGCGAGCATTCCCAAATCCTGATCTCGTGTTTTTTGAACTCCAGAACCGTGTTTGTGCATTTCTCAAGACTAATTCCGACGTAAAATGGCACGAGGAATACGTTGGAAGCGACAGAATTGCGATCCGAGAAACCTTTGACGAGAAAATCGCGAGCATTCCCAAAACCTGAATTCGTGTTTTTTGGACTCCAGAACCGTGTTTGTGCGTTTCTCATGACGAATTCCGACGTAAAACGACGCGAGGAACACGTTGGAAGCAACAGAATTGCGATCCGAGAAACCTTTGACGAGAAAATCGCGAGCATTTCCAAATCCCGATCTCGTGTTTTTTGAACTCCAGAACCGTGTTTGTGCATTTCTCATGACTAATTCCGACGTAAAACGACGCGAGGAACACGTTGGAAGCGACAGAATTGCGATCCGAGAAACCTTTGACGAGAAAATCGCGAGCATTTCCAAATCCCGATCTCGTGTTTTTTGAACTCCAGAACCGTGTTTGTGCATTTCTCAAGACTAATTCCGACGTAAAATGACACGAGGAATACGTTGAAAGCGACAGAATTGCGTTCCGAGCAACCGTTGACGAGAAAATCGCGAGCATTCCCAAATCCTGATCTCGTGTTTTTTGGACTCCAGAACCGTGTTTGTGCATTTCTCAAGACTAATTCCGACGTAAAATGGCACGAGGAATACGTTGGAAGCGACAGAATTGCGTTCCGAGCAACCGTTGACGAGAAAATCGCGAGCATTCCCAAAACCTGAATTCGTGTTTTTTGGACTCCAGAACCGTGTTTGTGCGTTTCTCATGACGAATTCCGACGTAAAACGACGCGAGGAACACGTTGGAAGCAACAGAATTGCGATCCGAGAAACCTTTGACGAGAAAATCGCGAGCATTTCCAAATCCCGATCTCGTGTTTTTTGAACTCCAGAACCGTGTTTGTGCATTTCTCATGACTAATTCCGACGTAAAACGACGCGAGGAACACGTTGGAAGCGACAGAATTGCGATCCGAGAAACCTTTGACGAGAAAATCGCGAGCATTTCCAAATCCCGATCTCGTGTTTTTTGAACTCCAGAACCGTGTTTGTGCATTTCTCAAGACTAATTCCGACGTAAAATGACACGAGGAATACGTTGAAAGCGACAGAATTGCGTTCCGAGCAACCGTTGACGAGAAAATCGCGAGCATTCCCAAATCCTGATCTCGTGTTTTTTGGACTCCAGAACCGTGTTTGTGCATTTCTCAAGACTAATTCCGACGTAAAATGGCACGAGGAATACGTTGGAAGCGACAGAATTGCGTTCCGAGCAACCGTTGACGAGAAAATCGCGAGCATTCCCAAATCCTGATCTCGTGTTTTTTGAACTCCAGAACCGTGTTTGTGCATTTCTCAAGACTAATTCCGACGTAAAATGACACGAGGAATACGTTGGAAGCGACAGAATTGCGATCCGAGAAACCCTTGACGAGAAAATCGCGAGCATTCCCAAAACCTGAATTTGTGTTTTTTGGACTCCAGAACCGTGTTTGTGCGTTTCTGATGACTAATTCCGACGTAAAATGACACGAGGAATACGTTGAAAGCGACAGAATTGCGTTCCGAGCAACCGTTGACGAGAAAATCGCGAGCATTCCCAAATCCTGATCTCGTGTTTTTTGAACTCCGGAACCGTGTTTGTGCATTTCTCAAGACTAATTCCGACGTAAAATAGCACGAGGAATACGTTGGAAGCGACAGAATTGCGTTCCGAGCAACCGTTGACGAGAAAATCGCGAGCATTCCCAAATCCTGATCTCGTGTTTTTTGAACTCCAGAACCGTGTTTGTGCATTTCTCAAGACTAATTCCGATGTAAAATGGCACGAGGAATACGTTGGAAGCGACAGAATTGCGATCCGAGAAACCCTTGACGAGAAAATCGCGAGCATTCCCAAAACCTGAATTCGTGTTTTTTGGACTCCAGAACCGTGTTTGTGCATTTCTCACGACTAATTCCGACGTAAAATAGCACGAGGAATACGTTGGAAGCGACAGAATTGCGTTCCGAGCAACCGTTGACGAGAAAATCGCGAGCATTCCCAAATCCTGATCTCGTGTTTTTTGAACTCCAGAACCGTGTTTGTGCATTTCTCAAGACTAATTCCGACGTAAAATGGCACGAGGAATACGTTGGAAGCGACAGAATTGCGATCCGAGAAACCCTTGACGAGAAAATCGCGAGCATTCCCAAAACCTGAACTCGTGTTATTTGAACTCCAGAACCGTGTTTGTGCATTTCTCAAGACTAATTCCGACGTAAAATGACACGAGGAATACGTTGGAAGCGACAGAATTGCGTTCCGAGCAACCGTTGACGAGAAAATCGCGAGCATTCCCAAATCCTGATCTCGTGTTTTTTGAACTCCAGAACCGTGTTTGTGCATTTCTCACGACTAATTCCGACGTAAAATGACACGAGGAGTACGTTGGAAGCGACAGAATTGCGATCCGAGAAACCGTTGACGAGAAAATCGCGAGCATTCCCAAAACCTGAATTCGTGTTTTTTGGACTCCAGAACCGTGTTTGTGCAATTCTCATGACTAATTCCGACGTAAAACGACGCGAGGAATACGTTGGAAGCGACAGAATTGCGATCCGAGAAACCGTTGACGAGAAAATCGCGAGCATTCCCAAAACCTGATCTCGTGTTTTTTGGACACCAGAAACGTTTACGTGCACTGCTCGTGACTGTTTCCGACGTAAAATGGCACGAGGAATACGTTGGAAGCGACAGAATTGCGTTCCGAGCAACCGTTGACGAGAAAATCGCGAGCATTCCCAAATCCTGATCTCGTGTTTTTTGAACTCCAGAACCGTGTTTGTGCATTTCTCAAGACTAATTCCGACGTAAAATGACACGAGGAGTACGTTGGAAGCGACAGAATTGCGATCCGAGAAACCTTTGACGAGAAAATCGCGAGCACTTCCAAATCCCGATCTCGTGTTTTTTGAACTCCAGAACCGTGTTTGTGCATTTCTCAAGACTAATTCCGACGTAAAATGACACGAGGAATACGTTGAAAGCGACAGAATTGCGTTCCGAGCAACCGTTGACGAGAAAATCGCGAGCATTCCCAAATCCTGATCTCGTGTTTTTTGGACTCCAGAACCGTGTTTGTGCATTTCTCACGACTAATTCCGACGTAAAATAGCACGAGGAATACGTTGGAAGCGACATAATTGCGATCCGAGAAACCCTTGACGAGAAAATCGCGAGCATTCCCAAAACCTGAACTCGTGTTATTTGAACTCCAGAACCGTGTTTGTGCATTTCTCAAGACTAATTCCGACGTAAAATGACACGAGGAATACGTTGGAAGCGACAGAATTGCGTTCCGAGCAACCGTTGACGAGAAAATCGCGAGCATTCCCAAATCCTGATCTCGTGTTTTTTGAACTCCAGAACCGTGTTTGTGCATTTCTCAAGACTAATTCCGACGTAAAATAGCACGAGGAATACGTTGGAAGCGACAGAATTGCGTTCCGAGCAACCGTTGACGAGAAAATCGCGAGCATTCCCAAATCCTGATCTCGTGTTTTTTGAACTCCAGAACCGTGTTTGTGCATTTCTCAAGACTAATTCCGATGTAAAATGGCACGAGGAATACGTTGGAAGCGACAGAATTGCGATCCGAGAAACCCTTGACGAGAAAATCGCGAGCATTCCCAAAACCTGAATTCGTGTTTTTTGGACTCCAGAACCGTGTTTGTGCATTTCTCACGACTAATTCCGACGTAAAATAGCACGAGGAATACGTTGGAAGCGACAGAATTGCGTTCCGAGCAACCGTTGACGAGAAAATCGCGAGCATTCCCAAATCCTGATCTCGTGTTTTTTGAACTCCAGAACCGTGTTTGTGCATTTCTCAAGACTAATTCCGACGTAAAATGGCACGAGGAATACGTTGGAAGCGACAGAATTGCGATCCGAGAAACCCTTGACGAGAAAATCGCGAGCATTCCCAAAACCTGAACTCGTGTTATTTGAACTCCAGAACCGTGTTTGTGCATTTCTCAAGACTAATTCCGACGTAAAATGACACGAGGAATACGTTGGAAGCGACAGAATTGCGTTCCGAGCAACCGTTGACGAGAAAATCGCGAGCATTCCCAAATCCTGATCTCGTGTTTTTTGAACTCCAGAACCGTGTTTGTGCATTTCTCACGACTAATTCCGACGTAAAATGACACGAGGAGTACGTTGGAAGCGACAGAATTGCGATCCGAGAAACCGTTGACGAGAAAATCGCGAGCATTCCCAAAACCTGAATTCGTGTTTTTTGGACTCCAGAACCGTGTTTGTGCAATTCTCATGACTAATTCCGACGTAAAACGACGCGAGGAATACGTTGGAAGCGACAGAATTGCGATCCGAGAAACCGTTGACGAGAAAATCGCGAGCATTCCCAAAACCTGATCTCGTGTTTTTTGGACACCAGAAACGTTTACGTGCACTGCTCGTGACTGTTTCCGACGTAAAATGGCACGAGGAATACGTTGGAAGCGACAGAATTGCGTTCCGAGCAACCGTTGACGAGAAAATCGCGAGCATTCCCAAATCCTGATCTCGTGTTTTTTGAACTCCAGAACCGTGTTTGTGCATTTCTCAAGACTAATTCCGACGTAAAATGACACGAGGAGTACGTTGGAAGCGACAGAATTGCGATCCGAGAAACCTTTGACGAGAAAATCGCGAGCACTTCCAAATCCCGATCTCGTGTTTTTTGAACTCCAGAACCGTGTTTGTGCATTTCTCAAGACTAATTCCGACGTAAAATGACACGAGGAATACGTTGAAAGCGACAGAATTGCGTTCCGAGCAACCGTTGACGAGAAAATCGCGAGCATTCCCAAATCCTGATCTCGTGTTTTTTGGACTCCAGAACCGTGTTTGTGCATTTCTCACGACTAATTCCGACGTAAAATAGCACGAGGAATACGTTGGAAGCGACAGAATTGCGTTCCGAGCAACCGTTGACGAGAAAATCGCGAGCATTCCCAAATCCTGATCTCGTGTTTTTTGAACTCCAGAACCGTGTTTGTGCATTTCTCAAGACTAATTCCGACGTAAAATGGCACGAGGAATACGTTGGAAGCGACATAATTGCGATCCGAGAAACCCTTGACGAGAAAATCGCGAGCATTCCCAAAACCTGAACTCGTGTTATTTGAACTCCAGAACCGTGTTTGTGCATTTCTCAAGACTAATTCCGACGTAAAATGACACGAGGAATACGTTGGAAGCGACAGAATTGCGTTCCGAGCAACCGTTGACGAGAAAATCGCGAGCATTCCCAAATCCTGATCTCGTGTTTTTTGAACTCCAGAACCGTGTTTGTGCATTTCTCATGACTAATTCCGACGTAAAATGACACGAGGAATACGTTGGAAGCGACAGAATTGCGATCCGAGCAACCGTTGACGAGAAAATCGCGAGCATTCCCAAAACCTGAATTCGTGTTTTTTGGACTCCAGAACCGTGTTTGTGCATTTCTCATGACTAATTCCGACGTAAAACGACGCGAGGAACACGTTGGAAGCGACAGAATTGCGATCCGAGAAACCGTTGACGAGAAAATCGCGAGCATTCCCAAAACCTGAATTCGTGTTTTTTGGAATCCAGAGCCGTGTTTGTGCATTTCTCATGACTAATTCCGACGTAAAATGACACGAGGAATACGTTGGAAGCGACAGAATTGCGATCCGAGAAACCTTTGACGAGAAAATCGCGAGCATTTCCAAATCCCGATCTCGTGTTTTTTGAACTCCAGAACCGTGTTTGTGCATTTCTCAAGACTAATTCCGACGTAAAATGACACGAGGAATACGTTGGAAGCGACAGAATTGCGATCCCAGAAACCGTTGACGAGAAAATCGCGAGCATTCCCAAAACCTGAATTCGTGTTTTTTGGACTCCAGAACCGTGTTTGTGCATTTCTCATGACTAATTCCGACGTAAAATGACACGAGGAATACGTTGGAAGCGACAGAATTGCGTTCCGAGCAACCGTTGACGAGAAAATCGCGAGCATTCCCAAATCCTGATCTCGTGTTTTTTGAACTCCAGAACCGTGTTTGTGCATTTCTCACGACTAATTCCGACGTAAAATGACACGAGGAGTACGTTGGAAGCGACAGAATTGCGATCCGAGAAACCGTTGACGAGAAAATCGCGAGCATTCCCAAAACCTGAATTCGTGTTTTTTGGACTCCAGAACCGTGTTTGTGCAATTCTCATGACTAATTCCGACGTAAAACGACGCGAGGAATACGTTGGAAGCGACAGAATTGCGATCCGAGAAACCGTTGACGAGAAAATCGCGAGCATTCCCAAAACCTGATCTCGTGTTTTTTGGACACCAGAAACGTTTACGTGCACTGCTCGTGACTGTTTCCGACGTAAAATGGCACGAGGAATACGTTGGAAGCGACAGAATTGCGTTCCGAGCAACCGTTGACGAGAAAATCGCGAGCATTCCCAAATCCTGATCTCGTGTTTTTTGAACTCCAGAACCGTGTTTGTGCATTTCTCAAGACTAATTCCGACGTAAAATGACACGAGGAGTACGTTGGAAGCGACAGAATTGCGATCCGAGAAACCTTTGACGAGAAAATCGCGAGCACTTCCAAATCCCGATCTCGTGTTTTTTGAACTCCAGAACCGTGTTTGTGCATTTCTCAAGACTAATTCCGACGTAAAATGACACGAGGAATACGTTGAAAGCGACAGAATTGCGTTCCGAGCAACCGTTGACGAGAAAATCGCGAGCATTCCCAAATCCTGATCTCGTGTTTTTTGGACTCCAGAACCGTGTTTGTGCATTTCTCACGACTAATTCCGACGTAAAATAGCACGAGGAATACGTTGGAAGCGACAGAATTGCGTTCCGAGCAACCGTTGACGAGAAAATCGCGAGCATTCCCAAATCCTGATCTCGTGTTTTTTGAACTCCAGAACCGTGTTTGTGCATTTCTCAAGACTAATTCCGACGTAAAATGGCACGAGGAATACGTTGGAAGCGACATAATTGCGATCCGAGAAACCCTTGACGAGAAAATCGCGAGCATTCCCAAAACCTGAACTCGTGTTATTTGAACTCCAGAACCGTGTTTGTGCATTTCTCAAGATTAATTCCGACGTAAAATGACACGAGGAATACGTTGGAAGCGACAGAATTGCGTTCCGAGCAACCGTTGACGAGAAAATCGCGAGCATTCCCAAATCCTGATCTCGTGTTTTTTGAACTCCAGAACCGTGTTTGTGCATTTCTCATGACTAATTCCGACGTAAAATGACACGAGGAATACGTTGGAAGCGACAGAATTGCGATCCGAGCAACCGTTGACGAGAAAATCGCGAGCATTCCCAAAACCTGAATTCGTGTTTTTTGGACTGCAGAACCGTGTTTGTGCATTTCTCATGACTAATTCCGACGTAAAACGACGCGAGGAACACGTTGGAAGCGACAGAATTGCGATCCGAGAAACCGTTGACGAGAAAATCGCGAGCATTCCCAAAACCTGAATTCGTGTTTTTTGGAATCCAGAGCCGTGTTTGTGCATTTCTCATGACTAATTCCGACGTAAAATGACACGAGGAATACGTTGGAAGCGACAGAATTGCGATCCGAGAAACCTTTGACGAGAAAATCGCGAGCATTTCCAAATCCCGATCTCGTGTTTTTTGAACTCCAGAACCGTGTTTGTGCATTTCTCAAGACTAATTCCGACGTAAAATGACACGAGGAATACGTTGGAAGCGACAGAATTGCGATCCCAGAAACCGTTGACGAGAAAATCGCGAGCATTCCCAAAACCTGAATTCGTGTTTTTTGGACTCCAGAACCGTGTTTGTGCATTTCTCATGACTAATTCCGACGTAAAACCACGCGAGGAACACGTTGGAAGCGACAGAATTGCGATCCGAGAAACCTTTGACGAGAAAATCGCGAGCATTTCCAAATCCCGATCTCGTGTTTTTTGAACTCCAGAACCGTGTTTGTGCATTTCTCAAGACTAATTCCGACGTAAAATGACACGAGGAATACGTTGGAAGCGACAGAATTGCGATCCCAGAAACCGTTGACGAGAAAATCGCGAGCATTCCCAAAACCTGATCTCGTGTTTTTTGGACTCCAGAAACATTTCCGTGCACTGCTCGTGACTGTTTCCGACGTAAAATGGCGCGAGGAACGCGTCGGAAGCGACAGAATTGCGATCCGAGCAACCGTTGACGAGAAAATCGCAAGCATTTCCAAATCCCGATCTCGTGTTTTTTGAACTCCAGAACCGTGTTTGTGCATTTCTCAAGACTAATTCCGAAGTAAAATGACACGAGGAATACATTGGAAGCGACAGAATTGCGATCCCAGAAACCGTTGACGAGAAAATCGCGAGCATTCCCAAAACCTGAATTCGTGTTTTTTGGACTCCAGAACCGTGTTTGTGCATTTCTCATGACTAATTCCGACGTAAAACCACGCGAGGAACACGTTGGAAGCGACAGAATTGCGATCCGAGAAACCTTTGACGAGAAAATCGCGAGCATTTCCAAATCCCGATCTCGTGTTTTTTGAACTCCAGAACCGTGTTTGTGCATTTCTCAAGACTAATTCCGACGTAAAATGACACGAGGAATACGTTGGAAGCGACAGAATTGCGATCCCAGAAACCGTTGACGAGAAAATCGCAAGCATTCCCAAAACCTGAACTCGTGTTTTTTGGACTCCAGAAACGTTTTCGTGCATTTCTCGTGACTGTTTCCGACGTAAAATGACACGAGGAATACGTTGGAAGCGACTGAATTGCGATCCGAGAAACCGTTGACGAGAAAATCGCGAGCATTCCGAAAACCTGAATTCGTGTTTTTTGGACTCCAGAACCGTGTTTGTGCATTTCTCATGACTAATTCCGACGTAAAACGACGCGAGGAACACGTTGGAAGCGACAGAATTGCGATACGAGAAACCTTTGACGAGAAAATCGCGAGCATTTCCAAATCCCGATCTCGTGTTTTTTGAACTCCAGAACCGTGTTTGTGCATTTCTCAAGACTAATTCCGACGTAAAATGACACGAGGAATACGTTGGAAGCGACAGAATTGTGTTCCGAGCAACCGTTGACGAGAAAATCGCGAGCATTCCCAAATCCTGATCTCGTGTTTTTTGAACTCCAGAACCGTGTTTGTGCATTTCTTAAGACTAATTCCGACGAAAAATGACACGAGGAATACGTTGGAAGCGACAGAATTGCGATCCGAGCAACCGTTGACGAGAAAATCGCGAGCATTACCAAAAGCTGATCTCGTGCTTTTGGAAATCCAGAAATGCTTGCGTGCATTTCTCATGACTATTTCCGACGTAAAATGACGCGAGGAACACGCTGGAAGCGACAGAATTGCGATCCGAGCAACCGTTAACGAGAAAATCACGAGCATTCCCAAATCCTGATCTCGTGTTTTTTTAACTCCACAACCGTGTTTGTGCATTTCTCAAGACTAATTCCGACGTAAAATGACACGAGGAATACGTTGGAGGCGACAGAATTGCGATCCGAGCAACCGTTGACGAGAAAATCGCGAGCATTCCCAAATCCTGATCTCGTGTTTTTTGGACTCCAGAACCGTGTTTGTGCATTTCTCATGACTAATTCCGACGTAAAACCACGCGAGGAACACGTTGGAAGCGACAGAATTGCGATCCGAGAAACCTTTGACGAGAAAATCGCGAGCATTCCCAAAACCTGAACTCGTGTTTTTTGGACTCCAGAAACGTTTTCGTGCATTTCTCGTGACTGTTTCCGATGTAAAATGACGCGAGGAAGACGTTGGAAGCGACAGAATTGCGCTCCGAGCAACCGTTGACGAGAAAATCGCGAGCATTCCCAAATCCTGATCTCGTGTTTTTTGAACTCCAGAACCGTGTTTGTGCATTTCTCAAGACTAATTCCGACGTAAAATGACACGAGGAATACGTTGGAAGCGACTGAATTGCGATCCGAGAAACCGTTGACGAGAAAATCGCGAGCATTCCGAAAACCTGAATTCGTGTTTTTTGGACTCCAGAACCGTGTTTGTGCATTTCTCATGACTAATTCCGACGTAAAACGACGCGAGGCACACGTTGGAAGCGACAGAATTGCGATACGAGAAACCTTTGACGAGAAAATCGCGAGCATTTCCAAATCCCGATCTCGTGTTTTTTGAACTCCAGAACCGTGTTTGTGCATTTCTCAAGACTAATTCCGACGTAAAATGACACGAGGAATACGTTGGAAGCGACAGAATTGTGTTCCGAGCAACCGTTGACGAGAAAATCGCGAGCATTCCCAAATCCTGATCTCGTGTTTTTTGAACTCCAGAACCGTGTTTGTGCATTTCTTAAGACTAATTCCGACGAAAAATGACACGAGGAATACGTTGGAAGCGACAGAATTGCGATCCGAGCAACCGTTGACGAGAAAATCGCGAGCATTACCAAAAGCTGATCTCGTGCTTTTGGAAATCCAGAAATGCTTGCGTGCATTTCTCATGACTATTTCCGACGTAAAATGACGCGAGGAACACGTTGGAAGCGACAGAATTGCGATCCGAGCAACCGTTAACGAGAAAATCACGAGCATTCCCAAATCCTGATCTCGTGTTTTTTTAACTCCACAACCGTGTTTGTGCATTTCTCAAGACTAATTCCGACGTAAAATGACACGAGGAATACGTTGGAGGCGACAGAATTGCGATCCGAGCAACCGTTGACGATAAAATCGCCAGCATTACCAAAACCTGATCTCGTGTTTTTGGAAATCCAGAAATGTTTGCGTGCATTTCTCATGACTATTTCCGACCTAAAATGACGCGAGGAACACGTTGGAAGCGACAGAATTGCGTTCCGAGCAACCGTTGACGAGAAAATCGCGAGCATTCCCAAATCCTGATCTCGTGTTTTTTGAACGCCAGAACCGTGTTTGTGCATTTCTCAAGACTAATTCCGACGTAAAATGACACGAGGAATACGTTGAAAGCGACAGAATTGCGTTCCGAGCAACCGTTGACGAGAAAATCGCGAGCATTCCCAAATCCTGATCTCGTGTTTTTTGGACTCAAGAACCGTGTTTGTGCATTTCTCATGACTAATTCCGACGTAAAACCACGCGAGGAACACGTTGGAAGCGACAGAATTGCGATCCGAGAAACCTTTGACGAGAAAATCGCGAGCATTTCCAAATCCCGATCTCGTGTTTTTTGAACTCCAGAACCGTGTTTGTGCATTTCTCAAGACTAATTCCGACGTAAAATGACACGAGGAATACGTTGGAAGCGACAGAATTGCGATCCCAGAAACCGTTGACGAGAAAATCGCAAGCATTCCCAAAACCTGAACTCGTGTTTTTTGGACTCCAGAAACGTTTTCGTGCATTTCTCGTGACTGTTTCCGATGTAAAATGACGCGAGGAAGACGTTGGAAGCGACAGAATTGCGCTCCGAGCAACCGTTGACGAGAAAATCGCGAGCATTCCCAAATCCTGATCTCGTGTTTTTTGAACTCCAGAACCGTGTTTGTGCATTTCTCAAGACTAATTCCGACGTAAAATGACACGAGGAATACGTTGGAAGCGACTGAATTGCGATCCGAGAAACCGTTGACGAGAAAATCGCGAGCATTCCGAAAACCTGAATTCGTGTTTTTTGGACTCCAGAACCGTGTTTGTGCATTTCTCATGACTAATTCCGACGTAAAACGACGCGAGGAACACGTTGGAAGCGACAGAATTGCGCTCCGAGCAACCGTTGACGAGAAAATCGCGAGCATTCCCAAATCCTGATCTCGTGTTTTTTGAACTCCAGAACCGTGTTTGTGCATTTCTCAAGACTAATTCCGACGTAAAATGACACGAGGAATACGTTGGAAGCGACTGAATTGCGATCCGAGAAACCGTTGACGAGAAAATCGCGAGCATTCCGAAAACCTGAATTCGTGTTTTTTGGACTCCAGAACCGTGTTTGTGCATTTCTCATGACTAATTCCGACGTAAAACGACGCGAGGAACACGTTGGAAGCGACAGAATTGCGATACGAGAAACCTTTGACGAGAAAATCGCGAGCATTTCCAAATCCCGATCTCGTGTTTTTTGAACTCCAGAACCGTGTTTGTGCATTTCTCAAGACTAATTCCGACGTAAAATGACACGAGGAATACGTTGGAAGCGACAGAATTGTGTTCCGAGCAACCGTTGACGAGAAAATCGCGAGCATTCCCAAATCCTGATCTCGTGTTTTTTGAACTCCAGAACCGTGTTTGTGCATTTCTTAAGACTAATTCCGACGAAAAATGACACGAGGAATACGTTGGAAGCGACAGAATTGCGATCCGAGCAACCGTTGACGAGAAAATCGCGAGCATTACCAAAAGCTGATCTCGTGCTTTTGGAAATCCAGAAATGCTTGCGTGCATTTCTCATGACTATTTCCGACGTAAAATGACGCGAGGAACACGTTGGAAGCGATAGAATTGCGATCCGAGCAACCGTTAACGAGAAAATCACGAGCATTCCCAAATCCTGATCTCGTGTTTTTTTAACTCCACAACCGTGTTTGTGCATTTCTCAAGACTAATTCCGACGTAAAATGACACGAGGAATACGTTGGAGGCGACAGAATTGCGATCCGAGCAACCGTTGACGAGAAAATCGCCAGCATTACCAAAACCTGATCTCGTGTTTTTGGAAATCCAGAAATGCTTGCGTGCATTTCTCATGACTATTTCCGACCTAAAATGACGCGAGGAACACGTTGGAAGCGACAGAATTGCGTTCCGAGCAACCGTTGACGAGAAAATCGCGAGCATTCCCAAATCCTGATCTCGTGTTTTTTGAACTCCAGAACCGTGTTTGTGCATTTCTCAAGACTAATTCCGACGTAAAATGACACGAGGAATACGTTGAAAGCGACAGAATTGCGTTCCGAGCAACCGTTGACGAGAAAATCGCGAGCATTCCCAAATCCTGATCTCGTGTTTTTTGGACTCCAGAACCGTGTTTGTGCATTTCTCAAGACTAATTCCAAGGTAAAATGGCACGAGGAATACGTTGAAAGCGACAGAATTGCGTTCCGAGCAACCGTTGACGAGAAAATCGCGAGCATTCCCAAATCCTGATCTCGTGTTTTTTGGACTGCAGAACCGTGTTTGTGCATTTGTCAAGACTAATTCCGACGTAAAACCACGCGAGGAACACGTTGGAAGCGACAGAATTGCGATCCGAGAAACCTTTGACGAGAAAATCGCGAGCATTTCCAAATCCCGATCTCGTGTTTTTTGAACTCCAGAACCGTGTTTGTGCATTTCTCAAGACTAATTCCGACGTAAAATGACACGAGGAATACGTTGGAAGCGACAGAATTGCGATCCCAGAAACCGTTGACGAGAAAATCGCAAGCATTCCCAAAACCTGAACTCGTGTTTTTTGGACTCCAGAAACGTTTTCGTGCATTTCTCGTGACTGTTTCCGATGTAAAATGACGCGAGGAAGACGTTGGAAGCTACAGAATTGCGCTCCGAGCAACCGTTGACGAGAAAATCGCGAGCATTCCCAAATACTGATCTCGTGTTTTTTGAACTCCAGAACCGTGTTTGTGCATTTCTCAAGACTAATTCCGACGTAAAATGACACGAGGAATACGTTGGAAGCGACTGAATTGCGATCCGAGAAACCGTTGACGAGAAAATCGCGAGCATTCCGAAAACCTGAATTCGTGTTTTTTGGACTCCAGAACCGTGTTTGTGCATTTCTCATGACTAATTCCGACGTAAAACGACGCGAGGAACACGTTGGAAGCGACAGAATTGCGATCCGAGAAACCTTTGACGAGAAAATCGCGAGCATTTCCAAATCCCGGTCTCGTGTTTTTTGAACTCCAGAACCGTGTTTGTGCATTTCTCAAGACTAATTCCGACGTAAAATGACACGAGGAATACGTTGGAAGCGACAGAATTGTGTTCCGAGCAACCGTTGACGAGAAAATCGCGAGCATTCCCAAATCCTGATCTCGTGTTTTTTGAACTCCAGAACCGTGTTTGTGCATTTCTCAAGACTAATTCCGACGAAAAATGACACGAGGAATACGTTGGAAGCGACAGAATTGCGATCCGAGCAACCGTTGACGAGAAAATCGCGAGCATTACCAAAACCTGATCTCGTGCTTTTGGAAATCCAGAAATGCTTGCGTGCATTTCTCATGACTATTTCCGACGTAAAATGACGCGAGGAACACGTTGGAAGCGACAGAATTGCGATCCGAGCAACCGTTGACGAGAAAATCACGAGCATTCCCAAATCCTGATCTCGTGTTTTTTGAACTCCAGAACCGTGTTTGTGCATTTCTCAAGACTAATTCCGACGTAAAATGACACGAGGAATACGTTGGAAGCGACTGAATTGCGATCCGAGAAACCGTTGACGAGAAAATCGCGAGCATTCCGAAAACCTGAATTCGTGTTTTTTGGACTCCAGAACCGTGTTTGTGCATTTCTCATGACTAATTCCGACGTAAAACGACGCGAGGAACACGTTGGAAGCGACAGAATTGCGATCCGAGAAACCTTTGACGAGAAAATCGCGAGCATTTCCAAATCCCGATCTCGTGTTTTTTGAACTCCAGAACCGTGTTTGTGCATTTCTCAAGACTAATTCCGACGTAAAATGACACGAGGAATACGTTGGAAGCGACAGAATTGTGTTCCGAGCAACCGTTGACGAGAAAATCGCGTGCATTCCCAAATCCTGATCTCGTGTTTTTTGAACTCCAGAACCGTGTTTGTGCATTTCTCAAGACTAATTCCGACGAAAAATGACACGAGGAATACGTTGGAAGCGACAGAATTGCGATCCGAGCAACCGTTGACGAGAAAATCGCGAACATTACCAAAACCTGATCTCGTGCTTTTGGAAATCCAGAAATGCTTGCGTGCATTTCTCATGACTATTTCCGACGTAAAATGACGCGAGGAACACGTTGGAAGCGACAGAATTGCGTTCCGAGCAACCGTTGACGAGAAAATCGCGAGCATTCCCAAATCCTGATCTCGTGTTTTTTGAACTCCAGAACCGTGTTTGTGCATTTCTCAAGACTAATTCCGACGTAAAATGTCACGAGGAATACGTTGAAAGCGACAGAATTGCGTTCCGAGCAACCGTTGACGAGAAAATCGCGAGCATTCCCAAATCCTGATCTCGTGTTTTTTGGACTGCAGAACCGTGTTTGTGCATTTCTCAAGACTAATTCCGACGTAAAATGGCACGAGGAATACGTTGGAAGCGACAGAATTGCGTTCCGAGCAACCGTTGACGAGAAAATCGCGAGCATTCCCAAATCCTGATCTCGTGTTTTTTGAACTCCAGAACCGTGTTTGTGCATTTCTCAAGACTAATTCCGACGTAAAATGTCACGAGGAATACGTTGAAAGCGACAGAATTGCGTTCCGAGCAACCGTTGACGAGAAAATCGCGAGCATTCCCAAATCCTGATCTCGTGTTTTTTGGACTGCAGAACCGTATTTGTGCATTTCTCAAGACTAATTCCGACGTAAAATGGCACGAGGAATACGTTGGAAGCGACAGAATTGCGTTCCGAGCAACCGTTGACGAGAAAATCGCGAGCATTCCCAAATCCTGATCTCGTGTTTTTTGAACTCCAGAACCGTGTTTGTGCGTTTCTCAAGACTAATTCCGACGTAAAATGGCACGAGGAATACGTTGGAAGCGACAGAATTGCGATCCGAGAAACCGTTGACGAGAAAATCGCGAGCATTCCCAAAACCTGATCTCGTGTTTTTTGGACTCCAGAACCGTGTTTGTGCATTTCTCATGACTAATTCCGACGTAAAACGAGGCGAGGAACACGTTGGAAGCGACAGAATTGCGTTCCGAGCAACCGTTGACGAGAAAATCGCGAGCATTCCCAAATCCTGATCTCGTGTTTTTTGAACTCCAGAACCGTGTTTGTGCATTTCTCAAGACTAATTCCGACGTAAAATGACACGAGGAATACGTTGAAAGCGACAGAATTGCGTTCCGAGCAACCGTTGACGAGAAAATCGCGAGCATTCCCAAATCCTGATCTCGTGTTTTTTGAACTCCAGAACCGTGTTTGTGCGTTTCTCAAGACTAATTCCGACGTAAAATGGCACGAGGAATACGTTGGAAGCGACAGAATTGCGATCCGAGAAACCCTTGACGAGAAAATCGCGAGCATTACCAAAACCTGATCTCGTGCTTTTGGAAATCCAGAAATGCTTGCGTGCATTTCTCATGACTATTTCCGACGTAAAATGACGCGAGGAACACGTTGGAAGCGACAGAATTGCGTTCCGAGCAACCGTTGACGAGAAAATCGCGAGCATTCCCAAATCCTGATCTCGTGTTTTTTGAACTCCAGAACCGTGTTTGTGCATTTCTCAAGACTAATTCCGACGTAAAATGACACGAGGAATACGTTGAAAGCGACAGAATTGCGTTCCGAGCAACCGTTGCCGAGAAAATCGCGAGCATTCCCAAATCCTAATCTCGTGTTTTTTGGACTCCAGAACCGTGTTTGTGCATTTCTCAAGACTAATTCCGACGTAAAATGGCACGAGGAATACGTTGAAAGCGACAGAATTGCGTTCCGAGCAACCGTTGACGAGAAAATCGCGAGCATTCCCAAATCCTGATCTCGTGTTTTTTGGACTGCAGAACCGTGTTTGTGCATTTCTCAAGACTAATTCCGACGTAAAATGGCACGAGGAATACGTTGGAAGCGACAGAATTGCGTTCCGAGCAACCGTTGACGAGAAAATCGCGAGCATTCCCAAATCCTGATCTCGTGTTTTTTGAACTCCAGAACCGTGTTTGTGCATTTCTCAAGACTAATTCCGACGTAAAATGGCACGAGGAATACGTTGGAAGCGACAGAATTGCGATCCGAGAAACCCTTGACGAGAAAATCGCGAGCATTCCCAAAACCTGAATTCGTGTTTTTTGGACTCCACAACCGTGTTTGTGCGTTTCTCATGACGAATTCCGACGTAAAACGACGCGAGGAACACGTTGGAAGCAACAGAATTGCGATCCGAGAAACCTTTGACGAGAAAATCGCGAGCATTTCCAAATCCCGATCTCGTGTTTTTTGAACTCCAGAACCGTGTTTGTGCATTTCTCATGACTAATTCCGACGTAAAACGACGCGAGGAACACGTTGGAGGCGACAGAATTGCGATCCGAGCAACCGTTGACGAGAAAATCGCGAGCATTACCAAAACCTGATCTCGTGCTTTTGGAAATCCAGAAATGCTTGCGTGCATTTCTCATGACTATTTCCGACGTAAAATGACGCGAGGAACACGTTGGAAGCGACAGAATTGCGATCCGAGCAACCGTTGACGAGAAAATCGCGAGCATTACCAAAACCTGATCTCGTGCTTTTGGAAATCCAGAAATGCTTGCGTGCATTTCTCATGGCTATTTCCGACGTAAAATGACGCGAGGAACACGTTGGAAGCGACAGAATTGCGATCCGAGCAACCGTTGACGAGAAAATCACGAGCATTCCCAAATCCTGATCTCGTGTTTTTTGAACTCCAGAACCGTGTTTGTGCATTTCTCAAGACTAATTCCGACGTAAAATGACACGAGGAATACGTTGGAAGCGACTGAATTGCGATCCGAGAAACCGTTGACGAGAAAATCGCGAGCATTCCGAAAACCTGAATTCGTGTTTTTTGGACTCCAGAACCGTGTTTGTGCATTTCTCATTTCTAATTCCGACGTAAAACGACGCGAGGAACACGTTGGAAGCGACAGAATTGCGATCCGAGAAACCTTTGACGAGAAAATCGCGAGCATTTCCAAATCCCGATTTCGTGTTTTTTGAACTCCAGAACCGTGTTTGTGCATTTCTCAAGACTAATTCCGACGTAAAATGACACGAGGAATACGTTGGAAGCGACAGAATTGCGATCCGAGAAACCTTTGACGAGAAAATCGCGAGCATTACCAAATCCCGATCTCGTGTTTTTTGGACTCCAGAACCGTGTTTGTGCATTTCTCATGACTATTTCCGACGTAAAATGACGCGAGGAACACGTTGGAAGCGACAGAATTGCGTTCCGAGCAACCGTTGACGAGAAAATCGCGAGCATTACCAAAACCTGATCTCGTGCTTTTGGAAATCCAGAAATGCTTGCGTGCATTTCTCATGACTATTTCCGACGTAAAATGACGCGAGGAACACGTTGGAAGCGACAGAATTGCGATCCGAGCAACCGTTGACGAGAAAATCGCGAGCATTACCAAAACCTGATCTCGTGCTTTTGGAAATCCAGAAATGCTTGCGTGCATTTCTCATGGCTATTTCCGACGTAAAATGACGCGAGGAACACGTTGGAAGCGACAGAATTGCGATCCGAGCAACCGTTGACGAGAAAATCACGAGCATTCCCAAATCCTGATCTCGTGTTTTTTGAACTCCAGAACCGTGTTTGTGCATTTCTCAAGACTAATTCCGACGTAAAATGACACGAGGAATACGTTGGAAGCGACTGAATTGCGATCCGAGAAACCGTTGACGAGAAAATCGCGAGCATTCCGAAAACCTGAATTCGTGTTTTTTGGACTCCAGAACCGTGTTTGTGCATTTCTCATTTCTAATTCCGACGTAAAACGACGCGAGGAACACGTTGGAAGCGACAGAATTGCGATCCGAGAAACCTTTGACGAGAAAATCGCGAGCATTTCCAAATCCCGATCTCGTGTTTTTTGAACTCCAGAACCGTGTTTGTGCATTTCTCAAGACTAATTCCGACGTAAAATGACACGAGGAATACGTTGGAAGCGACAGAATTGTGTTCCGAGCAACCGTTGACGAGAAAATCGCGAGCATTCCCAAATCCTGATCTCGTGTTTTTTGAACTCCAGAACCGTGTTTGTGCATTTCTCAAGACTAATTCCGACGAAAAATGACACGAGGAATACGTTGGAAGCGACAGAATTGCGATCCGAGAAACCTTTGACGAGAAAATCGCGAGCATTACCAAATCCCGATCTCGTGTTTTTTGGACTCCAGAACCGTGTTTGTGCATTTCTCATGACTATTTCCGACGTAAAATGACGCGAGGAACACGTTGGAAGCGACAGAATTGCGTTCCGAGCAACCGTTGACGAGAAAATCGCGAGCATTCCCAAATCCTGATCTCGTGTTTTTTGAACTCCAGAACCGTGTTTGTGCATTTCTCAAGACTAATTCCGACGTAAAATGACACGAGGAATACGTTGAAAGCGACAGAATTGCGTTCCGAGCAACCGTTGACGAGAAAATCGCGAGCATTCCCAAATCCTGATCTCGTGTTTTTTGGACTCCAGAACCGTGTTTGTGCATTTCTCAAGACTAATTCCGACGTAAAATGGCACGAGGAATACGTTGAAAGCGACAGAATTGCGTTCCGAGCAACCGTTGACGAGAAAATCGCGAGCATTCCCAAATCCTGATCTCGTGTTTTTTGGACTGCAGAACCGTGTTTGTGCATTTCTCAAGACTAATTCCGACGTAAAATGGCACGAGGAATACGTTGGAAGCGAGAGAATTGCGTTCCGAGCAACCGTTGACGATAAAATCGCGAGCATTCCCAAATCCTGATCTCGTGTTTTTTGAACTCCAGAACCGTGTTTGTGCGTTTCTCAAGACTAATTCCGACGTAAAATGGCACGAGGAATACGTTGGAAGCGACAGAATTGCGATCCGAGAAACCCTTGACGAGAAAATCGCGAGCATTACCAAAACCTGATCTCGTGCTTTTGGAAATCCAGAAATGCTTGCGTGCATTTCTCATGACTATTTCCGACGTAAAATGACGCGGGGAACACGTTGGAAGCGACAGAATTGTGTTCCGAGCAACCGTTGACGAGAAAATCGCGAGCATTCCCAAATCCTGATCTCGTGTTTTTTGAACTCCAGAACCGTGTTTGTGCATTTCTCAAGACTAATTTCGACGTAAAATGACACGAGGAATACGTTGAAAGCGACAGAATTGCGTTCCGAGCAACCGTTGACGAGAAAATCGCGAGCATTCCCAAATCCTGATCTCGTGTTTTTTGGACTCCAGAACCGTGTTTGTGCATTTCTCAAGACTAATTCCGACGTAAAATGACACGAGGAATACGTTGAAAGCGACAGAATTGCGTTCCGAGCAACCGTTGACGAGAAAATCGCGAGCATTCCCAAATCCTGATCTCGTGTTTTTTGGACTCCAGAACCGTGTTTGTGCATTTCTCAAGACTAATTCCGACGTAAAATGGCACGAGGAATACGTTGAAGGCGACAGAATTGCGTTCCGAGCAACCGTTGACGAGAAAATCGTGAGCATTCCCAAATCCTGATCTCGTGTTTTTTGGACTGCAGAACCGTGTTTGTGCATTTCTCAAGACTAATTCCGACGTAAAATGGCACGAGGAATACGTTGGAAGCGACAGAATTGCGTTCCGAGCAACCGTTGACGATAAAATCGCGAGCATTCCCAAATCCTGATCTCGTGTTTTTTGAACTCCAGAACCGTGTTTGTGCGTTTCTCAAGACTAATTCCGACGTAAAATGGCACGAGGAATACGTTGGAAGCGACAGAATTGCGATCCGAGAAACCCTTGACGAGAAAATCGCGAGCATTACCAAAACCTGATCTCGTGCTTTTGGAAATCCAGAAATGCTTGCGTGCATTTCTCATGACTATTTCCGACGTAAAATGACGCGAGGAACACGTTGGAAGCGACAGAATTGTGTTCCGAGCAACCGTTGACGAGAAAATCGCGAGCATTCCCAAATCCTGATCTCGTGTTTTTTGAACTCCAGAACCGTGTTTGTGCATTTCTCAAGACTAATTCCGACGTAAAATGACACGAGGAATACGTTGAAAGCGACAGAATTGCGTTCCGAGCAACCGTTGACGAGAAAATCGCGAGCATTCCCAAATCCTGATCTCGTGTTTTTTGGACTCCAGAACCGTGTTTGTGCATTTCTCAAGACTAATTCCGACGTAAAATGGCACGAGGAATACGTTGAAAGCGACAGAATTGCGTTCCGAGCAACCGTTGACGAGAAAATCGCGAGCATTCCCAAATCCTGATCTCGTGTTTTTTGGACTGCAGAACCGTGTTTGTGCATTTCTCAAGACTAATTCCGACGTAAAATGGCACGAGGAATACGTTGGAAGCGACAGAATTGCGTTCCGAGCAACCGTTGACGAGAAAATCGCGAGCATTCCCAAATCCTGATCTCGTGTTTTTTGAACTCCAGAACCGTGTTTGTGCATTTCTCAAGACTAATTCCGACGTAAAATGGCACGGGGAATACGTTGGAAGCGACAGAATTGCGATCCGAGAAACCCTTGACGAGAAAATCGCGAGCATTCCCAAAACCTGAATTCGTGTTTTTTGGACTCCTGAACCGTGTTTGTGCGTTTCTCATGACGAATTCCGACGTAAAACGACGCGAGGAACACGTTGGAAGCAACAGACTTGCGATCTGAGAAACCTTTGACGAGAAAATCGCGAGCATTTCCAAATCCCGATCTCGTGTTTTTTGAACTCCAGAACCGTGTTTGTGCATTTCTCATGACTAATTCCGACGTAAAACGACGCGAGGAACACGTTGGAAGCGACAGAATTGCGATCCGAGCAACCGTTGACGAGAAAATCGCGAGCATTCCCAAATCCTGATCTCGTGTTTTTTGGACTCCAGAACCGTGTTTGTGCATTTCTCAAGACTAATTCCGACGTAAAATGGCACGAGGAATACGTTGAAAGCGACAGAATTGCGTTCCGAGCAACCGTTGACGAGAAAATCGCGAGCATTCCCAAATCCTGATCTCGTGTTTTTTGGACTGCAGAACCGTGTTTGTGCATTTCTCAAGACTAATTCCGACGTAAAATGGCACGAGGAATACGTTGGAAGCGACAGAATTGCGATCCGAGAAACCCTTGACCAGAAAATCGCGAGCATTCCCAAAACCTGAATTCGTGTTTTTTGGACTCCAGAACCGTGTTTGTGCGTTTCTCATGACGAATTCCGACGTAAAACGACGCGAGGAACACGTTGGAAGCAACAGAATTGCGATCCGAGAAACCTTTGACGAGAAAATCGCGAGCATTTCCAAATCCCGATCTCGTGTTTTTTGAACTCCAGAACCGTGTTTGTGCATTTCTCATGACTAATTCCGACGTAAAACGACGCGAGGAACACGTTGGAAGCGACAGAATTGCGATCCGAGAAACCTTTGACGAGAAAATCGCGAGCATTTCCAAATCCCGATCTCGTGTTTTTTGAACTCCAGAACCGTGTTTGTGCGTTTCTCAAGACTAATTCCGACGTAAAATGGCACGAGGAATACGTTGGAAGCGACAGAATTGCGATCCGAGAAACCCTTGACGAGAAAATCGCGAGCATTACCAAAACCTGATCTCGTGCTTTTGGAAATCCAGAAATGCTTGCGTGCATTTCTCATGACTATTTCCGACGTAAAATGACGCGGGGAACACGTTGGAAGCGACAGAATTGTGTTCCGAGCAACCGTTGACGAGAAAATCGCGAGCATTCCCAAATCCTGATCTCGTGTTTTTTGAACTCCAGAACCGTGTTTGTGCATTTCTCAAGACTAATTTCGACGTAAAATGACACGAGGAATACGTTGAAAGCGACAGAATTGCGTTCCGAGCAACCGTTGACGAGAAAATCGCGAGCATTCCCAAATCCTGATCTCGTGTTTTTTGGACTCCAGAACCGTGTTTGTGCATTTCTCAAGACTAATTCCGACGTAAAATGACACGAGGAATACGTTGAAAGCGACAGAATTGCGTTCCGAGCAACCGTTGACGAGAAAATCGCGAGCATTCCCAAATCCTGATCTCGTGTTTTTTGGACTCCAGAACCGTGTTTGTGCATTTCTCAAGACTAATTCCGACGTAAAATGGCACGAGGAATACGTTGAAGGCGACAGAATTGCGTTCCGAGCAACCGTTGACGAGAAAATCGTGAGCATTCCCAAATCCTGATCTCGTGTTTTTTGGACTGCAGAACCGTGTTTGTGCATTTCTCAAGACTAATTCCGACGTAAAATGGCACGAGGAATACGTTGGAAGCGACAGAATTGCGTTCCGAGCAACCGTTGACGATAAAATCGCGAGCATTCCCAAATCCTGATCTCGTGTTTTTTGAACTCCAGAACCGTGTTTGTGCGTTTCTCAAGACTAATTCCGACGTAAAATGGCACGAGGAATACGTTGGAAGCGACAGAATTGCGATCCGAGAAACCCTTGACGAGAAAATCGCGAGCATTACCAAAACCTGATCTCGTGCTTTTGGAAATCCAGAAATGCTTGCGTGCATTTCTCATGACTATTTCCGACGTAAAATGACGCGAGGAACACGTTGGAAGCGACAGAATTGCGTTCCGAGCAACCGTTGACGAGAAAATCGCGAGCATTCCCAAATCCTGATCTCGTGTTTTTTGGACTCCAGAACCGTGTTTGTGCATTTCTCAAGACTAATTCCGACGTAAAATGGCACGAGGAATACGTTGAAAGCGACAGAATTGCGTTCCGAGCAACCGTTGACGAGAAAATCGCGAGCATTCCCAAATCCTGATCTCGTGTTTTTTGGACTGCAGAACCGTGTTTGTGCATTTCTCAAGACTAATTCCGACGTAAAATGGCACGAGGAATACGTTGGAAGCGACAGAATTGCGTTCCGAGCAACCGTTGACGAGAAAATCGCGAGCATTCCCAAATCCTGATCTCGTGTTTTTTGAACTCCAGAACCGTGTTTGTGCATTTCTCAAGACTAATTCCGACGTAAAATGGCACGGGGAATACGTTGGAAGCGACAGAATTGCGATCCGAGAAACCCTTGACGAGAAAATCGCGAGCATTCCCAAAACCTGAATTCGTGTTTTTTGGACTCCAGAACCGTGTTTGTGCGTTTCTCATGACGAATTCCGACGTAAAACGACGCGAGGAATACGTTGGAAGCAACAGACTTGCGATCTGAGAAACCTTTGACGAGAAAATCGCGAGCATTCCCAAATCCTGATCTCGTGTTTTTTGGACTCCAGAACCGTGTTTGTGCATTTCTCAAGACTAATTCCGACGTAAAATGGCACGAGGAATACGTTGAAAGCGACAGAATTGCGATCCGAGAAACCCTTGACCAGAAAATCGCGAGCATTCCCAAAACCTGAATTCGTGTTTTTTGGACTCCAGAACCGTGTTTGTGCGTTTCTCATGACGAATTCCGACGTAAAACGACGCGAGGAACACGTTGGAAGCGACAGAATTGCGATCCGAGAAACCTTTGACGAGAAAATCGCGAGCATTTCCAAATCCCGATCTCGTGTTTTTTGGACTCCAGAACCGTGTTTGTGCGTTTCTCATGACGAATTCCGACGTAAAACGACGCGAGGAACACGTTGGAAGCAACAGAATTGCGATCCGAGAAACCTTTGACGAGAAAATCGCGAGCATTCCCAAATCCTGATCTCGTGTTTTTTGGACTCCAGAACCGTGTTTGTGCATTTCTCATGACTAATTCCGACGTAAAACGACGCGAGGAACACGTTGGAAGCGACAGAATTGCGATCCGAGAAACCTTTGACGAGAAAATCGCGAGCATTTCCAAATCCCGATCTCGTGTTTTTTGAACTCCAGAACCGTGTTTGTGCATTTCTCAAGACTAATTCCGACGTAAAATGACACGAGGAATACGTTGAAAGCGACAGAATTGCGTTCCGAGCAACCGTTGACGAGAAAATCGCGAGCATTCCCAAATCCTGATCTCGTGTTTTTTGGACTCCAGAACCGTGTTTGTGCATTTCTCAAGACTAATTCCGACGAAAAATGACACGAGGAATACGTTGGAAGCGACAGAATTGCGATCCGAGCAACCGTTGACGAGAAAATCGCGAGCATTACCAAAACCTGATCTCGTGCTTTTGGAAATCCAGAAATGCTTGCGTGCATTTCTCATGACTATTTCCGACGTAAAATGACGCGAGGAACACGTTGGAAGCGACAGAATTGCGTTCCGAGCAACCGTTGACGAGAAAATCGCGAGCATTCCCAAATCCTGAACTCGTGTTTTTTGAACTCCAGAACCGTGTTTGTGCATTTCTCAAGACTAATTCCGACGTAAAATGACACGAGGAATACGTTGAAAGCGACAGAACTGCGTTCCGAGCAACCGTTGACGAGAAAATCGCGAGCATTCCCAAATCCTGATCTCGTGTTTTTTGGACTCCAGAACCGTGTTTGTGCATTTCTCAAGACTAATTCCGACGTAAAATGGCACGAGGAATACGTTGGAAGCGACAGAATTGCGTTCCGAGCAACCGTTGACGAGAAAATCGCGAGCATTCCCAAATCCTGATCTCGTGTTTTTTGAACTCCAGAACCGTGTTTGTGCATTTCTCAAGACTAATTCCGACGTAAAATGGCACGAGGAATACGTTGGAAGCGACAGAATTGCGATCCGAGAAACCTTTGACGAGAAAATCGCGAGCATTCCCAAATCCTGATCTCGTGTTTTTTGAACTCCAGAACCGTGTTTGTGCATTTCTCAAGACTAATTCCGACGTAAAATGACACGAGGAATACGTTGAAAGCGACAGAATTGCGTTCCGAGCAACCGTTGACGAGAAAATCGCGAGCATTCCCAAATCCTGATCTCGTGTTTTTTGGACTCCAGAACCGTGTTTGTGCATTTCTCAAGACTAATTCCGACGTAAAATGGCACGAGGAATACGTTGAAAGCGACAGAATTGCGTTCCGAGCAACCGTTGACGAGAAAATCGCGAGCATTCCCAAATCCTGATCTCGTGCTTTTGGAAATCCAGAAATGCTTGCGTGCATTTCTCATGACTATTTCCGACGTAAAATGACGCGAGGAACACGTTGGAAGCGACAGAATTGCGTTCCGAGCAACCGTTGACGAGAAAATCGCGAGCATTCCCAAATCCTGAACTCGTGTTTTTTGAACTCCAGAACCGTGTTTGTGCATTTCTCAAGACTAATTCCGACGTAAAATGACACGAGGAATACGTTGAAAGCGACAGAACTGCGTTCCGAGCAACCGTTGACGAGAAAATCGCGAGCATTCCCAAATCCTGATCTCGTGTTTTTTGGACTCCAGAACCGTGTTTGTGCATTTCTCAAGACTAATTCCGACGTAAAATGGCACGAGGAATACGTTGGAAGCGACAGAATTGCGTTCCGAGCAACCGTTGACGAGAAAATCGCGAGCATTCCCAAATCCTGATCTCGTGTTTTTTGAACTCCAGAACCGTGTTTGTGCATTTCTCAAGACTAATTCCGACGTAAAATGGCACGAGGAATACGTTGGAAGCGACAGAATTGCGATCCGAGAAACCTTTGACGAGAAAATCGCGAGCATTCCCAAATCCTGATCTCGTGTTTTTTGAACTCCAGAACCGTGTTTGTGCATTTCTCAAGACTAATTCCGACGTAAAATGACACGAGGAATACGTTGAAAGCGACAGAATTGCGTTCCGAGCAACCGTTGACGAGAAAATCGCGAGCATTCCCAAATCCTGATCTCGTGTTTTTTGGACTCCAGAACCGTGTTTGTGCATTTCTCAAGACTAATTCCGACGTAAAATGGCACGAGGAATACGTTGAAAGCGACAGAATTGCGTTCCGAGCAACCGTTAACGAGAAAATCGCGAGCATTCCCAAATCCTGATCTCGTGTTTTTTGGACTGCAGAACCGTGTTTGTGCATTTCTCAAGACTAATTCCGACGTAAAATGGCACGAGGAATACGTTGGAAGCGACAGAATTGCGTTCCGAGCAACCGTTGACGAGAAAATCGCGAGCATTCCCAAATCCTGATCTCGTGTTTTTTGAACTCCAGAACCGTGTTTGTGCATTTCTCAAGACTAATTCCGACGTAAAATGGCACGAGGAATACGTTGGAAGCGACAGAATTGCGATCCGAGAAACCCTTGACCAGAAAATCGCGAGCATTCCCAAAACCTGAATTCGTGTTTTTTGGACTCCAGAACCGTGTTTGTGCGTTTCTCATGACGAATTCCGACGTAAAACGACGCGAGGAACACGTTGGAAGCAACAGAATTGCGATCCGAGAAACCTTTGACGAGAAAATCGCGAGCATTTCCAAATCCCGATCTCGTGTTTTTTGAACTCCAGAACCGTGTTTGTGCATTTCTCATGACTAATTCCGATGTAAAACGACGCGAGGAACACGTTGGAAGCGACAGAATTGCGATCCGAGAAACCTTTGACGAGAAAATCGCGAGCATTTCCAAATCCCGATCTCGTGTTTTTTGAACTCCAGAACCGTGTTTGTGCATTTCTCAAGACTAATTCCGACGTAAAATGACACGAGGAATACGTTGAAAGCGACAGAATTGCGTTCCGAGCAACCGTTGACGAGAAAATCGCGAGCATTCCCAAATCCTGATCTCGTGTTTTTTGGACTCCAGAACCGTGTTTGTGCATTTCTCAAGACTAATTCCGACGAAAAATGACACGAGGAATACGTTGGAAGCGACAGAATTGCGATCCGAGCAACCGTTGACGAGAAAATCGCGAGCATTACCAAAACCTGATCTCGTGCTTTTGGAAATCCAGAAATGCTTGCGTGCATTTCTCATGACTATTTCCGACGTAAAATGACGCGAGGAACACGTTGGAAGCGACAGAATTGCGTTCCGAGCAACCGTTGACGAGAAAATCGCGAGCATTCCCAAATCCTGAACTCGTGTTTTTTGAACTCCAGAACCGTGTTTGTGCATTTCTCAAGACTAATTCCGACGTAAAATGACACGAGGAATACGTTGAAAGCGACAGAACTGCGTTCCGAGCAACCGTTGACGAGAAAATCGCGAGCATTCCCAAATCCTGATCTCGTGTTTTTTGGACTCCAGAACCGTGTTTGTGCATTTCTCAAGACTAATTCCGACGTAAAATGGCACGAGGAATACGTTGGAAGCGACAGAATTGCGTTCCGAGCAACCGTTGACGAGAAAATCGCGAGCATTCCCAAATCCTGATCTCGTGTTTTTTGAACTCCAGAACCGTGTTTGTGCATTTCTCAAGACTAATTCCGACGTAAAATGGCACGAGGAATACGTTGGAAGCGACAGAATTGCGATCCGAGAAACCTTTGACGAGAAAATCGCGAGCATTCCCAAAACCTGAATTCGTGTTTTTTGGACTCCAGAACCGTGTTTGTGCGTTTCTCATGACGAATTCCGACGTAAAACGACGCGAGGAACACGTTGGAAGCAACAGAATTGCGATCCGAGAAACCTTTGACGAGAAAATCGCGAGCATTTCCAAATCCCGATCTCGTGTTTTTTGAACTCCAGAACCGTGTTTGTGCATTTCTCATGACTAATTCCGACGTAAAACGACGCGAGGAACACGTTGGAAGCGACAGAATTGCGATCCGAGAAACCTTTGACGAGAATATCGCGAGCATTTCCAAATCCCGATCTCGTGTTTTTTGAACTCCAGAACCGTGTTTGTGCATTTCTCAAGACTAATTCCGACGTAAAATGACACGAGGAATACGTTGAAAGCGACAGAATTGCGTTCCGAGCAACCGTTGACGAGAAAATCGCGAGCATTCCCAAATCCTGATCTCGTGTTTTTTGGACTCCAGAACCGTGTTTGTGCATTTCTCAAGACTAATTCCGACGTAAAATGGCACGAGGAATACGTTGGAAGCGACAGAATTGCGTTCCGAGCAACCGTTGACGAGAAAATCGCGAGCATTCCCAAAACCTGAATTCGTGTTTTTTGGACTCCAGAACCGTGTTTGTGCGTTTCTCATGACGAATTCCGACGTAAAACGACGCGAGGAACACGTTGGAAGCAACAGAATTGCGATCCGAGAAACCTTTGACGAGAAAATCGCGAGCATTTCCAAATCCCGATCTCGTGTTTTTTGAACTCCAGAACCGTGTTTGTGCATTTCTCATGACTAATTCCGACGTAAAACGACGCGAGGAACACGTTGGAAGCGACAGAATTGCGATCCGAGAAACCTTTGACGAGAAAATCGCGAGCATTTCCAAATCCCGATCTCGTGTTTTTTGAACTCCAGAACCGTGTTTGTGCATTTCTCAAGACTAATTCCGACGTAAAATGACACGAGGAATACGTTGAAAGCGACAGAATTGCGTTCCGAGCAACCGTTGACGAGAAAATCGCGAGCATTCCCAAATCCTGATCTCGTGTTTTTTGGACTGCAGAACCGTGTTTGTGCATTTCTCAAGACTAATTCCGACGTAAAATGGCACGAGGAATACGTTGGAAGCGACAGAATTGCGATCCGAGAAACCCTTGACCAGAAAATCGCGAGCATTCCCAAAACCTGAATTCGTGTTTTTTGGACTCCAGAACCGTGTTTGTGCGTTTCTCATGACGAATTCCGACGTAAAACGACGCGAGGAACACGTTGGAAGCAACAGAATTGCGATCCGAGAAACCTTTGACGAGAAAATCGCGAGCATTTCCAAATCCCGATCTCGTGTTTTTTGAACTCCAGAACCGTGTTTGTGCATTTCTCATGACTAATTCCGACGTAAAACGACGCGAGGAACACGTTGGAAGCGACAGAATTGCGATCCGAGAAACCTTTGACGAGAAAATCGCGAGCATTTCCAAATCCCGATCTCGTGTTTTTTGAACTCCAGAACCGTGTTTGTGCGTTTCTCAAGACTAATTCCGACGTAAAATGGCACGAGGAATACGTTGGAAGCGACAGAATTGCGATCCGAGAAACCCTTGACGAGAAAATCGCGAGCATTACCAAAACCTGATCTCGTGCTTTTGGAAATCCAGAAATGCTTGCGTGCATTTCTCATGACTATTTCCGACGTAAAATGACGCGGGGAACACGTTGGAAGCGACAGAATTGTGTTCCGAGCAACCGTTGACGAGAAAATCGCGAGCATTCCCAAATCCTGATCTCGTGTTTTTTGAACTCCAGAACCGTGTTTGTGCATTTCTCAAGACTAATTTCGACGTAAAATGACACGAGGAATACGTTGAAAGCGACAGAATTGCGTTCCGAGCAACCGTTGACGAGAAAATCGCGAGCATTCCCAAATCCTGATCTCGTGTTTTTTGGACTCCAGAACCGTGTTTGTGCATTTCTCAAGACTAATTCCGACGTAAAATGACACGAGGAATACGTTGAAAGCGACAGAATTGCGTTCCGAGCAACCGTTGACGAGAAAATCGCGAGCATTCCCAAATCCTGATCTCGTGTTTTTTGGACTCCAGAACCGTGTTTGTGCATTTCTCAAGACTAATTCCGACGTAAAATGGCACGAGGAATACGTTGAAGGCGACAGAATTGCGTTCCGAGCAACCGTTGACGAGAAAATCGTGAGCATTCCCAAATCCTGATCTCGTGTTTTTTGGACTGCAGAACCGTGTTTGTGCATTTCTCAAGACTAATTCCGACGTAAAATGGCACGAGGAATACGTTGGAAGCGACAGAATTGCGTTCCGAGCAACCGTTGACGATAAAATCGCGAGCATTCCCAAATCCTGATCTCGTGTTTTTTGAACTCCAGAACCGTGTTTGTGCGTTTCTCAAGACTAATTCCGACGTAAAATGGCACGAGGAATACGTTGGAAGCGACAGAATTGCGATCCGAGAAACCCTTGACGAGAAAATCGCGAGCATTACCAAAACCTGATCTCGTGCTTTTGGAAATCCAGAAATGCTTGCGTGCATTTCTCATGACTATTTCCGACGTAAAATGACGCGAGGAACACGTTGGAAGCGACAGAATTGCGTTCCGAGCAACCGTTGACGAGAAAATCGCGAGCATTCCCAAATCCTGATCTCGTGTTTTTTGGACTCCAGAACCGTGTTTGTGCATTTCTCAAGACTAATTCCGACGTAAAATGGCACGAGGAATACGTTGAAAGCGACAGAATTGCGTTCCGAGCAACCGTTGACGAGAAAATCGCGAGCATTCCCAAATCCTGATCTCGTGTTTTTTGGACTGCAGAACCGTGTTTGTGCATTTCTCAAGACTAATTCCGACGTAAAATGGCACGAGGAATACGTTGGAAGCGACAGAATTGCGTTCCGAGCAACCGTTGACGAGAAAATCGCGAGCATTCCCAAATCCTGATCTCGTGTTTTTTGAACTCCAGAACCGTGTTTGTGCATTTCTCAAGACTAATTCCGACGTAAAATGGCACGGGGAATACGTTGGAAGCGACAGAATTGCGATCCGAGAAACCCTTGACGAGAAAATCGCGAGCATTCCCAAAACCTGAATTCGTGTTTTTTGGACTCCAGAACCGTGTTTGTGCGTTTCTCATGACGAATTCCGACGTAAAACGACGCGAGGAATACGTTGGAAGCAACAGACTTGCGATCTGAGAAACCTTTGACGAGAAAATCGCGAGCATTCCCAAATCCTGATCTCGTGTTTTTTGGACTCCAGAACCGTGTTTGTGCATTTCTCAAGACTAATTCCGACGTAAAATGGCACGAGGAATACGTTGAAAGCGACAGAATTGCGATCCGAGAAACCCTTGACCAGAAAATCGCGAGCATTCCCAAAACCTGAATTCGTGTTTTTTGGACTCCAGAACCGTGTTTGTGCGTTTCTCATGACGAATTCCGACGTAAAACGACGCGAGGAACACGTTGGAAGCGACAGAATTGCGATCCGAGAAACCTTTGACGAGAAAATCGCGAGCATTTCCAAATCCCGATCTCGTGTTTTTTGGACTCCAGAACCGTGTTTGTGCGTTTCTCATGACGAATTCCGACGTAAAACGACGCGAGGAACACGTTGGAAGCAACAGAATTGCGATCCGAGAAACCTTTGACGAGAAAATCGCGAGCATTCCCAAATCCTGATCTCGTGTTTTTTGGACTCCAGAACCGTGTTTGTGCATTTCTCATGACTAATTCCGACGTAAAACGACGCGAGGAACACGTTGGAAGCGACAGAATTGCGATCCGAGAAACCTTTGACGAGAAAATCGCGAGCATTTCCAAATCCCGATCTCGTGTTTTTTGAACTCCAGAACCGTGTTTGTGCATTTCTCAAGACTAATTCCGACGTAAAATGACACGAGGAATACGTTGAAAGCGACAGAATTGCGTTCCGAGCAACCGTTGACGAGAAAATCGCGAGCATTCCCAAATCCTGATCTCGTGTTTTTTGGACTCCAGAACCGTGTTTGTGCATTTCTCAAGACTAATTCCGACGAAAAATGACACGAGGAATACGTTGGAAGCGACAGAATTGCGATCCGAGCAACCGTTGACGAGAAAATCGCGAGCATTACCAAAACCTGATCTCGTGCTTTTGGAAATCCAGAAATGCTTGCGTGCATTTCTCATGACTATTTCCGACGTAAAATGACGCGAGGAACACGTTGGAAGCGACAGAATTGCGTTCCGAGCAACCGTTGACGAGAAAATCGCGAGCATTCCCAAATCCTGAACTCGTGTTTTTTGAACTCCAGAACCGTGTTTGTGCATTTCTCAAGACTAATTCCGACGTAAAATGACACGAGGAATACGTTGAAAGCGACAGAACTGCGTTCCGAGCAACCGTTGACGAGAAAATCGCGAGCATTCCCAAATCCTGATCTCGTGTTTTTTGGACTCCAGAACCGTGTTTGTGCATTTCTCAAGACTAATTCCGACGTAAAATGGCACGAGGAATACGTTGGAAGCGACAGAATTGCGTTCCGAGCAACCGTTGACGAGAAAATCGCGAGCATTCCCAAATCCTGATCTCGTGTTTTTTGAACTCCAGAACCGTGTTTGTGCATTTCTCAAGACTAATTCCGACGTAAAATGGCACGAGGAATACGTTGGAAGCGACAGAATTGCGATCCGAGAAACCTTTGACGAGAAAATCGCGAGCATTCCCAAATCCTGATCTCGTGTTTTTTGAACTCCAGAACCGTGTTTGTGCATTTCTCAAGACTAATTCCGACGTAAAATGACACGAGGAATACGTTGAAAGCGACAGAATTGCGTTCCGAGCAACCGTTGACGAGAAAATCGCGAGCATTCCCAAATCCTGATCTCGTGTTTTTTGGACTCCAGAACCGTGTTTGTGCATTTCTCAAGACTAATTCCGACGTAAAATGGCACGAGGAATACGTTGAAAGCGACAGAATTGCGTTCCGAGCAACCGTTGACGAGAAAATCGCGAGCATTCCCAAATCCTGATCTCGTGCTTTTGGAAATCCAGAAATGCTTGCGTGCATTTCTCATGACTATTTCCGACGTAAAATGACGCGAGGAACACGTTGGAAGCGACAGAATTGCGTTCCGAGCAACCGTTGACGAGAAAATCGCGAGCATTCCCAAATCCTGAACTCGTGTTTTTTGAACTCCAGAACCGTGTTTGTGCATTTCTCAAGACTAATTCCGACGTAAAATGACACGAGGAATACGTTGAAAGCGACAGAACTGCGTTCCGAGCAACCGTTGACGAGAAAATCGCGAGCATTCCCAAATCCTGATCTCGTGTTTTTTGGACTCCAGAACCGTGTTTGTGCATTTCTCAAGACTAATTCCGACGTAAAATGGCACGAGGAATACGTTGGAAGCGACAGAATTGCGTTCCGAGCAACCGTTGACGAGAAAATCGCGAGCATTCCCAAATCCTGATCTCGTGTTTTTTGAACTCCAGAACCGTGTTTGTGCATTTCTCAAGACTAATTCCGACGTAAAATGGCACGAGGAATACGTTGGAAGCGACAGAATTGCGATCCGAGAAACCTTTGACGAGAAAATCGCGAGCATTCCCAAATCCTGATCTCGTGTTTTTTGAACTCCAGAACCGTGTTTGTGCATTTCTCAAGACTAATTCCGACGTAAAATGACACGAGGAATACGTTGAAAGCGACAGAATTGCGTTCCGAGCAACCGTTGACGAGAAAATCGCGAGCATTCCCAAATCCTGATCTCGTGTTTTTTGGACTCCAGAACCGTGTTTGTGCATTTCTCAAGACTAATTCCGACGTAAAATGGCACGAGGAATACGTTGAAAGCGACAGAATTGCGTTCCGAGCAACCGTTAACGAGAAAATCGCGAGCATTCCCAAATCCTGATCTCGTGTTTTTTGGACTGCAGAACCGTGTTTGTGCATTTCTCAAGACTAATTCCGACGTAAAATGGCACGAGGAATACGTTGGAAGCGACAGAATTGCGTTCCGAGCAACCGTTGACGAGAAAATCGCGAGCATTCCCAAATCCTGATCTCGTGTTTTTTGAACTCCAGAACCGTGTTTGTGCATTTCTCAAGACTAATTCCGACGTAAAATGGCACGAGGAATACGTTGGAAGCGACAGAATTGCGATCCGAGAAACCCTTGACCAGAAAATCGCGAGCATTCCCAAAACCTGAATTCGTGTTTTTTGGACTCCAGAACCGTGTTTGTGCGTTTCTCATGACGAATTCCGACGTAAAACGACGCGAGGAACACGTTGGAAGCAACAGAATTGCGATCCGAGAAACCTTTGACGAGAAAATCGCGAGCATTTCCAAATCCCGATCTCGTGTTTTTTGAACTCCAGAACCGTGTTTGTGCATTTCTCATGACTAATTCCGATGTAAAACGACGCGAGGAACACGTTGGAAGCGACAGAATTGCGATCCGAGAAACCTTTGACGAGAAAATCGCGAGCATTTCCAAATCCCGATCTCGTGTTTTTTGAACTCCAGAACCGTGTTTGTGCATTTCTCAAGACTAATTCCGACGTAAAATGACACGAGGAATACGTTGAAAGCGACAGAATTGCGTTCCGAGCAACCGTTGACGAGAAAATCGCGAGCATTCCCAAATCCTGATCTCGTGTTTTTTGGACTCCAGAACCGTGTTTGTGCATTTCTCAAGACTAATTCCGACGAAAAATGACACGAGGAATACGTTGGAAGCGACAGAATTGCGATCCGAGCAACCGTTGACGAGAAAATCGCGAGCATTACCAAAACCTGATCTCGTGCTTTTGGAAATCCAGAAATGCTTGCGTGCATTTCTCATGACTATTTCCGACGTAAAATGACGCGAGGAACACGTTGGAAGCGACAGAATTGCGTTCCGAGCAACCGTTGACGAGAAAATCGCGAGCATTCCCAAATCCTGAACTCGTGTTTTTTGAACTCCAGAACCGTGTTTGTGCATTTCTCAAGACTAATTCCGACGTAAAATGACACGAGGAATACGTTGAAAGCGACAGAACTGCGTTCCGAGCAACCGTTGACGAGAAAATCGCGAGCATTCCCAAATCCTGATCTCGTGTTTTTTGGACTCCAGAACCGTGTTTGTGCATTTCTCAAGACTAATTCCGACGTAAAATGGCACGAGGAATACGTTGGAAGCGACAGAATTGCGTTCCGAGCAACCGTTGACGAGAAAATCGCGAGCATTCCCAAATCCTGATCTCGTGTTTTTTGAACTCCAGAACCGTGTTTGTGCATTTCTCAAGACTAATTCCGACGTAAAATGGCACGAGGAATACGTTGGAAGCGACAGAATTGCGATCCGAGAAACCTTTGACGAGAAAATCGCGAGCATTCCCAAAACCTGAATTCGTGTTTTTTGGACTCCAGAACCGTGTTTGTGCGTTTCTCATGACGAATTCCGACGTAAAACGACGCGAGGAACACGTTGGAAGCAACAGAATTGCGATCCGAGAAACCTTTGACGAGAAAATCGCGAGCATTTCCAAATCCCGATCTCGTGTTTTTTGAACTCCAGAACCGTGTTTGTGCATTTCTCATGACTAATTCCGACGTAAAACGACGCGAGGAACACGTTGGAAGCGACAGAATTGCGATCCGAGAAACCTTTGACGAGAATATCGCGAGCATTTCCAAATCCCGATCTCGTGTTTTTTGAACTCCAGAACCGTGTTTGTGCATTTCTCAAGACTAATTCCGACGTAAAATGACACGAGGAATACGTTGAAAGCGACAGAATTGCGTTCCGAGCAACCGTTGACGAGAAAATCGCGAGCATTCCCAAATCCTGATCTCGTGTTTTTTGGACTCCAGAACCGTGTTTGTGCATTTCTCAAGACTAATTCCGACGTAAAATGGCACGAGGAATACGTTGGAAGCGACAGAATTGCGTTCCGAGCAACCGTTGACGAGAAAATCGCGAGCATTCCCAAAACCTGAATTCGTGTTTTTTGGACTCCAGAACCGTGTTTGTGCGTTTCTCATGACGAATTCCGACGTAAAACGACGCGAGGAACACGTTGGAAGCAACAGAATTGCGATCCGAGAAACCTTTGACGAGAAAATCGCGAGCATTTCCAAATCCCGATCTCGTGTTTTTTGAACTCCAGAACCGTGTTTGTGCATTTCTCATGACTAATTCCGACGTAAAACGACGCGAGGAACACGTTGGAAGCGACAGAATTGCGATCCGAGAAACCTTTGACGAGAAAATCGCGAGCATTTCCAAATCCCGATCTCGTGTTTTTTGAACTCCAGAACCGTGTTTGTGCATTTCTCAAGACTAATTCCGACGTAAAATGACACGAGGAATACGTTGAAAGCGACAGAATTGCGTTCCGAGCAACCGTTGACGAGAAAATCGCGAGCATTCCCAAATCCTGATCTCGTGTTTTTTGGACTCCAGAACCGTGTTTGTGCATTTCTCAAGACTAATTCCGACGTAAAATGGCACGAGGAATACGTTGGAAGCGACAGAATTGCGTTCCGAGCAACCGTTGACGAGAAAATCGCGAGCATTCCCAAATCCTGATCTCGTGTTTTTTGAACTCCAGAACCGTGTTTGTGCATTTCTCAAGACTAATTCCGACGTAAAATGACACGAGGAATACGTTGGAAGCGACAGAATTGCGATCCGAGAAACCCTTGACGAGAAAATCGCGAGCATTCCCAAAACCTGAATTTGTGTTTTTTGGACTCCAGAACCGTGTTTGTGCGTTTCTCATGACTAATTCCGACGTAAAATGACACGAGGAATACGTTGAAAGCGACAGAATTGCGTTCCGAGCAACCGTTGACGAGAAAATCGCGAGCATTCCCAAATCCTGATCTCGTGTTTTTTGAACTCCGGAACCGTGTTTGTGCATTTCTCAAGACTAATTCCGACGTAAAATAGCACGAGGAATACGTTGGAAGCGACAGAATTGCGTTCCGAGCAACCGTTGACGAGAAAATCGCGAGCATTCCCAAATCCTGATCTCGTGTTTTTTGAACTCCAGAACCGTGTTTGTGCATTTCTCAAGACTAATTCCGATGTAAAATGGCACGAGGAATACGTTGGAAGCGACAGAATTGCGATCCGAGAAACCCTTGACGAGAAAATCGCGAGCATTCCCAAAACCTGAATTCGTGTTTTTTGGACTCCAGAACCGTGTTTGTGCATTTCTCACGACTAATTCCGACGTAAAATAGCACGAGGAATACGTTGGAAGCGACAGAATTGCGTTCCGAGCAACCGTTGACGAGAAAATCGCGAGCATTCCCAAATCCTGATCTCGTGTTTTTTGAACTCCAGAACCGTGTTTGTGCATTTCTCAAGACTAATTCCGACGTAAAATGGCACGAGGAATACGTTGGAAGCGACAGAATTGCGATCCGAGAAACCCTTGACGAGAAAATCGCGAGCATTCCCAAAACCTGAACTCGTGTTATTTGAACTCCAGAACCGTGTTTGTGCATTTCTCAAGACTAATTCCGACGTAAAATGACACGAGGAATACGTTGGAAGCGACAGAATTGCGTTCCGAGCAACCGTTGACGAGAAAATCGCGAGCATTCCCAAATCCTGATCTCGTGTTTTTTGAACTCCAGAACCGTGTTTGTGCATTTCTCACGACTAATTCCGACGTAAAATGACACGAGGAGTACGTTGAAAGCGACAGAATTGCGTTCCGAGCAACCGTTGACGAGAAAATCGCGAGCATTCCCAAATCCTGATCTCGTGTTTTTTGGACTGCAGAACCGTGTTTGTGCATTTCTCAAGACTAATTCCGACGTAAAATGGCACGAGGAATACGTTGGAAGCGACAGAATTGCGATCCGAGAAACCCTTGACCAGAAAATCGCGAGCATTCCCAAAACCTGAATTCGTGTTTTTTGGACTCCAGAACCGTGTTTGTGCGTTTCTCATGACGAATTCCGACGTAAAACGACGCGAGGAACACGTTGGAAGCAACAGAATTGCGATCCGAGAAACCTTTGACGAGAAAATCGCGAGCATTTCCAAATCCCGATCTCGTGTTTTTTGAACTCCAGAACCGTGTTTGTGCATTTCTCATGACTAATTCCGACGTAAAACGACGCGAGGAACACGTTGGAAGCGACAGAATTGCGATCCGAGAAACCTTTGACGAGAAAATCGCGAGCATTTCCAAATCCCGATCTCGTGTTTTTTGAACTCCAGAACCGTGTTTGTGCATTTCTCAAGACTAATTCCGACGTAAAATGACACGAGGAATACGTTGAAAGCGATAGAATTGCGTTCCGAGCAACCGTTGACGAGAAAATCGCGAGCATTCCCAAATCCTGATCTCGTGTTTTTTGGACTCCAGAACCGTGTTTGTGCGTTTCTCATGACGAATTCCGACGTAAAACGACGCGAGGAACACGTTGGAAGCGACAGAATTGCGATACGAGAAACCTTTGACGAGAAAATCGCGAGCATTTCCAAATCCCGATCTCGTGTTTTTTGAACTCCAGAACCGTGTTTGTGCATTTCTCAAGACTAATTCCGACGTAAAATGACACGAGGAATACGTTGGAAGCGACAGAATTGTGTTCCGAGCAACCGTTGACGAGAAAATCGCGAGCATTCCCAAATCCTGATCTCGTGTTTTTTGAACTCCAGAACCGTGTTTGTGCATTTCTTAAGACTAATTCCGACGAAAAATGACACGAGGAATACGTTGGAAGCGACAGAATTGCGATCCGAGCAACCGTTGACGAGAAAATCGCGAGCATTACCAAAAGCTGATCTCGTGCTTTTGGAAATCCAGAAATGCTTGCGTGCATTTCTCATGACTATTTCCGACGTAAAATGACGCGAGGAACACGTTGGAAGCGACAGAATTGCGATCCGAGCAACCGTTAACGAGAAAATCACGAGCATTCCCAAATCCTGATCTCGTGTTTTTTTAACTCCACAACCGTGTTTGTGCATTTCTCAAGACTAATTCCGACGTAAAATGACACGAGGAATACGTTGGAGGCGACAGAATTGCGATCCGAGCAACCGTTGACGAGAAAATCGCGAGCATTCCCAAATCCTGATCTCGTGTTTTTTGGACTCCAGAACCGTGTTTGTGCATTTCTCATGACTAATTCCGACGTAAAACCACGCGAGGAACACGTTGGAAGCGACAGAATTGCGATCCGAGAAACCTTTGACGAGAAAATCGCGAGCATTCCCAAAACCTGAACTCGTGTTTTTTGGACTCCAGAAACGTTTTCGTGCATTTCTCGTGACTGTTTCCGATGTAAAATGACGCGAGGAAGACGTTGGAAGCGACAGAATTGCGCTCCGAGCAACCGTTGACGAGAAAATCGCGAGCATTCCCAAATCCTGATCTCGTGTTTTTTGGACTGCAGAACCGTGTTTGTGCATTTCTCAAGACTAATTCCGACGTAAAATGGCACGAGGAATACGTTGGAAGCGACAGAATTGCGTTCCGAGCAACCGTTGACGAGAAAATCGCGAGCATTCCCAAATCCTGATCTCGTGTTTTTTGAACTCCAGAACCGTGTTTGTGCATTTCTCAAGACTAATTCCGACGTAAAATGGCACGGGGAATACGTTGGAAGCGACAGAATTGCGATCCGAGAAACCCTTGACGAGAAAATCGCGAGCATTCCCAAAACCTGAATTCGTGTTTTTTGGACTCCAGAACCGTGTTTGTGCGTTTCTCATGACGAATTCCGACGTAAAACGACGCGAGGAACACGTTGGAAGCAACAGACTTGCGATCTGAGAAACCTTTGACGAGAAAATCGCGAGCATTTCCAAATCCCGATCTCGTGTTTTTTGAACTCCAGAACCGTGTTTGTGCATTTCTCATGACTAATTCCGACGTAAAACGACGCGAGGAACACGTTGGAAGCGACAGAATTGCGATCCGAGCAACCGTTGACGAGAAAATCGCGAGCATTCCCAAATCCTGATCTCGTGTTTTTTGAACTCCAGAACCGTGTTTGTGCATTTCTCAAGACTAATTCCGACGTAAAATGGCACGAGGAATACGTTGAAAGCGACAGAATTGCGTTCCGAGCAACCGTTGACGAGAAAATCGCGAGCATTCCCAAATCCTGATCTCGTGTTTTTTGGACTGCAGAACCGTGTTTGTGCATTTCTCAAGACTAATTCCGACGTAAAATGGCACGAGGAATACGTTGGAAGCGACAGAATTGCGATCCGAGAAACCCTTGACCAGAAAATCGCGAGCATTCCCAAAACCTGAATTCGTGTTTTTTGGACTCCAGAACCGTGTTTGTGCGTTTCTCATGACGAATTCCGACGTAAAACGACGCGAGGAACACGTTGGAAGCAACAGAATTGCGATCCGAGAAACCTTTGACGAGAAAATCGCGAGCATTTCCAAATCCCGATCTCGTGTTTTTTGAACTCCAGAACCGTGTTTGTGCATTTCTCATGACTAATTCCGACGTAAAACGACGCGAGGAACACGTTGGAAGCGACAGAATTGCGATCCGAGAAACCTTTGACGAGAAAATCGCGAGCATTTCCAAATCCCGATCTCGTGTTTTTTGAACTCCAGAACCGTGTTTGTGCATTTCTCAAGACTAATTCCGACGTAAAATGACACGAGGAATACGTTGAAAGCGATAGAATTGCGTTCCGAGCAACCGTTGACGAGAAAATCGCGAGCATTCCCAAATCCTGATCTCGTGTTTTTTGGACTCCAGAACCGTGTTTGTGCGTTTCTCATGACGAATTCCGACGTAAAACGACGCGAGGAACACGTTGGAAGCGACAGAATTGCGATACGAGAAACCTTTGACGAGAAAATCGCGAGCATTTCCAAATCCCGATCTCGTGTTTTTTGAACTCCAGAACCGTGTTTGTGCATTTCTCAAGACTAATTCCGACGTAAAATGACACGAGGAATACGTTGGAAGCGACAGAATTGTGTTCCGAGCAACCGTTGACGAGAAAATCGCGAGCATTCCCAAATCCTGATCTCGTGTTTTTTGAACTCCAGAACCGTGTTTGTGCATTTCTTAAGACTAATTCCGACGAAAAATGACACGAGGAATACGTTGGAAGCGACAGAATTGCGATCCGAGCAACCGTTGACGAGAAAATCGCGAGCATTACCAAAAGCTGATCTCGTGCTTTTGGAAATCCAGAAATGCTTGCGTGCATTTCTCATGACTATTTCCGACGTAAAATGACGCGAGGAACACGTTGGAAGCGACAGAATTGCGATCCGAGCAACCGTTAACGAGAAAATCACGAGCATTCCCAAATCCTGATCTCGTGTTTTTTTAACTCCACAACCGTGTTTGTGCATTTCTCAAGACTAATTCCGACGTAAAATGACACGAGGAATACGTTGGAGGCGACAGAATTGCGATCCGAGCAACCGTTGACGAGAAAATCGCGAGCATTCCCAAATCCTGATCTCGTGTTTTTTGGACTCCAGAACCGTGTTTGTGCATTTCTCATGACTAATTCCGACGTAAAACCACGCGAGGAACACGTTGGAAGCGACAGAATTGCGATCCGAGAAACCTTTGACGAGAAAATCGCGAGCATTCCCAAAACCTGAACTCGTGTTTTTTGGACTCCAGAAACGTTTTCGTGCATTTCTCGTGACTGTTTCCGATGTAAAATGACGCGAGGAAGACGTTGGAAGCGACAGAATTGCGCTCCGAGCAACCGTTGACGAGAAAATCGCGAGCATTCCCAAATCCTGATCTCGTGTTTTTTGAACTCCAGAACCGTGTTTGTGCATTTCTCAAGACTAATTCCGACGTAAAATGACACGAGGAATACGTTGGAAGCGACTGAATTGCGATCCGAGAAACCGTTGACGAGAAAATCGCGAGCATTCCGAAAACCTGAATTCGTGTTTTTTGGACTCCAGAACCGTGTTTGTGCATTTCTCATGACTAATTCCGACGTAAAACGACGCGAGGCACACGTTGGAAGCGACAGAATTGCGATACGAGAAACCTTTGACGAGAAAATCGCGAGCATTTCCAAATCCCGATCTCGTGTTTTTTGAACTCCAGAACCGTGTTTGTGCATTTCTCAAGACTAATTCCGACGTAAAATGACACGAGGAATACGTTGGAAGCGACAGAATTGTGTTCCGAGCAACCGTTGACGAGAAAATCGCGAGCATTCCCAAATCCTGATCTCGTGTTTTTTGAACTCCAGAACCGTGTTTGTGCATTTCTTAAGACTAATTCCGACGAAAAATGACACGAGGAATACGTTGGAAGCGACAGAATTGCGATCCGAGCAACCGTTGACGAGAAAATCGCGAGCATTACCAAAAGCTGATCTCGTGCTTTTGGAAATCCAGAAATGCTTGCGTGCATTTCTCATGACTATTTCCGACGTAAAATGACGCGAGGAACACGTTGGAAGCGACAGAATTGCGATCCGAGCAACCGTTAACGAGAAAATCACGAGCATTCCCAAATCCTGATCTCGTGTTTTTTTAACTCCACAACCGTGTTTGTGCATTTCTCAAGACTAATTCCGACGTAAAATGACACGAGGAATACGTTGGAGGCGACAGAATTGCGATCCGAGCAACCGTTGACGATAAAATCGCCAGCATTACCAAAACCTGATCTCGTGTTTTTGGAAATCCAGAAATGTTTGCGTGCATTTCTCATGACTATTTCCGACCTAAAATGACGCGAGGAACACGTTGGAAGCGACAGAATTGCGTTCCGAGCAACCGTTGACGAGAAAATCGCGAGCATTCCCAAATCCTGATCTCGTGTTTTTTGAACGCCAGAACCGTGTTTGTGCATTTCTCAAGACTAATTCCGACGTAAAATGACACGAGGAATACGTTGAAAGCGACAGAATTGCGTTCCGAGCAACCGTTGACGAGAAAATCGCGAGCATTCCCAAATCCTGATCTCGTGTTTTTTGGACTCAAGAACCGTGTTTGTGCATTTCTCATGACTAATTCCGACGTAAAACCACGCGAGGAACACGTTGGAAGCGACAGAATTGCGATCCGAGAAACCTTTGACGAGAAAATCGCGAGCATTTCCAAATCCCGATCTCGTGTTTTTTGAACTCCAGAACCGTGTTTGTGCATTTCTCAAGACTAATTCCGACGTAAAATGACACGAGGAATACGTTGGAAGCGACAGAATTGCGATCCCAGAAACCGTTGACGAGAAAATCGCAAGCATTCCCAAAACCTGAACTCGTGTTTTTTGGACTCCAGAAACGTTTTCGTGCATTTCTCGTGACTGTTTCCGATGTAAAATGACGCGAGGAAGACGTTGGAAGCGACAGAATTGCGCTCCGAGCAACCGTTGACGAGAAAATCGCGAGCATTCCCAAATCCTGATCTCGTGTTTTTTGAACTCCAGAACCGTGTTTGTGCATTTCTCAAGACTAATTCCGACGTAAAATGACACGAGGAATACGTTGGAAGCGACTGAATTGCGATCCGAGAAACCGTTGACGAGAAAATCGCGAGCATTCCGAAAACCTGAATTCGTGTTTTTTGGACTCCAGAACCGTGTTTGTGCATTTCTCATGACTAATTCCGACGTAAAACGACGCGAGGAACACGTTGGAAGCGACAGAATTGCGCTCCGAGCAACCGTTGACGAGAAAATCGCGAGCATTCCCAAATCCTGATCTCGTGTTTTTTGAACTCCAGAACCGTGTTTGTGCATTTCTCAAGACTAATTCCGACGTAAAATGACACGAGGAATACGTTGGAAGCGACTGAATTGCGATCCGAGAAACCGTTGACGAGAAAATCGCGAGCATTCCGAAAACCTGAATTCGTGTTTTTTGGACTCCAGAACCGTGTTTGTGCATTTCTCATGACTAATTCCGACGTAAAACGACGCGAGGAACACGTTGGAAGCGACAGAATTGCGATACGAGAAACCTTTGACGAGAAAATCGCGAGCATTTCCAAATCCCGATCTCGTGTTTTTTGAACTCCAGAACCGTGTTTGTGCATTTCTCAAGACTAATTCCGACGTAAAATGACACGAGGAATACGTTGGAAGCGACAGAATTGTGTTCCGAGCAACCGTTGACGAGAAAATCGCGAGCATTCCCAAATCCTGATCTCGTGTTTTTTGAACTCCAGAACCGTGTTTGTGCATTTCTTAAGACTAATTCCGACGAAAAATGACACGAGGAATACGTTGGAAGCGACAGAATTGCGATCCGAGCAACCGTTGACGAGAAAATCGCGAGCATTACCAAAAGCTGATCTCGTGCTTTTGGAAATCCAGAAATGCTTGCGTGCATTTCTCATGACTATTTCCGACGTAAAATGACGCGAGGAACACGTTGGAAGCGATAGAATTGCGATCCGAGCAACCGTTAACGAGAAAATCACGAGCATTCCCAAATCCTGATCTCGTGTTTTTTTAACTCCACAACCGTGTTTGTGCATTTCTCAAGACTAATTCCGACGTAAAATGACACGAGGAATACGTTGGAGGCGACAGAATTGCGATCCGAGCAACCGTTGACGAGAAAATCGCCAGCATTACCAAAACCTGATCTCGTGTTTTTGGAAATCCAGAAATGCTTGCGTGCATTTCTCATGACTATTTCCGACCCAAAATGACGCGAGGAACACGTTGGAAGCGACAGAATTGCGTTCCGAGCAACCGTTGACGAGAAAATCGCGAGCATTCCCAAATCCTGATCTCGTGTTTTTTGAACTCCAGAACCGTGTTTGTGCATTTCTCAAGACTAATTCCGACGTAAAATGACACGAGGAATACGTTGAAAGCGACAGAATTGCGTTCCGAGCAACCGTTGACGAGAAAATCGCGAGCATTCCCAAATCCTGATCTCGTGTTTTTTGGACTCCAGAACCGTGTTTGTGCATTTCTCAAGACTAATTCCGAGGTAAAATGGCACGAGGAATACGTTGAAAGCGACAGAATTGCGTTCCGAGCAACCGTTGACGAGAAAATCGCGAGCATTCCCAAATCCTGATCTCGTGTTTTTTGGACTGCAGAACCGTGTTTGTGCATTTGTCAAGACTAATTCCGACGTAAAACCACGCGAGGAACACGTTGGAAGCGACAGAATTGCGATCCGAGAAACCTTTGACGAGAAAATCGCGAGCATTTCCAAATCCCGATCTCGTGTTTTTTGAACTCCAGAACCGTGTTTGTGCATTTCTCAAGACTAATTCCGACGTAAAATGACACGAGGAATACGTTGGAAGCGACAGAATTGCGATCCCAGAAACCGTTGACGAGAAAATCGCAAGCATTCCCAAAACCTGAACTCGTGTTTTTTGGACTCCAGAAACGTTTTCGTGCATTTCTCGTGACTGTTTCCGATGTAAAATGACGCGAGGAAGACGTTGGAAGCTACAGAATTGCGCTCCGAGCAACCGTTGACGAGAAAATCGCGAGCATTCCCAAATACTGATCTCGTGTTTTTTGAACTCCAGAACCGTGTTTGTGCATTTCTCAAGACTAATTCCGACGTAAAATGACACGAGGAATACGTTGGAAGCGACTGAATTGCGATCCGAGAAACCGTTGACGAGAAAATCGCGAGCATTCCGAAAACCTGAATTCGTGTTTTTTGGACTCCAGAACCGTGTTTGTGCATTTCTCATGACTAATTCCGACGTAAAACGACGCGAGGAACACGTTGGAAGCGACAGAATTGCGATCCGAGAAACCTTTGACGAGAAAATCGCGAGCATTTCCAAATCCCGGTCTCGTGTTTTTTGAACTCCAGAACCGTGTTTGTGCATTTCTCAAGACTAATTCCGACGTAAAATGACACGAGGAATACGTTGGAAGCGACAGAATTGTGTTCCGAGCAACCGTTGACGAGAAAATCGCGAGCATTCCCAAATCCTGATCTCGTGTTTTTTGAACTCCAGAACCGTGTTTGTGCATTTCTCAAGACTAATTCCGACGAAAAATGACACGAGGAATACGTTGGAAGCGACAGAATTGCGATCCGAGCAACCGTTGACGAGAAAATCGCGAGCATTACCAAAACCTGATCTCGTGCTTTTGGAAATCCAGAAATGCTTGCGTGCATTTCTCATGACTATTTCCGACGTAAAATGACGCGAGGAACACGTTGGAAGCGACAGAATTGCGATCCGAGCAACCGTTGACGAGAAAATCACGAGCATTCCCAAATCCTGATCTCGTGTTTTTTGAACTCCAGAACCGTGTTTGTGCATTTCTCAAGACTAATTCCGACGTAAAATGACACGAGGAATACGTTGGAAGCGACTGAATTGCGATCCGAGAAACCGTTGACGAGAAAATCGCGAGCATTCCGAAAACCTGAATTCGTGTTTTTTGGACTCCAGAACCGTGTTTGTGCATTTCTCATGACTAATTCCGACGTAAAACGACGCGAGGAACACGTTGGAAGCGACAGAATTGCGATCCGAGAAACCTTTGACGAGAAAATCGCGAGCATTTCCAAATCCCGATCTCGTGTTTTTTGAACTCCAGAACCGTGTTTGTGCATTTCTCAAGACTAATTCCGACGTAAAATGACACGAGGAATACGTTGGAAGCGACAGAATTGTGTTCCGAGCAACCGTTGACGAGAAAATCGCGTGCATTCCCAAATCCTGATCTCGTGTTTTTTGAACTCCAGAACCGTGTTTGTGCATTTCTCAAGACTAATTCCGACGAAAAATGACACGAGGAATACGTTGGAAGCGACAGAATTGCGATCCGAGCAACCGTTGACGAGAAAATCGCGAACATTACCAAAACCTGATCTCGTGCTTTTGGAAATCCAGAAATGCTTGCGTGCATTTCTCATGACTATTTCCGACGTAAAATGACGCGAGGAACACGTTGGAAGCGACAGAATTGCGTTCCGAGCAACCGTTGACGAGAAAATCGCGAGCATTCCCAAATCCTGATCTCGTGTTTTTTGAACTCCAGAACCGTGTTTGTGCATTTCTCAAGACTAATTCCGACGTAAAATGTCACGAGGAATACGTTGAAAGCGACAGAATTGCGTTCCGAGCAACCGTTGACGAGAAAATCGCGAGCATTCCCAAATCCTGATCTCGTGTTTTTTGGACTGCAGAACCGTGTTTGTGCATTTCTCAAGACTAATTCCGACGTAAAATGGCACGAGGAATACGTTGGAAGCGACAGAATTGCGTTCCGAGCAACCGTTGACGAGAAAATCGCGAGCATTCCCAAATCCTGATCTCGTGTTTTTTGAACTCCAGAACCGTGTTTGTGCATTTCTCAAGACTAATTCCGACGTAAAATGTCACGAGGAATACGTTGAAAGCGACAGAATTGCGTTCCGAGCAACCGTTGACGAGAAAATCGCGAGCATTCCCAAATCCTGATCTCGTGTTTTTTGGACTGCAGAACCGTATTTGTGCATTTCTCAAGACTAATTCCGACGTAAAATGGCACGAGGAATACGTTGGAAGCGACAGAATTGCGTTCCGAGCAACCGTTGACGAGAAAATCGCGAGCATTCCCAAATCCTGATCTCGTGTTTTTTGAACTCCAGAACCGTGTTTGTGCGTTTCTCAAGACTAATTCCGACGTAAAATGGCACGAGGAATACGTTGGAAGCGACAGAATTGCGATCCGAGAAACCGTTGACGAGAAAATCGCGAGCATTCCCAAAACCTGATCTCGTGTTTTTTGGACTCCAGAACCGTGTTTGTGCATTTCTCATGACTAATTCCGACGTAAAACGAGGCGAGGAACACGTTGGAAGCGACAGAATTGCGTTCCGAGCAACCGTTGACGAGAAAATCGCGAGCATTCCCAAATCCTGATCTCGTGTTTTTTGAACTCCAGAACCGTGTTTGTGCATTTCTCAAGACTAATTCCGACGTAAAATGACACGAGGAATACGTTGAAAGCGACAGAATTGCGTTCCGAGCAACCGTTGACGAGAAAATCGCGAGCATTCCCAAATCCTGATCTCGTGTTTTTTGAACTCCAGAACCGTGTTTGTGCGTTTCTCAAGACTAATTCCGACGTAAAATGGCACGAGGAATACGTTGGAAGCGACAGAATTGCGATCCGAGAAACCCTTGACGAGAAAATCGCGAGCATTACCAAAACCTGATCTCGTGCTTTTGGAAATCCAGAAATGCTTGCGTGCATTTCTCATGACTATTTCCGACGTAAAATGACGCGAGGAACACGTTGGAAGCGACAGAATTGCGTTCCGAGCAACCGTTGACGAGAAAATCGCGAGCATTCCCAAATCCTGATCTCGTGTTTTTTGAACTCCAGAACCGTGTTTGTGCATTTCTCAAGACTAATTCCGACGTAAAATGACACGAGGAATACGTTGAAAGCGACAGAATTGCGTTCCGAGCAACCGTTGCCGAGAAAATCGCGAGCATTCCCAAATCCTAATCTCGTGTTTTTTGGACTCCAGAACCGTGTTTGTGCATTTCTCAAGACTAATTCCGACGTAAAATGGCACGAGGAATACGTTGAAAGCGACAGAATTGCGTTCCGAGCAACCGTTGACGAGAAAATCGCGAGCATTCCCAAATCCTGATCTCGTGTTTTTTGGACTGCAGAACCGTGTTTGTGCATTTCTCAAGACTAATTCCGACGTAAAATGGCACGAGGAATACGTTGGAAGCGACAGAATTGCGTTCCGAGCAACCGTTGACGAGAAAATCGCGAGCATTCCCAAATCCTGATCTCGTGTTTTTTGAACTCCAGAACCGTGTTTGTGCATTTCTCAAGACTAATTCCGACGTAAAATGGCACGAGGAATACGTTGGAAGCGACAGAATTGCGATCCGAGAAACCCTTGACGAGAAAATCGCGAGCATTCCCAAAACCTGAATTCGTGTTTTTTGGACTCCACAACCGTGTTTGTGCGTTTCTCATGACGAATTCCGACGTAAAACGACGCGAGGAACACGTTGGAAGCAACAGAATTGCGATCCGAGAAACCTTTGACGAGAAAATCGCGAGCATTTCCAAATCCCGATCTCGTGTTTTTTGAACTCCAGAACCGTGTTTGTGCATTTCTCATGACTAATTCCGACGTAAAACGACGCGAGGAACACGTTGGAGGCGACAGAATTGCGATCCGAGCAACCGTTGACGAGAAAATCGCGAGCATTACCAAAACCTGATCTCGTGCTTTTGGAAATCCAGAAATGCTTGCGTGCATTTCTCATGACTATTTCCGACGTAAAATGACGCGAGGAACACGTTGGAAGCGACAGAATTGCGATCCGAGCAACCGTTGACGAGAAAATCGCGAGCATTACCAAAACCTGATCTCGTGCTTTTGGAAATCCAGAAATGCTTGCGTGCATTTCTCATGGCTATTTCCGACGTAAAATGACGCGAGGAACACGTTGGAAGCGACAGAATTGCGATCCGAGCAACCGTTGACGAGAAAATCACGAGCATTCCCAAATCCTGATCTCGTGTTTTTTGAACTCCAGAACCGTGTTTGTGCATTTCTCAAGACTAATTCCGACGTAAAATGACACGAGGAATACGTTGGAAGCGACTGAATTGCGATCCGAGAAACCGTTGACGAGAAAATCGCGAGCATTCCGAAAACCTGAATTCGTGTTTTTTGGACTCCAGAACCGTGTTTGTGCATTTCTCATTTCTAATTCCGACGTAAAACGACGCGAGGAACACGTTGGAAGCGACAGAATTGCGATCCGAGAAACCTTTGACGAGAAAATCGCGAGCATTTCCAAATCCCGATCTCGTGTTTTTTGAACTCCAGAACCGTGTTTGTGCATTTCTCAAGACTAATTCCGACGTAAAATGACACGAGGAATACGTTGGAAGCGACAGAATTGCGATCCGAGAAACCTTTGACGAGAAAATCGCGAGCATTACCAAATCCCGATCTCGTGTTTTTTGGACTCCAGAACCGTGTTTGTGCATTTCTCATGACTATTTCCGACGTAAAATGACGCGAGGAACACGTTGGAAGCGACAGAATTGCGTTCCGAGCAACCGTTGACGAGAAAATCGCGAGCATTACCAAAACCTGATCTCGTGCTTTTGGAAATCCAGAAATGCTTGCGTGCATTTCTCATGACTATTTCCGACGTAAAATGACGCGAGGAACACGTTGGAAGCGACAGAATTGCGATCCGAGCAACCGTTGACGAGAAAATCGCGAGCATTACCAAAACCTGATCTCGTGCTTTTGGAAATCCAGAAATGCTTGCGTGCATTTCTCATGGCTATTTCCGACGTAAAATGACGCGAGGAACACGTTGGAAGCGACAGAATTGCGATCCGAGCAACCGTTGACGAGAAAATCACGAGCATTCCCAAATCCTGATCTCGTGTTTTTTGAACTCCAGAACCGTGTTTGTGCATTTCTCAAGACTAATTCCGACGTAAAATGACACGAGGAATACGTTGGAAGCGACTGAATTGCGATCCGAGAAACCGTTGACGAGAAAATCGCGAGCATTCCGAAAACCTGAATTCGTGTTTTTTGGACTCCAGAACCGTGTTTGTGCATTTCTCATTTCTAATTCCGACGTAAAACGACGCGAGGAACACGTTGGAAGCGACAGAATTGCGATCCGAGAAACCTTTGACGAGAAAATCGCGAGCATTTCCAAATCCCGATCTCGTGTTTTTTGAACTCCAGAACCGTGTTTGTGCATTTCTCAAGACTAATTCCGACGTAAAATGACACGAGGAATACGTTGGAAGCGACAGAATTGTGTTCCGAGCAACCGTTGACGAGAAAATCGCGAGCATTCCCAAATCCTGATCTCGTGTTTTTTGAACTCCAGAACCGTGTTTGTGCATTTCTCAAGACTAATTCCGACGAAAAATGACACGAGGAATACGTTGGAAGCGACAGAATTGCGATCCGAGAAACCTTTGACGAGAAAATCGCGAGCATTACCAAATCCCGATCTCGTGTTTTTTGGACTCCAGAACCGTGTTTGTGCATTTCTCATGACTATTTCCGACGTAAAATGACGCGAGGAACACGTTGGAAGCGACAGAATTGCGTTCCGAGCAACCGTTGACGAGAAAATCGCGAGCATTCCCAAATCCTGATCTCGTGTTTTTTGAACTCCAGAACCGTGTTTGTGCATTTCTCAAGACTAATTCCGACGTAAAATGACACGAGGAATACGTTGAAAGCGACAGAATTGCGTTCCGAGCAACCGTTGACGAGAAAATCGCGAGCATTCCCAAATCCTGATCTCGTGTTTTTTGGACTCCAGAACCGTGTTTGTGCATTTCTCAAGACTAATTCCGACGTAAAATGGCACGAGGAATACGTTGAAAGCGACAGAATTGCGTTCCGAGCAACCGTTGACGAGAAAATCGCGAGCATTCCCAAATCCTGATCTCGTGTTTTTTGGACTGCAGAACCGTGTTTGTGCATTTCTCAAGACTAATTCCGACGTAAAATGGCACGAGGAATACGTTGGAAGCGAGAGAATTGCGTTCCGAGCAACCGTTGACGATAAAATCGCGAGCATTCCCAAATCCTGATCTCGTGTTTTTTGAACTCCAGAACCGTGTTTGTGCGTTTCTCAAGACTAATTCCGACGTAAAATGGCACGAGGAATACGTTGGAAGCGACAGAATTGCGATCCGAGAAACCCTTGACGAGAAAATCGCGAGCATTACCAAAACCTGATCTCGTGCTTTTGGAAATCCAGAAATGCTTGCGTGCATTTCTCATGACTATTTCCGACGTAAAATGACGCGGGGAACACGTTGGAAGCGACAGAATTGTGTTCCGAGCAACCGTTGACGAGAAAATCGCGAGCATTCCCAAATCCTGATCTCGTGTTTTTTGAACTCCAGAACCGTGTTTGTGCATTTCTCAAGACTAATTTCGACGTAAAATGACACGAGGAATACGTTGAAAGCGACAGAATTGCGTTCCGAGCAACCGTTGACGAGAAAATCGCGAGCATTCCCAAATCCTGATCTCGTGTTTTTTGGACTCCAGAACCGTGTTTGTGCATTTCTCAAGACTAATTCCGACGTAAAATGACACGAGGAATACGTTGAAAGCGACAGAATTGCGTTCCGAGCAACCGTTGACGAGAAAATCGCGAGCATTCCCAAATCCTGATCTCGTGTTTTTTGGACTCCAGAACCGTGTTTGTGCATTTCTCAAGACTAATTCCGACGTAAAATGGCACGAGGAATACGTTGAAGGCGACAGAATTGCGTTCCGAGCAACCGTTGACGAGAAAATCGTGAGCATTCCCAAATCCTGATCTCGTGTTTTTTGGACTGCAGAACCGTGTTTGTGCATTTCTCAAGACTAATTCCGACGTAAAATGGCACGAGGAATACGTTGGAAGCGACAGAATTGCGTTCCGAGCAACCGTTGACGATAAAATCGCGAGCATTCCCAAATCCTGATCTCGTGTTTTTTGAACTCCAGAACCGTGTTTGTGCGTTTCTCAAGACTAATTCCGACGTAAAATGGCACGAGGAATACGTTGGAAGCGACAGAATTGCGATCCGAGAAACCCTTGACGAGAAAATCGCGAGCATTACCAAAACCTGATCTCGTGCTTTTGGAAATCCAGAAATGCTTGCGTGCATTTCTCATGACTATTTCCGACGTAAAATGACGCGAGGAACACGTTGGAAGCGACAGAATTGTGTTCCGAGCAACCGTTGACGAGAAAATCGCGAGCATTCCCAAATCCTGATCTCGTGTTTTTTGAACTCCAGAACCGTGTTTGTGCATTTCTCAAGACTAATTCCGACGTAAAATGACACGAGGAATACGTTGAAAGCGACAGAATTGCGTTCCGAGCAACCGTTGACGAGAAAATCGCGAGCATTCCCAAATCCTGATCTCGTGTTTTTTGGACTCCAGAACCGTGTTTGTGCATTTCTCAAGACTAATTCCGACGTAAAATGGCACGAGGAATACGTTGAAAGCGACAGAATTGCGTTCCGAGCAACCGTTGACGAGAAAATCGCGAGCATTCCCAAATCCTGATCTCGTGTTTTTTGGACTGCAGAACCGTGTTTGTGCATTTCTCAAGACTAATTCCGACGTAAAATGGCACGAGGAATACGTTGGAAGCGACAGAATTGCGTTCCGAGCAACCGTTGACGAGAAAATCGCGAGCATTCCCAAATCCTGATCTCGTGTTTTTTGAACTCCAGAACCGTGTTTGTGCATTTCTCAAGACTAATTCCGACGTAAAATGGCACGGGGAATACGTTGGAAGCGACAGAATTGCGATCCGAGAAACCCTTGACGAGAAAATCGCGAGCATTCCCAAAACCTGAATTCGTGTTTTTTGGACTCCAGAACCGTGTTTGTGCGTTTCTCATGACGAATTCCGACGTAAAACGACGCGAGGAACACGTTGGAAGCAACAGACTTGCGATCTGAGAAACCTTTGACGAGAAAATCGCGAGCATTTCCAAATCCCGATCTCGTGTTTTTTGAACTCCAGAACCGTGTTTGTGCATTTCTCATGACTAATTCCGACGTAAAACGACGCGAGGAACACGTTGGAAGCGACAGAATTGCGATCCGAGCAACCGTTGACGAGAAAATCGCGAGCATTCCCAAATCCTGATCTCGTGTTTTTTGGACTCCAGAACCGTGTTTGTGCATTTCTCAAGACTAATTCCGACGTAAAATGGCACGAGGAATACGTTGAAAGCGACAGAATTGCGTTCCGAGCAACCGTTGACGAGAAAATCGCGAGCATTCCCAAATCCTGATCTCGTGTTTTTTGGACTGCAGAACCGTGTTTGTGCATTTCTCAAGACTAATTCCGACGTAAAATGGCACGAGGAATACGTTGGAAGCGACAGAATTGCGATCCGAGAAACCCTTGACCAGAAAATCGCGAGCATTCCCAAAACCTGAATTCGTGTTTTTTGGACTCCAGAACCGTGTTTGTGCGTTTCTCATGACGAATTCCGACGTAAAACGACGCGAGGAACACGTTGGAAGCAACAGAATTGCGATCCGAGAAACCTTTGACGAGAAAATCGCGAGCATTTCCAAATCCCGATCTCGTGTTTTTTGAACTCCAGAACCGTGTTTGTGCATTTCTCATGACTAATTCCGACGTAAAACGACGCGAGGAACACGTTGGAAGCGACAGAATTGCGATCCGAGAAACCTTTGACGAGAAAATCGCGAGCATTTCCAAATCCCGATCTCGTGTTTTTTGAACTCCAGAACCGTGTTTGTGCGTTTCTCAAGACTAATTCCGACGTAAAATGGCACGAGGAATACGTTGGAAGCGACAGAATTGCGATCCGAGAAACCCTTGACGAGAAAATCGCGAGCATTACCAAAACCTGATCTCGTGCTTTTGGAAATCCAGAAATGCTTGCGTGCATTTCTCATGACTATTTCCGACGTAAAATGACGCGGGGAACACGTTGGAAGCGACAGAATTGTGTTCCGAGCAACCGTTGACGAGAAAATCGCGAGCATTCCCAAATCCTGATCTCGTGTTTTTTGAACTCCAGAACCGTGTTTGTGCATTTCTCAAGACTAATTTCGACGTAAAATGACACGAGGAATACGTTGAAAGCGACAGAATTGCGTTCCGAGCAACCGTTGACGAGAAAATCGCGAGCATTCCCAAATCCTGATCTCGTGTTTTTTGGACTCCAGAACCGTGTTTGTGCATTTCTCAAGACTAATTCCGACGTAAAATGACACGAGGAATACGTTGAAAGCGACAGAATTGCGTTCCGAGCAACCGTTGACGAGAAAATCGCGAGCATTCCCAAATCCTGATCTCGTGTTTTTTGGACTCCAGAACCGTGTTTGTGCATTTCTCAAGACTAATTCCGACGTAAAATGGCACGAGGAATACGTTGAAGGCGACAGAATTGCGTTCCGAGCAACCGTTGACGAGAAAATCGTGAGCATTCCCAAATCCTGATCTCGTGTTTTTTGGACTGCAGAACCGTGTTTGTGCATTTCTCAAGACTAATTCCGACGTAAAATGGCACGAGGAATACGTTGGAAGCGACAGAATTGCGTTCCGAGCAACCGTTGACGATAAAATCGCGAGCATTCCCAAATCCTGATCTCGTGTTTTTTGAACTCCAGAACCGTGTTTGTGCGTTTCTCAAGACTAATTCCGACGTAAAATGGCACGAGGAATACGTTGGAAGCGACAGAATTGCGATCCGAGAAACCCTTGACGAGAAAATCGCGAGCATTACCAAAACCTGATCTCGTGCTTTTGGAAATCCAGAAATGCTTGCGTGCATTTCTCATGACTATTTCCGACGTAAAATGACGCGAGGAACACGTTGGAAGCGACAGAATTGCGTTCCGAGCAACCGTTGACGAGAAAATCGCGAGCATTCCCAAATCCTGATCTCGTGTTTTTTGGACTCCAGAACCGTGTTTGTGCATTTCTCAAGACTAATTCCGACGTAAAATGGCACGAGGAATACGTTGAAAGCGACAGAATTGCGTTCCGAGCAACCGTTGACGAGAAAATCGCGAGCATTCCCAAATCCTGATCTCGTGTTTTTTGGACTGCAGAACCGTGTTTGTGCATTTCTCAAGACTAATTCCGACGTAAAATGGCACGAGGAATACGTTGGAAGCGACAGAATTGCGTTCCGAGCAACCGTTGACGAGAAAATCGCGAGCATTCCCAAATCCTGATCTCGTGTTTTTTGAACTCCAGAACCGTGTTTGTGCATTTCTCAAGACTAATTCCGACGTAAAATGGCACGGGGAATACGTTGGAAGCGACAGAATTGCGATCCGAGAAACCCTTGACGAGAAAATCGCGAGCATTCCCAAAACCTGAATTCGTGTTTTTTGGACTCCAGAACCGTGTTTGTGCGTTTCTCATGACGAATTCCGACGTAAAACGACGCGAGGAATACGTTGGAAGCAACAGACTTGCGATCTGAGAAACCTTTGACGAGAAAATCGCGAGCATTCCCAAATCCTGATCTCGTGTTTTTTGGACTCCAGAACCGTGTTTGTGCATTTCTCAAGACTAATTCCGACGTAAAATGGCACGAGGAATACGTTGAAAGCGACAGAATTGCGATCCGAGAAACCCTTGACCAGAAAATCGCGAGCATTCCCAAAACCTGAATTCGTGTTTTTTGGACTCCAGAACCGTGTTTGTGCGTTTCTCATGACGAATTCCGACGTAAAACGACGCGAGGAACACGTTGGAAGCGACAGAATTGCGATCCGAGAAACCTTTGACGAGAAAATCGCGAGCATTTCCAAATCCCGATCTCGTGTTTTTTGGACTCCAGAACCGTGTTTGTGCGTTTCTCATGACGAATTCCGACGTAAAACGACGCGAGGAACACGTTGGAAGCAACAGAATTGCGATCCGAGAAACCTTTGACGAGAAAATCGCGAGCATTCCCAAATCCTGATCTCGTGTTTTTTGGACTCCAGAACCGTGTTTGTGCATTTCTCATGACTAATTCCGACGTAAAACGACGCGAGGAACACGTTGGAAGCGACAGAATTGCGATCCGAGAAACCTTTGACGAGAAAATCGCGAGCATTTCCAAATCCCGATCTCGTGTTTTTTGAACTCCAGAACCGTGTTTGTGCATTTCTCAAGACTAATTCCGACGTAAAATGACACGAGGAATACGTTGAAAGCGACAGAATTGCGTTCCGAGCAACCGTTGACGAGAAAATCGCGAGCATTCCCAAATCCTGATCTCGTGTTTTTTGGACTCCAGAACCGTGTTTGTGCATTTCTCAAGACTAATTCCGACGAAAAATGACACGAGGAATACGTTGGAAGCGACAGAATTGCGATCCGAGCAACCGTTGACGAGAAAATCGCGAGCATTACCAAAACCTGATCTCGTGCTTTTGGAAATCCAGAAATGCTTGCGTGCATTTCTCATGACTATTTCCGACGTAAAATGACGCGAGGAACACGTTGGAAGCGACAGAATTGCGTTCCGAGCAACCGTTGACGAGAAAATCGCGAGCATTCCCAAATCCTGAACTCGTGTTTTTTGAACTCCAGAACCGTGTTTGTGCATTTCTCAAGACTAATTCCGACGTAAAATGACACGAGGAATACGTTGAAAGCGACAGAACTGCGTTCCGAGCAACCGTTGACGAGAAAATCGCGAGCATTCCCAAATCCTGATCTCGTGTTTTTTGGACTCCAGAACCGTGTTTGTGCATTTCTCAAGACTAATTCCGACGTAAAATGGCACGAGGAATACGTTGGAAGCGACAGAATTGCGTTCCGAGCAACCGTTGACGAGAAAATCGCGAGCATTCCCAAATCCTGATCTCGTGTTTTTTGAACTCCAGAACCGTGTTTGTGCATTTCTCAAGACTAATTCCGACGTAAAATGGCACGAGGAATACGTTGGAAGCGACAGAATTGCGATCCGAGAAACCTTTGACGAGAAAATCGCGAGCATTCCCAAATCCTGATCTCGTGTTTTTTGAACTCCAGAACCGTGTTTGTGCATTTCTCAAGACTAATTCCGACGTAAAATGACACGAGGAATACGTTGAAAGCGACAGAATTGCGTTCCGAGCAACCGTTGACGAGAAAATCGCGAGCATTCCCAAATCCTGATCTCGTGTTTTTTGGACTCCAGAACCGTGTTTGTGCATTTCTCAAGACTAATTCCGACGTAAAATGGCACGAGGAATACGTTGAAAGCGACAGAATTGCGTTCCGAGCAACCGTTGACGAGAAAATCGCGAGCATTCCCAAATCCTGATCTCGTGCTTTTGGAAATCCAGAAATGCTTGCGTGCATTTCTCATGACTATTTCCGACGTAAAATGACGCGAGGAACACGTTGGAAGCGACAGAATTGCGTTCCGAGCAACCGTTGACGAGAAAATCGCGAGCATTCCCAAATCCTGAACTCGTGTTTTTTGAACTCCAGAACCGTGTTTGTGCATTTCTCAAGACTAATTCCGACGTAAAATGACACGAGGAATACGTTGAAAGCGACAGAACTGCGTTCCGAGCAACCGTTGACGAGAAAATCGCGAGCATTCCCAAATCCTGATCTCGTGTTTTTTGGACTCCAGAACCGTGTTTGTGCATTTCTCAAGACTAATTCCGACGTAAAATGGCACGAGGAATACGTTGGAAGCGACAGAATTGCGTTCCGAGCAACCGTTGACGAGAAAATCGCGAGCATTCCCAAATCCTGATCTCGTGTTTTTTGAACTCCAGAACCGTGTTTGTGCATTTCTCAAGACTAATTCCGACGTAAAATGGCACGAGGAATACGTTGGAAGCGACAGAATTGCGATCCGAGAAACCTTTGACGAGAAAATCGCGAGCATTCCCAAATCCTGATCTCGTGTTTTTTGAACTCCAGAACCGTGTTTGTGCATTTCTCAAGACTAATTCCGACGTAAAATGACACGAGGAATACGTTGAAAGCGACAGAATTGCGTTCCGAGCAACCGTTGACGAGAAAATCGCGAGCATTCCCAAATCCTGATCTCGTGTTTTTTGGACTCCAGAACCGTGTTTGTGCATTTCTCAAGACTAATTCCGACGTAAAATGGCACGAGGAATACGTTGAAAGCGACAGAATTGCGTTCCGAGCAACCGTTGACGAGAAAATCGCGAGCATTCCCAAATCCTGATCTCGTGTTTTTTGGACTGCAGAACCGTGTTTGTGCATTTCTCAAGACTAATTCCGACGTAAAATGGCACGAGGAATACGTTGGAAGCGACAGAATTGCGTTCCGAGCAACCGTTGACGAGAAAATCGCGAGCATTCCCAAATCCTGATCTCGTGTTTTTTGAACTCCAGAACCGTGTTTGTGCATTTCTCAAGACTAATTCCGACGTAAAATGGCACGAGGAATACGTTGGAAGCGACAGAATTGCGATCCGAGAAACCCTTGACCAGAAAATCGCGAGCATTCCCAAAACCTGAATTCGTGTTTTTTGGACTCCAGAACCGTGTTTGTGCGTTTCTCATGACGAATTCCGACGTAAAACGACGCGAGGAACACGTTGGAAGCAACAGAATTGCGATCCGAGAAACCTTTGACGAGAAAATCGCGAGCATTTCCAAATCCCGATCTCGTGTTTTTTGAACTCCAGAACCGTGTTTGTGCATTTCTCATGACTAATTCCGATGTAAAACGACGCGAGGAACACGTTGGAAGCGACAGAATTGCGATCCGAGAAACCTTTGACGAGAAAATCGCGAGCATTTCCAAATCCCGATCTCGTGTTTTTTGAACTCCAGAACCGTGTTTGTGCATTTCTCAAGACTAATTCCGACGTAAAATGACACGAGGAATACGTTGAAAGCGACAGAATTGCGTTCCGAGCAACCGTTGACGAGAAAATCGCGAGCATTCCCAAATCCTGATCTCGTGTTTTTTGGACTCCAGAACCGTGTTTGTGCATTTCTCAAGACTAATTCCGACGAAAAATGACACGAGGAATACGTTGGAAGCGACAGAATTGCGATCCGAGCAACCGTTGACGAGAAAATCGCGAGCATTACCAAAACCTGATCTCGTGCTTTTGGAAATCCAGAAATGCTTGCGTGCATTTCTCATGACTATTTCCGACGTAAAATGACGCGAGGAACACGTTGGAAGCGACAGAATTGCGTTCCGAGCAACCGTTGACGAGAAAATCGCGAGCATTCCCAAATCCTGAACTCGTGTTTTTTGAACTCCAGAACCGTGTTTGTGCATTTCTCAAGACTAATTCCGACGTAAAATGACACGAGGAATACGTTGAAAGCGACAGAACTGCGTTCCGAGCAACCGTTGACGAGAAAATCGCGAGCATTCCCAAATCCTGATCTCGTGTTTTTTGGACTCCAGAACCGTGTTTGTGCATTTCTCAAGACTAATTCCGACGTAAAATGGCACGAGGAATACGTTGGAAGCGACAGAATTGCGTTCCGAGCAACCGTTGACGAGAAAATCGCGAGCATTCCCAAATCCTGATCTCGTGTTTTTTGAACTCCAGAACCGTGTTTGTGCATTTCTCAAGACTAATTCCGACGTAAAATGGCACGAGGAATACGTTGGAAGCGACAGAATTGCGATCCGAGAAACCTTTGACGAGAAAATCGCGAGCATTCCCAAAACCTGAATTCGTGTTTTTTGGACTCCAGAACCGTGTTTGTGCGTTTCTCATGACGAATTCCGACGTAAAACGACGCGAGGAACACGTTGGAAGCAACAGAATTGCGATCCGAGAAACCTTTGACGAGAAAATCGCGAGCATTTCCAAATCCCGATCTCGTGTTTTTTGAACTCCAGAACCGTGTTTGTGCATTTCTCATGACTAATTCCGACGTAAAACGACGCGAGGAACACGTTGGAAGCGACAGAATTGCGATCCGAGAAACCTTTGACGAGAATATCGCGAGCATTTCCAAATCCCGATCTCGTGTTTTTTGAACTCCAGAACCGTGTTTGTGCATTTCTCAAGACTAATTCCGACGTAAAATGACACGAGGAATACGTTGAAAGCGACAGAATTGCGTTCCGAGCAACCGTTGACGAGAAAATCGCGAGCATTCCCAAATCCTGATCTCGTGTTTTTTGGACTCCAGAACCGTGTTTGTGCATTTCTCAAGACTAATTCCGACGTAAAATGGCACGAGGAATACGTTGGAAGCGACAGAATTGCGTTCCGAGCAACCGTTGACGAGAAAATCGCGAGCATTCCCAAAACCTGAATTCGTGTTTTTTGGACTCCAGAACCGTGTTTGTGCGTTTCTCATGACGAATTCCGACGTAAAACGACGCGAGGAACACGTTGGAAGCAACAGAATTGCGATCCGAGAAACCTTTGACGAGAAAATCGCGAGCATTTCCAAATCCCGATCTCGTGTTTTTTGAACTCCAGAACCGTGTTTGTGCATTTCTCATGACTAATTCCGACGTAAAACGACGCGAGGAACACGTTGGAAGCGACAGAATTGCGATCCGAGAAACCTTTGACGAGAAAATCGCGAGCATTTCCAAATCCCGATCTCGTGTTTTTTGAACTCCAGAACCGTGTTTGTGCATTTCTCAAGACTAATTCCGACGTAAAATGACACGAGGAATACGTTGAAAGCGACAGAATTGCGTTCCGAGCAACCGTTGACGAGAAAATCGCGAGCATTCCCAAATCCTGATCTCGTGTTTTTTGGACTCCAGAACCGTGTTTGTGCATTTCTCAAGACTAATTCCGACGTAAAATGGCACGAGGAATACGTTGGAAGCGACAGAATTGCGTTCCGAGCAACCGTTGACGAGAAAATCGCGAGCATTCCCAAATCCTGATCTCGTGTTTTTTGAACTCCAGAACCGTGTTTGTGCATTTCTCAAGACTAATTCCGACGTAAAATGACACGAGGAATACGTTGGAAGCGACAGAATTGCGATCCGAGAAACCCTTGACGAGAAAATCGCGAGCATTCCCAAAACCTGAATTTGTGTTTTTTGGACTCCAGAACCGTGTTTGTGCGTTTCTCATGACTAATTCCGACGTAAAATGACACGAGGAATACGTTGAAAGCGACAGAATTGCGTTCCGAGCAACCGTTGACGAGAAAATCGCGAGCATTCCCAAATCCTGATCTCGTGTTTTTTGAACTCCGGAACCGTGTTTGTGCATTTCTCAAGACTACTTCCGACGTAAAATAGCACGAGGAATACGTTGGAAGCGACAGAATTGCGTTCCGAGCAACCGTTGACGAGAAAATCGCGAGCATTCCCAAATCCTGATCTCGTGTTTTTTGAACTCCAGAACCGTGTTTGTGCATTTCTCAAGACTAATTCCGATGTAAAATGGCACGAGGAATACGTTGGAAGCGACAGAATTGCGATCCGAGAAACCCTTGACGAGAAAATCGCGAGCATTCCCAAAACCTGAATTCGTGTTTTTTGGACTCCAGAACCGTGTTTGTGCATTTCTCACGACTAATTCCGACGTAAAATAGCACGAGGAATACGTTGGAAGCGACAGAATTGCGTTCCGAGCAACCGTTGACGAGAAAATCGCGAGCATTCCCAAATCCTGATCTCGTGTTTTTTGAACTCCAGAACCGTGTTTGTGCATTTCTCAAGACTAATTCCGACGTAAAATGGCACGAGGAATACGTTGGAAGCGACAGAATTGCGATCCGAGAAACCCTTGACGAGAAAATCGCGAGCATTCCCAAAACCTGAACTCGTGTTATTTGAACTCCAGAACCGTGTTTGTGCATTTCTCAAGACTAATTCCGACGTAAAATGACACGAGGAATACGTTGGAAGCGACAGAATTGCGTTCCGAGCAACCGTTGACGAGAAAATCGCGAGCATTCCCAAATCCTGATCTCGTGTTTTTTGAACTCCAGAACCGTGTTTGTGCATTTCTCACGACTAATTCCGACGTAAAATGACACGAGGAGTACGTTGGAAGCGACAGAATTGCGATCCGAGAAACCGTTGACGAGAAAATCGCGAGCATTCCCAAATCCTGATCTCGTGTTTTTTGGACTCCAGAACCGTGTTTGTGCATTTCTCAAGACTAATTCCGACGTAAAATGGCACGAGGAATACGTTGAAGGCGACAGAATTGCGTTCCGAGCAACCGTTGACGAGAAAATCGTGAGCATTCCCAAATCCTGATCTCGTGTTTTTTGGACTGCAGAACCGTGTTTGTGCATTTCTCAAGACTAATTCCGACGTAAAATGGCACGAGGAATACGTTGGAAGCGACAGAATTGCGTTCCGAGCAACCGTTGACGATAAAATCGCGAGCATTCCCAAATCCTGATCTCGTGTTTTTTGAACTCCAGAACCGTGTTTGTGCGTTTCTCAAGACTAATTCCGACGTAAAATGGCACGAGGAATACGTTGGAAGCGACAGAATTGCGATCCGAGAAACCCTTGACGAGAAAATCGCGAGCATTACCAAAACCTGATCTCGTGCTTTTGGAAATCCAGAAATGCTTGCGTGCATTTCTCATGACTATTTCCGACGTAAAATGACGCGAGGAACACGTTGGAAGCGACAGAATTGTGTTCCGAGCAACCGTTGACGAGAAAATCGCGAGCATTCCCAAATCCTGATCTCGTGTTTTTTGAACTCCAGAACCGTGTTTGTGCATTTCTCAAGACTAATTCCGACGTAAAATGACACGAGGAATACGTTGAAAGCGACAGAATTGCGTTCCGAGCAACCGTTGACGAGAAAATCGCGAGCATTCCCAAATCCTGATCTCGTGTTTTTTGGACTCCAGAACCGTGTTTGTGCATTTCTCAAGACTAATTCCGACGTAAAATGGCACGAGGAATACGTTGAAAGCGACAGAATTGCGTTCCGAGCAACCGTTGACGAGAAAATCGCGAGCATTCCCAAATCCTGATCTCGTGTTTTTTGGACTGCAGAACCGTGTTTGTGCATTTCTCAAGACTAATTCCGACGTAAAATGGCACGAGGAATACGTTGGAAGCGACAGAATTGCGTTCCGAGCAACCGTTGACGAGAAAATCGCGAGCATTCCCAAATCCTGATCTCGTGTTTTTTGAACTCCAGAACCGTGTTTGTGCATTTCTCAAGACTAATTCCGACGTAAAATGGCACGGGGAATACGTTGGAAGCGACAGAATTGCGATCCGAGAAACCCTTGACGAGAAAATCGCGAGCATTCCCAAAACCTGAATTCGTGTTTTTTGGACTCCAGAACCGTGTTTGTGCGTTTCTCATGACGAATTCCGACGTAAAACGACGCGAGGAACACGTTGGAAGCAACAGACTTGCGATCTGAGAAACCTTTGACGAGAAAATCGCGAGCATTTCCAAATCCCGATCTCGTGTTTTTTGAACTCCAGAACCGTGTTTGTGCATTTCTCATGACTAATTCCGACGTAAAACGACGCGAGGAACACGTTGGAAGCGACAGAATTGCGATCCGAGCAACCGTTGACGAGAAAATCGCGAGCATTCCCAAATCCTGATCTCGTGTTTTTTGAACTCCAGAACCGTGTTTGTGCATTTCTCAAGACTAATTCCGACGTAAAATGGCACGAGGAATACGTTGAAAGCGACAGAATTGCGTTCCGAGCAACCGTTGACGAGAAAATCGCGAGCATTCCCAAATCCTGATCTCGTGTTTTTTGGACTGCAGAACCGTGTTTGTGCATTTCTCAAGACTAATTCCGACGTAAAATGGCACGAGGAATACGTTGGAAGCGACAGAATTGCGATCCGAGAAACCCTTGACCAGAAAATCGCGAGCATTCCCAAAACCTGAATTCGTGTTTTTTGGACTCCAGAACCGTGTTTGTGCGTTTCTCATGACGAATTCCGACGTAAAACGACGCGAGGAACACGTTGGAAGCAACAGAATTGCGATCCGAGAAACCTTTGACGAGAAAATCGCGAGCATTTCCAAATCCCGATCTCGTGTTTTTTGAACTCCAGAACCGTGTTTGTGCATTTCTCATGACTAATTCCGACGTAAAACGACGCGAGGAACACGTTGGAAGCGACAGAATTGCGATCCGAGAAACCTTTGACGAGAAAATCGCGAGCATTTCCAAATCCCGATCTCGTGTTTTTTGAACTCCAGAACCGTGTTTGTGCATTTCTCAAGACTAATTCCGACGTAAAATGACACGAGGAATACGTTGAAAGCGATAGAATTGCGTTCCGAGCAACCGTTGACGAGAAAATCGCGAGCATTCCCAAATCCTGATCTCGTGTTTTTTGGACTCCAGAACGTGTTTGTGCATTTCTCAAGACTAATTCCGACGTAAAATGGCACGAGGAATACGTTGGAAGCGACAGAATTGCGTTCCGAGCAACCGTTGACGAGAAAATCGCGAGCATTCCCAAATCCTGATCTCGTGTTTTTTGAACTCCAGAACCGTGTTTGTGCATTTCTCAAGACTAATTCCGACGTAAAATGACACGAGGAATACGTTGGAAGCGACAGAATTGCGATCCGAGAAACCGTTGACGAGAAAATCGCGAGCATTCCCAAAACCTGAATTCGTGTTTTTTGGACTCCAGAACCGTGTTTGTGCATTTCTCATGACTAATTCCGACGTAAAACGACGCGAGGGACACGTTGGAAGCGACAGAATTGCGATCCGAGAAACCTTTGACGAGAAAATCGCGAGCATTTCCAAATCCCGATCTCGTGTTTTTTGAACTCCAGAACCGTGTTTGTGCATTTCTCAAGACTAATTCCGACGTAAAATGACACGAGGAATACGTTGAAAGCGACAGAATTGCGTTCCGAGCAACCGTTGACGAGAAAATCGCGAGCATTCCCAAATCCTGATCTCGTGTTTTTTGGACTCCAGAACCGTGTTTGTGCATTTCTCAAGACTAATTCCGACGTAAAATGGCACGAGGAATACGTTGAAAGCGACAGAATTGCGTTCCGAGCAACCGTTGACGAGAAAATCGCGAGCATTCCCAAATCCTGATCTCGTGTTTTTTGGACTGCAGAACCGTGTTTGTGCATTTCTCAAGACTAATTCCGACGTAAAATGGCACGAGGAATACGTTGGAAGCGACAGAATTGCGTTCCGAGCAACCGTTGACGAGAAAATCGCGAGCATTCCCAAATCCTGATCTCGTGTTTTTTGAACTCCAGAACCGTGTTTGTGCGTTTCTCAAGACTAATTCCGACGTAAAATGGCACGAGGAATACGTTGGAAGCGACAGAATTGCGATCCGAGAAACCCTTGACGAGAAAATCGCGAGCATTACCAAAACCTGATCTCGTGCTTTTGGAAATCCAGAAATGCTTGCGTGCATTTCTCATGACTATTTCCGACGTAAAATGACGCGAGGAACACGTTGGAAGCGACAGAATTGCGTTCCGAGCAACCGTTGACGAGAAAATCGCGAGCATTCCCAAATCCTGATCTCGTGTTTTTTGAACTCCAGAACCGTGTTTGTGCATTTCTCAAGACTAATTCCGACGTAAAATGACACGAGGAATACGTTGAAAGCGACAGAATTGCGTTCCGAGCAACCGTTGACGAGAAAATCGCGAGCATTCCCAAATCCTGATCTCGTGTTTTTTGGACTCCAGAACCGTGTTTGTGCATTTCTCAAGACTAATTCCGACGTAAAATGGCACGAGGAATACGTTGAAAGCGACAGAATTGCGTTCCGAGCAACCGTTGACGAGAAAATCGCGAGCATTCCCAAATCCTGATCTCGTGTTTTTTGGACTGCAGAACCGTGTTTGTGCATTTCTCAAGACTAATTCCGACGTAAAATGGCACGAGGAATACGTTGGAAGCGACAGAATTGCGTTCCGAGCAACCGTTGACGAGAAAATCGCGAGCATTCCCAAATCCTGATCTCGTGTTTTTTGAACTCCAGAACCGTGTTTGTGCATTTCTCAAGACTAATTCCGACGTAAAATGGCACGAGGAATACGTTGGAAGCGACAGAATTGCGATCCGAGAAACCCTTGACCAGAAAATCGCGAGCATTCCCAAAACCTGAATTCGTGTTTTTTGGACTCCAGAACCGTGTTTGTGCGTTTCTCATGACGAATTCCGACGTAAAACGACGCGAGGAACACGTTGGAAGCAACAGAATTGCGATCCGAGAAACCTTTGACGAGAAAATCGCGAGCATTTCCAAATCCCGATCTCGTGTTTTTTGAACTCCAGAACCGTGTTTGTGCATTTCTCATGACTAATTCCGACGTAAAACGACGCGAGGAACACGTTGGAAGCGACAGAATTGCGATCCGAGAAACCTTTGACGAGAAAATCGCGAGCATTTCCAAATCCCGATCTCGTGTTTTTTGAACTCCAGAACCGTGTTTGTGCATTTCTCAAGACTAATTCCGACGTAAAATGACACGAGGAATACGTTGAAAGCGACAGAATTGCGTTCCGAGCAACCGTTGACGAGAAAATCGCGAGCATTCCCAAATCCTGATCTCGTGTTTTTTGGACTCCAGAACCGTGTTTGTGCATTTCTCAAGACTAATTCCGACGAAAAATGACACGAGGAATACGTTGGAAGCGACAGAATTGCGATCCGAGCAACCGTTGACGAGAAAATCGCGAGCATTACCAAAACCTGATCTCGTGCTTTTGGAAATCCAGAAATGCTTGCGTGCATTTCTCATGACTATTTCCGACGTAAAATGACGCGAGGAACACGTTGGAAGCGACAGAATTGCGTTCCGAGCAACCGTTGACGAGAAAATCGCGAGCATTCCCAAATCCTGAACTCGTGTTTTTTGAACTCCAGAACCGTGTTTGTGCATTTCTCAAGACTAATTCCGACGTAAAATGACACGAGGAATACGTTGAAAGCGACAGAACTGCGTTCCGAGCAACCGTTGACGAGAAAATCGCGAGCATTCCCAAATCCTGATCTCGTGTTTTTTGGACTCCAGAACCGTGTTTGTGCATTTCTCAAGACTAATTCCGACGTAAAATGGCACGAGGAATACGTTGGAAGCGACAGAATTGCGTTCCGAGCAACCGTTGACGAGAAAATCGCGAGCATTTCCAAATCCCGATCTCGTGTTTTTTGAACTCCAGAACCGTGTTTGTGCATTTCTCAAGACTAATTCCGACGTAAAATGACACGAGGAATACGTTGAAAGCGACAGAATTGCGTTCCGAGCAACCGTTGACGAGAAAATCGCGAGCATTCCCAAATCCTGATCTCGTGTTTTTTGGACTCCAGAACCGTGTTTGTGCATTTCTCAAGACTAATTCCGACGTAAAATGGCACGAGGAATACGTTGGAAGCGACAGAATTGCGTTCCGAGCAACCGTTGACGAGAAAATCGCGAGCATTCCCAAATCCTGATCTCGTGTTTTTTGAACTCCAGAACCGTGTTTGTGCATTTCTCAAGACTAATTCCGACGTAAAATGACACGAGGAATACGTTGGAAGCGACAGAATTGCGATCCGAGAAACCCTTGACGAGAAAATCGCGAGCATTCCCAAAACCTGAATTTGTGTTTTTTGGACTCCAGAACCGTGTTTGTGCGTTTCTCATGACTAATTCCGACGTAAAATGACACGAGGAATACGTTGAAAGCGACAGAATTGCGTTCCGAGCAACCGTTGACGAGAAAATCGCGAGCATTCCCAAATCCTGATCTCGTGTTTTTTGAACTCCGGAACCGTGTTTGTGCATTTCTCAAGACTAATTCCGACGTAAAATAGCACGAGGAATACGTTGGAAGCGACAGAATTGCGTTCCGAGCAACCGTTGACGAGAAAATCGCGAGCATTCCCAAATCCTGATCTCGTGTTTTTTGAACTCCAGAACCGTGTTTGTGCATTTCTCAAGACTAATTCCGATGTAAAATGGCACGAGGAATACGTTGGAAGCGACAGAATTGCGATCCGAGAAACCCTTGACGAGAAAATCGCGAGCATTCCCAAAACCTGAATTCGTGTTTTTTGGACTCCAGAACCGTGTTTGTGCATTTCTCACGACTAATTCCGACGTAAAATAGCACGAGGAATACGTTGGAAGCGACAGAATTGCGTTCCGAGCAACCGTTGACGAGAAAATCGCGAGCATTCCCAAATCCTGATCTCGTGTTTTTTGAACTCCAGAACCGTGTTTGTGCATTTCTCAAGACTAATTCCGACGTAAAATGGCACGAGGAATACGTTGGAAGCGACAGAATTGCGATCCGAGAAACCCTTGACGAGAAAATCGCGAGCATTCCCAAAACCTGAACTCGTGTTATTTGAACTCCAGAACCGTGTTTGTGCATTTCTCAAGACTAATTCCGACGTAAAATGACACGAGGAATACGTTGGAAGCGACAGAATTGCGTTCCGAGCAACCGTTGACGAGAAAATCGCGAGCATTCCCAAATCCTGATCTCGTGTTTTTTGAACTCCAGAACCGTGTTTGTGCATTTCTCACGACTAATTCCGACGTAAAATGACACGAGGAGTACGTTGGAAGCGACAGAATTGCGATCCGAGAAACCGTTGACGAGAAAATCGCGAGCATTCCCAAATCCTGATCTCGTGTTTTTTGGACTCCAGAACCGTGTTTGTGCATTTCTCAAGACTAATTCCGACGTAAAATGGCACGAGGAATACGTTGAAGGCGACAGAATTGCGTTCCGAGCAACCGTTGACGAGAAAATCGTGAGCATTCCCAAATCCTGATCTCGTGTTTTTTGGACTGCAGAACCGTGTTTGTGCATTTCTCAAGACTAATTCCGACGTAAAATGGCACGAGGAATACGTTGGAAGCGACAGAATTGCGTTCCGAGCAACCGTTGACGATAAAATCGCGAGCATTCCCAAATCCTGATCTCGTGTTTTTTGAACTCCAGAACCGTGTTTGTGCGTTTCTCAAGACTAATTCCGACGTAAAATGGCACGAGGAATACGTTGGAAGCGACAGAATTGCGATCCGAGAAACCCTTGACGAGAAAATCGCGAGCATTACCAAAACCTGATCTCGTGCTTTTGGAAATCCAGAAATGCTTGCGTGCATTTCTCATGACTATTTCCGACGTAAAATGACGCGAGGAACACGTTGGAAGCGACAGAATTGTGTTCCGAGCAACCGTTGACGAGAAAATCGCGAGCATTCCCAAATCCTGATCTCGTGTTTTTTGAACTCCAGAACCGTGTTTGTGCATTTCTCAAGACTAATTCCGACGTAAAATGACACGAGGAATACGTTGAAAGCGACAGAATTGCGTTCCGAGCAACCGTTGACGAGAAAATCGCGAGCATTCCCAAATCCTGATCTCGTGTTTTTTGGACTCCAGAACCGTGTTTGTGCATTTCTCAAGACTAATTCCGACGTAAAATGGCACGAGGAATACGTTGAAAGCGACAGAATTGCGTTCCGAGCAACCGTTGACGAGAAAATCGCGAGCATTCCCAAATCCTGATCTCGTGTTTTTTGGACTGCAGAACCGTGTTTGTGCATTTCTCAAGACTAATTCCGACGTAAAATGGCACGAGGAATACGTTGGAAGCGACAGAATTGCGATCCGAGAAACCTTTGACGAGAAAATCGCGAGCATTTCCAAATCCCGATCTCGTGTTTTTTGAACTCCAGAACCGTGTTTGTGCATTTCTCAAGACTAATTCCGACGTAAAATGACACGAGGAATACGTTGAAAGCGACAGAATTGCGTTCCGAGCAACCGTTGACGAGAAAATCGCGAGCATTCCCAAATCCTGATCTCGTGTTTTTTGGACTCCAGAACCGTGTTTGTGCATTTCTCAAGACTAATTCCGACGAAAAATGACACGAGGAATACGTTGGAAGCGACAGAATTGCGATCCGAGCAACCGTTGACGAGAAAATCGCGAGCATTACCAAAACCTGATCTCGTGCTTTTGGAAATCCAGAAATGCTTGCGTGCATTTCTCATGACTATTTCCGACGTAAAATGACGCGAGGAACACGTTGGAAGCGACAGAATTGCGTTCCGAGCAACCGTTGACGAGAAAATCGCGAGCATTCCCAAATCCTGAACTCGTGTTTTTTGAACTCCAGAACCGTGTTTGTGCATTTCTCAAGACTAATTCCGACGTAAAATGACACGAGGAATACGTTGAAAGCGACAGAACTGCGTTCCGAGCAACCGTTGACGAGAAAATCGCGAGCATTCCCAAATCCTGATCTCGTGTTTTTTGGACTCCAGAACCGTGTTTGTGCATTTCTCAAGACTAATTCCGACGTAAAATGACACGAGGAATACGTTGAAAGCGACAGAACTGCGTTCCGAGCAACCGTTGACGAGAAAATCGCGAGCATTCCCAAATCCTGATCTCGTGTTTTTTGGACTCCAGAACCGTGTTTGTGCATTTCTCAAGACTAATTCCGACGTAAAATGGCACGAGGAATACGTTGGAAGCGACAGAATTGCGTTCCGAGCAACCGTTGACGAGAAAATCGCGAGCATTCCCAAATCCTGATCTCGTGTTTTTTGAACTCCAGAACCGTGTTTGTGCATTTCTCAAGACTAATTCCGACGTAAAATGGCACGAGGAATACGTTGGAAGCGACAGAATTGCGATCCGAGAAACCTTTGACGAGAAAATCGCGAGCATTCCCAAAACCTGAATTCGTGTTTTTTGGACTCCAGAACCGTGTTTGTGCGTTTCTCATGACGAATTCCGACGTAAAACGACGCGAGGAACACGTTGGAAGCAACAGAATTGCGATCCGAGAAACCTTTGACGAGAAAATCGCGAGCATTTCCAAATCCCGATCTCGTGTTTTTTGAACTCCAGAACCGTGTTTGTGCATTTCTCATGACTAATTCCGACGTAAAACGACGCGAGGAACACGTTGGAAGCGACAGAATTGCGATCCGAGAAACCTTTGACGAGAATATCGCGAGCATTTCCAAATCCCGATCTCGTGTTTTTTGAACTCCAGAACCGTGTTTGTGCATTTCTCAAGACTAATTCCGACGTAAAATGACACGAGGAATACGTTGAAAGCGACAGAATTGCGTTCCGAGCAACCGTTGACGAGAAAATCGCGAGCATTCCCAAATCCTGATCTCGTGTTTTTTGGACTCCAGAACCGTGTTTGTGCATTTCTCAAGACTAATTCCGACGTAAAATGGCACGAGGAATACGTTGGAAGCGACAGAATTGCGTTCCGAGCAACCGTTGACGAGAAAATCGCGAGCATTCCCAAAACCTGAATTCGTGTTTTTTGGACTCCAGAACCGTGTTTGTGCGTTTCTCATGACGAATTCCGACGTAAAACGACGCGAGGAACACGTTGGAAGCAACAGAATTGCGATCCGAGAAACCTTTGACGAGAAAATCGCGAGCATTTCCAAATCCCGATCTCGTGTTTTTTGAACTCCAGAACCGTGTTTGTGCATTTCTCATGACTAATTCCGACGTAAAACGACGCGAGGAACACGTTGGAAGCGACAGAATTGCGATCCGAGAAACCTTTGACGAGAAAATCGCGAGCATTTCCAAATCCCGATCTCGTGTTTTTTGAACTCCAGAACCGTGTTTGTGCATTTCTCAAGACTAATTCCGACGTAAAATGACACGAGGAATACGTTGAAAGCGACAGAATTGCGTTCCGAGCAACCGTTGACGAGAAAATCGCGAGCATTCCCAAATCCTGATCTCGTGTTTTTTGGACTCCAGAACCGTGTTTGTGCATTTCTCAAGACTAATTCCGACGTAAAATGGCACGAGGAATACGTTGGAAGCGACAGAATTGCGTTCCGAGCAACCGTTGACGAGAAAATCGCGAGCATTCCCAAATCCTGATCTCGTGTTTTTTGAACTCCAGAACCGTGTTTGTGCATTTCTCAAGACTAATTCCGACGTAAAATGACACGAGGAATACGTTGGAAGCGACAGAATTGCGATCCGAGAAACCCTTGACGAGAAAATCGCGAGCATTCCCAAAACCTGAATTTGTGTTTTTTGGACTCCAGAACCGTGTTTGTGCGTTTCTCATGACTAATTCCGACGTAAAATGACACGAGGAATACGTTGAAAGCGACAGAATTGCGTTCCGAGCAACCGTTGACGAGAAAATCGCGAGCATTCCCAAATCCTGATCTCGTGTTTTTTGAACTCCGGAACCGTGTTTGTGCATTTCTCAAGACTAATTCCGACGTAAAATAGCACGAGGAATACGTTGGAAGCGACAGAATTGCGTTCCGAGCAACCGTTGACGAGAAAATCGCGAGCATTCCCAAATCCTGATCTCGTGTTTTTTGAACTCCAGAACCGTGTTTGTGCATTTCTCAAGACTAATTCCGATGTAAAATGGCACGAGGAATACGTTGGAAGCGACAGAATTGCGATCCGAGAAACCCTTGACGAGAAAATCGCGAGCATTCCCAAAACCTGAATTCGTGTTTTTTGGACTCCAGAACCGTGTTTGTGCATTTCTCACGACTAATTCCGACGTAAAATAGCACGAGGAATACGTTGGAAGCGACAGAATTGCGTTCCGAGCAACCGTTGACGAGAAAATCGCGAGCATTCCCAAATCCTGATCTCGTGTTTTTTGAACTCCAGAACCGTGTTTGTGCATTTCTCAAGACTAATTCCGACGTAAAATGGCACGAGGAATACGTTGGAAGCGACAGAATTGCGATCCGAGAAACCCTTGACGAGAAAATCGCGAGCATTCCCAAAACCTGAACTCGTGTTATTTGAACTCCAGAACCGTGTTTGTGCATTTCTCAAGACTAATTCCGACGTAAAATGACACGAGGAATACGTTGGAAGCGACAGAATTGCGTTCCGAGCAACCGTTGACGAGAAAATCGCGAGCATTCCCAAATCCTGATCTCGTGTTTTTTGAACTCCAGAACCGTGTTTGTGCATTTCTCACGACTAATTCCGACGTAAAATGACACGAGGAGTACGTTGGAAGCGACAGAATTGCGATCCGAGAAACCGTTGACGAGAAAATCGCGAGCATTCCCAAATCCTGATCTCGTGTTTTTTGGACTCCAGAACCGTGTTTGTGCATTTCTCAAGACTAATTCCGACGTAAAATGGCACGAGGAATACGTTGAAGGCGACAGAATTGCGTTCCGAGCAACCGTTGACGAGAAAATCGTGAGCATTCCCAAATCCTGATCTCGTGTTTTTTGGACTGCAGAACCGTGTTTGTGCATTTCTCAAGACTAATTCCGACGTAAAATGGCACGAGGAATACGTTGGAAGCGACAGAATTGCGTTCCGAGCAACCGTTGACGATAAAATCGCGAGCATTCCCAAATCCTGATCTCGTGTTTTTTGAACTCCAGAACCGTGTTTGTGCGTTTCTCAAGACTAATTCCGACGTAAAATGGCACGAGGAATACGTTGGAAGCGACAGAATTGCGATCCGAGAAACCCTTGACGAGAAAATCGCGAGCATTACCAAAACCTGATCTCGTGCTTTTGGAAATCCAGAAATGCTTGCGTGCATTTCTCATGACTATTTCCGACGTAAAATGACGCGAGGAACACGTTGGAAGCGACAGAATTGTGTTCCGAGCAACCGTTGACGAGAAAATCGCGAGCATTCCCAAATCCTGATCTCGTGTTTTTTGAACTCCAGAACCGTGTTTGTGCATTTCTCAAGACTAATTCCGACGTAAAATGACACGAGGAATACGTTGAAAGCGACAGAATTGCGTTCCGAGCAACCGTTGACGAGAAAATCGCGAGCATTCCCAAATCCTGATCTCGTGTTTTTTGGACTCCAGAACCGTGTTTGTGCATTTCTCAAGACTAATTCCGACGTAAAATGGCACGAGGAATACGTTGAAAGCGACAGAATTGCGTTCCGAGCAACCGTTGACGAGAAAATCGCGAGCATTCCCAAATCCTGATCTCGTGTTTTTTGGACTGCAGAACCGTGTTTGTGCATTTCTCAAGACTAATTCCGACGTAAAATGGCACGAGGAATACGTTGGAAGCGACAGAATTGCGTTCCGAGCAACCGTTGACGAGAAAATCGCGAGCATTCCCAAATCCTGATCTCGTGTTTTTTGAACTCCAGAACCGTGTTTGTGCATTTCTCAAGACTAATTCCGACGTAAAATGGCACGGGGAATACGTTGGAAGCGACAGAATTGCGATCCGAGAAACCCTTGACGAGAAAATCGCGAGCATTCCCAAAACCTGAATTCGTGTTTTTTGGACTCCAGAACCGTGTTTGTGCGTTTCTCATGACGAATTCCGACGTAAAACGACGCGAGGAACACGTTGGAAGCAACAGACTTGCGATCTGAGAAACCTTTGACGAGAAAATCGCGAGCATTTCCAAATCCCGATCTCGTGTTTTTTGAACTCCAGAACCGTGTTTGTGCATTTCTCATGACTAATTCCGACGTAAAACGACGCGAGGAACACGTTGGAAGCGACAGAATTGCGATCCGAGCAACCGTTGACGAGAAAATCGCGAGCATTCCCAAATCCTGATCTCGTGTTTTTTGAACTCCAGAACCGTGTTTGTGCATTTCTCAAGACTAATTCCGACGTAAAATGGCACGAGGAATACGTTGAAAGCGACAGAATTGCGTTCCGAGCAACCGTTGACGAGAAAATCGCGAGCATTCCCAAATCCTGATCTCGTGTTTTTTGGACTGCAGAACCGTGTTTGTGCATTTCTCAAGACTAATTCCGACGTAAAATGGCACGAGGAATACGTTGGAAGCGACAGAATTGCGATCCGAGAAACCCTTGACCAGAAAATCGCGAGCATTCCCAAAACCTGAATTCGTGTTTTTTGGACTCCAGAACCGTGTTTGTGCGTTTCTCATGACGAATTCCGACGTAAAACGACGCGAGGAACACGTTGGAAGCAACAGAATTGCGATCCGAGAAACCTTTGACGAGAAAATCGCGAGCATTTCCAAATCCCGATCTCGTGTTTTTTGAACTCCAGAACCGTGTTTGTGCATTTCTCATGACTAATTCCGACGTAAAACGACGCGAGGAACACGTTGGAAGCGACAGAATTGCGATCCGAGAAACCTTTGACGAGAAAATCGCGAGCATTTCCAAATCCCGATCTCGTGTTTTTTGAACTCCAGAACCGTGTTTGTGCATTTCTCAAGACTAATTCCGACGTAAAATGACACGAGGAATACGTTGAAAGCGATAGAATTGCGTTCCGAGCAACCGTTGACGAGAAAATCGCGAGCATTCCCAAATCCTGATCTCGTGTTTTTTGGACTCCAGAACGTGTTTGTGCATTTCTCAAGACTAATTCCGACGTAAAATGGCACGAGGAATACGTTGGAAGCGACAGAATTGCGTTCCGAGCAACCGTTGACGAGAAAATCGCGAGCATTCCCAAATCCTGATCTCGTGTTTTTTGAACTCCAGAACCGTGTTTGTGCATTTCTCAAGACTAATTCCGACGTAAAATGACACGAGGAATACGTTGGAAGCGACAGAATTGCGATCCGAGAAACCGTTGACGAGAAAATCGCGAGCATTCCCAAAACCTGAATTCGTGTTTTTTGGACTCCAGAACCGTGTTTGTGCATTTCTCATGACTAATTCCGACGTAAAACGACGCGAGGGACACGTTGGAAGCGACAGAATTGCGATCCGAGAAACCTTTGACGAGAAAATCGCGAGCATTTCCAAATCCCGATCTCGTGTTTTTTGAACTCCAGAACCGTGTTTGTGCATTTCTCAAGACTAATTCCGACGTAAAATGACACGAGGAATACGTTGAAAGCGACAGAATTGCGTTCCGAGCAACCGTTGACGAGAAAATCGCGAGCATTCCCAAATCCTGATCTCGTGTTTTTTGGACTCCAGAACCGTGTTTGTGCATTTCTCAAGACTAATTCCGACGTAAAATGACACGAGGAATACGTTGAAAGCGACAGAATTGCGTTCCGAGCAACCGTTGACGAGAAAATCGCGAGCATTCCCAAATCCTGATCTCGTGTTTTTTGGACTGCAGAACCGTGTTTGTGCATTTCTCAAGACTAATTCCGACGTAAAATGGCACGAGGAATACGTTGGAAGCGACAGAATTGCGATCCGAGAAACCCTTGACGAGAAAATCGCGAGCATTACCAAAACCTGATCTCGTGCTTTTGGAAATCCAGAAATGCTTGCGTGCATTTCTCATGACTATTTCCGACGTAAAATGACGCGAGGAACACGTTGGAAGCGACAGAATTGCGTTCCGAGCAACCGTTGACGAGAAAATCGCGAGCATTCCCAAATCCTGATCTCGTGTTTTTTGAACTCCAGAACCGTGTTTGTGCATTTCTCAAGACTAATTCCGACGTAAAATGACACGAGGAATACGTTGAAAGCGACAGAATTGCGTTCCGAGCAACCGTTGACGAGAAAATCGCGAGCATTCCCAAATCCTGATCTCGTGTTTTTTGGACTCCAGAACCGTGTTTGTGCATTTCTCAAGACTAATTCCGACGTAAAATGGCACGAGGAATACGTTGAAAGCGACAGAATTGCGTTCCGAGCAACCGTTGACGAGAAAATCGCGAGCATTCCCAAATCCTGATCTCGTGTTTTTTGGACTGCAGAACCGTGTTTGTGCATTTCTCAAGACTAATTCCGACGTAAAATGGCACGAGGAATACGTTGGAAGCGACAGAATTGCGTTCCGAGCAACCGTTGACGAGAAAATCGCGAGCATTCCCAAATCCTGATCTCGTGTTTTTTGAACTCCAGAACCGTGTTTGTGCATTTCTCAAGACTAATTCCGACGTAAAATGGCACGAGGAATACGTTGGAAGCGACAGAATTGCGATCCGAGAAACCCTTGACCAGAAAATCGCGAGCATTCCCAAAACCTGAATTCGTGTTTTTTGGACTCCAGAACCGTGTTTGTGCGTTTCTCATGACGAATTCCGACGTAAAACGACGCGAGGAACACGTTGGAAGCAACAGAATTGCGATCCGAGAAACCTTTGACGAGAAAATCGCGAGCATTTCCAAATCCCGATCTCGTGTTTTTTGAACTCCAGAACCGTGTTTGTGCATTTCTCATGACTAATTCCGACGTAAAACGACGCGAGGAACACGTTGGAAGCGACAGAATTGCGATCCGAGAAACCTTTGACGAGAAAATCGCGAGCATTTCCAAATCCCGATCTCGTGTTTTTTGAACTCCAGAACCGTGTTTGTGCATTTCTCAAGACTAATTCCGACGTAAAATGACACGAGGAATACGTTGAAAGCGACAGAATTGCGTTCCGAGCAACCGTTGACGAGAAAATCGCGAGCATTCCCAAATCCTGATCTCGTGTTTTTTGGACTCCAGAACCGTGTTTGTGCATTTCTCAAGACTAATTCCGACGAAAAATGACACGAGGAATACGTTGGAAGCGACAGAATTGCGATCCGAGCAACCGTTGACGAGAAAATCGCGAGCATTACCAAAACCTGATCTCGTGCTTTTGGAAATCCAGAAATGCTTGCGTGCATTTCTCATGACTATTTCCGACGTAAAATGACGCGAGGAACACGTTGGAAGCGACAGAATTGCGTTCCGAGCAACCGTTGACGAGAAAATCGCGAGCATTCCCAAATCCTGAACTCGTGTTTTTTGAACTCCAGAACCGTGTTTGTGCATTTCTCAAGACTAATTCCGACGTAAAATGACACGAGGAATACGTTGAAAGCGACAGAACTGCGTTCCGAGCAACCGTTGACGAGAAAATCGCGAGCATTCCCAAATCCTGATCTCGTGTTTTTTGGACTCCAGAACCGTGTTTGTGCATTTCTCAAGACTAATTCCGACGTAAAATGGCACGAGGAATACGTTGGAAGCGACAGAATTGCGTTCCGAGCAACCGTTGACGAGAAAATCGCGAGCATTTCCAAATCCCGATCTCGTGTTTTTTGAACTCCAGAACCGTGTTTGTGCATTTCTCAAGACTAATTCCGACGTAAAATGACACGAGGAATACGTTGAAAGCGACAGAATTGCGTTCCGAGCAACCGTTGACGAGAAAATCGCGAGCATTCCCAAATCCTGATCTCGTGTTTTTTGGACTCCAGAACCGTGTTTGTGCATTTCTCAAGACTAATTCCGACGTAAAATGGCACGAGGAATACGTTGGAAGCGACAGAATTGCGTTCCGAGCAACCGTTGACGAGAAAATCGCGAGCATTCCCAAATCCTGATCTCGTGTTTTTTGAACTCCAGAACCGTGTTTGTGCATTTCTCAAGACTAATTCCGACGTAAAATGACACGAGGAATACGTTGGAAGCGACAGAATTGCGATCCGAGAAACCCTTGACGAGAAAATCGCGAGCATTCCCAAAACCTGAATTTGTGTTTTTTGGACTCCAGAACCGTGTTTGTGCGTTTCTCATGACTAATTCCGACGTAAAATGACACGAGGAATACGTTGAAAGCGACAGAATTGCGTTCCGAGCAACCGTTGACGAGAAAATCGCGAGCATTCCCAAATCCTGATCTCGTGTTTTTTGAACTCCGGAACCGTGTTTGTGCATTTCTCAAGACTAATTCCGACGTAAAATAGCACGAGGAATACGTTGGAAGCGACAGAATTGCGTTCCGAGCAACCGTTGACGAGAAAATCGCGAGCATTCCCAAATCCTGATCTCGTGTTTTTTGAACTCCAGAACCGTGTTTGTGCATTTCTCAAGACTAATTCCGATGTAAAATGGCACGAGGAATACGTTGGAAGCGACAGAATTGCGATCCGAGAAACCCTTGACGAGAAAATCGCGAGCATTCCCAAAACCTGAATTCGTGTTTTTTGGACTCCAGAACCGTGTTTGTGCATTTCTCACGACTAATTCCGACGTAAAATAGCACGAGGAATACGTTGGAAGCGACAGAATTGCGTTCCGAGCAACCGTTGACGAGAAAATCGCGAGCATTCCCAAATCCTGATCTCGTGTTTTTTGAACTCCAGAACCGTGTTTGTGCATTTCTCAAGACTAATTCCGACGTAAAATGGCACGAGGAATACGTTGGAAGCGACAGAATTGCGATCCGAGAAACCCTTGACGAGAAAATCGCGAGCATTCCCAAAACCTGAACTCGTGTTATTTGAACTCCAGAACCGTGTTTGTGCATTTCTCAAGACTAATTCCGACGTAAAATGACACGAGGAATACGTTGGAAGCGACAGAATTGCGTTCCGAGCAACCGTTGACGAGAAAATCGCGAGCATTCCCAAATCCTGATCTCGTGTTTTTTGAACTCCAGAACCGTGTTTGTGCATTTCTCACGACTAATTCCGACGTAAAATGACACGAGGAGTACGTTGGAAGCGACAGAATTGCGATCCGAGAAACCGTTGACGAGAAAATCGCGAGCATTCCCAAATCCTGATCTCGTGTTTTTTGGACTCCAGAACCGTGTTTGTGCATTTCTCAAGACTAATTCCGACGTAAAATGGCACGAGGAATACGTTGAAGGCGACAGAATTGCGTTCCGAGCAACCGTTGACGAGAAAATCGTGAGCATTCCCAAATCCTGATCTCGTGTTTTTTGGACTGCAGAACCGTGTTTGTGCATTTCTCAAGACTAATTCCGACGTAAAATGGCACGAGGAATACGTTGGAAGCGACAGAATTGCGTTCCGAGCAACCGTTGACGATAAAATCGCGAGCATTCCCAAATCCTGATCTCGTGTTTTTTGAACTCCAGAACCGTGTTTGTGCGTTTCTCAAGACTAATTCCGACGTAAAATGGCACGAGGAATACGTTGGAAGCGACAGAATTGCGATCCGAGAAACCCTTGACGAGAAAATCGCGAGCATTACCAAAACCTGATCTCGTGCTTTTGGAAATCCAGAAATGCTTGCGTGCATTTCTCATGACTATTTCCGACGTAAAATGACGCGAGGAACACGTTGGAAGCGACAGAATTGTGTTCCGAGCAACCGTTGACGAGAAAATCGCGAGCATTCCCAAATCCTGATCTCGTGTTTTTTGAACTCCAGAACCGTGTTTGTGCATTTCTCAAGACTAATTCCGACGTAAAATGACACGAGGAATACGTTGAAAGCGACAGAATTGCGTTCCGAGCAACCGTTGACGAGAAAATCGCGAGCATTCCCAAATCCTGATCTCGTGTTTTTTGGACTCCAGAACCGTGTTTGTGCATTTCTCAAGACTAATTCCGACGTAAAATGGCACGAGGAATACGTTGAAAGCGACAGAATTGCGTTCCGAGCAACCGTTGACGAGAAAATCGCGAGCATTCCCAAATCCTGATCTCGTGTTTTTTGGACTGCAGAACCGTGTTTGTGCATTTCTCAAGACTAATTCCGACGTAAAATGGCACGAGGAATACGTTGGAAGCGACAGAATTGCGTTCCGAGCAACCGTTGACGAGAAAATCGCGAGCATTCCCAAATCCTGATCTCGTGTTTTTTGAACTCCAGAACCGTGTTTGTGCATTTCTCAAGACTAATTCCGACGTAAAATGGCACGGGGAATACGTTGGAAGCGACAGAATTGCGATCCGAGAAACCCTTGACGAGAAAATCGCGAGCATTCCCAAAACCTGAATTCGTGTTTTTTGGACTCCAGAACCGTGTTTGTGCGTTTCTCATGACGAATTCCGACGTAAAACGACGCGAGGAACACGTTGGAAGCAACAGACTTGCGATCTGAGAAACCTTTGACGAGAAAATCGCGAGCATTTCCAAATCCCGATCTCGTGTTTTTTGAACTCCAGAACCGTGTTTGTGCATTTCTCATGACTAATTCCGACGTAAAACGACGCGAGGAACACGTTGGAAGCGACAGAATTGCGATCCGAGCAACCGTTGACGAGAAAATCGCGAGCATTCCCAAATCCTGATCTCGTGTTTTTTGAACTCCAGAACCGTGTTTGTGCATTTCTCAAGACTAATTCCGACGTAAAATGGCACGAGGAATACGTTGAAAGCGACAGAATTGCGTTCCGAGCAACCGTTGACGAGAAAATCGCGAGCATTCCCAAATCCTGATCTCGTGTTTTTTGGACTGCAGAACCGTGTTTGTGCATTTCTCAAGACTAATTCCGACGTAAAATGGCACGAGGAATACGTTGGAAGCGACAGAATTGCGATCCGAGAAACCCTTGACCAGAAAATCGCGAGCATTCCCAAAACCTGAATTCGTGTTTTTTGGACTCCAGAACCGTGTTTGTGCGTTTCTCATGACGAATTCCGACGTAAAACGACGCGAGGAACACGTTGGAAGCAACAGAATTGCGATCCGAGAAACCTTTGACGAGAAAATCGCGAGCATTTCCAAATCCCGATCTCGTGTTTTTTGAACTCCAGAACCGTGTTTGTGCATTTCTCATGACTAATTCCGACGTAAAACGACGCGAGGAACACGTTGGAAGCGACAGAATTGCGATCCGAGAAACCTTTGACGAGAAAATCGCGAGCATTTCCAAATCCCGATCTCGTGTTTTTTGAACTCCAGAACCGTGTTTGTGCATTTCTCAAGACTAATTCCGACGTAAAATGACACGAGGAATACGTTGAAAGCGATAGAATTGCGTTCCGAGCAACCGTTGACGAGAAAATCGCGAGCATTCCCAAATCCTGATCTCGTGTTTTTTGGACTCCAGAACGTGTTTGTGCATTTCTCAAGACTAATTCCGACGTAAAATGGCACGAGGAATACGTTGGAAGCGACAGAATTGCGTTCCGAGCAACCGTTGACGAGAAAATCGCGAGCATTCCCAAATCCTGATCTCGTGTTTTTTGAACTCCAGAACCGTGTTTGTGCATTTCTCAAGACTAATTCCGACGTAAAATGACACGAGGAATACGTTGGAAGCGACAGAATTGCGATCCGAGAAACCGTTGACGAGAAAATCGCGAGCATTCCCAAAACCTGAATTCGTGTTTTTTGGACTCCAGAACCGTGTTTGTGCATTTCTCATGACTAATTCCGACGTAAAACGACGCGAGGGACACGTTGGAAGCGACAGAATTGCGATCCGAGAAACCTTTGACGAGAAAATCGCGAGCATTTCCAAATCCCGATCTCGTGTTTTTTGAACTCCAGAACCGTGTTTGTGCATTTCTCAAGACTAATTCCGACGTAAAATGACACGAGGAATACGTTGAAAGCGACAGAATTGCGTTCCGAGCAACCGTTGACGAGAAAATCGCGAGCATTCCCAAATCCTGATCTCGTGTTTTTTGGACTCCAGAACCGTGTTTGTGCATTTCTCAAGACTAATTCCGACGTAAAATGGCACGAGGAATACGTTGAAAGCGACAGAATTGCGTTCCGAGCAACCGTTGACGAGAAAATCGCGAGCATTCCCAAATCCTGATCTCGTGTTTTTTGGACTGCAGAACCGTGTTTGTGCATTTCTCAAGACTAATTCCGACGTAAAATGGCACGAGGAATACGTTGGAAGCGACAGAATTGCGTTCCGAGCAACCGTTGACGAGAAAATCGCGAGCATTCCCAAATCCTGATCTCGTGTTTTTTGAACTCCAGAACCGTGTTTGTGCGTTTCTCAAGACTAATTCCGACGTAAAATGGCACGAGGAATACGTTGGAAGCGACAGAATTGCGATCCGAGAAACCCTTGACGAGAAAATCGCGAGCATTACCAAAACCTGATCTCGTGCTTTTGGAAATCCAGAAATGCTTGCGTGCATTTCTCATGACTATTTCCGACGTAAAATGACGCGAGGAACACGTTGGAAGCGACAGAATTGCGTTCCGAGCAACCGTTGACGAGAAAATCGCGAGCATTCCCAAATCCTGATCTCGTGTTTTTTGAACTCCAGAACCGTGTTTGTGCATTTCTCAAGACTAATTCCGACGTAAAATGACACGAGGAATACGTTGAAAGCGACAGAATTGCGTTCCGAGCAACCGTTGACGAGAAAATCGCGAGCATTCCCAAATCCTGATCTCGTGTTTTTTGGACTCCAGAACCGTGTTTGTGCATTTCTCAAGACTAATTCCGACGTAAAATGGCACGAGGAATACGTTGAAAGCGACAGAATTGCGTTCCGAGCAACCGTTGACGAGAAAATCGCGAGCATTCCCAAATCCTGATCTCGTGTTTTTTGGACTGCAGAACCGTGTTTGTGCATTTCTCAAGACTAATTCCGACGTAAAATGGCACGAGGAATACGTTGGAAGCGACAGAATTGCGTTCCGAGCAACCGTTGACGAGAAAATCGCGAGCATTCCCAAATCCTGATCTCGTGTTTTTTGAACTCCAGAACCGTGTTTGTGCATTTCTCAAGACTAATTCCGACGTAAAATGGCACGAGGAATACGTTGGAAGCGACAGAATTGCGATCCGAGAAACCCTTGACCAGAAAATCGCGAGCATTCCCAAAACCTGAATTCGTGTTTTTTGGACTCCAGAACCGTGTTTGTGCGTTTCTCATGACGAATTCCGACGTAAAACGACGCGAGGAACACGTTGGAAGCAACAGAATTGCGATCCGAGAAACCTTTGACGAGAAAATCGCGAGCATTTCCAAATCCCGATCTCGTGTTTTTTGAACTCCAGAACCGTGTTTGTGCATTTCTCATGACTAATTCCGACGTAAAACGACGCGAGGAACACGTTGGAAGCGACAGAATTGCGATCCGAGAAACCTTTGACGAGAAAATCGCGAGCATTTCCAAATCCCGATCTCGTGTTTTTTGAACTCCAGAACCGTGTTTGTGCATTTCTCAAGACTAATTCCGACGTAAAATGACACGAGGAATACGTTGAAAGCGACAGAATTGCGTTCCGAGCAACCGTTGACGAGAAAATCGCGAGCATTCCCAAATCCTGATCTCGTGTTTTTTGGACTCCAGAACCGTGTTTGTGCATTTCTCAAGACTAATTCCGACGAAAAATGACACGAGGAATACGTTGGAAGCGACAGAATTGCGATCCGAGCAACCGTTGACGAGAAAATCGCGAGCATTACCAAAACCTGATCTCGTGCTTTTGGAAATCCAGAAATGCTTGCGTGCATTTCTCATGACTATTTCCGACGTAAAATGACGCGAGGAACACGTTGGAAGCGACAGAATTGCGTTCCGAGCAACCGTTGACGAGAAAATCGCGAGCATTCCCAAATCCTGAACTCGTGTTTTTTGAACTCCAGAACCGTGTTTGTGCATTTCTCAAGACTAATTCCGACGTAAAATGACACGAGGAATACGTTGAAAGCGACAGAACTGCGTTCCGAGCAACCGTTGACGAGAAAATCGCGAGCATTCCCAAATCCTGATCTCGTGTTTTTTGGACTCCAGAACCGTGTTTGTGCATTTCTCAAGACTAATTCCGACGTAAAATGGCACGAGGAATACGTTGGAAGCGACAGAATTGCGTTCCGAGCAACCGTTGACGAGAAAATCGCGAGCATTCCCAAATCCTGATCTCGTGTTTTTTGAACTCCAGAACCGTGTTTGTGCATTTCTCAAGACTAATTCCGACGTAAAATGGCACGAGGAATACGTTGGAAGCGACAGAATTGCGATCCGAGAAACCTTTGACGAGAAAATCGCGAGCATTCCCAAATCCTGATCTCGTGTTTTTTGAACTCCAGAACCGTGTTTGTGCATTTCTCAAGACTAATTCCGACGTAAAATGACACGAGGAATACGTTGAAAGCGACAGAATTGCGTTCCGAGCAACCGTTGACGAGAAAATCGCGAGCATTCCCAAATCCTGATCTCGTGTTTTTTGGACTCCAGAACCGTGTTTGTGCATTTCTCAAGACTAATTCCGACGTAAAATGGCACGAGGAATACGTTGAAAGCGACAGAATTGCGTTCCGAGCAACCGTTGACGAGAAAATCGCGAGCATTCCCAAATCCTGATCTCGTGTTTTTTGGACTGCAGAACCGTGTTTGTGCATTTCTCAAGACTAATTCCGACGTAAAATGGCACGAGGAATACGTTGGAAGCGACAGAATTGCGTTCCGAGCAACCGTTGACGAGAAAATCGCGAGCATTCCCAAATCCTGATCTCGTGTTTTTTGAACTCCAGAACCGTGTTTGTGCATTTCTCAAGACTAATTCCGACGTAAAATGGCACGAGGAATACGTTGGAAGCGACAGAATTGCGATCCGAGAAACCCTTGACCAGAAAATCGCGAGCATTCCCAAAACCTGAATTCGTGTTTTTTGGACTCCAGAACCGTGTTTGTGCGTTTCTCATGACGAATTCCGACGTAAAACGACGCGAGGAACACGTTGGAAGCAACAGAATTGCGATCCGAGAAACCTTTGACGAGAAAATCGCGAGCATTTCCAAATCCCGATCTCGTGTTTTTTGAACTCCAGAACCGTGTTTGTGCATTTCTCATGACTAATTCCGACGTAAAACGACGCGAGGAACACGTTGGAAGCGACAGAATTGCGATCCGAGAAACCTTTGACGAGAAAATCGCGAGCATTTCCAAATCCCGATCTCGTGTTTTTTGAACTCCAGAACCGTGTTTGTGCATTTCTCAAGACTAATTCCGACGTAAAATGACACGAGGAATACGTTGAAAGCGACAGAATTGCGTTCCGAGCAACCGTTGACGAGAAAATCGCGAGCATTCCCAAATCCTGATCTCGTGTTTTTTGGACTCCAGAACCGTGTTTGTGCATTTCTCAAGACTAATTCCGACGAAAAATGACACGAGGAATACGTTGGAAGCGACAGAATTGCGATCCGAGCAACCGTTGACGAGAAAATCGCGAGCATTACCAAAACCTGATCTTGTGCTTTTGGAAATCCAGAAATGCTTGCGTGCATTTCTCATGACTATTTCCGACGTAAAATGACGCGAGGAACACGTTGGAAGCGACAGAATTGCGTTCCGAGCAACCGTTGACGAGAAAATCGCGAGCATTCCCAAATCCTGAACTCGTGTTTTTTGAACTCCAGAACCGTGTTTGTGCATTTCTCAAGACTAATTCCGACGTAAAATGACACGAGGAATACGTTGAAAGCGACAGAACTGCGTTCCGAGCAACCGTTGACGAGAAAATCGCGAGCATTCCCAAATCCTGATCTCGTGTTTTTTGGACTCCAGAACCGTGTTTGTGCATTTCTCAAGACTAATTCCGACGTAAAATGGCACGAGGAATACGTTGGAAGCGACAGAATTGCGTTCCGAGCAACCGTTGACGAGAAAATCGCGAGCATTCCCAAATCCTGATCTCGTGTTTTTTGAACTCCAGAACCGTGTTTGTGCATTTCTCAAGACTAATTCCGACGTAAAATGGCACGAGGAATACGTTGGAAGCGACAGAATTGCGATCCGAGAAACCTTTGACGAGAAAATCGCGAGCATTCCCAAAACCTGAATTCGTGTTTTTTGGACTCCAGAACCGTGTTTGTGCGTTTCTCATGACGAATTCCGACGTAAAACGACGCGAGGAACACGTTGGAAGCAACAGAATTGCGATCCGAGAAACCTTTGACGAGAAAATCGCGAGCATTTCCAAATCCCGATCTCGTGTTTTTTGAACTCCAGAACCGTGTTTGTGCATTTCTCATGACTAATTCCGACGTAAAACGACGCGAGGAACACGTTGGAAGCGACAGAATTGCGATCCGAGAAACCTTTGACGAGAAAATCGCGAGCATTTCCAAATCCCGATCTCGTGTTTTTTGAACTCCAGAACCGTGTTTGTGCATTTCTCAAGACTAATTCCGACGTAAAATGACACGAGGAATACGTTGAAAGCGACAGAATTGCGTTCCGAGCAACCGTTGACGAGAAAATCGCGAGCATTCCCAAATCCTGATCTCGTGTTTTTTGGACTCCAGAACCGTGTTTGTGCATTTCTCAAGACTAATTCCGACGTAAAATGGCACGAGGAATACGTTGGAAGCGACAGAATTGCGTTCCGAGCAACCGTTGACGAGAAAATCGCGAGCATTCCCAAAACCTGAATTCGTGTTTTTTGGACTCCAGAACCGTGTTTGTGCGTTTCTCATGACGAATTCCGACGTAAAACGACGCGAGGAACACGTTGGAAGCAACAGAATTGCGATCCGAGAAACCTTTGACGAGAAAATCGCGAGCATTTCCAAATCCCGATCTCGTGTTTTTTGAACTCCAGAACCGTGTTTGTGCATTTCTCATGACTAATTCCGACGTAAAACGACGCGAGGAACACGTTGGAAGCGACAGAATTGCGATCCGAGAAACCTTTGACGAGAAAATCGCGAGCATTTCCAAATCCCGATCTCGTGTTTTTTGAACTCCAGAACCGTGTTTGTGCATTTCTCAAGACTAATTCCGACGTAAAATGACACGAGGAATACGTTGAAAGCGACAGAATTGCGTTCCGAGCAACCGTTGACGAGAAAATCGCGAGCATTCCCAAATCCTGATCTCGTGTTTTTTGGACTCCAGAACCGTGTTTCTGCATTTCTCAAGACTAATTCCGACGTAAAATGGCACGAGGAATACGTTGGAAGCGACAGAATTGCGTTCCGAGCAACCGTTGACGAGAAAATCGCGAGCATTCCCAAATCCTGATCTGGTGTTTTTTGAACTCCAGAACCGTGTTTGTGCATTTCTCAAGACTAATTCCGACGTAAAATGACACGAGGAATACGTTGGAAGCGACAGAATTGCGATCCGAGAAACCCTTGACGAGAAAATCGCGAGCATTCCCAAAACCTGAATTTGTGTTTTTTGGACTCCAGAACCGTGTTTGTGCGTTTCTCATGACTAATTCCGACGTAAAATGACACGAGGAATACGTTGAAAGCGACAGAATTGCGTTCCGAGCAACCGTTGACGAGAAAATCGCGAGCATTCCCAAATCCTGATCTCGTGTTTTTTGAACTCCGGAACCGTGTTTGTGCATTTCTCAAGACTAATTCCGACGTAAAATAGCACGAGGAATACGTTGGAAGCGACAGAATTGCGTTCCGAGCAACCGTTGACGAGAAAATCGCGAGCATTCCCAAATCCTGATCTCGTGTTTTTTGAACTCCAGAACCGTGTTTGTGCATTTCTCAAGACTAATTCCGATGTAAAATGGCACGAGGAATACGTTGGAAGCGACAGAATTGCGATCCGAGAAACCCTTGACGAGAAAATCGCGAGCATTCCCAAAACCTGAATTCGTGTTTTTTGGACTCCAGAACCGTGTTTGTGCATTTCTCACGACTAATTCCGACGTAAAATAGCACGAGGAATACGTTGGAAGCGACAGAATTGCGTTCCGAGCAACCGTTGACGAGAAAATCGCGAGCATTCCCAAATCCTGATCTCGTGTTTTTTGAACTCCAGAACCGTGTTTGTGCATTTCTCAAGACTAATTCCGACGTAAAATGGCACGAGGAATACGTTGGAAGCGACAGAATTGCGATCCGAGAAACCCTTGACGAGAAAATCGCGAGCATTCCCAAAACCTGAACTCGTGTTATTTGAACTCCAGAACCGTGTTTGTGCATTTCTCAAGACTAATTCCGACGTAAAATGACACGAGGAATACGTTGGAAGCGACAGAATTGCGTTCCGAGCAACCGTTGACGAGAAAATCGCGAGCATTCCCAAATCCTGATCTCGTGTTTTTTGAACTCCAGAACCGTGTTTGTGCATTTCTCACGACTAATTCCGACGTAAAATGACACGAGGAGTACGTTGGAAGCGACAGAATTGCGATCCGAGAAACCGTTGACGAGAAAATCGCGAGCATTCCCAAAACCTGAATTCGTGTTTTTTGGACTCCAGAACCGTGTTTGTGCAATTCTCATGACTAATTCCGACGTAAAACGACGCGAGGAATACGTTGGAAGCGACAGAATTGCGATCCGAGAAACCGTTGACGAGAAAATCGCGAGCATTCCCAAAACCTGATCTCGTGTTTTTTGGACACCAGAAACGTTTACGTGCACTGCTCGTGACTGTTTCCGACGTAAAATGGCACGAGGAATACGTTGGAAGCGACAGAATTGCGTTCCGAGCAACCGTTGACGAGAAAATCGCGAGCATTCCCAAATCCTGATCTCGTGTTTTTTGAACTCCAGAACCGTGTTTGTGCATTTCTCAAGACTAATTCCGACGTAAAATGACACGAGGAGTACGTTGGAAGCGACAGAATTGCGATCCGAGAAACCTTTGACGAGAAAATCGCGAGCACTTCCAAATCCCGATCTCGTGTTTTTTGAACTCCAGAACCGTGTTTGTGCATTTCTCAAGACTAATTCCGACGTAAAATGACACGAGGAATACGTTGAAAGCGACAGAATTGCGTTCCGAGCAACCGTTGACGAGAAAATCGCGAGCATTCCCAAATCCTGATCTCGTGTTTTTTGGACTCCAGAACCGTGTTTGTGCATTTCTCACGACTAATTCCGACGTAAAATAGCACGAGGAATACGTTGGAAGCGACAGAATTGCGTTCCGAGCAACCGTTGACGAGAAAATCGCGAGCATTCCCAAATCCTGATCTCGTGTTTTTTGAACTCCAGAACCGTGTTTGTGCATTTCTCAAGACTAATTCCGACGTAAAATGGCACGAGGAATACGTTGGAAGCGACATAATTGCGATCCGAGAAACCCTTGACGAGAAAATCGCGAGCATTCCCAAAACCTGAACTCGTGTTATTTGAACTCCAGAACCGTGTTTGTGCATTTCTCAAGACTAATTCCGACGTAAAATGACACGAGGAATACGTTGGAAGCGACAGAATTGCGTTCCGAGCAACCGTTGACGAGAAAATCGCGAGCATTCCCAAATCCTGATCTCGTGTTTTTTGAACTCCAGAACCGTGTTTGTGCATTTCTCATGACTAATTCCGACGTAAAATGACACGAGGAATACGTTGGAAGCGACAGAATTGCGATCCGAGCAACCGTTGACGAGAAAATCGCGAGCATTCCCAAAACCTGAATTCGTGTTTTTTGGACTCCAGAACCGTGTTTGTGCATTTCTCATGACTAATTCCGACGTAAAACGACGCGAGGAACACGTTGGAAGCGACAGAATTGCGATCCGAGAAACCGTTGACGAGAAAATCGCGAGCATTCCCAAAACCTGAATTCGTGTTTTTTGGAATCCAGAGCCGTGTTTGTGCATTTCTCATGACTAATTCCGACGTAAAATGACACGAGGAATACGTTGGAAGCGACAGAATTGCGATCCGAGAAACCTTTGACGAGAAAATCGCGAGCATTCCCAAAACCTGATCTCGTGTTTTTTGGACTCCAGAAACGTTTACGTGCACTGCTCGTGACTGTTTCCGACGTAAAATGGCGCGAGGAACGCGTCGGAAGCGACAGAATTGCGATCCGAGCAACCGTTGATGAGAAAATCGCGAGCATTCCCAAAACCTGAATTCGTGTTTTTTGGACTCCAGAACCGTGTTTGTGCATTTCTCATGACTAATTCCGACGTAAAACCACGCGAGGAACACGTTGGAAGCGACAGAATTGCGATCCGAGAAACCTTTGACGAGAAAATCGCGAGCATTTCCAAATCCCGATCTCGTGTTTTTTGAACTCCAGAACCGTGTTTGTGCATTTCTCAAGACTAATTCCGACGTAAAATGACACGAGGAATACGTTGGAAGCGACAGAATTGCGATCCCAGAAACCGTTGACGAGAAAATCGCGAGCATTCCCAAAACCTGATCTCGTGTTTTTTGGACTCCAGAAACATTTCCGTGCACTGCTCGTGACTGTTTCCGACGTAAAATGGCGCGAGGAACGCGTCGGAAGCGACAGAATTGCGATCCGAGCAACCGTTGACGAGAAAATCGCAAGCATTTCCAAATCCCGATCTCGTGTTTTTTGAACTCCAGAACCGTGTTTGTGCATTTCTCAAGACTAATTCCGAAGTAAAATGACACGAGGAATACATTGGAAGCGACAGAATTGCGATCCCAGAAACCGTTGACGAGAAAATCGCGAGCATTCCCAAAACCTGAATTCGTGTTTTTTGGACTCCAGAACCGTGTTTGTGCATTTCTCATGACTAATTCCGACGTAAAACCACGCGAGGAACACGTTGGAAGCGACAGAATTGCGATCCGAGAAACCTTTGACGAGAAAATCGCGAGCATTTCCAAATCCCGATCTCGTGTTTTTTGAACTCCAGAACCGTGTTTGTGCATTTCTCAAGACTAATTCCGACGTAAAATGACACGAGGAATACGTTGGAAGCGACAGAATTGCGGTCCCAGAAACCGTTGACGAGAAAATCGCGAGCATTCCCAAAACCTGAACTCGTGTTTTTTGGACTCCAGAAACGTTTTCGTGCATTTCTCGTGACTGTTTCCGATGTAAAATGACGCGAGGAAGACGTTGGAAGCGACAGAATTGCGCTCCGAGCAACCGTTGACGAGAAAATCGCGAGCATTCCCAAATCCTGATCTCGTGTTTTTTGAACTCCAGAACCGTGTTTGTGCATTTCTCAAGACTAATTCCGACGTAAAATGACACGAGGAATACGTTGGAAGCGACTGAATTGCGATCCGAGAAACCGTTGACGAGAAAATCGCGAGCATTCCGAAAACCTGAATTCGTGTTTTTTGGACACCAGAACCGTGTTTGTGCATTTCTCATGACTAATTCCGACGTAAAACGACGCGAGGAACACGTTGGAAGCGACAGAATTGCGCTCCGAGCAACCGTTGACGAGAAAATCGCGAGCATTCCCAAAACCTGAATTCGTGTTTTTTGGAATCCAGAGCCGTGTTTGTGCATTTCTCATGACTAATTCCGACGTAAAATGACACGAGGAATACGTTGGAAGCGACAGAATTGCGATCCGAGAAACCTTTGACGAGAAAATCGCGAGCATTCCCAAAACCTGATCTCGTGTTTTTTGGACTCCAGAAACGTTTACGTGCACTGCTCGTGACTGTTTCCGACGTAAAATGGCGCGAGGAACGCGTCGGAAGCGACAGAATTGCGATCCGAGCAACCGTTGATGAGAAAATCGCGAGCATTCCCAAAACCTGAATTCGTGTTTTTTGGACTCCAGAACCGTGTTTGTGCATTTCTCATGACTAATTCCGACGTAAAACCACGCGAGGAACACGTTGGAAGCGACAGAATTGCGATCCGAGAAACCTTTGACGAGAAAATCGCGAGCATTTCCAAATCCCGATCTCGTGTTTTTTGAACTCCAGAACCGTGTTTGTGCATTTCTCAAGACTAATTCCGACGTAAAATGACACGAGGAATACGTTGGAAGCGACAGAATTGCGATCCCAGAAACCGTTGACGAGAAAATCGCGAGCATTCCCAAAACCTGATCTCGTGTTTTTTGGACTCCAGAAACATTTCCGTGCACTGCTCGTGACTGTTTCCGACGTAAAATGGCGCGAGGAACGCGTCGGAAGCGACAGAATTGCGATCCGAGCAACCGTTGACGAGAAAATCGCAAGCATTTCCAAATCCCGATCTCGTGTTTTTTGAACTCCAGAACCGTGTTTGTGCATTTCTCAAGACTAATTCCGAAGTAAAATGACACGAGGAATACATTGGAAGCGACAGAATTGCGATCCCAGAAACCGTTGACGAGAAAATCGCGAGCATTCCCAAAACCTGAATTCGTGTTTTTTGGACTCCAGAACCGTGTTTGTGCATTTCTCATGACTAATTCCGACGTAAAACCACGCGTGGAACACGTTGGAAGCGACAGAATTGCGATCCGAGAAACCTTTGACGAGAAAATCGCGAGCATTTCCAAATCCCGATCTCGTGTTTTTTGAACTCCAGAACCGTGTTTGTGCATTTCTCAAGACTAATTCCGACGTAAAATGACACGAGGAATACGTTGGAAGCGACAGAATTGCGATCCCAGAAACCGTTGACGAGAAAATCGCGAGCATTCCCAAAACCTGAACTCGTGTTTTTTGGACTCCAGAAACGTTTTCGTGCATTTCTCGTGACTGTTTCCGATGTAAAATGACGCGAGGAAGACGTTGGAAGCGACAGAATTGCGCTCCGAGCAACCGTTGACGAGAAAATCGCGAGCATTCCCAAATCCTGATCTCGTGTTTTTTGAACTCCAGAACCGTGTTTGTGCATTTCTCAAGACTAATTCCGACGTAAAATGACACGAGGAATACGTTGGAAGCGACTGAATTGCGATCCGAGAAACCGTTGACGAGAAAATCGCGAGCATTCCGAAAACCTGAATTCGTGTTTTTTGGACTCCAGAACCGTGTTTGTGCATTTCTCATGACTAATTCCGACGTAAATCGACGCGAGGAACACGTTGGAAGCGACAGAATTGCGATACGAGAAACCTTTGACGAGAAAATCGCGAGCATTTCCAAATCCCGATCTCGTGTTTTTTGAACTCCAGAACCGTGTTTGTGCATTTCTCAAGACTAATTCCGACGTAAAATGACACGAGGAATACGTTGGAAGCGACAGAATTGTGTTCCGAGCAACCGTTGACGAGAAAATCGCGAGCATTCCCAAATCCTGATCTCGTGTTTTTTGAACTCCAGAACCGTGTTTGTGCATTTCTTAAGACTAATTCCGACGAAAAATGACACGAGGAATACGTTGGAAGCGACAGAATTGCGATCCGAGCAACCGTTGACGAGAAAATCGCGAGCATTACCAAAAGCTGATCTCGTGCTTTTGGAAATCCAGAAATGCTTGCGTGCATTTCTCATGACTATTTCCGACGTAAAATGACGCGAGGAACACGTTGGAAGCGACAGAATTGCGATCCGAGCAACCGTTAACGAGAAAATCACGAGCATTCCCAAATCCTGATCTCGTGTTTTTTTAACTCCACAACCGTGTTTGTGCATTTCTCAAGACTAATTCCGACGTAAAATGACACGAGGAATACGTTGGAGGCGACAGAATTGCGATCCGAGCAACCGTTGACGAGAAAATCGCCAGCATTACCAAAACCTGATCTCGTGTTTTTGGAAATCCAGAAATGCTTGCGTGCATTTCTCATGACTATTTCCGACCTAAAATGACGCGAGGAACACGTTGGAAGCGACAGAATTGCGTTCCGAGCAACCGTTGACGAGAAAATCGCGAGCATTCCCAAATCCTGATCTCGTGTTTTTTGGACTCCAGAACCGTGTTTGTGCATTTCTCATGACTAATTCCGACGTAAAACCACGCGAGGAACACGTTGGAAGCGACAGAATTGCGATCCGAGAAACCTTTGACGAGAAAATCGCGAGCATTTCCAAATCCCGATCTCGTGTTTTTTGAACTCCAGAACCGTGTTTGTGCATTTCTCAAGACTAATTCCGACGTAAAATGACACGAGGAATACGTTGGAAGCGACTGAATTGCGATCCGAGAAACCGTTGACGAGAAAATCGCGAGCATTCCGAAAACCTGAATTCGTGTTTTTTGGACTCCAGAACCGTGTTTGTGCATTTCTCATGACTAATTCCGACGTAAAACGACGCGAGGAACACGTTGGAAGCGACAGAATTGCGATACGAGAAACCTTTGACGAGAAAATCGCGAGCATTTCCAAATCCCGATCTCGTGTTTTTTGAACTCGAGAACCGTGTTTGTGCATTTCTCAAGACTAATTCCGACGTAAAATGACACGAGGAATACGTTGGAAGCGACAGAATTGTGTTCCGAGCAACCGTTGACGAGAAAATCGCGAGCATTCCCAAATCCTGATCTCGTGTTTTTTGAACTCCAGAACCGTGTTTGTGCATTTCTTAAGACTAATTCCGACGAAAAATGACACGAGGAATACGTTGGAAGCGACAGAATTGCGATCCGAGCAACCGTTGACGAGAAAATCGCGAGCATTACCAAAAGCTGATCTCGTGCTTTTGGAAATCCAGAAATGCTTGCGTGCATTTCTCATGACTATTTCCGACGTAAAATGACGCGAGGAACACGTTGGAAGCGACAGAATTGCGATCCGAGCAACCGTTAACGAGAAAATCACGAGCATTCCCAAATCCTGATCTCGTGTTTTTTTAACTCCACAACCGTGTTTGTGCATTTCTCAAGACTAATTCCGACGTAAAATGACACGAGGAATACGTTGGAGGCGACAGAATTGCGATCCGAGCAACCGTTGACGAGAAAATCGTCAGCATTACCAAAACCTGATCTCGTGTTTTTGGAAATCCAGAAATGCTTGCGTGCATTTCTCATGACTATTTCCGACCTAAAATGACGCGAGGAACACGTTGGAAGCGACAGAATTGCGTTCCGAGCAACCGTTGACGAGAAAATCGCGAGCATTCCCAAATCCTGATCTCGTGTTTTTTGAACGCCAGAACCGTGTTTGTGCATTTCTCAAGACTAATTCCGACGTAAAATGACACGAGGAATACGTTGAAAGCGACAGAATTGCGTTCCGAGCAACCGTTGACGAGAAAATCGCGAGCATTCCCAAATCCTGATCTCGTGTTTTTTGGACTCCAGAACCGTGTTTGTGCATTTCTCATGACTAATTCCGACGTAAAACCACGCGAGGAACACGTTGGAAGCGACAGAATTGCGATCCGAGCAACCGTTGACGAGAAAATCACGAGCATTCCCAAATCCTGATCTCGTGTTTTTTGAACTCCAGAACCGTGTTTGTGCATTTCTCAAGACTAATTCCGACGTAAAATGACACGAGGAACACGTTGGAAGCGACAGAATTGCGATCCGAGAAACCTTTGACGAGAAAATCGCGAGCATTTCCAAATCCCGATCTCGTGTTTTTTGAACTCCAGAACCGTGTTTGTGCATTTCTCAAGACTAATTCCGACGTAAAATGACACGAGGAATACGTTGGAAGCGACTGAATTGCGATCCGAGAAACCGTTGACGAGAAAATCGCGAGCATTCCGAAAACCTGAATTCGTGTTTTTTGGACTCCAGAACCGTGTTTGTGCATTTCTCATGACTAATTCCGACGTAAAACGACGCGAGGAACACGTTGGAAGCGACAGAATTGCGATACGAGAAACCTTTGACGAGAAAATCGCGAGCATTTCCAAATCCCGATCTCGTGTTTTTTGAACTCGAGAACCGTGTTTGTGCATTTCTCAAGACTAATTCCGACGTAAAATGACACGAGGAATACGTTGGAAGCGACAGAATTGTGTTCCGAGCAACCGTTGACGAGAAAATCGCGAGCATTCCCAAATCCTGATCTCGTGTTTTTTGAACTCCAGAACCGTGTTTGTGCATTTCTTAAGACTAATTCCGACGAAAAATGACACGAGGAATACGTTGGAAGCGACAGAATTGCGATCCGAGCAACCGTTGACGAGAAAATCGCGAGCATTACCAAAAGCTGATCTCGTGCTTTTGGAAATCCAGAAATGCTTGCGTGCATTTCTCATGACTATTTCCGACGTAAAATGACGCGAGGAACACGTTGGAAGCGACAGAATTGCGATCCGAGCAACCGTTAACGAGAAAATCACGAGCATTCCCAAATCCTGATCTCGTGTTTTTTTAACTCCACAACCGTGTTTGTGCATTTCTCAAGACTAATTCCGACGTAAAATGACACGAGGAATACGTTGGAGGCGACAGAATTGCGATCCGAGCAACCGTTGACGAGAAAATCGTCAGCATTACCAAAACCTGATCTCGTGTTTTTGGAAATCCAGAAATGCTTGCGTGCATTTCTCATGACTATTTCCGACCTAAAATGACGCGAGGAACACGTTGGAAGCGACAGAATTGCGTTCCGAGCAACCGTTGACGAGAAAATCGCGAGCATTCCCAAATCCTGATCTCGTGTTTTTTGAACGCCAGAACCGTGTTTGTGCATTTCTCAAGACTAATTCCGACGTAAAATGACACGAGGAATACGTTGAAAGCGACAGAATTGCGTTCCGAGCAACCGTTGACGAGAAAATCGCGAGCATTCCCAAATCCTGATCTCGTGTTTTTTGGACTCCAGAACCGTGTTTGTGCATTTCTCATGACTAATTCCGACGTAAAACCACGCGAGGAACACGTTGGAAGCGACAGAATTGCGATCCGAGAAACCTTTGACGAGAAAATCGCGAGCATTTCCAAATCCCGATCTCGTGTTTTTTGAACACCAGAACCGTGTTTGTGCATTTCTCAAGACTAATTCCGACGTAAAATGACACGAGGAATACGTTGGAAGCGACAGAATTGCGATCCCAGAAACCGTTGACGAGAAAATCGCAAGCATTCCCAAAACCTGAACTCGTGTTTTTTGGACTCCAGAAACGTTTTCGTGCATTTCTCGTGACTGTTTCCGATGTAAAATGACGCGAGGAAGACGTTGGAAGCGACAGAATTGCGCTCCGAGCAACCGTTGACGAGAAAATCGCGAGCATTCCCAAATCCTGATCTCGTGTTTTTTGAACTCCAGAACCGTGTTTGTGCATTTCTCAAGACTAATTCCGACGTAAAATGACACGAGGAATACGTTGGAAGCGACTGAATTGCGATCCGAGAAACCGTTGACGAGAAAATCGCGAGCATTCCGAAAACCTGAATTCGTGTTTTTTGGACTCCAGAACCGTGTTTGTGCATTTCTCATGACTAATTCCGACGTAAAACGACCCGAGGAACACGTTGGAAGCGACAGAATTGCGCTCCGAGCAACCGTTGACGAGAAAATCGCGAGCATTCCCAAATCCTGATCTCGTGTTTTTTGAACTCCAGAACCGTGTTTGTGCATTTCTCAAGACTAATTCCGACGTAAAATGACACGAGGAATACGTTGGAAGCGACTGAATTGCGATCCGAGAAACCGTTGACGAGAAAATCGCGAGCATTCCGAAAACCTGAATTCGTGTTTTTTGGACTCCAGAACCGTGTTTGTGCATTTCTCATGACTAATTCCGACGTAAAACGACGCGAGGAACACGTTGGAAGCGACAGAATTGCGATACGAGAAACCTTTGACGAGAAAATCGCGAGCATTTCCAAATCCCGATCTCGTGTTTTTTGAACTCCAGAACCGTGTTTGTGCATTTCTCAAGACTAATTCCGACGTAAAATGACACGAGGAATACGTTGGAAGCGACAGAATTGTGTTCCGAGCAACCGTTGACGAGAAAATCGCGAGCATTCCCAAATCCTGATCTCGTGTTTTTTGAACTCCAGAACCGTGTTTGTGCATTTCTTAAGACTAATTCCGACGAAAAATGACACGAGGAATACGTTGGAAGCGACAGAATTGCGATCCGAGCAACCGTTGACGAGAAAATCGCGAGCATTACCAAAAGCTGATCTCGTGCTTTTGGAAATCCAGAAATGCTTGCGTGCATTTCTCATGACTATTTCCGACGTAAAATGACGCGAGGAACACGTTGGAAGCGATAGAATTGCGATCCGAGCAACCGTTAACGAGAAAATCACGAGCATTCCCAAATCCTGATCTCGTGTTTTTTTAACTCCACAACCGTGTTTGTGCATTTCTCAAGACTAATTCCGACGTAAAATGACACGAGGAATACGTTGGAGGCGACAGAATTGCGATCCGAGCAACCGTTGACGAGAAAATCGCCAGCATTACCAAAACCTGATCTCGTGTTTTTGGAAATCCAGAAATGCTTGCGTGCATTTCTCATAACTATTTCCGACCTAAAATGACGCGAGGAACACGTTGGAAGCGACAGAATTGCGTTCCGAGCAACCGTTGACGAGAAAATCGCGAGCATTCCCAAATCCTGATCTCGTGTTTTTTGAACTCCAGAACCGTGTTTGTGCATTTCTCAAGACTAATTCCGACGTAAAATGACACGAGGAATACGTTGAAAGCGACAGAATTGCGTTCCGAGCAACCGTTGACGAGAAAATCGCGAGCATTCCCAAATCCTGATCTCGTGTTTTTTGGACTCCAGAACCGTGTTTGTGCATTTCTCAAGACTAATTCCGAGGTAAAATGGCACGAGGAATACGTTGAAAGCGACAGAATTGCGTTCCGAGCAACCGTTGACGAGAAAATCGCGAGCATTCCCAAATCCTGATCTCGTGTTTTTTGGACTGCAGAACCGTGTTTGTGCATTTGTCAAGACTAATTCCGACGTAAAACCACGCGAGGAACACGTTGGAAGCGACAGAATTGCGATCCGAGAAACCTTTGACGAGAAAATCGCGAGCATTTCCAAATCCCGATCTCGTGTTTTTTGAACTCCAGAACCGTGTTTGTGCATTTCTCAAGACTAATTCCGACGTAAAATGACACGAGGAATACGTTGGAAGCGACAGAATTGCGATCCCAGAAACCGTTGACGAGAAAATCGCAAGCATTCCCAAAACCTGAACTCGTGTTTTTTGGACTCCAGAAACGTTTTCGTGCATTTCTCGTGACTGTTTCCGATGTAAAATGACGCGAGGAAGACGTTGGAAGCTACAGAATTGCGCTCCGAGCAACCGTTGACGAGAAAATCGCGAGCATTCCCAAATCCTGATCTCGTGTTTTTTGAACTCCAGAACCGTGTTTGTGCATTTCTCAAGACTAATTCCGACGTAAAATGACACGAGGAATACGTTGGAAGCGACTGAATTGCGATCCGAGAAACCGTTGACGAGAAAATCGCGAGCATTCCGAAAACCTGAATTCGTGTTTTTTGGACTCCAGAACCGTGTTTGTGCATTTCTCATGACTAATTCCGACGTAAAACGACGCGAGGAACACGTTGGAAGCGACAGAATTGCGATCCGAGAAACCTTTGACGAGAAAATCGCGAGCATTTCCAAATCCCGGTCTCGTGTTTTTTGAACTCCAGAACCGTGTTTGTGCATTTCTCAAGACTAATTCCGACGTAAAATGACACGAGGAATACGTTGGAAGCGACAGAATTGTGTTCCGAGCAACCGTTGACGAGAAAATCGCGAGCATTCCCAAATCCTGATCTCGTGTTTTTTGAACTCCAGAACCGTGTTTGTGCATTTCTCGAGACTAATTCCGACGAAAAATGACACGAGGAATACGTTGGAAGCGACAGAATTGCGATCCGAGCAACCGTTGACGAGAAAATCGCGAGCATTACCAAAACCTGATCTCGTGCTTTTGGAAATCCAGAAATGCTTGCGTGCATTTCTCATGACTATTTCCGACGTAAAATGACGCGAGGAACACGTTGGAAGCGACAGAATTGCGATCCGAGCAACCGTTGACGAGAAAATCACGAGCATTCCCAAATCCTGATCTCGTGTTTTTTGAACTCCAGAACCGTGTTTGTGCATTTCTCAAGACTAATTCCGACGTAAAATGACACGAGGAATACGTTGGAAGCGACTGAATTGCGATCCGAGAAACCGTTGACGAGAAAATCGCGAGCATTCCGAAAACCTGAATTCGTGTTTTTTGGACTCCAGAACCGTGTTTGTGCATTTCTCATGACTAATTCCGACGTAAAACGACGCGAGGAACACGTTGGAAGCGACAGAATTGCGATCCGAGAAACCTTTGACGAGAAAATCGCGAGCATTTCCAAATCCCGATCTCGTGTTTTTTGAACTCCAGAACCGTGTTTGTGCATTTCTCAAGACTAATTCCGACGTAAAATGACACGAGGAATACGTTGGAAGCGACAGAATTGTGTTCCGAGCAACCGTTGACGAGAAAATCGCGTGCATTCCCAAATCCTGATCTCGTGTTTTTTGAACTCCAGAACCGTGTTTGTGCATTTCTCAAGACTAATTCCGACGAAAAATGACACGAGGAATACGTTGGAAGCGACAGAATTGCGATCCGAGCAACCGTTGACGAGAAAATCGCGAACATTACCAAAACCTGATCTCGTGCTTTTGGAAATCCAGAAATGCTTGCGTGCATTTCTCATGACTATTTCCGACGTAAAATGACGCGAGGAACACGTTGGAAGCGACAGAATTGCGTTCCGAGCAACCGTTGACGAGAAAATCGCGAGCATTTCCAAATCCTGATCTCGTGTTTTTTGAACTCCAGAACCGTGTTTGTGCATTTCTCAAGACTAATTCCGACGTAAAATGTCACGAGGAATACGTTGAAAGCGACAGAATTGCGTTCCGAGCAACCGTTGACGAGAAAATCGCGAGCATTCCCAAATCCTGATCTCGTGTTTTTTGGACTGCAGAACCGTGTTTGTGCATTTCTCAAGACTAATTCCGACGTAAAATGGCACGAGGAATACGTTGGAAGCGACAGAATTGCGTTCCGAGCAACCGTTGACGAGAAAATCGCGAGCATTCCCAAATCCTGATCTCGTGTTTTTTGAACTCCAGAACCGTGTTTGTGCATTTCTCAAGACTAATTCCGACGTAAAATGTCACGAGGAATACGTTGAAAGCGACAGAATTGCGTTCCGAGCAACCGTTGACGAGAAAATCGCGAGCATTCCCAAATCCTGATCTCGTGTTTTTTGAACTCCAGAACCGTGTTTGTGCATTTCTCAAGACTAATTCCGACGTAAAATGGCACGAGGAATACGTTGGAAGCGACAGAATTGCGTTCCGAGCAACCGTTGACGAGAAAATCGCGAGCATTCCCAAATCCTGATCTCGTGTTTTTTGAACTCCAGAACCGTGTTTGTGCATTTCTCAAGACTAATTCCGACGTAAAATGACACGAGGAATACGTTGGAAGCGACTGAATTGCGATCCGAGAAACCGTTGACGAGAAAATCGCGAGCATTCCGAAAACCTGAATTCGTGTTTTTTGGACTCCAGAACCGTGTTTGTGCATTTCTCATGACTAATTGCGACGTAAAACGACGCGAGGAACACGTTGGAAGCGACAGAATTGCGATCCGAGAAACCTTTGACGAGAAAATCGCGAGCATTTCCAAATCCCGATCTCGTGTTTTTTGAACTCCAGAACCGTGTTTGTGCATTTCTCAAGACTAATTCCGACGTAAAATGACACGAGGAATACGTTGGAAGCGACAGAATTGTGTTCCGAGCAACCGTTGACGAGAAAATCGCGAGCATTCCCAAATCCTGATCTCGTGTTTTTTGAACTCCAGAACCGTGTTTGTGCATTTCTCAAGACTAATTCCGACGAAAAATGACACGAGGAATACGTTGGAAGCGACAGAATTGCGATCCGAGCCACCGTTGACGAGAAAATCGCGAGCATTACCAAAACCTGATCTCGTGCTTTTGGAAATCCAGAAATGCTTGCGTGCATTTCTCATGACTATTTCCGACGTAAAATGACGCGAGGAACACGTTGGAAGCGACAGAATTGCGTTCCGAGCAACCGTTGACGAGAAAATCGCGAGCATTCCCAAATCCTGATCTCGTGTTTTTTGAACTCCAGAACCGTGTTTGTGCATTTCTCAAGACTAATTCCGACGTAAAATGACACGAGGAATACGTTGAAAGCGACAGAATTGCGTTCCGAGCAACCGTTGACGAGAAAATCGCGAGCATTCCCAAATCCTGATCTCGTGTTTTTTGGACTCCAGAACCGTGTTTGTGCATTTCTCAAGACTAATTCCGACGTAAAATGGCACGAGGAATACGTTGAAAGCGACAGAATTGCGTTCCGAGCAACCCTTGACGAGAAAATCGCGAGCATTCCCAAATCCTGATCTCGTGTTTTTTGGACTGCAGAACCGTGTTTGTGCATTTCTCAAGACTAATTCCGACGTAAAATGGCACGAGGAATACGTTGGAAGCGACAGAATTGCGTTCCGAGCAACCGTTGACGAGAAAATCGCGAGCATTCCCAAATCCTGATCTCGGGTTTTTTGAACTCCAGAACCGTGTTTGTGCGTTTCTCAAGACTAATTCCGACGTAAAATGGCACGAGGAATACGTTGGAAGCGACAGAATTGCGATCCGAGAAACCCTTGACGAGAAAATCGCGAGCATTCCCAAAACCTGAATTCGTGTTTTTTGGACTCCAGAACCGTGTTTGTGCGTTTCTCATGACGAATTCCGACGTAAAACGACGCGAGGAACACGTTGGAAGCAACAGAATTGCGATCCGAGAAACCTTTGACGAGAAAATCGCGAGCATTTCCAAATCCCGATATCGTGTTTTTTGAACTCCAGAACCGTGTTTGTGCATTTCTCATGACTAATTCCGACGTAAAACCACGCGAGGAACACGTTGGAAGCGACAGAATTGCGATCCGAGAAACCTTTGACGAGAAAATCGCGAGCATTTCCAAATCCAGATCTCGTGTTTTTTGAACTCCAGAACCGTGTTTGTGCATTTCTCAAGACTAATTCCGACGTAAAATGACACGAGGAATACGTTGGAAGCGACAGAATTGCGATCGCAGAAACCGTTGACGAGAAAATCGCAAGCATTCCCAAAACCTGAACTCGTGTTTTTTGGACTCCAGAAACGTTTTCGTGCATTTCTCGTGACTGTTTCCGATGTAAAATGACGCGAGGAAGACGTTGGAAGCGACAGAATTGCGCTCCGAGCAACCGTTGACGAGAAAATCGCGAGCATTCCCAAATCCTGATCTCGTGTTTTTTGAACTCCAGAACCGTGTTTGTGCATTTCTCAAGACTAATTCCGACGTAAAATGACACGAGGAATACGTTGGAAGCGACTGAATTGCGATCCGAGAAACCGTTGACGAGAAAATCGCGAGCATTCCGAAAACCTGAATTCGTGTTTTTTGGACTCCAGAACCGTGTTTGTGCATTTCTCATGACTAATTCCGACGTAAAACGACGCGAGGAACACGTTGGAAGCGACAGAATTGCGCTCCGAGCAACCGTTGACGAGAAAATCGCGAGCATTCCCAAATCCTGATCTCGTGTTTTTTGAACTCCAGAACCGTGTTTGTGCATTTCTCAAGACTAATTCCGACGAAAAATGACACGAGGAATACGTTGGAAGCGACAGAATTGCGATGCGAGCAACCGTTGACGAGAAAATCGCGAGCATTACCAAAACCTGATCTCGTGCTTTTGGAAATCCAGAAATGCTTGCGTGCATTTCTCATGACTATTTCCGACGTAAAATGACGCGAGGAACACGTTGGAAGCGACAGAATTGCGTTCCGAGCAACCGTTGACGAGAAAATCGCGAGCATTCCCAAATCCTGATCTCGTGTTTTTTGAACTCCAGAACCGTGTTTGTGCATTTCTCAAGACTAATTCCGACGTAAAATGACACGAGGAATACGTTGAAAGCGACAGAATTGCGTTCCGAGCAACCGTTGACGAGAAAATCGCGAGCATTCCCAAATCCTGATCTCGTGTTTTTTGGACTCCAGAACCGTGTTTGTGCATTTCTCAAGACTAATTCCGACGTAAAATGGCACGAGGAATACGTTGAAAGCGACAGAATTGCGTTCCGAGCAACCGTTGACGAGAAAATCGCGAGCATTCCCAAATCCTGATCTCGTGTTTTTTGGACTGCAGAACCGTGTTTGTGCATTTCTCAAGACTAATTCCGACGTAAAATGGCACGAGGAATACGTTGGAAGCGACAGAATTGCGTTCCGAGCAACCGTTGACGAGAAAATCGCGAGCATTCCCAAATCCTGATCTCGGGTTTTTTGAACTCCAGAACCGTGTTTGTGCGTTTCTCAAGACTAATTCCGACGTAAAATGGCACGAGGAATACGTTGGAAGCGACAGAATTGCGATCCGAGAAACCCTTGACGAGAAAATCGCGAGCATTCCCAAAACCTGAATTCGTGTTTTTTGGACTCCAGAACCGTGTTTGTGCGTTTCTCATGACGAATTCCGACGTAAAACGACGCGAGGAACACGTTGGAAGCAACAGAATTGCGATCCGAGAAACCTTTGACGAGAAAATCGCGAGCATTTCCAAATCCCGATATCGTGTTTTTTGAACTCCAGAACCGTGTTTGTGCATTTCTCATGACTAATTCCGACGTAAAACCACGCGAGGAACACGTTGGAAGCGACAGAATTGCGATCCGAGAAACCTTTGACGAGAAAATCGCGAGCATTTCCAAATCCAGATCTCGTGTTTTTTGAACTCCAGAACCGTGTTTGTGCATTTCTCAAGACTAATTCCGACGTAAAACGACGCGAGGAACACGTTGGAAGCGACAGAATTGCGTTCCGAGCAACCCTTGACGAGAAAATCGCGAGCATTCCCAAATCCTGATCTCGTGTTTTTTGGACTGCAGAACCGTGTTTGTGCATTTCTCAAGACTAATTCCGACGTAAAATGGCACGAGGAATACGTTGGAAGCGACAGAATTGCGTTCCGAGCAACCGTTGACGAGAAAATCGCGAGCATTCCCAAATCCTGATCTCGGGTTTTTTGAACTCCAGAACCGTGTTTGTGCGTTTCTCAAGACTAATTCCGACGTAAAATGGCACGAGGAATACGTTGGAAGCGACAGAATTGCGATCCGAGAAACCCTTGACGAGAAAATCGCGAGCATTCCCAAAACCTGAATTCGTGTTTTTTGGACTCCAGAACCGTGTTTGTGCGTTTCTCATGACGAATTCCGACGTAAAACGACGCGAGGAACACGTTGGAAGCAACAGAATTGCGATCCGAGAAACCTTTGACGAGAAAATCGCGAGCATTTCCAAATCCCGATATCGTGTTTTTTGAACTCCAGAACCGTGTTTGTGCATTTCTCATGACTAATTCCGACGTAAAACCACGCGAGGAACACGTTGGAAGCGACAGAATTGCGATCCGAGAAACCTTTGACGAGAAAATCGCGAGCATTTCCAAATCCAGATCTCGTGTTTTTTGAACTCCAGAACCGTGTTTGTGCATTTCTCAAGACTAATTCCGACGTAAAATGACACGAGGAATACGTTGGAAGCGACAGAATTGCGATCCCAGAAACCGTTGACGAGAAAATCGCAAGCATTCCCAAAACCTGAACTCGTGTTTTTTGGACTCCAGAAACGTTTTCGTGCATTTCTCGTGACTGTTTCCGATGTAAAATGACGCGAGGAAGACGTTGGAAGCGACAGAATTGCGCTCCGAGCAACCGTTGACGAGAAAATCGCGAGCATTCCCAAATCCTGATCTCGTGTTTTTTGAACTCCAGAACCGTGTTTGTGCATTTCTCAAGACTAATTCCGACGTAAAATGACACGAGGAATACGTTGGAAGCGACTGAATTGCGATCCGAGAAACCGTTGACGAGAAAATCGCGAGCATTCCGAAAACCTGAATTCGTGTTTTTTGGACTCCAGAACCGTGTTTGTGCATTTCTCATGACTAATTCCGACGTAAAACGACGCGAGGAACACGTTGGAAGCGACAGAATTGCGCTCCGAGCAACCGTTGACGAGAAAATCGCGAGCATTCCCAAATCCTGATCTCGTGTTTTTTGAACTCCAGAACCGTGTTTGTGCATTTCTCAAGACTAATTCCGACGAAAAATGACACGAGGAATACGTTGGAAGCGACAGAATTGCGATGCGAGCAACCGTTGACGAGAAAATCGCGAGCATTACCAAAACCTGATCTCGTGCTTTTGGAAATCCAGAAATGCTTGCGTGCATTTCTCATGACTATTTCCGACGTAAAATGACGCGAGGAACACGTTGGAAGCGACAGAATTGCGTTCCGAGCAACCGTTGACGAGAAAATCGCGAGCATTCCCAAATCCTGATCTCGTGTTTTTTGAACTCCAGAACCGTGTTTGTGCATTTCTCAAGACTAATTCCGACGTAAAATGACACGAGGAATACGTTGAAAGCGACAGAATTGCGTTCCGAGCAACCGTTGACGAGAAAATCGCGAGCATTCCCAAATCCTGATCTCGTGTTTTTTGGACTCCAGAACCGTGTTTGTGCATTTCTCAAGACTAATTCCGACGTAAAATGGCACGAGGAATACGTTGAAAGCGACAGAATTGCGTTCCGAGCAACCGTTGACGAGAAAATCGCGAGCATTCCCAAATCCTGATCTCGTGTTTTTTGGACTGCAGAACCGTGTTTGTGCATTTCTCAAGACTAATTCCGACGTAAAATGGCACGAGGAATACGTTGGAAGCGACAGAATTGCGTTCCGAGCAACCGTTGACGAGAAAATCGCGAGCATTCCCAAATCCTGATCTCGGGTTTTTTGAACTCCAGAACCGTGTTTGTGCGTTTCTCAAGACTAATTCCGACGTAAAATGGCACGAGGAATACGTTGGAAGCGACAGAATTGCGATCCGAGAAACCCTTGACGAGAAAATCGCGAGCATTCCCAAAACCTGAATTCGTGTTTTTTGGACTCCAGAACCGTGTTTGTGCGTTTCTCATGACGAATTCCGACGTAAAACGACGCGAGGAACACGTTGGAAGCAACAGAATTGCGATCCGAGAAACCTTTGACGAGAAAATCGCGAGCATTTCCAAATCCCGATATCGTGTTTTTTGAACTCCAGAACCGTGTTTGTGCATTTCTCATGACTAATTCCGACGTAAAACCACGCGAGGAACACGTTGGAAGCGACAGAATTGCGATCCGAGAAACCTTTGACGAGAAAATCGCGAGCATTACCAAAACCTGATCTCGTGCTTTTGGAAATCCAGAAATGCTTGCGTGCATTTCTCATGACTATTTCCGACGTAAAATGACGCAAGGAACACGTTGGAAGCGACAGAATTGCGTTCCGAGCAACCGTTGACGAGAAAATCGCGAGCATTCCCAAATCCTGATCTCGTGTTTTTTGAACTCCAGAACCGTGTTTGTGCATTTCTCAAGACTAATTCCGACGTAAAATGACACGAGGAATACGTTGAAAGCGACAGAATTGCGTTCCGAGCAACCGTTGACGAGAAAATCGCGAGCATTCCCAAATCCTGATCTCGTGTTTTTTGAACTCCAGAACCGTGTTTGTGCATTTCTCAAGACTAATTCCGACGAAAAATGACACGAGGAATACGTTGGAAGCGACAGAATTGCGATGCGAGCAACCGTTGACGAGAAAATCGCGAGCATTACCAAAACCTGATCTCGTGCTTTTGGAAATCCAGAAATGCTTGCGTGCATTTCTCATGACTATTTCCGACGTAAAATGACGCGAGGAACACGTTGGAAGCGACAGAATTGCGTTCCGAGCAACCGTTGACGAGAAAATCGCGAGCATTCCCAAATCCTGATCTCGTGTTTTTTGAACTCCAGAACCGTGTTTGTGCATTTCTCAAGACTAATTCCGACGTAAAATGACACGAGGAATACGTTGAAAGCGACAGAATTGCGTTCCGAGCAACCGTTGACGAGAAAATCGCGAGCATTCCCAAATCCTGATCTCGTGTTTTTTGGACTCCAGAACCGTGTTTGTGCATTTCTCAAGACTAATTCCGACGTAAAATGGCACGAGGAATACGTTGAAAGCGACAGAATTGCGTTCCGAGCAACCGTTGACGAGAAAATCGCGAGCATTCCCAAATCCTGATCTCGTGTTTTTTGGACTGCAGAACCGTGTTTGTGCATTTCTCAAGACTAATTCCGACGTAAAATGGCACGAGGAATACGTTGGAAGCGACAGAATTGCGTTCCGAGCAACCGTTGACGAGAAAATCGCGAGCATTCCCAAATCCTGATCTCGGGTTTTTTGAACTCCAGAACCGTGTTTGTGCGTTTCTCAAGACTAATTCCGACGTAAAATGGCACGAGGAATACGTTGGAAGCGACAGAATTGCGATCCGAGAAACCCTTGACGAGAAAATCGCGAGCATTCCCAAAACCTGAATTCGTGTTTTTTGGACTCCAGAACCGTGTTTGTGCGTTTCTCATGACGAATTCCGACGTAAAACGACGCGAGGAACACGTTGGAAGCAACAGAATTGCGATCCGAGAAACCTTTGACGAGAAAATCGCGAGCATTTCCAAATCCCGATATCGTGTTTTTTGAACTCCAGAACCGTGTTTGTGCATTTCTCATGACTAATTCCGACGTAAAACCACGCGAGGAACACGTTGGAAGCGACAGAATTGCGATCCGAGAAACCTTTGACGAGAAAATCGCGAGCATTACCAAAACCTGATCTCGTGCTTTTGGAAATCCAGAAATGCTTGCGTGCATTTCTCATGACTATTTCCGACGTAAAATGACGCAAGGAACACGTTGGAAGCGACAGAATTGCGTTCCGAGCAACCGTTGACGAGAAAATCGCGAGCATTCCCAAATCCTGATCTCGTGTTTTTTGAACTCCAGAACCGTGTTTGTGCATTTCTCAAGACTAATTCCGACGTAAAATGACACGAGGAATACGTTGAAAGCGACAGAATTGCGTTCCGAGCAACCGTTGACGAGAAAATCGCGAGCATTCCCAAATCCTGATCTCGTGTTTTTTGGACTCCAGAACCGTGTTTGTGCATTTCTCATGACTAATTCCGACGTAAAACCACGCGAGGAACACGTTGGAAGCGACAGAATTGCGATCCGAGAAACCTTTGACGAGAAAATCGCGAGCATTTCCAAATCCAGATCTCGTGTTTTTTGAACTCCAGAACCGTGTTTGTGCATTTCTCAAGACTAATTCCGACGTAAAATGACACGAGGAATACGTTGGAAGCGACAGAATTGCGATCCCAGAAACCGTTGACGAGAAAATCGCAAGCATTCCCAAAACCTGAACTCGTGTTTTTTGGACTCCAGGAACGTTTTCGTGCATTTCTCGTGACTGTTTCCGATGTAAAATGACGCGAGGAAGACGTTGGAAGCGACAGAATTGCGATCCCAGAAACCGTTGACGAGAAAATCGCGAGCATTCCCAAATCCTGATCTCGGGTTTTTTGAACTCCAGAACCGTGTTTGTGCGTTTCTCAAGACTAATTCCGACGTAAAATGGCACGAGGAATACGTTGGAAGCGACAGAATTGCGATCCGAGAAACCCTTGACGAGAAAATCGCGAGCATTCCCAAAACCTGAATTCGTGTTTTTTGGACTCCAGAACCGTGTTTGTGCGTTTCTCATGACGAATTCCGACGTAAAACGACGCGAGGAACACGTTGGAAGCAACAGAATTGCGATCCGAGAAACCTTTGACGAGAAAATCGCGAGCATTTCCAAATCCCGATATCGTGTTTTTTGAACTCCAGAACCGTGTATGTGCATTTCTCATGACTAATTCCGACGTAAAACGACGCGAGGAACACGTTGGAAGCGACAGAATTGCGATCCGAGAAACCTTTGACGAGAAAATCGCGAGCATTACCAAAACCTGATCTCGTGCTTTTGGAAATCCAGAAATGCTTGCGTGCATTTCTCATGACTATTTCCGACGTAAAATGACGCAAGGAACACGTTGGAAGCGACAGAATTGCGTTCCGAGCAACCGTTGACGAGAAAATCGCGAGCATTCCCAAATCCTGATCTCGTGTTTTTTGAACTCCAGAACCGTGTTTGTGCATTTCTCAAGACTAATTCCGACGTAAAATGACACGAGGAATACGTTGAAAGCGACAGAATTGCGTTCCGAGCAACCGTTGACGAGAAAATCGCGAGCATTCCCAAATCCTGATCTCGTGTTTTTTGGACTCCAGAACCGTGTTTGTGCATTTCTCAAGACTAATTCCGACGTAAAATGGCACGAGGAATACGTTGAAAGCGACAGAATTGCGATCCGAGAAACCCTTGACGAGAAAATCGCGAGCATTCCCAAAACCTGAATTCGTGTTTTTTGGACTCCAGAACCGTGTTTGTGCGTTTCTCATGACGAATTCCGACGTAAAACGACGCGAGGAACACGTTGGAAGCAACAGAATTGCGATCCGAGAAACCTTTGACGAGAAAATCGCGAGCATTTCCAAATCCCGATATCGTGTTTTTTGAACTCCAGAACCGTGTTTGTGCATTTCTCATGACTAATTCCGACGTAAAACGACGCGAGGAACACGTTGGAATCGACAGAATTGCGATCCGAGAAACCTTTGACGAGAAAATCGCGAGCATTACCAAAACCTGATCTCGTGCTTTTGGAAATCCAGAAATGCTTGCGTGCATTTCTCATGACTATTTCCGACGTAAAATGACGCAAGGAACACGTTGGAAGCGACAGAATTGCGTTCCGAGCAACCGTTGACGAGAAAATCGCGAGCATTCCCAAATCCTGATCTCGTGTTTTTTGAACTCCAGAACCGTGTTTGTGCATTTCTCAAGACTAATTCCGACGTAAAATGACACGAGGAATACGTTGAAAGCGACAGAATTGCGTTCCGAGCAACCGTTGACGAGAAAATCGCGAGCATTCCCAAATCCTGATCTCGTGTTTTTTGGACTCCAGAACCGTGTTTGTGCATTTCTCATGACTAATTCCGACGTAAAACCACGCGAGGAACACGTTGGAAGCGACAGAATTGCGATCCGAGAAACCTTTGACGAGAAAATCGCGAGCATTTCCAAATCCAGATCTCGTGTTTTTTGAACTCCAGAACCGTGTTTGTGCATTTCTCAAGACTAATTCCGACGTAAAATGACACGAGGAATACGTTGGAAGCGACAGAATTGCGATCCCAGAAACCGTTGACGAGAAAATCGCAAGCATTCCCAAAACCTGAACTCGTGTTTTTTGGACTCCAGAAACGTTTTCGTGCATTTCTCGTGACTGTTTCCGATGTAAAATGACGCGAGGAAGACGTTGGAAGCGACAGAATTGCGCTCCGAGCAACCGTTGACGAGAAAATCGCGAGCATTCCCAAATCCTGATCTCGTGTTTTTTGAACTCCAGAACCGTGTTTGTGCATTTCTCAAGACTAATTCCGACGTAAAATGACACGAGGAATACGTTGGAAGCGACTGAATTGCGATCCGAGAAACCGTTGACGAGAAAATCGCGAGCATTCCGAAAACCTGAATTCGTGTTTTTTGGACTCCAGAACCGTGTTTGTGCACTTCTCATGACTAATTCCGACGTAAAACGACGCGAGGAACACGTTGGAAGCGACAGAATTGCGCTCCGAGCAACCGTTGACGAGAAAATCGCGAGCATTCCCAAATCCTGATCTCGTGTTTTTTGAACTCCAGAACCGTGTTTGTGCATTTCTCAAGACTAATTCCGACGTAAAATGACACGAGGAATACGTTGGAAGCGACAGAATTGCGTTCCGAGCAACCGTTGACGAGAAAATCGCGAGCATTCCCAAATCCTGATCTCGTGTTTTTTGGACTCCAGAACCGTGTTTGTGCATTTCTCATGACTAATTCCGACGGAAAACCACGCGAGGAACACGTTGGAAGCGACAGAATTGCGATCCGAGAAACCTTTGACGAGAAAATCGCGAGCATTTCCAAATCCAGATCTCGTGTTTTTTGAACTCCAGAACCGTGTTTGTGCATTTCTCAAGACTAATTCCGACGTAAAATGACACGAGGAATACGTTGGAAGCGACAGAATTGCGATCCCAGAAACCGTTGACGAGAAAATCGCAAGCATTCCCAAAACCTGAACTCGTGTTTTTTGGACTCCAGAAACGTTTTCGTGCATTTCTCGTGACTGTTTCCGATGTAAAATGACGCGAGGAAGACGTTGGAAGCGACAGAATTGCGCTCCGAGCAACCGTTGACGAGAAAATCGCGAGCATTCCCAAATCCTGATCTCGTGTTTTTTGAACTCCAGAACCGTGTTTGTGCATTTCTCAAGACTAATTCCGACGTAAAATGACACGAGGAATACGTTGGAAGCGACTGAATTGCGATCCGAGAAACCGTTGACGAGAAAATCGCGAGCATTCCGAAAACCTGAATTCGTGTTTTTTGGACTCCAGAACCGTGTTTGTGCATTTCTCATGACTAATTCCGACGTAAAACGACGCGAGGAACACGTTGGAAGCGACAGAATTGCGCTCCGAGCAACCGTTGACGAGAAAATCGCGAGCATTCCCAAATCCTGATCTCGTGTTTTTTGAACTCCAGAACCGTGTTTGTGCATTTCTCAAGACTAATTCCGACGTAAAATGACACGAGGAATACGTTGGAAGCGACTGAATTGCGATCCGAGAAACCGTTGACGAGAAAATCGCGAGCATTCCGAAAACCTGAATTCGTGTTTTTTGGACTCCAGAACCGTGTTTGTGCATTTCTCATGACTAATTCCGACGTAAAACGACGCGAGGAACACCTTGGAAGCGACAGAATTGCGATCCGAGAAACCTTTGACGAGAAAATCGCGAGCATTTCCAAATCCCGATCTCGTGTTTTTTGAACTCCAGAACCGTGTTTGTGCATTTCTCAAGACTAATTCCGACGTAAAATGACACGAGGAATACGTTGGAAGCGACAGAATTGTGTTCCGAGCAACCGTTGACGAGAAAATCGCGAGCATTCCCAAATCCTGATCTCGTGTTTTTTGAACTCCAGAACCGTGTTTGTGCATTTCTTAAGACTAATTCCGACGAAAAATGACACGAGGAATACGTTGGAAGCGACAGAATTGCGATCCGAGCAACCGTTGACGAGAAAATCGCGAGCATTACCAAAAGCTGATCTCGTGCTTTTGGAAATCCAGAAATGCTTGCGTGCATTTCTCATGACTATTTCCGACGTAAAATGACGCGAGGAACACGATGGAAGCGACAGAATTGCGATCCGAGCAACCGTTGACGAGAAAATCACGAGCATTCCCAAATCCTGATCTCGTGTTTTTTTAACTCCACAACCGTGTTTGTGCATTTCTCAAGACTAATTCCGACGTAAAATGACACGAGGAATACGTTGGAGGCGACAGAATTGCGATCCGAGCAACCGTTGACGAGAAAATCGCCAGCATTACCAAAACCTGATCTCGTGTTTTTGGAAATCCAGAAATGCTTGCGTGCATTTCTCATGACTATTTCCGACCTAAAATGACGCGAGGAACACGTTGGAAGCGACAGAATTGCGTTCCGAGCAACCGTTGACGAGAAAATCGCGAGCATTCCCAAATCCTGATCTCGTGTTTTTTGAACTCCAGAACCGTGTTTGTGCATTTCTCAAGACTAATTCCGACGTAAAATGACACGAGGAATACGTTGAAAGCGACAGAATTGCGTTTCGAGCAACCGTTGACGAGAAAATCGCGAGCATTCCCAAATCCTGATCTCGTGTTTTTTGGACTCCAGAACCGTGTTTGTGCATTTCTCAAGACTAATTCCGACGTAAAATGGCACGAGGAATACGTTGAAAGCGACAGAATTGCGTTTCGAGCAACCGTTGACGAGAAAATCGCGAGCATTCCCAAATCCTGATCTCGTGTTTTTTGGACTGCAGAACCGTGTTTGTGCATTTCTCAAGACTAATTCCGACGTAAAACCACGCGAGGAACACGTTGGAAGCGACAGAATTGCGATCCGAGAAACCTTTGACGAGAAAATTGCGAGCATTTCCAAATCCCGATCTCGTGTTTTTTGAACTCCAGAACCGTGTTTGTGCATTTCTCAAGACTAATTCCGACGTAAAATGACACGAGGAATACGTTGGAAGCGACAGAATTGCGATCCCAGAAACCGTTGACGAGAAAATCGCAAGCATTCCCAAAACCTGAACTCGTGTTTTTTGGACTCCAGAAACGTTTTCGTGCATTTCTCGTGACTGTTTCCGATGTAAAATGACGCGAGGAAGACGTTGGAAGCTACAGAATTGCGCTCCGAGCAACCGTTGACGAGAAAATCGCGAGCATTCCCAAATCCTGATCTCGTGTTTTTTGAACGCCAGAACCGTGTTTGTGCATTTCTCAAGACTAATTCCGACGTAAAATGACACGAGGAATACGTTGGAAGCGACTGAATTGCGATCCGAGAAACCGTTGACGAGAAAATCGCGAGCATTCCGAAAACCTGAATTCGTGTTTTTTGGACTCCAGAACCGTGTTTGTGCATTTCTCATGACTAATTCCGACGTAAAATGACACGAGGAATACGTTGGAGGCGACAGAATTGCGATCCGAGCAACCGTTGACGAGAAAATCGCCAGCATTACCAAAACCTGATCTCGTGTTTTTGGAAATCCAGAAATGCTTGCGTGCATTTCTCATGACTATTTCCGACCTAAAATGACGCGAGGAACACGTTGGAAGCGACAGAATTGCGTTCCGAGCAACCGTTGACGAGAAAATCGCGAGCATTCCCAAATCCTGATCTCGTGTTTTTTGAACTCCAGAACCGTGTTTGTGCATTTCTCAAGACTAATTCCGACGTAAAATGACACGAGGAATACGTTGGAAGCGACTGAATTGCGATCCGAGAAACCGTTGACGAGAAAATCGCGAGCATTCCGAAAACCTGAATTCGTGTTTTTTGGACTCCAGAACCGTGTTTGTGCATTTCTCATGACTAATTCCGACGTAAAACGACGCGAGGAACACGTTGGAAGCGACAGAATTGCGATCCGAGAAACCTTTGACGAGAAAATCGCGAGCATTTCCAAATCCCGGTCTCGTGTTTTTTGAACTCCAGAACCGTGTTTGTGCATTTCTCAAGACTAATTCCGACGTAAAATTACACGAGGAATACGTTGGAAGCGACAGAATTGTGTTCCGAGCAACCGTTGACGAGAAAATCGCGAGCATTCCCAAATCCTGATCTCGTGTTTTTTGAACTCCAGAACCGTGTTTGTGCATTTCTCAAGACTAATTCCGACGAAAAATGACACGAGGAATACGTTGGAAGCGACAGAATTGCGATCCGAGCAACCGTTGACGAGAAAATCGCGAGCATTACCAAAACCTGATCTCGTGCTTTTGGAAATCCAGAAATGCTTGCGTGCATTTCTCATGACTATTTCCGACGTAAAATGACGCGAGGAACACGTTGGAAGCGACAGAATTGCGATCCGAGCAACCGTTGACGAGAAAATCACGAGCATTCCCAAATCCTGATCTCGTGTTTTTTGAACTCCAGAACCGTGTTTGTGCATTTCTCAAGACTAATTCCGACGTAAAATGGCACGAGGAATACGTTGGAAGCGACTGAATTGCGATCCGAGAAACCTTTGACGAGAAAATCGCGAGCATTACCAAAACCTGATCTCGTGCTTTTGGAAATCCAGAAATGCTTGCGTGCATTTCTCATGACTATTTCCGACGTAAAATGACGCAAGGAACACGTTGGAAGCGACAGAATTGCGATCCGAGCAACCGTTGACGAGAAAATCGCGAGCATTACCAAAAGCTGATCTCGTGCTTTTGGAAATCCAGAAATGCTTGCGTGCATTTCTCATGACTATTTCCGACGTAAAATGACGCGAGGAACACGTTGGAAGCGACAGAATTGCGATCCGAGCAACCGTTGACGAGAAAATCACGAGCATTCCCAAATCCTGATCTCGTGTTTTTTTAACTCCACAACCGTGTTTGTGCATTTCTCAAGACTAATTCCGACGTAAAATGACACGAGGAATACGTTGGAGGCGACAGAATTGCGATCCGAGCAACCGTTGACGAGAAAATCGCCAGCATTACCAAAACCTGATCTCGTGTTTTTGGAAATCCAGAAATGCTTGCGTGCATTTCTCATGACTATTTCCGACCTAAAATGACGCGAGGAACACGTTGGAAGCGACAGAATTGCGTTCCGAGCAACCGTTGACGAGAAAATCGCGAGCATTCCCAAATTCTGATCTCGTGTTTTTTGAACTCCAGAACCGTGTTTGTGCATTTCTCAAGACTAATTCCGACGTAAAATGACACGAGGAATACGTTGAAAGCGACAGAATTGCGTTCCGAGCAACCGTTGACGAGAAAATCGCGAGCATTCCCAAATTCTGATCTCGTGTTTTTTGAACTCCAGAACCGTGTTTGTGCATTTCTCAAGACTAATTCCGACGTAAAATGACACGAGGAATACGTTGAAAGCGACAGAATTGCGTTCCGAGCAACCGTTGACGAGAAAATCGCGAGCATTCCCAAATCCTGATCTCGTGTTTTTTGGACTCCAGAACCGTGTTTGTGCATTTCTCAAGACTAATTCCGACGTAAAACCACGCGAGGAACACGTTGGAAGCGACAGAATTGCGATCCGAGAAACCTTTGACGAGAAAATCGCGAGCATTTCCAAATCCCGATCTCGTGTTTTTTGAACTCCAGAACCGTGTTTGTGCATTTCTCAAGACTAATTCCGACGTAAAATGACACGAGGAATACGTTGGAAGCGACAGAATTGCGATCCCAGAAACCGTTGACGAGAAAATCGCAAGCATTCCCAAAACCTGAACTCGTGTTTTTTGGACTCCAGAAACGTTTTCGTGCATTTCTCGTGACTGTTTCCGATGTAAAATGACGCGAGGAAGACGTTGGAAGCTACAGAATTGCGCTCCGAGCAACCGTTGACGAGAAAATCGCGAGCATTCCCAAATCCTGATCTCGTGTTTTTTGAACTCCAGAACCGTGTTTGTGCATTTCTCAAGACTAATTCCGACGTAAAATGACACGAGGAATACGTTGGAAGCGACTGAATTGCGATCCGAGAAACCGTTGACGAGAAAATCGCGAGCATTCCGAAAACCTGAATTCGTGTTTTTTGGACTCCAGAACCGTGTTTGTGCATTTCTCATGACTAATTCCGACGTAAAACGACGCGAGGAACACGTTGGAAGCGACAGAATTGCGATCCGAGAAACCTTTGACGAGAAAATCGCGAGCATTTCCAAATCCCGGTCTCGTGTTTTTTGAACTCCAGAACCGTGTTTGTGCATTTCTCAAGACTAATTCCGACGTAAAATTACACGAGGAATACGTTGGAAGCGACAGAATTGTGTTCCGAGCAACCGTTGACGAGAAAATCGCGAGCATTCCCAAATCCTGATCTCGTGTTTTTTGAACTCCAGAACCGTGTTTGTGCATTTCTCAAGACTAATTCCGACGAAAAATGACACGAGGAATACGTTGGAAGCGACAGAATTGCGATCCGAGCAACCGTTGACGAGAAAATCGCGAGCATTACCAAAACCTGATCTCGTGCTTTTGGAAATCCAGAAATGCTTGCGTGCATTTCTCATGACTATTTCCGACGTAAAATGACGCAAGGAACACGTTGGAAGCGACAGAATTGCGATCCGAGCAACCGTTGACGAGAAAATCGCGAGCGTTACCAAAAGCTGATCTCGTGCTTTTGGAAATCCAGAAATGCTTGCGTGCATTTCTCATGACTATTTCCGACGTAAAATGACGCGAGAAACACGTTGGAAGCGACAGAATTGCGATCCGAGCAACCGTTGACGAGAAAATCACGAGCATTCCCAAATCCTGATCTCGTGTTTTTTTAACTCCACAACCGTGTTTGTGCATTTCTCAAGACTAATTCCGACGTAAAATGACACGAGGAATACGTTGGAGGCGACAGAATTGCGATCCGAGCAACCGTTGACGAGAAAATCGCCAGCATTACCAAAACCTGATCTCGTGTTTTTGGAAATCCAGAAATGCTTGCGTGCATTTCTCATGACTATTTCCGACCTAAAATGACGCGAGGAACACGTTGGAAGCGACAGAATTGCGTTCCGAGCAACCGTTGACGAGAAAATCGCGAGCATTCCCAAATTCTGATCTCGTGTTTTTTGAACTCCAGAACCGTGTTTGTGCATTTCTCAAGACTAATTCCGACGTAAAATGACACGAGGAATACGTTGAAAGCGACAGAATTGCGTTCCGAGCAACCGTTGACGAGAAAATCGCGAGCATTCCCAAATCCTGATCTCGTGTTTTTTGGACTCCAGAACCGTGTTTGTGCATTTCTCAAGACTAATTCCGACGTAAAATGGCACGAGGAATACGTTGAAAGCGACAGAATTGCGTTCCGAGCAACCGTTGACGAGAAAATCGCGAGCATTCCCAAATCCTGATCTCGTGTTTTTTGGACTGCAGAACCGTGTTTGTGCATTTCTCAAGACTAATTCCGACGTAAAACCACGCGAGGAACACGTTGGAAGCGACAGAATTGCGATCCGAGAAACCTTTGACGAGAAAATCGCGAGCATTTCCAAATCCCGATCTCGTGTTTTTTGAACTCCAGAACCGTGTTTGTGCATTTCTCAAGACTAATTCCGACGTAAAATGACACGAGGAATACGTTGGAAGCGACAGAATTGCGATCCCAGAAACCGTTGACGAGAAAATCGCAAGCATTCCCAAAACCTGAACTCGTGTTTTTTGGACTCCAGAAACGTTTTCGTGCATTTCTCGTGACTGTTTCCGATGTAAAATGACGCGAGGAAGACGTTGGAAGCTACAGAATTGCGCTCCGAGCAACCGTTGACGAGAAAATCGCGAGCATTCCCAAATCCTGATCTCGTGTTTTTTGAACTCCAGAACCGTGTTTGTGCATTTCTCAAGACTAATTCCGACGTAAAATGACACGAGGAATACGTTGGAAGCGACTGAATTGCGATCCGAGAAACCGTTGACGAGAAAATCGCGAGCATTCCGAAAACCTGAATTCGTGTTTTTTGGACTCCAGAACCGTGTTTGTGCATTTCTCATGACTAATTCCGACGTAAAACGACGCGAGGAACACGTTGGAAGCGACAGAATTGCGATCCGAGAAACCTTTGACGAGAAAATCGCGAGCATTTCCAAATCCCGGTCTCGTGTTTTTTGAACTCCAGAACCGTGTTTGTGCATTTCTCAAGACTAATTCCGACGTAAAATGACACGAGGAATACGTTGGAAGCGACAGAATTGTGTTCCGAGCAACCGTTGACGAGAAAATCGCGAGCATTCCCAAATCCTGATCTCGTGTTTTTTGAACTTCAGAACCGTGTTTGTGCATTTCTCAAGACTAATTCCGACGTAAAATGGCACGAGGAATACGTTGGAAGCGACTGAATTGCGATCCGAGAAACCTTTGACGAGAAAATCGCGAGCATTACCAAAATTTGATCTCGTGCTTTTGGAAATCCAGAAATGCTTGCGTGCATTTCTCATGACTAATTCCGACGTAAAACGACGCGAGGAACACGTTGGAAGCGACAGAATTGCGATCCGAGAAACCTTTGACGAGAAAATCGCGAGCATTTCCAAATCCCGGTCTCGTGTTTTTTGAACTCCAGAACCGTGTTTGTGCATTTCTCAAGACTAATTCCGACGTAAAATGACACGAGGAATACGTTGGAAGCGACTGAATTGCGATCCGAGAAACCGTTGACGAGAAAATCGCGAGCATTCCGAAAACCTGAATTCGTGTTTTTTGGACTCCAGAACCGTGTTTGTGCATTTCTCATGACTAATTCCGACGTAAAACGACGCGAGGAACACGTTGGAAGCGACAGAATTGCGATCCGAGAAACCTTTGACGAGAAAATCGCGAGCATTTCCAAATCCCGATCTCGTGTTTTTTGAACTCCAGAACCGTGTTTGTGCATTTCTCAAGACTAATTCCGACGTAAAATGACACGAGGAATACGTTGGAAGCGACAGAATTGTGTTCCGAGCAACCGTTGACGAGAAAATCGCGAGCATTCCCAAATCCTGATCTCGTGTTTTTTGAACTCCAGAACCGTGTTTGTGCATTTCTTAAGACTAATTCCGACGAAAAATGACACGAGGAATACGTTGGAAGCGACAGAATTGCGATCCGAGCAACCGTTGACGAGAAAATCGCGAGCATTACCAAAAGCTGATCTCGTGCTTTTGGAAATCCAGAAATGCTTGCGTGCATTTCTCATGACTATTTCCGACGTAAAATGACGCGAGGAACACGTTGGAAGCGACAGAATTGCGATCCGAGCAACCGTTGACGAGAAAATCACGAGCATTCCCAAATCCTGATCTCGTGTTTTTTTAACTCCACAACCGTGTTTGTGCATTTCTCAAGACTAATTCCGACGTAAAATGACACGAGGAATACGTTGGAGGCGACAGAATTGCGATCCGAGCAACCGTTGACAAGAAAATCGCCAGCATTACCAAAACCTGATCTCGTGTTTTTGGAAATCCAGAAATGCTTGCGTGCATTTCTCATGACTATTTCCGACCTAAAATGACGCGAGGAACACGTTGGAAGCGACAGAATTGCGTTCCGAGCAACCGTTGACGAGAAAATCGCGAGCATTCCCAAATCCTGATCTCGTGTTTTTTGAACTCCAGAACCGTGTTTGTGCATTTCTCAAGACTAATTCCGACGTAAAATGACACGAGGAATACGTTGAAAGCGACAGAATTGCGTTTCGAGCAACCGTTGACGAGAAAATCGCGAGCATTCCCAAATCCTGATCTCGTGTTTTTTGGACTCCAGAACCGTGTTTGTGCATTTCTCAAGACTAATTCCGACGTAAAATGGCACGAGGAATACGTTGAAAGCGACAGAATTGCGTTCCGAGCAACCGTTGACGAGAAAATCGCGAGCATTCCCAAATCCTGATCTCGTGTTTTTTGGACTGCAGAACCGTGTTTGTGCATTTCTCAAGACTAATTCCGACGTAAAACCACGCGAGGAACACGTTGGAAGCGACAGAATTGCGATCCGAGAAACCTTTGACGAGAAAATCGCGAGCATTTCCAAATCCCGATCTCGTGTTTTTTGAACTCCAGAACCGTGTTTGTGCATTTCTCAAGACTAATTCCGACGTAAAATGACACGAGGAATACGTTGGAAGCGACAGAATTGCGATCCCAGAAACCGTTGACGAGAAAATCGCAAGCATTCCCAAAACCTGAACTCGTGTTTTTTGGACTCCAGAAACGTTTTCGTGCATTTCTCGTGACTGTTTCCGATGTAAAATGACGCGAGGAAGACGTTGGAAGCTACAGAATTGCGCTCCGAGCAACCGTTGACGAGAAAATCGCGAGCATTCCCAAATCCTGATCTCGTGTTTTTTGAACTCCAGAACCGTGTTTGTGCATTTCTCAAGACTAATTCCGACGTAAAATGACACGAGGAATACGTTGGAAGCGACTGAATTGCGATCCGAGAAACCGTTGACGAGAAAATCGCGAGCATTCCGAAAACCTGAATTCGTGTTTTTTGGACTCCAGAACCGTGTTTGTGCATTTCTCATGACTAATTCCGACGTAAAACGACGCGAGGAACACGTTGGAAGCGACAGAATTGCGATCCGAGAAACCTTTGACGAGAAAATCGCGAGCATTTCCAAATCCCGGTCTCGTGTTTTTTGAACTCCAGAACCGTGTTTGTGCATTTCTCAAGACTAATTCCGACGTAAAATGACACGAGGAATACGTTGGAAGCGACAGAATTGTGTTCCGAGCAACCGTTGACGAGAAAATCGCGAGCATTCCCAAATCCTGATCTCGTGTTTTTTGAACTCCAGAACCGTGTTTGTGCATTTCTCAAGACTAATTCCGACGAAAAATGACACGAGGAATACGTTGGAAGCGACAGAATTGCGATCCGAGCAACCGTTGACGAGAAAATCGCGAGCATTACCAAAACCTGATCTCGTGCTTTTGGAAATCCAGAAATGCTTGCGTGCATTTCTCATGACTATTTCCGACGTAAAATGACGCGAGGAACACGTTGGAAGCGACAGAATTGCGATCCGAGCAACCGTTGACGAGAAAATCACGAGCATTCCCAAATCCTGATCTCGTGTTTTTTGAACTCCAGAACCGTGTTTGTGCATTTCTCAAGACTAATTCCGACGTAAAATGGCACGAGGAATACGTTGGAAGCGACTGAATTGCGATCCGAGAAACCTTTGACGAGAAAATCGCGAGCATTACCAAAATTTGATCTCGTGCTTTTGGAAATCCAGAAATGCTTGCGTGCATTTCTCATGACTATTTCCGACGTAAAATGACGCGAGGAACACGTTGGAAGCGACAGAATTGCGTTCCGAGCAACCGTTGACGAGAAAATCGCGAGCATTCCCAAATCCTGATCTCGTGTTTTTTGAACTCCAGAACCGTGTTTGTGCATTTCTCAAGACTAATTCCGACGTAAAATGACACGAGGAATACGTTGGAAACGACAGAATTGCGTTCCGAGCAACCGTTGACGAGAAAATCGCGAGCATTCCCAAATCCTGATCTCGTGTTTTTTGGACTCCAGAACCGTGTTTGTGCATTTCTCAAGACTAATTCCGACGTAAAATGGCACGAGGAATACGTTGAAAGCGACAGAATTGCGTTCCGAGCAACCGTTGACGAGAAAATCGCGAGCATTCTCAAATCCTGATCTCGTGTTTTTTGAACTCCAGAACCGTGTTTGTGCATTTCTCAAGACTAATTCCGACGTAAAATGACACGAGGAATACGTTGGAAGCGACTGAATTGCGATCCGAGAAACCGTTGACGAGAAAATCGCGAGCATTCCGAAAACCTGAATTCGTGTTTTTTGGACTCCAGAACCGTGTTTGTGCATTTCTCATGACTAATTCCGACGTAAAACGACGCGAGGAACACGTTGGAAGCGACAGAATTGCGATCCGAGAAACCTTTGACGAGAAAATCGCGAGCATTTCCAAATCCCGGTCTCGTGTTTTTTGAACTCCAGAACCGTGTTTGTGCATTTCTCAAGACTAATTCCGACGTAAAATGACACGAGGAATACGTTGGAAGCGACAGAATTGTGTTCCGAGCAACCGTTGACGAGAAAATCGCGAGCATTCCCAAATCCTGATCTCGTGTTTTTTGAACTCCAGAACCGTGTTTGTGCATTTCTCAAGACTAATTCCGACGAAAAATGACACGAGGAATACGTTGGAAGCGACAGAATTGCGATCCGAGCAACCGTTGACGAGAAAATCGCGAGCATTACCAAAACCTGATCTCGTGCTTTTGGAAATCCAGAAATGCTTGCGTGCATTTCTCATGACTATTTCCGACGTGAAATGACGCGAGGAACACGTTGGAAGCGACAGAATTGCGATCCGAGCAACCGTTGACGAAAAAATCACGAGCATTCCCAAATCCTGATCTCGTGTTTTTTGAACTCCAGAACCGTGTTTGTGCATTTCTCAAGACTAATTCCGACGTAAAATGGCACGAGGAATACGTTGGAAGCGACTGAATTGCGATCCGAGAAACCTTTGACGAGAAAATCGCGAGCATTACCAAAATTTGATCTCGTGCTTTTGGAAATCCAGAAATGCTTGCGTGCATTTCTCATGACTATTTCCGACGTAAAATGACGCGAGGAACACGTTGGAAGCGACAGAATTGCGTTCCGAGCAACCGTTGACGAGAAAATCGCGAGCATTCCCAAATCCTGATCTCGTGTTTTTTGAACTCCAGAACCGTGTTTGTGCATTTCTCAAGACTAATTCCGACGTAAAATGACACGAGGAATACGTTGGAAACGACAGAATTGCGTTCCGAGCAACCGTTGACGAGAAAATCGCGAGCATTCCCAAATCCTGATCTCGTGTTTTTTGGACTCCAGAACCGTGTTTGTGCATTTCTCAAGACTAATTCCGACGTAAAATGGCACGAGGAATACGTTGAAAGCGACAGAATTGCGTTCCGAGCAACCGTTGACGAGAAAATCGCGAGCATTCCCAAATCCTGATCTCGTGTTTTTTGGACTGCAGAACCGTGTTTGTGCATTTCTCAAGACTAATTCCGACGTAAAATGGCACGAGGAATACGTTGGGAGCGACAGAATTGCGTTCCGAGCAACCGTTGACGAGAAAATCGCGAGCATTCCCAAATCCTGATCTCGTGTTTTTTGAACTCCAGAACCGTGTTTGTGCATTTCTCAAGACTAATTCCGACGTAAAATGGCACGAGGAATACGTTGAAAGCGACAGAATTGCGTTCCGAGCAACCGTTGACGAGAAAATCGCGAGCATTTCCAAATCCCGATCTCGTGTTTTTTGAACTCCAGAACCGTGTTTGTGCATTTTTCAAGACTAATTCCGACGTAAAATGGCACGAGGAATACGTTGAAAGCGACAGAATTGCGTTCCGAGCAACCGTTGACGAGAAAATCGCGAGCATTCCCAAATCCTGATCTCGTGTTTTTTGAACTCCAGAACCGTGTTTGTGCATTTCTCAAGACTAATTCCGACGTAAAATGACACGAGGAATACGTTGGAAGCGACTGAATTGCGATCCGAGAAACCGTTGACGAGAAAATCGCGAGCATTCCGAAAACCTGAATTCGTGTTTTTTGGACTCCAGAACCGTGTTTGTGCATTTCTCATGACTAATTCCGACGTAAAACGACGCGAGGAACACGTTGGAAGCGACAGAATTGCGATCCGAGAAACCTTTGACGAGAAAATCGCGAGCATTTCCAAATCCCGGTCTCGTGTTTTTTGAACTCCAGAACCGTGTTTGTGCATTTCTCAAGACTAATTCCGACGTAAAATGACACGAGGAATACGTTGGAAGCGACAGAATTGTGTTCCGAGCAACCGTTGACGAGAAAATCGCGAGCATTCCCAAATCCTGATCTCGTGTTTTTTGAACTCCAGAACCGTGTTTGTGCATTTCTCAAGACTAATTCCGACGAAAAATGACACGAGGAATACGTTGGAAGCGACAGAATTGCGATCCGAGCAACCGTTGACGAGAAAATCGCGAGCATTACCAAAACCTGATCTCGTGCTTTTGGAAATCCAGAAATGCTTGCGTGCATTTCTCATGACTATTTCCGACGTGAAATGACGCGAGGAACACGTTGGAAGCGACAGAATTGCGATCCGAGCAACCGTTGACGAAAAAATCACGAGCATTCCCAAATCCTGATCTCGTGTTTTTTGAACTCCAGAACCGTGTTTGTGCATTTCTCAAGACTAATTCCGACGTAAAATGGCACGAGGAATACGTTGGAAGCGACTGAATTGCGATCCGAGAAACCTTTGACGAGAAAATCGCGAGCATTACCAAAATTTGATCTCGTGCTTTTGGAAATCCAGAAATGCTTGCGTGCATTTCTCATGACTATTTCCGACGTAAAATGACGCGAGGAACACGTTGGAAGCGACAGAATTGCGTTCCGAGCAACCGTTGACGAGAAAATCGCGAGCATTCCCAAATCCTGATCTCGTGTTTTTTGAACTCCAGAACCGTGTTTGTGCATTTCTCAAGACTAATTCCGACGTAAAATGACACGAGGAATACGTTGGAAACGACAGAATTGCGTTCCGAGCAACCGTTGACGAGAAAATCGCGAGCATTCCCAAATCCTGATCTCGTGTTTTTTGGACTCCAGAACCGTGTTTGTGCATTTCTCAAGACTAATTCCGACGTAAAATGGCACGAGGAATACGTTGAAAGCGACAGAATTGCGTTCCGAGCAACCGTTGACGAGAAAATCGCGAGCATTCCCAAATCCTGATCTCGTGTTTTTTGGACTGCAGAACCGTGTTTGTGCATTTCTCAAGACTAATTCCGACGTAAAATGGCACGAGGAATACGTTGGGAGCGACAGAATTGCGTTCCGAGCAACCGTTGACGAGAAAATCGCGAGCATTCCCAAATCCTGATCTCGTGTTTTTTGAACTCCAGAACCGTGTTTGTGCATTTCTCAAGACTAATTCCGACGTAAAATGGCACGAGGAATACGTTGAAAGCGACAGAATTGCGTTCCGAGCAACCGTTGACGAGAAAATCGCGAGCATTTCCAAATCCCGATCTCGTGTTTTTTGAACTCCAGAACCGTGTTTGTGCATTTCTCAAGACTAATTCCGACGTAAAATGGCACGAGGAATACGTTGAAAGCGACAGAATTGCGTTCCGAGCAACCGTTGACGAGAAAATCGCGAGCATTCCCAAATCCTGATCTCGTGTTTTTTGAACTCCAGAACCGTGTTTGTGCATTTCTCAAGACTAATTCCGACGTAAAATGACACGAGGAATACGTTGGAAGCGACTGAATTGCGATCCGAGAAACCGTTGACGAGAAAATCGCGAGCATTCCGAAAACCTGAATTCGTGTTTTTTGGACTCCAGAACCGTGTTTGTGCATTTCTCATGACTAATTCCGACGTAAAACGACGCGAGGAACACGTTGGAAGCGACAGAATTGCGATCCGAGAAACCTTTGACGAGAAAATCGCGAGCATTTCCAAATCCCGGTCTCGTGTTTTTTGAACTCCAGAACCGTGTTTGTGCATTTCTCAAGACTAATTCCGACGTAAAATGACACGAGGAATACGTTGGAAGCGACAGAATTGTGTTCCGAGCAACCGTTGACGAGAAAATCGCGAGCATTCCCAAATCCTGATCTCGTGTTTTTTGAACTCCAGAACCGTGTTTGTGCATTTCTCAAGACTAATTCCGACGAAAAATGACACGAGGAATACGTTGGAAGCGACAGAATTGCGATCCGAGCAACCGTTGACGAGAAAATCGCGAGCATTACCAAAACCTGATCTCGTGCTTTTGGAAATCCAGAAATGCTTGCGTGCATTTCTCATGACTATTTCCGACGTAAAATGACGCGAGGAACACGTTGGAAGCGACAGAATTGCGATCCGAGCAACCGTTGACGAAAAAATCATGAGCATTCCCAAATCCTGATCTCGTGTTTTTTGAACTCCAGAACCGTGTTTGTGCATTTCTCAAGACTAATTCCGACGTAAAATGGCACGAGGAATACGTTGGAAGCGACTGAATTGCGATCCGAGAAACCTTTGACGAGAAAATCGCGAGCATTACCAAAATTTGATCTCGTGCTTTTGGAAATCCAGAAATGCTTGCGTGCATTTCTCATGACTATTTCCGACGTAAAATGACGCGAGGAACACGTTGGAAGCGACAGAATTGCGTTCCGAGCAACCGTTGACGAGAAAATCGCGAGCATTCCCAAATCCTGATCTCGTGTTTTTTGGACTGCAGAACCGTGTTTGTGCATTTCTCAAGACTAATTCCGACGTAAAATGGCACGAGGAATACGTTGGAAGCGACAGAATTGCGTTCCGAGCAACCGTTGACGAGAAAATCGCGAGCATTCCCAAATCCTGATCTCGTGTTTTTTGAACTCCAGAACCGTGTTTGTGCATTTCTCAAGACTAATTCCGACGTAAAATGGCACGAGGAATACGTTGAAAGCGACAGAATTGCGTTCCGAGCAACCGTTGACGAGAAAATCGCGAGCATTTCCAAATCCCGATCTCGTGTTTTTTGAACTCCAGAACCGTGTTTGTGCATTTCTCAAGACTAATTCCGACGTAAAATGACACGAGGAATACGTTGAAAGCGACAGAATTGCGTTCCGAGCAACCGTTGACGAGAAAATCGCGAGCATTCCCAAATCCTGATCTCGTGTTTTTTGGACTCCAGAACCGTGTTTGTGCGTTTCTCATGACTAATTCCGACGTAAAACGACGCGAGGAACACGTTGGAAGCGACAGAATTGCGATCCGAGAAACCTTTGACGAGAAAATCGCGAGCATTTCCAAATCCCGATCTCGTGTTTTTTGAACTCCAGAACCGTGTTTGTGCATTTCTCAAGACTAATTCCGACGTAAAATGACACGAGGAATACGTTGGAAGCGACAGAATTGTGTTCCGAGCAACCGTTGACGAGAAAATCGCGAGCATTCCCAAATCCTGATCTCGTGTTTTTTGAACTCCAGAACCGTGTTTGTGCATTTCTCAAGACTAATTCCGACGAAAAATGACACGAGGAATACGTTGGAAGCGACAGAATTGCGATCCGAGCAACCGTTGACGAGAAAATCGCGAGCATTACCAAAACCTGATCTCGTGCTTTTGGAAATCCAGAAATGCTTGCGTGCATTTCTCATGACTATTTCCGACGTAAAATGACGCGAGGAACACGTTGGAAGCGACAGAATTGCGTTCCGATCAACCGTTGACGAGAAAATCGCGAGCATTCCCAAATCCTGATCTCGTGTTTTTTGAACTCCAGAACCGTGTTTGTGCATTTCTCAAGACTAATTCCGACGTAAAATGACACGAGGAATACGTTGAAAGCGACAGAATTGCGTTCCGAGCAACCGTTGACGAGAAAATCGCGAGCATTCCCAAATCCTGATCTCGTGTTTTTTGGACTCCAGAACCGTGTTTGTGCATTTCTCAAGACTAATTCCGACGTAAAATGGCACGAGGAATACGTTGAAAGCGACAGAATTGCGTTCCGAGCAACCGTTGACGAGAAAATCGCGAGCATTCCCAAATCCTGATCTCGTGTTTTTTGGACTGCAGAACCGTGTTTGTGCATTTCTCAAGACTAATTCCGACGTAAAATGGCACGAGGAATACGTTGGAAGCGACAGAATTGCGTTCCGAGCAACCGTTGACGAGAAAATCGCGAGCATTCCCAAATCCGGATCTCGGGTTTTTTGAACTCCAGAACCGTGTTTGTGCGTTTCTCAAGACTAATTCCGACGCAAAATGGCACGAGGGATACGTTGGAAGCGACAGAATTGCGATCCGAGAAACCCTTGACGAGAAAATCGCGAGCATTCCCAAAACCCGAATTCGTGTTTTTTGGACTCCAGAACCGTGTTTGTGCGTTTCTCATGACGAATTCCGACGTAAAACGACGCGAGGAACACGTTGGAAGCAACAGAATTGCGATCCGAGAAACCTTTGACGAGAAAATCGCGAGCATTTCCAAATCCCGATATCGTGTTTTTTGAACTCCAGAACCGTGTTTGTGCATTTCTCATGACTAATTCCGACGTAAAACGACGCGAGGAACACGTTGGAAGCGACAGAATTGCGCTCCGAGCAACCGTTGACGAGAAAATCGCGAGCATTCCCAAATCCTGATCTCGTGTTTTTTGAACTCCAGAACCGTGTTTGTGCATTTCTCAAGACTAATTCCGACGTAAAATGACACGAGGAATACGTTGGAAGCGACTGAATTGCGATCCGAGAAACCGTTGACGAGAAAATCGCGAGCATTCCGAAAACCTGAATTCGTGTTTTTTGGACTCCAGAACCGTGTTTGTCCATTTCTCATGACTAATTCCGACGTAAAACGACGCGAGGAACACGTTGGAAGCGACAGAATTGCGATCCGAGAAACCTTTGACGAGAAAATCGCGAGCATTTCCAAATCCCGATCTCGTGTTTTTTGAACTCCAGAACCGTGTTTGTGCATTTCTCAAGACTAATTCCGACGTAAAATGACACGAGGAATACGTTGGAAGCGACAGAATTGTGTTCCGAGCAACCGCTGACGAGAAAATCGCGAGCATTCCCAAATCCTGATCTCGTGTTTTTTGAACTCCAGAACCGTGTTTGTGCATTTCTTAAGACTAATTCCGACGAAAAATGACACGAGGAATACGTTGGAAGCGACAGAATTGCGATCCGAGCAACCGTTGACGAGAAAATCGCGAGCATTACCAAAAGCTGATCTCGTGCTTTTGGAAATCCAGAAATGCTTGCGTGCATTTCTCATGACTATTTCCGACGTAAAATGACGCGAGGAACACGTTGGAAGCGACAGAATTGCGATCCGAGCAACCGTTGACGAGAAAATCACGAGCATTCCCAAATCCTGATCTCGTGTTTTTTTAACTCCACAACCGTGTTTGTGCATTTCTCAAGACTAATTCCGACGTAAAATGACACGAGGAATACGTTGGAGGCGACAGAATTGCGATCCGAGCAACCGTTGACGAGAAAATCGCCAGCATTACCAAAACCTGATCTCGTGTTTTTGGAAATCCAGAAATGCTTGCGTGCATTTCTCATGACTATTTCCGACCTAAAATGACGCGAGGAACACGTTGGAAGCGACAGAATTGCGTTCCGAGCAACCGTTGACGAGAAAATCGCGAGCATTCCCAAATCCTGATCTCGTGTTTTTTGAACTCCAGAACCGTGTTTGTGCATTTCTCAAGACTAATTCCGACGTAAAATGACACGAGGAATACGTTGGAAGCGACTGAATTGCGATCCGAGAAACCGTTGACGAGAAAATCGCGAGCATTCCGAAAACCTGAATTCGTGTTTTTTGGACTCCAGAACCGTGTTTGTGCATTTCTCATGACTAATTCCGACGTAAAACAACGCGAGGAACACGTTGGAAGCGACAGAATTGCGATCCGAGAAACCTTTGACGAGAAAATCGCGAGCATTTCCAAATCCCGGTCTCGTGTTTTTTGAACTCCAGAACCGTGTTTGTGCATTTCTCAAGACTAATTCCGACGTAAAATGACACGAGGAATACGTTGGAAGCGACAGAATTGTGTTCCGATCAACCGTTGACGAGAAAATCGCGAGCATTCCCAAATCCTGATCTCGTGTTTTTTGAACTCCAGAACCGTGTTTGTGCATTTCTCAAGACTAATTCCGACGTAAAATGACACGAGGAATACGTTGAAAGCGACAGAATTGCGTTCCGAGCAACCGTTGACGAGAAAATCGCGAGCATTCCCAAATCCTGATCTCGTGTTTTTTGGACTCCAGAACCGTGTTTGTGCATTTCTCAAGACTAATTCCGACGTAAAATGGCACGAGGAATACGTTGAAAGCGACAGAATTGCGTTCCGAGCAACCGTTGACGAGAAAATCGCGAGCATTCCCAAATCCTGATCTCGTGTTTTTTGGACTGCAGAACCGTGTTTGTGCATTTCTCAAGACTAATTCCGACGTAAAATGGCACGAGGAATACGTTGGAAGCGACAGAATTGCGTTCCGAGCAACCGTTGACGAGAAAATCGCGAGCATTCCCAAATCCGGATCTCGGGTTTTTTGAACTCCAGAACCGTGTTTGTGCGTTTCTCAAGACTAATTCCGACGCAAAATGGCACGAGGGATACGTTGGAAGCGACAGAATTGCGATCCGAGAAACCCTTGACGAGAAAATCGCGAGCATTCCCAAAACCCGAATTCGTGTTTTTTGGACTCCAGAACCGTGTTTGTGCGTTTCTCATGACGAATTCCGACGTAAAACGACGCGAGGAACACGTTGGAAGCAACAGAATTGCGATCCGAGAAACCTTTGACGAGAAAATCGCGAGCATTTCCAAATCCCGATATCGTGTTTTTTGAACTCCAGAACCGTGTTTGTGCATTTCTCATGACTAATTCCGACGTAAAACGACGCGAGGAACACGTTGGAAGCGACAGAATTGCGCTCCGAGCAACCGTTGACGAGAAAATCGCGAGCATTCCCAAATCCTGATCTCGTGTTTTTTGAACTCCAGAACCGTGTTTGTGCATTTCTCAAGACTAATTCCGACGTAAAATGACACGAGGAATACGTTGGAAGCGACTGAATTGCGATCCGAGAAACCGTTGACGAGAAAATCGCGAGCATTCCGAAAACCTGAATTCGTGTTTTTTGGACTCCAGAACCGTGTTTGTCCATTTCTCATGACTAATTCCGACGTAAAACGACGCGAGGAACACGTTGGAAGCGACAGAATTGCGATCCGAGAAACCTTTGACGAGAAAATCGCGAGCATTTCCAAATCCCGATCTCGTGTTTTTTGAACTCCAGAACCGTGTTTGTGCATTTCTCAAGACTAATTCCGACGTAAAATGACACGAGGAATACGTTGGAAGCGACAGAATTGTGTTCCGAGCAACCGCTGACGAGAAAATCGCGAGCATTCCCAAATCCTGATCTCGTGTTTTTTGAACTCCAGAACCGTGTTTGTGCATTTCTTAAGACTAATTCCGACGAAAAATGACACGAGGAATACGTTGGAAGCGACAGAATTGCGATCCGAGCAACCGTTGACGAGAAAATCGCGAGCATTACCAAAAGCTGATCTCGTGCTTTTGGAAATCCAGAAATGCTTGCGTGCATTTCTCATGACTATTTCCGACGTAAAATGACGCGAGGAACACGTTGGAAGCGACAGAATTGCGATCCGAGCAACCGTTGACGAGAAAATCACGAGCATTCCCAAATCCTGATCTCGTGTTTTTTTAACTCCACAACCGTGTTTGTGCATTTCTCAAGACTAATTCCGACGTAAAATGACACGAGGAATACGTTGGAGGCGACAGAATTGCGATCCGAGCAACCGTTGACGAGAAAATCGCCAGCATTACCAAAACCTGATCTCGTGTTTTTGGAAATCCAGAAATGCTTGCGTGCATTTCTCATGACTATTTCCGACCTAAAATGACGCGAGGAACACGTTGGAAGCGACAGAATTGCGTTCCGAGCAACCGTTGACGAGAAAATCGCGAGCATTCCCAAATCCTGATCTCGTGTTTTTTGAACTCCAGAACCGTGTTTGTGCATTTCTCAAGACTAATTCCGACGTAAAATGACACGAGGAATACGTTGGAAGCGACTGAATTGCGATCCGAGAAACCGTTGACGAGAAAATCGCGAGCATTCCGAAAACCTGAATTCGTGTTTTTTGGACTCCAGAACCGTGTTTGTGCATTTCTCATGACTAATTCCGACGTAAAACAACGCGAGGAACACGTTGGAAGCGACAGAATTGCGATCCGAGAAACCTTTGACGAGAAAATCGCGAGCATTTCCAAATCCCGGTCTCGTGTTTTTTGAACTCCAGAACCGTGTTTGTGCATTTCTCAAGACTAATTCCGACGTAAAATGACACGAGGAATACGTTGGAAGCGACAGAATTGTGTTCCGAGCAACCGTTGACGAGAAAATCGCGAGCATTCCCAAATCCTGATCTCGTGTTTTTTGAACTCCAGAACCGTGTTTGTGCATTTCTCAAGACTAATTCCGACGAAAAATGACACGAGGAATACGTTGGAAGCGACAGAATTGCGATCCGAGCAACCGTTGACGAGAAAATCGCGAGCATTACCAAAACCTGATCTCGTGCTTTTGGAAATCCAGAAATGCTTGCGTGCATTTCTCATGACTATTTCCGACGTAAAATGACGCGAGGAACACGTTGGAAGCGACAGAATTGCGATCCGAGCAACCGTTGACGAGAAAATCACGAGCATTCCCAAATCCTGATCTCGTGTTTTTTGAACTCCAGAACCGTGTTTGTGCATTTCTCAAGACTAATTCCGACGTAAAATGGCACGAGGAATACGTTGGAAGCGACTGAATTGCGATCCGAGAAACCTTTGACGAGAAAATCGCGAGCATTACCAAAATTTGATCTCGTGCTTTTGGAAATCCAGAAATGCTTGCGTGCATTTCTCATGACTATTTCCGACGTAAAATGACGCGAGGAACACGTTGGAAGCGACAGAATTGCGTTCCGAGCAACCGTTGACGAGAAAATCGCGAGCATTCCCAAATCCTGATCTCGTGTTTTTTGGACTCCAGAACCGTGTTTGTGCATTTCTCAAGACTAATTCCGACGTAAAATAGCACGAGGAATACGTTGGAAGCGACAGAATTGCGTTCCGAGCAACCGTTGACGAGAAAATCGCGAGCATTCCCAAATCCTGATCTCGTGTTTTTTGAACTCCAGAACCGTGTTTGTGCATTTCTCAAGACTAATTCCGACGTAAAATGGCACGAGGAATACGTTGGAAGCGACAGAATTGCGATCCGAGCAACCGTTGACGAGAAAATCACGAGCATTCCCAAATCCTGATCTCGTGTTTTTTGAACTCCAGAACCGTGTTTGTGCATTTCTCAAGACTAATTCCGACGAAAAATGACACGAGGAATACGTTGGAAGCGACAGAATTGCGATCCGAGCAACCGTTGACGAGAAAATCGCGAGCATTACCAAAACCTGATCTCGTGCTTTTGGAAATCCAGAAATGCTTGCGTGCATTTCTCATGACTATTTCCGACGTAAAATGACGCGAGGAACACGTTGGAAGCGACAGAATTGCGATCCGAGCAACCGTTGACGAGAAAATCACGAGCATTCCCAAATCCTGATCTCGTGTTTTTTGAACTCCAGAACCGTGTTTGTGCATTTCTCAAGACTAATTCCGACGTAAAATGGCACGAGGAATACGTTGGAAGCGACTGAATTGCGATCCGAGAAACCTTTGACGAGAAAATCGCGAGCATTACCAAAATTTGATCTCGTGCTTTTGGAAATCCAGAAATGCTTGCGTGCATTTCTCATGACTATTTCCGACGTAAAATGACGCGAGGAACACGTTGGAAGCGACAGAATTGCGTTCCGAGCAACCGTTGACGAGAAAATCGCGAGCATTCCCAAATCCTGATCTCGTGTTTTTTGGACTCCAGAACCGTGTTTGTGCATTTCTCAAGACTAATTCCGACGTAAAATAGCACGAGGAATACGTTGGAAGCGACAGAATTGCGTTCCGAGCAACCGTTGACGAGAAAATCGCGAGCATTCCCAAGTCCTGATCTCGTGTTTTTTGAACTCCAGAACCGTGTTTGTGCATTTCTCAAGACTAATTCCGACGTAAAATGGCACGAGGAATACGTTGGAAGCGACAGAATTGCGATCCGAGAAACCCTTGACGAGAAAATCGCGAGCATTCCCAAAACCTGAATTCGTGTTTTTTGGACTCCAGAACCGTGTTTGTGCGTTTCTCATGACTAATTCCGACGTAAAACGACGCGAGGAACACGTTGGAAGCGACAGAATTGCGATCCGAGAAACCTTTGACGAGAAAATCGCGAGCATTCCCAAAACCTGATCTCGTGTTTTTTGGACTCCAGAACCGTGTTTGTGCATTTCTCATGACTAATTCCGACGTAAAACGACGCGAGGAACACGTTGGAAGCGACAGAATTGCGATCCGAGAAACCTTTGACGAGAAAATCGCGAGCACTTCCAAATCCCGATCTCGTGTTTTTTGAACTCCAGAACCGTGTTTGTGCATTTCTCAAGACTAATTCCGACGTAAAATGACACGAGGAATACGTTGAAAGCGACAGAATTGCGTTCCGAGCAACCGTTGACGAGAAAATCGCGAGCATTCCCAAATCCTGATCTCGTGTTTTTTGGACTCCAGAACCGTGTTTGTGCATTTCTCAAGACTAATTCCGACGTAAAATAGCACGAGGAATACGTTGGAAGCGACAGAATTGCGTTCCGAGCAACCGTTGACGAGAAAATCGCGAGCATTCCCAAATCCTGATCTCGTGTTTTTTGAACTCCAGAACCGTGTTTGTGCATTTCTCAAGACTAATTCCGACGTAAAATGACACGAGGAATACGTTGGAAGCGACAGAATTGCGTTCCGAGCAACCGTTGACGAGAAAATCGCGAGCATTCCCAAATCCTGATCTCGTGTTTTTTGGACTCCAGAACCGTGTTTGTGCATTTCTCAAGACTAATTCCGACGTAAAATAGCACGAGGAATACGTTGGAAGCGACAGAATTGCGTTCCGAGCAACCGTTGACGAGAAAATCGCGAGCATTTCCAAATCCCGATCTCGTGTTTTTTGAACTCCAGAACCGTGTTTGTGCATTTCTCATGACTAATTCCGACGTAAAACGACGCGAGGAACACGTTGGAAGCGACTGAATTGCGATCCGAGAAACCTTTGACGAGAAAATCGCGAGCATTTCCAAATCCCGATCTCGTGTTTTTTGAACTCCAGAACCGTGTTTGTGCATTTCTCAAGACTAATTCCGACGTAAAATGACACGAGGAATACGTTGAAAGCGACAGAATTGCGTTCCGAGCAACCGTTGACGAGAAAATCGCGAGCATTCCCAAATCCTGATCTCGTGTTTTTTGAACTCCAGAACCGTGTTTGTGCATTTCTCAAGACTAATTCCGACGTAAAATGGCACGAGGAATACGTTGGAAGCGACAGAATTGCGTTCTGAGCAACCGTTGACGAGAAAATCGCGAGCATTCCCAAATCCTGATCTCGTGTTTTTTGAACTCCAGAACCGTGTTTGTGCATTTCTCAAGACTAATTCCGACGTAAAATGACACGAGGAATACGTTGGAAGCGACAGAATTGCGATCCGAGAAACCGTTGACGAGAAAATGGCGAGCATTCCCAAAACCTGAATTCGTGTTTTTTGGACTCCAGAACCGTGTTTGTGCATTTCTCATGACTAATTCCGACGTAAAACGACGCGAGGGACACGTTGGAAGCGACAGAATTGCGATCCGAGAAACCTTTGACGAGAAAATCGCGAGCATTTCCAAATCCCGATCTCGTGTTTTTTGAACTCCAGAACCGTGTTTGTGCATTTCTCAAGACTAATTCCGACGTAAAATGACACGAGGAATACGTTGAAAGCGACAGAATTGCGTTCCGAGAAACCGTTGACGAGAAAATCGCGAGCATTCCCAAAACCTGATCTCGTGTTTTTTGGACTCCAGAACCGTGTTTGTGCATTTCTCATGACTAATTCCGACGTAAAACGACGCGAGGAACACGTTGGAAGCGACAGAATTGCGATCCGAGAAACCTTTGACGAGAAAATCGCGAGCACTTCCAAATCCCGATCTCGTGTTTTTTGAACTCCAGAACCGTGTTTGTGCATTTCTCAAGACTAATTCCGACGTAAAATGACACGAGGAATACGTTGAAAGCGACAGAATTGCGTTCCGAGCAACCGTTGACGAGAAAATCGCGAGCATTCCCAAATCCTGATCTCGTGTTTTTTGGACTCCAGAACCGTGCTTGTGCATTTCTCAAGACTAATTCCGACGTAAAATAGCACGAGGAATACGTTGGAAGCGACAGAATTGCGTTCCGAGCAACCGTTGACGAGAAAATCGCGAGCATTCCCAAATCCTGATCTCGTGTTTTTTGAACTCCAGAACCGTGTTTGTGCATTTCTCAAGACTAATTCCGACGTAAAATGACACGAGGAATACGTTGGAAGCGACAGAATTGCGATCCGAGAAACCCTTGACGAGAAAATCGCGAGCATTCCCAAAACCTGAATTTGTGTTTTTTTACTCCAGAACCGTGTTTGTGCGTTTCTCATGACTAATTGCGACGTAAAACGACGCGAGGAACACGTTGGAAGCGACAGAATTGCGATCCGAGAAACCTTTGACGAGAAAATCGCGAGCATTTCCAAATCCCGATCTCGTGTTTTTTGAACTCCAGAACCGTGTTTGTGCATTTCTCAAGACTAATTCCGACGTAAAATGACACGAGGAATACGTTGAAAGCGACAGAATTGCGTTCCGAGCAACCGTTGACGAGAAAATCGCGAGCATTCCCAAATCCTGATCTCGTGTTTTTTGGACTCCAGAACCGTGTTTGTGCATTTCTCAAGACTAATTCCGACGTAAAATAGCACGAGGAATACGTTGGAAGCGACAGAATTGCGTTCCGAGCAACCGTTGACGAGAAAATCGCGAGCATTCCCAAATCCTGATCTCGTGTTTTTTGAACTCCAGAACCGTGTTTGTGCATTTCTCAAGACTAATTCCGACGTAAAATGGCACGAGGAATACGTTGGAAGCGACAGAATTGCGATCCGAGAAACCCTTGACGAGAAAATCGCGAGCATTCCCAAAACCTGAATTCGTGTTTTTTGGACTCCAGAACCGTGTTTGTGCGTTTCTCATGACTAATTCCGACGTAAAACGACGCGAGGAACACGTTGGAAGCGACAGAATTGCGATCCGAGAAACCTTTGACGAGAAAATCGCGAGCACTTCCAAATCCCGATCTCGTGTTTTTTGAACTCCAGAACCGTGTTTGTGCATTTCTCAAGACTAATTCCGACGTAAAATGACACGAGGAATACGTTGAAAGCGACAGAATTGCGTTCCGAGCAACCGTTGACGAGAAAATCGCGAGCATTCCCAAATCCTGATCTCGTGTTTTTTGGACTCCAGAACCGTGTTTGTGCATTTCTCAAGACTAATTCCGACGTAAAATAGCACGAGGAATACGTTGGAAGCGACAGAATTGCGTTCCGAGCAACCGTTGACGAGAAAATCGCGAGCATTCCCAAATCCTGATCTCGTGTTTTTTGAACTCCAGAACCGTGTTTGTGCATTTCTCAAGACTAATTCCGACGTAAAATGACACGAGGAATACGTTGGAAGCGACAGAATTGCGTTCCGAGCAACCGTTGACGAGAAAATCGCGAGCATTCCCAAATCCTGATCTCGTGTTTTTTGGACTCCAGAACCGTGTTTGTGCATTTCTCAAGACTAATTCCGACGTAAAATAGCACGAGGAATACGTTGGAAGCGACAGAATTGCGTTCCGAGCAACCGTTGACGAGAAAATCGCGAGCATTCCCAAATCCTGATCTCGTGTTTTTTGAACTCCAGAACCGTGTTTGTGCATTTCTCAAGACTAATTCCGACGTAAAATGACACGAGGAATACGTTGGAAGCGACAGAATTGCGATCCCAGAAACCGTTGACGAGAAAATCGCAAGCATTCCCAAAACCTGAACTCGTGTTTTTTGGACTCCAGAAACGTTTTCGTGCATTTCTCGTGACTGTTTCCGATGTAAAATGACGCGAGGAAGACGTTGGAAGCTACAGAATTGCGCTCCGAGCAACCGTTGACGAGAAAATCGCGAGCATTCCCAAATCCTGATCTCGTGTTTTTTGAACTCCAGAACCGTGTTTGTGCATTTCTCAAGACTAATTCCGACGTAAAATGACACGAGGAATACGTTGGAAGCGACAGAATTGTGTTCCGAGCAACCGTTGACGAGAAAATCGCGAGCATTACCAAAACCTGATCTCGTGCTTTTGGAAATCCAGAAATGCTTGCGTGCATTTCTCATGACTATTTCCGACGTAAAATGACGCGAGGAACACGTTGGAAGCGACAGAATTGCGTTCCGAGCAACCGTTGACGAGAAAATCGCGAGCATTCCCAAATCCTGATCTCGTGTTTTTTGAACTCCAGAACCGTGTTTGTGCATTTCTCAAGACTAATTCCGACGTAAAATGACACGAGGAATACGTTGAAAGCGACAGAATTGCGTTCCGAGCAACCGTTGACGAGAAAATCGCGAGCATTCCCAAATCCTGATCTCGTGTTTTTTGGACTCCAGAACCGTGTTTGTGCATTTCTCAAGACTAATTCCGACGTAAAATGGCACGAGGAATACGTTGAAAGCGACAGAATTGCGTTCCGAGCAACCGTTGACGAGAAAATCGCGAGCATTCCCAAATCCTGATCTCGTGTTTTTTGGACTGCAGAACCGTGTTTGTGCATTTCTCAAGACTAATTCCGACGTAAAATGGCACGAGGAATACGTTGGAAGCGACAGAATTGCGTTCCGAGCAACCGTTGACGAGAAAATCGCGAGCATTCCCAAATCCTGATCTCGGGTTTTTTGAACTCCAGAACCGTGTTTGTGCGTTTCTCAAGACTAATTCCGACGTAAAATGGCACGAGGAATACGTTGGAAGCGACAGAATTGCGATCCGAGAAACCCTTGACGAGAAAATCGCGAGCATTCCCAAAACCTGAATTCGTGTTTTTTGGACTCCAGAACCGTGTTTGTGCGTTTCTCATGACGAATTCCGACGTAAAACGACGCGAGGAACACGTTGGAAGCAACAGAATTGCGATCCGAGAAACCTTTGACGAGAAAATCGCGAGCATTTCCAAATCCCGATCTCGTGTTTTTTGAACTCCAGAACCGTGTTTGTGCATTTCTCATGACTAATTCCGACGTAAAACGACGCGAGGAACACGTTGGAAGCGACAGAATTGCGATCCGAGAAACCTTTGACGAGAAAATCGCGAGCATTACCAAAACCTGATCTCGTGCTTTTGGAAATCCAGAAATGCTTGCGTGCATTTCTCATGACTATTTCCGACGTAAAATGACGCGAGGAACACGTTGGAAGCGACAGAATTGCGATCCGAGCAACCGTTGACGAGAAAATCACGAGCATTCCCAAATCCTGATCTCGTGTTTTTTGAACTCCAGAACCGTGTTTGTGCATTTCTCAAGACTAATTCCGACGTAAAATGGCACGAGGAATACGTTGGAAGCGACAGAATTGCGATCCGAGAAACCCTTGACGAGAAAATCGCGAGCATTCCCAAATCCTGATCTCGTGTTTTTTGGACTGCAGAACCGTGTTTGTGCATTTCTCAAGACTAATTCCGACGTAAAATGGCACGAGGAATACGTTGGAAGCGACAGAATTGCGTTCCGAGCAACCGTTGACGAGAAAATCGCGAGCATTCCCAAATCCTGATCTCGTGTTTTTTGAACTCCAGAACCGTGTTTGTGCATTTCTCAAGACTAATTCCGACGTAAAATGGCACGAGGAATACGTTGGAAGCGACAGAATTGCGATCCGAGAAACCCTTGACGAGAAAATCGCGAGCATTCCCAAAACCTGAATTCGTGTTTTTTGGACTCCAGAACCGTGTTTGTGCGTTTCTCATGACGAATTCCGACGTAAAACGACGCGAGGAACACGTTGGAAGCAACAGAATTGCGATCCGAGAAACCTTTGACGAGAAAATCGCGAGCATTTCCAAATCCCGATCTCGTGTTTTTTGAACTCCAGAACCGTGTTTGTGCATTTCTCAAGACTAATTCCGACGTAAAATGGCACGAGGAATACGTTTAAAGCGACAGAATTGCGTTCCGAGCAACCGTTGACGAGAAAATCGCGAGCATTCCCAAATCCTGATCTCGTGTTTTTTGGACTGCAGAACCGTGTTTGTGCATTTCTCAAGACTAATTCCGACGTAAAATGGCACGAGGAATACATTGGAAGCGACAGAATTGCGTTCCGAGCAACCGTTGACGAGAAAATCGCGAGCATTCCCAAATCCTGATCTCGTGTTTTTTGAACTCCAGAACCGTGTTTGTGCATTTCTCAAGACTAATTCCGACGTAAAATGACACGAGGAATACGTTGGAAGCGACTGAATTGCGATCCGAGAAACCGTTGACGAGAAAATCGCGAGCATTCCGAAAACCTGAATTCGTGTTTTTTGGACTCCAGAACCGTGTTTGTGCATTTCTCATGACTAATTGCGACGTAAAACGACGCGAGGAACACGTTGGAAGCGACAGAATTGCGATCCGAGAAACCTTTGACGAGAAAATCGCGAGCATTTCCAAATCCCGATCTCGTGTTTTTTGAACTCCAGAACCGTGTTTGTGCATTTCTCAAGACTAATTCCGACGTAAAATGACACGAGGAATACGTTGGAAGCGACAGAATTGTGTTCCGAGCAACCGTTGACGAGAAAATCGCGAGCATTCCCAAATCCTGATCTCGTGTTTTTTGAACTCCAGAACCGTGTTTGTGCATTCCTCAAGACTAATTCCGACGAAAAATGACACGAGGAATACGTTGGAAGCGACAGAATTGCGATCCGAGCAACCGTTGACGAGAAAATCGCGAGCATTACCAAAACCTGATCTCGTGCTTTTGGAAATCCAGAAATGCTTGCGTGCATTTCTCATGACTATTTCCGACGTAAAATGACGCGAGGAACACGTTGGAAGCGACAGAATTGCGTTCCGAGCAACCGTTGACGAGAAAATCGCGAGCATTCCCAAATCCTGATCTCGTGTTTTTTGAACTCCAGAACCGTGTTTGTGCATTTCTCAAGACTAATTCCGACGTAAAATGACACGAGGAATACGTTGAAAGCGACAGAATTGCGTTCCGAGCAACCGTTGACGAGAAAATCGCGAGCATTCCCAAATCCTGATCTCGTGTTTTTTGGACTGCAGAACCGTGTTTGTGCATTTCTCAAGACTAATTCCGACGTAAAATGGCACGAGGAATACGTTGGAAGCGACAGAATTGCGTTCCGAGCAACCGTTGACGAGAAAATCGCGAGCATTCCCAAATCCTGATCTCGGGTTTTTTGAACTCCAGAACCGTGTTTGTGCGTTTCTCAAGACTAATTCCGACGTAAAATGGCACGAGGAATACGTTGGAAGCGACAGAATTGCGATCCGAGAAACCCTTGACGAGAAAATCGCGAGCATTCCCAAAACCTGAATTCGTGTTTTTTGGACTCCAGAACCGTGTTTGTGCGTTTCTCATGACGAATTCCGACGTAAAACGACGCGAGGAACACGTTGGAAGCAACAGAATTGCGATCCGAGAAACCTTTGACGAGAAAATCGCGAGCATTTCCAAATCCCGATCTCGTGTTTTTTGAACTCCAGAACCGTGTTTGTGCATTTCTCATGACTAATTCCGACGTAAAACGACGCGAGGAACACGTTGGAAGCGACAGAATTGCGATCCGAGAAACCTTTGACGAGAAAATCGCGAGCATTCCCAAAACCTGATCTCGTGTTTTTTGGACTCCAGAACCGTGTTTGTGCATTTCTCATGACTAATTCCGACGTAAAACGACGCGAGGAACACGTTGGAAGCGACAGAATTGCGATCCGAGAAACCTTTGACGAGAAAATCGCGAGCACTTCCAAATCCCGATCTCGTGTTTTTTGAATTCCAGAACCGTGTTTGTGCATTTCTCAAGACTAATTCCGACGTAAAATGACACGAGGAATACGTTGAAAGCGACAGAATTGCGTTCCGAGCAACCGTTGACGAGAAAATCGCGAGCATTCCCAAATCCTGATCTCGTGTTTTTTGGACTCCAGAACCGTGTTTGTGCATTTCTCAAGACTAATTCCGACGTAAAATAGCACGAGGAATACGTTGGAAGCGACAGAATTGCGTTCCGAGCAACCGTTGACGAGAAAATCGCGAGCATTCCCAAATCCTGATCTCGTGTTTTTTGAACTCCAGAACCGTGTTTGTGCATTTCTCAAGACTAATTCCGACGTAAAATGACACGAGGAATACGTTGGAAGCGACAGAATTGCGTTCCGAGCAACCGTTGACGAGAAAATCGCGAGCATTCCCAAATCCTGATCTCGTGTTTTTTGGACTCCAGAACCGTGTTTGTGCATTTCTCAAGACTAATTCCGACGTAAAATAGCACGAGGAATACGTTGGAAGCGACAGAATTGCGTTCCGAGCAACCGTTGACGAGAAAATCGCGAGCATTTCCAAATCCCGATCTCGTGTTTTTTGAACTCCAGAACCGTGTTTGTGCATTTCTCATGACTAATTCCGACGTAAAACGACGCGAGGAACACGTTGGAAGCGACTGAATTGCGATCCGAGAAACCTTTGACGAGAAAATCGCGAGCATTTCCAAATCCCGATCTCGTGTTTTTTGAACTCCAGAACCGTGTTTGTGCATTTCTCAAGACTAATTCCGACGTAAAATGACACGAGGAATACGTTGAAAGCGACAGAATTGCGTTCCGAGCAACCGTTGACGAGAAAATCGCGAGCATTCCCAAATCCTGATCTCGTGTTTTTTGAACTCCAGAACCGTGTTTGTGCATTTCTCAAGACTAATTCCGACGTAAAATGGCACGAGGAATACGTTGGAAGCGACAGAATTGCGTTCTGAGCAACCGTTGACGAGAAAATCGCGAGCATTCCCAAATCCTGATCTCGTGTTTTTTGAACTCCAGAACCGTGTTTGTGCATTTCTCAAGACTAATTCCGACGTAAAATGACACGAGGAATACGTTGGAAGCGACAGAATTGCGATCCGAGAAACCGTTGACGAGAAAATGGCGAGCATTCCCAAAACCTGAATTCGTGTTTTTTGGACTCCAGAACCGTGTTTGTGCATTTCTCATGACTAATTCCGACGTAAAACGACGCGAGGGACACGTTGGAAGCGACAGAATTGCGATCCGAGAAACCTTTGACGAGAAAATCGCGAGCATTTCCAAATCCCGATCTCGTGTTTTTTGAACTCCAGAACCGTGTTTGTGCATTTCTCAAGACTAATTCCGACGTAAAATGACACGAGGAATACGTTGAAAGCGACAGAATTGCGTTCCGAGAAACCGTTGACGAGAAAATCGCGAGCATTCCCAAAACCTGATCTCGTGTTTTTTGGACTCCAGAACCGTGTTTGTGCATTTCTCATGACTAATTCCGACGTAAAACGACGCGAGGAACACGTTGGAAGCGACAGAATTGCGATCCGAGAAACCTTTGACGAGAAAATCGCGAGCACTTCCAAATCCCGATCTCGTGTTTTTTGAACTCCAGAACCGTGTTTGTGCATTTCTCAAGACTAATTCCGACGTAAAATGACACGAGGAATACGTTGAAAGCGACAGAATTGCGTTCCGAGCAACCGTTGACGAGAAAATCGCGAGCATTCCCAAATCCTGATCTCGTGTTTTTTGGACTCCAGAACCGTGCTTGTGCATTTCTCAAGACTAATTCCGACGTAAAATAGCACGAGGAATACGTTGGAAGCGACAGAATTGCGTTCCGAGCAACCGTTGACGAGAAAATCGCGAGCATTCCCAAATCCTGATCTCGTGTTTTTTGAACTCCAGAACCGTGTTTGTGCATTTCTCAAGACTAATTCCGACGTAAAATGACACGAGGAATACGTTGGAAGCGACAGAATTGCGATCCGAGAAACCCTTGACGAGAAAATCGCGAGCATTCCCAAAACCTGAATTTGTGTTTTTTTACTCCAGAACCGTGTTTGTGCGTTTCTCATGACTAATTGCGACGTAAAACGACGCGAGGAACACGTTGGAAGCGACAGAATTGCGATCCGAGAAACCTTTGACGAGAAAATCGCGAGCATTTCCAAATCCCGATCTCGTGTTTTTTGAACTCCAGAACCGTGTTTGTGCATTTCTCAAGACTAATTCCGACGTAAAATGACACGAGGAATACGTTGAAAGCGACAGAATTGCGTTCCGAGCAACCGTTGACGAGAAAATCGCGAGCATTCCCAAATCCTGATCTCGTGTTTTTTGGACTCCAGAACCGTGTTTGTGCATTTCTCAAGACTAATTCCGACGTAAAATAGCACGAGGAATACGTTGGAAGCGACAGAATTGCGTTCCGAGCAACCGTTGACGAGAAAATCGCGAGCATTCCCAAATCCTGATCTCGTGTTTTTTGAACTCCAGAACCGTGTTTGTGCATTTCTCAAGACTAATTCCGACGTAAAATGGCACGAGGAATACGTTGGAAGCGACAGAATTGCGATCCGAGAAACCCTTGACGAGAAAATCGCGAGCATTCCCAAAACCTGAATTCGTGTTTTTTGGACTCCAGAACCGTGTTTGTGCGTTTCTCATGACTAATTCCGACGTAAAACGACGCGAGGAACACGTTGGAAGCGACAGAATTGCGATCCGAGAAACCTTTGACGAGAAAATCGCGAGCACTTCCAAATCCCGATCTCGTGTTTTTTGAACTCCAGAACCGTGTTTGTGCATTTCTCAAGACTAATTCCGACGTAAAATGACACGAGGAATACGTTGAAAGCGACAGAATTGCGTTCCGAGCAACCGTTGACGAGAAAATCGCGAGCATTCCCAAATCCTGATCTCGTGTTTTTTGGACTCCAGAACCGTGTTTGTGCATTTCTCAAGACTAATTCCGACGTAAAATAGCACGAGGAATACGTTGGAAGCGACAGAATTGCGTTCCGAGCAACCGTTGACGAGAAAATCGCGAGCATTCCCAAATCCTGATCTCGTGTTTTTTGAACTCCAGAACCGTGTTTGTGCATTTCTCAAGACTAATTCCGACGTAAAATGACACGAGGAATACGTTGGAAGCGACAGAATTGCGTTCCGAGCAACCGTTGACGAGAAAATCGCGAGCATTCCCAAATCCTGATCTCGTGTTTTTTGGACTCCAGAACCGTGTTTGTGCATTTCTCAAGACTAATTCCGACGTAAAATAGCACGAGGAATACGTTGGAAGCGACAGAATTGCGTTCCGAGCAACCGTTGACGAGAAAATCGCGAGCATTCCCAAATCCTGATCTCGTGTTTTTTGAACTCCAGAACCGTGTTTGTGCATTTCTCAAGACTAATTCCGACGTAAAATGACACGAGGAATACGTTGGAAGCGACAGAATTGCGATCCCAGAAACCGTTGACGAGAAAATCGCAAGCATTCCCAAAACCTGAACTCGTGTTTTTTGGACTCCAGAAACGTTTTCGTGCATTTCTCGTGACTGTTTCCGATGTAAAATGACGCGAGGAAGACGTTGGAAGCTACAGAATTGCGCTCCGAGCAACCGTTGACGAGAAAATCGCGAGCATTCCCAAATCCTGATCTCGTGTTTTTTGAACTCCAGAACCGTGTTTGTGCATTTCTCAAGACTAATTCCGACGTAAAATGACACGAGGAATACGTTGGAAGCGACAGAATTGTGTTCCGAGCAACCGTTGACGAGAAAATCGCGAGCATTCCCAAATCCTGATCTCGTGTTTTTTGAACTCCAGAACCGTGTTTGTGCATTTCTCAAGACTAATTCCGACGAAAAATGACACGAGGAATACGTTGGAAGCGACAGAATTGCGATCCGAGCAACCGTTGACGAGAAAATCGCGAGCATTACCAAAACCTGATCTCGTGCTTTTGGAAATCCAGAAATGCTTGCGTGCATTTCTCATGACTATTTCCGACGTAAAATGACGCGAGGAACACGTTGGAAGCGACAGAATTGCGATCCGAGCAACCGTTGACGAGAAAATCACGAGCATTCCCAAATCCTGATCTCGTGTTTTTTGAACTCCAGAACCGTGTTTGTGCATTTCTCAAGACTAATTCCGACGTAAAATGACACGAGGAATACGTTGGAAGCGACTGAATTGCGATCCGAGAAACCGTTGACGAGAAAATCGCGAGCATTCCGAAAACCTGAATTCGTGTTTTTTGGACTCCAGAACCGTGTTTGTGCATTTCTCATGACTAATTCCGACGTAAAATGACGCGAGGAACACGTTGGAAGCGACAGAATTGCGTTCCGAGCAACCGTTGACGAGAAAATCGCGAGCATTCCCAAATCCTGATCTCGTGTTTTTTGAACTCCAGAACCGTGTTTGTGCATTTCTCAAGACTAATTCCGACGTAAAATGACACGAGGAATACGTTGGAAGCGACAGAATTGCGTTCCGAGCAACCGTTGACGAGAAAATCGCGAGCATTCCCAAATCCTGATCTCGTGTTTTTTGAACTCCAGAACCGTGTTTGTGCATTTCTCAAGACTAATTCCGACGAAAAATGACACGAGGAATACGTTGGAAGCGACAGAATTGCGATCCGAGCAACCGTTGACGAGAAAATCGCGAGCATTCCCAAATCCTGATCTCGTGTTTTTTGAACTCCAGAACCGTGTTTGTGCATTTCTCAAGATTAATTCCGACGTAAAATGACACGAGGAATACGTTGGAAGCGACAGAATTGTGTTCCGAGCAACCGTTGACGAGAAAATCGCGAGCATTCCCAAATCCTGATCTCGTGTTTTTTGAACTCCAGAACCGTGTTTGTGCATTTCTCAAGACTAATTCCGACGAAAAATGACACGAGGAATACGTTGGAAGCGACAGAATTGCGATCCGAGCAACCGTTGACGAGAAAATCGCGAGCATTACCAAAACCTGATCTCGTGCTTTTGGAAATCCAGAAATGCTTGCGTGCATTTCTCATGACTATTTCCGACGTAAAATGACGCGAGGAACACGTTGGAAGCGACAGAATTGCGTTCCGAGCAACCGTTGACGAGAAAATCGCGAGCATTCCCAAATCCTGATCTCGTGTTTTTTGAACTCCAGAACCGTGTTTGTGCATTTCTCAAGACTAATTCCGACGTAAAATGACACGAGGAATACGTTGAAAGCGACAGAATTGCGTTCCGAGCAACCGTTGACGAGAAAATCGCGAGCATTCCCAAATCCTGATCTCGTGTTTTTTGGACTCCAGAACCGTGTTTGTGCATTTCTCAAGACTAATTCCGACGTAAAATGGCACGAGGAATACGTTGAAAGCGACAGAATTGCGTTCCGAGCAACCGTTGACGAGAAAATCGCGAGCATTCCCAAATCCTGATCTCGTGTTTTTTGGACTGCAGAACCGTGTTTGTGCATTTCTCAAGACTAATTCCGACGTAAAATGGCACGAGGAATACGTTGGAAGCGACAGAATTGCGTTCCGAGCAACCGTTGACGAGAAAATCGCGAGCATTCCCAAATCCTGATCTCGGGTTTTTTGAACTCCAGAACCGTGTTTGTGCGTTTCTCAAGACTAATTCCGACGTAAAATGGCACGAGGAATACGTTGGAAGCGACAGAATTGCGATCCGAGAAACCCTTGACGAGAAAATCGCGAGCATTCCCAAAACCTGAATTCGTGTTTTTTGGACTCCAGAACCGTGTTTGTGCGTTTCTCATGACGAATTCCGACGTAAAACGACGCGAGGAACACGTTGGAAGCAACAGAATTGCGATCCGAGAAACCTTTGACGAGAAAATCGCGAGCATTTCCAAATCCCGATCTCGTGTTTTTTGAACTCCAGAACCGTGTTTGTGCATTTCTCATGACTAATTCCGACGTAAAACGACGCGAGGAACACGTTGGAAGCGACAGAATTGCGATCCGAGAAACCTTTGACGAGAAAATCGCGAGCATTACCAAAACCTGATCTCGTGCTTTTGGAAATCCAGAAATGCTTGCGTGCATTTCTCATGACTATTTCCGACGTAAAATGACGCGAGGAACACGTTGGAAGCGACAGAATTGCGATCCGAGCAACCGTTGACGAGAAAATCACGAGCATTCCCAAATCCTGATCTCGTGTTTTTTGAACTCCAGAACCGTGTTTGTGCATTTCTCAAGACTAATTCCGACGTAAAATGGCACGAGGAATACGTTGGAAGCGACAGAATTGCGATCCGAGAAACCCTTGACGAGAAAATCGCGAGCATTCCCAAATCCTGATCTCGTGTTTTTTGGACTGCAGAACCGTGTTTGTGCATTTCTCAAGACTAATTCCGACGTAAAATGGCACGAGGAATACGTTGGAAGCGACAGAATTGCGTTCCGAGCAACCGTTGACGAGAAAATCGCGAGCATTCCCAAATCCTGATCTCGTGTTTTTTGAACTCCAGAACCGTGTTTGTGCATTTCTCAAGACTAATTCCGACGTAAAATGGCACGAGGAATACGTTGGAAGCGACAGAATTGCGATCCGAGAAACCCTTGACGAGAAAATCGCGAGCATTCCCAAAACCTGAATTCGTGTTTTTTGGACTCCAGAACCGTGTTTGTGCGTTTCTCATGACGAATTCCGACGTAAAACGACGCGAGGAACACGTTGGAAGCAACAGAATTGCGATCCGAGAAACCTTTGACGAGAAAATCGCGAGCATTTCCAAATCCCGATCTCGTGTTTTTTGAACTCCAGAACCGTGTTTGTGCATTTCTCAAGACTAATTCCGACGTAAAATGGCACGAGGAATACGTTGAAAGCGACAGAATTGCGTTCCGAGCAACCGTTGACGAGAAAATCGCGAGCATTCCCAAATCCTGATCTCGTGTTTTTTGGACTGCAGAACCGTGTTTGTGCATTTCTCAAGACTAATTCCGACGTAAAATGGCACGAGGAATACATTGGAAGCGACAGAATTGCGTTCCGAGCAACCGTTGACGAGAAAATCGCGAGCATTCCCAAATCCTGATCTCGTGTTTTTTGAACTCCAGAACCGTGTTTGTGCATTTCTCAAGACTAATTCCGACGTAAAATGACACGAGGAATACGTTGGAAGCGACTGAATTGCGATCCGAGAAACCGTTGACGAGAAAATCGCGAGCATTCCGAAAACCTGAATTCGTGTTTTTTGGACTCCAGAACCGTGTTTGTGCATTTCTCATGACTAATTGCGACGTAAAACGACGCGAGGAACACGTTGGAAGCGACAGAATTGCGATCCGAGAAACCTTTGACGAGAAAATCGCGAGCATTTCCAAATCCCGATCTCGTGTTTTTTGAACTCCAGAACCGTGTTTGTGCATTTCTCAAGACTAATTCCGACGTAAAATGACACGAGGAATACGTTGGAAGCGACAGAATTGTGTTCCGAGCAACCGTTGACGAGAAAATCGCGAGCATTCCCAAATCCTGATCTCGTGTTTTTTGAACTCCAGAACCGTGTTTGTGCATTCCTCAAGACTAATTCCGACGAAAAATGACACGAGGAATACGTTGGAAGCGACAGAATTGCGATCCGAGCAACCGTTGACGAGAAAATCGCGAGCATTACCAAAACCTGATCTCGTGCTTTTGGAAATCCAGAAATGCTTGCGTGCATTTCTCATGACTATTTCCGACGTAAAATGACGCGAGGAACACGTTGGAAGCGACAGAATTGCGTTCCGAGCAACCGTTGACGAGAAAATCGCGAGCATTCCCAAATCCTGATCTCGTGTTTTTTGAACTCCAGAACCGTGTTTGTGCATTTCTCAAGACTAATTCCGACGTAAAATGACACGAGGAATACGTTGAAAGCGACAGAATTGCGTTCCGAGCAACCGTTGACGAGAAAATCGCGAGCATTCCCAAATCCTGATCTCGTGTTTTTTGGACTGCAGAACCGTGTTTGTGCATTTCTCAAGACTAATTCCGACGTAAAATGGCACGAGGAATACGTTGGAAGCGACAGAATTGCGTTCCGAGCAACCGTTGACGAGAAAATCGCGAGCATTCCCAAATCCTGATCTCGGGTTTTTTGAACTCCAGAACCGTGTTTGTGCGTTTCTCAAGACTAATTCCGACGTAAAATGGCACGAGGAATACGTTGGAAGCGACAGAATTGCGATCCGAGAAACCCTTGACGAGAAAATCGCGAGCATTCCCAAAACCTGAATTCGTGTTTTTTGGACTCCAGAACCGTGTTTGTGCGTTTCTCATGACGAATTCCGACGTAAAACGACGCGAGGAACACGTTGGAAGCAACAGAATTGCGATCCGAGAAACCTTTGACGAGAAAATCGCGAGCATTTCCAAATCCCGATCTCGTGTTTTTTGAACTCCAGAACCGTGTTTGTGCATTTCTCATGACTAATTCCGACGTAAAACGACGCGAGGAACACGTTGGAAGCGACAGAATTGCGATCCGAGAAACCTTTGACGAGAAAATCGCGAGCATTACCAAAACCTGATCTCGTGCTTTTGGAAATCCAGAAATGCTTGCGTGCATTTCTCATGACTATTTCCGACGTAAAATGACGCGAGGAACACGTTGGAAGCGACAGAATTGCGATCCGAGCAACCGTTGACGAGAAAATCACGAGCATTCCCAAATCCTGATCTCGTGTTTTTTGAACTCCAGAACCGTGTTTGTGCATTTCTCAAGACTAATTCCGACGTAAAATGGCACGAGGAATACGTTGGAAGCGACAGAATTGCGTTCCGAGCAACCGTTGACGAGAAAATCGCGAGCATTCCCAAATCCTGATCTCGTGTTTTTTGAACTCCAGAACCGTGTTTGTGCATTTCTCAACACTAATTCCGACGTAAAATGGCACGAGGAATACGTTGGAAGCGGCAGAATTGCGATCCGAGAAACCCTTGACGAGAAAATCGCGAGCATTCCCAAAACCTGAATTCGTGTTTTTTGGACTCCAGAACCGTGTTTGTGCGTTTCTCATGACGAATTCCGACGTAAAACGACGCGAGGAACACGTTGGAAGCAACAGAATTGCGATCCGAGAAACCTTTGACGAGAAAATCGCGAGCATTTCCAAATCCCGATCTCGTGTTTTTTGAATTCCAGAACCGTGTTTGTGCATTTCTCATGACTAATTCCGACGTAAAACGACGCGAGGAACACGTTGGAAGCGACAGAATTGCGATCCGAGAAACCTTTGACGAGAAAATCGCGAGCATTTCCAAATCCCGATCTCGTGTTTTTTGAACTCCAGAACCGTGTTTGTGCATTTCTCAAGACTAATTCCGACGTAAAATGACACGAGGAATACGTTGAAAGCGACAGAATTGCGTTCCGAGCAACCGTTGACGAGAAAATCGCGAGCATTCCCAAATCCTGATCTCGTGTTTTTTGAACTCCAGAACCGTGTTTGTGCATTTCTCAAGACTAATTCCGACGTAAAATGGCACGAGGAATACGTTGGAAGCGACAGAATTGCGTTCCGAGCAACCGTTGACGAGAAAATCGCGAGCATTCCCAAATCCTGATCTCGTGTTTTTTGAACTCCAGAACCGTGTTTGTGCATTTCTCAAGACTAATTCCGACGTAAAATGACACGAGGAATACGTTGGAAGCGACAGAATTGCGATCCGAGAAACCGTTGACGAGAAAATGGCGAGCATTCCCAAAACCTGAATTCGTGTTTTTTGGACTCCAGAACCGTGTTTGTGCATTTCTCATGACTAATTCCGACGTAAAACGACGCGAGGGACACGTTGGAAGCGACAGAATTGCGATCCGAGAAACCTTTGACGAGAAAATCGCGAGCATTTCCAAATCCCGATCTCGTGTTTTTTGAACTCCAGAACCGTGTTTGTGCATTTCTCAAGACTAATTCCGACGTAAAATGACACGAGGAATACGTTGAAAGCGACAGAATTGCGTTCCGAGAAACCGTTGACGAGAAAATCGCGAGCATTCCCAAAACCTGATCTCGTGTTTTTTGGACTCCAGAACCGTGTTTGTGCATTTCTCATGACTAATTCCGACGTAAAACGACGCGAGGAACACGTTGGAAGCGACAGAATTGCGATCCGAGAAACCTTTGACGAGAAAATCGCGAGCACTTCCAAATCCCGATCTCGTGTTTTTTGAACTCCAGAACCGTGTTTGTGCATTTCTCAAGACTAATTCCGACGTAAAATGACACGAGGAATACGTTGAAAGCGACAGAATTGCGTTCCGAGCAACCGTTGACGAGAAAATCGCGAGCATTCCCAAATCCTGATCTCGTGTTTTTTGGACTCCAGAACCGTGTTTGTGCATTTCTCAAGACTAATTCCGACGTAAAATAGCACGGGGAATACGTTGGAAGCGACAGAATTGCGTTCCGAGCAACCGTTGACGAGAAAATCGCGAGCATTCCCAAATCCTGATCTCGTGTTTTTTGGACTGCAGAACCGTGTTTGTGCATTTCTCAAGACTAATTCCGACGTAAAATGGCACGAGGAATACGTTGGAAGCGACAGAATTGCGATCCGAGAAACCCTTGACGAGAAAATCGCGAGCATTCCCAAAACCTGAATTCGTGTTTTTTGGACTCCAGAACCGTGTTTGTGCGTTTCTCATGACGAATTCCGACGTAAAACGACGCGAGGAACACGTTGGAAGCAACAGAATTGCGATCCGAGAAACCTTTGACGAGAAAATCGCGAGCATTTCCAAATCCCGATCTCGTGTTTTTTGAACTCCAGAACCGTGTTTGTGCATTTCTCATGACTAATTCCGACGTAAAACGACGCGAGGAACACGTTGGAAGCGACAGAATTGCGATCCGAGAAACCTTTGACGAGAAAATCGCGAGCATTACCAAAACCTGATCTCGTGCTTTTGGAAATCCAGAAATGCTTGCGTGCATTTCTCATGACTATTTCCGACGTAAAATGACGCGAGGAACACGTTGGAAGCGACAGAATTGCGATCCGAGCAACCGTTGACGAGAAAATCACGAGCATTCCCAAATCCTGATCTCGTGTTTTTTGAACTCCAGAACCGTGTTTGTGCATTTCTCAAGACTAATTCCGACGTAAAATGGCACGAGGAATACGTTGGAAGCGACAGAATTGCGTTCCGAGCAACCGTTGACGAGAAAATCGCGAGCATTCCCAAATCCTGATCTCGTGTTTTTTGAACTCCAGAACCGTGTTTGTGCATTTCTCAAGACTAATTCCGACGTAAAATGGCACGAGGAATACGTTGGAAGCGACAGAATTGCGATCCGAGAAACCCTTGACGAGAAAATCGCGAGCATTCCCAAAACCTGAATTCGTGTTTTTTGGACTCCAGAACCGTGTTTGTGCGTTTCTCATGACGAATTCCGACGTAAAACGACGCGAGGAACACGTTGGAAGCAACAGAATTGCGATCCGAGAAACCTTTGACGAGAAAATCGCGAGCATTTCCAAATCCCGATCTCGTGTTTTTTGAATTCCAGAACCGTGTTTGTGCATTTCTCATGACTAATTCCGACGTAAAACGACGCGAGGAACACGTTGGAAGCGACAGAATTGCGATCCGAGAAACCTTTGACGAGAAAATCGCGAGCATTTCCAAATCCCGATCTCGTGTTTTTTGAACTCCAGAACCGTGTTTGTGCATTTCTCAAGACTAATTCCGACGTAAAATGACACGAGGAATACGTTGAAAGCGACAGAATTGCGTTCCGAGCAACCGTTGACGAGAAAATCGCGAGCATTCCCAAATCCTGATCTCGTGTTTTTTGAACTCCAGAACCGTGTTTGTGCATTTCTCAAGACTAATTCCGACGTAAAATGGCACGAGGAATACGTTGGAAGCGACAGAATTGCGTTCCGAGCAACCGTTGACGAGAAAATCGCGAGCATTCCCAAATCCTGATCTCGTGTTTTTTGAACTCCAGAACCGTGTTTGTGCATTTCTCAAGACTAATTCCGACGTAAAATGACACGAGGAATACGTTGGAAGCGACAGAATTGCGATCCGAGAAACCGTTGACGAGAAAATGGCGAGCATTCCCAAAACCTGAATTCGTGTTTTTTGGACTCCAGAACCGTGTTTGTGCATTTCTCATGACTAATTCCGACGTAAAACGACGCGAGGGACACGTTGGAAGCGACAGAATTGCGATCCGAGAAACCTTTGACGAGAAAATCGCGAGCATTTCCAAATCCCGATCTCGTGTTTTTTGAACTCCAGAACCGTGTTTGTGCATTTCTCAAGACTAATTCCGACGTAAAATGACACGAGGAATACGTTGAAAGCGACAGAATTGCGTTCCGAGAAACCGTTGACGAGAAAATCGCGAGCATTCCCAAAACCTGATCTCGTGTTTTTTGGACTCCAGAACCGTGTTTGTGCATTTCTCATGACTAATTCCGACGTAAAACGACGCGAGGAACACGTTGGAAGCGACAGAATTGCGATCCGAGAAACCTTTGACGAGAAAATCGCGAGCACTTCCAAATCCCGATCTCGTGTTTTTTGAACTCCAGAACCGTGTTTGTGCATTTCTCAAGACTAATTCCGACGTAAAATGACACGAGGAATACGTTGAAAGCGACAGAATTGCGTTCCGAGCAACCGTTGACGAGAAAATCGCGAGCATTCCCAAATCCTGATCTCGTGTTTTTTGGACTCCAGAACCGTGTTTGTGCATTTCTCAAGACTAATTCCGACGTAAAATAGCACGGGGAATACGTTGGAAGCGACAGAATTGCGTTCCGAGCAACCGTTGACGAGAAAATCGCGAGCATTCCCAAATCCTGATCTCGTGTTTTTTGGACTGCAGAACCGTGTTTGTGCATTTCTCAAGACTAATTCCGACGTAAAATGGCACGAGGAATACGTTGGAAGCGACAGAATTGCGATCCGAGAAACCCTTGACGAGAAAATCGCGAGCATTCCCAAAACCTGAATTCGTGTTTTTTGGACTCCAGAACCGTGTTTGTGCGTTTCTCATGACGAATTCCGACGTAAAACGACGCGAGGAACACGTTGGAAGCAACAGAATTGCGATCCGAGAAACCTTTGACGAGAAAATCGCGAGCATTTCCAAATCCCGATCTCGTGTTTTTTGAACTCCAGAACCGTGTTTGTGCATTTCTCATGACTAATTCCGACGTAAAACGACGCGAGGAACACGTTGGAAGCGACAGAATTGCGATCCGAGAAACCTTTGACGAGAAAATCGCGAGCATTACCAAAACCTGATCTCGTGCTTTTGAAAATCCAGAAATGCTTGCGTGCATTTCTCATGACTAATTCCGACGTAAAACGACGCGAGGGACACGTTGGAAGCGACAGAATTGCGATCCGAGAAACCTTTGACGAGAAAATCGCGAGCATTTCCAAATCCCGATCTCGTGTTTTTTGAACTCCAGAACCGTGTTTGTGCATTTCTCAAGACTAATTCCGACGTAAAATGACACGAGGAATACGTTGAAAGCGACAGAATTGCGTTCCGAGAAACCGTTGACGAGAAAATCGCGAGCATTCCCAAAACCTGATCTCGTGTTTTTTGGACTCCAGAACCGTGTTTGTGCATTTCTCATGACTAATTCCGACGTAAAACGACGCGAGGAACACGTTGGAAGCGACAGAATTGCGATCCGAGAAACCTTTGACGAGAAAATAGCGAGCACTTCCAAATCCCGATCTCGTGTTTTTTGAACTCCAGAACCGTGTTTGTGCATTTCTCAAGACTAATTCCGACGTAAAATGACACGAGGAATACGTTGAAAGCGACAGAATTGCGTTCCGAGCAACCGTTGACGAGAAAATCGCGAGCATTCCCAAATCCTGATCTCGTGTTTTTTGGACTCCAGAACCGTGTTTGTGCATTTCTCAAGACTAATTCCGACGTAAAATAGCACGGGGAATACGTTGGAAGCGACAGAATTGCGTTCCGAGCAACCGTTGACGAGAAAATCGCGAGCATTCCCAAATCCTGATCTCGTGTTTTTTGGACTGCAGAACCGTGTTTGTGCATTTCTCAAGACTAATTCCGACGTAAAATGGCACGAGGAATACGTTGGAAGCGACAGAATTGCGATCCGAGAAACCCTTGACGAGAAAATCGCGAGCATTCCCAAAACCTGAATTCGTGTTTTTTGGACTCCAGAACCGTGTTTGTGCGTTTCTCATGACGAATTCCGACGTAAAACGACGCGAGGAACACGTTGGAAGCAACAGAATTGCGATCCGAGAAACCTTTGACGAGAAAATCGCGAGCATTTCCAAATCCCGATCTCGTGTTTTTTGAACTCCAGAACCGTGTTTGTGCATTTCTCATGACTAATTCCGACGTAAAACGACGCGAGGAACACGTTGGAAGCGACAGAATTGCGATCCGAGAAACCTTTGACGAGAAAATCGCGAGCATTACCAAAACCTGATCTCGTGCTTTTGAAAATCCAGAAATGCTTGCGTGCATTTCTCATGACTATTTCCGACGTAAAATGACGCGAGGAACACGTTGGAAGCGACAGAATTGCGATCCGAGCAACCGTTGACGAGAAAATCACGAGCATTCCCAAATCCTGATCTCGTGTTTTTTGAACTCCAGAACCGTGTTTGTGCATTTCTCAAGACTAATTCCGACGTAAAATGGCACGAGGAATACGTTGGAAGCGACAGAATTGCGATCCGAGAAACCCTTGACGAGAAAATCGCGAGCATTCCCAAATCCTGATCTCGTGTTTTTTGGACTGCAGAACCGTGTTTGTGCATTTCTCAAGACTAATTCCGACGTAAAATGGCACGAGGAATACGTTGGAAGCGACAGAATTGCGTTCCGAGCAACCGTTGACGAGAAAATCGCGAGCATTCCCAAATCCTGATCTCGTGTTTTTTGAACTCCAGAACCGTGTTTGTGCATTTCTCAAGACTAATTCCGACGTAAAATGGCACGAGGAATACGTTGGAAGCGACAGAATTGCGATCCGAGAAACCCTTGACGAGAAAATCGCGAGCATTCCCAAAACCTGAATTCGTGTTTTTGGACTCCAGAACCGTGTTTGTGCGTTTCTCATGACGAATTCCGACGTAAAACGACGCGAGGAACACGTTGGAAGCAACAGAATTGCGATCCGAGAAACCTTTGACGAGAAAATCGCGAGCATTTCCAAATCCCGATCTCGTGTTTTTTGAACTCCAGAACCGTGTTTGTGCATTTCTCATGACTAATTCCGACGTAAAACGACGCGAGGAACACGTTGGAAGCGACAGAATTGCGATCCGAGAAACCTTTGACGAGAAAATCGGGGGCATTTCCAAATCCCGATCTCGTGTTTTTTGAACTCCAGAACCGTGTTTGTGCATTTCTCATGACTAATTCCGACGTAAAACGACGCGAGGAACACGTTGGAAGCGACAGAATTGCGATCCGAGAAACCTTTGACGAGAAAATCGCGAGCACTTCCAAATCCCGATCTCGTGTTTTTTGAACTCCAGAACCGTGTTTGTGCATTTCTCAAGACTAATTCCGACGTAAAATGACACGAGGAATACGTTGAAAGCGACAGAATTGCGTTCCGAGCAACCGTTGACGAGAAAATCGCGAGCATTCCCAAATCCTGATCTCGTGTTTTTTGGACTCCAGAACCGTGTTTGTGCATTTCTCAAGACTAATTCCGACGTAAAATAGCACGGGGAATACGTTGGAAGCGACAGAATTGCGTTCCGAGCAACCGTTGACGAGAAAATCGCGAGCATTCCCAAATCCTGATCTCGTGTTTTTTGGACTGCAGAACCGTGTTTGTGCATTTCTCAAGACTAATTCCGACGTAAAATGGCACGAGGAATACGTTGGAAGCGACAGAATTGCGATCCGAGAAACCCTTGACGAGAAAATCGCGAGCATTCCCAAAACCTGAATTCGTGTTTTTTGGACTCCAGAACCGTGTTTGTGCGTTTCTCATGACGAATTCCGACGTAAAACGACGCGAGGAACACGTTGGAAGCAACAGAATTGCGATCCGAGAAACCTTTGACGAGAAAATCGCGAGCATTTCCAAATCCCGATCTCGTGTTTTTTGAACTCCAGAACCGTGTTTGTGCATTTCTCATGACTAATTCCGACGTAAAACGACGCGAGGAACACGTTGGAAGCGACAGAATTGCGATCCGAGAAACCTTTGACGAGAAAATCGCGAGCATTACCAAAACCTGATCTCGTGCTTTTGAAAATCCAGAAATGCTTGCGTGCATTTCTCATGACTATTTCCGACGTAAAATGACGCGAGGAACACGTTGGAAGCGACAGAATTGCGATCCGAGCAACCGTTGACGAGAAAATCACGAGCATTCCCAAATCCTGATCTCGTGTTTTTTGAACTCCAGAACCGTGTTTGTGCATTTCTCAAGACTAATTCCGACGTAAAATGGCACGAGGAATACGTTGGAAGCGACAGAATTGCGATCCGAGAAACCCTTGACGAGAAAATCGCGAGCATTCCCAAATCCTGATCTCGTGTTTTTTGGACTGCAGAACCGTGTTTGTGCATTTCTCAAGACTAATTCCGACGTAAAATGGCACGAGGAATACGTTGGAAGCGACAGAATTGCGTTCCGAGCAACCGTTGACGAGAAAATCGCGAGCATTCCCAAATCCTGATCTCGTGTTTTTTGAACTCCAGAACCGTGTTTGTGCATTTCTCAAGACTAATTCCGACGTAAAATGGCACGAGGAATACGTTGGAAGCGACAGAATTGCGATCCGAGAAACCCTTGACGAGAAAATCGCGAGCATTCCCAAAACCTGAATTCGTGTTTTTGGACTCCAGAACCGTGTTTGTGCGTTTCTCATGACGAATTCCGACGTAAAACGACGCGAGGAACACGTTGGAAGCAACAGAATTGCGATCCGAGAAACCTTTGACGAGAAAATCGCGAGCATTTCCAAATCCCGATCTCGTGTTTTTTGAACTCCAGAACCGTGTTTGTGCATTTCTCATGACTAATTCCGACGTAAAACGACGCGAGGAACACGTTGGAAGCGACAGAATTGCGATCCGAGAAACCTTTGACGAGAAAATCGCGAGCATTTCCAAATCCCGATCTCGTGTTTTTTGAACTCCAGAACCGTGTTTGTGCATTTCTCAAGACTAATTCCGACGTAAAATGACACGAGGAATACGTTGAAAGCGACAGAATTGCGTTCCGAGCAACCGTTGACGAGAAAATCGCGAGCATTCCCAAATCCTGATCTCGTGTTTTTTGAACTCCAGAACCGTGTTTGTGCATTTCTCAAGACTAATTCCGACGTAAAATGGCACGAGGAATACGTTGGAAGCGACAGAATTGCGTTCCGAGCAACCGTTGACGAGAAAATCGCGAGCATTCCCAAATCCTGATCTCGTGTTTTTTGAACTCCAGAACCGTGTTTGTGCATTTCTCAAGACTAATTCCGACGTAAAATGACACGAGGAATACGTTGGAAGCGACAGAATTGCGATCCGAGAAACCGTTGACGAGAAAATGGCGAGCATTCCCAAAACCTGAATTCGTGTTTTTTGGACTCCAGAACCGTGTTTGTGCATTTCTCATGACTAATTCCGACGTAAAACGACGCGAGGGACACGTTGGAAGCGACAGAATTGCGATCCGAGAAACCTTTGACGAGAAAATCGCGAGCATTTCCAAATCCCGATCTCGTGTTTTTTGAACTCCAGAACCGTGTTTGTGCATTTCTCAAGACTAATTCCGACGTAAAATGACACGAGGAATACGTTGAAAGCGACAGAATTGCGTTCCGAGAAACCGTTGACGAGAAAATCGCGAGCATTCCCAAAACCTGATCTCGTGTTTTTTGGACTCCAGAACCGTGTTTGTGCATTTCTCATGACTAATTCCGACGTAAAACGACGCGGGGAACACGTTGGAAGCGACAGAATTGCGATCCGAGAAACCTTTGACGAGAAAATCGCGAGCACTTCCAAATCCCGATCTCGTGTTTTTTGAACTCCAGAACCGTGTTTGTGCATTTCTCAAAACTAATTCCGACGTAAAATGACACGAGGAATACGTTGAAAGCGACAGAATTGCGTTCCGAGCAACCGTTGACGAGAAAATCGCGAGCATTCCCAAATCCTGATCTCGTGTTTTTTGGACTCCAGAACCGTGTTTGTGCATTTCTCAAGACTAATTCCGACGTAAAATAGCACGAGGAATACGTTGGAAGCGACAGAATTGCGTTCCGAGCAACCGTTGACGAGAAAATCGCGAGCATTCCCAAATCCTGATCTCGTGTTTTTTGAACTCCAGAACCGTGTTTGTGCATTTCTCAAGACTAATTCCGACGTAAAATGATACGAGGAATACGTTGGAAGCGACAGAATTGCGATCCGAGAAACCCTTGACGAGAAAATCGCGAGCATTCCCAAAACCTGAATTTGTGTTTTTTGGACTCCAGAACCGTGTTTGTGCGTTTCTCATGACTAATTGCGACGTAAAACGACGCGAGGGACACGTTGGAAGCGACAGAATTGCGATCCGAGAAACCTTTGACGAGAAAATCGCGAGCATTTCCAAATCCCGATCTCGTGTTTTTTGAACTCCAGAACCGTGTTTGTGCATTTCTCAAGACTAATTCCGACGTAAAATGACACGAGGAATACGTTGAAAGCGACAGAATTGCATTCCGAGAAACCGTTGACGAGAAAATCGCGAGCATTCCCAAAACCTGATCTCGTGTTTTTTGGACTCCAGAACCGTGTTTGTGCATTTCTCATGACTAATTCCGACGTAAAACGACGCGAGGAACACGTTGGAAGCGACAGAATTGCGATCCGAGAAACCTTTGACGAGAAAATCGCGAGCACTTCCAAATCCCGATCTCGTGTTTTTTGAACTCCAGAACCGTGTTTGTGCATTTCTCAAGACTAATTCCGACGTAAAATGACACGAGGAATACGTTGAAAGCGACAGAATTGCGTTCCGAGCAACCGTTGACGAGAAAATCGCGAGCATTCCCAAATCCTGATCTCGTGTTTTTTGAACTCCAGAACCGTGTTTGTGCATTTCTCAAGACTAATTCCGACGTAAAATGACACGAGGAATACGTTGGAAGCGACAGAATTGCGATCCGAGAAACCCTTGACGAGAAAATCGCGAGCATTCCCAAAACCTGAATTTGTGTTTTTTGGACTCCAGAACCGTGTTTGTGCGTTTCTCATGACTAATTGCGACGTAAAACGACGCGAGGAACACGTTGGAAGCGACAGAATTGCGATCCGAGAAACCTTTGACGAGAAAATCGCGAGCATTTCCAAATCCCGATCTCGTGTTTTTTGAACTCCAGAACCGTGTTTGTGCATTTCTCAAGACTAATTCCGACGTAAAATGACACGAGGAATACGTTGAAAGCGACAGAATTGCGTTCCGAGCAACCGTTGACGAGAAAATCGCGAGCATTCCCAAATCCTGATCTCGTGTTTTTTGGACTCCAGAACCGTGTTTGTGCATTTCTCATGACTAATTCCGACGTAAAACGACGCGAGGAACACGTTGGAAGCGACAGAATTGCGATCCGAGAAACCTTTGACGAGAAAATCGCGAGCATTTCCAAATCCCGTTCTCGTGTTTTTTGAACTCCAGAACCGTGTTTGTGCATTTCTCAAGACTAATTCCGACGTAAAATGACACGAGGAATACGTTGAAAGCGACAGAATTGCGTTCCGAGCAACCGTTGACGAGAAAATCGCGAGCATTCCCAAATCCTGATCTCGTGTTTTTTGAACTCCAGAACCGTGTTTGTGCATTTCTCACGACTAATTCCGACGTAAAATGACACGAGGAATACGTTGGAAGCGACAGAATTGCGATCCGAGCAACCGTTGACGAGAAAATCGCGAGCATTCCCAAAACCTGAATTCGTGTTTTTTGAACTCCAGAACCGTGTTTGTGCATTTCTCATGACTAATTCCGACGTAAAACGACGCGAGGAACACGTTGGAAGCGACAGAATTGCGATCCGAGAAACCGTTGACGAGAAAATCGCGAGCATTCCCAAAACCTGAATTCGTGTTTTTTGGAATCCAGAACCGTGTTTGTGCATTTCTCATGACTAATTCCGACGTAAAATGACACGAGGAATACGTTGGAAGCGACAGAATTGCGATCCGAGAAACCGTTGACGAGAAAATCGCGAGCATTCCCAAAACCTGATCTCGTGTTTTTTGGACTCCAGAAACGTTTACGTGCACTGCTCGTGACTGTTTCCGACGTAAAATGGCGCGAGGAACGCGTCGGAAGCGACAGAATTGCGATCCGAGCAACCGTTGATGAGAAAATCGCAAGCATTCCCAAAACCTGAACTCCTGTTTTTTGGACTCCAGAAACGTTTTCGTGCATTTCTCGTGACTGTTTCCGATGTAAAATGACGCGAGGAACACGTTGGAAGCGACAGAATTGCGATCCGAGAAACCTTTGACGAGAAAATCGCGAGCATTTCCAAATCCCGATCTCGTGTTTTTTGAACTCCAGAACCGTGTTTGTGCATTTCTCAAGACTAATTCCGACGTAAAATGACACGAGGAATACGTTGGAAGCGACAGAATTGCGATCCCAGAAACCGTTGACGAGAAAATCGCGAGCATTCCCAAAACCTGAATTCGTGTTTTTTGGACTCCAGAACCGTGTTTGTGCATTTCTCATGACTAATTCCGACGTAAAACCACGCGAGGAACACGTTGGAAGCGACAGAATTGCGATCCGAGAAACCTTTGACGAGAAAATCGCGAGCATTTCCAAATCCCGATCTCGTGTTTTTTGAACTCCAGAACCGTGTTTGTGCATTTCTCAAGACTAATTCCGACGTAAAATGACACGAGGAATACGTTGGAAGCGACAGAATTGCGATCCCAGAAACCGTTGACGAGAAAATCGCAAGCATTCCCAAAACCTGAACTCGTGTTTTTTGGACTCCAGAAACGTTTTCGTGCATTTCTCGTGACTGTTTCCGATGTAAAATGACGCGAGGAAGACGTTGGAAGCGACAGAATTGCGCTCCGAGCAACCGTTGACGAGAAAATCGCGAGCATTCCCAAATCCTGATCTCGTGTTTTTTGAACTCCAGAACCGTGTTTGTGCATTTCTCAAGACTAATTCCGACGTAAAATGACACGAGGAATACGTTGGAAGCGACTGAATTGCGATCCGAGAAACCGTTGACGACAAAATCGCGAGCATTCCGAAAACCTGAATTCGTGTTTTTTGGACTCCAGAACCGTGTTTGTGCATTTCTCATGACTAATTCCGACGTAAAACGACGCGAGGAACACGTTGGAAGCGACAGAATTGCGCTTCGAGCAACCGTTGACGAGAAAATCGCGAGCATTACCAAATCCTGATCTCGTGTTTTTTGAACTCCAGAACCGTGTTTGTGCATTTCTTAAGACTAATTCCGACGAAAAATGACACGAGGAATACGTTGGAAGCGACAGAATTGCGATCCGAGCAACCGTTGACGAGAAAATCGCGAGCATTACCAAAAGCTGATCTCGTGCTTTTGGAAATCCAGAAATGCTTGCGTGCATTTCTCATGACTATTTCCGACGTAAAATGACGCGAGGAACACGTTGGAAGCGACAGAATTGCGATCCGAGCAACCGTTGACGAGAAAATCACGAGCATTCCCAAATCCTGATCTCGTGTTTTTTGAACTCCAGAACCGTGTTTGTGCATTTCTCAAGACTAATTCCGACGTAAAATGACACGAGGAATACGTTGGAAGCGACAGAATTGCGATCCGAGAAACCGTTGACGAGAAAATGGCGAGCATTCCCAAAACCTGAATTCGTGTTTTTTGGACTCCAGAACCGTGTTTGTGCATTTCTCATGACTAATTCCGACGTAAAACGACGCGAGGGACACGTTGGAAGCGACAGAATTGCGATCCGAGAAACCTTTGACGAGAAAATCGCGAGCATTTCCAAATCCCGATCTCGTGTTTTTTGAACTCCAGAACCGTGTTTGTGCATTTCTCAAGACTAATTCCGACGTAAAATGACACGAGGAATACGTTGAAAGCGACAGAATTGCGTGCCGAGAAACCGTTGACGAGAAAATCGCGAGCATTCCCAAAACCTGATCTCGTGTTTTTTGGACTCCAGAACCGTGTTTGTGCATTTCTCATGACTAATTCCGACGTAAAACGACGCGAGGAACACGTTGGAAGCGACAGAATTGCGATCCGAGAAACCTTTGACGAGAAAATCGCGAGCACTTCCAAATCCCGATCTCGTGTTTTTTGAATTCCAGAACCGTGTTTGTGCATTTCTCAAGACTAATTCCGACGTAAAATGACACGAGGAATACGTTGAAAGCGACAGAATTGCGTTCCGAGCAACCGTTGACGAGAAAATCGCGAGCATTCCCAAATCCTGATCTCGTGTTTTTTGGACTCCAGAACCGTGTTTGTGCATTTCTCAAGACTAATTCCGACGTAAAATAGCACGAGGAATACGTTGGAAGCGACAGAATTGCGTTCCGAGCAACCGTTGACGAGAAAATCGCGAGCATTCCCAAATCCTGATCTCGTGTTTTTTGAACTCCAGAACCGTGTTTGTGCATTTCTCAAGACTAATTCCGACGTAAAATGACACGAGGAATACGTTGGAAGCGACAGAATTGCGATCCGAGAAACCCTTGACGAGAAAATCGCGAGCATTCCCAAAACCTGAATTTGTGTTTTTTGGACTCCAGAACCGTGTTTGTGCGTTTCTCATGACTAATTGCGACGTAAAACGACGCGAGGGACACGTTGGAAGCGACAGAATTGCGATCCGAGAAACCTTTGACGAGAAAATCGCGAGCATTTCCAAATCCCGATCTCGTGTTTTTTGAACTCCAGAACCGTGTTTGTGCATTTCTCAAGACTAATTCCGACGTAAAATGACACGAGGAATACGTTGAAAGCGACAGAATTGCATTCCGAGAAACCGTTGACGAGAAAATCGCGAGCATTCCCAAAACCTGATCTCGTGTTTTTTGGACTCCAGAACCGTGTTTGTGCATTTCTCATGACTAATTCCGACGTAAAACGACGCGAGGAACACGCTGGAAGCGACAGAATTGCGATCCGAGAAACCTTTGACGAGAAAATCGCGAGCACTTCCAAATCCCGATCTCGTGTTTTTTGAACTCCAGAACCGTGTTTGTGCATTTCTCAAGACTAATTCCGACGTAAAATGACACGAGGAATACGTTGAAAGCGACAGAATTGCGTTCCGAGCAACCGTTGACGAGAAAATCGCGAGCATTCCCAAATCCTGATCTCGTGTTTTTTGGACTCCAGAACCGTGTTTGTGCATTTCTCAAGACTAATTCCGACGTAAAATAGCACGAGGAATACGTTGGAAGCGACAGAATTGCGTTCCGTGCAACCGTTGACGAGAAAATCGCGAGCATTCCCAAATCCTGATCTCGTGTTTTTTGAACTCCAGAACCGTGTTTGTGCATTTCTCAAGACTAATTCCGACGTAAAATGACACGAGGAATACGTTGGAAGCGACAGAATTGCGATCCGAGAAACCCTTGACGAGAAAATCGCGAGCATTCCCAAAACCTGAATTTGTGTTTTTTGGACTCCAGAACCGTGTTTGTGCGTTTCTCATGACTAATTGCGACGTAAAACGACGCGAGGAACACGTTGGAAGCGACAGAATTGCGATCCGAGACACCTTTGACGAGAAAATCGCGAGCATTTCCAAATCCCGATCTCGTGTTTTTTGAACTCCAGAACCGTGTTTGTGCATTTCTCAAGACTAATTCCGACGTAAAATGACACGAGGAATACGTTGAAAGCGACAGAATTGCGTTCCGAGCAACCGTTGACGAGAAAATCGCGAGCATTTCCAAATCCTGATCTCGTGTTTTTTGGACTCCAGAACCGTGTTTGTGCATTTCTCATGACTAATTCCGACGTAAAACGACGCGAGGAACACGTTGGAAGCGACAGAATTGCGATCCGAGAAACCTTTGACGAGAAAAAAAACGCGAGCATTTCCAAATCCCGATCTCGTGTTTTTTGAACTCCAGAACCGTGTTTGTGCATTTCTCAAGACTAATTCCGACGTAAAATGACACGAGGAATACGTTGAAAGCGACAGAATTGCGTTCCGAGCAACCGTTGACGAGAAAATCGCGAGCATTCCCAAATCCTGATCTCGTGTTTTTTGGACTCCAGAACCGTGTTTGTGCATTTCTCATGACTAATTCCGACGTAAAACGACGCGAGGAACACGTTGGAAGCGACAGAATTGCGATCCGAGAAACCTTTGACGAGAAAATCGCGAGCATTTCCAAATCCCGATCTCGTGTTTTTTGAACTCCAGAACCGTGTTTGTGCATTTCTCAAGACTAATTCCGACGTAAAATGACACGAGGAATACGTTGGAAGCGACAGAATTGTGTTCCGAGCAACCGTTGACGAGAAAATCGCGAGCATTCCCAAATCCTGATCTCGTGTTTTTTGAACTCCAGAACCGTGTTTGTGCATTTCTCACGACTAATTCCGACGTAAAATGACACGAGGAATACGTTGGAAGCGACAGAATTGCGATCCGAGCAACCGTTGACGAGAAAATCGCGAGCATTCCCAAAACCTGAATTCGTGTTTTTTGAACTCCAGAACCGTGTTTGTGCATTTCTCATGACTAATTCCGACGTAAAACGACGCGAGGAACACGTTGGAAGCGACAGAATTGCGATCCGAGAAACCGTTGACGAGAAAATCGCGAGCATTCCCAAAACCTGAATTCGTGTTTTTTGGAATCCAGAACCGTGTTTGTGCATTTCTCATGACTAATTCCGACGTAAAATGACACGAGGAATACGTTGGAAGCGACAGAATTGCGATCCGAGAAACCGTTGACGAGAAAATCGCGAGCATTCCCAAAACCTGATCTCGTGTTTTTTGGACTCCAGAAACGTTTACGTGCACTGCTCGTGACTGTTTCCGACGTAAAATGGCGCGAGGAACGCGTCGGAAGCGACAGAATTGCGATCCGAGCAACCGTTGATGAGAAAATCGCAAGCATTCCCAAAACCTGAACTCCTGTTTTTTGGACTCCAGAAACGTTTTCGTGCATTTCTCGTGACTGTTTCCGATGTAAAATGACGCGAGGAACACGTTGGAAGCGACAGAATTGCGATCCGAGAAACCTTTGACGAGAAAATCGCGAGCATTTCCAAATCCCGATCTCGTGTTTTTTGAACTCCAGAACCGTGTTTGTGCATTTCTCAAGACTAATTCCGACGTAAAGTGACACGAGGAATACGTTGGAAGCGACAGAATTGCGATCCCAGAAACCGTTGACGAGAAAATCGCGAGCATTCCCAAAACCTGAATTCGTGTTTTTTGGACTCCAGAACCGTGTTTGTGCATTTCTCATGACTAATTCCGACGTAAAACCACGCGAGGAACACGTTGGAAGCGACAGAATTGCGATCCGAGAAACCTTTGACGAGAAAATCGCGAGCATTTCCAAATCCCGATCTCGTGTTTTTTGAACTCCAGAACCGTGTTTGTGCATTTCTCAAGACTAATTCCGACGTAAAATGACACGAGGAATACGTTGGAAGCGACAGAATTGCGATCCCAGAAACCGTTGACGAGAAAATCGCGAGCATTCCCAAAACCTGAATTCGTGTTTTTTGGACTCCAGAACCGTGTTTGTGCATTTCTCATGACTAATTCCGACGTAAAACGACGCGAGGAACACGTTGGAAGCGACAGAATTGCGCTCCGAGCAACCGTTGACGAGAAAATCGCGAGCATTACCAAATCCTGATCTCGTGTTTTTTGAACTCCAGAACCGTGTTTGTGCATTTCTTAAGACTAATTCCGACGAAAAATGACACGAGGAATACGTTGGAAGCGACAGAATTGCGATCCCAGAAACCGTTGACGAGAAAATCGCGAGCATTCCCAAAACCTGAATTCGTGTTTTTTGGACTCCAGAACCGTGTTTGTGCATTTCTCATGACTAATTCCGACGTAAAACCACGCGAGGAACACGTTGGAAGCGACAGAATTGCGATCCGAGAAACCTTTGACGAGAAAATCGCGAGCATTTCCAAATCCCGATCTCGTGTTTTTTGAACTCCAGAACCGTGTTTGTGCATTTCTCAAGACTAATTCCGACGTAAAATGACACGAGGAATACGTTGGAAGCGACAGAATTGCGATCCCAGAAACCGTTGACGAGAAAATCGCAAGCATTCCCAAAACCTGAACTCGTGTTTTTTGGACTCCAGAAACGTTTTCGTGCATTTCTCGTGACTGTTTCCGATGTAAAATGACGCGAGGAAGACGTTGGAAGCGACAGAATTGCGCTCCGAGCAACCGTTGACGAGAAAATCGCGAGCATTCCCAAATCCTGATCTCGTGTTTTTTGAACTCCAGAACCGTGTTTGTGCATTTCTCAAGACTAATTCCGACGTAAAATGACACGAGGAATACGTTGGAAGCGACTGAATTGCGATCCGAGAAACCGTTGACGACAAAATCGCGAGCATTCCGAAAACCTGAATTCGTGTTTTTTGGACTCCAGAACCGTGTTTGTGCATTTCTCATGACTAATTCCGACGTAAAACGACGCGAGGAACACGTTGGAAGCGACAGAATTGCGCTCCGAGCAACCGTTGACGAGAAAATCGCGAGCATTACCAAATCCTGATCTCGTGTTTTTTGAACTCCAGAACCGTGTTTGTGCATTTCTTAAGACTAATTCCGACGAAAAATGACACGAGGAATACGTTGGAAGCGACAGAATTGCGATCCGAGCAACCGTTGACGAGAAAATCGCGAGCATTACCAAAAGCTGATCTCGTGCTTTTGGAAATCCAGAAATGCTTGCGTGCATTTCTCATGACTATTTCCGACGTAAAATGACGCGAGGAACACGTTGGAAGCGACAGAATTGCGATCCGAGCAACCGTTGACGAGAAAATCACGAGCATTCCCAAATCCTGATCTCGTGTTTTTTTAACTCCACAACCGTGTTTGTGCATTTCTCAAGACTAATTCCGACGTAAAATGACACGAGGAATACGTTGGAGGCGACAGAATTGCGATCCGAGCAACCGTTGACGAGAAAATCGCCAGCATTACCAAAACCTGATCTCGTGTTTTTGGAAATCCAGAAATGCTTGCGTGCATTTCTCATGACTATTTCCGACCTAAAATGACGCGAGGAACACGTTGGAAGCGACAGAATTGCGTTCCGAGCAACCGTTGACGAGAAAATCGCGAGCATTCCCAAATCCTGATCTCGTGTTTTTTGGACTCCAGAACCGTGTTTGTGCATTTCTCAAGACTAATTCCGACGTAAAATGGCACGAGGAATACGTTGAAAGCGACAGAATTGCGTTCCGAGCAACCGTTGACGAGAAAATCGCGAGCATTCCCAAATCCTGATCTCGTGTTTTTTGGACTGCAGAACCGTGTTTGTGCATTTCTCAAGACTAATTCCGACGTAAAACCACGCGAGGAACACGTTGGAAGCGACAGAATTGCGATCCGAGAAACCTTTGACGAGAAAATCGCGAGCATTTCCAAATCCCGATCTCGTGTTTTTTGAACTCCAGAACCGTGTTTGTGCATTTCTCAAGACTAATTCCGACGTAAAATGACACGAGGAATGCGTTGGAAGCGACAGAATTGCGATCCCAGGAACCGTTGACGAGAAAATCGCAAGCATTCCCAAAACCTGAACTCGTGTTTTTTGGACTCCAGAAACGTTTTCGTGCATTTCTCGTGACTGTTTCCGATGTAAAATGACGCGAGGAAGACGTTGGAAGCGACAGAATTGCGCTCCGAGCAACCGTTGACGAGAAAATCGCGAGCATTCCGAAAACCTGAATTCGTGTTTTTTGGACTCCAGAACCGTGTTTGTGCATTTCTCATGACTAATTCCGACGTAAAACGACGCGAGGAACACGTTGGAAGCGACAGAATTGCGCTCCGAGCAACCGTTGACGAGAAAATCGCGAGCATTCCCAAATCCTGATCTCGTGTTTTTTGAACTCCAGAACCGTGTTTGTGCATTTCTCAAGACTAATTCCGACGTAAAACGACGCGAGGAACACGTTGGAAGCGACAGAATTGCGATCCGAGAAACCTTTGACGAGAAAATCGCGAGCATTTCCAAATCCCGATCTCGTGTTTTTTGAACTCCAGAACCGTGTTTGTGCATTTCTCAAGACTAATTCCGACGTAAAATGACACGAGGAATACGTTGGAAGCGACAGAATTGTGTTCCGAGCAACCGTTGACGAGAAAATCGCGAGCATTCCCAAATCCTGATCTCGTGTTTTTTGAACTCCAGAACCGTGTTTGTGCATTTCTCACGACTAATTCCGACGTAAAATGACACGAGGAATACGTTGGAAGCGACAGAATTGCGATCCGAGCAACCGTTGACGAGAAAATCGCGAGCATTCCCAAAACCTGAATTCGTGTTTTTTGAACTCCAGAACCGTGTTTGTGCATTTCTCATGACTAATTCCGACGTAAAACGACGCGAGGAACACGTTGGAAGCGACAGAATTGCGATCCGAGAAACCGTTGACGAGAAAATCGCGAGCATTCCCAAAACCTGAATTCGTGTTTTTTGGAATCCAGAACCGTGTTTGTGCATTTCTCATGACTAATTCCGACGTAAAATGACACGAGGAATACGTTGGAAGCGACAGAATTGCGATCCGAGAAACCGTTGACGAGAAAATCGCGAGCATTCCCAAAACCTGATCTCGTGTTTTTTGGACTCCAGAAACGTTTACGTGCACTGCTCGTGACTGTTTCCGACGTAAAATGGCGCGAGGAACGCGTCGGAAGCGACAGAATTGCGATCCGAGCAACCGTTGATGAGAAAATCGCAAGCATTCCCAAAACCTGAACTCCTGTTTTTTGGACTCCAGAAACGTTTTCGTGCATTTCTCGTGACTGTTTCCGATGTAAAATGACGCGAGGAACACGTTGGAAGCGACAGAATTGCGATCCGAGAAACCTTTGACGAGAAAATCGCGAGCATTTCCAAATCCCGATCTCGTGTTTTTTGAACTCCAGAACCGTGTTTGTGCATTTCTCAAGACTAATTCCGACGTAAAGTGACACGAGGAATACGTTGGACGCGACAGAATTGCGATCCCAGAAACCGTTGACGAGAAAATCGCGAGCATTCCCAAAACCTGAATTCGTGTTTTTTGGACTCCAGAACCGTGTTTGTGCATTTCTCATGACTAATTCCGACGTAAAACCACGCGAGGAACACGTTGGTAGCGACAGAATTGCGATCCGAGAAACCGTTGACGAGAAAATCGCGAGCATTCCCAAAACCTGAATTCGTGTTTTTTGGAATCCAGAACCGTGTTTGTGCATTTCTCATGACTAATTCCGACGTAAAATGACACGAGGAATACGTTGGAAGCGACAGAATTGCGATCCGAGAAACCGTTGACGAGAAAATCGCGAGCATTCCCAAAACCTGATCTCGTGTTTTTTGGACTCCAGAAACGTTTACGTGCACTGCTCGTGACTGTTTCCGACGTAAAATGGCGCGAGGAACGCGTCGGAAGCGACAGAATTGCGATCCGAGCAACCGTTGATGAGAAAATCGCAAGCATTCCCAAAACCTGAACTCCTGTTTTTTGGACTCCAGAAACGTTTTCGTGCATTTCTCGTGACTGTTTCCGATGTAAAATGACGCGAGGAACACGTTGGAAGCGACAGAATTGCGATCCGAGAAACCTTTGACGAGAAAATCGCGAGCATTTCCAAATCCCGATCTCGTGTTTTTTGAACTCCAGAACCGTGTTTGTGCATTTCTCAAGACTAATTCCGACGTAAAGTGACACGAGGAATACGTTGGAAGCGACAGAATTGCGATCCCAGAAACCGTTGACGAGAAAATCGCGAGCATTCCCAAAACCTGAATTCGTGTTTTTTGGACTCCAGAACCGTGTTTGTGCATTTCTCATGACTAATTCCGACGTAAAACCACGCGAGGAACACGTTGGAAGCGACAGAATTGCGATCCGAGAAACCTTTGACGAGAAAATCGCGAGCATTTCCAAATCCCGATCTCGTGTTTTTTGAACTCCAGAACCGTGTTTGTGCATTTCTCAAGACTAATTCCGACGTAAAATGACACGAGGAATACGTTGGAAGCGACAGAATTGCGATCCCAGAAACCGTTGACGAGAAAATCGCGAGCATTCCCAAAACCTGATCTCGTGTTTTTTGGACTCCAGAAACGTTTCCGTGCACTGCTCGTGACTGTTTCCGACGTAAAATGGCGCGAGGAACGCGTCGGAAGCGACAGAATTGCGATCCGAGCAACCGTTGACGAGAAAATCGCAAGCATTTCCAAATCCCGATCTCGTGTTTTTTGAACTCCAGAACCGTGTTTGTGCATTTCTCAAGACTAATTCCGACGTAAAATGACACGAGGAATACGTTGGAAGCGACAGAATTGCGATCCCAGAAACCGTTGACGAGAAAATCGCGAGCATTCCCAAAACCTGAATTCGTGTTTTTTGGACTCCAGAACCGTGTTTGTGCATTTCTCATGACTAATTCCGACGTAAAACCACGCGAGGAACACGTTGGAAGCGACAGAATTGCGATCCGAGAAACCTTTGACGAGAAAATCGCGAGCATTTCCAAATCCCGATCTCGTGTTTTTTGAACTCCAGAACCGTGTTTGTGCATTTCTCAAGACTAATTCCGACGTAAAATGACACGAGGAATACGTTGGAAGCGACAGAATTGCGATCCCAGAAACCGTTGACGAGAAAATCGCAAGCATTCCCAAAACCTGAACTCGTGTTTTTTGGACTCCATAAACGTTTTCGTGCATTTCTCGTGACTGTTTCCGATGTAAAATGACGCGAGGAAGACGTTGGAAGCGACAGAATTGCGCTCCGAGCAACCGTTGACGAGAAAATCGCGAGCATTCCCAAATCCTGATCTCGTGTTTTTTGAACTCCAGAACCGTGTTTGTGCATTTCTCAAGACTAATTCCGACGTAAAATGACACGAGGAATACGTTGGAAGCGACTGAATTGCGATCCGAGAAACCGTTGACGACAAAATCGCGAGCATTCCGAAAACCTGAATTCGTGTTTTTTGGACTCCAGAACCGTGTTTGTGCATTTCTCATGACTAATTCCGACGTAAAACGACGCGAGGAACACGTTGGAAGCGACAGAATTGCGCTCCGAGCAACCGTTGACGAGAAAATCGCGAGCATTACCAAATCCTGATCTCGTGTTTTTTGAACTCCAGAACCGTGTTTGTGCATTTCTTAAGACTAATTCCGACGAAAAATGACACGAGGAATACGTTGGAAGCGACAGAATTGCGATCCGAGCAACCGTTGACGAGAAAATCGCGAGCATTACCAAAAGCTGATCTCGTGCTTTTGGAAATCCAGAAATGCTTGCGTGCATTTCTCATGACTATTTCCGACGTAAAATGACGCGAGGAACACGTTGGAAGCGACAGAATTGCGATCCGAGCAACCGTTGACGAGAAAATCACGAGCATTCCCAAATCCTGATCTCGTGTTTTTTTAACTCCACAACCGTGTTTGTGCATTTCTCAAGACTAATTCCGACGTAAAATGACACGAGGAATACGTTGGAGGCGACAGAATTGCGATCCGAGCAACCGTTGAGGAGAAAATCGCCAGCATTACCAAAACCTGATCTCGTGTTTTTGGAAATCCAGAAATGCTTGCGTGCATTTCTCATGACTATTTCCGACCTAAAATGACGCGAGGAACACGTTGGAAGCGACAGAATTGCGTTCCGAGCAACCGTTGACGAGAAAATCGCGAGCATTCCCAAATCCTGATCTCGTGTTTTTTGGACTCCAGAACCGTGTTTGTGCATTTCTCAAGACTAATTCCGACGTAAAATGGCACGAGGAATACGTTGAAAGCGACAGAATTGCGTTCCGAGCAACCGTTGACGAGAAAATCGCGACTATTCCCAAATCCTGATCTCGTGTTTTTTGGACTGCAGAGCCGTGTTTGTGCATTTCTCAAGACTAATTCCGACGTAAAACCACGCGAGGAACACGTTGGAAGCGACAGAATTGCGATCCGAGAAACCTTTGACGAGAAAATCGCGAGCATTTCCAAATCCCGATCTCGTGTTTTTTGACCTCCAGAACCGTGTTTGTGCATTTCTCAAGACTAATTCCGACGTAAAATGACACGAGGAATGCGTTGGAAGCGACAGAATTGCGATCCCAGGAACCGTTGACGAGAAAATCGCAAGCATTCCCAAAACCTGAACTCGTGTTTTTTGGACTCCAGAAACGTTTTCGTGCATTTCTCGTGACTGTTTCCGATGTAAAATGACGCGAGGAAGACGTTGGAAGCGACAGAATTGCGCTCCGAGCAACCGTTGACGAGAAAATCGCGAGCATTCCCAAATCCTGATCTCGTGTTTTTTGAACTCCAGAACCGTGTTTGTGCATTTCTCAAGACTAATTCCGACGTAAAATGACACGAGGAATACGTTGGAAGCGACTGAATTGCGATCCGAGAAACCGTTGACGAGAAAATCGCGAGCATTCCCAAATCCTGATCTCGTGTTTTTTGAACTCCAGAACCGTGTTTGTGCATTTCTCAAGACTAATTCCGACGTAAAACGACGCGAGGAACACGTTGGAAGCGACAGAATTGCGATCCGAGAAACCTTTGACGAGAAAATCGCGAGCATTTCCAAATCCCGATCTCGTGTTTTTTGAACTCCAGAACCGTGTTTGTGCATTTCTCAAGACTAATTCCGACGTAAAATGACACGAGGAATACGTTGGAAGCGACAGAATTGTGTTCCGAGCAACCGTTGACGAGAAAATCGCGAGCATTCCCAAATCCTGATCTCGTGTTTTTTGAACTCCAGAACCGTGTTTGTGCATTTCTCACGACTAATTCCGACGTAAAATGACACGAGGAATACGTTGGAAGCGACAGAATTGCGATCCGAGCAACCGTTGACGAGAAAATCGCGAGCATTCCCAAAACCTGAATTCGTGTTTTTTGAACTCCAGAACCGTGTTTGTGCATTTCTCATGACTAATTCCGACGTAAAACGACGCGAGGAACACGTTGGAAGCGACAGAATTGCGATCCGAGAAACCGTTGACGAGAAAATCGCGAGCATTCCCAAAACCTGAATTCGTGTTTTTTGGAATCCAGAACCGTGTTTGTGCATTTCTCATGACTAATTCCGACGTAAAATGACACGAGGAATACGTTGGAAGCGACAGAATTGCGATCCGAGAAACCGTTGACGAGAAAATCGCGAGCATTCCCAAAACCTGATCTCGTGTTTTTTGGACTCCAGAAACGTTTACGTGCACTGCTCGTGACTGTTTCCGACGTAAAATGGCGCGAGGAACGCGTCGGAAGCGACAGAATTGCGATCCGAGCAACCGTTGATGAGAAAATCGCAAGCATTCCCAAAACCTGAACTCCTGTTTTTTGGACTCCAGAAACGTTTTCGTGCATTTCTCGTGACTGTTTCCGATGTAAAATGACGCGAGGAACACGTTGGAAGCGACAGAATTGCGATCCGAGAAACCTTTGACGAGAAAATCGCGAGCATTTCCAAATCCCGATCTCGTGTTTTTTGAACTCCAGAACCGTGTTTGTGCATTTCTCAAGACTAATTCCGACGTAAAGTGACACGAGGAATACGTTGGAAGCGACAGAATTGCGATCCCAGAAACCGTTGACGAGAAAATCGCGAGCATTCCCAAAACCTGAATTCGTGTTTTTTGGACTCCAGAACCGTGTTTGTGCATTTCTCATGACTAATTCCGACGTAAAACCACGCGAGGAACACGTTGGTAGCGACAGAATTGCGATCCGAGAAACCGTTGACGAGAAAATCGCGAGCATTCCCAAAACCTGAATTCGTGTTTTTTGGAATCCAGAACCGTGTTTGTGCATTTCTCATGACTAATTCCGACGTAAAATGACACGAGGAATACGTTGGAAGCGACAGAATTGCGATCCGAGAAACCGTTGACGAGAAAATCGCGAGCATTCCCAAAACCTGATCTCGTGTTTTTTGGACTCCAGAAACGTTTACGTGCACTGCTCGTGACTGTTTCCGACGTAAAATGGCGCGAGGAACGCGTCGGAAGCGACAGAATTGCGATCCGAGCAACCGTTGATGAGAAAATCGCAAGCATTCCCAAAACCTGAACTCCTGTTTTTTGGACTCCAGAAACGTTTTCGTGCATTTCTCGTGACTGTTTCCGATGTAAAATGACGCGAGGAACACGTTGGAAGCGACAGAATTGCGATCCGAGAAACCTTTGACGAGAAAATCGCGAGCATTTCCAAATCCCGATCTCGTGTTTTTTGAACTCCAGAACCGTGTTTGTGCATTTCTCAAGACTAATTCCGACGTAAAGTGACACGAGGAATACGTTGGAAGCGACAGAATTGCGATCCCAGAAACCGTTGACGAGAAAATCGCGAGCATTCCCAAAACCTGAATTCGTGTTTTTTGGACTCCAGAACCGTGTTTGTGCATTTCTCATGACTAATTCCGACGTAAAACCACGCGAGGAACACGTTGGAAGCGACAGAATTGCGATCCGAGAAACCTTTGACGAGAAAATCGCGAGCATTCCCAAAACCTGATCTCGTGTTTTTTGGACTCCAGAAACGTTTCCGTGCACTGCTCGTGACTGTTTCCGACGTAAAATGGCGCGAGGAACGCGTCGGAAGCGACAGAATTGCGATCCGAGCAACCGTTGACGAGAAAATCGCAAGCATTTCCAAATCCCGATCTCGTGTTTTTTGAACTCCAGAACCGTGTTTGTGCATTTCTCAAGACTAATTCCGACGTAAAATGACACGAGGAATACGTTGGAAGCGACAGAATTGCGATCCCAGAAACCGTTGACGAGAAAATCGCGAGCATTCCCAAAACCTGAATTCGTGTTTTTTGGACTCCAGAACCGTGTTTGTGCATTTCTCATGACTAATTCCGACGTAAAACCACGCGAGGAACACGTTGGAAGCGACAGAATTGCGATCCGAGAAACCTTTGACGAGAAAATCGCGAGCATTTCCAAATCCCGATCTCGTGTTTTTTGAATTCCAGAACCGTGTTTGTGCATTTCTCAAGACTAATTCCGACGTAAAATGACACGAGGAATACGTTGGAAGCGACAGAATTGCGATCCCAGAAACCGTTGACGAGAAAATCGCAAGCATTCCCAAAACCTGAACTCGTGTTTTTTGGACTCCATAAACGTTTTCGTGCATTTCTCGTGACTGTTTCCGATGTAAAATGACGCGAGGAAGACGTTGGAAGCGACAGAATTGCGCTCCGAGCAACCGTTGACGAGAAAATCGCGAGCATTCCCAAATCCTGATCTCGTGTTTTTTGAACTCCAGAACCGTGTTTGTGCATTTCTCAAGACTAATTCCGACGTAAAATGACACGAGGAATACGTTGGAAGCGACTGAATTGCGATCCGAGAAACCGTTGACGACAAAATCGCGAGCATTCCGAAAACCTGAATTCGTGTTTTTTGGACTCCAGAACCGTGTTTGTGCATTTCTCATGACTAATTCCGACGTAAAACGACGCGAGGAACACGTTGGAAGCGACAGAATTGCGCTCCGAGCAACCGTTGACGAGAAAATCGCGAGCATTACCAAATCCTGATCTCGTGTTTTTTGAACTCCAGAACCGTGTTTGTGCATTTCTTAAGACTAATTCCGACGAAAAATGACACGAGGAATACGTTGGAAGCGACAGAATTGCGATCCGAGCAACCGTTGACGAGAAAATCGCGAGCATTACCAAAAGCTGATCTCGTGCTTTTGGAAATCCAGAAATGCTTGCGTGCATTTCTCATGACTATTTCCGACGTAAAATGACGCGAGGAACACGTTGGAAGCGACAGAATTGCGATCCGAGCAACCGTTGACGAGAAAATCACGAGCATTCCCAAATCCTGATCTCGTGTTTTTTTAACTCCACAACCGTGTTTGTGCATTTCTCAAGGCTAATTCCGACGTAAAATGACACGAGGAATACGTTGGAGGCGACAGAATTGCGATCCGAGCAACCGTTGAGGAGAAAATCGCCAGCATTACCAAAACCTGATCTCGTGTTTTTGGAAATCCAGAAATGCTTGCGTGCATTTCTCATGACTATTTCCGACCTAAAATGACGCGAGGAACACGTTGGAAGCGACAGAATTGCGTTCCGAGCAACCGTTGACGAGAAAATCGCGAGCATTCCCAAATCCTGATCTCGTGTTTTTTGGACTCCAGAACCGTGTTTGTGCATTTCTCAAGACTAATTCCGACGTAAAATGGCACGAGGAATACGTTGAAAGCGACAGAATTGCGTTCCGAGCAACCGTTGACGAGAAAATCGCGACTATTCCCAAATCCTGATCTCGTGTTTTTTGGACTGCAGAGCCGTGTTTGTGCATTTCTCAAGACTAATTCCGACGTAAAACCACGCGAGGAACACGTTGGAAGCGACAGAATTGCGATCCGAGAAACCTTTGACGAGAAAATCGCGAGCATTTCCAAATCCCGATCTCGTGTTTTTTGACCTCCAGAACCGTGTTTGTGCATTTCTCAAGACTAATTCCGACGTAAAATGACACGAGGAATGCGTTGGAAGCGACAGAATTGCGATCCCAGGAACCGTTGACGAGAAAATCGCAAGCATTCCCAAAGCCTGAACTCGTGTTTTTTGGACTCCAGAAACGTTTTCGTGCATTTCTCGTGACTGTTTCCGATGTAAAATGACGCGAGGAAGACGTTGGAAGCGACAGAATTGCGCTCCGAGCAACCGTTGACGAGAAAATCGCGAGCATTCCCAAATCCTGATCTCGTGTTTTTTGAACTCCAGAACCGTGTTTGTGCATTTCTCAAGACTAATTCCGACGTAAAATGACACGAGGAATACGTTGGAAGCGACTGAATTGCGATCCGAGAAACCGTTGACGAGAAAATCGCGAGCATTCCGAAAACCTGAATTCGTGTTTTTTGGACTCCAGAACCGTGTTTGTGCATTTCTCATGACTAATTCCGACGTAAAACGACGCGAGGAACACGTTGGAAGCGACAGAATTGCGCTCCGAGCAACCGTTGACGAGAAAATCGCGAGCATTCCGAAAACCTGAATTCGTGTTTTTTGGACTCCAGAACCGTGTTTGTGCATTTCTCATGACTAATTCCGACGTAAAACGACGCGAGGAACACGTTGGAAGCGACAGAATTGCGCTCCGAGCAACCGTTGACGAGAAAATCGCGAGCATTCCCAAATCCTGATCTCGTGTTTTTTGAACTCCAGAACCGTGTTTGTGCATTTCTCAAGACTAATTCCGACGTAAAACGACGCGAGGAACACGTTGGAAGCGACAGAATTGCGATCCGAGAAACCTTTGACGAGAAAATCGCGAGCATTTCCAAATCCCGATCTCGTGTTTTTTGAACTCCAGAACCGTGTTTGTGCATTTCTCAAGACTAATTCCGACGTAAAATGACACGAGGAATACGTTGGAAGCGACAGAATTGTGTTCCGAGCAACCGTTGACGAGAAAATCGCGAGCATTCCCAAATCCTGATCTCGTGTTTTTTGAACTCCAGAACCGTGTTTGTGCATTTCTCACGACTAATTCCGACGTAAAATGACACGAGGAATACGTTGGAAGCGACAGAATTGCGATCCGAGCAACCGTTGACGAGAAAATCGCGAGCATTCCCAAAACCTGAATTCGTGTTTTTTGAACTCCAGAACCGTGTTTGTGCATTTCTCATGACTAATTCCGACGTAAAACGACGCGAGGAACACGTTGGAAGCGACAGAATTGCGATCCGAGAAACCGTTGACGAGAAAATCGCGAGCATTCCCAAAACCTGAATTCGTGTTTTTTGGAATCCAGAACCGTGTTTGTGCATTTCTCATGACTAATTCCGACGTAAAATGACACGAGGAATACGTTGGAAGCGACAGAATTGCGATCCGAGAAACCGTTGACGAGAAAATCGCGAGCATTCCCAAAACCTGATCTCGTGTTTTTTGGACTCCAGAAACGTTTACGTGCACTGCTCGTGACTGTTTCCGACGTAAAATGGCGCGAGGAACGCGTCGGAAGCGACAGAATTGCGATCCGAGCAACCGTTGATGAGAAAATCGCAAGCATTCCCAAAACCTGAACTCCTGTTTTTTGGACTCCAGAAACGTTTTCGTGCATTTCTCGTGACTGTTTCCGATGTAAAATGACGCGAGGAACACGTTGGAAGCGACAGAATTGCGATCCGAGAAACCTTTGACGAGAAAATCGCGAGCATTTCCAAATCCCGATCTCGTGTTTTTTGAACTCCAGAACCGTGTTTGTGCATTTCTCAAGACTAATTCCGACGTAAAGTGACACGAGGAATACGTTGGAAGCGACAGAATTGCGATCCCAGAAACCGTTGACGAGAAAATCGCGAGCATTCCCAAAACCTGAATTCGTGTTTTTTGGACTCCAGAACCGTGTTTGTGCATTTCTCATGACTAATTCCGACGTAAAACCACGCGAGGAACACGTTGGTAGCGACAGAATTGCGATCCGAGAAACCGTTGACGAGAAAATCGCGAGCATTCCCAAAACCTGAATTCGTGTTTTTTGGAATCCAGAACCGTGTTTGTGCATTTCTCATGACTAATTCCGACGTAAAATGACACGAGGAATACGTTGGAAGCGACAGAATTGCGATCCGAGAAACCGTTGACGAGAAAATCGCGAGCATTCCCAAAACCTGATCTCGTGTTTTTTGGACTCCAGAAACGTTTACGTGCACTGCTCGTGACTGTTTCCGACGTAAAATGGCGCGAGGAACGCGTCGGAAGCGACAGAATTGCGATCCGAGCAACCGTTGATGAGAAAATCGCAAGCATTCCCAAAACCTGAACTCCTGTTTTTTGGACTCCAGAAACGTTTTCGTGCATTTCTCGTGACTGTTTCCGATGTAAAATGACGCGAGGAACACGTTGGAAGCGACAGAATTGCGATCCGAGAAACCTTTGACGAGAAAATCGCGAGCATTTCCAAATCCCGATCTCGTGTTTTTTGAACTCCAGAACCGTGTTTGTGCATTTCTCAAGACTAATTCCGACGTAAAGTGACACGAGGAATACGTTGGAAGCGACAGAATTGCGATCCCAGAAACCGTTGACGAGAAAATCGCGAGCATTCCCAAAACCTGAATTCGTGTTTTTTGGACTCCAGAACCGTGTTTGTGCATTTCTCATGACTAATTCCGACGTAAAACCACGCGAGGAACACGTTGGAAGCGACAGAATTGCGATCCGAGAAACCTTTGACGAGAAAATCGCGAGCATTTCCAAATCCCGATCTCGTGTTTTTTGAACTCCAGAACCGTGTTTGTGCATTTCTCAAGACTAATTCCGACGTAAAATGACACGAGGAATACGTTGGAAGCGACAGAATTGCGATCCCAGAAACCGTTGACGAGAAAATCGCGAGCATTCCCAAAACCTGATCTCGTGTTTTTTGGACTCCAGAAACGTTTCCGTGCACTGCTCGTGACTGTTTCCGACGTAAAATGGCGCGAGGAACGCGTCGGAAGCGACAGAATTGCGATCCGAGCAACCGTTGACGAGAAAATCGCAAGCATTTCCAAATCCCGATCTCGTGTTTTTTGAACTCCAGAACCGTGTTTGTGCATTTCTCAAGACTAATTCCGACGTAAAATGACACGAGGAATACGTTGGAAGCGACAGAATTGCGATCCCAGAAACCGTTGACGAGAAAATCGCGAGCATTCCCAAAACCTGAATTCGTGTTTTTTGGACTCCAGAACCGTGTTTGTGCATTTCTCATGACTAATTCCGACGTAAAACCACGCGAGGAACACGTTGGAAGCGACAGAATTGCGATCCGAGAAACCTTTGACGAGAAAATCGCGAGCATTTCCAAATCCCGATCTCGTGTTTTTTGAACTCCAGAACCGTGTTTGTGCATTTCTCAAGACTAATTCCGACGTAAAATGACACGAGGAATACGTTGGAAGCGACAGAATTGCGATCCCAGAAACCGTTGACGAGAAAATCGCAAGCATTCCCAAAACCTGAACTCGTGTTTTTTGGACTCCATAAACGTTTTCGTGCATTTCTCGTGACTGTTTCCGATGTAAAATGACGCGAGGAAGACGTTGGAAGCGACAGAATTGCGCTCCGAGCAACCGTTGACGAGAAAATCGCGAGCATTCCCAAATCCTGATCTCGTGTTTTTTGAACTCCAGAACCGTGTTTGTGCATTTCTCAAGACTAATTCCGACGTAAAATGACACGAGGAATACGTTGGAAGCGACTGAATTGCGATCCGAGAAACCGTTGACGACAAAATCGCGAGCATTCCGAAAACCTGAATTCGTGTTTTTTGGACTCCAGAACCGTGTTTGTGCATTTCTCATGACTAATTCCGACGTAAAACGACGCGAGGAACACGTTGGAAGCGACAGAATTGCGCTCCGAGCAACCGTTGACGAGAAAATCGCGAGCATTACCAAATCCTGATCTCGTGTTTTTTGAACTCCAGAACCGTGTTTGTGCATTTCTTAAGACTAATTCCGACGAAAAATGACACGAGGAATACGTTGGAAGCGACAGAATTGCGATCCGAGCAACCGTTGACGAGAAAATCGCGAGCATTACCAAAAGCTGATCTCGTGCTTTTGGAAATCCAGAAATGCTTGCGTGCATTTCTCATGACTATTTCCGACGTAAAATGACGCGAGGAACACGTTGGAAGCGACAGAATTGCGATCCGAGCAACCGTTGACGAGAAAATCACGAGCATTCCCAAATCCTGATCTCGTGTTTTTTTAACTCCACAACCGTGTTTGTGCATTTCTCAAGACTAATTCCGACGTAAAATGACACGAGGAATACGTTGGAGGCGACAGAATTGCGATCCGAGCAACCGTTGAGGAGAAAATCGCCAGCATTACCAAAACCTGATCTCGTGTTTTTGGAAATCCAGAAATGCTTGCGTGCATTTCTCATGACTATTTCCGACCTAAAATGACGCGAGGAACACGTTGGAAGCGACAGAATTGCGTTCCGAGCAACCGTTGACGAGAAAATCGCGAGCATTCCCAAATCCTGATCTCGTGTTTTTTGGACTCCAGAACCGTGTTTGTGCATTTCTCAAGACTAATTCCGACGTAAAATGGCACGAGGAATACGTTGAAAGCGACAGAATTGCGTTCCGAGCAACCGTTGACGAGAAAATCGCGACTATTCCCAAATCCTGATCTCGTGTTTTTTGGACTGCAGAGCCGTGTTTGTGCATTTCTCAAGACTAATTCCGACGTAAAACCACGCGAGGAACACGTTGGAAGCGACAGAATTGCGATCCGAGAAACCTTTGACGAGAAAATCGCGAGCATTTCCAAATCCCGATCTCGTGTTTTTTGACCTCCAGAACCGTGTTTGTGCATTTCTCAAGACTAATTCCGACGTAAAATGACACGAGGAATGCGTTGGAAGCGACAGAATTGCGATCCCAGGAACCGTTGACGAGAAAATCGCAAGCATTCCCAAAACCTGAACTCGTGTTTTTTGGACTCCAGAAACGTTTTCGTGCATTTCTCGTGACTGTTTCCGATGTAAAATGACGCGAGGAAGACGTTGGAAGCGACAGAATTGCGCTCCGAGCAACCGTTGACGAGAAAATCGCGAGCATTCCCAAATCCTGATCTCGTGTTTTTTGAACTCCAGAACCGTGTTTGTGCATTTCTCAAGACTAATTCCGACGTAAAATGACACGAGGAATACGTTGGAAGCGACTGAATTGCGATCCGAGAAACCGTTGACGAGAAAATCGCGAGCATTCCCAAATCCTGATCTCGTGTTTTTTGAACTCCAGAACCGTGTTTGTGCATTTCTCAAGACTAATTCCGACGTAAAACGACGCGAGGAACACGTTGGAAGCGACAGAATTGCGATCCGAGAAACCTTTGACGAGAAAATCGCGAGCATTTCCAAATCCCGATCTCGTGTTTTTTGAACTCCAGAACCGTGTTTGTGCATTTCTCAAGACTAATTCCGACGTAAAATGACACGAGGAATACGTTGGAAGCGACAGAATTGTGTTCCGAGCAACCGTTGACGAGAAAATCGCGAGCATTCCCAAATCCTGATCTCGTGTTTTTTGAACTCCAGAACCGTGTTTGTGCATTTCTCACGACTAATTCCGACGTAAAATGACACGAGGAATACGTTGGAAGCGACAGAATTGCGATCCGAGCAACCGTTGACGAGAAAATCGCGAGCATTCCCAAAACCTGAATTCGTGTTTTTTGAACTCCAGAACCGTGTTTGTGCATTTCTCATGACTAATTCCGACGTAAAACGACGCGAGGAACACGTTGGAAGCGACAGAATTGCGATCCGAGAAACCGTTGACGAGAAAATCGCGAGCATTCCCAAAACCTGAATTCGTGTTTTTTGGAATCCAGAACCGTGTTTGTGCATTTCTCATGACTAATTCCGACGTAAAATGACACGAGGAATACGTTGGAAGCGACAGAATTGCGATCCGAGAAACCGTTGACGAGAAAATCGCGAGCATTCCCAAAACCTGATCTCGTGTTTTTTGGACTCCAGAAACGTTTACGTGCACTGCTCGTGACTGTTTCCGACGTAAAATGGCGCGAGGAACGCGTCGGAAGCGACAGAATTGCGATCCGAGCAACCGTTGATGAGAAAATCGCAAGCATTCCCAAAACCTGAACTCCTGTTTTTTGGACTCCAGAAACGTTTTCGTGCATTTCTCGTGACTGTTTCCGATGTAAAATGACGCGAGGAACACGTTGGAAGCGACAGAATTGCGATCCGAGAAACCTTTGACGAGAAAATCGCGAGCATTTCCAAATCCCGATCTCGTGTTTTTTGAACTCCAGAACCGTGTTTGTGCATTTCTCAAGACTAATTCCGACGTAAAGTGACACGAGGAATACGTTGGAAGCGACAGAATTGCGATCCCAGAAACCGTTGACGAGAAAATCGCGAGCATTCCCAAAACCTGAATTCGTGTTTTTTGGACTCCAGAACCGTGTTTGTGCATTTCTCATGACTAATTCCGACGTAAAACCACGCGAGGAACACGTTGGTAGCGACAGAATTGCGATCCGAGAAACCGTTGACGAGAAAATCGCGAGCATTCCCAAAACCTGAATTCGTGTTTTTTGGAATCCAGAACCGTGTTTGTGCATTTCTCATGACTAATTCCGACGTAAAATGACACGAGGAATACGTTGGAAGCGACAGAATTGCGATCCGAGAAACCGTTGACGAGAAAATCGCGAGCATTCCCAAAACCTGATCTCGTGTTTTTTGGACTCCAGAAACGTTTACGTGCACTGCTCGTGACTGTTTCCGACGTAAAATGGCGCGAGGAACGCGTCGGAAGCGACAGAATTGCGATCCGAGCAACCGTTGATGAGAAAATCGCAAGCATTCCCAAAACCTGAACTCCTGTTTTTTGGACTCCAGAAACGTTTTCGTGCATTTCTCGTGACTGTTTCCGATGTAAAATGACGCGAGGAACACGTTGGAAGCGACAGAATTGCGATCCGAGAAACCTTTGACGAGAAAATCGCGAGCATTTCCAAATCCCGATCTCGTGTTTTTTGAACTCCAGAACCGTGTTTGTGCATTTCTCAAGACTAATTCCGACGTAAAGTGACACGAGGAATACGTTGGAAGCGACAGAATTGCGATCCCAGAAACCGTTGACGAGAAAATCGCGAGCATTCCCAAAACCTGAATTCGTGTTTTTTGGACTCCAGAACCGTGTTTGTGCATTTCTCATGACTAATTCCGACGTAAAACCACGCGAGGAACACGTTGGAAGCGACAGAATTGCGATCCGAGAAACCTTTGACGAGAAAATCGCGAGCATTCCCAAAACCTGATCTCGTGTTTTTTGGACTCCAGAAACGTTTCCGTGCACTGCTCGTGACTGTTTCCGACGTAAAATGGCGCGAGGAACGCGTCGGAAGCGACAGAATTGCGATCCGAGCAACCGTTGACGAGAAAATCGCAAGCATTTCCAAATCCCGATCTCGTGTTTTTTGAACTCCAGAACCGTGTTTGTGCATTTCTCAAGACTAATTCCGACGTAAAATGACACGAGGAATACGTTGGAAGCGACAGAATTGCGATCCCAGAAACCGTTGACGAGAAAATCGCGAGCATTCCCAAAACCTGAATTCGTGTTTTTTGGACTCCAGAACCGTGTTTGTGCATTTCTCATGACTAATTCCGACGTAAAACCACGCGAGGAACACGTTGGAAGCGACAGAATTGCGATCCGAGAAACCTTTGACGAGAAAATCGCGAGCATTTCCAAATCCCGATCTCGTGTTTTTTGAATTCCAGAACCGTGTTTGTGCATTTCTCAAGACTAATTCCGACGTAAAATGACACGAGGAATACGTTGGAAGCGACAGAATTGCGATCCCAGAAACCGTTGACGAGAAAATCGCAAGCATTCCCAAAACCTGAACTCGTGTTTTTTGGACTCCATAAACGTTTTCGTGCATTTCTCGTGACTGTTTCCGATGTAAAATGACGGGAGGAAGACGTTGGAAGCGACAGAATTGCGCTCCGAGCAACCGTTGACGAGAAAATCGCGAGCATTCCCAAATCCTGATCTCGTGTTTTTTGAACTCCAGAACCGTGTTTGTGCATTTCTCAAGACTAATTCCGACGTAAAATGACACGAGGAATACGTTGGAAGCGACTGAATTGCGATCCGAGAAACCGTTGACGACAAAATCGCGAGCATTCCGAAAACCTGAATTCGTGTTTTTTGGACTCCAGAACCGTGTTTGTGCATTTCTCATGACTAATTCCGACGTAAAACGACGCGAGGAACACGTTGGAAGCGACAGAATTGCGCTCCGAGCAACCGTTGACGAGAAAATCGCGAGCATTACCAAATCCTGATCTCGTGTTTTTTGAACTCCAGAACCGTGTTTGTGCATTTCTTAAGACTAATTCCGACGAAAAATGACACGAGGAATACGTTGGAAGCGACAGAATTGCGATCCGAGCAACCGTTGACGAGAAAATCGCGAGCATTACCAAAAGCTGATCTCGTGCTTTTGGAAATCCAGAAATGCTTGCGTGCATTTCTCATGACTATTTCCGACGTAAAATGACGCGAGGAACACGTTGGAAGCGACAGAATTGCGATCCGAGCAACCGTTGACGAGAAAATCACGAGCATTCCCAAATCCTGATCTCGTGTTTTTTTAACTCCACAACCGTGTTTGTGCATTTCTCAAGGCTAATTCCGACGTAAAATGACACGAGGAATACGTTGGAGGCGACAGAATTGCGATCCGAGCAACCGTTGAGGAGAAAATCGCCAGCATTACCAAAACCTGATCTCGTGTTTTTGGAAATCCAGAAATGCTTGCGTGCATTTCTCATGACTATTTCCGACCTAAAATGACGCGAGGAACACGTTGGAAGCGACAGAATTGCGTTCCGAGCAACCGTTGACGAGAAAATCGCGAGCATTCCCAAATCCTGATCTCGTGTTTTTTGGACTCCAGAACCGTGTTTGTGCATTTCTCAAGACTAATTCCGACGTAAAATGGCACGAGGAATACGTTGAAAGCGACAGAATTGCGTTCCGAGCAACCGTTGACGAGAAAATCGCGACTATTCCCAAATCCTGATCTCGTGTTTTTTGGACTGCAGAGCCGTGTTTGTGCATTTCTCAAGACTAATTCCGACGTAAAACCACGCGAGGAACACGTTGGAAGCGACAGAATTGCGATCCGAGAAACCTTTGACGAGAAAATCGCGAGCATTTCCAAATCCCGATCTCGTGTTTTTTGACCTCCAGAACCGTGTTTGTGCATTTCTCAAGACTAATTCCGACGTAAAATGACACGAGGAATGCGTTGGAAGCGACAGAATTGCGATCCCAGGAACCGTTGACGAGAAAATCGCAAGCATTCCCAAAGCCTGAACTCGTGTTTTTTGGACTCCAGAAACGTTTTCGTGCATTTCTCGTGACTGTTTCCGATGTAAAATGACGCGAGGAAGACGTTGGAAGCGACAGAATTGCGCTCCGAGCAACCGTTGACGAGAAAATCGCGAGCATTCCCAAATCCTGATCTCGTGTTTTTTGAACTCCAGAACCGTGTTTGTGCATTTCTCAAGACTAATTCCGACGTAAAATGACACGAGGAATACGTTGGAAGCGACTGAATTGCGATCCGAGAAACCGTTGACGAGAAAATCGCGAGCATTCCGAAAACCTGAATTCGTGTTTTTTGGACTCCAGAACCGTGTTTGTGCATTTCTCATGACTAATTCCGACGTAAAACGACGCGAGGAACACGTTGGAAGCGACAGAATTGCGCTCCGAGCAACCGTTGACGAGAAAATCGCGAGCATTCCCAAATCCTGATCTCGTGTTTTTTGAACTCCAGAACCGTGTTTGTGCATTTCTCAAGACTAATTCCGACGTAAAATGACACGAGGTATACGTTGGAAGCGACTGAATTGCGATCCGAGAAACCGTTGACGAGAAAATCGCGAGCATTTCGAAAACCTGAATTCGTGTTTTTTGGACTCCAGAACCGTGTTTGTGCATTTCTCATGACTAATTCCGACGTAAAACGACGCGAGGAATACGTTGGAAGCGACAGAATTGCGATCCGAGAAACCTTTGACGAGAAAATCGCGAGCATTTCCAAATCCCGATCTCGTGTTTTTTGACCTCCAGAACCGTGTTTGTGCATTTCTCAAGACTAATTCCGACGTAAAATGACACGAGGAATGCGTTGGAAGCGACAGAATTGCGATCCCAGGAACCGTTGACGAGAAAATCGCAAGCATTCCCAAAGCCTGAACTCGTGTTTTTTGGACTCCAGAAACGTTTTCGTGCATTTCTCGTGACTGTTTCCGATGTAAAATGACGCGAGGAAGACGTTGGAAGCGACAGAATTGCGCTCCGAGCAACCGTTGACGAGAAAATCGCGAGCATTCCCAAATCCTGATCTCGTGTTTTTTGAACTCCAGAACCGTGTTTGTGCATTTCTCAAGACTAATTCCGACGTAAAATGACACGAGGAATGCGTTGGAAGCGACAGAATTGCGATCCCAGGAACCGTTGACGAGAAAATCGCAAGCATTCCCAAAACCTGAACTCGTGTTTTTTGGACTCCAGAAACGTTTTCGTGCATTTCTCGTGACTGTTTCCGATGTAAAATGACGCGAGGAAGACGTTGGAAGCGACAGAATTGCGCTCCGAGCAACCGTTGACGAGAAAATCGCGAGCATTCCCAAATCCTGATCTCGTGTTTTTTGAACTCCAGAACCGTGTTTGTGCATTTCTCAAGACTAATTCCGACGTAAAATGACACGAGGAATACGTTGGAAGCGACTGAATTGCGATCCGAGAAACCGTTGACGAGAAAATCGCGAGCATTCCGAAAACCTGAATTCGTGTTTTTTGGACTCCAGAACCGTGTTTGTGCATTTCTCATGACTAATTCCGACGTAAAACGACGCGAGGAACACGTTGGTAGCGACAGAATTGCGCTCCGAGCAACCGTTGACGAGAAAATCACGAGCATTCCCAAATCCTGATCTCGTGTTTTTTTAACTCCAGAACCGTGTTTGTGCATTTCTCAAGACTAATTCCGACGTAAAATGACACGAGGAATACGTTGGAGGCGACAGAATTGCGATGCGAGCAACCGTTGACGAGAAAATCGCCAGCGTTACCAAAACCTGATCTCGTGTTTTTGGAAATCCAGAAATGCTTGCGTGCATTTCTCATGACTATTTCCGACGTAAAATGACGCGAGGAACACGTTGGAAGCGACAGAATTGCGTTCCGAGCAACCGTTGACGAGAAAATCGCGAGCATTCCCAAATCCTGATCTCGTGTTTTTTGAACTCCAGAACCGTGTTTGTGCATTTCTCAAGACTTATTCCGACGTAAAATGACACGAGGAATACGTTGGAGGCGACAGAATTGCGATCCGAGCAACCGTTGACGAGAAAATCGCCAGCATTACCAAAACCTGATCTCGTGTTTTTGGAAATCCAGAAATGCTTGCGTGCATTTCTCATGACTATTTCCGACCTAAAATGACGCGAGGAACACGTTGGAAGCGACAGAATTGCGTTCCGAGCAACCGTTGACGAGAAAATCGCGAGCATTCCCAAATCCTGATCTCGTGTTTTTTGGACTCCAGAACCGTGTTTGTGCATTTCTCAAGACTAATTCCGACGTAAAATGGCACGAGGAATACGTTGAAAGCGACAGAATTGCGTTCCGAGCAACCGTTGACGAGAAAATCGCGAGCATTCCCAAATCCTGATCTCGTGTTTTTTGGACTGCAGAACCGTGTTTGTGCATTTCTCAAGACTAATTCCGACGTAAAACCACGCGAGGAACACGTTGGAAGCGACAGAATTGCGATCCGAGAAACCTTTGACGAGAAAATCGCGAGCATTTCCAAATCCCGATCTCGTGTTTTTTGAACTCCAGAACCGTGTTTGTGCATTTCTCAAGACTAATTCCGACGTAAAATGACACGAGGAATGCGTTGGAAGCGACAGAATTGCGATCCCAGGAACCGTTGACGAGAAAATCGCAAGCATTCCCAAAACCTGAACTCGTGTTTTTTGGACTCCAGAAACGTTTTCGTGCATTTCTCGTGACTGTTTCCGATGTAAAATGACGCGAGGAAGACGTTGGAAGCGACAGAATTGCGCTCCGAGCAACCGTTGACGAGAAAATCGCGAGCATTCCCAAATCCTGATCTCGTGTTTTTTGAACTCCAGAACCGTGTTTGTGCATTTCTCAAGACTAATTCCGACGTAAAATGACACGAGGAATACGTTGGAAGCGACTGAATTGCGATCCGAGAAACCGTTGACGAGAAAATCGCGAGCATTCCGAAAACCTGAATTCGTGTTTTTTGGACTCCAGAACCGTGTTTGTGCATTTCTCATGACTAATTCCGACGTAAAACGACGCGAGGAACACGTTGGAAGCGACAGAATTGCGCTCCGAGCAACCGTTGACGAGAAAATCGCGAGCATTCCCAAATCCTGATCTCGTGTTTTTTGAACTCCAGAACCGTGTTTGTGCATTTCTCAAGACTAATTCCGACGTAAAATGACACGAGGTATACGTTGGAAGCGACTGAATTGCGATCCGAGAAACCGTTGACGAGAAAATCGCGAGCATTTCGAAAACCTGAATTCGTGTTTTTTGGACTCCAGAACCGTGTTTGTGCATTTCTCATGACTAATTCCGACGTAAAACGACGCGAGGAACACGTTGGAAGCGACAGAATTGCGATCCGAGAAACCTTTGACGAGAAAATCGCGAACATTTCCAAATCCCGATCTCGTGTTTTTTGAACTCCAGAACCGTGTTTGTGCATTTCTCAAGACTAATTCCGACGTAAAATGACACGAGGAATACGTTGGAAGCGACAGAATTGTGTTCCGAGCAACCGTTGACGAGAAAATCGCGAGCATTCCCAAATCCTGATCTCGTGTTTTTTGAACTCCAGAACCGTGTTTGTGCATTTCTTAAGACTAATTCCGACGAAAAATGACACGAGGAATACGTTGGAAGCGACAGAATTGCGATCCGAGCAACCGTTGACGAGAAAATCGCGAGCATTACCAAAAGCTGATCTCGTGCTTTTGGAAATCCAGAAATGCTTGCGTGCATTTCTCATGACTATTTCCGACGTAAAATGACGCGAGGAACACGTTGGTAGCGACAGAATTGCGATCCGAGCAACCGTTGACGAGAAAATCACGAGCATTCCCAAATCCTGATCTCGTGTTTTTTTAACTCCAGAACCGTGTTTGTGCATTTCTCAAGACTAATTCCGACGTAAAATGACACGAGGAATACGTTGGAGGCGACAGAATTGCGATGCGAGCAACCGTTGACGAGAAAATCGCCAGCGTTACCAAAACCTGATCTCGTGTTTTTGGAAATCCAGAAATGCTTGCGTGCATTTCTCATGACTATTTCCGACGTAAAATGACGCGAGGAACACGTTGGAAGCGACAGAATTGCGTTCCGAGCAACCGTTGACGAGAAAATCGCGAGCATTCCCAAATCCTGATCTCGTGTTTTTTGAACTCCAGAACCGTGTTTGTGCATTTCTCAAGACTTATTCCGACGTAAAATGACACGAGGAATACGTTGGAGGCGACAGAATTGCGATCCGAGCAACCGTTGACGAGAAAATCGCCAGCATTACCAAAACCTGATCTCGTGTTTTTGGAAATCCAGAAATGCTTGCGTGCATTTCTCATGACTATTTCCGACCTAAAATGACGCGAGGAACACGTTGGAAGCGACAGAATTGCGTTCCGAGCAACCGTTGACGAGAAAATCGCGAGCATTCCCAAATCCTGATCTCGTGTTTTTTGGACTCCAGAACCGTGTTTGTGCATTTCTCAAGACTAATTCCGACGTAAAATGGCACGAGGAATACGTTGAAAGCGACAGAATTGCGTTCCGAGCAACCGTTGACGAGAAAATCGCGAGCATTCCCAAATCCTGATCTCGTGTTTTTTGGACTGCAGAACCGTGTTTGTGCATTTCTCAAGACTAATTCCGACGTAAAACCACGCGAGGAACACGTTGGAAGCGACAGAATTGCGATCCGAGAAACCTTTGACGAGAAAATCGCGAGCATTTCCAAATCCCGATCTCGTGTTTTTTTAACTCCAGAACCGTGTTTGTGCATTTCTCAAGACTAATTCCGACGTAAAATGACACGAGGAATGCGTTGGAAGCGACAGAATTGCGATCCCAGGAACCGTTGACGAGAAAATCGCAAGCATTCCCAAAACCTGAACTCGTGTTTTTTGGACTCCAGAAACGTTTTCGTGCATTTCTCGTGACTGTTTCCGATGTAAAATGACGCGAGGAAGACGTTGGAAGCGACAGAATTGCGCTCCGAGCAACCGTTGACGAGAAAATCGCGAGCATTCCCAAATCCTGATCTCGTGTTTTTTGAACTCCAGAACCGTGTTTGTGCATTTCTCAAGACTAATTCCGACGTAAAATGACACGAGGAATACGTTGGAAGCGACTGAATTGCGATCCGAGAAACCGTTGACGAGAAAATCGCGAGCATTCCGAAAACCTGAATTCGTGTTTTTTGGACTCCAGAACCGTGTTTGTGCATTTCTCATGACTAATTCCGACGTAAAACGACGCGAGGAACACGTTGGAAGCGACAGAATTGCGATCCGAGAAACCTTTGACGAGAAAATCGCGAACATTTCCAAATCCCGATCTCGTGTTTTTTGAACTCCAGAACCGTGTTTGTGCATTTCTCAAGACTAATTCCGACGTAAAATGACACGAGGAATACGTTGGAAGCGACAGAATTGTGTTCCGAGCAACCGTTGACGAGAAAATCGCGAGCATTCCCAAATCCTGATCTCGTGTTTTTTGAACTCCAGAACCGTGTTTGTGCATTTCTTAAGACTAATTCCGACGAAAAATGACACGAGGAATACGTTGGAAGCGACAGAATTGCGATCCGAGCAACCGTTGACGAGAAAATCGCGAGCATTACCAAAAGCTGATCTCGTGCTTTTGGAAATCCAGAAATGTTTGCGTGCATTTCTCATGACTATTTCCGACGTAAAATGACGCGAGGAACACGTTGGTAGCGACAGAATTGCGATCCGAGCAACCGTTGACGAGAAAATCACGAGCATTCCCAAATCCTGATCTCGTGTTTTTTTAACTCCAGAACCGTGTTTGTGCATTTCTCAAGACTAATTCCGACGTAAAATGACACGAGGAATACGTTGGAGGCGACAGAATTGCGATGCGAGCAACCGTTGACGAGAAAATCGCCAGCGTTACCAAAACCTGATCTCGTGTTTTTGGAAATCCAGAAATGCTTGCGTGCATTTCTCATGACTATTTCCGACGTAAAATGACGCGAGGAACACGTTGGAAGCGACAGAATTGCGTTCCGAGCAACCGTTGACGAGAAAATCGCGAGCATTCCCAAATCCTGATCTCGTGTTTTTTGAACTCCAGAACCGTGTTTGTGCATTTCTCAAGACTAATTCCGACGTAAAATGACACGAGGAATACGTTGAAAGCGACAGAATTGCGTTCCGAGCAACCGTTGACGAGAAAATCGCGAGCATTCCCAAATCCTGATCTCGTGTTTTTTGGACTCCAGAACCGTGTTTGTGCATTTCTCAAGACTAATTCCGACGTAAAATGGCACGAGGAATACGTTGAAAGCGACAGAATTTCGTTCCGAGCAACCGTTGACGAGAAAATCGCGAGCATTCCCAAATCCTGATCTCGTGTTTTTTGGACTGCAGAACCGTGTTTGTGCATTTCTCATGACTAATTCCGACGTAAAACGACGCGAGGAACACGTTGGAAGCGACAGACTTGCGATCCGAGAAACCTTTGACGAGAAAATCGCGAGCATTTCCAAATCCCGATCTCGTGTTTTTTGAACTCCAGAACCGTGTTTGTGCATTTCTCAAGACTAATTCCGACGTAAAATGACACGAGGAATACGTTGGAAGCGACAGAATTGTGTTCCGAGCAACCGTTGACGAGAAAATCGCGAGCATTCCCAAATCCTGATCTCGTGTTTTTTGAACTCCAGAACCGTGTTTGTGCATTTCTCAAGACTAATCCGACGAAAAATGGCACGAGGAATACGTTGGAAGCGACAGAATTGCGATCCGAGCAACCGTTGACGAGAAAATCGCGAGCATTACCAAAACCTGAATTCGTGTTTTTTGGACTCCAGAACCGTGTTTGTGCATTTCTCATGACTAATTCCGACGTAAAACGACGCGAGGAACACGTTGGTAGCGACAGAATTGCGCTCCGAGCAACCGTTGACGAGAAAATCACGAGCATTCCCAAATCCTGATCTCGTGTTTTTTTAACTCCAGAACCGTGTTTGTGCATTTCTCAAGACTAATTCCGACGTAAAATGACACGAGGAATACGTTGGAGGCGACAGAATTGCGATGCGAGCAACCGTTGACGAGAAAATCGCCAGCGTTACCAAAACCTGATCTCGTGTTTTTGGAAATCCAGAAATGCTTGCGTGCATTTCTCATGACTATTTCCGACGTAAAATGACGCGAGGAACACGTTGGAAGCGACAGAATTGCGTTCCGAGCAACCGTTGACGAGAAAATCGCGAGCATTCCCAAATCCTGATCTCGTGTTTTTTGAACTCCAGAACCGTGTTTGTGCATTTCTCAAGACTTATTCCGACGTAAAATGACACGAGGAATACGTTGGAGGCGACAGAATTGCGATCCGAGCAACCGTTGACGAGAAAATCGCCAGCATTACCAAAACCTGATCTCGTGTTTTTGGAAATCCAGAAATGCTTGCGTGCATTTCTCATGACTATTTCCGACCTAAAATGACGCGAGGAACACGTTGGAAGCGACAGAATTGCGTTCCGAGCAACCGTTGACGAGAAAATCGCGAGCATTCCCAAATCCTGATCTCGTGTTTTTTGGACTCCAGAACCGTGTTTGTGCATTTCTCAAGACTAATTCCGACGTAAAATGGCACGAGGAATACGTTGAAAGCGACAGAATTGCGTTCCGAGCAACCGTTGACGAGAAAATCGCGAGCATTCCCAAATCCTGATCTCGTGTTTTTTGGACTGCAGAACCGTGTTTGTGCATTTCTCAAGACTAATTCCGACGTAAAACCACGCGAGGAACACGTTGGAAGCGACAGAATTGCGATCCGAGAAACCTTTGACGAGAAAATCGCGAGCATTTCCAAATCCCGATCTCGTGTTTTTTGAACTCCAGAACCGTGTTTGTGCATTTCTCAAGACTAATTCCGACGTAAAATGACACGAGGAATGCGTTGGAAGCGACAGAATTGCGATCCCAGGAACCGTTGACGAGAAAATCGCAAGCATTCCCAAAACCTGAACTCGTGTTTTTTGGACTCCAGAAACGTTTTCGTGCATTTCTCGTGACTGTTTCCGATGTAAAATGACGCGAGGAAGACGTTGGAAGCGACAGAATTGCGCTCCGAGCAACCGTTGACGAGAAAATCGCGAGCATTCCCAAATCCTGATCTCGTGTTTTTTGAACTCCAGAACCGTGTTTGTGCATTTCTCAAGACTAATTCCGACGTAAAATGACACGAGGAATACGTTGGAAGCGACTGAATTGCGATCCGAGAAACCGTTGACGAGAAAATCGCGAGCATTCCGAAAACCTGAATTCGTGTTTTTTGGACTCCAGAACCGTGTTTGTGCATTTCTCATGACTAATTCCGACGTAAAACGACGCGAGGAACACGTTGGAAGCGACAGAATTGCGCTCCGAGCAACCGTTGACGAGAAAATCGCGAGCATTCCCAAATCCTGATCTCGTGTTTTTTGAACTCCAGAACCGTGTTTGTGCATTTCTCAAGACTAATTCCGACGTAAAATGACACGAGGTATACGTTGGAAGCGACTGAATTGCGATCCGAGAAACCGTTGACGAGAAAATCGCGAGCATTTCGAAAACCTGAATTCGTGTTTTTTGGACTCCAGAACCGTGTTTGTGCATTTCTCATGACTAATTCCGACGTAAAACGACGCGAGGAACACGTTGGAAGCGACAGAATTGCGATCCGAGAAACCTTTGACGAGAAAATCGCGAACATTTCCAAATCCCGATCTCGTGTTTTTTGAACTCCAGAACCGTGTTTGTGCATTTCTCAAGACTAATTCCGACGTAAAATGACACGAGGAATACGTTGGAAGCGACAGAATTGTGTTCCGAGCAACCGTTGACGAGAAAATCGCGAGCATTCCCAAATCCTGATCTCGTGTTTTTTGAACTCCAGAACCGTGTTTGTGCATTTCTTAAGACTAATTCCGACGAAAAATGACACGAGGAATACGTTGGAAGCGACAGAATTGCGATCCGAGCAACCGTTGACGAGAAAATCGCGAGCATTACCAAAAGCTGATCTCGTGCTTTTGGAAATCCAGAAATGCTTGCGTGCATTTCTCATGACTATTTCCGACGTAAAATGACGCGAGGAACACGTTGGTAGCGACAGAATTGCGATCCGAGCAACCGTTGACGAGAAAATCACGAGCATTCCCAAATCCTGATCTCGTGTTTTTTTAACTCCAGAACCGTGTTTGTGCATTTCTCAAGACTAATTCCGACGTAAAATGACACGAGGAATACGTTGGAGGCGACAGAATTGCGATGCGAGCAACCGTTGACGAGAAAATCGCCAGCGTTACCAAAACCTGATCTCGTGTTTTTGGAAATCCAGAAATGCTTGCGTGCATTTCTCATGACTATTTCCGACGTAAAATGACGCGAGGAACACGTTGGAAGCGACAGAATTGCGTTCCGAGCAACCGTTGACGAGAAAATCGCGAGCATTCCCAAATCCTGATCTCGTGTTTTTTGAACTCCAGAACCGTGTTTGTGCATTTCTCAAGACTTATTCCGACGTAAAATGACACGAGGAATACGTTGGAGGCGACAGAATTGCGATCCGAGCAACCGTTGACGAGAAAATCGCCAGCATTACCAAAACCTGATCTCGTGTTTTTGGAAATCCAGAAATGCTTGCGTGCATTTCTCATGACTATTTCCGACCTAAAATGACGCGAGGAACACGTTGGAAGCGACAGAATTGCGTTCCGAGCAACCGTTGACGAGAAAATCGCGAGCATTCCCAAATCCTGATCTCGTGTTTTTTGGACTCCAGAACCGTGTTTGTGCATTTCTCAAGACTAATTCCGACGTAAAATGGCACGAGGAATACGTTGAAAGCGACAGAATTGCGTTCCGAGCAACCGTTGACGAGAAAATCGCGAGCATTCCCAAATCCTGATCTCGTGTTTTTTGGACTGCAGAACCGTGTTTGTGCATTTCTCAAGACTAATTCCGACGTAAAACCACGCGAGGAACACGTTGGAAGCGACAGAATTGCGATCCGAGAAACCTTTGACGAGAAAATCGCGAGCATTTCCAAATCCCGATCTCGTGTTTTTTTAACTCCAGAACCGTGTTTGTGCATTTCTCAAGACTAATTCCGACGTAAAATGACACGAGGAATGCGTTGGAAGCGACAGAATTGCGATCCCAGGAACCGTTGACGAGAAAATCGCAAGCATTCCCAAAACCTGAACTCGTGTTTTTTGGACTCCAGAAACGTTTTCGTGCATTTCTCGTGACTGTTTCCGATGTAAAATGACGCGAGGAAGACGTTGGAAGCGACAGAATTGCGCTCCGAGCAACCGTTGACGAGAAAATCGCGAGCATTCCCAAATCCTGATCTCGTGTTTTTTGAACTCCAGAACCGTGTTTGTGCATTTCTCAAGACTAATTCCGACGTAAAATGACACGAGGAATACGTTGGAAGCGACTGAATTGCGATCCGAGAAACCGTTGACGAGAAAATCGCGAGCATTCCGAAAACCTGAATTCGTGTTTTTTGGACTCCAGAACCGTGTTTGTGCATTTCTCATGACTAATTCCGACGTAAAACGACGCGAGGAACACGTTGGAAGCGACAGAATTGCGATCCGAGAAACCTTTGACGAGAAAATCGCGAACATTTCCAAATCCCGATCTCGTGTTTTTTGAACTCCAGAACCGTGTTTGTGCATTTCTCAAGACTAATTCCGACGTAAAATGACACGAGGAATACGTTGGAAGCGACAGAATTGTGTTCCGAGCAACCGTTGACGAGAAAATCGCGAGCATTCCCAAATCCTGATCTCGTGTTTTTTGAACTCCAGAACCGTGTTTGTGCATTTCTTAAGACTAATTCCGACGAAAAATGACACGAGGAATACGTTGGAAGCGACAGAATTGCGATCCGAGCAACCGTTGACGAGAAAATCGCGAGCATTACCAAAAGCTGATCTCGTGCTTTTGGAAATCCAGAAATGTTTGCGTGCATTTCTCATGACTATTTCCGACGTAAAATGACGCGAGGAACACGTTGGTAGCGACAGAATTGCGATCCGAGCAACCGTTGACGAGAAAATCACGAGCATTCCCAAATCCTGATCTCGTGTTTTTTTAACTCCAGAACCGTGTTTGTGCATTTCTCAAGACTAATTCCGACGTAAAATGACACGAGGAATACGTTGGAGGCGACAGAATTGCGATGCGAGCAACCGTTGACGAGAAAATCGCCAGCGTTACCAAAACCTGATCTCGTGTTTTTGGAAATCCAGAAATGCTTGCGTGCATTTCTCATGACTATTTCCGACGTAAAATGACGCGAGGAACACGTTGGAAGCGACAGAATTGCGTTCCGAGCAACCGTTGACGAGAAAATCGCGAGCATTCCCAAATCCTGATCTCGTGTTTTTTGAACTCCAGAACCGTGTTTGTGCATTTCTCAAGACTAATTCCGACGTAAAATGACACGAGGAATACGTTGAAAGCGACAGAATTGCGTTCCGAGCAACCGTTGACGAGAAAATCGCGAGCATTCCCAAATCCTGATCTCGTGTTTTTTGGACTCCAGAACCGTGTTTGTGCATTTCTCAAGACTAATTCCGACGTAAAATGGCACGAGGAATACGTTGAAAGCGACAGAATTTCGTTCCGAGCAACCGTTGACGAGAAAATCGCGAGCATTCCCAAATCCTGATCTCGTGTTTTTTGGACTGCAGAACCGTGTTTGTGCATTTCTCATGACTAATTCCGACGTAAAACGACGCGAGGAACACGTTGGAAGCGACAGACTTGCGATCCGAGAAACCTTTGACGAGAAAATCGCGAGCATTTCCAAATCCCGATCTCGTGTTTTTTGAACTCCAGAACCGTGTTTGTGCATTTCTCAAGACTAATTCCGACGTAAAATGACACGAGGAATACGTTGGAAGCGACAGAATTGTGTTCCGAGCAACCGTTGACGAGAAAATCGCGAGCATTCCCAAATCCTGATCTCGTGTTTTTTGAACTCCAGAACCGTGTTTGTGCATTTCTCAAGACTAATCCGACGAAAAATGGCACGAGGAATACGTTGGAAGCGACAGAATTGCGATCCGAGCAACCGTTGACGAGAAAATCGCGAGCATTACCAAAACCTGATCTCGTGCTTTTGGAAATCCAGAAATGCTTGCGTGCATTTCTCATGACTATTTCCGACGTAAAATGACACGAGGAATACGTTGAAAGCGACAGAATTGCGTTCCGAGCAACCGTTGACGAGAAAATCGCGAGCATTCCCAAATCCTGATCTCGTGTTTTTTGGACTCCAGAACCGTGTATGTGCATTTCTCAAGACTAATTCCGACGTAAAATGGCACGAGGAATACGTTGAAAGCGACAGAATTGCGTTCCGAGCAACCGTTGACGAGAAAATCGCGAGCATTCCGAAAACCTGAATTCGTGTTTTTTGGACTCCAGAACCGTGTTTGTGCATTTCTCATGACTAATTGCGACGTAAAACGACGCGAGGAACACGTTGGAAGCGACAGAATTGCGATCCGAGAAACCTTTGACGAGAAAATCGCGAGCATTTCCAAATCCCGATCTCGTGTTTTTTGAACTCCAGAACCGTGTTTGTGCATTTCTCAAGACTAATTCCGACGTAACATGACACGAGGAATACGTTGAAAGCGACAGAATTGCGTTCCGAGCAACCGTTGACGAGAAAATCGCGAGCATTCCCAAATCCTGATCTCGTGTTTTTTGGACTCCAGAACCGTGTTTGTGCATTTCTCAAGACTAATTCCGACGTAAAATGGCACGAGGAATACGTTGAAAGCGACAGAATTGCGTTCCGAGCAACCGTTGACGAGAAAATCGCGAGCATTCCCAAATCCTGATCTCGTGTTTTTTGGACTGCAGAACCGTGTTTGTGCATTTCTCAAGACTAATTCCGACGTAAAATGGCACGAGGAATACGTTGGAAGCGACAGAATTGCGATCCGAGAAACCGTTGACGAGAAAATCGCGAGCATTCCCAAAACCTGATCTCGTGTTTTTGGACTCCAGAAACGTTTACGTGCACTGCTCGTGACTGTTTCCGACGTAAAATGACACGAGGAATACGTTGGAAGCGACAGAATTGCGATCCGAGAAACCTTTGACGAGAAAATCGCGAGCATTTCCAAATCCCGATCTCGTGTTTTTTGAACTCCAGAACCGTGTTTGTGCATTTCTCATGAGTAATTCCGACGTAAAACGACGCGAGGAACACGTTGGAAGCGACAGAATTGCGATCCGAGAAACCTTTGACGAGAAAATCGCGAGCATTTCCAAATCCCGATCTCGTGTTTTTTGAACTCCAGAACCGTGTTTGTGCGTTTCTCATGACGAATTCCGACGTAAAACGACGCGAGGAACACGTTGGAAGCAACAGAATTGCGATTCGAGAAACCTTTGACGAGAAAATCGCGAGCATTTCCAAATCCCGATCTCGTATTTTTTGAACTCCAGAACCGTGTTTGTGCATTTCTCATGAGTAATTCCGACGTAAAACGACGCGAGGAACACGTTGGTAGCGACAGAATTGCGATCCGAGCAACCGTTGACGAGAAAATCACGAGCATTCCCAAATCCTGATCTCGTGTTTTTTTAACTCCAGAACCGTGTTTGTGCATTTCTCAAGACTAATTCCGACGTAAAATGACACGAGGAATACGTTGGAGGCGACAGAATTGCGATGCGAGCAACCGTTGACGAGAAAATCGCCAGCGTTACCAAAACCTGATCTCGTGTTTTTGGAAATCCAGAAATGCTTGCGTGCATTTCTCATGACTATTTCCGACGTAAAATGACGCGAGGAACACGTTGGAAGCGACAGAATTGCGTTCCGAGCAACCGTTGACGAGAAAATCGCGAGCATTCCCAAATCCTGATCTCGTGTTTTTTGAACTCCAGAACCGTGTTTGTGCATTTCTCAAGACTTATTCCGACGTAAAATGACACGAGGAATACGTTGGAGGCGACAGAATTGCGATCCGAGCAACCGTTGACGAGAAAATCGCCAGCATTACCAAAACCTGATCTCGTGTTTTTGGAAATCCAGAAATGCTTGCGTGCATTTCTCATGACTATTTCCGACCTAAAATGACGCGAGGAACACGTTGGAAGCGACAGAATTGCGTTCCGAGCAACCGTTGACGAGAAAATCGCGAGCATTCCCAAATCCTGATCTCGTGTTTTTTGGACTCCAGAACCGTGTTTGTGCATTTCTCAAGACTAATTCCGACGTAAAATGGCACGAGGAATACGTTGAAAGCGACAGAATTGCGTTCCGAGCAACCGTTGACGAGAAAATCGCGAGCATTCCCAAATCCTGATCTCGTGTTTTTTGGACTGCAGAACCGTGTTTGTGCATTTCTCAAGACTAATTCCGACGTAAAACCACGCGAGGAACACGTTGGAAGCGACAGAATTGCGATCCGAGAAACCTTTGACGAGAAAATCGCGAGCATTTCCAAATCCCGATCTCGTGTTTTTTTAACTCCAGAACCGTGTTTGTGCATTTCTCAAGACTAATTCCGACGTAAAATGACACGAGGAATGCGTTGGAAGCGACAGAATTGCGATCCCAGGAACCGTTGACGAGAAAATCGCAAGCATTCCCAAAACCTGAACTCGTGTTTTTTGGACTCCAGAAACGTTTTCGTGCATTTCTCGTGACTGTTTCCGATGTAAAATGACGCGAGGAAGACGTTGGAAGCGACAGAATTGCGCTCCGAGCAACCGTTGACGAGAAAATCGCGAGCATTCCCAAATCCTGATCTCGTGTTTTTTGAACTCCAGAACCGTGTTTGTGCATTTCTCAAGACTAATTCCGACGTAAAATGACACGAGGAATACGTTGGAAGCGACTGAATTGCGATCCGAGAAACCGTTGACGAGAAAATCGCGAGCATTCCGAAAACCTGAATTCGTGTTTTTTGGACTCCAGAACCGTGTTTGTGCATTTCTCATGACTAATTCCGACGTAAAACGACGCGAGGAACACGTTGGAAGCGACAGAATTGCGATCCGAGAAACCTTTGACGAGAAAATCGCGAACATTTCCAAATCCCGATCTCGTGTTTTTTGAACTCCAGAACCGTGTTTGTGCATTTCTCAAGACTAATTCCGACGTAAAATGACACGAGGAATACGTTGGAAGCGACAGAATTGTGTTCCGAGCAACCGTTGACGAGAAAATCGCGAGCATTCCCAAATCCTGATCTCGTGTTTTTTGAACTCCAGAACCGTGTTTGTGCATTTCTTAAGACTAATTCCGACGAAAAATGACACGAGGAATACGTTGGAAGCGACAGAATTGCGATCCGAGCAACCGTTGACGAGAAAATCGCGAGCATTACCAAAAGCTGATCTCGTGCTTTTGGAAATCCAGAAATGTTTGCGTGCATTTCTCATGACTATTTCCGACGTAAAATGACGCGAGGAACACGTTGGTAGCGACAGAATTGCGATCCGAGCAACCGTTGACGAGAAAATCACGAGCATTCCCAAATCCTGATCTCGTGTTTTTTTAACTCCAGAACCGTGTTTGTGCATTTCTCAAGACTAATTCCGACGTAAAATGACACGAGGAATACGTTGGAGGCGACAGAATTGCGATGCGAGCAACCGTTGACGAGAAAATCGCCAGCGTTACCAAAACCTGATCTCGTGTTTTTGGAAATCCAGAAATGCTTGCGTGCATTTCTCATGACTATTTCCGACGTAAAATGACGCGAGGAACACGTTGGAAGCGACAGAATTGCGTTCCGAGCAACCGTTGACGAGAAAATCGCGAGCATTCCCAAATCCTGATCTCGTGTTTTTTGAACTCCAGAACCGTGTTTGTGCATTTCTCAAGACTAATTCCGACGTAAAATGACACGAGGAATACGTTGAAAGCGACAGAATTGCGTTCCGAGCAACCGTTGACGAGAAAATCGCGAGCATTCCCAAATCCTGATCTCGTGTTTTTTGGACTCCAGAACCGTGTTTGTGCATTTCTCAAGACTAATTCCGACGTAAAATGGCACGAGGAATACGTTGAAAGCGACAGAATTTCGTTCCGAGCAACCGTTGACGAGAAAATCGCGAGCATTCCCAAATCCTGATCTCGTGTTTTTTGGACTGCAGAACCGTGTTTGTGCATTTCTCATGACTAATTCCGACGTAAAACGACGCGAGGAACACGTTGGAAGCGACAGACTTGCGATCCGAGAAACCTTTGACGAGAAAATCGCGAGCATTTCCAAATCCCGATCTCGTGTTTTTTGAACTCCAGAACCGTGTTTGTGCATTTCTCAAGACTAATTCCGACGTAAAATGACACGAGGAATACGTTGGAAGCGACAGAATTGTGTTCCGAGCAACCGTTGACGAGAAAATCGCGAGCATTCCCAAATCCTGATCTCGTGTTTTTTGAACTCCAGAACCGTGTTTGTGCATTTCTCAAGACTAATCCGACGAAAAATGGCACGAGGAATACGTTGGAAGCGACAGAATTGCGATCCGAGCAACCGTTGACGAGAAAATCGCGAGCATTACCAAAACCTGATCTCGTGCTTTTGGAAATCCAGAAATGCTTGCGTGCATTTCTCATGACTATTTCCGACGTAAAATGACACGAGGAATACGTTGAAAGCGACAGAATTGCGTTCCGAGCAACCGTTGACGAGAAAATCGCGAGCATTCCCAAATCCTGATCTCGTGTTTTTTGGACTCCAGAACCGTGTATGTGCATTTCTCAAGACTAATTCCGACGTAAAATGGCACGAGGAATACGTTGAAAGCGACAGAATTGCGTTCCGAGCAACCGTTGACGAGAAAATCGCGAGCATTCCGAAAACCTGAATTCGTGTTTTTTGGACTCCAGAACCGTGTTTGTGCATTTCTCATGACTAATTGCGACGTAAAACGACGCGAGGAACACGTTGGAAGCGACAGAATTGCGATCCGAGAAACCTTTGACGAGAAAATCGCGAGCATTTCCAAATCCCGATCTCGTGTTTTTTGAACTCCAGAACCGTGTTTGTGCATTTCTCAAGACTAATTCCGACGTAACATGACACGAGGAATACGTTGAAAGCGACAGAATTGCGTTCCGAGCAACCGTTGACGAGAAAATCGCGAGCATTCCCAAATCCTGATCTCGTGTTTTTTGGACTCCAGAACCGTGTTTGTGCATTTCTCAAGACTAATTCCGACGTAAAATGGCACGAGGAATACGTTGAAAGCGACAGAATTGCGTTCCGAGCAACCGTTGACGAGAAAATCGCGAGCATTCCCAAATCCTGATCTCGTGTTTTTTGGACTGCAGAACCGTGTTTGTGCATTTCTCAAGACTAATTCCGACGTAAAATGGCACGAGGAATACGTTGGAAGCGACAGAATTGCGATCCGAGAAACCGTTGACGAGAAAATCGCGAGCATTCCCAAAACCTGATCTCGTGTTTTTGGACTCCAGAAACGTTTACGTGCACTGCTCGTGACTGTTTCCGACGTAAAATGACACGAGGAATACGTTGGAAGCGACAGAATTGCGATCCGAGAAACCTTTGACGAGAAAATCGCGAGCATTTCCAAATCCCGATCTCGTGTTTTTTGAACTCCAGAACCGTGTTTGTGCATTTCTCATGAGTAATTCCGACGTAAAACGACGCGAGGAACACGTTGGAAGCGACAGAATTGCGATCCGAGAAACCTTTGACGAGAAAATCGCGAGCATTTCCAAATCCCGATCTCGTGTTTTTTGAACTCCAGAACCGTGTTTGTGCGTTTCTCATGACGAATTCCGACGTAAAACGACGCGAGGAACACGTTGGAAGCAACAGAATTGCGATTCGAGAAACCTTTGACGAGAAAATCGCGAGCATTTCCAAATCCCGATCTCGTATTTTTTGAACTCCAGAACCGTGTTTGTGCATTTCTCATGAGTAATTCCGACGTAAAACGACGCGAGGAACACGTTGGAAGCGACAGAATTGCGATCCGAGAAACCTTTGACGAGAAAATCGCGAGCATTACCAAAACCTGATCTCGTCCTTTTGGAAATCCAGAAATGCTTGCGTGCATTTCTCATGACTATTTCCGACGTAAAATGACGCGAGGAACACGTTGGAAGCGACAGAATTGCGTTCCGAGCAACCGTTGACGAGAAAATCGCGAGCATTCCCAAATCCTGATCTCGTGTTTTTTGAACTCCAGAACCGTGTTTGTGCATTTCTCAAGACTAATTCCGACGTAAAATGGCACGAGGAATACGTTGGAAGCGACAGAATTCCGTTCCGAGCAACCGTTGACGAGAAAATCGCGAGCATTCCCAAATCCTGATCTCGGGTTTTTTGAACTCCAGAACCGTGTTTGTGCGTTTCTCAAGACTAATTCCGACGTAAAATGGCACGGGGAATACGTTGGAAGCGACAGAATTGCGATCCGAGAAACCCTTGACGAGAAAATCGCGAGCATTCCCAAAACCTGAATTCGTGTTTTTTGGACTCCAGAACCGTGTTTGTGCGTTTCTCATGACGAATTCCGACATAAAACGACGCGAGGAACACGTTGGAAGCAACAGAATTGCGATCCGAGAAACCTTTGACGAGAAAATCGCGAGCATTTCCAAATCCCGATCTCGTGTTTTTTGAACTCCAGAACCGTGTTTGTGCATTTCTCATGAGTAATTCCGACGTAAAACGACGCGAGGAACACGTTGGAAGCGACAGAATTGCGATCCGACAAACCTTTGACGAGAAAATCGCGAGCATTTCCAAATCCCGATCTCGTGTTTTTTGAACTCCAGAACCGTGTTTGTGCATTTCTCATGAGTAATTCCGACGTAAAACGACGCGAGGAACACGTTGGAAGCGACAGAATTGCGATCCGAGAAACCTTTGACGAGAAAATCGCGAGCATTACCAAAACCTGATCTCGTGCTTTTGGAAATCCAGAAATGCTTGCGTGCATTTCTCATGACTATTTCCGACGTAAAATGGCACGAGGAATACGTTGGAAGCGACAGAATTGCGTTCCGAGCAACCGTTGACGAGAAAATCGCGAGCATTACCAAAACCTGATCTCGTGTTTTTTGAACTCCAGAACCGTGTTTGTGCATTTCTCATGAGTAATTCCGACGTAAAACGACGCGAGGAACACGTTGGAAGCGACAGAATTGCGATCCGAGCAACCGTTGACGAGAAAATCGCGAGCATTACCAAAACCTGATCTCGTGTTTTTTGAACTCCAGAACCGTGTTTGTGCATTTCTCAAGACTAATTCCGACGTAAAATGGCACGAGGAATACGTTGGAAGCGACAGAATTGCGTTCCAAGCAACCGTTGACGAGAAAATCGCGAGCATTCCCAAATCCTGATCTCGTGTTTTTTGAACTCCAGAACCGTGTTTGTGCATTTCTCATGAGTAATTCCGACGTAAAACGACGCGAGGAACACGTTGGAAGCGACAGAATTGCGATCCGAGAAACCTTTGACGAGAAAATCGCGAACATTTCCAAATCCCGATCTCGTGTTTTTTGAACTCCAGAACCGTGTTTGTGCGTTTCTCATGACGAATTCCGACGTAAAACGACGCGAGGAACACGTTGGAAGCAACAGAATTGCGATCCGAGAAACCTTTGACGAGAAAATCGCGAGCATTTCCAAATCCCGATCTCGTGTTTTTTGAACACCAGAACCGTGTTTGTGCATTTCTCATGAGTAATTCCGACGTAAAACGACGCGAGGAACACGTTGGAAGCGACAGAATTGCGATCCGAGAAACCTTTGACGAGAAAATCGCGAGCATTACCAAAACCTGATCTCGTGCTTTTGGAAATCCAGAAATGCTTGCGTGCATTTCTCATGACTATTTCCGACGTAAAATGACGCGAGGAACACGTTGGAAGCGACAGAATTGCGTTCCGAGCAACCGTTGACGAGAAAATCGCGAGCATTCCCAAATCCTGATCTCGTGTTTTTTGAACTCCAGAACCGTGTTTGTGCATTTCTCAAGACTAATTCCGACGTAAAATGGCACGAGGAATACGTTGGAAGCGACAGAATTGCGTTCCGAGCAACCGTTGACGAGAAAATCGCGAGCATTCCCAAATCCTGATCTCGTGTTTTTTGGACTCCAGAACCGTGTATGTGCATTTCTCAAGACTAATTCCGACGTAAAATGGCACGAGGAATACGTTGAAAGCGACAGAATTGCGTTCCGAGCAACCGTTGACGAGAAAATCGCGAGCATTCCCAAATCCTGATCTCGTGTTTTTTGGACTGCAGAACCGTGTTTGTGCATTTCTCAAGACTAATTCCGACGTAAAATGGCACGAGGAATACGTTGAAAGCGACAGAATTGCGTTCCGAGCAACCGTTGACGAGAAAATCGCGAGCATTCCCAAATCCTGATCTCGTGTTTTTTGGACTGCAGAACCGTGTTTGTGCATTTCTCAAGACTAATTCCGACGTAAAATGGCACGAGGAATACGTTGGAAGCGACAGAATTGCGTTCCGAGCAACCGTTGACGAGAAAATCGCGAGCATTCCCAAATCCTGATCTCGTGTTTTTTGAACTCCAGAACCGTGTTTGTGCATTTCTCAAGACTAATTCCGACGTAAAATGACACGAGGAATACGTTGGAAGCGACTGAATTGCGATCCGAGAAACCCTTGACGAGAAAATCGCGAGCATTCCCAAAACCTGAATTCGTGTTTTTTGGACTCCAGAACCGTGTTTGTGCATTTCTCATGACTAATTGCGACGTAAAACGACGCGAGGAACACGTTGGAAGCGACAGAATTGCGATCCGAGAAACCTTTGACGAGAAAATCGCGAGCATTTCCAAATCCCGATCTCGTGTTTTTTGAACTCCAGAACCGTGTTTGTGCATTTCTCAAGACTAATTCCGACGTAAAATGACACGAGGAATACGTTGGAAGCGACAGAATTGTGTTCCGAGCAACCGTTGACGAGAAAATCGCGAGCATTCCCAAATCCTGATCTCGTGTTTTTTGAACTCCAGAACCGTGTTTGTGCATTTCTCAAGACTAATTCCGACGAAAAATGACACGAGGAATACGTTGGAAGCGACAGAATTGCGATCCGAGCAACCGTTGACGAGAAAATCGCGAGCATTACCAAAACCTGATCTCGTGTTTTTTGAACTCCAGAACCGTGTTTGTGCATTTCTCAAGACTAATTCCGACGTAAAATGACACGAGGAATACGTTGAAAGCGACAGAATTGCGTTCCGAGCAACCGTTGACGAGAAAATCGCGAGCATTCCCAAATCCTGATCTCGTGTTTTTTGGACTCCAGAACCGTGTTTGTGCATTTCTCAAGACTAATTCCGACGTAAAGTGGCACGAGGAATACGTTGAAAGCGACAGAATTGCGTTCCGAGCAACCGTTGACGAGAAAATCGCGAGCATTCCCAAATCCTGATCTCGTGTTTTTTGGACTGCAGAACCGTGTTTGTGCATTTCTCATGAGTAATTCCGACGTAAAACGACGCGAGGAACACGTTGGAAGCGACAGAATTGCGATCCGAGCAACCTTTGACGAGAAAATCGCGAGCATTTCCAAATCCCGATCTCGTGTTTTTTGAACTCCAGAACCGTGTTTGTGCATTTCTCATGAGTAATTCCGACGTAAAACGACGCGAGGAACACGTTGGAAGCGACAGAATTGCGATCCGAGAAACCTTTGACGAGAAAATCGCGAGCATTACCAAAACCTGATCTCGTGCTTTTGGAAATCCAGAAATGCTTGCGTGCATTTCTCATGACTATTTCCGACGTAAAATGACGCGAGGAACACGTTGGAAGTGACAGAATTGCGTTCCGAGCAACCGTTGACGAGAAAATCGCGAGCATTCTCAAATCCTGATCTCGTGTTTTTTGAACTCCAGAACCGTGTTTGTGCATTTCTCAAGACTAATTCCGACGTAAAATGACACGAGGAATACGTTGAAAGCGACAGAATTGCGTTCCGAGCAACCGTTGACGAGAAAATCGCGAGCATTCCCAAATCCTGATCTCGTGTTTTTTGGACTCCAGAACCGTGTTTGTGCATTTCTCAAGACTAATTCCGACGTAAAATGGCACGAGGAATACGTTGAAAGCGACAGAATTGCGTTCCGAGCAACCGTTGACGAGAAAATCGCGAGCATTCCCAAATCCTGATCTAGTGTTTTTTGGACTGCAGAACCGTATTTGTGCATTTCTCAAGACTAATTCCGACGTAAAATGGCACGAGGAATACGTTGGAAGCGACAGAATTGCGTTCCGAGCAATCGTTGACGAGAAAATCGCGAGCATTCCCAAATCCTGATCTCGTGTTTTTTGAACTCCAGAACCGTGTTTGTGCATTTCTCAAGACTAATTCCGACGTAAAATGGCACGAGGAATACGTTGGAAGCGACAGAATTGCGATCCGAGAAACCCTTGACGAGAAAATCGCGAGCATTCCCAAAACCTGAATTCGTGTTTTTTGGACTCCAGAACCGTGTTTGTGCGTTTCTCATGACGAATTCCGACGTAAAACGACGCGAGGAACACGTTGGAAGCAACAGAATTGCGATCCGAGAAACCTTTGACGAGAAAATCGCGAGCATTTCCAAATCCCGATCTCGTGTTTTTTGAACTCCAGAACCGTGTTTGTGCATTTCTCATGAGTAATTCCGACGTAAAACGACGCGAGGAACACGTTGGAAGCGACAGAATTGCGATCCGAGAAACCTTTGACGAGAAAATCGCGAGCATTACCAAAACCTGATCTCGTGCTTTTGGAAATCCAGAAATGCTTGCGTGCATTTCTCATGACTATTTCCGACGTAAAATGACGCGAGGAACACGTTGGAAGTGACAGAATTGCGTTCCGAGCAACCGTTGACGAGAAAATCGCGAGCATTCCCAAATCCTGATCTCGTGTTTTTTGAACTCCAGAACCGTGTTTGTGCATTTCTCAAGACTAATTCCGACGTAAAATGACACGAGGAATACGTTGAAAGCGACAGAATTGCGTTCCGAGCAACCGTTGACGAGAAAATCGCGAGCATTCCCAAATCCTGATCTCGTGTTTTTTGGACTCCAGAACCGTGTTTGTGCATTTCTCAAGACTAATTCCGACGTAAAATGGCACGAGGAATACGTTGAAAGCGACAGAATTGCGTTCCGAGCAACCGTTGACGAGAAAATCGCGAGCATTCCCAAATCCTGATCTAGTGTTTTTTGGACTGCAGAACCGTGTTTGTGCATTTCTCAAGACTAATTCCGACGTAAAATGGCACGAGGAATACGTTGGAAGCGACAGAATTGCGTTCCGAGCAATCGTTGACGAGAAAATCGCGAGCATTCCCAAATCCTGATCTCGTGTTTTTTGAACTCCAGAACCGTGTTTGTGCATTTCTCAAGACTAATTCCGACGTAAAATGGCACGAGGAATACGTTGGAAGCGACAGAATTGCGATCCGAGAAACCCTTGACGAGAAAATCGCGAGCATTCCCAAAACCTGAATTCGTGTTTTTTGGACTCCAGAACCGTGTTTGTGCGTTTCTCATGACGAATTCCGACGTAAAACGACGCGAGGAACACGTTGGAAGCAACAGAATTGCGATCCGAGAAACCTTTGACGAGAAAATCGCGAGCATTTCCAAATCCCGATCTCGTGTTTTTTGAACTCCAGAACCGTGTTTGTGCATTTCTCATGACTAATTCCGACGTAAAACGACGCGAGGAACACGTTGGAAGCGCCAGAATTGCGATCCGAGAAACCTTTGACGAGAAAATCGCGAGCATTCCCAAAACCTGAATTCGTGTTTTTTGGACTCCAGAACCGTGTTTGTGCGTTTCTCATGACGAATTCCGACGTAAAACGACGCGTGGAACACGTTGGAAGAAACAGAATTGCGATCCGAGAAACCTTTGACGAGAAAATCGCGAGCATTTCCAAATCCCGATCTCGTGTTTTTTGAACTCCAGAACCGTGTTTGTGCATTTCTCATGACTAATTCCGACGTAAAACGACGCGAGGAACACGTTGGAAGCGACAGAATTGCGATCCGAGAAACCTTTGACGAGAAAATCGCGAGCATTACCAAAACCTGATCTCGTGCTTTTGGAAATCCAGAAATGCTTGCGTGCATTTCTCATGACTATTTCCGACGTAAAATGACGCGAGGAACACGTTGGAAGTGACAGAATTGCGTTCCGAGCAACCGTTGACGAGAAAATCGCGAGCATTCCCAAATCCTGATCTCGTGTTTTTTGAACTCCAGAACCGTGTTTGTGCATTTCTCAAGACTAATTCCGACGTAAAATGACACGAGGAATACGTTGAAAGCGACAGAATTGCGTTCCGAGCAACCGTTGACGAGAAAATCGCGAGCATTCCCAAATCCTGATCTCGTGTTTTTTGGACTCCAGAACCGTGTTTGTGCATTTCTCAAGACTAATTCCGACGTAAAATGGCACGAGGAATACGTTGAAAGCGACAGAATTGCGTTCCGAGCAACCGTTGACGAGAAAATCGCGAGCATTCCCAAATCCTGATCTAGTGTTTTTTGGACTGCAGAACCGTGTTTGTGCATTTCTCAAGACTAATTCCGACGTAAAATGGCACGAGGAATACGTTGGAAGCGACAGAATTGCGTTCCGAGCAATCGTTGACGAGAAAATCGCGAGCATTCCCAAATCCTGATCTCGTGTTTTTTGAACTCCAGAACCGTGTTTGTGCATTTCTCAAGACTAATTCCGACGTAAAATGGCACGAGGAATACGTTGGAAGCGACAGAATTGCGATCCGAGAAACCTTTGACGAGAAAATCGCGAGCATTTCCAAATCCCGATCTCGTGTTTTTTGAACTCCAGAACCGTGTTTGTGCATTTCTCATGACTAATTCCGACGTAAAACGACGCGAGGAACACGTTGGAAGCGCCAGAATTGCGATCCGAGAAACCTTTGACGAGAAAATCGCGAGCATTCCCAAAACCTGAATTCGTGTTTTTTGGACTCCAGAACCGTGTTTGTGCGTTTCTCATGACGAATTCCGACGTAAAACGACGCGTGGAACACGTTGGAAGAAACAGAATTGCGATCCGAGAAACCTTTGACGAGAAAATCGCGAGCATTTCCAAATCCCGATCTCGTGTTTTTTGAACTCCAGAACCGTGTTTGTGCATTTCTCATGACTAATTCCGACGTAAAACGACGCGAGGAACACGTTGGAAGCGACAGAATTGCGATCCGAGAAACCTTTGACGAGAAAATCGCGAGCATTACCAAAACCTGATCTCGTGCTTTTGGAAATCCAGAAATGCTTGCGTGCATTTCTCATGACTATTTCCGACGTAAAATGACGCGAGGAACACGTTGGAAGTGACAGAATTGCGTTCCGAGCAACCGTTGACGAGAAAATCGCGAGCATTCCCAAATCCTGATCTCGTGTTTTTTGAACTCCAGAACCGTGTTTGTGCATTTCTCATGACTAATTCCGACGTAAAACGACGCGAGGAACACGTTGGAAGCGACAGAATTGCGATCCGAGAAACCTTTGACGAGAAAATCGCGAGCACTTCCAAATCCCGATCTCGTGTTTTTTGAACTCCAGAACCGTGTTTGTGCATTTCTCAAGACTAATTCCGACGTAAAATGACACGAGGAATACGTTGAAAGCGACAGAATTGCGTTCCGAGCAACCGTTGACGAGAAAATCGCGAGCATTCCCAAATCCTGATCTCGTGTTTTTTGGACTCCAGAACCGTGTTTGTGCATTTCTCACGACTAATTCCGACGTAAAATAGCACGAGGAATACGTTGGAAGCGACAGAATTGCGTTCCGAGCAACCGTTGACGAGAAAATCGCGAGCATTCCCAAATCCTGATCTCGTGTTTTTTGAACTCCAGAACCGTGTTTGTGCATTTCTCAAGACTAATTCCGACGTAAAATGGCACGAGGAATACGTTGGAAGCGACAGAATTGCGAACCGAGAAACCCTTGACGAGAAAATCGCGAGCATTCCCAAAACCTGAACTCGTGTTTTTTGGACTCCAGAACCGTGTTTGTGCGTTTCTCATGACTAATTCCGACGTAAAACGACGCGAGGAACACATTGGAAGCGACAGAATTGCGATCCGAGAAACCTTCGACGAGAAAATCGCGAGCATTTCCAAATCCCGATCTCGTGTTTTTTGAACTCCAGAACCGTGTTTGTGCATTTCTCAAGACTAATTCCGACGTAAAATGACACGAGGAATACGTTGAAAGCGACAGAATTGCGTTCCGAGCAACCGTTGACGAGAAAATCGCGAGCATTCCCAAAACCTGATCTCGTGTTTTTTGGACTCCAGAACCGTGTTTGTGCATTTCTCATGACTAATTCCGACGTAAAACGACGCGAGGAACACGTTGGAAGCGACAGAATTGCGATCCGAGAAACCTTTGACGAGAAAATCGCGAGCACTTCCAAATCCCGATCTCGTGTTTTTTGAACTCCAGAACCGTGTTTGTGCATTTCACAAGACTAATTCCGACGTAAAATGGCACGAGGAATACGTTGGAAGCGACAGAATTGCGATCCGAGAAACCCTTGACGAGAAAATCGCGAGCATTCCCAAAACCTGAACTCGTGTTTTTTGGACTCCAGAACCGTGTTTGTGCATTTCTCAAGACTAATTCCGACGTAAAATGGCACGAGGAATACGTTAGAAGCGACAGAATTGCGATCCGAGAAACCCTTGACGAGAAAATCGCGAGCATTCCCAAAACCTGAATTCGTGTTTTTTGGACTCCAGAACCGTGTTTGTGCATTTCTCAAGACTAATTCCGACGTAAAATGACACGAGGAATACGTTGAAAGCGACAGAATTGCGTTCCGAGCAACCGTTGACGAGAAAATCGCGAGCATTCCCAAATCCTGATCTCGTGTTTTTTGAACTCCAGAACCGTGTTTGTGCATTTCTCAAGACTAATTCCGACGTAAAATGGCACGAGGAATACGTTAGAAGCGACAGAATTGCGATCCGAGAAACCCTTGACGAGAAAATCGCGAGCATTCCCAAAACCTGAATTCGTGTTTTTTGGACTCCAGAACCGTGTTTGTGCATTTCTCAAGACTAATTCCGACGTAAAATGACACGAGGAATACGTTGAAAGCGACAGAATTGCGTTCCGAGCAACCGTTGACGAGAAAATCGCGAGCATTCCCAAATCCTGATCTCGTGTTTTTTGGACTGCAGAACCGTGTTTGTGCATTTCTCAAGACTAATTCCGACGTAAAATCACGCGAGGAACACGTTGGAAGCGACAGAATTGCGATCCGAGAAACCTTTGACGAGAAAATCGCGAGCATTTCCAAATCCCGATCTCGTGTTTTTTGAACTCCAGAACCGTGTTTGTGCATTTCACAAGACTAATTCCGACGTAAAATGACACGAGGAATACGTTGGAAGCGACAGAATTGCGATCCCAGAAACCGTTGACGAGAAAATCGCAAGCATTCCCAAAACCTGAACTCGTGTTTTTTGGACTCCAGAAACGTTTTCGTGCATTTCTCGTGACTGTTTCCGATGTAAAATGACGCGAGGAAGACGTTGGAAGCGACAGAATTGCGCTCCGAGCAACCGTTGACGAGAAAATCGCGAGCATTCCCAAATCCTGATCTCGTGTTTTTTGAACTCCAGAACCGTGTTTGTGCATTTCTTAAGACTAATTCCGACGAAAAATGACACGAGGAATACGTTGGAAGCGACTGAATTGCGATCCGAGCAACCGTTGACGAGAAAATCGCGAGCATTCCCAAATCCTGATCTCGTGTTTTTTGAACTCCAGAACCGTGTTTGTGCATTTCTCAAGACTAATTCCGACGTAAAATGACACGAGGAATACGTTGGAAGCGACTGAATTGCGATCCGAGAAACCGTTGACGAGAAAATCGCGAGCATTCCGAAAAGCTGAATTCGTGTTTTTTGGACTCCAGAACCGTGTTTGTGCATTTCTCATGACTAATTCCGACGTAAAACGACGCGAGGAACACGTTGGAAGCGACAGAATTGCGATCCGAGAAACCTTTGACAAGAAAATCGCGAGCATTTCCAAATCCCGATCTCGTGTTTTTTGAACTCCAGAACCGTGTTTGTGCATTTCTCAAGACTAATTCCGACGTAAAATGACACGAGGAATACGTTGGAAGCGACAGAATTGTGTTCCGAGCAACCGTTGACGAGAAAATCGCGAGCATTCCCAAATCCTGATCTCGTGTTTTTTGAACTCCAGAACCGTGTTTGTGCATTTCTTAAGACTAATTCCGACGAAAAATGACACGAGGAATACGTTGGAAGCGACAGAATTGCGATCCGAGCAACCGTTGACGAGAAAATCGCGAGCATTACCAAAAGCTGATCTCGTGCTTTTGGAAATCCAGAAATGCTTGCGTGCATTTCTCATGACTATTTCCGACGTAAAATGACACGAGGAATACGTTGGAAGCGACAGAATTGCGATCCGAGCAACCGTTGACGAGAAAATCGCGAGCATTACCAAAAGCTGATCTCGTGCTTTTGGAAATCCAGAAATGCTTGCGTGCATTTCTCATGACTATTTCCGACGTAAAATGACGCGAGGAACACGTTGGAAGTGACAGAATTGCGTTCCGAGCAACCGTTGACGAGAAAATCGCGAGCATTCCCAAATCCTGATCTCGTGTTTTTTGAACTCCAGAACCGTGTTTGTGCATTTCTCAAGACTAATTCCGACGTAAAATGACACGAGGAATACGTTGAAAGCGACAGAATTGCGTTCCGAGCAACCGTTGACGAGAAAATCGCGAGCATTCCCAAATCCTGATCTCGTGTTTTTTGGACTCCAGAACCGTGTTTGTGCATTTCTCAAGACTAATTCCGACGTAAAATGGCACGAGGAATACGTTGAAAGCGACAGAATTGCGTTCCGAGCAACCGTTGACGAGAAAATCGCGAGCATTCCCAAATCCTGATCTCGTGTTTTTTGAACTCCAGAACCGTGTTTGTGCATTTCTCAAGACTAATTCCGACGTAAAATGACACGAGGAATACGTTGAAAGCGACAGAATTGCGTTCCGAGCAACCGTTGACGAGAAAATCGCGAGCATTCCCAAATCCTGATCTCGTGTTTTTTGGACTCCAGAACCGTGTTTGTGCATTTCTCAAGACTAATTCCGACGTAAAATGGCACGAGGAATACGTTGAAAGCGACAGAATTGCGTTCCGAGCAACCGTTGACGAGAAAATCGCGAGCATTCCCAAATCCTGATCTCGTGTTTTTTGAACTCCAGAACCGTGTTTGTGCATTTCTCAAGACTAATTCCGACGTAAAATGACACGAGGAATACGTTGGAAGCGACAGAATTGCGATCCGAGAAACCCTTGACGAGAAAATCGCGAGCATTCCCAAAACCTGAATTTGTGTTTTTTGGACTCCAGAACCGTGTTTGTGCGTTTCTCATGACTAATTCCGACGTAAAACGACGCGAGGAACACGTTGGAAGCGACAGAATTGCGATCCGAGAAACCTTTGACGAGAAAATCGCGAGCATTTCCAAAACCTGATCTCGTGTTTTTTGGACTCCAGAACCGTGTTTGTGCATTTCTCATGACTAATTCCGACGTAAAACGACGCGAGGAACACGTTGGAAGCGACAGAATTGCGATCCGAGAAACCTTTGACGAGAAAATCGCGAGCACTTCCAAATCCCGATCTCGTGTTTTTTGAACTCCAGAACCGTGTTTGTGCATTTCACAAGACTAATTCCGACGTAAAATGGCACGAGAAATACGTTGGAAGCGACAGAATTGCGATCCGAGAAACCCTTGACGAGAAAATCGCGAGCATTCCCAAAACCTGAACTCGTGTTTTTTGGACTCCAGAACCGTGTTTGTGCGTTTCTCATGACTAATTCCGACGTAAAACGACGCGAGGAACACGTTGGAAACGACAGAATTGCGATCCGAGAAACCTTCGACGAGAAAATCGCGAGCATTTCCAAATCCCGATCTCGTGTTTTTTGAACTCCAGAACCGTGTTTGTGCATTTCTCAAGACTAATTCCGACGTAAAATGACACGAGGAATACGTTGAAAGCGACAGAATTGCGTTCCGAGCAACCGTTGACGAGAAAATCGCGAGCATTCCCAAATCCTGATCTCGTGTTTTTTGAACTCCAGAACCGTGTTTGTGCATTTCTCAAGACTAATTCCGACGTAAAATGGCACGAGGAATACGTTAGAAGCGACAGAATTGCGATCCGAGAAACCCTTGACGAGAAAATCGCGAGCATTCCCAAAACCTGAACTCGTGTTTTTTGGACTCCAGAAACGTTTTCGTGCATTTCTCGTGACTGTTTCCGATGTAAAATGACGCGAGGAAGACGTTGGAAGCGACAGAATTGCGCTCCGAGCAACCGTTGACGAGAAAATCGCGAGCATTCCCAAATCCTGATCTCGTGTTTTTTGAACTCCAGAACCGTGTTTGTGCATTTCTCAAGGCTAATTCCGACGTAAAATGACACGAGGAATACGTTGGAAGCGACTGAATTGCGATCCGAGCAACCGTTGACGAGAAAATCGCGAGCATTCCCAAATCCTGATCTCGTGTTTTTTGAACTCCAGAACCGTGTTTGTGCATTTCTCAAGACTAATTCCGACGTAAAATGACACGAGGAATACGTTGGAAGCGACTGAATTGCGATCCGAGAAACCGTTGACGAGAAAATCGCGAGCATTCCGAAAACCTGAATTCGTGTTTTTTGGACTCCAGAACCGTGTTTGTGCATTTCTCATGACTAATTCCGACATAAAACGACGCGAGGAACACGTTGGAAGCGACAGAATTGCGATCCGAGAAACCTTTGACAAGAAAATCGCGAGCATTTCCAAATCCCGATCTCGTGTTTTTTGAACTCCAGAACCGTGTTTGTGCATTTCTCAAGACTAATTCCGACGTAAAATGACACGAGGAATACGTTGGAAGCGACAGAATTGTGTTCCGAGCAACCGTTGACGAGAAAATCGCGAGCATTCCCAAATCCCGATCTCGTGTTTTTTGAACTCCAGAACCGTGTTTGTGCATTTCACAAGACTAATTCCGACGTAAAATGGCACGAGAAATACGTTGGAAGCGACAGAATTGCGATCCGAGAAACCCTTGACGAGAAAATCGCGAGCATTCCCAAAACCTGAACTCGTGTTTTTTGGACTCCAGAACCGTGTTTGTGCGTTTCTCATGACTAATTCCGACGTAAAACGACGCGAGGAACACGTTGGAAGCGACAGAATTGCGATCCGAGAAACCTTCGACGAGAAAATCGCGAGCATTTCCAAATCCCGATCTCGTGTTTTTTGAACTCCAGAACCGTGTTTGTGCATTTCTCAAGACCAATTCCGACGTAAAATGACACGAGGAATACGTTGAAAGCGACAGAATTGCGTTCCGAGCAACCGTTGACGAGAAAATCGCGAGCATTCCCAAATCCTGATCTCGTGTTTTTTGAACTCCAGAACCGTGTTTGTGCATTTCTCAAGACTAATTCCGACGTAAAATGGCACGAGGAATACGTTAGAAGCGACAGAATTGCGATCCGAGAAACCCTTGACGAGAAAATCGCGAGCATTCCCAAAACCTGAATTCGTGTTTTTTGGACTCCAGAACCGTGTTTGTGCATTTCTCAAGACTAATTCCGACGTAAAATGACACGAGGAATACGTTGAAAGCGACAGAATTGCGTTCCGAGCAACCGTTGACGAGAAAATCGCGAGCATTCCCAAATCCTGATCTCGTGTTTTTTGGACTGCAGAACCGTGTTTGTGCATTTCTCAAGACTAATTCCGACGTAAAACCACGCGAGGAACACGTTGGAAGCGACAGAATTGCGATCCGAGAAACCTTTGACGAGAAAATCGCGAGCATTTCCAAATCCCGATCTCGTGTTTTTTGAACTCCAGAACCGTGTTTGTGCATTTCTCAAGACTAATTCCGACGTAAAATGACACGAGGAATACGTTGGAAGCGACAGAATTGCGATCCCAGAAACCGTTGACGAGAAAATCGCAAGCATTCCCAAAACCTGAACTCGTGTTTTTTGGACTCCAGAAACGTTTTCGTGCATTTCTCGTGACTGTTTCCGATGTAAAATGACGCGAGGAAGACGTTGGAAGCGACAGAATTGCGCTCCGAGCAACCGTTGACGAGAAAATCGCGAGCATTCCCAAATCCTGATCTCGTGTTTTTTGAACTCCAGAACCGTGTTTGTGCATTTCTCAAGACTAATTCCGACGTAAAACGACGCGAGGAACACGTTGGAAGCGCCAGAATTGCGATCCGAGAAACCTTTGACGAGAAAATCGCGAGCATTCCCAAAACCTGAATTCGTGTTTTTTGGACTCCAGAACCGTGTTTGTGCGTTTCTCATGACGAATTCCGACGTAAAACGACGCGTGGAACACGTTGGAAGAAACAGAATTGCGATCCGAGAAACCTTTGACGAGAAAATCGCGAGCATTTCCAAATCCCGATCTCGTGTTTTTTGAACTCCAGAACCGTGTTTGTGCATTTCTCATGACTAATTCCGACGTAAAACGACGCGAGGAACACGTTGGAAGCGACAGAATTGCGATCCGAGAAACCTTTGACGAGAAAATCGCGAGCATTACCAAAACCTGATCTCGTGCTTTTGGAAATCCAGAAATGCTTGCGTGCATTTCTCATGACTATTTCCGACGTAAAATGACGCGAGGAACACGTTGGAAGTGACAGAATTGCGTTCCGAGCAACCGTTGACGAGAAAATCGCGAGCATTCCCAAATCCTGATCTCGTGTTTTTTGAACTCCAGAACCGTGTTTGTGCATTTCTCATGACTAATTCCGACGTAAAACGACGCGAGGAACACGTTGGAAGCGACAGAATTGCGATCCGAGAAACCTTTGACGAGAAAATCGCGAGCACTTCCAAATCCCGATCTCGTGTTTTTTGAACTCCAGAACCGTGTTTGTGCATTTCTCAAGACTAATTCCGACGTAAAATGACACGAGGAATACGTTGAAAGCGACAGAATTGCGTTCCGAGCAACCGTTGACGAGAAAATCGCGAGCATTCCCAAATCCTGATCTCGTGTTTTTTGGACTCCAGAACCGTGTTTGTGCATTTCTCACGACTAATTCCGACGTAAAATAGCACGAGGAATACGTTGGAAGCGACAGAATTGCGTTCCGAGCAACCGTTGACGAGAAAATCGCGAGCATTCCCAAATCCTGATCTCGTGTTTTTTGAACTCCAGAACCGTGTTTGTGCATTTCTCAAGACTAATTCCGACGTAAAATGGCACGAGGAATACGTTGGAAGCGACAGAATTGCGAACCGAGAAACCCTTGACGAGAAAATCGCGAGCATTCCCAAAACCTGAACTCGTGTTTTTTGGACTCCAGAACCGTGTTTGTGCGTTTCTCATGACTAATTCCGACGTAAAACGACGCGAGGAACACATTGGAAGCGACAGAATTGCGATCCGAGAAACCTTCGACGAGAAAATCGCGAGCATTTCCAAATCCCGATCTCGTGTTTTTTGAACTCCAGAACCGTGTTTGTGCATTTCTCAAGACTAATTCCGACGTAAAATGACACGAGGAATACGTTGAAAGCGACAGAATTGCGTTCCGAGCAACCGTTGACGAGAAAATCGCGAGCATTCCCAAAACCTGATCTCGTGTTTTTTGGACTCCAGAACCGTGTTTGTGCATTTCTCATGACTAATTCCGACGTAAAACGACGCGAGGAACACGTTGGAAGCGACAGAATTGCGATCCGAGAAACCTTTGACGAGAAAATCGCGAGCACTTCCAAATCCCGATCTCGTGTTTTTTGAACTCCAGAACCGTGTTTGTGCATTTCACAAGACTAATTCCGACGTAAAATGGCACGAGGAATACGTTGGAAGCGACAGAATTGCGATCCGAGAAACCCTTGACGAGAAAATCGCGAGCATTCCCAAAACCTGAACTCGTGTTTTTTGGACTCCAGAACCGTGTTTGTGCATTTCTCAAGACTAATTCCGACGTAAAATGGCACGAGGAATACGTTAGAAGCGACAGAATTGCGATCCGAGAAACCCTTGACGAGAAAATCGCGAGCATTCCCAAAACCTGAATTCGTGTTTTTTGGACTCCAGAACCGTGTTTGTGCATTTCTCAAGACTAATTCCGACGTAAAATGACACGAGGAATACGTTGAAAGCGACAGAATTGCGTTCCGAGCAACCGTTGACGAGAAAATCGCGAGCATTCCCAAATCCTGATCTCGTGTTTTTTGAACTCCAGAACCGTGTTTGTGCATTTCTCAAGACTAATTCCGACGTAAAATGGCACGAGGAATACGTTAGAAGCGACAGAATTGCGATCCGAGAAACCCTTGACGAGAAAATCGCGAGCATTCCCAAAACCTGAATTCGTGTTTTTTGGACTCCAGAACCGTGTTTGTGCATTTCTCAAGACTAATTCCGACGTAAAATGACACGAGGAATACGTTGAAAGCGACAGAATTGCGTTCCGAGCAACCGTTGACGAGAAAATCGCGAGCATTCCCAAATCCTGATCTCGTGTTTTTTGGACTGCAGAACCGTGTTTGTGCATTTCTCAAGACTAATTCCGACGTAAAATCACGCGAGGAACACGTTGGAAGCGACAGAATTGCGATCCGAGAAACCTTTGACGAGAAAATCGCGAGCATTTCCAAATCCCGATCTCGTGTTTTTTGAACTCCAGAACCGTGTTTGTGCATTTCACAAGACTAATTCCGACGTAAAATGACACGAGGAATACGTTGGAAGCGACAGAATTGCGATCCCAGAAACCGTTGACGAGAAAATCGCAAGCATTCCCAAAACCTGAACTCGTGTTTTTTGGACTCCAGAAACGTTTTCGTGCATTTCTCGTGACTGTTTCCGATGTAAAATGACGCGAGGAAGACGTTGGAAGCGACAGAATTGCGCTCCGAGCAACCGTTGACGAGAAAATCGCGAGCATTCCCAAATCCTGATCTCGTGTTTTTTGAACTCCAGAACCGTGTTTGTGCATTTCTTAAGACTAATTCCGACGAAAAATGACACGAGGAATACGTTGGAAGCGACTGAATTGCGATCCGAGCAACCGTTGACGAGAAAATCGCGAGCATTCCCAAATCCTGATCTCGTGTTTTTTGAACTCCAGAACCGTGTTTGTGCATTTCTCAAGACTAATTCCGACGTAAAATGACACGAGGAATACGTTGGAAGCGACTGAATTGCGATCCGAGAAACCGTTGACGAGAAAATCGCGAGCATTACCAAAAGCTGATCTCGTGCTTTTGGAAATCCAGAAATGCTTGCGTGCATTTCTCATGACTATTTCCGACGTAAAATGACGCGAGGAACACGTTGGAAGTGACAGAATTGCGTTCCGAGCAACCGTTGACGAGAAAATCGCGAGCATTCCCAAATCCTGATCTCGTGTTTTTTGAACTCCAGAACCGTGTTTGTGCATTTCTCAAGACTAATTCCGACGTAAAATGACACGAGGAATACGTTGAAAGCGACAGAATTGCGTTCCGAGCAACCGTTGACGAGAAAATCGCGAGCATTCCCAAATCCTGATCTCGTGTTTTTTGGACTCCAGAACCGTGTTTGTGCATTTCTCAAGACTAATTCCGACGTAAAATGGCACGAGGAATACGTTGAAAGCGACAGAATTGCGTTCCGAGCAACCGTTGACGAGAAAATCGCGAGCATTCCCAAATCCTGATCTCGTGTTTTTTGAACTCCAGAACCGTGTTTGTGCATTTCTCAAGACTAATTCCGACGTAAAATGACACGAGGAATACGTTGAAAGCGACAGAATTGCGTTCCGAGCAACCGTTGACGAGAAAATCGCGAGCATTCCCAAATCCTGATCTCGTGTTTTTTGGACTCCAGAACCGTGTTTGTGCATTTCTCAAGACTAATTCCGACGTAAAATGGCACGAGGAATACGTTGAAAGCGACAGAATTGCGTTCCGAGCAACCGTTGACGAGAAAATCGCGAGCATTCCCAAATCCTGATCTCGTGTTTTTTGAACTCCAGAACCGTGTTTGTGCATTTCTCAAGACTAATTCCGACGTAAAATGACACGAGGAATACGTTGGAAGCGACAGAATTGCGATCCGAGAAACCCTTGACGAGAAAATCGCGAGCATTCCCAAAACCTGAATTTGTGTTTTTTGGACTCCAGAACCGTGTTTGTGCGTTTCTCATGACTAATTCCGACGTAAAACGACGCGAGGAACACGTTGGAAGCGACAGAATTGCGATCCGAGAAACCTTTGACGAGAAAATCGCGAGCATTTCCAAAACCTGATCTCGTGTTTTTTGGACTCCAGAACCGTGTTTGTGCATTTCTCATGACTAATTCCGACGTAAAACGACGCGAGGAACACGTTGGAAGCGACAGAATTGCGATCCGAGAAACCTTTGACGAGAAAATCGCGAGCACTTCCAAATCCCGATCTCGTGTTTTTTGAACTCCAGAACCGTGTTTGTGCATTTCACAAGACTAATTCCGACGTAAAATGGCACGAGAAATACGTTGGAAGCGACAGAATTGCGATCCGAGAAACCCTTGACGAGAAAATCGCGAGCATTCCCAAAACCTGAACTCGTGTTTTTTGGACTCCAGAACCGTGTTTGTGCGTTTCTCATGACTAATTCCGACGTAAAACGACGCGAGGAACACGTTGGAAACGACAGAATTGCGATCCGAGAAACCTTCGACGAGAAAATCGCGAGCATTTCCAAATCCCGATCTCGTGTTTTTTGAACTCCAGAACCGTGTTTGTGCATTTCTCAAGACTAATTCCGACGTAAAATGACACGAGGAATACGTTGAAAGCGACAGAATTGCGTTCCGAGCAACCGTTGACGAGAAAATCGCGAGCATTCCCAAATCCTGATCTCGTGTTTTTTGAACTCCAGAACCGTGTTTGTGCATTTCTCAAGACTAATTCCGACGTAAAATGGCACGAGGAATACGTTAGAAGCGACAGAATTGCGATCCGAGAAACCCTTGACGAGAAAATCGCGAGCATTCCCAAAACCTGAACTCGTGTTTTTTGGACTCCAGAAACGTTTTCGTGCATTTCTCGTGACTGTTTCCGATGTAAAATGACGCGAGGAAGACGTTGGAAGCGACAGAATTGCGCTCCGAGCAACCGTTGACGAGAAAATCGCGAGCATTCCCAAATCCTGATCTCGTGTTTTTTGAACTCCAGAACCGTGTTTGTGCATTTCTCAAGGCTAATTCCGACGTAAAATGACACGAGGAATACGTTGGAAGCGACTGAATTGCGATCCGAGCAACCGTTGACGAGAAAATCGCGAGCATTCCCAAATCCTGATCTCGTGTTTTTTGAACTCCAGAACCGTGTTTGTGCATTTCTCAAGACTAATTCCGACGTAAAATGACACGAGGAATACGTTGGAAGCGACTGAATTGCGATCCGAGAAACCGTTGACGAGAAAATCGCGAGCATTCCGAAAACCTGAATTCGTGTTTTTTGGACTCCAGAACCGTGTTTGTGCATTTCTCATGAAAAATTCCGACATAAAACGACGCGAGGAACACGTTGGAAGCGACAGAATTGCGATCCGAGAAACCTTTGACAAGAAAATCGCGAGCATTTCCAAATCCCGATCTCGTGTTTTTTGAACTCCAGAACCGTGTTTGTGCATTTCTCAAGACTAATTCCGACGTAAAATGACACGAGGAATACGTTGGAAGCGACAGAATTGTGTTCCGAGCAACCGTTGACGAGAAAATCGCGAGCATTCCCAAATCCCGATCTCGTGTTTTTTGAACTCCAGAACCGTGTTTGTGCATTTCACAAGACTAATTCCGACGTAAAATGGCACGAGAAATACGTTGGAAGCGACAGAATTGCGATCCGAGAAACCCTTGACGAGAAAATCGCGAGCATTCCCAAAACCTGAACTCGTGTTTTTTGGACTCCAGAACCGTGTTTGTGCGTTTCTCATGACTAATTCCGACGTAAAACGACGCGAGGAACACGTTGGAAGCGACAGAATTGCGATCCGAGAAACCTTCGACGAGAAAATCGCGAGCATTTCCAAATCCCGATCTCGTGTTTTTTGAACTCCAGAACCGTGTTTGTGCATTTCTCAAGACCAATTCCGACGTAAAATGACACGAGGAATACGTTGAAAGCGACAGAATTGCGTTCCGAGCAACCGTTGACGAGAAAATCGCGAGCATTCCCAAATCCTGATCTCGTGTTTTTTGAACTCCAGAACCGTGTTTGTGCATTTCTCAAGACTAATTCCGACGTAAAATGGCACGAGGAATACGTTAGAAGCGACAGAATTGCGATCCGAGAAACCCTTGACGAGAAAATCGCGAGCATTCCCAAAACCTGAATTCGTGTTTTTTGGACTCCAGAACCGTGTTTGTGCATTTCTCAAGACTAATTCCGACGTAAAATGACACGAGGAATACGTTGAAAGCGACAGAATTGCGTTCCGAGCAACCGTTGACGAGAAAATCGCGAGCATTCCCAAATCCTGATCTCGTGTTTTTTGGACTGCAGAACCGTGTTTGTGCATTTCTCAAGACTAATTCCGACGTAAAACCACGCGAGGAACACGTTGGAAGCGACAGAATTGCGATCCGAGAAACCTTTGACGAGAAAATCGCGAGCATTTCCAAATCCCGATCTCGTGTTTTTTGAACTCCAGAACCGTGTTTGTGCATTTCTCAAGACTAATTCCGACGTAAAATGACACGAGGAATACGTTGGAAGCGACAGAATTGCGATCCCAGAAACCGTTGACGAGAAAATCGCAAGCATTCCCAAAACCTGAACTCGTGTTTTTTGGACTCCAGAAACGTTTTCGTGCATTTCTCGTGACTGTTTCCGATGTAAAATGACGCGAGGAAGACGTTGGAAGCGACAGAATTGCGCTCCGAGCAACCGTTGACGAGAAAATCGCGAGCATTCCCAAATCCTGATCTCGTGTTTTTTGAACTCCAGAACCGTGTTTGTACATTTCTCAAGACTAATTCCGACGTAAAATGACACGAGGAATACGTTGGAAGCGACTGAATTGCGATCCGAGAAACCGTTGACGAGAAAATCGCGAGCATTCCGAAAACCTGAATTCGTGTTTTTTGGACTCCAGAACCGTGTTTGTGCATTTCTCATGACTAATTCCGACATAAAACGACGCGAGGAACACGTTGGAAGCGACAGAATTGCGATCCGAGAAACCTTTGACAAGAAAATCGCGAGCATATCCAAATCCCGATCTCGTGTTTTTTGGACTCCAGAACCGTGTTTGTGCATTTCTCAAGACTAATTCCGACGTAAAATGACACGAGGAATACGTTGGAAGCGACAGAATTGTGTTCCGAGCAACCGTTGACGAGAAAATCGCGAGCATTCCCAAATCCTGATCTCGTGTTTTTTGAACTCCAGAACCGTGTTTGTGCATTTCTTAAGACTAATTCCGACGAAAAATGACACGAGGAATACGTTGGAAGCGACAGAATTGCGATCCGAGCAACCGTTGACGAGAAAATCGCGAGCATTACCAAAAGCTGATCTCGTGCTTTTGGAAATCCAGAAATGCTTGCGTGCATTTCTCATGACTATTTCCGACGTAAAATGACGCGAGGAACACGTTGGTAGCGACAGAATTGCGATCCGAGCAACCGTTGACGAGAAAATCACGAGCATTCCCAAATCCTGATCTCGTGTTTTTTTTAACTCCAGAACCGTGTTTGTGCATTTCTCAAGACTAATTCCGACGTAAAATGACACGAGGAATACGTTGGAGGCGACAGAATTGCGATCCGAGCAACCGTTGACGAGAAAATCGCCAGCGTTACCAAAACCTGATCTCGTGTTTTTGGAAATCCAGAAATGCTTGCGTGCATTTCTCATGACTATTTCCGACGTAAAATGACGCGAGGAACACGTTGGAAGCGACAGAATTGCGTTCCGAGCAACCGTTGACGAGAAAATCGCGAGCATTCCCAAATCCTGATGTCGTGTTTTTTGAACTCCAGAACCGTGTTTGTGCATTTCTCAAGACTAATTCCGACGTAAAATGACACGAGGAATACGTTGGAAGCGACAGAATTGTGTTCCGAGCAACCGTTGACGAGAAAATCGCGAGCATTCCCAAATCCCGATCTCGTGTTTTTTGAACTCCAGAACCGTGTTTGTGCATTTCACAAGACTAATTCCGACGTAAAATGGCACGAGAAATACGTTGGAAGCGACAGAATTGCGATCCGAGAAACCCTTGACGAGAAAATCGCGAGCATTCCCAAAACCTGAACTCGTGTTTTTTGGACTCCAGAACCGTGTTTGTGCGTTTCTCATGACTAATTCCGACGTAAAACGACGCGAGGAACACGTTGGAAGCGACAGAATTGCGATCCGAGAAACCTTCGACGAGAAAATCGCGAGCATTTCCAAATCCCGATCTCGTGTTTTTTGAACTCCAGAACCGTGTTTGTGCATTTCTCAAGACTAATTCCGACGTAAAATGACACGAGGAATACGTTGAAAGCGACAGAATTGCGTTCCGAGCAACCGTTGACGAGAAAATCGCGAGCATTCCCAAATCCTGATCTCGTGTTTTTTGAACTCCAGAACCGTGTTTGTGCATTTCTCAAGACCAATTCCGACGTAAAATGGCACGAGGAATACGTTAGAAGCGACAGAATTGCGATCCGAGAAACCCTTGACGAGAAAATCGCGAGCATTCCCAAAACCTGAATTCGTGTTTTTTGGACTCCAGAACCGTGTTTGTGCATTTCTCAAGACTAATTCCGACGTAAAATGACACGAGGAATACGTTGAAAGCGACAGAATTGCGTTCCGAGCAACCGTTGACGAGAAAATCGCGAGCATTCCCAAATCCTGATCTCGTGTTTTTTGGACTGCAGAACCGTGTTTGTGCATTTCTCAAGACTAATTCCGACGTAAAACCACGCGAGGAACACGTTGGAAGCGACAGAATTGCGATCCGAGAAACCTTTGACGAGAAAATCGCGAGCATTTCCAAATCCCGATCTCGTGTTTTTTGAACTCCAGAACCGTGTTTGTGCATTTCTCAAGACTAATTCCGACGTAAAATGACACGAGGAATACGTTGGAAGCGACAGAATTGCGATCCCAGAAACCGTTGACGAGAAAATCGCAAGCATTCCCAAAACCTGAACTCGTGTTTTTTGGACTCCAGAAACGTTTTCGTGCATTTCTCGTGACTGTTTCCGATGTAAAATGACGCGAGGAAGACGTTGGAAGCGACAGAATTGCGCTCCGAGCAACCGTTGACGAGAAAATCGCGAGCATTCCCAAATCCTGATCTCGTGTTTTTTGAACTCCAGAACCGTGTTTGTGCATTTCTCAAGACTAATTCCGACGTAAAATGACACGAGGAATACGTTGGAAGCGACTGAATTGCGATCCGAGCAACCGTTGACGAGAAAATCGCGAGCATTCCCAAATCCTGATCTCGTGTTTTTTGAACTCCAGAACCGTGTTTGTGCATTTCTCAAGACTAATTCCGACGTAAAATGACACGAGGAATACGTTGGAAGCGACTGAATTGCGATCCGAGAAACCGTTGACGAGAAAATCGCGAGCATTCCGAAAACCTGAATTCGTGTTTTTTGGACTCCAGAACCGTGTTTGTGCATTTCTCATGACTAATTCCGACATAAAACGACGCGAGGAACACGTTGGAAGCGACAGAATTGCGATCCGAGAAACCTTTGACAAGAAAATCGCGAGCATTTCCAAATCCCGATCTCGTGTTTTTTGGACTCCAGAACCGTGTTTGTGCATTTCTCAAGACTAATTCCGACGTAAAATGACACGAGGAATACGTTGGAAGCGACAGAATTGTGTTCCGAGCAACCGTTGACGAGAAAATCGCGAGCATTCCCAAATCCTGATCTCGTGTTTTTTGAACTCCAGAACCGTGTTTGTGCATTTCTTAAGACTAATTCCGACGAAAAATGACACGAGGAATACGTTGGAAGCGACAGAATTGCGATCCGAGCAACCGTTGACGAGAAAATCGCGAGCATTACCAAAAGCTGATCTCGTGCTTTTGGAAATCCAGAAATGCTTGCGTGCATTTCTCATGACTATTTCCGACGTAAAATGACGCGAGGAACACGTTGGTAGCGACAGAATTGCGATCCGAGCAACCGTTGACGAGAAAATCACGAGCATTCCCAAATCCTGATCTCGTGTTTTTTTAACTCCAGAACCGTGTTTGTGCATTTCTCAAGACTAATTCCGACGTAAAATGACACGAGGAATACGTTGGAGGCGACAGAATTGCGATCCGAGCAACCGTTGACGAGAAAATCGCCAGCGTTACCAAAACCTGATCTCGTGTTTTTGGAAATCCAGAAATGCTTGCGTGCATTTCTCATGACTATTTCCGACGTAAAATGACGCGAGGAACACGTTGGAAGCGACAGAATTGCGTTCCGAGCAACCGTTGACGAGAAAATCGCGAGCATTCCCAAATCCTGATGTCGTGTTTTTTGAACTCCAGAACCGTGTTTGTGCATTTCTCAAGACTAATTCCGACGTAAAATGACACGAGGAATACGTTGAAAGCGACAGAATTGCGTTCCGAGCAACCGTTGACGAGAAAATCGCGAGCATTCCCAAATCCTGATCTCGTGTTTTTTGGACTCCAGAACCGTGTTTGTGCATTTCTCAAGACTAATTCCGACGTAAAATGGCACGAGGAATACGTTGAAAGCGACAGAATTTCGTTCCGAGCAACCGTTGACGAGAAAATCGCGAGCATTCCCAAATCCTGATCTCGTGTTTTTTGGACTGCAGAACCGTGTTTGTGCATTTCTCAAGACTAATTCCGACGTAAAATGGCACGAGGAATACGTTGGAAGCGACAGAATTGCGTTCCGAGCAACCGTTGACGAGAAAATCGCGAGCATTCCCAAAACCTGAATTCGTGTTTTTTGGACTCCAGAACCGTGTTTGTGCATTTCTCATGACTAATTCCGACGTAAAATGGCACGAGGAATACGTTGGAAGCGACAGAATTGCGATCCGAGAAACCCTTGACGAGAAAATCGCGAGCATTCCCAAAACCTGGATTCGTGTTTTTTGGACTCCAGAACCGTGTTTGTGCGTTTCTCAAGACTAATTCCGACGTAAAATGACACGAGGAACACGTTGGAAGCGACAGAATTGCGATCCGAGAAACCTTTGACGAGAAAATCGCGAGCATTACCAAAACCTGATCTCGTGCTTTTGGAAATCCAGAAATGCTTGCGTGCATTTCTCATGACTATTTCCGACGTAAAATGACACGAGGAATACGTTGGAAGCGACAGAATTGTGTTCCGAGCAACCGTTGACGAGAAAATCGCGAGCATTCCCAAATCCTGATCTCGTGTTTTTTGAACTCCAGAACCGTGTTTGTGCATTTCTCAAGACTAATTCCGACGTAAAATGACACGAGGAATACGTTGGAAGCGACAGAATTGCGATCCGAGAAACCCTTGACGAGAAAATCGCGAGCATTCCCAAAACCTGAATTTGTGTTTTTTGGACTCCAGAACCGTGTTTGTGCGTTTCTCATGACTAATTCCGACGTAAAACGACCCGAGGAACACGGTGGAAGCGACAGAATTGCGATCCGAGAAACCTTTGACGAGAAAATCGCGAGCATTTCCAAATCCCGATCTCGTGTTTTTTGAACTCCAGAACCGTGTTTGTGCATTTCTCAAGACTAATTCCGACGTAAAATGACACGAGGAATACGTTGAAAGCGACAGAATTGCGTTCCGAGCAACCGTTGACGAGAAAATCGCGAGCATTCCCAAATCCTGATCTCGTGTTTTTTGAACTCCAGAACCGTGTTTGTGCATTTCTCAAGACTAATTCCGACGTAAAATGACACGAGGAATACGTTGAAAGCGACAGAATTGCGTTCCGAGCAACCGTTGACGAGAAAATCGCGAGCATTCCCAAATCCTGATCTCGTGTTTTTTGGACTCCAGAACCGTGTTTGTGCATTTCTCAAGACTAATTCCGACGTAAAATGGCACGAGGAATACGTTGAAAGCGACAGAATTTCGTTCCGAGCAACCGTTGACGAGAAAATCGCGAGCATTCCCAAATCCTGATCTCGTGTTTTTTGGACTGCAGAACCGTGTTTGTGCATTTCTCAAGACTAATTCCGACGTAAAATGGCACGAGGAATACGTTGGAAGCGACAGAATTGCGTTCCGAGCAACCGTTGACGAGAAAATCGCGAGCATTCCCAAAACCTGAATTCGTGTTTTTTGGACTCCAGAACCGTGTTTGTGCATTTCTCATGACTAATTCCGACGTAAAATGGCACGAGGAATACGTTGGAAGCGACAGAATTGCGATCCGAGAAACCCTTGACGAGAAAATCGCGAGCATTCCCAAAACCTGGATTCGTGTTTTTTGGACTCCAGAACCGTGTTTGTGCGTTTCTCAAGACTAATTCCGACGTAAAATGACACGAGGAACACGTTGGAAGCGACAGAATTGCGATCCGAGAAACCTTTGACGAGAAAATCGCGAGCATTACCAAAACCTGATCTCGTGCTTTTGGAAATCCAGAAATGCTTGCGTGCATTTCTCATGACTATTTCCGACGTAAAATGACACGAGGAATACGTTGGAAGCGACAGAATTGTGTTCCGAGCAACCGTTGACGAGAAAATCGCGAGCATTCCCAAATCCTGATCTCGTGTTTTTTGAACTCCAGAACCGTGTTTGTGCATTTCTCAAGACTAATTCCGACGTAAAATGACACGAGGAATACGTTGGAAGCGACAGAATTGCGATCCGAGAAACCCTTGACGAGAAAATCGCGAGCATTCCCAAAACCTGAATTTGTGTTTTTTGGACTCCAGAACCGTGTTTGTGCGTTTCTCATGACTAATTCCGACGTAAAACGACCCGAGGAACACGGTGGAAGCGACAGAATTGCGATCCGAGAAACCTTTGACGAGAAAATCGCGAGCATTTCCAAATCCCGATCTCGTGTTTTTTGAACTCCAGAACCGTGTTTGTGCATTTCTCAAGACTAATTCCGACGTAAAATGACACGAGGAATACGTTGAAAGCGACAGAATTGCGTTCCGAGCAACCGTTGACGAGAAAATCGCGAGCATTCCCAAATCCTGATCTCGTGTTTTTTGAACTCCAGAACCGTGTTTGTGCATTTCTCAAGACTAATTCCGACGTAAAATGACACGAGGAATACGTTGGAAGCGACAGAATTGCGATCCGAGAAACCCTTGACAAGAAAATCGCGAGCATTCCCAAAACCTGAATTCGTGTTTTTTGGACTCCAGAACCGTGTTTGTGCGTTTCTCATGACTAATTCCGACGTAAAACGACGCGAGGAACACGTTGGAAGCGACAGAATTGCGATCCGAGAAACCTTTGACGAGAAAATCGCGAGCATTTCAAAATCCCGATCTCGTGTTTTTTGAACTCCAGAACCGTGTTTGTGCATTTCTCAAGACTAATTCCGACGTAAAATGACACGAGGAATACGTTGGAAGCGACAGAATTGCGTTCCGAGCAACCGTTGACGAGAAAATCGCGAGCATTCCCAAATCCTGATCTCGTGTTTTTTGAACTCCAGAACCGTGTTTGTGCATTTCTCACGACTAATTCCGACGTAAAACGACGCGAGGAATACGTTGGAAGCGACAGAATTGCGATCCGAGAAACCGTTGACGAGAAAATCGCGAGCATTCCCAAAACCTGATCTCGTGTTTTTGGACTCCAGAACCGTGTTTGTGCATTTCTCAAGACTAATTCCGACGTAAAATGACACGAGGAATACGTTGGAAGCGACAGAATTGCGATCCGAGAAACCCTTGACGAGAAAATCGCGAGCATTCCCAAAACCTGAATTTGTGTTTTTTGGACTCCAGAACCGTGTTTGTGCGTTTCTCATGACTAATTCCGACGTAAAACGACCCGAGGAACACGGTGGAAGCGACAGAATTGCGATCCGAGAAACCTTTGACGAGAAAATCGCGAGCATTTCCAAATCCCGATCTCGTGTTTTTTGAACTCCAGAACCGTGTTTGTGCATTTCTCAAGACTAATTCCGACGTAAAATGACACGAGGAATACGTTGGAAGCGACAGAATTGCGATCCGAGAAACCCTTGACGAGAAAATCGCGAGCATTCCCAAATCCTGATCTCGTGTTTTTTGAACTCCAGAACCGTGTTTGTGCATTTCTCACGACTAATTCCGACGTAAAACGACGCGAGGAATACGTTGGAAGCGACAGAATTGCGATCCGAGAAACCGTTGACGAGAAAATCGCGAGCATTTCAAAATCCCGATCTCGTGTTTTTTGAACTCCAGAACCGTGTTTGTGCATTTCTCAAGACTAATTCCGACGTAAAATGACACGAGGAATACGTTGGAAGCGACAGAATTGCGATCCGAGAAACCCTTGACGAGAAAATCGCGAGCATTCCCAAAACCTGAATTTGTGTTTTTTGGACTCCAGAACCGTGTTTGTGCGTTTCTCATGACTAATTCCGACGTAAAACGACCCGAGGAACACGGTGGAAGCGACAGAATTGCGATCCGAGAAACCTTTGACGAGAAAATCGCGAGCATTTCCAAATCCCGATCTCGTGTTTTTTGAACTCCAGAACCGTGTTTGTGCATTTCTCAAGACTAATTCCGACGTAAAATGACACGAGGAATACGTTGAAAGCGACAGAATTGCGTTCCGAGCAACCGTTGACGAGAAAATCGCGAGCATTCCCAAATCCTGATCTCGTGTTTTTTGAACTCCAGAACCGTGTTTGTGCATTTCTCAAGACTAATTCCGACGTAAAATGACACGAGGAATACGTTGAAAGCGACAGAATTGCGTTCCGAGCAACCGTTGACGAGAAAATCGCGAGCATTCCCAAATCCTGATCTCGTGTTTTTTGGACTCCAGAACCGTGTTTGTGCATTTCTCAAGACTAATTCCGACGTAAAATGGCACGAGGAATACGTTGAAAGCGACAGAATTTCGTTCCGAGCAACCGTTGACGAGAAAATCGCGAGCATTCCCAAATCCTGATCTCGTGTTTTTTGGACTGCAGAACCGTGTTTGTGCATTTCTCAAGACTAATTCCGACGTAAAATGGCACGAGGAATACGTTGGAAGCGACAGAATTGCGTTCCGAGCAACCGTTGACGAGAAAATCGCGAGCATTCCCAAAACCTGAATTCGTGTTTTTTGGACTCCAGAACCGTGTTTGTGCATTTCTCATGACTAATTCCGACGTAAAATGGCACGAGGAATACGTTGGAAGCGACAGAATTGCGATCCGAGAAACCCTTGACGAGAAAATCGCGAGCATTCCCAAAACCTGGATTCGTGTTTTTTGGACTCCAGAACCGTGTTTGTGCGTTTCTCAAGACTAATTCCGACGTAAAATGACACGAGGAACACGTTGGAAGCGACAGAATTGCGATCCGAGAAACCTTTGACGAGAAAATCGCGAGCATTACCAAAACCTGATCTCGTGCTTTTGGAAATCCAGAAATGCTTGCGTGCATTTCTCATGACTATTTCCGACGTAAAATGACACGAGGAATACGTTGGAAGCGACAGAATTGTGTTCCGAGCAACCGTTGACGAGAAAATCGCGAGCATTCCCAAATCCTGATCTCGTGTTTTTTGAACTCCAGAACCGTGTTTGTGCATTTCTCAAGACTAATTCCGACGTAAAATGACACGAGGAATACGTTGGAAGCGACAGAATTGCGATCCGAGAAACCCTTGACGAGAAAATCGCGAGCATTCCCAAAACCTGAATTTGTGTTTTTTGGACTCCAGAACCGTGTTTGTGCGTTTCTCATGACTAATTCCGACGTAAAACGACCCGAGGAACACGGTGGAAGCGACAGAATTGCGATCCGAGAAACCTTTGACGAGAAAATCGCGAGCATTTCCAAATCCCGATCTCGTGTTTTTTGAACTCCAGAACCGTGTTTGTGCATTTCTCAAGACTAATTCCGACGTAAAATGACACGAGGAATACGTTGAAAGCGACAGAATTGCGTTCCGAGCAACCGTTGACGAGAAAATCGCGAGCATTCCCAAATCCTGATCTCGTGTTTTTTGAACTCCAGAACCGTGTTTGTGCATTTCTCAAGACTAATTCCGACGTAAAATGACACGAGGAATACGTTGGAAGCGACAGAATTGCGATCCGAGAAACCCTTGACGAGAAAATCGCGAGCATTCCCAAAACCTGAATTCGTGTTTTTTGGACTCCAGAACCGTGTTTGTGCGTTTCTCATGACTAATTCCGACGTAAAACGACGCGAGGAACACGTTGGAAGCGACAGAATTGCGATCCGAGAAACCTTTGACGAGAAAATCGCGAGCATTTCAAAATCCCGATCTCGTGTTTTTTGAACTCCAGAACCGTGTTTGTGCATTTCTCAAGACTAATTCCGACGTAAAATGACACGAGGAATACGTTGGAAGCGACAGAATTGCGTTCCGAGCAACCGTTGACGAGAAAATCGCGAGCATTCCCAAATCCTGATCTCGTGTTTTTTGAACTCCAGAACCGTGTTTGTGCATTTCTCACGACTAATTCCGACGTAAAACGACGCGAGGAATACGTTGGAAGCGACAGAATTGCGATCCGAGAAACCGTTGACGAGAAAATCGCGAGCATTCCCAAAACCTGATCTCGTGTTTTTGGACTCCAGAACCGTGTTTGTGCATTTCTCAAGACTAATTCCGACGTAAAATGACACGAGGAATACGTTGGAAGCGACAGAATTGCGATCCGAGAAACCCTTGACGAGAAAATCGCGAGCATTCCCAAAACCTGAATTTGTGTTTTTTGGACTCCAGAACCGTGTTTGTGCGTTTCTCATGACTAATTCCGACGTAAAACGACCCGAGGAACACGGTGGAAGCGACAGAATTGCGATCCGAGAAACCTTTGACGAGAAAATCGCGAGCATTTCCAAATCCCGATCTCGTGTTTTTTGAACTCCAGAACCGTGTTTGTGCATTTCTCAAGACTAATTCCGACGTAAAATGACACGAGGAATACGTTGGAAGCGACAGAATTGCGATCCGAGAAACCCTTGACGAGAAAATCGCGAGCATTCCCAAATCCTGATCTCGTGTTTTTTGAACTCCAGAACCGTGTTTGTGCATTTCTCACGACTAATTCCGACGTAAAACGACGCGAGGAATACGTTGGAAGCGACAGAATTGCGATCCGAGAAACCGTTGACGAGAAAATCGCGAGCATTTCAAAATCCCGATCTCGTGTTTTTTGAACTCCAGAACCGTGTTTGTGCATTTCTCAAGACTAATTCCGACGTAAAATGACACGAGGAATACGTTGGAAGCGACAGAATTGCGATCCGAGAAACCCTTGACGAGAAAATCGCGAGCATTCCCAAAACCTGAATTTGTGTTTTTTGGACTCCAGAACCGTGTTTGTGCGTTTCTCATGACTAATTCCGACGTAAAACGACCCGAGGAACACGGTGGAAGCGACAGAATTGCGATCCGAGAAACCTTTGACGAGAAAATCGCGAGCATTTCCAAATCCCGATCTCGTGTTTTTTGAACTCCAGAACCGTGTTTGTGCATTTCTCAAGACTAATTCCGACGTAAAATGACACGAGGAATACGTTGAAAGCGACAGAATTGCGTTCCGAGCAACCGTTGACGAGAAAATCGCGAGCATTCCCAAATCCTGATCTCGTGTTTTTTGAACTCCAGAACCGTGTTTGTGCATTTCTCAAGACTAATTCCGACGTAAAATGACACGAGGAATACGTTGAAAGCGACAGAATTGCGTTCCGAGCAACCGTTGACGAGAAAATCGCGAGCATTCCCAAATCCTGATCTCGTGTTTTTTGGACTCCAGAACCGTGTTTGTGCATTTCTCAAGACTAATTCCGACGTAAAATGGCACGAGGAATACGTTGAAAGCGACAGAATTTCGTTCCGAGCAACCGTTGACGAGAAAATCGCGAGCATTCCCAAATCCTGATCTCGTGTTTTTTGGACTGCAGAACCGTGTTTGTGCATTTCTCAAGACTAATTCCGACGTAAAATGGCACGAGGAATACGTTGGAAGCGACAGAATTGCGTTCCGAGCAACCGTTGACGAGAAAATCGCGAGCATTCCCAAAACCTGAATTCGTGTTTTTTGGACTCCAGAACCGTGTTTGTGCATTTCTCATGACTAATTCCGACGTAAAATGGCACGAGGAATACGTTGGAAGCGACAGAATTGCGATCCGAGAAACCCTTGACGAGAAAATCGCGAGCATTCCCAAAACCTGGATTCGTGTTTTTTGGACTCCAGAACCGTGTTTGTGCGTTTCTCAAGACTAATTCCGACGTAAAATGACACGAGGAACACGTTGGAAGCGACAGAATTGCGATCCGAGAAACCTTTGACGAGAAAATCGCGAGCATTACCAAAACCTGATCTCGTGCTTTTGGAAATCCAGAAATGCTTGCGTGCATTTCTCATGACTATTTCCGACGTAAAATGACACGAGGAATACGTTGGAAGCGACAGAATTGTGTTCCGAGCAACCGTTGACGAGAAAATCGCGAGCATTCCCAAATCCTGATCTCGTGTTTTTTGAACTCCAGAACCGTGTTTGTGCATTTCTCAAGACTAATTCCGACGTAAAATGACACGAGGAATACGTTGGAAGCGACAGAATTGCGATCCGAGAAACCCTTGACGAGAAAATCGCGAGCATTCCCAAAACCTGAATTTGTGTTTTTTGGACTCCAGAACCGTGTTTGTGCGTTTCTCATGACTAATTCCGACGTAAAACGACCCGAGGAACACGGTGGAAGCGACAGAATTGCGATCCGAGAAACCTTTGACGAGAAAATCGCGAGCATTTCCAAATCCCGATCTCGTGTTTTTTGAACTCCAGAACCGTGTTTGTGCATTTCTCAAGACTAATTCCGACGTAAAATGACACGAGGAATACGTTGAAAGCGACAGAATTGCGTTCCGAGCAACCGTTGACGAGAAAATCGCGAGCATTCCCAAATCCTGATCTCGTGTTTTTTGAACTCCAGAACCGTGTTTGTGCATTTCTCAAGACTAATTCCGACGTAAAATGACACGAGGAATACGTTGGAAGCGACAGAATTGCGATCCGAGAAACCCTTGACGAGAAAATCGCGAGCATTCCCAAAACCTGAATTCGTGTTTTTTGGACTCCAGAACCGTGTTTGTGCGTTTCTCATGACTAATTCCGACGTAAAACGACGCGAGGAACACGTTGGAAGCGACAGAATTGCGATCCGAGAAACCTTTGACGAGAAAATCGCGAGCATTTCAAAATCCCGATCTCGTGTTTTTTGAACTCCAGAACCGTGTTTGTGCATTTCTCAAGACTAATTCCGACGTAAAATGACATGAGGAATACGTTGGAAGCGACAGAATTGCGTTCCGAGCAACCGTTGACGAGAAAATCGCGAGCATTCCCAAATCCTGATCTCGTGTTTTTTGAACTCCAGAACCGTGTTTGTGCATTTCTCACGACTAATTCCGACGTAAAACGACGCGAGGAATACGTTGGAAGCGACAGAATTGCGATCCGAGAAACCGTTGACGAGAAAATCGCGAGCATTCCCAAAACCTGATCTCGTGTTTTTGGACTCCAGAAACGTTTACGTGCACTGCTCGTGACTGTTTCCGACGTAAAATGACACGAGGAATACGTTGGAAGCGACAGAATTGCGATCCGAGAAACCGTTGACGAGAAAATCGCGAGCATTCCCAAAACCTGATCTCGTGTTTTTTGGACTCCAGAACCGTGTTTGTGCATTTCTCATGACTAATTCCGACGTAAAACGACGCGAGGAACACGTTGGAAGCGACAGAATTGCGATCCGAGAAACCTTTGACGAGAAAATCGCGAGCATTTCAAAATCCCGATCTCGTGTTTTTTGAACTCCAGAACCGTGTTTGTGCATTTCTCAAGACTAATTCCGACGTAAAATGACACGAGGAATACGTTGGAAGCGACAGAATTGCGTTCCGAGCAACCGTTGACGAGAAAATCGCGAGCATTCCCAAATCCTGATCTCGTGTTTTTTGAACTCCAGAACCGTGTTTGTGCATTTCTCACGACTAATTCCGACGTAAAACGACGCGAGGAATACGTTGGAAGCGACAGAATTGCGATCCGAGAAACCGTTGACGAGAAAATCGCGAGCATTCCCAAAACCTGATCTCGTGTTTTTGGACTCCAGAAACGTTTACGTGCACTGCTCGTGACTGTTTCCGACGTAAAATGACACGAGGAATACGTTGGAAGCGACAGAATTGCGATCCGAGAAACCGTTGACGAGAAAATCGCGAGCATTCCCAAAACCTGATCTCGTGTTTTTTGGACTCCAGAACCGTGTTTGTGCATTTCTCATGACTAATTCCGACGTAAAACGACGCGAGGAACACGTTGGAAGCGACAGAATTGCGATCCGAGAAACCTTTGACGAGAAAATCGCGAGCACTTCCAAATCCCGATCTCGTGTTTTTTGAACTCCAGTACCGTGTTTGTGCATTTCTCAAGACTAATTCCGACGTAAAATGACACGAGGAATACGTTGAAAGCGACAGAATTGCGTTCCGAGCAACCGTTGACGAGAAAATCGCGAGCATTCCCAAATCCTGATCTCGTGTTTTTTGGACTCCAGAACCGTGTTTGTGCATTTCTCACGACTAATTCCGACGTAAAATAGCACGAGGAATACGTTGGAAGCGACAGAATTGCGTTCCGAGCAACCGTTGACGAGAAAATCGCGAGCATTCCCAAATCCTGATCTCGTGTTTTTTGAACTCCAGAACCGTGTTTGTGCATTTCTCAAGACTAATTCCGACGTAAAATGGCACGAGGAATACGTTAGAAGCGACAGAATTGCGATCCGAGAAACCCTTGACGAGAAAATCGCGAGCGTTCCCAAAACCTGAATTCGTGTTTTTTGGACTCCAGAACCGTGTTTGTGCATTTCTCAAGACTAATTCCGACGTAAAATGACACGAGGAATACGTTGAAAGCGACAGAATTGCGTTCCGAGCAACCGTTGACGAGAAAATCGCGAGCATTCCCAAATCCTGATCTCGTGTTTTTTGGACTGCAGAACCGTGTTTGTGCATTTCTCAAGACTAATTCCGACGTAAAACCACGCGAGGAACACGTTGGAAGCGACAGAATTGCGATCCGAGAAACCTTTGACGAGAAAATCGCGAGCATTTCCAAATCCCGATCTCGTGTTTTTTGAACTCCAGAACCGTGTTTGTGCATTTCTCAAGACTAATTCCGACGTAAAATGACACGAGGAATACGTTGGAAGCGACAGAATTGCGATCCCAGAAACCGTTGACGAGAAAATCGCAAGCATTCCCAAAACCTGAACTCGTGTTTTTTGGACTCCAGAAACGTTTTCGTGCATTTCTCATGACTATTTCCGACGTAAAATGACGCGAGGAATACGTTGAAAGCGACAGAATTGCGTTCCGAGCAACCGTTGACGAGAAAATCGCGAGCATTCCCAAATCCTGATCTCGTGTTTTTTGGACTCCAGAACCGTGTTTGTGCATTTCTCAAGACTAATTCCGACGTAAAATGGCACGAGGAATACGTTGAAAGCGACAGAATTTCGTTCCGAGCAACCGTTGACGAGAAAATCGCGAGCATTCCCAAATCCTGATCTCGTGTTTTTTGGACTGCAGAACCGTGTTTGTGCATTTCTCAAGACTAATTCCGACGTAAAATGGCACGAGGAATACGTTGGAAGCGACAGAATTGCGTTCCGAGCAACCGTTGACGAGAAAATCGCGAGCATTCCCAAATCCTGATCTCGTGTTTTTTGAACTCCAGAACCGTGTTTGTGCATTTCTCAAGACTAATTCCGACGTAAAATGGCACGAGGAATACGTTGGAAGCGACAGAATTGCGATCCGAGAAACCCTTGACGAGAAAATCGCGAGCATTCCCAAAACCTGAATTCGTGTTTATTGGACTCCAGAACCGTGTTTGTGCGTTTCTCATGACTAATTCCGAAGTAAAACGACGCGAGGAACACGTTGGAAGCGACAGAATTGCGATCCGAGAAACCTTTGACGAGAAAATCGCGAGCATTCCCAAAACCTGATCTCGTGTTTTTTGGACTCCAGAAACGTTTACGTGCACTGCTCGTGACTGTTTCCGACGTAAAATGGCGCGAGGAACGCGTCGGAAGCGACAGAATTGCGATCCGAGCAACCGTTGACGAGAAAATCGCAAGCATTCCCAAAACCTGAACTCGTGTTTTTTGGACTCCAGAAACGTTTTCGTGCATTTCTCGTGACTGTTTCCGATGTAAAATGACGCGAGGAAGACGTTGGAAGCGACCGAATTGCGCTCCGAGCAACCGTTGACGAGAAAATCGCGAGCATTCCCAAATCCTGATCTCGTGTTTTTTGAACTCCAGAACCGTGTTTGTGCATTTCTCAAGACTAATTCCGACGTAAAATGACACGAGGAATACGTTGGAAGCGACTGAATTGCGATCCGAGAAACCGTTGACGAGAAAATCGCGAGCATTCCGAAAACCTGAATTCGTGTTTTTTGGACTCCAGAACCGTGTTTGTGCATTTCTCATGACTAATTCCGACGTAAAACGACGCGAGGAACACGTTGGAAGCGACAGAATTGCGATCCGAGAAACCTTTGACGAGAAAATCGCGAGCATTTCCAAATCCCGATCTCGTGTTTTTTCAACTCCAGAGCCGTGTTTGTGCATTTCTCAAGACTAATTCCGACGTAAAATGACACGAGGAATACGTTGGAAGCGACAGAATTGTGTTCCGAGCAACCGTTGACGAGAAAATCGCGAGCATTCCCAAATCCTGATCTCGTGTTTTTTGAACTCCAGAACCGTGTTTGTGCATTTCTCAAGACTAATTCCGACGAAAAATGACACGAGGAATACGTTGGAAGCGACAGAATTGCGATCCGAGCAACCGTTGACGAGAAAATCGCGAGCATTACCAAAACCTGATCTCGTGCTTTTGGAAATCCAGAAATGCTTGCGTGCATTTCTCATGACTATTTCCGACGTAAAATGACGCGAGGAACACGTTGGAAGCGACAGAATTGCGATCCGAGCAACCGTTGACGAGAAAATCACGAGCATTCCCAAATCCTGATCTCGTGTTTTTTTAACTCCAGAACCGTGTTTGTGCATTTCTCAAGACTAATTCCGACGTAAAATGACACGAGGAATACGTTGGAGGCGACAGAATTGCGATCCGAGCAACCTGTCGTAACCCGACCACCAATAACTGCAAGAGTGCACATTAACAAGTAGACCAACAGGCCTTCCGAAATCAACTGCCTAAGCAGTATTTCGTAACGCCCAGAGTCCAATGCATGACCTCCTTAGAAGAAGAACACGTCAACAAAAATTAACCATATAAAAGGCCAAACACAACAATTCGAGGGGCAGTCCCGAGTGGTACGACCTCACCACGGACCCACACCCGGTCCTAATAGACGACCGACGACGACGTTCAATCTGCGTAAGCGTAAGAAACAATTATAAGTATCAAATAAACTACACGTCAACCGCACAACCTTGGATTGGATACTAATCCTTAAGTGAAGAAAGCCCAAAAAACTATAACGTGCTAGACTACAATCGGGTTCACTCCGGTCAACCCAGTCTTCGCACAACATAAATTGGTGGCAGCGGTGGGATTCTTCACATCCAGGGCCACGCGGGATACAACAGAAAAGAAGAACTAAACGGACCCCGCACCCAGGGCTATCCGACAAACCAAACGGACCCCGTAACCAAGGGCTATCCACCAAACCTAACGGACCCCGTAACGAAGGGCTATCCGACAACCCTGTCAATGTCAGACAGTTATCTATACACGCGGACGATCGCTACGAGAGACCAGTTATTCTCACATCCAAGCCCGCGACTAATACAGAGCTACCCTGCTCCCCGGGTCAGACCACGGAAAACCAACCCTACGCTAACGCCTTCACTAGACACGGTAAGGCGCACCTTAAACTTCGACAACCCGATCGAAGAACAGATCGACGATTCCGCAGTGTTCCACTTCGACGATAATATCACCGCCACTCGTGAGTACTCATACAGCGACATAGACGAGAGTCTACTACGACCAGGACCTTCCACTAGGCTGGAAAGACAACTATCCGAGAACTCTGATCTATCATACGAGGAATATCGCTTCGACACCCAACCGAGGCCCGGCCAAGCACTCGAACTCATCACCAACACCCCACAAAACGAGACGATGATCTCCGACGAAACAAATCGAACAACGACAGCCCCGGCAACAGGACGACCCACAGAAGAAGAAATTACCGCGGAAATCGCCAGGCTCCGAGCCGAGTTAGAAGCTTTAACAACGCAGGGCGACTTACGCCACGTCGCTGGACCATCGAGAGTCACGCGGCCCTCATATTTACACACCCGTGCCGACCCTGGGCAGTACATCACATTGCGAGAAGCAATAAAATACATCCCTACCTTCGACGGCAGCTCCCCAACGGCGCTAAAAGGATTCCTCAGCGCATGTAATTATACCTTCGCCAATATCGACCCGAGAGAAGAACTCCGGCTACTCGACGCCATCCAAAGCATGAAATTAATCGGTCGCGCCCTCGTCGAATTCGAACATAAGGAAATTCATAGCTACGCGCATCTAAAAGAGGAGCTCGAAATCGCTTACTTAGGACGAAAGTCCTCCGCATACCTGCAGGTGCAGTTCAATGAGGTCAGCCAGCTCCCAGGAGAAACTGTACGGACATACGCCACCCGCACCGAAACCCTTATGACGGAGCTATGTGAAGCATCGGGGGAACCCCAACATGACGCCCGAGACACTCGCGTCCTCAAGGAAATGTATAAAAAGGCCGCCCTCGTAAATTTCGCCAGAGGACTGAGACAACCTCTGCGCACCATAATCCGCGGGCGTAACTATGGAACGTTCAGCGAAGCAGTGACAGGAGCAATAGAAGAGGAGGCTCTAGAAGGACCAAGCAGTCCACCACCACGTCGCCAGGAACAGCCACGAAACGAAAGTGCGGAGAAGCGAAACAGTTACCGCGCTCCAAACACCCCGACGACCACGTGCAGCAAGTGCGGGAAACAAGGCCACTACTGGCGCGACTGCCGCTCCAGTAGATACAGTGGGCAGTTCCAGCTACCCAGACCGGAACCAAAACCGAATGAGGCACTACAATGCTCAAAATGCGGAAAAAATGGCCACTATTGGCGAGACTGTCGCACGAGTAGATACGCCAACCGATTCGATCCCCCAGGAAACCAATTACGGGTGGCCGCCCACTTAATCAAGGCATTCTGCGACCACTGCCAGCGACAAGGTCACTCATACGATGAGTGCAGGAAGCGACTGAAGCAGCGCCCCACATACAGAGAAACGAATCACAACAGCTCACAGCCAAGGATGGACGCGACACAATTTCCATCTACCAGCCGCGACCACGAGCCAGCGGGAAACGAACAAACGACGCCACCCCGCGAGAATGTTGCGTCGTTCAGATAAATGTCTCGCACAGCCACACGGACGAATTACCCATTACAAACGTGCCACTAGACGAAGCCTACGACCAGGCAGTACCCATGCTGATCGACACGGGAGCCGCGATCAGCCTGGTAAAAATCCGCAACCTACGCGATGAAGTGCCAATGCAACGCAAGGAAATAGAGGTATTAGGCGCCACGGGAAACCCCATAAAAACCCTCGGGGAAATAGAGGGACACATCAAGATAGAGGAGCAACTAATAAAACAACCCCTATACGTAGTAGCCAACCATTTCCCCATAGAATACGAAGGGATACTGGGGATGGACTTCTTCCGGCGACACGGCGTCAAACTCGATTGCGCCGCCGCCGAAATTCAAATTGGGAAAACCACATGGAAAACGAGTATGGCAAAGCCCAGGATACACCTACCACCACGCGCGGAAACACTGGTAGAAGCGACCACTCTCAACCCAGAGGAAGGTATCACGTCAGCAGAAGAAATCCGACCTGGAATCTTTATAGGAAGTTGTTTGGTAAAACCCCAAAAGGGACGATGCATAGTCAGTGTACTAAACACTACGGACCACGGCGTAGACATACGCCTTCCACCACTACAACTAGAAGGAATAACTCCAACCCCCAAAGTGCTGCCGATTCATCAGCTGAGCCCCGCGGAACCCATCAGGCGCGAAAGCCGAATCATACAGGTACTAGGACAACTAAGAGATAGCCACCTAAATAAAGAGGAGCGAGACTCGTTAGTGGACATCTGCAGCACATACGCAGATGTATTCCATCTAGAAGGAGAACCGCTAACCCACACCACGACTACCTCCCATGATATCTGCACAAAACCAAACATCGCTCCAATTAACACCAAACCCTACCGACTGCCAGAGAAACATCAAAAGGAGGTCAACGACCAAGTCCAAGAAATGCTGAAGGACGAAATAATAACCACGAGCACCAGCCAGTGGAACGCTCCCCTCTTAGTGGTACCAAAGAAAGCCGACGCAAACGGAAAACAAAAGCTACGCGTAGTAGTAGATTTTCGCAAACTAAATGAGGCAACCATTGGTGACTCCTTCCCACTACCCAATATCACAGACATATTAGACCAGCTAGGAAAGGCCAAATACTTCACCACTTTAGACCTCGCTTCAGGCTACCACCAAGTGCCAATGTCCAAACAGGCGCGGGAAAAAACCGCTTTCTCGACACAATACGGACACTACGAATTCAATAGAATGCCTTTCGGGTTAAAAAATGCACCCGCAACGTTTCAGCGACTAATGAACACGATACTAGCAGGACTCCAAGGGATTAAATGCTTCGTATACCTCGACGACATTGTAATCCACGGGGGAAGCTTGAACGAGCACAACTCGCGCCTGTGCGAAGTATTAACCATCCTGCGCAACCACAACCTAAAACTGCAGCCCAACAAGTGTGAATTCCTAAGAAAAGAAGTAAACTACCTCGGTCATGTAATCACCGAAAGTGGGATTATGGCCGACCCAAAGAAAACAAGCGCAGTAAGGGAATTCCCCACACCACGTACTGTCAAAGAGATCCAATCATTCTTGGGACTAGCCGGATACTACAGACGGTTCGTAAAGGACTTCTCAAAAATAGCGAAACCCCTGACAACATTAACCACGAAAGACACCTTGTTTAAATGGACGGATGAACAAGACCACGCGTTCCAAACGCTAAAAAACACACTGACAACGGCACCACTCTTAAGCTACCCGGACTTGGAGAAAGAGTTCGTAGTAACCACAGATGCATCCGACTTCGCTATCGGAGCCATACTATCCCAAGGCGAAATCGGTCAGGATAAACCGATCGCCTACGCAAGCCGCGTACTGAACAAAGCAGAAAGAAACTACAGTACGACCGAAAAGGAACTACTCGCCATAGTATGGGCAACAAAACAGTATAGACCATACCTCTACGGAAATAAGTTCAAAATAGTAACAGACCATAAACCGCTAATCTGGCTATTCAGCGTAAAAGACCCCGGATCGCGGCTAATAAGATGGCGCCTCAAACTCGAAGAATACGATTACGAAATAATACACAAGGCCGGAAAACTAAATACCAACGCAGATGCGCTGAGCAGAACGGTATACCATACACAAGAAATAAAACAACCAACCACGGAGAACCGCGAATACAGCGACGAAGAAAAATCCAGAATAATCCAAGAATACCACGACGCCACTTTAGGAGGACACCAAGGGGTCGAAAGGACCCTTAGCCGAATACGACAAACCCATAATTGGCCAGGAATCACCCAGTATGTAAAAGAATATGTAAGCCGGTGCGAATCATGTCAGAAAAACAAACTCTCTAGGCAGGCAAAAGCCCCACTAGTGATCACCGACACACCTGACACAGCATTTGAAAAATGCGCACTCGACATAGTAGGGCCACTGACCGAAACTGCCAACGGAAACAAATACATACTAACCTTCCAAGACCTACTAACACGATTTAGCAAAGCAATCCCCATACCAAACCAAGAGGCCAAGACAGTAGCAAAAGAACTCGCAACGAAAATAATCTGCGAATACGGAATACCTGACAAGATACTAACAGACCAAGGCACTAACTTCCTCAGCGACGTCTTCAAGAACGTATGCAAACTCCTGAGGATAACCAAAATCCAAAGCACCGCATATCATCCACAATCCAACGGCGCACTCGAACGATCACACCGAACACTAGCCGAATATTTAAGACATTACATAAACGATCAACAAACCGATTGGGACGAATGGATCCCTTACGCCATGTTCACCTACAATACCACACCACACACCGCCACAGGGCTAACACCCTTCGAATTAGTATTCGGACACAAGGCCAATCTACCAACCTCCCTAACACTACCAGCTAAACCACTCTACTCATACGACGATTACGCACAAGAACTACGCGAACGCCTTAGAGCCACACAACAAGTAGCGAAACAAAACACCAAAATAGCAAAAATGCGCGCCAAAGAAAACTACGACCGCGATACAAAAAAGACAGATTTCACGCCAGGCGACAAAATCCTCATCCACGATGAAACCGTCCGCCGTGGACGTAGTAAAAAACTGGACTCCCTATGGATCGGACCCTACCGGATCCTAGAACAAACGTCACCCGTCACGTACGTAATAAGTAAAGGAAAAAAAACAATTAAAGTACATAGGGACCGACTGAAACACTTTATAGACTAAGATAAAAAATTATTATACCTAGACAAAATACTATATTGTAACCCAGCGAATGCAAGGAAAACTAAACCACACCGAAAAACCCGAAAGCTAGGAAGCTTTCTTCTTCCAAGGGGGGAGGTGTCGTAACCCGACCACCAATAACTGCAAGAGTGCACATTAACAAGTAGACCAACAGGCCTTCCGAAATCAACTGCCTAAGCAGTATTTCGTAACGCCCAGAGTCCAATGCATGACCTCCTTAGAAGAAGAACACGTCAACAAAAATTAACCATATAAAAGGCCAAACACAACAATTCGAGGGGCAGTCCCGAGTGGTACGACCTCACCACGGACCCACACCCGGTCCTAATAGACGACCGACGACGACGTTCAATCTGCGTAAGCGTAAGAAACAATTATAAGTATCAAATAAACTACACGTCAACCGCACAACCTTGGATTGGATACTAATCCTTAAGTGAAGAAAGCCCAAAAAACTATAACGTGCTAGACTACAATCGGGTTCACTCCGGTCAACCCAGTCTTCGCACAACAAACCGTTGACGAGAAAATCGCCAGCGTTACCAAAACCTGATCTCGTGTTTTTGGAAATCCAGAAATGCTTGCGTGCATTTCTCATGACTATTTCCGACGTAAAATGACGCGAGGAACACGTTGGAAGCGACAGAATTGCGATCCGAGCAACCGTTGACGAGAAAATCACGAGCATTCCCAAATCCTGATCTCGTGTTTTTTTAACTCCAGAACCGTGTTTGTGCATTTCTCAAGAATAATTCCGACGTAAAATGACACGAGGAATACGTTGGAGGCGACAGAATTGCGATCCGAGCAACCGTTGAAGAGAAAATCGCCAGCGTTACCAAAACCTGATCTCGTGTTTTTGGAAATCCAGAAGTGCTTGCGTGCATTTCTCATGACTATTTCCGACGTAAAATGACGCGAGGAACACGCTGGAAACGACAGAATTGCGTTCCGAGCAACCGTTGACGAGAAAATCGCTAGCATTCCCAAATCCTGATCTCGTGTTTTTTGAACTCCAGAACCGTGTTTGTGCATTTCTCAAGACTAATTCCGACGTAAAATGACACGAGGAATACGTTGAAAGCGACAGAATTGCGTTCCGAGCAACCGTTGACGAGAAAATCGCGAGCATTCCCAAATCCTGATCTCGTGTTTTTTGGACTCCAGAACCGTGTTTGTGCATTTCTCAAGACTAATTCCGACGTAAAATGGCACGAGGAATACGTTGAAAGCGACAGAATTTCGTTCCGAGCAACCGTTGACGAGAAAATCGCGAGCATTCCCAAATCCTGATCTCGTGTTTTTTGGACTGCAGAACCGTGTTTGTGCATTTCTCAAGACTAATTCCGACGTAAAATGGCACGAGGAATACGTTGGAAGCGACAGAATTGCGTTCCGAGCAACCGTTGACGAGAAAATCGCGAGCATTCCCAAATCCTGATCTCGTGTTTTTTGAACTCCAGAACCGTGTTTGTGCATTTCTCAAGACTAATTCCGACGTAAAATGGCACGAGGAATACGTTGGAAGCGACAGAATTGCGATCCGAGAAACCCTTGACGAGAAAATCGCGAGCATTCCCAAAACCTGAATTCGTGTTTTTTGGACTCCAGAACCGTGTTTGTGCGTTTCTCATGACTAATTCCGACGTAAAACGACGCGAGGAACACGTTGGAAGCGACAGAATTGCGATCCGAGAAACCTTTGACGAGAAAATCGCGAGCATTTCCAAATCCCGATCTCGTGTTTTTTGAACTCCAGAACCGTGTTTGTGCATTTCTCAAGACTAATTCCGACGTAAAATGACACGCGGAATACGTTGAAAGCGACAGAATTGCGTTCCGAGCAACCGTTGACGAGAAAATCGCGAGCATTCCCAAATCCTGATCTCGTGTTTTTTGGACTCCAGAACCGTGTTTGTGCATTTCTCGTGACTGTTTCCGATGTAAAATGACGCGAGGAAGACGTTGGAAGCGACCGAATTGCGCTCCGAGCAACCGTTGACGAGAAAATCGCGAGCATTCCCAAATCCTGATCTCGTGTTTTTTGAACTCTAGAACCGTGTTTGTGCATTTCTCAAGACTAATTCCGACGTAAAATGACACGAGGAATACGTTGGAAGCGACTGAATTGCGATCCGAGAAACCGTTGACGAGAAAATCGCGAGCATTCCGAAAACCTGAATTCGTGTTTTTTGGACTCCAGAACCGTGTTTGTGCATTTCTCATGACTAATTCCGACGTAAAACGACGCGAGGAACACGTTGGAAGCGACAGAATTGCGATCCGAGAAACCTTTGACGAGAAAATCGCGAGCATTTCCAAATCCCGATCTCGTGTTTTTTGAACTCCAGAACCGTGTTTGTGCATTTCTCAAGACTAATTCCGACGTAAAATGACACGAGGAATACGTTGGAAGCGACAGAATTGTGTTCCGAGCAACCGTTGACGAGAAAATCGCGAGCATTCCCAAATCCTGATCTCGTGTTTTTTGAACTCCAGAACCGTGTTTGTGCATTTCTCAAGACTAATTCCGACGAAAAATTACACGAGGAATACGTTGGAAGCGACAGAATTGCGATCCGAGCAACCGTTGACGAGAAAATCGCGAGCATTACCAAAACCTGATCTCGTGCTTTTGGAAATCCAGAAATGCTTGCGTGCATTTCTCATGACTATTTCCGACGTAAAATGACGCGAGGAACACGTTGGAAGCGACAGAATTGCGATCCGAGCAACCGTTGACGAGAAAATCACGAGCATTCCCAAATCCTGATCTCGTGTTTTTTTAACTCCAGAACCGTGTTTGTGCATTTCTCAAGACTAATTCCGACGTAAAATGACACGAGGAATACGTTGGAGGCGACAGAATTGCGATCCGAGCAACCGTTGACGAGAAAATCGCCAGCGTTACCAAAACCTGATCTCGTGTTTTTGGAAATCCAGAAATGCTTGCGTGCATTTCTCATGACTATTTCCGACGTAAAATGACGCGAGGAACACGTTGGAAGCGACAGAATTGCGATCCGAGCAACCGTTGACGAGAAAATCACGAGCATTCCCAAATCCTGATCTCGTGTTTTTTTAACTCCAGAACCGTGTTTGTGCATTTCTCAAGACTAATTCCGACGTAAAATGACACGAGGAATACGTTGGAGGCGACAGAATTGCGATCCGAGCAACCGTTGACGAGAAAATCGCCAGCGTTACCAAAACCTGATTTCGTGTTTTTGGAAATCCAGAAATGCTTGCGTGCATTTCTCATGACTATTTCCGACGTAAAATGACGCGAGGAACACGCTGGAAACGACAGAATTGCGTTCCGAGCAACCGTTGACGAGAAAATCGCGAGCATTCCCAAATCCTGATCTCGTGTTTTTTGAACTCCAGAACCGTGTTTGTGCATTTCTCAAGACTAATTCCGACGTAAAATGACACGAGGAATACGTTGAAAGCGACAGAATTGCGTTCCGAGCAACCGTTGACGAGAAAATCGCGAGCATTCCCAAATCCTGATCTCGTGTTTTTTGGACTCCAGAACCGTGTTTGTGCATTTCTCAAGACTAATTCCGACGTAAAATGGCACGAGGAATACGTTGAAAGCGACAGAATTTCGTTCCGAGCAACCGTTGACGAGAAAATCGCGAGCATTCCCAAATCCTGATCTCGTGTTTTTTGGACTGCAGAACCGTGTTTGTGCATTTCTCAAGACTAATTCCGACGTAAAATGGCACGAGGAATACGTTGGAAGCGACAGAATTGCGTTCCGAGCAACCGTTGACGAGAAAATCGCGAGCATTCCCAAATCCTGATCTCGTGTTTTTTGAACTCCAGAACCGTGTTTGTGCATTTCTCAAGACTAATTCCGACGTAAAATGGCACGAGGAATACGTTGGAAGCGACAGAATTGCGATCCGAGAAACCCTTGACGAGAAAATCGCGAGCATTCCCAAAACCTGAATTCGTGTTTTTTGGACTCCAGAACCGTGTTTGTGCGTTTCTCATGACTAATTCCGACGTAAAACGACGCGAGGAACACGTTGGAAGCGACAGAATCGCGATCCGAGAAACCTTTGACGAGAAAATCGCGAGCATTTCCAAATCCCGATCTCGTGTTTTTTGAACTCCAGAACCGTGTTTGTGCATTTCTCAAGACTAATTCCGACGTAAAATGACACGAGGAATACGTTGAAAGCGACAGAATTGCGTTCCGAGCAACCGTTGACGAGAAAATCGCGAGCATTCCCAAATCCTGATCTCGTGTTTTTTGGACTCCAGAACCGTGTTTGTGCATTTCTCAAGACTAATTCCGACGTAAAATGGCACGAGGAATACGTTGGAAGTGACAGAATTGCGTTCCGAGCAACCGTTGACGAGAAAAACGCGAGCATTCCCAAATCCTGATCTCGTGTTTTTTGAACTCCAGAACCGTGTTTGTGCATTTCTCAAGACTAATTCCGACGTAAAATGACACGAGGAATACGTTGGAAGCGACAGAATTGCGATCCGAGAAACCGTTGACGAGAAAATCGCGAGCATTCCCAAAACCTGAATTCGTGTTTTTTGGACTCCAAAACCGTGTTTGTGCATTTCTCATGACTAATTCCGACGTAAAACGACGCGAGGGACACGTTGGAAGCGACAGAATTGCGATCCGAGAAACCTTTGACGAGAAAATCGCGAGCATTTCCAAATCCCGATCTCGTGTTTTTTGAACTCCAGAACCGTGTTTGTGCATTTCTCAAGACTAATTCCGACGTAAAATGACACGAGGAATACGTTGGAAGCGACAGAATTGCGATCCGAGAAACCGTTGACGAGAAAATCGCGAGCATTCCCAAAACCTGATCTCGTGTTTTTTGGACTCCAGAACCGTGTTTGTGCATTTCTCATGACTAATTCCGACGTAAAACGACGCGAGGAACACGTTGGAAGCGACAGAATTGCGATCCGAGAAACCGTTGACGAGAAAATCGCGAGCATTACCAAAACCTGATCTCGTGCTTTTGGAAATCCAGAAATGCTTGCGTGCATTTCTCATGACTATTTCCGACGTAAAATGACGCGAGGAACACGTTGGAAGCGACAGAATTGCGATCCGAGCAACCGTTGACGAGAAAATCACGAGCATTCCCAAATCCTGATCTCGTGTTTTTTTAACTCCAGAACCGTGTTTGTGCATTTCTCAAGACTAATTCCGACGTAAAATGACACGAGGAATACGTTGGAGGCGACAGAATTGCGATCCGAGCAACCGTTGACGAGAAAATCGCCAGCGTTACCAAAACCTGATCTCGTGTTTTTGGAAATCCAGAAATGCTTGCGTGCATTTCTCATGACTATTTCCGACGTAAAATGACGCGAGGAACACGTTGGAAGCGACAGAATTGCGATCCGAGCAACCGTTGACGAGAAAATCACGAGCATTCCCAAATCCTGATCTCGTGTTTTTTTAACTCCAGAACCGTGTTTGTGCATTTCTCAAGACTAATTCCGACGTAAAATGACACGAGGAATACGTTGGAGGCGACAGAATTGCGATCCGAGCAACCGTTGACGAGAAAATCGCCAGCGTTACCAAAACCTGATCTCGTGTTTTTGGAAATCCAGAAATGCTTGCGTGCATTTCTCATGACTATTTCCGACGTAAAATGACGCGAGGAACACGCTGGAAACGACAGAATTGCGTTCCGAGCAACCGTTGACGAGAAAATCGCGAGCATTCCCAAATCCTGATCTCGTGTTTTTTGAACTCCAGAACCGTGTTTGTGCATTTCTCAAGACTAATTCCGACGTAAAATGACACGAGGGATACGTTGAAAGCGACAGAATTGCGTTCCGAGCAACCGTTGACGAGAAAATCGCGAGCATTCCCAAATCCTGATCTCGTGTTTTTTGGACTCCAGAACCGTGTTTGTGCATTTCTCAAGACTAATTCCGACGTAAAATGGCACGAGGAATACGTTGAAAGCGACAGAATTGCGTTCCGAGCAACCGTTGACGAGAAAATCGCGAGCATTCCCAAATCCTGATCTCGTGTTTTTTGAACTCCAGAACCGTGTTTGTGCATTTCTCAAGACTAATTCCGACGTAAAATGACACGAGGAATACGTTGAAAGCGACAGAATTGCGTTCCGAGCAACCGTTGACGAGAAAATCGCGAGCATTCCCAAATCCTGATCTCGTGTTTTTTGGACTCCAGAACCGTGTTTGTGCATTTCTCAAGACTAATTCCGACGTAAAATGGCACGAGGAATACGTTGAAAGCGACAGAATTTCGTTCCGAGCAACCGTTGACGAGAAAATCGCGAGCATTCCCAAATCCTGATCTCGTGTTTTTTGGACTGCAGAACCGTGTTTGTGCATTTCTCAAGACTAATTCCGACGTAAAATGGCACGAGGAATACGTTGGAAGCGACAGAATTGCGTTCCGAGCAACCGTTGACGAGAAAATCGCGAGCATTCCCAAATCCTGATCTCGTGTTTTTTGAACTCCAGAACCGTGTTTGTGCATTTCTCAAGACTAATTCCGACGTAAAATGGCACGAGGAATACGTTGGAAGCGACAGAATTGCGATCCGAGAAACCCTTGACGAGAAAATCGCGAGCATTCCCAAAACCTGAATTCGTGTTTTTTGGACTCCAGAACCGTGTTTGTGCATTTCTCATGACTAATTCCGACGTAAAACGACGCGAGGGACACGTTGGAAGCGACAGAATTGCGATCCGAGAAACCTTTGACGAGAAAATCGCGAGCATTTCCAAATCCCGATCTCGTGTTTTTTGAACTCCAGAACCGTGTTTGTGCATTTCTCAAGACTAATTCCGACGTAAAATGACACGAGGAATACGTTGGAAGCGACAGAATTGCGATCCGAGAAACCGTTGACGAGAAAATCGCGAGCATTCCCAAAACCTGATCTCGTGTTTTTTGGACTCCAGAACCGTGTTTGTGCATTTCTCATGACTAATTCCGACGTAAAACGACGCGAGGAACACGTTGGAAGCGACAGAATTGCGATCCGAGAAACCGTTGACGAGAAAATCGCGAGCATTACCAAAACCTGATCTCGTGCTTTTGGAAATCCAGAAATGCTTGCGTGCATTTCTCATGACTATTTCCGACGTAAAATGACGCGAGGAACACGTTGGAAGCGACAGAATTGCGATCCGAGCAACCGTTGACGAGAAAATCACGAGCATTCCCAAATCCTGATCTCGTGTTTTTTTAACTCCAGAACCGTGTTTGTGCATTTCTCAAGACTAATTCCGACGTAAAATGACACGAGGAATACGTTGGAGGCGACAGAATTGCGATCCGAGCAACCGTTGACGAGAAAATCGCCAGCGTTACCAAAACCTGATCTCGTGTTTTTGGAAATCCAGAAATGCTTGCGTGCATTTCTCATGACTATTTCCGACGTAAAATGACGCGAGGAACACGTTGGAAGCGACAGAATTGCGATCCGAGCAACCGTTGACGAGAAAATCACGAGCATTCCCAAATCCTGATCTCGTGTTTTTTTAACTCCAGAACCGTGTTTGTGCATTTCTCAAGACTAATTCCGACGTAAAATGACACGAGGAATACGTTGGAGGCGACAGAATTGCGATCCGAGCAACCGTTGACGAGAAAATCGCCAGCGTTACCAAAACCTGATCTCGTGTTTTTGGAAATCCAGAAATGCTTGCGTGCATTTCTCATGACTATTTCCGACGTAAAATGACGCGAGGAACACGCTGGAAACGACAGAATTGCGTTCCGAGCAACCGTTGACGAGAAAATCGCGAGCATTCCCAAATCCTGATCTCGTGTTTTTTGAACTCCAGAACCGTGTTTGTGCATTTCTCAAGACTAATTCCGACGTAAAATGACACGAGGGATACGTTGAAAGCGACAGAATTGCGTTCCGAGCAACCGTTGACGAGAAAATCGCGAGCATTCCCAAATCCTGATCTCGTGTTTTTTGGACTCCAGAACCGTGTTTGTGCATTTCTCAAGACTAATTCCGACGTAAAATGGCACGAGGAATACGTTGAAAGCGACAGAATTGCGTTCCGAGCAACCGTTGACGAGAAAATCGCGAGCATTCCCAAATCCTGATCTCGTGTTTTTTGAACTCCAGAACCGTGTTTGTGCATTTCTCAAGACTAATTCCGACGTAAAATGACACGAGGAATACGTTGAAAGCGACAGAATTGCGTTCCGAGCAACCGTTGACGAGAAAATCGCGAGCATTCCCAAATCCTGATCTCGTGTTTTTTGGACTCCAGAACCGTGTTTGTGCATTTCTCAAGACTAATTCCGACGTAAAATGGCACGAGGAATACGTTGAAAGCGACAGAATTTCGTTCCGAGCAACCGTTGACGAGAAAATCGCGAGCATTCCCAAATCCTGATCTCGTGTTTTTTGGACTGCAGAACCGTGTTTGTGCATTTCTCAAGACTAATTCCGACGTAAAATGGCACGAGGAATACGTTGGAAGCGACAGAATTGCGTTCCGAGCAACCGTTGACGAGAAAATCGCGAGCATTCCCAAATCCTGATCTCGTGTTTTTTGAACTCCAGAACCGTGTTTGTGCATTTCTCAAGACTAATTCCGACGTAAAATGGCACGAGGAATACGTTGGAAGCGACAGAATTGCGATCCGAGAAACCCTTGACGAGAAAATCGCGAGCATTCCCAAAACCTGAATTCGTGTTTTTTGGACTCCAGAACCGTGTTTGTGCGTTTCTCATGACTAATTCCGACGTAAAACGACGCGAGGAACACGTTGGAAGCGACAGAATCGCGATCCGAGAAACCTTTGACGAGAAAATCGCGAGCATTTCCAAATCCCGATCTCGTGTTTTTTGAACTCCAGAACCGTGTTTGTGCATTTCTCAAGACTAATTCCGACGTAAAATGACACGAGGAATACGTTGAAAGCGACAGAATTGCGTTCCGAGCAACCGTTGACGAGAAAATCGCGAGCATTCCCAAATCCTGATCTCGTGTTTTTTGGACTCCAGAACCGTGTTTGTGCATTTCTCAAGACTAATTCCGACGTAAAATGGCACGAGGAATACGTTGGAAGTGACAGAATTGCGTTCCGAGCAACCGTTGACGAGAAAATCGCGAGCATTCCCAAATCCTGATCTCGTGTTTTTTGAACTCCAGAACCGTGTTTGTGCATTTCTCAAGACTAATTCCGACGTAAAATGACACGAGGAATACGTTGGAAGCGACAGAATTGCGATCCGAGAAACCGTTGACGAGAAAATCGCGAGCATTCCCAAAACCTGAATTCGTGTTTTTTGGACTCCAGAACCGTGTTTGTGCATTTCTCAAGACTAATTCCGACGTAAAATGACACGAGGAATACGTTGGAGGCGACAGAATTGCGATCCGAGCAACCGTTGACGAGAAAATCGCCAGCGTTACCAAAACCTGATCTCGTGTTTTTGGAAATCCAGAAATGCTTGCGTGCATTTCTCATGACTATTTCCGACGTAAAATGACGCGAGGAACACGTTGCAAGCGACAGAATTGCGATCCGAGCAACCGTTGACGAGAAAATCACGAGCATTCCCAAATCCTGATCTCGTGTTTTTTTAACTCCAGAACCGTGTTTGTGCATTTCTCAAGACTAATTCCGACGTAAAATGACACGAGGAATACGTTGGAGCCGACAGAATTGCGATCCGAGCAACCGTTGACGAGAAAATCGCCAGCGTTACCAAAACCTGATCTCGTGTTTTTGGAAATCCAGAAATGCTTGCGTGCATTTCTCATGACTATTTCCGACGTAAAATGACGCGAGGAACACGCTGGAAACGACAGAATTGCGTTCCGAGCAACCGTTGACGAGAAAATCGCGAGCATTCCCAAATCCTGATCTCGTGTTTTTTGAACTCCAGAACCGTGTTTGTGCATTTCTCAAGACTAATTCCGACGTAAAATGACACGAGGAATACGTTGAAAGCGACAGAATTGCGTTCCGAGCAACCGTTGACGAGAAAATCGCGAGCATTCCCAAATCCTGATCTCGTGTTTTTTGGACTCCAGAACCGTGTTTGTGCATTTCTCAAGACTAATTCCGACGTAAAATGGCACGAGGAATACGTTGAAAGCGACAGAATTTCGTTCCGAGCAACCGTTGACGAGAAAATCGCGAGCATTCCCAAATCCTGATCTCGTGTTTTTTGGACTGCAGAACCGTGTTTGTGCATTTCTCAAGACTAATTCCGACGTAAAATGGCACGAGGAATACGTTGGAAGCGACAGAATTGCGTTCCGAGCAACCGTTGACGAGAAAATCACGAGCATTCCCAAATCCTGATCTCGTGTTTTTTGAACTCCAGAACCGTGTTTGTGCATTTCTCAAGACTAATTCCGACGTAAAATGGCACGAGGAATACGTTGGAAGCGACAGAATTGCGATCCGAGAAACCCTTGACGAGAAAATCGCGAGCATTCCCAAAACCTGAATTCGTGTTTTTTGGACTCCAGAACCGTGTTTGTGCGTTTCTCATGACTAATTCCGACGTAAAATGGCACGAGGAATACGTTGGAAGTGACAGAATTGCGTTCCGAGCAACCGTTGACGAGAAAATCGCGAGCATTCCCAAATCCTGATCTCGTGTTTTTTGAACTCCAGAACCGTGTTTGTGCATTTCTCAAGACTAATTCCGACGTAAAATGACACGAGGAATACGTTGGAAGCGACAGAATTGCGATCCGAGAAACCGTTGACGAGAAAATCGCGAGCATTCCCAAAACCTGAATTCGTGTTTTTTGGACTCCAGAACCGTGTTTGTGCATTTCTCAAGACTAATTCCGACGTAAAATGACACGAGGAATACGTTGGAGGCGACAGAATTGCGATCCGAGCAACCGTTGACGAGAAAATCGCCAGCGTTACCAAAACCTGATCTCGTGTTTTTGGAAATCCAGAAATGCTTGCGTGCATTTCTCATGACTATTTCCGACGTAAAATGACGCGAGGAACACGCTGGAAACGACAGAATTACGTTCCGAGCAACCGTTGACGAGAAAATCGGGAGCATTCCCAAATCCTGATCTCGTGTTTTTTGAACTCCAGAACCGTGTTTGTGCATTTCTCAAGACTAATTCCGACGTAAAATGACACGAGGAATACGTTGAAAGCGACAGAATTGCGTTCCGAGCAACCGTTGACGAGAAAATCGCGAGCATTCCCAAATCCTGATCTCGTGTTTTTTGGACTCCAGAACCGTGTTTGTGCATTTCTCAAGACTAATTCCGACGTAAAATGGCACGAGGAATACGTTGAAAGCGACAGAATTTCGTTCCGAGCAACCGTTGACGAGAAAATCGCGAGCATTCCCAAATCCTGATCTCGTGTTTTTTGGACTGCAGAACCGTGTTTGTGCATTTCTCAAGACTAATTCCGACGTAAAATGGCACGAGGAATACGTTGGAAGCGACAGAATTGCGTTCCGAGCAACCGTTGACGAGAAAATCGCGAGCATTCCCAAATCCTGATCTCGTGTTTTTTGAACTCCAGAACCGTGTTTGTGCATTTCTCAAGACTAATTCCGACGTAAAATGGCACGAGGAATACGTTGGAAGCGACAGAATTGCGATCCGAGAAACCCTTGACGAGAAAATCGCGAGCATTCCCAAAACCTGAATTCGTGTTTTTTGGACTCCAGAACCGTGTTTGTGCGTTTCTCATGACTAATTCCGACGTAAAACGACGCGAGGAACACGTTGGAAGCGACAGAATCGCGATCCGAGAAACCTTTGACGAGAAAATCGCGAGCATTTCCAAATCCCGATCTCGTGTTTTTTTAACTCCAGAACCGTGTTTGTGCATTTCTCAAGACTAATTCCGACGTAAAATGACACGAGGAATACGTTGAAAGCGACAGAATTGCGTTCCGAGCAACCGTTGACGAGAAAATCGCGAGCATTCCCAAATCCTGATCTCGTGTTTTTTGTACTCCAGAACCGTGTTTGTGCATTTCTCAAGACTAATTCCGACGTAAAATGGCACGAGGAATACGTTGGAAGTGACAGAATTGCGTTCCGAGCAACCGTTGACGAGAAAATCGCGAGCATTCCCAAATCCTGATCTCGTGTTTTTTGAACTCCAGAACCGTGTTTGTGCATTTCTCAAGACTAATTCCGACGTAAAATGACACGAGGAATACGTTGGAGGCGACAGAATTGCGATCCGAGAAACCGTTGACGAGAAAATCGCGAGCATTCCCAAAACCTAAATTCGTGTTTTTTGGACTCCAGAACCGTGTTTGTGCATTTCTCATGACTAATTCCGACGTAAAACGACGCGAGGGACACGTTGGAAGCGACAGAATTGCGATCCGAGAAACCTTTGACGAGAAAATCGCGAGCATTTCCAAATCCCGATCTCGTGTTTTTTGAACTCCAGAACCGTGTTTGTGCATTTCTCAAGACTAATTCCGACGTAAAATGACACGAGGAATACGTTGGAAGCGACAGAATTGCGATCCGAGAAACCGTTGACGAGAAAATCGCGAGCATTCCCAAAACCTGATCTCGTGTTTTTTGGACTCCAGAACCGTGTTTGTGCATTTCTCATGACTAATTCCGACGTAAAACGACGCGAGGAACACGTTGGAAGCGACAGAATTGCGATCCGAGAAACCTTTGACGAGAAAATCGCGAGCATTTCCAAATCCCGATCTCGTGTTTTTTGAACTCCAGAACCGTGTTTGTGCATTTCTCAAGACTAATTCCGACGTAAAATGACACGAGGAATACGTTGGAAGCGACAGAATTGCGATCCGAGAAACCGTTGACGAGAAAATCGCGAGCATTCCCAAAACCTGATCTCGTGTTTTTTGGACTCCAGAACCGTGTTTGTGCATTTCTCATGACTAATTCCGACGTAAAACGACGCGAGGAACACGTTGGAAGCGACAGAATTGCGATCCGAGAAACCGTTGACGAGAAAATCGCGAGCATTACCAAAACCTGATCTCGTGCTTTTGGAAATCCAGAAATGCTTGCGTGCATTTCTCATGACTATTTCCGACGTAAAATGACGCGAGGAACACGTTGGAAGCGACAGAATTGCGATCCGAGCAACCGTTGACGAGAAAATCACGAGCATTCCCAAATCCTGATCTCGTGTTTTTTTAACTCCAGAACCGTGTTTGTGCATTTCTCAAGACTAATTCCGACGTAAAATGACACGAGGAATACGTTGGAGGCGACAGAATTGCGATCCGAGCAACCGTTGACGAGAAAATCGCCAGCGTTACCAAAACCTGATCTCGTGTTTTTGGAAATCCAGAAATGCTTGCGTGCATTTCTCATGACTATTTCCGACGTAAAATGACGCGAGGAACACGTTGGAAGCGACAGAATTGCGATCCGAGCAACCGTTGACGAGAAAATCACGAGCATTCCCAAATCCTGATCTCGTGTTTTTTTAACTCCAGAACCGTGTTTGTGCATTTCTCAAGACTAATTCCGACGTAAAATGACACGAGGAATACGTTGGAGGCGACAGAATTGCGATCCGAGCAACCGTTGACGAGAAAATCGCCAGCGTTACCAAAACCTGATCTCGTGTTTTTGGAAATCCAGAAATGCTTGCGTGCATTTCTCATGACTATTTCCGACGTAAAATGACGCGAGGAACACGCTGGAAACGACAGAATTGCGTTCCGAGCAACCGTTGACGAGAAAATCGCGAGCATTCCCAAATCCTGATCTCGTGTTTTTTGAACTCCAGAACCGTGTTTGTGCATTTCTCAAGACTAATTCCGACGTAAAATGACACGAGGGATACGTTGAAAGCGACAGAATTGCGTTCCGAGCAACCGTTGACGAGAAAATCGCGAGCATTCCCAAATCCTGATCTCGTGTTTTTTGGACTCCAGAACCGTGTTTGTGCATTTCTCAAGACTAATTCCGACGTAAAATGGCACGAGGAATACGTTGAAAGCGACAGAATTGCGTTCCGAGCAACCGTTGACGAGAAAATCGCGAGCATTCCCAAATCCTGATCTCGTGTTTTTTGAACTCCAGAACCGTGTTTGTGCATTTCTCAAGACTAATTCCGACGTAAAATGACACGAGGAATACGTTGAAAGCGACAGAATTGCGTTCCGAGCAACCGTTGACGAGAAAATCGCGAGCATTCCCAAATCCTGATCTCGTGTTTTTTGGACTCCAGAACCGTGTTTGTGCATTTCTCAAGACTAATTCCGACGTAAAATGGCACGAGGAATACGTTGAAAGCGACAGAATTTCGTTCCGAGCAACCGTTGACGAGAAAATCGCGAGCATTCCCAAATCCTGATCTCGTGTTTTTTGGACTGCAGAACCGTGTTTGTGCATTTCTCAAGACTAATTCCGACGTAAAATGGCACGAGGAATACGTTGGAAGCGACAGAATTGCGTTCCGAGCAACCGTTGACGAGAAAATCGCGAGCATTCCCAAATCCTGATCTCGTGTTTTTTGAACTCCAGAACCGTGTTTGTGCATTTCTCAAGACTAATTCCGACGTAAAATGGCACGAGGAATACGTTGGAAGCGACAGAATTGCGATCCGAGAAACCCTTGACGAGAAAATCGCGAGCATTCCCAAAACCTGAATTCGTGTTTTTTGGACTCCAGAACCGTGTTTGTGCGTTTCTCATGACTAATTCCGACGTAAAACGACGCGAGGAACACGTTGGAAGCGACAGAATCGCGATCCGAGAAACCTTTGACGAGAAAATCGCGAGCATTTCCAAATCCCGATCTCGTGTTTTTTGAACTCCAGAACCGTGTTTGTGCATTTCTCAAGACTAATTCCGACGTAAAATGACACGAGGAATACGTTGAAAGCGACAGAATTGCGTTCCGAGCAACCGTTGACGAGAAAATCGCGAGCATTCCCAAATCCTGATCTCGTGTTTTTTGGACTCCAGAACCGTGTTTGTGCATTTCTCAAGACTAATTCCGACGTAAAATGGCACGAGGAATACGTTGGAAGTGACAGAATTGCGTTCCGAGCAACCGTTGACGAGAAAATCGCGAGCATTCCCAAATCCTGATCTCGTGTTTTTTGAACTCCAGAACCGTGTTTGTGCATTTCTCAAGACTAATTCCGACGTAAAATGACACGAGGAATACGTTGGAAGCGACAGAATTGCGATCCGAGAAACCGTTGACGAGAAAATCGCGAGCATTCCCAAAACCTGAATTCGTGTTTTTTGGACTCCAGAACCGTGTTTGTGCATTTCTCAAGACTAATTCCGACGTAAAATGACACGAGGAATACGTTGGAGGCGACAGAATTGCGATCCGAGCAACCGTTGACGAGAAAATCGCCAGCGTTACCAAAACCTGATCTCGTGTTTTTGGAAATCCAGAAATGCTTGCGTGCATTTCTCATGACTATTTCCGACGTAAAATGACGCGAGGAACACGTTGCAAGCGACAGAATTGCGATCCGAGCAACCGTTGACGAGAAAATCACGAGCATTCCCAAATCCTGATCTCGTGTTTTTTTAACTCCAGAACCGTGTTTGTGCATTTCTCAAGACTAATTCCGACGTAAAATGACACGAGGAATACGTTGGAGCCGACAGAATTGCGATCCGAGCAACCGTTGACGAGAAAATCACGAGCATTCCCAAATCCTGATCTCGTGTTTTTTTAACTCCAGAACCGTGTTTGTGCATTTCTCAAGACTAATTCCGACGTAAAATGACACGAGGAATACGTTGGAGGCGACAGAATTGCGATCCGAGCAACCGTTGACGAGAAAATCGCCAGCGTTACCAAAACCTGATCTCGTGTTTTTGGAAATCCAGAAATGCTTGCGTGCATTTCTCATGACTATTTCCGACGTAAAATGACGCGAGGAACACGTTGGAAGCGACAGAATTGCGATCCGAGCAACCGTTGACGAGAAAATCACGAGCATTCCCAAATCCTGATCTCGTGTTTTTTTAACTCCAGAACCGTGTTTGTGCATTTCTCAAGACTAATTCCGACGTAAAATGACACGAGGAATACGTTGGAGGCGACAGAATTGCGATCCGAGCAACCGTTGACGAGAAAATCGCCAGCGTTACCAAAACCTGATCTCGTGTTTTTGGAAATCCAGAAATGCTTGCGTGCATTTCTCATGACTATTTCCGACGTAAAATGACGCGAGGAACACGCTGGAAACGACAGAATTGCGTTCCGAGCAACCGTTGACGAGAAAATCGCGAGCATTCCCAAATCCTGATCTCGTGTTTTTTGAACTCCAGAACCGTGTTTGTGCATTTCTCAAGACTAATTCCGACGTAAAATGACACGAGGGATACGTTGAAAGCGACAGAATTGCGTTCCGAGCAACCGTTGACGAGAAAATCGCGAGCATTCCCAAATCCTGATCTCGTGTTTTTTGGACTCCAGAACCGTGTTTGTGCATTTCTCAAGACTAATTCCGACGTAAAATGGCACGAGGAATACGTTGAAAGCGACAGAATTGCGTTCCGAGCAACCGTTGACGAGAAAATCGCGAGCATTCCCAAATCCTGATCTCGTGTTTTTTGAACTCCAGAACCGTGTTTGTGCATTTCTCAAGGCTAATTCCGACGTAAAATGACACGAGGAATACGTTGAAAGCGACAGAATTGCGTTCCGAGCAACCGTTGACGAGAAAATCGCGAGCATTCCCAAATCCTGATCTCGTGTTTTTTGGACTCCAGAACCGTGTTTGTGCATTTCTCAAGACTAATTCCGACGTAAAATGGCACGAGGAATACGTTGAAAGCGACAGAATTTCGTTCCGAGCAACCGTTGACGAGAAAATCGCGAGCATTCCCAAATCCTGATCTCGTGTTTTTTGGACTGCAGAACCGTGTTTGTGCATTTCTCAAGACTAATTCCGACGTAAAATGGCACGAGGAATACGTTGGAAGCGACAGAATTGCGTTCCGAGCAACCGTTGACGAGAAAATCGCGAGCATTCCCAAATCCTGATCTCGTGTTTTTTGAACTCCAGAACCGTGTTTGTGCATTTCTCAAGACTAATTCCGACGTAAAATGGCACGAGGAATACGTTGGAAGCGACAGAATTGCGATCCGAGAAACCCTTGACGAGAAAATCGCGAGCATTCCCAAAACCTGAATTCGTGTTTTTTGGACTCCAGAACCGTGTTTGTGCGTTTCTCATGACTAATTCCGACGTAAAACGACGCGAGGAACACGTTGGAAGCGACAGAATCGCGATCCGAGAAACCTTTGACGAGAAAATCGCGAGCATTTCCAAATCCCGATCTCGTGTTTTTTGAACTCCAGAACCGTGTTTGTGCATTTCTCAAGACTAATTCCGACGTAAAATGACACGAGGAATACGTTGAAAGCGACAGAATTGCGTTCCGAGCAACCGTTGACGAGAAAATCGCGAGCATTCCCAAATCCTGATCTCGTGTTTTTTGGACTCCAGAACCGTGTTTGTGCATTTCTCAAGACTAATTCCGACGTAAAATGGCACGAGGAATACGTTGGAAGTGACAGAATTGCGTTCCGAGCAACCGTTGACGAGAAAATCGCGAGCATTCCCAAATCCTGATCTCGTGTTTTTTGAACTCCAGAACCGTGTTTGTGCATTTCTCAAGACTAATTCCGACGTAAAATGACACGAGGAATACGTTGGAAGCGACAGAATTGCGATCCGAGAAACCGTTGACGAGAAAATCGCGAGCATTCCCAAAACCTGAATTCGTGTTTTTTGGACTCCAGAACCGTGTTTGTGCATTTCTCAAGACTAATTCCGACGTAAAATGACACGAGGAATACGTTGGAGGCGACAGAATTGCGATCCGAGCAACCGTTGACGAGAAAATCGCCAGCGTTACCAAAACCTGATCTCGTGTTTTTGGAAATCCAGAAATGCTTGCGTGCATTTCTCATGACTATTTCCGACGTAAAATGACGCGAGGAACACGTTGCAAGCGACAGAATTGCGATCCGAGCAACCGTTGACGAGAAAATCACGAGCATTCCCAAATCCTGATCTCGTGTTTTTTTAACTCCAGAACCGTGTTTGTGCATTTCTCAAGACTAATTCCGACGTAAAATGACACGAGGAATACGTTGGAGCCGACAGAATTGCGATCCGAGCAACCGTTGACGAGAAAATCGCCAGCGTTACCAAAACCTGATCTCGTGTTTTTGGAAATCCAGAAATGCTTGCGTGCATTTCTCATGACTATTTCCGACGTAAAATGACGCGAGGAACACGCTGGAAACGACAGAATTGCGTTCCGAGCAACCGTTGACGAGAAAATCGCGAGCATTCCCAAATCCTGATCTCGTGTTTTTTGAACTCCAGAACCGTGTTTGTGCATTTCTCAAGACTAATTCCGACGTAAAATGACACGAGGAATACGTTGAAAGCGACAGAATTGCGTTCCGAGCAACCGTTGACGAGAAAATCGCGAGCATTCCCAAATCCTGATCTCGTGTTTTTTGGACTCCAGAACCGTGTTTGTGCATTTCTCAAGACTAATTCCGACGTAAAATGGCACGAGGAATACGTTGAAAGCGACAGAATTTCGTTCCGAGCAACCGTTGACGAGAAAATCGCGAGCATTCCCAAATCCTGATCTCGTGTTTTTTGGACTGCAGAACCGTGTTTGTGCATTTCTCAAGACTAATTCCGACGTAAAATGGCACGAGGAATACGTTGGAAGCGACAGAATTGCGTTCCGAGCAACCGTTGACGAGAAAATCACGAGCATTCCCAAATCCTGATCTCGTGTTTTTTGAACTCCAGAACCGTGTTTGTGCATTTCTCAAGACTAATTCCGACGTAAAATGGCACGAGGAATACGTTGGAAGCGACAGAATTGCGATCCGAGAAACCCTTGACGAGAAAATCGCGAGCATTCCCAAAACCTGAATTCGTGTTTTTTGGACTCCAGAACCGTGTTTGTGCGTTTCTCATGACTAATTCCGACGTAAAATGGCACGAGGAATACGTTGGAAGTGACAGAATTGCGTTCCGAGCAACCGTTGACGAGAAAATCGCGAGCATTCCCAAATCCTGATCTCGTGTTTTTTGAACTCCAGAACCGTGTTTGTGCATTTCTCAAGACTAATTCCGACGTAAAATGACACGAGGAATACGTTGGAAGCGACAGAATTGCGATCCGAGAAACCGTTGACGAGAAAATCGCGAGCATTCCCAAAACCTGAATTCGTGTTTTTTGGACTCCAGAACCGTGTTTGTGCATTTCTCAAGACTAATTCCGACGTAAAATGACACGAGGAATACGTTGGAGGCGACAGAATTGCGATCCGAGCAACCGTTGACGAGAAAATCGCCAGCGTTACCAAAACCTGATCTCGTGTTTTTGGAAATCCAGAAATGCTTGCGTGCATTTCTCATGACTATTTCCGACGTAAAATGACGCGAGGAACACGCTGGAAACGACAGAATTACGTTCCGAGCAACCGTTGACGAGAAAATCGGGAGCATTCCCAAATCCTGATCTCGTGTTTTTTGAACTCCAGAACCGTGTTTGTGCATTTCTCAAGACTAATTCCGACGTAAAATGACACGAGGAATACGTTGAAAGCGACAGAATTGCGTTCCGAGCAACCGTTGACGAGAAAATCGCGAGCATTCCCAAATCCTGATCTCGTGTTTTTTGGACTCCAGAACCGTGTTTGTGCATTTCTCAAGACTAATTCCGACGTAAAATGGCACGAGGAATACGTTGAAAGCGACAGAATTTCGTTCCGAGCAACCGTTGACGAGAAAATCGCGAGCATTCCCAAATCCTGATCTCGTGTTTTTTGGACTGCAGAACCGTGTTTGTGCATTTCTCAAGACTAATTCCGACGTAAAATGGCACGAGGAATACGTTGGAAGCGACAGAATTGCGTTCCGAGCAACCGTTGACGAGAAAATCGCGAGCATTCCCAAATCCTGATCTCGTGTTTTTTGAACTCCAGAACCGTGTTTGTGCATTTCTCAAGACTAATTCCGACGTAAAATGGCACGAGGAATACGTTGGAAGCGACAGAATTGCGATCCGAGAAACCCTTGACGAGAAAATCGCGAGCATTCCCAAAACCTGAATTCGTGTTTTTTGGACTCCAGAACCGTGTTTGTGCGTTTCTCATGACTAATTCCGACGTAAAACGACGCGAGGAACACGTTGGAAGCGACAGAATCGCGATCCGAGAAACCTTTGACGAGAAAATCGCGAGCATTTCCAAATCCCGATCTCGTGTTTTTTTAACTCCAGAACCGTGTTTGTACATTTCTCAAGACTAATTCCGACGTAAAATGACACGAGGAATACGTTGAAAGCGACAGAATTGCGTTCCGAGCAACCGTTGACGAGAAAATCGCGAGCATTCCCAAATCCTGATCTCGTGTTTTTTGGACTCCAGAACCGTGTTTGTGCATTTCTCAAGACTAATTCCGACGTAAAATGGCACGAGGAATACGTTGGAAGTGACAGAATTGCGTTCCGAGCAACCGTTGACGAGAAAATCGCGAGCATTCCCAAATCCTGATCTCGTGTTTTTTGAACTCCAGAACCGTGTTTGTGCATTTCTCAAGACTAATTCCGACGTAAAATGACACGAGGAATACGTTGGAAGCGACAGAATTGCGATCCGAGAAACCGTTGACGAGAAAATCGCGAGCATTCCCAAAACCTAAATTCGTGTTTTTTGGACTCCAGAACCGTGTTTGTGCATTTCTCATGACTAATTCCGACGTAAAACGACGCGAGGGACACGTTGGAAGCGACAGAATTGCGATCCGAGAAACCTTTGACGAGAAAATCGCGAGCATTTCCAAATCCCGATCTCGTGTTTTTTGAACTCCAGAACCGTGTTTGTGCATTTCTCAAGACTAATTCCGACGTAAAATGACACGAGGAATACGTTGGAAGCGACAGAATTGCGATCCGAGAAACCGTTGACGAGAAAATCGCGAGCATTCCCAAAACCTGATCTCGTGTTTTTTGGACTCCAGAACCGTGTTTGTGCATTTCTCATGACTAATTCCGACGTAAAACGACGCGAGGAACACGTTGGAAGCGACAGAATTGCGATCCGAGAAACCGTTGACGAGAAAATCGCGAGCATTACCAAAACCTGATCTCGTGCTTTTGGAAATCCAGAAATGCTTGCGTGCATTTCTCATGACTATTTCCGACGTAAAATGACGCGAGGAACACGTTGGAAGCGACAGAATTGCGATCCGAGCAACCGTTGACGAGAAAATCACGAGCATTCCCAAATCCTGATCTCGTGTTTTTTTAACTCCAGAACCGTGTTTGTGCATTTCTCAAGACTAATTCCGACGTAAAATGGCACGAGGAATACGTTGGAAGCGACAGAATTGCGATCCGAGAAACCCTTGACGAGAAAATCGCGAGCATTCCCAAAACCTGAATTCGTGTTTTTTGGACTCCAGAACCGTGTTTGTGCGTTTCTCATGACTAATTCCGACGTAAAACGACGCGAGGAACACGTTGGAAGCGACAGAATCGCGATCCGAGAAACCTTTGACGAGAAAATCGCGAGCATTTCCAAATCTCGATCTCGTGTTTTTTGAACTCCAGAACCGTGTTTGTGCATTTCTCAAGACTAATTCCGACGTAAAATGACACGAGGAATACGTTGAAAGCGACAGAATTGCGTTCCGAGCAACCGTTGACGAGAAAATCGCGAGCATTACCAAATCCTGATCTCGTGTTTTTTGGACTCCAGAACCGTGTTTGTGCATTTCTCAAGACTAATTCCGACGTAAAATGGCACGAGGAATACGTTGGAAGTGACAGAATTGCGTTCCGAGCAACCGTTGACGAGAAAATCGCGAGCATTCCCAAATCCTGATCTCGTGTTTTTTGAACTCCAGAACCGTGTTTGTGCATTTCTCAAGACTAATTCCGACGTAAAATGACACGGGGAATACGTTGGAAGCGACAGAATTGCGATCCGAGAAACCGTTGACGAGAAAATCGCGAGCATTCCCAAAACCTGAATTCGTGTTTTTTGGACTCCAGAACCGTGTTTGTGCATTTCTCAAGACTAATTCCGACGTAAAATGACACGAGGAATACGTTGGAGGCGACAGAATTGCGATCCGAGCAACCGTTGACGAGAAAATCGCCAGCGTTACCAAAACCTGATCTCGTGTTTTTGGAAATCCAGAAATGCTTGCGTGCATTTCTCATGACTATTTCCGACGTAAAATGACGCGAGGAACACGCTGGAAACGACAGAATTACGTTCCGAGCAACCGTTGACGAGAAAATCGGGAGCATTCCCAAATCCTGATCTCGTGTTTTTTGAACTCCAGAACCGTGTTTGTGCATTTCTCAAGACTAATTCCGACGTAAAATGACACGAGGAATACGTTGAAAGCGACAGAATTGCGTTCCGAGCAACCGTTGACGAGAAAATCGCGAGCATTCCCAAATCCTGATCTCGTGTTTTTAGGACTCCAGAACCGTGTTTGTGCATTTCTCAAGACTAATTCCGACGTAAAATGGCACGAGGAATACGTTGAAAGCGACAGAATTTCGTTCCGAGCAACCGTTGACGAGAAAATCGCGAGCATTCCCAAATCCTGATCTCGTGTTTTTTGGACTGCAGAACCGTGTTTGTGCATTTCTCAAGACTAATTCCGACGTAAAATGGCACGAGGAATACGTTGGAAGCGACAGAATTGCGTTCCGAGCAACCGTTGACGAGAAAATCGCGAGCATTCCCAAATCCTGATCTCGTGTTTTTTGAACTCCAGAACCGTGTTTGTGCATTTCTCAAGACTAATTCCGACGTAAAATGGCACGAGGAATACGTTGGAAGCGACAGAATTGCGATCCGAGAAACCCTTGACGAGAAAATCGCGAGCATTCCCAAAACCTGAATTCGTGTTTTTTGGACTCCAGAACCGTGTTTGTGCGTTTCTCATGACTAATTCCGACGTAAAACGACGCGAGGAACACGTTGGAAGCGACAGAATCGCGATCCGAGAAACCTTTGACGAGAAAATCGCGAGCATTTCCAAATCCCGATCTCGTGTTTTTTTAACTCCAGAACCGTGTTTGTGCATTTCTCAAGACTAATTCCGACGTAAAATGACACGAGGAATACGTTGAAAGCGACAGAATTGCGTTCCGAGCAACCGTTGACGAGAAAATCGCGAGCATTCCCAAATCCTGATCTCGTGTTTTTTGAACTCCAGAACCGTGTTTGTGCATTTCTCAAGACTAATTCCGACGTAAAATGGCACGAGGAATACGTTGGAAGCGACAGAATTGCGATCCGAGAAACCCTTGACGAGAAAATCGCGAGCATTCCCAAAACCTGAATTCGTGTTTTTTGGACTCCAGAACCGTGTTTGTGCGTTTCTCATGACTAATTCCGACGTAAAACGACGCGAGGAACACGTTGGAAGCGACAGAATCGCGATCCGAGAAACCTTTGACGAGAAAATCGCGAGCATTTCCAAATCCCGATCTCGTGTTTTTTTAACTCCAGAACCGTGTTTGTGCATTTCTCAAGACTAATTCCGACGTAAAATGACACGAGGAATACGTCGAAAGCGACAGAATTGCGTTCCGAGCAACCGTTGACGAGAAAATCGCGAGCATTCCCAAATCCTGATCTCGTGTTTTTTGGACTCCAGAACCGTGTTTGTGCATTTCTCAAGACTAATTCCGACGTAAAATGGCACGAGGAATACGTTGGAAGTGACAGAATTGCGTTCCGAGCAACCGTTGACGAGAAAATCGCGAGCATTCCCAAAACCTGATCTCGTGTTTTTTGAACTCCAGAACCGTGTTTGTGCATTTCTCAAGACTAATTCCGACGTAAAATGACACGAGGAATACGTTGGAAGCGACAGAATTGCGATCCGAGAAACCGTTGACGAGAAAATCGCGAGCATTCCCAAAACCTAAATTCGTGTTTTTTGGACTCCAGAACCGTGTTTGTGCATTTCTCATGACTAATTCCGACATAAAACGACGCGAGGGACACGTTGGAAGCGACAGAATTGCGATCCGAGAAACCTTTGACGAGAAAATCGCGAGCATTTCCAAATCCCGATCTCGTGTTTTTTGAACTCCAGAACCGTGTTTGTGCATTTCTCAAGACTAATTCCGACGTAAAATGACACGAGGAATACGTTGGAAGCGACAGAATTGCGATCCGAGAAACCGTTGACGAGAAAATCGCGAGCATTCCCAAAACCTGATCTCGTGTTTTTTGGACTCCAGAACCGTGTTTGTGCATTTCTCATGACTAATTCCGACGTAAAACGACGCGAGGAACACGTTGGAAGCGACAGAATTGCGATCCGAGAAACCGTTGACGAGAAAATCGCGAGCATTACCAAAACCTGATCTCGTGCTTTTGGAAATCCAGAAATGCTTGCGTGCATTTCTCATGACTATTTCCGACGTAAAATGACGCGAGGAACACGTTGGAAGCGACAGAATTGCGATCCGAGCAACCGTTGACGAGAAAATCACGAGCATTCCCAAATCCTGATCTCGTGTTTTTTTAACTCCAGAACCGTGTTTGTGCATTTCTCAAGACTAATTCCGACGTAAAATGACACGAGGAATACGTTGGAGGCGACAGAATTGCGATCCGAGCAACCGTTGACGAGAAAATCGCCAGCGTTACCAAAACCTGATCTCGTGTTTTTGGAAATCCAGAAATGCTTGCGTGCATTTCTCATGACTATTTCCGACGTAAAATGACGCGAGGAACACGTTGGAAGCGACAGAATTGCGATCCGAGCAACCGTTGACGAGAAAATCACGAGCATTCCCAAATCCTGATCTCGTGTTTTTTTAACTCCAGAACCGTGTTTGTGCATTTCTCAAGACTAATTCCGACGTAAAATGACACGAGGAATACGTTGGAGGCGACAGAATTGCGATCCGAGCAACCGTTGACGAGAAAATCGCCAGCGTTACCAAAACCTGATCTCGTGTTTTTGGAAATCCAGAAATGCTTGCGTGCATTTCTCATGACTATTTCCGACGTAAAATGACGCGAGGAACACGCTGGAAACGACAGAATTGCGTTCCGAGCAACCGTTGACGAGAAAATCGCGAGCATTCCCAAATCCTGATCTCGTGTTTTTTGAACTCCAGAACCGTGTTTGTGCATTTCTCAAGACTAATTCCGACGTAAAATGACACGAGGAATACGTTGAAAGCGACAGAATTGCGTTCCGAGCAACCGTTGACGAGAAAATCGCGAGCATTCCCAAATCCTGATCTCGTGTTTTTTGGACTCCAGAACCGTGTTTGTGCATTTCTCAAGACTAATTCCGACGTAAAATGGCACGAGGAATACGTTGAAAGCGACAGAATTTCGTTCAGAGCAACCGTTGACGAGAAAATCGCGAGCATTCCCAAATCCTGATCTCGTGTTTTTTGGACTGCAGAACCGTGTTTGTGCATTTCTCAAGACTAATTCCGACGTAAAATGGCACGAGGAATACGTTGGAAGCGACAGAATTGCGTTCCGAGCAACCGTTGACGAGAAAATCGCGAGCATTCCCAAATCCTGATCTCGTGTTTTTTGAACTCCAGAACCGTGTTTGTGCATTTCTCAAGACTAATTCCGACGTAAAATGACACGAGGAATACGTTGAAAGCGACAGAATTGCGTTCCGAGCAACCGTTGACGAGAAAATCGCGAGCATTCCCAAATCCTGATCTCGTGTTTTTTGGACTCCAGAACCGTGTTTGTGCATTTCTCAAGACTAATTCCGACGTAAAATGGCACGAGGAATACGTTGGAAGTGACAGAATTGCGTTCCGAGCAACCGTTGACGAGAAAAACGCGAGCATTCCCAAATCCTGATCTCGTGTTTTTTGAACTCCAGAACCGTGTTTGTGCATTTCTCAAGACTAATTCCGACGTAAAATGACACGAGGAATACGTTGGAAGCGACAGAATTGCGATCCGAGAAACCGTTGACGAGAAAATCGCGAGCATTCCCAAAACCTGAATTCGTGTTTTTTGGACTCCAAAACCGTGTTTGTGCATTTCTCATGACTAATTCCGACGTAAAACGACGCGAGGGACACGTTGGAAGCGACAGAATTGCGATCCGAGAAACCTTTGACGAGAAAATCGCGAGCATTTCCAAATCCCGATCTCGTGTTTTTTGAACTCCAGAACCGTGTTTGTGCATTTCTCAAGACTAATTCCGACGTAAAATGACACGAGGAATACGTTGGAAGCGACAGAATTGCGATCCGAGAAACCGTTGACGAGAAAATCGCGAGCATTCCCAAAACCTGATCTCGTGTTTTTTGGACTCCAGAACCGTGTTTGTGCATTTCTCATGACTAATTCCGACGTAAAACGACGCGAGGAACACGTTGGAAGCGACAGAATTGCGATCCGAGAAACCGTTGACGAGAAAATCGCGAGCATTACCAAAACCTGATCTCGTGCTTTTGGAAATCCAGAAATGCTTGCGTGCATTTCTCATGACTATTTCCGACGTAAAATGACGCGAGGAACACGTTGGAAGCGACAGAATTGCGATCCGAGCAACCGTTGACGAGAAAATCACGAGCATTCCCAAATCCTGATCTCGTGTTTTTTTAACTCCAGAACCGTGTTTGTGCATTTCTCAAGACTAATTCCGACGAAAAATGACACGAGGAATACGTTGGAAGCGACAGAATTGCGATCCGAGCAACCGTTGACGAGAAAATCGCGAGCATTACCAAAACCTGATCTCGTGCTTTTGGAAATCCAGAAATGCTTGCGTGCATTTCTCATGACTATTTCCGACGTAAAATGACGCGAGGAACACGTTGGAAGCGACAGAATTGCGATCCGAGCAACCGTTGACGAGAAAATCACGAACATTCCCAAATCCTGATCTCGTGTTTTTTTAACTCCAGAACCGTGTTTGTGCATTTCTCAAGACTAATTCCGACGTAAAATGACACGAGGAATACGTTGGAGGCGACAGAATTGCGATCCGAGCAACCTGTCGTAACCCGACCACCAATAACTGCAAGAGTGCACATTAACAAGTAGACCAACAGGCCTTCCGAAATCAACTGCCTAAGCAGTATTTCGTAACGCCCAGAGTCCAATGCATGACCTCCTTAGAAGAAGAACACGTCAACAAAAATTAACCATATAAAAGGCCAAACACAACAATTCGAGGGGCAGTCCCGAGTGGTACGACCTCACCACGGACCCACACCCGGTCCTAATAGACGACCGACGACGACGTTCAATCTGCGTAAGCGTAAGAAACAATTATAAGTATCAAATAAACTACACGTCAACCGCACAACCTTGGATTGGATACTAATCCTTAAGTGAAGAAAGCCCAAAAAACTATAACGTGCTAGACTACAATCGGGTTCACTCCGGTCAACCCAGTCTTCGCACAACATAAATTGGTGGCAGCGGTGGGATTCTTCACATCCAGGGCCACGCGGGATACAACAGAAAAGAAGAACTAAACGGACCCCGCACCCAGGGCTATCCGACAAACCAAACGGACCCCGTAACCAAGGGCTATCCACCAAACCTAACGGACCCCGTAACGAAGGGCTATCCGACAACCCTGTCAATGTCAGACAGTTATCTATACACGCGGACGATCGCTACGAGAGACCAGTTATTCTCACATCCAAGCCCGCGACTAATACAGAGCTACCCTGCTCCCCGGGTCAGACCACGGAAAACCAACCCTACGCTAACGCCTTCACTAGACACGGTAAGGCGCACCTTAAACTTCGACAACCCGATCGAAGAACAGATCGACGATTCCGCAGTGTTCCACTTCGACGATAATATCACCGCCACTCGTGAGTACTCATACAGCGACATAGACGAGAGTCTACTACGACCAGGACCTTCCACTAGGCTGGAAAGACAACTATCCGAGAACTCTGATCTATCATACGAGGAATATCGCTTCGACACCCAACCGAGGCCCGGCCAAGCACTCGAACTCATCACCAACACCCCACAAAACGAGACGATGATCTCCGACGAAACAAATCGAACAACGACAGCCCCGGCAACAGGACGACCCACAGAAGAAGAAATTACCGCGGAAATCGCCAGGCTCCGAGCCGAGTTAGAAGCTTTAACAACGCAGGGCGACTTACGCCACGTCGCTGGACCATCGAGAGTCACGCGGCCCTCATATTTACACACCCGTGCCGACCCTGGGCAGTACATCACATTGCGAGAAGCAATAAAATACATCCCTACCTTCGACGGCAGCTCCCCAACGGCGCTAAAAGGATTCCTCAGCGCATGTAATTATACCTTCGCCAATATCGACCCGAGAGAAGAACTCCGGCTACTCGACGCCATCCAAAGCATGAAATTAATCGGTCGCGCCCTCGTCGAATTCGAACATAAGGAAATTCATAGCTACGCGCATCTAAAAGAGGAGCTCGAAATCGCTTACTTAGGACGAAAGTCCTCCGCATACCTGCAGGTGCAGTTCAATGAGGTCAGCCAGCTCCCAGGAGAAACTGTACGGACATACGCCACCCGCACCGAAACCCTTATGACGGAGCTATGTGAAGCATCGGGGGAACCCCAACATGACGCCCGAGACACTCGCGTCCTCAAGGAAATGTATAAAAAGGCCGCCCTCGTAAATTTCGCCAGAGGACTGAGACAACCTCTGCGCACCATAATCCGCGGGCGTAACTATGGAACGTTCAGCGAAGCAGTGACAGGAGCAATAGAAGAGGAGGCTCTAGAAGGACCAAGCAGTCCACCACCACGTCGCCAGGAACAGCCACGAAACGAAAGTGCGGAGAAGCGAAACAGTTACCGCGCTCCAAACACCCCGACGACCACGTGCAGCAAGTGCGGGAAACAAGGCCACTACTGGCGCGACTGCCGCTCCAGTAGATACAGTGGGCAGTTCCAGCTACCCAGACCGGAACCAAAACCGAATGAGGCACTACAATGCTCAAAATGCGGAAAAAATGGCCACTATTGGCGAGACTGTCGCACGAGTAGATACGCCAACCGATTCGATCCCCCAGGAAACCAATTACGGGTGGCCGCCCACTTAATCAAGGCATTCTGCGACCACTGCCAGCGACAAGGTCACTCATACGATGAGTGCAGGAAGCGACTGAAGCAGCGCCCCACATACAGAGAAACGAATCACAACAGCTCACAGCCAAGGATGGACGCGACACAATTTCCATCTACCAGCCGCGACCACGAGCCAGCGGGAAACGAACAAACGACGCCACCCCGCGAGAATGTTGCGTCGTTCAGATAAATGTCTCGCACAGCCACACGGACGAATTACCCATTACAAACGTGCCACTAGACGAAGCCTACGACCAGGCAGTACCCATGCTGATCGACACGGGAGCCGCGATCAGCCTGGTAAAAATCCGCAACCTACGCGATGAAGTGCCAATGCAACGCAAGGAAATAGAGGTATTAGGCGCCACGGGAAACCCCATAAAAACCCTCGGGGAAATAGAGGGACACATCAAGATAGAGGAGCAACTAATAAAACAACCCCTATACGTAGTAGCCAACCATTTCCCCATAGAATACGAAGGGATACTGGGGATGGACTTCTTCCGGCGACACGGCGTCAAACTCGATTGCGCCGCCGCCGAAATTCAAATTGGGAAAACCACATGGAAAACGAGTATGGCAAAGCCCAGGATACACCTACCACCACGCGCGGAAACACTGGTAGAAGCGACCACTCTCAACCCAGAGGAAGGTATCACGTCAGCAGAAGAAATCCGACCTGGAATCTTTATAGGAAGTTGTTTGGTAAAACCCCAAAAGGGACGATGCATAGTCAGTGTACTAAACACTACGGACCACGGCGTAGACATACGCCTTCCACCACTACAACTAGAAGGAATAACTCCAACCCCCAAAGTGCTGCCGATTCATCAGCTGAGCCCCGCGGAACCCATCAGGCGCGAAAGCCGAATCATACAGGTACTAGGACAACTAAGAGATAGCCACCTAAATAAAGAGGAGCGAGACTCGTTAGTGGACATCTGCAGCACATACGCAGATGTATTCCATCTAGAAGGAGAACCGCTAACCCACACCACGACTACCTCCCATGATATCTGCACAAAACCAAACATCGCTCCAATTAACACCAAACCCTACCGACTGCCAGAGAAACATCAAAAGGAGGTCAACGACCAAGTCCAAGAAATGCTGAAGGACGAAATAATAACCACGAGCACCAGCCAGTGGAACGCTCCCCTCTTAGTGGTACCAAAGAAAGCCGACGCAAACGGAAAACAAAAACTACGCGTAGTAGTAGATTTTCGCAAACTAAATGAGGCAACCATTGGTGACTCCTTCCCACTACCCAATATCACAGACATATTAGACCAGCTAGGAAAGGCCAAATACTTCACCACTTTAGACCTCGCTTCAGGCTACCACCAAGTGCCAATGTCCAAACAGGCGCGGGAAAAAACCGCTTTCTCGACACAATACGGACACTACGAATTCAATAGAATGCCTTTCGGGTTAAAAAATGCACCCGCAACGTTTCAGCGACTAATGAACACGATACTAGCAGGACTCCAAGGGATTAAATGCTTCGTATACCTCGACGACATTGTAATCCACGGGGGAAGCTTGAACGAGCACAACTCGCGCCTGTGCGAAGTATTAACCATCCTGCGCAACCACAACCTAAAACTGCAGCCCAACAAGTGTGAATTCCTAAGAAAAGAAGTAAACTACCTCGGTCATGTAATCACCGAAAGTGGGATTATGGCCGACCCAAAGAAAACAAGCGCAGTAAGGGAATTCCCCACACCACGTACTGTCAAAGAGATCCAATCATTCTTGGGACTAGCCGGATACTACAGACGGTTCGTAAAGGACTTCTCAAAAATAGCGAAACCCCTGACAACATTAACCACGAAAGACACCTTGTTTAAATGGACGGATGAACAAGACCACGCGTTCCAAACGCTAAAAAACACACTGACAACGGCACCACTCTTAAGCTACCCGGACTTGGAGAAAGAGTTCGTAGTAACCACAGATGCATCCGACTTCGCTATCGGAGCCATACTATCCCAAGGCGAAATCGGTCAGGATAAACCGATCGCCTACGCAAGCCGCGTACTGAACAAAGCAGAAAGAAACTACAGTACGACCGAAAAGGAACTACTCGCCATAGTATGGGCAACAAAACAGTATAGACCATACCTCTACGGAAATAAGTTCAAAATAGTAACAGACCATAAACCGCTAATCTGGCTATTCAGCGTAAAAGACCCCGGATCGCGGCTAATAAGATGGCGCCTCAAACTCGAAGAATACGATTACGAAATAATACACAAGGCCGGAAAACTAAATACCAACGCAGATGCGCTGAGCAGAACGGTATACCATACACAAGAAATAAAACAACCAACCACGGAGAACCGCGAATACAGCGACGAAGAAAAATCCAGAATAATCCAAGAATACCACGACGCCACTTTAGGAGGACACCAAGGGGTCGAAAGGACCCTTAGCCGAATACGACAAACCCATAATTGGCCAGGAATCACCCAGTATGTAAAAGAATATGTAAGCCGGTGCGAATCATGTCAGAAAAACAAACTCTCTAGGCAGGCAAAAGCCCCACTAGTGATCACCGACACACCTGACACAGCATTTGAAAAATGCGCACTCGACATAGTAGGGCCACTGACCGAAACTGCCAACGGAAACAAATACATACTAACCTTCCAAGACCTACTAACACGATTTAGCAAAGCAATCCCCATACCAAACCAAGAGGCCAAGACAGTAGCAAAAGAACTCGCAACGAAAATAATCTGCGAATACGGAATACCTGACAAGATACTAACAGACCAAGGCACTAACTTCCTCAGCGACGTCTTCAAGAACGTATGCAAACTCCTGAGGATAACCAAAATCCAAAGCACCGCATATCATCCACAATCCAACGGCGCACTCGAACGATCACACCGAACACTAGCCGAATATTTAAGACATTACATAAACGATCAACAAACCGATTGGGACGAATGGATCCCTTACGCCATGTTCACCTACAATACCACACCACACACCGCCACAGGGCTAACACCCTTCGAATTAGTATTCGGACACAAGGCCAATCTACCAACCTCCCTAACACTACCAGCTAAACCACTCTACTCATACGACGATTACGCACAAGAACTACGCGAACGCCTTAGAGCCACACAACAAGTAGCGAAACAAAACACCAAAATAGCAAAAATGCGCGCCAAAGAAAACTACGACCGCGATACAAAAAAGACAGATTTCACGCCAGGCGACAAAATCCTCATCCACGATGAAACCGTCCGCCGTGGACGTAGTAAAAAACTGGACTCCCTATGGATCGGACCCTACCGGATCCTAGAACAAACGTCACCCGTCACGTACGTAATAAGTAAAGGAAAAAAAACAATTAAAGTACATAGGGACCGACTGAAACACTTTATAGACTAAGATAAAAAATTATTATACCTAGACAAAATACTATATTGTAACCCAGCGAATGCAAGGAAAACTAAACCACACCGAAAAACCCGAAAGCTAGGAAGCTTTCTTCTTCCAAGGGGGGAGGTGTCGTAACCCGACCACCAATAACTGCAAGAGTGCACATTAACAAGTAGACCAACAGGCCTTCCGAAATCAACTGCCTAAGCAGTATTTCGTAACGCCCAGAGTCCAATGCATGACCTCCTTAGAAGAAGAACACGTCAACAAAAATTAACCATATAAAAGGCCAAACACAACAATTCGAGGGGCAGTCCCGAGTGGTACGACCTCACCACGGACCCACACCCGGTCCTAATAGACGACCGACGACGACGTTCAATCTGCGTAAGCGTAAGAAACAATTATAAGTATCAAATAAACTACACGTCAACCGCACAACCTTGGATTGGATACTAATCCTTAAGTGAAGAAAGCCCAAAAAACTATAACGTGCTAGACTACAATCGGGTTCACTCCGGTCAACCCAGTCTTCGCACAACAAACCGTTGACGAGAAAATCGCCAGCGTTACCAAAACCTGATCTCGTGTTTTTGGAAATCCAGAAATGCTTGCGTGCATTTCTCATGACTATTTCCGACGTAAAATGACGCGAGGAACACGTTGGAAGCGACAGAATTGCGATCCGAGCAACCGTTGACGAGAAAATCACGAGCATTCCCAAATCCTGATCTCGTGTTTTTTTAACTCCAGAACCGTGTTTGTGCATTTCTCAAGACTAATTCCGACGTAAAATGACACGAGGAATACGTTGGAGGCGACAGAATTGCGATCCGAGCAACCGTTGACGAGAAAATCGCCAGCGTTACCAAAACCTGATCTCGTGTTTTTGGAAATCCAGAAGTGCTTGCGTGCATTTCTCATGACTATTTCCGACGTAAAATGACGCGAGGAACACGCTGGAAACGACAGAATTGCGTTCCGAGCAACCGTTGACGAGAAAATCGCTAGCGTTCCCAAATCCTGATCTCGTGTTTTTTGAACTCCAGAACCGTGTTTGTGCATTTCTCAAGACTAATTCCGACGTAAAATGACACGAGGAATACGTTGAAAGCGACAGAATTGCGTTCCGAGCAACCGTTGACGAGAAAATCGCGAGCATTCCCAAATCCTGATCTCGTGTTTTTTGGACTCCAGAACCGTGTTTGTGCATTTCTCAAGACTAATTCCGACGTAAAATGGCACGAGGAATACGTTGAAAGCGACAGAATTTCGTTCCGAGCAACCGTTGACGAGAAAATCGCGAGCATTCCCAAATCCTGATCTCGTGTTTTTTGGACTGCAGAACCGTGTTTGTGCATTTCTCAAGACTAATTCCGACGTAAAATGGCACGAGGAATACGTTGGAAGCGACAGAATTGCGTTCCGAGCAACCGTTGACGAGAAAATCGCGAGCATTCCCAAATCCTGATCTCGTGTTTTTTGAACTCCAGAACCGTGTTTGTGCATTTCTCAAGACTAATTCCGACGTAAAATGGCACGAGGAATACGTTGGAAGCGACAGAATTGCGATCCGAGAAACCCTTGACGAGAAAATCGCGAGCATTCCCAAAACCTGAATTCGTGTTTTTTGGACTCCAGAACCGTGTTTGTGCGTTTCTCATGACTAATTCCGACGTAAAACGACGCGAGGAACACGTTGGAAGCGACAGAATTGCGATCCGAGAAACCTTTGACGAGAAAATCGCGAGCATTTCCAAATCCCGATCTCGTGTTTTTTGAACTCCAGAACCGTGTTTGTGCATTTCTCAAGACTAATTCCGACGTAAAATGACACGCGGAATACGTTGAAAGCGACAGAATTGCGTTCCGAGCAACCGTTGACGAGAAAATCGCGAGCATTCCCAAATCCTGATCTCGTGTTTTTTGGACTCCAGAACCGTGTTTGTGCATTTCTCGTGACTGTTTCCGATGTAAAATGACGCGAGGAAGACGTTGGAAGCGACCGAATTGCGCTCCGAGCAACCGTTGACGAGAAAATCGCGAGCATTCCCAAATCCTGATCTCGTGTTTTTTGAACTCCAGAACCGTGTTTGTGCATTTCTCAAGACTAATTCCGACGTAAAATGACACGAGGAATACGTTGGAAGCGACTGAATTGCGATCCGAGAAACCGTTGACGAGAAAATCGCGAGCATTCCGAAAACCTGAATTCGTGTTTTTTGGACTCCAGAACCGTGTTTGTGCATTTCTCATGACTAATTCCGACGTAAAACGACGCGAGGAACACGTTGGAAGCGACAGAATTGCGATCCGAGAAACCTTTGACGAGAAAATCGCGAGCATTTCCAAATCCCGATCTCGTGTTTTTTGAACTCCAGAACCGTGTTTGTGCATTTCTCAAGACTAATTCCGACGTAAAATGACACGAGGAATACGTTGGAAGCGACAGAATTGTGTTCCGAGCAACCGTTGACGAGAAAATCGCGAGCATTCCCAAATCCTGATCTCGTGTTTTTTGAACTCCAGAACCGTGTTTGTGCATTTCTCAAGACTAATTCCGACGAAAAATTACACGAGGAATACGTTGGAAGCGACAGAATTGCGATCCGAGCAACCGTTGACGAGAAAATCGCGAGCATTACCAAAACCTGATCTCGTGCTTTTGGAAATCCAGAAATGCTTGCGTGCATTTCTCATGACTATTTCCGACGTAAAATGACGCGAGGAACACGTTGGAAGCGACAGAATTGCGATCCGAGCAACCGTTGACGAGAAAATCACGAGCATTCCCAAATCCTGATCTCGTGTTTTTTTAACTCCAGAACCGTGTTTGTGCATTTCTCAAGACTAATTCCGACGTAAAATGACACGAGGAATACGTTGGAGGCGACAGAATTGCGATCCGAGCAACCGTTGACGAGAAAATCGCCAGCGTTACCAAAACCTGATCTCGTGTTTTTGGAAATCCAGAAATGCTTGCGTGCATTTCTCATGACTATTTCCGACGTAAAATGACGCGAGGAACACGTTGGAAGCGACAGAATTGCGATCCGAGCAACCGTTGACGAGAAAATCACGAGCATTCCCAAATCCTGATCTCGTGTTTTTTTAACTCCAGAACCGTGTTTGTGCATTTCTCAAGACTAATTCCGACGTAAAATGACACGAGGAATACGTTGGAGGCGACAGAATTGCGATCCGAGCAACCGTTGACGAGAAAATCGCCAGCGTTACCAAAACCTGATCTCGTGTTTTTGGAAATCCAGAAATGCTTGCGTGCATTTCTCATGACTATTTCCGACGTAAAATGACGCGAGGAACACGCTGGAAACGACAGAATTGCGTTCCGAGCAACCGTTGACGAGAAAATCGCTAGCATTCCCAAATCCTGATCTCGTGTTTTTTGAACTCCAGAACCGTGTTTGTGCATTTCTCAAGACTAATTCCGACGTAAAATGACACGAGGAATACGTTGAAAGCGACAGAATTGCGTTCCGAGCAACCGTTGACGAGAAAATCGCGAGCATTCCCAAATCCTGATCTCGTGTTTTTTGGACTCCAGAACCGTGTTTGTGCATTTCTCAAGACTAATTCCGACGTAAAATGGCACGAGGAATACGTTGAAAGCGACAGAATTTCGTTCCGAGCAACCGTTGACGAGAAAATCGCGAGCATTCCCAAATCCTGATCTCGTGTTTTTTGGACTGCAGAACCGTGTTTGTGCATTTCTCAAGACTAATTCCGACGTAAAATGGCACGAGGAATACGTTGGAAGCGACAGAATTGCGTTCCGAGCAACCGTTGACGAGAAAATCGCGAGCATTCCCAAATCCTGATCTCGTGTTTTTTGAACTCCAGAACCGTGTTTGTGCATTTCTCAAGACTAATTCCGACGTAAAATGGCACGAGGAATACGTTGGAAGCGACAGAATTGCGTTCCGAGCAACCGTTGACGAGAAAATCGCGAGCATTCCCAAATCCTGATCTCGTGTTTTTTGAACTCCAGAACCGTGTTTGTGCATTTCTCAAGACTAATTCCGACGTAAAATGGCACGAGGAATACGTTGGAAGCGACAGAATTGCGATCCGAGAAACCCTTGACGAGAAAATCGCGAGCATTCCCAAAACCTGAATTCGTGTTTTTTGGACTCCAGAACCGTGTTTGTGCGTTTCTCATGACTAATTCCGACGTAAAACGACGCGAGGAACACGTTGGAAGCGACAGAATTGCGATCCGAGAAACCTTTGACGAGAAAATCGCGAGCATTTCCAAATCCCGATCTCGTGTTTTTTGAACTCCAGAACCGTGCTTGTGCATTTCTCAAGACTAATTCCGACGTAAAATGACACGCGGAATACGTTGAAAGCGACAGAATTGCGTTCCGAGCAACCGTTGACGAGAAAATCGCGAGCATTCCCAAATCCTGATCTCGTGTTTTTTGGACTCCAGAACCGTGTTTGTGCATTTCTCGTGACTGTTTCCGATGTAAAATGACGCGAGGAAGACGTTGGAAGCGACCGAATTGCGCTCCGAGCAACCGTTGACGAGAAAATCGCGAGCATTCCCAAATCCTGATCTCGTGTTTTTTGAACTCCAGAACCGTGTTTGTGCATTTCTCAAGACTAATTCCGACGTAAAATGACACGAGGAATACGTTGGAAGCGACTGAATTGCGATCCGAGAAACCGTTGACGAGAAAATCGCGAGCATTCCGAAAACCTGAATTCGTGTTTTTTGGACTCCAGAACCGTGTTTGTGCATTTCTCATGACTAATTCCGACGTAAAACGACGCGAGGAACACGTTGGAAGCGACAGAATTGCGATCCGAGAAACCTTTGACGAGAAAATCGCGAGCATTTCCAAATCCCGATTTGGTGTTTTTTGAACTCCAGAACCGTGTTTGTGCATTTCTCAAGACTAATTCCGACGTAAAATGACACGAGGAATACGTTGGAAGCGACAGAATTGTGTTCCGAGCAACCGTTGACGAGAAAATCGCGAGCATTCCCAAATCCTGATCTCGTGTTTTTTGAACTCCAGAACCGTGTTTGTGCATTTCTCAAGACTAATTCCGACGAAAAATGACACGAGGAATACGTTGGAAGCGACAGAATTGCGATCCGAGCAACCGTTGACGAGAAAATCGCGAGCATTACCAAAACCTGATCTCGTGCTTTTGGAAATCCAGAAATGCTTGCGTGCATTTCTCATGACTATTTCCGACGTAAAATGACGCGAGGAACACGTTGGAAGCGACAGAATTGCGATCCGAGCAACCGTTGACGAGAAAATCACGAGCATTCCCAAATCCTGATCTCGTGTTTTTTTAACTCCAGAACCGTGTTTGTGCATTTCTCAAGACTAATTCCGACGTAAAATGACACGAGGAATACGTTGGAGGCGACAGAATTGCGATCCGAGCAACCGTTGACGAGAAAATCGCCAGCGTTACCAAAACCTGATCTCGTGTTTTTGGAAATCCAGAAATGCTTGCGTGCATTTCTCATGACTATTTCCGACGTAAAATGACGCGAGGAACACGTTGGAAGCGACAGAATTGCGATCCGAGCAACCGTTGACGAGAAAATCACGAGCATTCCCAAATCCTGATCTCGTGTTTTTTTAACTCCAGAACCGTGTTTGTGCATTTCTCAAGACTAATTCCGACGTAAAATGACACGAGGAATACGTTGGAGGAGACAGAATTGCGATCCGAGCAACCGTTGACGAGAAAATCGCCAGCGTTACCAAAACCTGATTTCGTGTTTTTGGAAATCCAGAAATGCTTGCGTGCATTTCTCATGACTATTTCCGACGTAAAATGACGCGAGGAACACGCTGGAAACGACAGAATTGCGTTCCGAGCAACCGTTGACGAGAAAATCGCGAGCATTCCCAAATCCTGATCTCGTGTTTTTTGAACTCCAGAACCGTGTTTGTGCATTTCTCAAGACTAATTCCGACGTAAAATGACACGAGGAATACGTTGAAAGCGACAGAATTGCGTTCCGAGCAACCGTTGACGAGAAAATCGCGAGCATTCCCAAATCCTGATCTCGTGTTTTTTGGACTCCAGAACCGTGTTTGTGCATTTCTCAAGACTAATTCCGACGTAAAATGGCACGAGGAATACGTTGAAAGCGACAGAATTTCGTTCCGAGCAACCGTTGACGAGAAAATCGCGAGCATTCCCAAATCCTGATCTCGTGTTTTTTGGACTGCAGAACCGTGTTTGTGCATTTCTCAAGACTAATTCCGACGTAAAATGGCACGAGGAATACGTTGGAAGCGACAGAATTGCGTTCCGAGCAACCGTTGACGAGAAAATCGCGAGCATTCCCAAATCCTGATCTCGTGTTTTTTGAACTCCAGAACCGTGTTTGTGCATTTCTCAAGACTAATTCCGACGTAAAATGGCACGAGGAATACGTTGGAAGCGACAGAATTGCGATCCGAGAAACCCTTGACGAGAAAATCGCGAGCATTCCCAAAACCTGAATTCGTGTTTTTTGGACTCCAGAACCGTGTTTGTGCGTTTCTCATGACTAATTCCGACGTAAAACGACGCGAGGAACACGTTGGAAGCGACAGAATCGCGATCCGAGAAACCTTTGACGAGAAAATCGCGAGCATTTCCAAATCCCGATCTCGTGTTTTTTGAACTCCAGAACCGTGTTTGTGCATTTCTCAAGACTAATTCCGACGTAAAATGACACGAGGAATACGTTGAAAGCGACAGAATTGCGTTCCGAGCAACCGTTGACGAGAAAATCGCGAGCATTCCCAAATCCTGATCTCGTGTTTTTTGGACTCCAGAACCGTGTTTGTGCATTTCTCAAGACTAATTCCGACGTAAAATGGCACGAGGAATACGTTGGAAGTGACAGAATTGCGTTCCGAGCAACCGTTGACGAGAAAAACGCGAGCATTCCCAAATCCTGATCTCGTGTTTTTTGAACTCCAGAACCGTGTTTGTGCATTTCTCAAGACTAATTCCGACGTAAAATGGCACGAGGAATACGTTGGAAGCGACAGAATTGCGATCCGAGAAACCGTTGACGAGAAAATCGCGAGCATTCCCAAAACCTGAATTCGTGTTTTTTGGACTCCAAAACCGTGTTTGTGCATTTCTCATGACTAATTCCGACGTAAAACGACGCGAGGGACACGTTGGAAGCGACAGAATTGCGATCCGAGAAACCTTTGACGAGAAAATCGCGAGCATTTCCAAATCCCGATCTCGTGTTTTTTGAACTCCAGAACCGTGTTTGTGCATTTCTCAAGACTAATTCCGACGTAAAATGACACGAGGAATACGTTGGAAGCGACAGAATTGCGATCCGAGAAACCGTTGACGAGAAAATCGCGAGCATTCCCAAAACCTGATCTCGTGTTTTTTTAACTCCAGAACCGTGTTTGTGCATTTCTCAAGACTAATTCCGACGTAAAATGACACGAGGAATACGTTGGAGGCGACAGAATTGCGATCCGAGCAACCGTTGACGAGAAAATCGCCAGCGTTACCAAAACCTGATCTCGTGTTTTTGGAAATCCAGAAATGCTTGCGTGCATTTCTCATGACTATTTCCGACGTAAAATGACGCGAGGAACACGTTGGAAGCGACAGAATTGCGATCCGAGCAACCGTTGACGAGAAAATCACGAGCATTCCCAAATCCTGATCTCGTGTTTTTTTAACTCCAGAACCGTGTTTGTGCATTTCTCAAGACTAATTCCGACGTAAAATGACACGAGGAATACGTTGGAGGCGACAGAATTGCGATCCGAGCAACCGTTGACGAGAAAATCGCCAGCGTTACCAAAACCTGATCTCGTGTTTTTGGAAATCCAGAAATGCTTGCGTGCATTTCTCATGACTATTACCGACGTAAAATGACGCGAGGAACACGCTGGAAACGACAGAATTGCGTTCCGAGCAACCGTTGACGAGAAAATCGCGAGCATTCCCAAATCCTGATCTCGTGTTTTTTGAACTCCAGAACCGTGTTTGTGCATTTCTCAAGACTAATTCCGACGTAAAATGACACGAGGAATACGTTGAAAGCGACAGAATTGCGTTCCGAGCAACCGTTGACGAGAAAATCGCGAGCATTCCCAAATCCTGATCTCGTGTTTTTTGGACTCCAGAACCGTGTTTGTGCATTTCTCAAGACTAATTCCGACGTAAAATGGCACGAGGAATACGTTGAAAGCGACAGAATTGCGTTCCGAGCAACCGTTGACGAGAAAATCGCGAGCATTCCCAAATCCTGATCTCGTGTTTTTTGAACTCCAGAACCGTGTTTGTGCATTTCTCAAGACTAATTCCGACGTAAAATGACACGAGGAATACGTTGAAAGCGACAGAATTGCGTTCCGAGCAACCGTTGACGAGAAAATCGCGAGCATTCCCAAATCCTGATCTCGTGTTTTTTGGACTCCAGAACCGTGTTTGTGCATTTCTCAAGACTAATTCCGACGTAAAATGGCACGAGGAATACGTTGAAAGCGACAGAATTTCGTTCCGAGCAACCGTTGACGAGAAAATCGCGAGCATTCCCAAATCCTGATCTCGTGTTTTTTGGACTGCAGAACCGTGTTTGTGCATTTCTCAAGACTAATTCCGACGTAAAATGGCACGAGGAATACGTTGGAAGCGACAGAATTGCGTTCCGAGCAACCGTTGACGAGAAAATCGCGAGCATTCCCAAATCCTGATCTCGTGTTTTTTGAACTCCAGAACCGTGTTTGTGCATTTCTCAAGACTAATTCCGTCGTAAAATGGCACGAGGAATACGTTGGAAGCGACAGAATTGCGATCCGAGAAACCCTTGACGAGAAAATCGCGAGCATTCCCAAAACCTGAATTCGTGTTTTTTGGACTCCAGAACCGTGTTTGTGCGTTTCTCATGACTAATTCCGACGTAAAACGACGCGAGGAACACGTTGGAAGCGACAGAATCGCGATCCGAGAAACCTTTGACGAGAAAATCGCGAGCATTTCCAAATCCCGATCTCGTGTTTTTTGAACTCCAGAACCGTGTTTGTGCATTTCTCAAGACTAATTCCGACGTAAAATGACACGAGGAATACGTTGAAAGCGACAGAATTGCGTTCCGAGCAACCGTTGACGAGAAAATCGCGAGCATTCCCAAATCCTGATCTCGTGTTTTTTGGACTCCAGAACCGTGTTTGTGCATTTCTCAAGACTAATTCCGACGTAAAATGGCACGAGGAATACGTTGGAAGTGACAGAATTGCGTTCCGAGCAACCGTTGACGAGAAAATCGCGAGCATTCCCAAATCCTGATCTCGTGTTTTTTGAACTCCAGAACCGTGTTTGTGCATTTCTCAAGACTAATTCCGACGTAAAATGACACGAGGAATACGTTGGAAGCGACAGAATTGCGATCCGAGAAACCGTTGACGAGAAAATCGCGAGCATTCCCAAAACCTGAATTCGTGTTTTTTGGACTCCAGAACCGTGTTTGTGCATTTCTCAAGACTAATTCCGACGTAAAATGACACGAGGAATACGTTGGAGGCGACAGAATTGCGATCCGAGCAACAGTTGACGAGAAAATCGCCAGCGTTACCAAAACCTGATCTCGTGTTTTTGGAAATCCAGAAATGCTTGCGTGCATTTCTCATGACTATTTCCGACGTAAAATGACGCGAGGAACACGTTGCAAGCGACAGAATTGCGATCCGAGCAACCGTTGACGAGAAAATCACGAGCATTCCCAAATCCTGATCTCGTGTTTTTTTAACTCCAGAACCGTGTTTGTGCATTTCTCAAGACTAATTCCGACGTAAAATGACACGAGGAATACGTTGGAGCCGACAGAATTGCGATCCGAGCAACCGTTGACGAGAAAATCGCCAGCGTTACCAAAACCTGATCTCGTGTTTTTGGAAATCCAGAAATGCTTGCGTGCATTTCTCATGACTATTTCCGACGTAAAATGACGCGAGGAACACGCTGGAAACGACAGAATTGCGTTCCGAGCAACCGTTGACGAGAAAATCGCGAGCATTCCCAAATCCTGATCTCGTGTTTTTTGAACTCCAGAACCGTGTTTGTGCATTTCTCAAGACTAATTCCGACGTAAAATGACACGAGGAATACGTTGAAAGCGACAGAATTGCGTTCCGAGCAACCGTTGACGAGAAAATCGCGAGCATTCCCAAATCCTGATCTCGTGTTTTTTGGACTCCAGAACCGTGTTTGTGCATTTCTCAAGACTAATTCCGACGTAAAATGGCACGAGGAATACGTTGAAAGCGACAGAATTTCGTTCCGAGCAACCGTTGACGAGAAAATCGCGAGCATTCCCAAATCCTGATCTCGTGTTTTTTGGACTGCAGAACCGTGTTTGTGCATTTCTCAAGACTAATTCCGACGTAAAATGGCACGAGGAATACGTTGGAAGCGACAGAATTGCGTTCCGAGCAACCGTTGACGAGAAAATCACGAGCATTCCCAAATCCTGATCTCGTGTTTTTTGAACTCCAGAACCGTGTTTGTGCATTTCTCAAGACTAATTCTGACGTAAAATGGCACGAGGAATACGTTGGAAGCGACAGAATTGCGATCCGAGAAACCCTTGACGAGAAAATTGCGAGCATTCCCAAAACCTGAATTCGTGTTTTTTGGACTCCAGAACCGTGTTTGTGCGTTTCTCATGACTAATTCCGACGTAAAACGACGCGAGGAACACGTTGGAAGCGACAGAATCGCGATCCGAGAAACCTTTGACGAGAAAATCGCGAGCATTTCCAAATCTCGATCTCGTGTTTTTTGAACTCCAGAACCGTGTTTGTGCATTTCTCAAGACTAATTCCGACGTAAAATGACACGAGGAATACGTTGAAAGCGACAGAATTGCGTTCCGAGCAACCGTTGACGAGAAAATCGCGAGCATTCCCAAATCCTGATCTCGTGTTTTTTGGACTCCAGAACCGTGTTTGTGCATTTCTCAAGACTAATTCCGACGTAAAATGGCACGAGGAATACGTTGGAAGTGACAGAATTGCGTTCCGAGCAACCGTTGACGAGAAAATCGCGAGCATTCCCAAATCCTGATCTCGTGTTTTTTGAACTCCAGAACCGTGTTTGTGCATTTCTCAAGACTAATTCCGACGTAAAATGACACGAGGAATACGTTGGAAGCGACAGAATTGCGATCCGAGAAACCGTTGACGAGAAAATCGCGAGCATTCCCAAAACCTGAATTCGTGTTTTTTGGACTCCAGAACCGTGTTTGTGCATTTCTCAAGACTAATTCCGACGTAAAATGACACGAGGAATACGTTGGAGGCGACAGAATTGCGATCCGAGCAACCGTTGACGAGAAAATCGCCAGCGTTACCAAAACCTGATCTCGTGTTTTTGGAAATCCAGAAATGCTTGCGTGCATTTCTCATGACTATTTCCGACGTAAAATGACGCGAGGAACACGCTGGAAACGACAGAATTACGTTCCGAGCAACCGTTGACGAGAAAATCGGGAGCATTCCCAAATCCTGATCTCGTGTTTTTTGAACTCCAGAACCGTGTTTGTGCATTTCTCAAGACTAATTCCGACGTAAAATGACACGAGGAATACGTTGAAAGCGACAGAATTGCGTTCCGAGCAACCGTTGACGAGAAAATCGCGAGCATTCCCAAATCCTGATCTCGTGTTTTTAGGACTCCAGAACCGTGTTTGTGCATTTCTCAAGACTAATTCCGACGTAAAATGGCACGAGGAATACGTTGAAAGCGACAGAATTTCGTTCCGAGCAACCGTTGACGAGAAAATCGCGAGCATTCCCAAATCCTGATCTCGTGTTTTTTGGACTGCAGAACCGTGTTTGTGCATTTCTCAAGACTAATTCCGACGTAAAATGGCACGAGGAATACGTTGGAAGCGACAGAATTGCGTTCCGAGCAACCGTTGACGAGAAAATCGCGAGCATTCCCAAATCCTGATCTCGTGTTTTTTGAACTCCAGAACCGTGTTTGTGCATTTCTCAAGACTAATTCCGACGTAAAATGGCACGAGGAATACGTTGGAAGCGACAGAATTGCGATCCGAGAAACCCTTGACGAGAAAATCGCGAGCATTCCCAAAACCTGAATTCGTGTTTTTTGGACTCCAGAACCGTGTTTGTGCGTTTCTCATGACTAATTCCGACGTAAAACGACGCGAGGAACACGTTGGAAGCGACAGAATCGCGATCCGAGAAACCTTTGACGAGAAAATCGCGAGCATTTCCAAATCCCGATCTCGTGTTTTTTTAACTCCAGAACCGTGTTTGTGCATTTCTCAAGACTAATTCCGACGTAAAATGACACGAGGAATACGTTGAAAGCGACAGAATTGCGTTCCGAGCAACCGTTGACGAGAAAATCGCGAGCATTCCCAAATCCTGATCTCGTGTTTTTTGGACTCCAGAACCGTGTTTGTGCATTTCTCAAGACTAATTCCGACGTAAAATGGCACGAGGAATACGTTGGAAGTGACAGAATTGCGTTCCGAGCAACCGTTGACGAGAAAATCGCGAGCATTCCCAAATCCTGATCTCGTGTTTTTTGAACTCCAGAACCGTGTTTGTGCATTTCTCAAGACTAATTCCGACGTAAAATGACACGAGGAATACGTTGGAAGCGACAGAATTGCGATCCGAGAAACCGTTGACGAGAAAATCGCGAGCATTCCCAAAACCTAAATTCGTGTTTTTTGGACTCCAGAACCGTGTTTGTGCATTTCTCATGACTAATTCCGACGTAAAACGACGCGAGGGACACGTTGGAAGCGACAGAATTGCGATCCGAGAAACCTTTGACGAGAAAATCGCGAGCATTTCCAAATCCCGATCTCGTGTTTTTTGAACTCCAGAACCGTGTTTGTGCATTTCTCAAGACTAATTCCGACGTAAAATGACACGAGGAATACGTTGGAAGCGACAGAATTGCGATCCGAGAAACCGTTGACGAGAAAATCGCGAGCATTCCCAAAACCTGATCTCGTGTTTTTTGGACTCCAGAACCGTGTTTGTGCATTTCTCATGACTAATTCCGACGTAAAACGACGCGAGGAACACGTTGGAAGCGACAGAATTGCGATCCGAGAAACCGTTGACGAGAAAATCGCGAGCATTACCAAAACCTGATCTCGTGCTTTTGGAAATCCAGAAATGCTTGCGTGCATTTCTCATGACTATTTCCGACGTAAAATGACGCGAGGAACACGTTGGAAGCGACAGAATTGCGATCCGAGCAACCGTTGACGAGAAAATCACGAGCATTCCCAAATCCTGATCTCGTGTTTTTTTAACTCCAGAACCGTGTTTGTGCATTTCTCAAGACTAATTCCGACGTAAAATGACACGAGGAATACGTTGGAGGCGACAGAATTGCGATCCGAGCAACCGTTGACGAGAAAATCGCCAGCGTTACCAAAACCTGATCTCGTGTTTTTGGAAATCCAGAAATGCTTGCGTGCATTTCTCATGACTATTTCCGACGTAAAATGACGCGAGGAACACGTTGGAAGCGACAGAATTGCGATCCGAGCAACCGTTGACGAGAAAATCACGAGCATTCCCAAATCCTGATCTCGTGTTTTTTTAACTCCAGAACCGTGTTTGTGCATTTCTCAAGACTAATTCCGACGTAAAATGACACGAGGAATACGTTGGAGGCGACAGAATTGCGATCCGAGCAACCGTTGACGAGAAAATCGCCAGCGTTACCAAAACCTGATCTCGTGTTTTTGGAAATCCAGAAATGCTTGCGTGCATTTCTCATGACTATTTCCGACGTAAAATGACGCGAGGAACACGCTGGAAACGACAGAATTGCGTTCCGAGCAACCGTTGACGAGAAAATCGCGAGCATTCCCAAATCCTGATCTCGTGTTTTTTGAACTCCAGAACCGTGTTTGTGCATTTCTCAAGACTAATTCCGACGTAAAATGACACGAGGAATACGTTGAAAGCGACAGAATTGCGTTCCGAGCAACCGTTGACGAGAAAATCGCGAGCATTCCCAAATCCTGATCTCGTGTTTTTTGGACTCCAGAACCGTGTTTGTGCATTTCTCAAGACTAATTCCGACGTAAAATGGCACGAGGAATACGTTGAAAGCGACAGAATTTCGTTCAGAGCAACCGTTGACGAGAAAATCGCGAGCATTCCCAAATCCTGATCTCGTGTTTTTTGGACTGCAGAACCGTGTTTGTGCATTTCTCAAGACTAATTCCGACGTAAAATGGCACGAGGAATACGTTGGAAGCGACAGAATTGCGTTCCGAGCAACCGTTGACGAGAAAATCGCGAGCATTCCCAAATCCTGATCTCGTGTTTTTTGAACTCCAGAACCGTGTTTGTGCATTTCTCAAGACTAATTCCGACGTAAAATGACACGAGGAATACGTTGAAAGCGACAGAATTGCGTTCCGAGCAACCGTTGACGAGAAAATCGCGAGCATTCCCAAATCCTGATCTCGTGTTTTTTGGACTCCAGAACCGTGTTTGTGCATTTCTCAAGACTAATTCCGACGTAAAATGGCACGAGGAATACGTTGGAAGTGACAGAATTGCGTTCCGAGCAACCGTTGACGAGAAAAACGCGAGCATTCCCAAATCCTGATCTCGTGTTTTTTGAACTCCAGAACCGTGTTTGTGCATTTCTCAAGACTAATTCCGACGTAAAATGACACGAGGAATACGTTGGAAGCGACAGAATTGCGATCCGAGAAACCGTTGACGAGAAAATCGCGAGCATTCCCAAAACCTGAATTCGTGTTTTTTGGACTCCAAAACCGTGTTTGTGCATTTCTCATGACTAATTCCGACGTAAAACGACGCGAGGGACACGTTGGAAGCGACAGAATTGCGATCCGAGAAACCTTTGACGAGAAAATCGCGAGCATTTCCAAATCCCGATCTCGTGTTTTTTGAACTCCAGAACCGTGTTTGTGCATTTCTCAAGACTAATTCCGACGTAAAATGACACGAGGAATACGTTGGAAGCGACAGAATTGCGATCCGAGAAACCGTTGACGAGAAAATCGCGAGCATTCCCAAAACCTGATCTCGTGTTTTTTGGACTCCAGAACCGTGTTTGTGCATTTCTCATGACTAATTCCGACGTAAAACGACGCGAGGAACACGTTGGAAGCGACAGAATTGCGATCCGAGAAACCGTTGACGAGAAAATCGCGAGCATTACCAAAACCTGATCTCGTGCTTTTGGAAATCCAGAAATGCTTGCGTGCATTTCTCATGACTATTTCCGACGTAAAATGACGCGAGGAACACGTTGGAAGCGACAGAATTGCGATCCGAGCAACCGTTGACGAGAAAATCACGAGCATTCCCAAATCCTGATCTCGTGTTTTTTTAACTCCAGAACCGTGTTTGTGCATTTCTCAAGACTAATTCCGACGTAAAATGACACGAGGAATACGTTGGAGGCGACAGAATTGCGATCCGAGCAACCGTTGACGAGAAAATCGCCAGCGTTACCAAAACCTGATCTCGTGTTTTTGGAAATCCAGAAATGCTTGCGTGCATTTCTCATGACTATTTCCGACGTAAAATGACGCGAGGAACACGTTGGAAGCGACAGAATTGCGATCCGAGCAACCGTTGACGAGAAAATCACGAGCATTCCCAAATCCTGATCTCGTGTTTTTTTAACTCCAGAACCGTGTTTGTGCATTTCTCAAGACTAATTCCGACGTAAAATGACACGAGGAATACGTTGGAGGCGACAGAATTGCGATCCGAGCAACCGTTGACGAGAAAATCGCCAGCGTTACCAAAACCTGATCTCGTGTTTTTGGAAATCCAGAAATGCTTGCGTGCATTTCTCATGACTATTTCCGACGTAAAATGACGCGAGGAACACGCTGGAAACGACAGAATTGCGTTCCGAGCAACCGTTGACGAGAAAATCGCGAGCATTCCCAAATCCTGATCTCGTGTTTTTTGAACTCCAGAACCGTGTTTGTGCATTTCTCAAGACTAATTCCGACGTAAAATGACACGAGGAATACGTTGAAAGCGACAGAATTGCGTTCTGAGCAACCGTTGACGAGAAAATCGCGAGCATTCCCAAATCCTGATCTCGTGTTTTTTGGACTCCAGAACCGTGTTTGTGCATTTCTCAAGACTAATTCCGACGTAAAATGGCACGAGGAATACGTTGAAAGCGACAGAATTGCGTTCCGAGCAACCGTTGACGAGAAAATCGCGAGCATTCCCAAATCCTGATCTCGTGTTTTTTGAACTCCAGAACCGTGTTTGTGCATTTCTCAAGACTAATTCCGACGTAAAATGACACGAGGAATACGTTGAAAGCGACAGAATTGCGTTCCGAGCAACCGTTGACGAGAAAATCGCGAGCATTCCCAAATCCTGATCTCGTGTTTTTTGGACTCCAGAACCGTGTTTGTGCATTTCTCAAGACTAATTCCGACGTAAAATGGCACGAGGAATACGTTGAAAGCGACAGAATTTCGTTCCGAGCAACCGTTGACGAGAAAATCGCGAGCATTCCCAAATCCTGATCTCGTGTTTTTTGGACTGCAGAACCGTGTTTGTGCATTTCTCAAGACTAATTCCGACGTAAAATGGCACGAGGAATACGTTGGAAGCGACAGAATTGCGTTCCGCGCAACCGTTGACGAGAAAATCGCGAGCATTCCCAAATCCTGATCTCGTGTTTTTTGAACTCCAGAACCGTGTTTGTGCATTTCTCAAGACTAATTCCGACGTAAAATGGCACGAGGAATACGTTGGAAGCGACAGAATTGCGATCCGAGAAACCCTTGACGAGAAAATCGCGAGCATTCCCAAAACCTGAATTCGTGTTTTTTGGACTCCAGAACCGTGTTTGTGCGTTTCTCATGACTAATTCCGACGTAAAACGACGCGAGGAACACGTTGGAAGCGACAGAATCGCGATCCGAGAAACCTTTGACGAGAAAATCGCGAGCATTTCCAAATCCCGATCTCGTGTTTTTTGAACTCCAGAACCGTGTTTGTGCATTTCTCAAGACTAATTCCGACGTAAAATGACACGAGGAATACGTTGAAAGCGACAGAATTGCGTTCCGAGCAACCGTTGACGAGAAAATCGCGAGCATTCCCAAATCCTGATCTCGTGTTTTTTGGACTCCAGAACCGTGTTTGTGCATTTCTCAAGACTAATTCCGACGTAAAATGGCACGAGGAATACGTTGGAAGTGACAGAATTGCGTTCCGAGCAACCGTTGACGAGAAAATCGCGAGCATTCCCAAATCCTGATCTCGTGTTTTTTGAACTCCAGAACCGTGTTTGTGCATTTCTCAAGACTAATTCCGACGTAAAATGACACGAGGAATACGTTGGAAGCGACAGAATTGCGATCCGAGAAACCGTTGACGAGAAAATCGCGAGCATTCCCAAAACCTGAATTCGTGTTTTTTGGACTCCAGAACCGTGTTTGTGCATTTCTCAAGACTAATTCCGACGTAAAATGACACGAGGAATACGTTGGAGGCGACAGAATTGCGATCCGAGCAACCGTTGACGAGAAAATCGCCAGCGTTACCAAAACCTGATCTCGTGTTTTTGGAAATCCAGAAATGCTTGCGTGCATTTCTCATGACTATTTCCGACGTAAAATGACGCGAGGAACACGTTGCAAGCGACAGAATTGCGATCCGAGCAACCGTTGACGAGAAAATCACGAGCATTCCCAAATCCTGATCTCGTGTTTTTTTAACTCCAGAACCGTGTTTGTGCATTTCTCAAGACTAATTCCGACGTAAAATGACACGAGGAATACGTTGGAGCCGACAGAATTGCGATCCGAGCAACCGTTGACGAGAAAATCGCCAGCGTTACCAAAACCTGATCTCGTGTTTTTGGAAATCCAGAAATGCTTGCGTGCATTTCTCATGACTATTTCCGACGTAAAATGACGCGAGGAACACGCTGGAAACGACAGAATTGCGTTCCGAGCAACCGTTGACGAGAAAATCGCGAGCATTCCCAAATCCTGATCTCGTGTTTTTTGAACTCCAGAACCGTGTTTGTGCATTTCTCAAGACTAATTCCGACGTAAAATGACACGAGGAATACGTTGAAAGCGACAGAATTGCGTTCCGAGCAACCGTTGACGAGAAAATCGCGAGCATTCCCAAATCCTGATCTCGTGTTTTTTGGACTCCAGAACCGTGTTTGTGCATTTCTCAAGACTAATTCCGACGTAAAATGGCACGAGGAATACGTTGAAAGCGACAGAATTTCGTTCCGAGCAACCGTTGACGAGAAAATCGCGAGCATTCCCAAATCCTGATCTCGTGTTTTTTGGACTGCAGAACCGTGTTTGTGCATTTCTCAAGACTAATTCCGACGTAAAATGGCACGAGGAATACGTTGGAAGCGACAGAATTGCGTTCCGAGCAACCGTTGACGAGAAAATCACGAGCATTCCCAAATCCTGATCTCGTGTTTTTTGAACTCCAGAACCGTGTTTGTGCATTTCTCAAGACTAATTCTGACGTAAAATGGCACGAGGAATACGTTGGAAGCGACAGAATTGCGATCCGAGAAACCCTTGACGAGAAAATCGCGAGCATTCCCAAAACCTGAATTCGTGTTTTTTGGACTCCAGAACCGTGTTTGTGCGTTTCTCATGACTAATTCCGACGTAAAACGACGCGAGGAACACGTTGGAAGCGACAGAATCGCGATCCGAGAAACCTTTGACGAGAAAATCGCGAGCATTTCCAAATCTCGATCTCGTGTTTTTTGAACTCCAGAACCGTGTTTGTGCATTTCTCAAGACTAATTCCGACGTAAAATGACACGAGGAATACGTTGAAAGCGACAGAATTGCGTTCCGAGCAACCGTTGACGAGAAAATCGCGAGCATTCCCAAATCCTGATCTCGTGTTTTTTGGACTCCAGAACCGTGTTTGTGCATTTCTCAAGACTAATTCCGACGTAAAATGGCACGAGGAATACGTTGGAAGTGACAGAATTGCGTTCCGAGCAACCGTTGACGAGAAAATCGCGAGCATTCCCAAATCCTGATCTCGTGTTTTTTGAACTCCAGAACCGTGTTTGTGCATTTCTCAAGACTAATTCCGACGTAAAATGACACGAGGAATACGTTGGAAGCGACAGAATTGCGATCCGAGAAACCGTTGACGAGAAAATCGCGAGCATTCCCAAAACCTGAATTCGTGTTTTTTGGACTCCAGAACCGTGTTTGTGCATTTCTCAAGACTAATTCCGACGTAAAATGACACGAGGAATACGTTGGAGGCGACAGAATTGCGATCCGAGCAACCGTTGACGAGAAAATCGCCAGCGTTACCAAAACCTGATCTCGTGTTTTTGGAAATCCAGAAATGCTTGCGTGCATTTCTCATGACTATTTCCGACGTAAAATGACGCGAGGAACACGCTGGAAACGACAGAATTACGTTCCGAGCAACCGTTGACGAGAAAATCCGGAGCATTCCCAAATCCTGATCTCGTGTTTTTTGAACTCCAGAACCGTGTTTGTGCATTTCTCAAGACTAATTCCGACGTAAAATGACACGAGGAATACGTTGAAAGCGACAGAATTGCGTTCCGAGCAACCGTTGACGAGAAAATCGCGAGCATTCCCAAATCCTGATCTCGTGTTTTTAGGACTCCAGAACCGTGTTTGTGCATTTCTCAAGACTAATTCCGACGTAAAATGGCACGAGGAATACGTTGAAAGCGACAGAATTTCGTTCCGAGCAACCGTTGACGAAAAAATCGCGAGCATTCCCAAATCCTGATCTCGTGTTTTTTGGACTGCAGAACCGTGTTTGTGCATTTCTCAAGACTAATTCCGACGTAAAATGGCACGAGGAATACGTTGGAAGCGACAGAATTGCGTTCCGAGCAACCGTTGACGAGAAAATCGCGAGCATTCCCAAATCCTGATCTCGTGTTTTTTGAACTCCAGAACCGTGTTTGTGCATTTCTCAAGACTAATTCCGACGTAAAATGGCACGAGGAATACGTTGGAAGCGACAGAATTGCGATCCGAGAAACCCTTGACGAGAAAATCGCGAGCATTCCCAAAACCTGAATTCGTGTTTTTTGGACTCCAGAACCGTGTTTGTGCGTTTCTCATGACTAATTCCGACGTAAAACGACGCGAGGAACACGTTGGAAGCGACAGAATCGCGATCCGAGAAACCTTTGACGAGAAAATCGCGAGCATTTCCAAATCCCGATCTCGTGTTTTTTTAACTCCAGAACCGTGTTTGTGCATTTCTCAAGACTAATTCCGACGTAAAATGACACGAGGAATACGTTGAAAGCGACAGAATTGCGTTCCGAGCAACCGTTGACGAGAAAATCGCGAGCATTCCCAAATCCTGATCTCGTGTTTTTTGGACTCCAGAACCGTGTTTGTGCATTTCTCAAGACTAATTCCGACGTAAAATGGCACGAGGAATACGTTGGAAGTGACAGAATTGCGTTCCGAGCAACCGTTGACGAGAAAATCGCGAGCATTCCCAAATCCTGATCTCGTGTTTTTTGAACTCCAGAACCGTGTTTGTGCATTTCTCAAGACTAATTCCGACGTAAAATGACACGAGGAATACGTTGGAAGCGACAGAATTGCGATCCGAGAAACCGTTGACGAGAAAATCGCGAGCATTCCCAAAACCTAAATTCGTGTTTTTTGGACTCCAGAACCGTGTTTGTGCATTTCTCATGACTAATTCCGACGTAAAACGACGCGAGGGACACGTTGGAAGCGACAGAATTGCGATCCGAGAAACCTTTGACGAGAAAATCGCGAGCATTTCCAAATCCCGATCTCGTGTTTTTTGAACTCCAGAACCGTGTTTGTGCATTTCTCAAGACTAATTCCGACGTAAAATGACACGAGGAATACGTTGGAAGCGACAGAATTGCGATCCGAGAAACCGTTGACGAGAAAATCGCGAGCATTCCCAAAACCTGATCTCGTGTTTTATGGACTCCAGAACCGTGTTTGTGCATTTCTCATGACTAATTCCGACGTAAAACGACGCGAGGAACACGTTGGAAGCGACAGAATTGCGATCCGAGAAACCGTTGACGAGAAAATCGCGAGCATTACCAAAACCTGATCTCGTGCTTTTGGAAATCCAGAAATGCTTGCGTGCATTTCTCATGACTATTTCCGACGTAAAATGACGCGAGGAACACGTTGGAAGCGACAGAATTGCGATCCGAGCAACCGTTGACGAGAAAATCACGAGCATTCCCAAATCCTGATCTCGTGTTTTTTTAACTCCAGAACCGTGTTTGTGCATTTCTCAAGACTAATTCCGACGTAAAATGACACGAGGAATACGTTGGAGGCGACAGAATTGCGATCCGAGCAACCGTTGACGAGAAAATCGCCAGCGTTACCAAAACCTGATCTCGTGTTTTTGGAAATCCAGAAATGCTTGCGTGCATTTCTCATGACTATTTCCGACGTAAAATGACGCGAGGAACACGTTGGAAGCGACAGAATTGCGATCCGAGCAACCGTTGACGAGAAAATCACGAGCATTCCCAAATCCTGATCTCGTGTTTTTTTAACTCCAGAACCGTGTTTGTGCATTTCTCAAGACTAATTCCGACGTAAAATGACACGAGGAATACGTTGGAGGCGACAGAATTGCGATCCGAGCAACCGTTGACGAGAAAATCGCCAGCGTTACCAAAACCTGATCTCGTGTTTTTGGAAATCCAGAAATGCTTGCGTGCATTTCTCATGACTATTTCCGACGTAAAATGACGCGAGGAACACGCTGGAAACGACAGAATTGCGTTCCGAGCAACCGTTGACGAGAAAATCGCGAGCATTCCCAAATCCTGATCTCGTGTTTTTTGAACTCCAGAACCGTGTTTGTGCATTTCTCAAGACTAATTCCGACGTAAAATGACACGAGGAATACGTTGAAAGCGACAGAATTGCGTTCCGAGCAACCGTTGACGAGAAAATCGCGAGCATTCCCAAATCCTGATCTCGTGTTTTTTGGACTCCAGAACCGTGTTTGTGCATTTCTCAAGACTAATTCCGACGTAAAATGGCACGAGGAATACGTTGAAAGCGACAGAATTTCGTTCAGAGCAACCGTTGACGAGAAAATCGCGAGCATTCCCAAATCCTGATCTCGTGTTTTTTGGACTGCAGAACCGTGTTTGTGCATTTCTCAAGACTAATTCCGACGTAAAATGGCACGAGGAATACGTTGGAAGCGACAGAATTGCGTTCCGAGCAACCGTTGACGAGAAAATCGCGAGCATTCCCAAATCCTGATCTCGTGTTTTTTGGACTGCAGAACCGTGTTTGTGCATTTCTCAAGACTAATTCCGACGTAAAATGGCACGAGGAATACGTTGGAAGCGACAGAATTGCGTTCCGAGCAACCGTTGACGAGAAAATCGCGAGCATTCCCAAATCCTGATCTCGTGTTTTTTGAACTCCAGAACCGTGTTTGTGCATTTCTCAAGACTAATTCCGACGTAAAATGGCACGAGGAATACGTTGAAAGCGACAGAATTGCGTTCCGAGCAACCGTTGACGAGAAAATCGCGAGCATTCCCAAATCCTGATCTCGTGTTTTTTGAACTCCAGAACCGTGTTTGTGCATTTCTCAAGACTAATTCCGACGTAAAATGACACGAGGAATACGTTGAAAGCGACAGAATTGCGTTCCGAGCAACCGTTGACGAGAAAATCGCGAGCATTCCCAAATCCTGATCTCGTGTTTTTTGGACTCCAGAACCGTGTTTGTGCATTTCTCAAGACTAATTCCGACGTAAAATGGCACGAGGAATACGTTGAAAGCGACAGAATTTCGTTCCGAGCAACCGTTGACGAGAAAATCGCGAGCATTCCCAAATCCTGATCTCGTGTTTTTTGGACTGCAGAACCGTGTTTGTGCATTTCTCAAGACTAATTCCGACGTAAAATGGCACGAGGAATACGTTGGAAGCGACAGAATTGCGTTCCGCGCAACCGTTGACGAGAAAATCGCGAGCATTCCCAAATCCTGATCTCGTGTTTTTTGAACTCCAGAACCGTGTTTGTGCATTTCTCAAGACTAATTCCGACGTAAAATGGCACGAGGAATACGTTGGAAGCGACAGAATTGCGATCCGAGAAACCCTTGACGAGAAAATCGCGAGCATTCCCAAAACCTGAATTCGTGTTTTTTGGACTCCAGAACCGTGTTTGTGCGTTTCTCATGACTAATTCCGACGTAAAACGACGCGAGGAACACGTTGGAAGCGACAGAATCGCGATCCGAGAAACCTTTGACGAGAAAATCGCGAGCATTTCCAAATCCCGATCTCGTGTTTTTTGAACTCCAGAACCGTGTTTGTGCATTTCTCAAGACTAATTCCGACGTAAAATGACACGAGGAATACGTTGAAAGCGACAGAATTGCGTTCCGAGCAACCGTTGACGAGAAAATCGCGAGCATTCCCAAATCCTGATCTCGTGTTTTTTGGACTCCAGAACCGTGTTTGTGCATTTCTCAAGACTAATTCCGACGTAAAATGGCACGAGGAATACGTTGGAAGTGACAGAATTGCGTTCCGAGCAACCGTTGACGAGAAAATCGCGAGCATTCCCAAATCCTGATCTCGTGTTTTTTGAACTCCAGAACCGTGTTTGTGCATTTCTCAAGACTAATTCCGACGTAAAATGACACGAGGAATACGTTGGAAGCGACAGAATTGCGATCCGAGAAACCGTTGACGAGAAAATCGCGAGCATTCCCAAAACCTGAATTCGTGTTTTTTGGACTCCAGAACCGTGTTTGTGCATTTCTCAAGACTAATTCCGACGTAAAATGACACGAGGAATACGTTGGAGGCGACAGAATTGCGATCCGAGCAACCGTTGACGAGAAAATCGCCAGCGTTACCAAAACCTGATCTCGTGTTTTTGGAAATCCAGAAATGCTTGCGTGCATTTCTCATGACTATTTCCGACGTAAAATGACGCGAGGAACACGTTGCAAGCGACAGAATTGCGATCCGAGCAACCGTTGACGAGAAAATCACGAGCATTCCCAAATCCTGATCTCGTGTTTTTTTAACTCCAGAACCGTGTTTGTGCATTTCTCAAGACTAATTCCGACGTAAAATGACACGAGGAATACGTTGGAGCCGACAGAATTGCGATCCGAGCAACCGTTGACGAGAAAATCGCCAGCGTTACCAAAACCTGATCTCGTGTTTTTGGAAATCCAGAAATGCTTGCGTGCATTTCTCATGACTATTTCCGACGTAAAATGACGCGAGGAACACGCTGGAAACGACAGAATTGCGTTCCGAGCAACCGTTGACGAGAAAATCGCGAGCATTCCCAAATCCTGATCTCGTGTTTTTTGAACTCCAGAACCGTGTTTGTGCATTTCTCAAGACTAATTCCGACGTAAAATGACACGAGGAATACGTTGAAAGCGACAGAATTGCGTTCCGAGCAACCGTTGACGAGAAAATCGCGAGCATTCCCAAATCCTGATCTCGTGTTTTTTGGACTCCAGAACCGTGTTTGTGCATTTCTCAAGACTAATTCCGACGTAAAATGGCACGAGGAATACGTTGAAAGCGACAGAATTTCGTTCCGAGCAACCGTTGACGAGAAAATCGCGAGCATTCCCAAATCCTGATCTCGTGTTTTTTGGACTGCAGAACCGTGTTTGTGCATTTCTCAAGACTAATTCCGACGTAAAATGGCACGAGGAATACGTTGGAAGCGACAGAATTGCGTTCCGAGCAACCGTTGACGAGAAAATCACGAGCATTCCCAAATCCTGATCTCGTGTTTTTTGAACTCCAGAACCGTGTTTGTGCATTTCTCAAGACTAATTCTGACGTAAAATGGCACGAGGAATACGTTGGAAGCGACAGAATTGCGATCCGAGAAACCCTTGACGAGAAAATCGCGAGCATTCCCAAAACCTGAATTCGTGTTTTTTGGACTCCAGAACCGTGTTTGTGCGTTTCTCATGACTAATTCCGACGTAAAACGACGCGAGGAACACGTTGGAAGCGACAGAATCGCGATCCGAGAAACCTTTGACGAGAAAATCGCGAGCATTTCCAAATCTCGATCTCGTGTTTTTTGAACTCCAGAACCGTGTTTGTGCATTTCTCAAGACTAATTCCGACGTAAAATGACACGAGGAATACGTTGAAAGCGACAGAATTGCGTTCCGAGCAACCGTTGACGAGAAAATCGCGAGCATTCCCAAATCCTGATCTCGTGTTTTTTGGACTCCAGAACCGTGTTTGTGCATTTCTCAAGACTAATTCCGACGTAAAATGGCACGAGGAATACGTTGGAAGTGACAGAATTGCGTTCCGAGCAACCGTTGACGAGAAAATCGCGAGCATTCCCAAATCCTGATCTCGTGTTTTTTGAACTCCAGAACCGTGTTTGTGCATTTCTCAAGACTAATTCCGACGTAAAATGACACGAGGAATACGTTGGAAGCGACAGAATTGCGATCCGAGAAACCGTTGACGAGAAAATCGCGAGCATTCCCAAAACCTGAATTCGTGTTTTTTGGACTCCAGAACCGTGTTTGTGCATTTCTCAAGACTAATTCCGACGTAAAATGACACGAGGAATACGTTGGAGGCGACAGAATTGCGATCCGAGCAACCGTTGACGAGAAAATCGCCAGCGTTACCAAAACCTGATCTCGTGTTTTTGGAAATCCAGAAATGCTTGCGTGCATTTCTCATGACTATTTCCGACGTAAAATGACGCGAGGAACACGCTGGAAACGACAGAATTACGTTCCGAGCAACCGTTGACGAGAAAATCCGGAGCATTCCCAAATCCTGATCTCGTGTTTTTTGAACTCCAGAACCGTGTTTGTGCATTTCTCAAGACTAATTCCGACGTAAAATGACACGAGGAATACGTTGAAAGCGACAGAATTGCGTTCCGAGCAACCGTTGACGAGAAAATCGCGAGCATTCCCAAATCCTGATCTCGTGTTTTTAGGACTCCAGAACCGTGTTTGTGCATTTCTCAAGACTAATTCCGACGTAAAATGGCACGAGGAATACGTTGAAAGCGACAGAATTTCGTTCCGAGCAACCGTTGACGAAAAAATCGCGAGCATTCCCAAATCCTGATCTCGTGTTTTTTGGACTGCAGAACCGTGTTTGTGCATTTCTCAAGACTAATTCCGACGTAAAATGGCACGAGGAATACGTTGGAAGCGACAGAATTGCGTTCCGAGCAACCGTTGACGAGAAAATCGCGAGCATTCCCAAATCCTGATCTCGTGTTTTTTGAACTCCAGAACCGTGTTTGTGCATTTCTCAAGACTAATTCCGACGTAAAATGGCACGAGGAATACGTTGGAAGCGACAGAATTGCGATCCGAGAAACCCTTGACGAGAAAATCGCGAGCATTCCCAAAACCTGAATTCGTGTTTTTTGGACTCCAGAACCGTGTTTGTGCGTTTCTCATGACTAATTCCGACGTAAAACGACGCGAGGAACACGTTGGAAGCGACAGAATCGCGATCCGAGAAACCTTTGACGAGAAAATCGCGAGCATTTCCAAATCCCGATCTCGTGTTTTTTTAACTCCAGAACCGTGTTTGTGCATTTCTCAAGACTAATTCCGACGTAAAATGACACGAGGAATACGTTGAAAGCGACAGAATTGCGTTCCGAGCAACCGTTGACGAGAAAATCGCGAGCATTCCCAAATCCTGATCTCGTGTTTTTTGGACTCCAGAACCGTGTTTGTGCATTTCTCAAGACTAATTCCGACGTAAAATGGCACGAGGAATACGTTGGAAGTGACAGAATTGCGTTCCGAGCAACCGTTGACGAGAAAATCGCGAGCATTCCCAAATCCTGATCTCGTGTTTTTTGAACTCCAGAACCGTGTTTGTGCATTTCTCAAGACTAATTCCGACGTAAAATGACACGAGGAATACGTTGGAAGCGACAGAATTGCGATCCGAGAAACCGTTGACGAGAAAATCGCGAGCATTCCCAAAACCTAAATTCGTGTTTTTTGGACTCCAGAACCGTGTTTGTGCATTTCTCATGACTAATTCCGACGTAAAACGACGCGAGGGACACGTTGGAAGCGACAGAATTGCGATCCGAGAAACCTTTGACGAGAAAATCGCGAGCATTTCCAAATCCCGATCTCGTGTTTTTTGAACTCCAGAACCGTGTTTGTGCATTTCTCAAGACTAATTCCGACGTAAAATGACACGAGGAATACGTTGGAAGCGACAGAATTGCGATCCGAGAAACCGTTGACGAGAAAATCGCGAGCATTCCCAAAACCTGATCTCGTGTTTTTTGGACTCCAGAACCGTGTTTGTGCATTTCTCATGACTAATTCCGACGTAAAACGACGCGAGGAACACGTTGGAAGCGACAGAATTGCGATCCGAGAAACCGTTGACGAGAAAATCGCGAGCATTACCAAAACCTGATCTCGTGCTTTTGGAAATCCAGAAATGCTTGCGTGCATTTCTCATGACTATTTCCGACGTAAAATGACGCGAGGAACACGTTGGAAGCGACAGAATTGCGATCCGAGCAACCGTTGACGAGAAAATCACGAGCATTCCCAAATCCTGATCTCGTGTTTTTTTAACTCCAGAACCGTGTTTGTGCATTTCTCAAGACTAATTCCGACGTAAAATGACACGAGGAATACGTTGGAGGCGACAGAATTGCGATCCGAGCAACCGTTGACGAGAAAATCGCCAGCGTTACCAAAACCTGATCTCGTGTTTTTGGAAATCCAGAAATGCTTGCGTGCATTTCTCATGACTATTTCCGACGTAAAATGACGCGAGGAACACGTTGGAAGCGACAGAATTGCGATCCGAGCAACCGTTGACGAGAAAATCACGAGCATTCCCAAATCCTGATCTCGTGTTTTTTTAACTCCAGAACCGTGTTTGTGCATTTCTCAAGACTAATTCCGACGTAAAATGACACGAGGAATACGTTGGAGGCGACAGAATTGCGATCCGAGCAACCGTTGACGAGAAAATCGCCAGCGTTACCAAAACCTGATCTCGTGTTTTTGGAAATCCAGAAATGCTTGCGTGCATTTCTCATGACTATTTCCGACGTAAAATGACGCGAGGAACACGCTGGAAACGACAGAATTGCGTTCCGAGCAACCGTTGACGAGAAAATCGCGAGCATTCCCAAATCCTGATCTCGTGTTTTTTGAACTCCAGAACCGTGTTTGTGCATTTCTCAAGACTAATTCCGACGTAAAATGACACGAGGAATACGTTGAAAGCGACAGAATTGCGTTCCGAGCAACCGTTGACGAGAAAATCGCGAGCATTCCCAAATCCTGATCTCGTGTTTTTTGGACTCCAGAACCGTGTTTGTGCATTTCTCAAGACTAATTCCGACGTAAAATGGCACGAGGAATACGTTGAAAGCGACAGAATTTCGTTCAGAGCAACCGTTGACGAGAAAATCGCGAGCATTCCCAAATCCTGATCTCGTGTTTTTTGGACTGCAGAACCGTGTTTGTGCATTTCTCAAGACTAATTCCGACGTAAAATGGCACGAGGAATACGTTGGAAGCGACAGAATTGCGTTCCGAGCAACCGTTGACGAGAAAATCGCGAGCATTCCCAAATCCTGATCTCGTGTTTTTTGAACTCCAGAACCGTGTTTGTGCATTTCTCAAGACTAATTCCGACGTAAAATGACACGAGGAATACGTTGAAAGCGACAGAATTGCGTTCCGAGCAACCGTTGACGAGAAAATCGCGAGCATTCCCAAATCCTGATCTCGTGTTTTTTGGACTCCAGAACCGTGTTTGTGCATTTCTCAAGACTAATTCCGACGTAAAATGGCACGAGGAATACGTTGGAAGTGACAGAATTGCGTTCCGAGCAACCGTTGACGAGAAAAACGCGAGCATTCCCAAATCCTGATCTCGTGTTTTTTGAACTCCAGAACCGTGTTTGTGCATTTCTCAAGACTAATTCCGACGTAAAATGACACGAGGAATACGTTGGAAGCGACAGAATTGCGATCCGAGAAACCGTTGACGAGAAAATCGCGAGCATTCCCAAAACCTGAATTCGTGTTTTTTGGACTCCAAAACCGTGTTTGTGCATTTCTCATGACTAATTCCGACGTAAAACGACGCGAGGGACACGTTGGAAGCGACAGAATTGCGATCCGAGAAACCTTTGACGAGAAAATCGCGAGCATTTCCAAATCCCGATCTCGTGTTTTTTGAACTCCAGAACCGTGTTTGTGCATTTCTCAAGACTAATTCCGACGTAAAATGACACGAGGAATACGTTGGAAGCGACAGAATTGCGATCCGAGAAACCGTTGACGAGAAAATCGCGAGCATTCCCAAAACCTGATCTCGTGTTTTTTGGACTCCAGAACCGTGTTTGTGCATTTCTCATGACTAATTCCGACGTAAAACGACGCGAGGAACACGTTGGAAGCGACAGAATTGCGATCCGAGAAACCGTTGACGAGAAAATCGCGAGCATTACCAAAACCTGATCTCGTGCTTTTGGAAATCCAGAAATGCTTGCGTGCATTTCTCATGACTATTTCCGACGTAAAATGACGCGAGGAACACGTTGGAAGCGACAGAATTGCGATCCGAGCAACCGTTGACGAGAAAATCACGAGCATTCCCAAATCCTGATCTCGTGTTTTTTTAACTCCAGAACCGTGTTTGTGCATTTCTCAAGACTAATTCCGACGTAAAATGACACGAGGAATACGTTGGAGGCGACAGAATTGCGATCCGAGCAACCGTTGACGAGAAAATCGCCAGCGTTACCAAAACCTGATCTCGTGTTTTTGGAAATCCAGAAATGCTTGCGTGCATTTCTCATGACTATTTCCGACGTAAAATGACGCGAGGAACACGTTGGAAGCGACAGAATTGCGATCCGAGCAACCGTTGACGAGAAAATCACGAGCATTCCCAAATCCTGATCTCGTGTTTTTTTAACTCCAGAACCGTGTTTGTGCATTTCTCAAGACTAATTCCGACGTAAAATGACACGAGGAATACGTTGGAGGCGACAGAATTGCGATCCGAGCAACCGTTCACGAGAAAATCGCCAGCGTTACCAAAACCTGATCTCGTGTTTTTGGAAATCCAGAAATGCTTGCGTGCATTTCTCATGACTATTTCCGACGTAAAATGACGCGAGGAACACGCTGGAAACGACAGAATTGCGTTCCGAGCAACCGTTGACGAGAAAATCGCGAGCATTCCCAAATCCTGATCTCGTGTTTTTTGAACTCCAGAACCGTGTTTGTGCATTTCTCAAGACTAATTCCGACGTAAAATGACACGAGGAATACGTTGAAAGCGACAGAATTGCGTTCTGAGCAACCGTTGACGAGAAAATCGCGAGCATTCCCAAATCCTGATCTCGTGTTTTTTGGACTCCAGAACCGTGTTTGTGCATTTCTCAAGACTAATTCCGACGTAAAATGGCACGAGGAATACGTTGAAAGCGACAGAATTGCGTTCCGAGCAACCGTTGACGAGAAAATCGCGAGCATTCCCAAATCCTGATCTCGTGTTTTTTGAACTCCAGAACCGTGTTTGTGCATTTCTCAAGACTAATTCCGACGTAAAATGACACGAGGAATACGTTGAAAGCGACAGAATTGCGTTCCGAGCAACCGTTGACGAGAAAATCGCGAGCATTCCCAAATCCTGATCTCGTGTTTTTTGGACTCCAGAACCGTGTTTGTGCATTTCTCAAGACTAATTCCGACGTAAAATGGCACGAGGAATACGTTGAAAGCGACAGAATTTCGTTCCGAGCAACCGTTGACGAGAAAATCGCGAGCATTCCCAAATCCTGATCTCGTGTTTTTTGGACTGCAGAACCGTGTTTGTGCATTTCTCAAGACTAATTCCGACGTAAAATGGCACGAGGAATACGTTGGAAGCGACAGAATTGCGTTCCGCGCAACCGTTGACGAGAAAATCGCGAGCATTCCCAAATCCTGATCTCGTGTTTTTTGAACTCCAGAACCGTGTTTGTGCATTTCTCAAGACTAATTCCGACGTAAAATGGCACGAGGAATACGTTGGAAGCGACAGAATTGCGATCCGAGAAACCCTTGACGAGAAAATCGCGAGCATTCCCAAAACCTGAATTCGTGTTTTTTGGACTCCAGAACCGTGTTTGTGCGTTTCTCATGACTAATTCCGACGTAAAACGACGCGAGGAACACGTTGGAAGCGACAGAATCGCGATCCGAGAAACCTTTGACGAGAAAATCGCGAGCATTTCCAAATCCCGATCTCGTGTTTTTTGAACTCCAGAACCGTGTTTGTGCATTTCTCAAGACTAATTCCGACGTAAAATGACACGAGGAATACGTTGAAAGCGACAGAATTGCGTTCCGAGCAACCGTTGACGAGAAAATCGCGAGCATTCCCAAATCCTGATCTCGTGTTTTTTGGACTCCAGAACCGTGTTTGTGCATTTCTCAAGACTAATTCCGACGTAAAATGGCACGAGGAATACGTTGGAAGTGACAGAATTGCGTTCCGAGCAACCGTTGACGAGAAAATCGCGAGCATTCCCAAATCCTGATCTCGTGTTTTTTGAACTCCAGAACCGTGTTTGTGCATTTCTCAAGACTAATTCCGACGTAAAATGACACGAGGAATACGTTGGAAGCGACAGAATTGCGATCCGAGAAACCGTTGACGAGAAAATCGCGAGCATTCCCAAAACCTGAATTCGTGTTTTTTGGACTCCAGAACCGTGTTTGTGCATTTCTCAAGACTAATTCCGACGTAAAATGACACGAGGAATACGTTGGAGGCGACAGAATTGCGATCCGAGCAACCGTTGACGAGAAAATCGCCAGCGTTACCAAAACCTGATCTCGTGTTTTTGGAAATCCAGAAATGCTTGCGTGCATTTCTCATGACTATTTCCGACGTAAAATGACGCGAGGAACACGTTGCAAGCGACAGAATTGCGATCCGAGCAACCGTTGACGAGAAAATCACGAGCATTCCCAAATCCTGATCTCGTGTTTTTTTAACTCCAGAACCGTGTTTGTGCATTTCTCAAGACTAATTCCGACGTAAAATGACACGAGGAATACGTTGGAGCCGACAGAATTGCGATCCGAGCAACCGTTGACGAGAAAATCGCCAGCGTTACCAAAACCTGATCTCGTGTTTTTGGAAATCCAGAAATGCTTGCGTGCATTTCTCATGACTATTTCCGACGTAAAATGACGCGAGGAACACGCTGGAAACGACAGAATTGCGTTCCGAGCAACCGTTGACGAGAAAATCGCGAGCATTCCCAAATCCTGATCTCGTGTTTTTTGAACTCCAGAACCGTGTTTGTGCATTTCTCAAGACTAATTCCGACGTAAAATGACACGAGGAATACGTTGAAAGCGACAGAATTGCGTTCCGAGCAACCGTTGACGAGAAAATCGCGAGCATTCCCAAATCCTGATCTCGTGTTTTTTGGACTCCAGAACCGTGTTTGTGCATTTCTCAAGACTAATTCCGACGTAAAATGGCACGAGGAATACGTTGAAAGCGACAGAATTTCGTTCCGAGCAACCGTTGACGAGAAAATCGCGAGCATTCCCAAATCCTGATCTCGTGTTTTTTGGACTGCAGAACCGTGTTTGTGCATTTCTCAAGACTAATTCCGACGTAAAATGGCACGAGGAATACGTTGGAAGCGACAGAATTGCGTTCCGAGCAACCGTTGACGAGAAAATCACGAGCATTCCCAAATCCTGATCTCGTGTTTTTTGAACTCCAGAACCGTGTTTGTGCATTTCTCAAGACTAATTCCGACGTAAAATGGCACGAGGAATACGTTGGAAGCGACAGAATTGCGATCCGAGAAACCCTTGACGAGAAAATCGCGAGCATTCCCAAAACCTGAATTCGTGTTTTTTGGACTCCAGAACCGTGTTTGTGCGTTTCTCATGACTAATTCCGACGTAAAACGACGCGAGGAACACGTTGGAAGCGACAGAATCGCGATCCGAGAAACCTTTGACGAGAAAATCGCGAGCATTTCCAAATCTCGATCTCGTGTTTTTTGAACTCCAGAACCGTGTTTGTGCATTTCTCAAGACTAATTCCGACGTAAAATGACACGAGGAATACGTTGAAAGCGACAGAATTGCGTTCCGAGCAACCGTTGACGAGAAAATCGCGAGCATTCCCAAATCCTGATCTCGTGTTTTTTGGACTCCAGAACCGTGTTTGTGCATTTCTCAAGACTAATTCCGACGTAAAATGGCACGAGGAATACGTTGGAAGTGACAGAATTGCGTTCCGAGCAACCGTTGACGAGAAAATCGCGAGCATTCCCAAATCCTGATCTCGTGTTTTTTGAACTCCAGAACCGTGTTTGTGCATTTCTCAAGACTAATTCCGACGTAAAATGACACGAGGAATACGTTGGAAGCGACAGAATTGCGATCCGAGAAACCGTTGACGAGAAAATCGCGAGCATTCCCAAAACCTGAATTCGTGTTTTTTGGACTCCAGAACCGTGTTTGTGCATTTCTCAAGACTAATTCCGACGTAAAATGACACGAGGAATACGTTGGAGGCGACAGAATTGCGATCCGAGCAACCGTTGACGAGAAAATCGCCAGCGTTACCAAAACCTGATCTCGTGTTTTTGGAAATCCAGAAATGCTTGCGTGCATTTCTCATGACTATTTCCGACGTAAAATGACGCGAGGAACACGCTGGAAACGACAGAATTACGTTCCGAGCAACCGTTGACGAGAAAATCGGGAGCATTCCCAAATCCTGATCTCGTGTTTTTTGAACTCCAGAACCGTGTTTGTGCATTTCTCAAGACTAATTCCGACGTAAAATGACACGAGGAATACGTTGAAAGCGACAGAATTGCGTTCCGAGCAACCGTTGACGAGAAAATCGCGAGCATTCCCAAATCCTGATCTCGTGTTTTTTGGACTCCAGAACCGTGTTTGTGCATTTCTCAAGACTAATTCCGACGTAAAATGGCACGAGGAATACGTTGAAAGCGACAGAATTTCGTTCCGAGCAACCGTTGACGAGAAAATCGCGAGCATTCCCAAATCCTGATCTCGTGTTTTTTGGACTGCAGAACCGTGTTTGTGCATTTCTCAAGACTAATTCCGACGTAAAATGGCACGAGGAATACGTTGGAAGCGACAGAATTGCGTTCCGAGCAACCGTTGACGAGAAAATCGCGAGCATTCCCAAATCCTGATCTCGTGTTTTTTGAACTCCAGAACCGTGTTTGTGCATTTCTCAAGACTAATTCCGACGTAAAATGGCACGAGGAATACGTTGGAAGCGACAGAATTGCGATCCGAGAAACCCTTGACGAGAAAATCGCGAGCATTCCCAAAACCTGAATTCGTGTTTTTTGGACTCCAGAACCGTGTTTGTGCGTTTCTCATGACTAATTCCGACGTAAAACGACGCGAGGAACACGTTGGAAGCGACAGAATCGCGATCCGAGAAACCTTTGACGAGAAAATCGCGAGCATTTCCAAATCCCGATCTCGTGTTTTTTTAACTCCAGAACCGTGTTTGTGCATTTCTCAAGACTAATTCCGACGTAAAATGACACGACGAATACGTTGAAAGCGACAGAATTGCGTTCCGAGCAACCGTTGACGAGAAAATCGCGAGCATTCCCAAATCCTGATCTCGTGTTTTTTGGACTCCAGAACCGTGTTTGTGCATTTCTCAAGACTAATTCCGACGTAAAATGGCACGAGGAATACGTTGGAAGTGACAGAATTGCGTTCCGAGCAACCGTTGACGAGAAAATCGCGAGCATTCCCAAATCCTGATCTCGTGTTTTTTGAACTCCAGAACCGTGTTTGTGCATTTCTCAAGACTAATTCCGACGTAAAATGACACGAGGAATACGTTGGAAGCGACAGAATTGCGATCCGAGAAACCGTTGACGAGAAAATCGCGAGCATTCCCAAAACCTAAATTCGTGTTTTTTGGACTCCAGAACCGTGTTTGTGCATTTCTCATGACTAATTCCGACGTTAAACGACGCGAGGGACACGTTGGAAGCGACAGAATTGCGATCCGAGAAACCTTTGACGAGAAAATCGCGAGCATTTCCAAATCCCGATCTCGTGTTTTTTGAACTCCAGAACCGTGTTTGTGCATTTCTCAAGACTAATTCCGACGTAAAATGACACGAGGAATACGTTGGAAGCGACAGAATTGCGATCCGAGAAACCGTTGACGAGAAAATCGCGAGCATTCCCAAAACCTGATCTCGTGTTTTTTGGACTCCAGAACCGTGTTTGTGCATTTCTCATGACTAATTCCGACGTAAAACGACGCGAGGAACACGTTGGAAGCGACAGAATTGCGATCCGAGAAACCGTTGACGAGAAAATCGCGAGCATTACCAAAACCTGATCTCGTGCTTTTGGAAATCCAGAAATGCTTGCGTGCATTTCTCATGACTATTTCCGACGTAAAATGACGCGAGGAACACGTTGGAAGCGACAGAATTGCGATCCGAGCAACCGTTGACGAGAAAATCACGAGCATTCCCAAATCCTGATCTCGTGTTTTTTTAACTCCAGAACCGTGTTTGTGCATTTCTCAAGACTAATTCCGACGTAAAATGACACGAGGAATACGTTGGAGGCGACAGAATTGCGATCCGAGCAACCGTTGACGAGAAAATCGCCAGCGTTACCAAAACCTGATCTCGTGTTTTTGGAAATCCAGAAATGCTTGCGTGCATTTCTCATGACTATTTCCGACGTAAAATGACGCGAGGAACACGTTGGAAGCGACAGAATTGCGATCCGAGCAACCGTTGACGAGAAAATCACGAGCATTCCCAAATCCTGATCTCGTGTTTTTTTAACTCCAGAACCGTGTTTGTGCATTTCTCAAGACTAATTCCGACGTAAAATGACACGAGGAATACGTTGGAGGCGACAGAATTGCGATCCGAGCAACCGTTGACGAGAAAATCGCCAGCGTTACCAAAACCTGATCTCGTGTTTTTGGAAATCCAGAAATGCTTGCGTGCATTTCTCATGACTATTTCCGACGTAAAATGACGCGAGGAACACGCTGGAAACGACAGAATTGCGTTCCGAGCAACCGTTGACGAGAAAATCGCGAGCATTCCCAAATCCTGATCTCGTGTTTTTTGAACTCCAGAACCGTGTTTGTGCATTTCTCAAGACTAATTCCGACGTAAAATGACACGAGGAATACGTTGAAAGCGACAGAATTGCGTTCCGAGCAACCGTTGACGAGAAAATCGCGAGCATTCCCAAATCCTGATCTCGTGTTTTTTGGACTCCAGAACCGTGTTTGTGCATTTCTCAAGACTAATTCCGACGTAAAATGGCACGAGGAATACGTTGAAAGCGACAGAATTTCGTTCAGAGCAACCGTTGACGAGAAAATCGCGAGCATTCCCAAATCCTGATCTCGTGTTTTTTGGACTGCAGAACCGTGTTTGTGCATTTCTCAAGACTAATTCCGACGTAAAATGGCACGAGGAATACGTTGGAAGCGACAGAATTGCGTTCCGAGCAACCGTTGACGAGAAAATCGCGAGCATTCCCAAATCCTGATCTCGTGTTTTTTGAACTCCAGAACCGTGTTTGTGCATTTCTCAAGACTAATTCCGACGTAAAATGACACGAGGAATACGTTGAAAGCGACAGAATTGCGTTCCGAGCAACCGTTGACGAGAAAATCGCGAGCATTCCCAAATCCTGATCTCGTGTTTTTTGGACTCCAGAACCGTGTTTGTGCATTTCTCAAGACTAATTCCGACGTAAAATGGCACGAGGAATACGTTGAAAGCGACAGAATTTCGTTCCGAGCAACCGTTGGCGAGAAAATCGCGAGCATTCCCAAATCCTGATCTCGTGTTTTTTGGACTGCAGAACCGTGTTTGTGCATTTCTCAAGACTAATTCCGACGTAAAATGGCACGAGGAATACGTTGGAAGCGACAGAATTGCGTTCCGAGCAACCGTTGACGAGAAAATCGCGAGCATTCCCAAATCCTGATCTCGTGTTTTTTGAACTCCAGAACCGTGTTTGTGCATTTCTCAAGACTAATTCCGACGTAAAATGGCACGAGGAATACGTTGGAAGCGACAGAATTGCGATCCGAGAAACCCTTGACGAGAAAATCGCGAGCATTCCCAAAACCTGAATTCGTGTTTTTTGGACTCCAGAACCGTGTTTGTGCGTTTCTCATGACTAATTCCGACGTAAAACGACGCGAGGAACACGTTGGAAGCGACAGAATCGCGATCCGAGAAACCTTTGACGAGAAAATCGCGAGCATTTCCAAATCCCGATCTCGTGTTTTTTGAACTCCAGAACCGTGTTTGTGCATTTCTCAAGACTAATTCCGACGTAAAATGACACGAGGAATACGTTGAAAGCGACAGAATTGCGTTCCGAGCAACCGTTGACGAGAAAATCGCGAGCATTCCCAAATCCTGATCTCGTGTTTTTTGGACTCCAGAACCGTGTTTGTGCATTTCTCAAGACTAATTCCGACGTAAAATGGCACGAGGAATACGTTGGAAGTGACAGAATTGCGTTCCGAGCAACCGTTGACGAGAAAATCGCGAGCATTCCCAAATCCTGATCTCGTGTTTTTTGAACTCCAGAACCGTGTTTGTGCATTTCTCAAGACTAATTCCGACGTAAAATGACACGAGGAATACGTTGGAAGCGACAGAATTGCGATCCGAGAAACCGTTGACGAGAAAATCGCGAGCATTCCCAAAACCTGAATTCGTGTTTTTTGGACTCCAGAACCGTGTTTGTGCATTTCTCAAGACTAATTCCGACGTAAAATGACACGAGGAATACGTTGGAGGCGACAGAATTGCGATCCGAGCAACCGTTGACGAGAAAATCGCCAGCGTTACCAAAACCTGATCTCGTGTTTTTGGAAATCCAGAAATGCTTGCGTGCATTTCTCATGACTATTTCCGACGTAAAATGACGCGAGGAACACGTTGCAAGCGACAGAATTGCGATCCGAGCAACCGTTGACGAGAAAATCACGAGCATTCCCAAATCCTGATCTCGTGTTTTTTTAACTCCAGAACCGTGTTTGTGCATTTCTCAAGACTAATTCCGACGTAAAATGACACGAGGAATACGTTGGAGCCGACAGAATTGCGATCCGAGCAACCGTTGACGAGAAAATCGCCAGCGTTACCAAAACCTGATCTCGTGTTTTTGGAAATCCAGAAATGCTTGCGTGCATTTCTCATGACTATTTCCGACGTAAAATGACGCGAGGAACACGCTGGAAACGACAGAATTGCGTTCCGAGCAACCGTTGACGAGAAAATCGCGAGCATTCCCAAATCCTGATCTCGTGTTTTTTGAACTCCAGAACCGTGTTTGTGCATTTCTCAAGACTAATTCCGACGTAAAATGACACGAGGAATACGTTGAAAGCGACAGAATTGCGTTCCGAGCAACCGTTGACGAGAAAATCGCGAGCATTCCCAAATCCTGATCTCGTGTTTTTTGGACTCCAGAACCGTGTTTGTGCATTTCTCAAGACTAATTCCGACGTAAAATGGCACGAGGAATACGTTGAAAGCGACAGAATTTCGTTCCGAGCAACCGTTGACGAGAAAATCGCGAGCATTCCCAAATCCTGATCTCGTGTTTTTTGGACTGCAGAACCGTGTTTGTGCATTTCTCAAGACTAATTCCGACGTAAAATGGCACGAGGAATACGTTGGAAGCGACAGAATTGCGTTCCGAGCAACCGTTGACGAGAAAATCACGAGCATTCCCAAATCCTGATCTCGTGTTTTTTGAACTCCAGAACCGTGTTTGTGCATTTCTCAAGACTAATTCCGACGTAAAATGGCACGAGGAATACGTTGGAAGCGACAGAATTGCGATCCGAGAAACCCTTGACGAGAAAATCGCGAGCATTCCCAAAACCTGAATTCGTGTTTTTTGGACTCCAGAACCGTGTTTGTGCGTTTCTCATGACTAATTCCGACGTAAAACGACGCGAGGAACACGTTGGAAGCGACAGAATCGCGATCCGAGAAACCTTTGACGAGAAAATCGCGAGCATTTCCAAATCTCGATCTCGTGTTTTTTGAACTCCAGAACCGTGTTTGTGCATTTCTCAAGACTAATTCCGACGTAAAATGACACGAGGAATACGTTGAAAGCGACAGAATTGCGTTCCGAGCAACCGTTGACGAGAAAATCGCGAGCATTCCCAAATCCTGATCTCGTGTTTTTTGGACTCCAGAACCGTGTTTGTGCATTTCTCAAGACTAATTCCGACGTAAAATGGCACGAGGAATACGTTGGAAGTGACAGAATTGCGTTCCGAGCAACCGTTGACGAGAAAATCGCGAGCATTCCCAAATCCTGATCTCGTGTTTTTTGAACTCCAGAACCGTGTTTGTGCATTTCTCAAGACTAATTCCGACGTATAATGACACGAGGAATACGTTGGAAGCGACAGAATTGCGATCCGAGAAACCGTTGACGAGAAAATCGCGAGCATTCCCAAAACCTGAATTCGTGTTTTTTGGACTCCAGAACCGTGTTTGTGCATTTCTCAAGACTAATTCCGACGTAAAATGACACGAGGAATACGTTGGAGGCGACAGAATTGCGATCCGAGCAACCGTTGACGAGAAAATCGCCAGCGTTACCAAAACCTGATCTCGTGTTTTTGGAAATCCAGAAATGCTTGCGTGCATTTCTCATGACTATTTCCGACGTAAAATGACGCGAGGAACACGCTGGAAACGACAGAATTACGTTCCGAGCAACCGTTGACGAGAAAATCGGGAGCATTCCCAAATCCTGATCTCGTGTTTTTTGAACTCCAGAACCGTGTTTGTGCATTTCTCAAGACTAATTCCGACGTAAAATGACACGAGGAATACGTTGAAAGCGACAGAATTGCGTTCCGAGCAACCGTTGACGAGAAAATCGCGAGCATTCCCAAATCCTGATCTCGTGTTTTTTGGACTCCAGAACCGTGTTTGTGCATTTCTCAAGACTAATTCCGACGTAAAATGGCACGAGGAATACGTTGAAAGCGACAGAATTTCGTTCCGAGCAACCGTTGACGAGAAAATCGCGAGCATTCCCAAATCCTGATCTCGTGTTTTTTGGACTGCAGAACCGTGTTTGTGCATTTCTCAAGACTAATTCCGACGTAAAATGGCACGAGGAATACGTTGGAAGCGACAGAATTGCGTTCCGAGCAACCGTTCACGAGAAAATCGCGAGCATTCCCAAATCCTGATCTCGTGTTTTTTGAACTCCAGAACCGTGTTTGTGCATTTCTCAAGACTAATTCCGACGTAAAATGGCACGAGGAATACGTTGGAAGCGACAGAATTGCGATCCGAGAAACCCTTGACGAGAAAATCGCGAGCATTTCCAAATCTCGATCTCGTGTTTTTTGAACTCCAGAACCGTGTTTGTGCATTTCTCAAGACTAATTCCGACGTAAAATGACACGAGGAATACGTTGAAAGCGACAGAATTGCGTTCCGAGCAACCGTTGACGAGAAAATCGCGAGCATTCCCAAATCCTGATCTCGTGTTTTTTGGACTCCAGAACCGTGTTTGTGCATTTCTCAAGACTAATTCCGACGTAAAATGGCACGAGGAATACGTTGGAAGTGACAGAATTGCGTTCCGAGCAACCGTTGACGAGAAAATCGCGAGCATTCCCAAATCCTGATCTCGTGTTTTTTGAACTCCAGAACCGTGTTTGTGCATTTCTCAAGACTAATTCCGACGTAAAATGACACGAGGAATACGTTGGAAGCGACAGAATTGCGATCCGAGAAACCGTTGACGAGAAAATCGCGAGCATTCCCAAAACCTGAATTCGTGTTTTTTGGACTCCAGAACCGTGTTTGTGCATTTCTCAAGACTAATTCCGACGTAAAATGACACGAGGAATACGTTGGAGGCGACAGAATTGCGATCCGAGCAACCGTTGACGAGAAAATCGCCAGCGTTACCAAAACCTGATCTCGTGTTTTTGGAAATCCAGAAATGCTTGCGTGCATTTCTCATGACTATTTCCGACGTAAAATGACGCGAGGAACACGTTGCAAGCGACAGAATTGCGATCCGAGCAACCGTTGACGAGAAAATCACGAGCATTCCCAAATCCTGATCTCGTGTTTTTTTAACTCCAGAACCGTGTTTGTGCATTTCTCAAGACTAATTCCGACGTAAAATGACACGAGGAATACGTTGGAGCCGACAGAATTGCGATCCGAGCAACCGTTGACGAGAAAATCGCCAGCGTTACCAAAACCTGATCTCGTGTTTTTGGAAATCCAGAAATGCTTGCGTGCATTTCTCATGACTATTTCCGACGTAAAATGACGCGAGGAACACGCTGGAAACGACAGAATTGCGTTCCGAGCAACCGTTGACGAGAAAATCGCGAGCATTCCCAAATCCTGATCTCGTGTTTTTTGAACTCCAGAACCGTGTTTGTGCATTTCTCAAGACTAATTCCGACGTAAAATGACACGAGGAATACGTTGAAAGCGACAGAATTGCGTTCCGAGCAACCGTTGACGAGAAAATCGCGAGCATTCCCAAATCCTGATCTCGTGTTTTTTGGACTCCAGAACCGTGTTTGTGCATTTCTCAAGACTAATTCCGACGTAAAATGGCACGAGGAATACGTTGAAAGCGACAGAATTTCGTTCCGAGCAACCGTTGACGAGAAAATCGCGAGCATTCCCAAATCCTGATCTCGTGTTTTTTGGACTGCAGAACCGTGTTTGTGCATTTCTCAAGACTAATTCCGACGTAAAATGGCACGAGGAATACGTTGGAAGCGACAGAATTGCGTTCCGAGCAACCGTTGACGAGAAAATCACGAGCATTCCCAAATCCTGATCTCGTGTTTTTTGAACTCCAGAACCGTGTTTGTGCATTTCTCAAGACTAATTCCGACGTAAAATGGCACGAGGAATACGTTGGAAGCGACAGAATTGCGATCCGAGAAACCCTTGACGAGAAAATCGCGAGCATTCCCAAAACCTGAATTCGTGTTTTTTGGACTCCAGAACCGTGTTTGTGCGTTTCTCATGACTAATTCCGACGTAAAACGACGCGAGGAACACGTTGGAAGCGACAGAATCGCGATCCGAGAAACCTTTGACGAGAAAATCGCGAGCATTTCCAAATCTCGATCTCGTGTTTTTTGAACTCCAGAACCGTGTTTGTGCATTTCTCAAGACTAATTCCGACGTAAAATGACACGAGGAATACGTTGAAAGCGACAGAATTGCGTTCCGAGCAACCGTTGACGAGAAAATCGCGAGCATTCCCAAATCCTGATCTCGTGTTTTTTGGACTCCAGAACCGTGTTTGTGCATTTCTCAAGACTAATTCCGACGTAAAATGGCACGAGGAATACGTTGGAAGTGACAGAATTGCGTTCCGAGCAACCGTTGACGAGAAAATCGCGAGCATTCCCAAATCCTGATCTCGTGTTTTTTGAACTCCAGAACCGTGTTTGTGCATTTCTCAAGACTAATTCCGACGTAAAATGACACGAGGAATACGTTGGAAGCGACAGAATTGCGATCCGAGAAACCGTTGACGAGAAAATCGCGAGCATTCCCAAAACCTGAATTCGTGTTTTTTGGACTCCAGAACCGTGTTTGTGCATTTCTCAAGACTAATTCCGACGTAAAATGACACGAGGAATACGTTGGAGGCGACAGAATTGCGATCCGAGCAACCGTTGACGAGAAAATCGCCAGCGTTACCAAAACCTGATCTCGTGTTTTTGGAAATCCAGAAATGCTTGCGTGCATTTCTCATGACTATTTCCGACGTAAAATGACGCGAGGAACACGCTGGAAACGACAGAATTACGTTCCGAGCAACCGTTGACGAGAAAATCGGGAGCATTCCCAAATCCTGATCTCGTGTTTTTTGAACTCCAGAACCGTGTTTGTGCATTTCTCAAGACTAATTCCGACGTAAAATGACACGAGGAATACGTTGAAAGCGACAGAATTGCGTTCCGAGCAACCGTTGACGAGAAAATCGCGAGCATTCCCAAATCCTGATCTCGTGTTTTTTGGACTCCAGAACCGTGTTTGTGCATTTCTCAAGACTAATTCCGACGTAAAATGGCACGAGGAATACGTTGAAAGCGACAGAATTTCGTTCCGAGCAACCGTTGACGAGAAAATCGCGAGCATTCCCAAATCCTGATCTCGTGTTTTTTGGACTGCAGAACCGTGTTTGTGCATTTCTCAAGACTAATTCCGACGTAAAATGGCACGAGGAATACGTTGGAAGCGACAGAATTGCGTTCCGAGCAACCGTTGACGAGAAAATCGCGAGCATTCCCAAATCCTGATCTCGTGTTTTTTGAACTCCAGAACCGTGTTTGTGCATTTCTCAAGACTAATTCCGACGTAAAATGGCACGAGGAATACGTTGGAAGCGACAGAATTGCGATCCGAGAAACCCTTGACGAGAAAATCGCGAGCATTTCCAAATCTCGATCTCGTGTTTTTTGAACTCCAGAACCGTGTTTGTGCATTTCTCAAGACTAATTCCGACGTAAAATGACACGAGGAATACGTTGAAAGCGACAGAATTGCGTTCCGAGCAACCGTTGACGAGAAAATCGCGAGCATTCCCAAATCCTGATCTCGTGTTTTTTGGACTCCAGAACCGTGTTTGTGCATTTCTCAAGACTAATTCCGACGTAAAATGGCACGAGGAATACGTTGGAAGTGACAGAATTGCGTTCCGAGCAACCGTTGACGAGAAAATCGCGAGCATTCCCAAATCCTGATCTCGTGTTTTTTGAACTCCAGAACCGTGTTTGTGCATTTCTCAAGACTAATTCCGACGTAAAATGACACGAGGAATACGTTGGAAGCGACAGAATTGCGATCCGAGAAACCGTTGACGAGAAAATCGCGAGCATTCCCAAAACCTGAATTCGTGTTTTTTGGACTCCAGAACCGTGTTTGTGCATTTCTCAAGACTAATTCCGACGTAAAATGACACGAGGAATACGTTGGAGGCGACAGAATTGCGATCCGAGCAACCGTTGACGAGAAAATCGCCAGCGTTACCAAAACCTGATCTCGTGTTTTTGGAAATCCAGAAATGCTTGCGTGCATTTCTCATGACTATTTCCGACGTAAAATGACGCGAGGAACACGCTGGAAACGACAGAATTACGTTCCGAGCAACCGTTGACGAGAAAATCGGGAGCATTCCCAAATCCTGATCTCGTGTTTTTTGAACTCCAGAACCGTGTTTGTGCATTTCTCAAGACTAATTCCGACGTAAAATGACACGAGGAATACGTTGGAAGCGACAGAATTGCGATCCGAGAAACCGTTGACGAGAAAATCGCGAGCATTCCCAAAACCTGAATTCGTGTTTTTTGGACTCCAGAACCGTGTTTGTGCATTTCTCAAGACTAATTCCGACGTAAAATGACACGAGGAATACGTTGGAGGCGACAGAATTGCGATCCGAGCAACCGTTGACGAGAAAATCGCCAGCGTTACCAAAACCTGATCTCGTGTTTTTGGAAATCCAGAAATGCTTGCGTGCATTTCTCATGACTATTTCCGACGTAAAATGACGCGAGGAACACGCTGGAAACGACAGAATTACGTTCCGAGCAACCGTTGACGAGAAAATCGGGAGCATTCCCAAATCCTGATCTCGTGTTTTTTGAACTCCAGAACCGTGTTTGTGCATTTCTCAAGACTAATTCCGACGTAAAATGGCACGAGGAATACGTTGGAAGTGACAGAATTGCGTTCCGAGCAACCGTTGACGAGAAAATCGCGAGCATTCCCAAATCCTGATCTCGTGTTTTTTGAACTCCAGAACCGTGTTTGTGCATTTCTCAAGACTAATTCCGACGTAAAATGACACGAGGAATACGTTGGAAGCGACAGAATTGCGATCCGAGAAACCGTTGACGAGAAAATCGCGAGCATTCCCAAAACCTGAATTCGTGTTTTTTGGACTCCAGAACCGTGTTTGTGCATTTCTCAAGACTAATTCCGACGTAAAATGACACGAGGAATACGTTGGAGGCGACAGAATTGCGATCCGAGCAACCGTTGACGAGAAAATCGCCAGCGTTACCAAAACCTGATCTCGTGTTTTTGGAAATCCAGAAATGCTTGCGTGCATTTCTCATGACTATTTCCGACGTAAAATGACGCGAGGAACACGCTGGAAACGACAGAATTACGTTCCGAGCAACCGTTGACGAGAAAATCGGGAGCATTCCCAAATCCTGATCTCGTGTTTTTTGAACTCCAGAACCGTGTTTGTGCATTTCTCAAGACTAATTCCGACGTAAAATGACACGAGGAATACGTTGAAAGCGACAGAATTGCGTTCCGAGCAACCGTTGACGAGAAAATCGCGAGCATTCCCAAATCCTGATCTCGTGTTTTTTGGACTCCAGAACCGTGTTTGTGCATTTCTCAAGACTAATTCCGACGTAAAATGGCACGAGGAATACGTTGAAAGCGACAGAATTTCGTTCCGAGCAACCGTTGACGAGAAAATCGCGAGCATTCCCAAATCCTGATCTCGTGTTTTTTGGACTGCAGAACCGTGTTTGTGCATTTCTCAAGACTAATTCCGACGTAAAATGACACGAGGAATACGTTGGAAGCGACAGAATTGCGATCCGAGAAACCGTTGACGAGAAAATCGCGAGCATTCCCAAAACCTAAATTCGTGTTTTTTGGACTCCAGAACCGTGTTTGTGCATTTCTCATGACTAATTCCGACGTAAAACGACGCGAGGGACACGTTGGAAGCGACAGAATTGCGATCCGAGAAACCTTTGACGAGAAAATCGCGAGCATTTCCAAATCCCGATCTCGTGTTTTTTGAACTCCAGAACCGTGTTTGTGCATTTCTCAAGACTAATTCCGACGTAAAATGACACGAGGAATACGTTGGAAGCGACAGAATTGCGATCCGAGAAACCGTTGACGAGAAAATCGCGAGCATTCCCAAAACCTGATCTCGTGTTTTTTGGGCTCCAGAACCGTGTTTGTGCATTTCTCATGACTAATTCCGACGTAAAACGACGCGAGGAACACGTTGGAAGCGACAGAATTGCGATCCGAGAAACCGTTGACGAGAAAATCGCGAGCATTACCAAAACCTGATCTCGTGCTTTTGGAAATCCAGAAATGCTTGCGTGCATTTCTCATGACTATTTCCGACGTAAAATGACGCGAGGAACACGTTGGAAGCGACAGAATTGCGATCCGAGCAACCGTTGACGAGAAAATCACGAGCATTCCCAAATCCTGATCTCGTGTTTTTTTAACTCCAGAACCGTGTTTGTGCATTTCTCAAGACTAATTCCGACGTAAAATGGCACGAGGAATACGTTGGAAGCGACAGAATTGCGATCCGAGAAACCCTTGACGAGAAAATCGCGAGCATTCCCAAAACCTGAATTCGTGTTTTTTGGACTCCAGAACCGTGTTTGTGCGTTTCTCATGACTAATTCCGACGTAAAACGACGCGAGGAACACGTTGGAAGCGACAGAATCGCGATCCGAGAAACCTTTGACGAGAAAATCGCGAGCATTTCCAAATCTCGATCTCGTGTTTTTTGAACTCCAGAACCGTGTTTGTGCATTTCTCAAGACTAATTCCGACGTAAAATGACACGAGGAATACGTTGAAAGCGACAGAATTGCGTTCCGAGCAACCGTTGACGAGAAAATCGCGAGCATTCCCAAATCCTGATCTCGTGTTTTTTGGACTCCAGAACCGTGTTTGTGCATTTCTCAAGACTAATTCCGACGTAAAATGGCACGAGGAATACGTTGGAAGTGACAGAATTGCGTTCCGAGCAACCGTTGACGAGAAAATCGCGAGCATTCCCAAATCCTGATCTCGTGTTTTTTGAACTCCAGAACCGTGTTTGTGCATTTCTCAAGACTAATTCCGACGTAAAATGACACGAGGAATACGTTGGAAGCGACAGAATTGCGATCCGAGAAACCGTTGACGAGAAAATCGCGAGCATTCCCAAAACCTGAATTCGTGTTTTTTGGACTCCAGAACCGTGTTTGTGCATTTCTCAAGACTAATTCCGACGTAAAATGACACGAGGAATACGTTGGAGGCGACAGAATTGCGATCCGAGCAACCGTTGACGAGAAAATCGCCAGCGTTACCAAAACCTGATCTCGTGTTTTTGGAAATCCAGAAATGCTTGCGTGCATTTCTCATGACTATTTCCGACGTAAAATGACGCGAGGAACACGCTGGAAACGACAGAATTACGTTCCGAGCAACCGTTGACGAGAAAATCGGGAGCATTCCCAAATCCTGATCTCGTGTTTTTTGAACTCCAGAACCGTGTTTGTGCATTTCTCAAGACTAATTCCGACGTAAAATGACACGAGGAATACGTTGAAAGCGACAGAATTGCGTTCCGAGCAACCGTTGACGAGAAAATCGCGAGCATTCCCAAATCCTGATCTCGTGTTTTTTGGACTCCAGAACCGTGTTTGTGCATTTCTCAAGACTAATTCCGACGTAAAATGGCACGAGGAATACGTTGAAAGCGACAGAATTTCGTTCCGAGCAACCGTTGACGAGAAAATCGCGAGCATTCCCAAATCCTGATCTCGTGTTTTTTGGACTGCAGAACCGTGTTTGTGCATTTCTCAAGACTAATTCCGACGTAAAATGGCACGAGGAATACGTTGGAAGCGACAGAATTGCGTTCCGAGCAACCGTTGACGAGAAAATCGCGAGCATTCCCAAATCCTGATCTCGTGTTTTTTGAACTCCAGAACCGTGTTTGTGCATTTCTCAAGACTAATTCCGACGTAAAATGGCACGAGGAATACGTTGGAAGCGACAGAATTGCGATCCGAGAAACCCTTGACGAGAAAATCGCGAGCATTCCCAAAACCTGAATTCGTGTTTTTTGGACTCCAGAACCGTGTTTGTGCGTTTCTCATGACTAATTCCGACGTAAAACGACGCGAGGAACACGTTGGAAGCGACAGAATCGCGATCCGAGAAACCTTTGACGAGAAAATCGCGAGCATTTCCAAATCCCGATCTCGTGTTTTTTTAACTCCAGAACCGTGTTTGTGCATTTCTCAAGACTAATTCCGACGTAAAATGACACGAGGAATACGTTGAAAGCGACAGAATTGCGTTCCGAGCAACCGTTGACGAGAAAATCGCGAGCATTCCCAAATCCTGATCTCGTGTTTTTTGGACTCCAGAACCGTGTTTGTGCATTTCTCAAGACTAATTCCGACGTAAAATGGCACGAGGAATACGTTGGAAGTGACAGAATTGCGTTCCGAGCAACCGTTGACGAGAAAATCGCGAGCATTCCCAAATCCTGATCTCGTGTTTTTTGAACTCCAGAACCGTGTTTGTGCATTTCTCAAGACTAATTCCGACGTAAAATGACACGAGGAATACGTTGGAAGCGACAGAATTGCGATCCGAGAAACCGTTGACGAGAAAATCGCGAGCATTCCCAAAACCTAAATTCGTGTTTTTTGGACTCCAGAACCGTGTTTGTGCATTTCTCATGACTAATTCCGACGTAAAACGACGCGAGGGACACGTTGGAAGCGACAGAATTGCGATCCGAGAAACCTTTGACGAGAAAATCGCGAGCATTTCCAAATCCCGATCTCGTGTTTTTTGAACTCCAGAACCGTGTTTGTGCATTTCTCAAGACTAATTCCGACGTAAAATGACACGAGGAATACGTTGGAAGCGACAGAATTGCGATCCGAGAAACCGTTGACGAGAAAATCGCGAGCATTCCCAAAACCTGATCTCGTGTTTTTTGGACTCCAGAACCGTGTTTGTGCATTTCTCATGACTAATTCCGACGTAAAACGACGCGAGGAACACGTTGGAAGCGACAGAATTGCGATCCGAGAAACCGTTGACGAGAAAATCGCGAGCATTACCAAAACCTGATCTCGTGCTTTTGGAAATCCAGAAATGCTTGCGTGCATTTCTCATGACTATTTCCGACGTAAAATGACGCGAGGAACACGTTGGAAGCGACAGAATTGCGATCCGAGCAACCGTTGACGAGAAAATCACGAGCATTCCCAAATCCTGATCTCGTGTTTTTTTAACTCCAGAACCGTGTTTGTGCATTTCTCAAGACTAATTCCGACGTAAAATGACACGAGGAATACGTTGGAGGCGACAGAATTGCGATCCGAGCAACCGTTGACGAGAAAATCGCCAGCGTTACCAAAACCTGATCTCGTGTTTTTGGAAATCCAGAAATGCTTGCGTGCATTTCTCATGACTATTTCCGACGTAAAATGACGCGAGGAACACGTTGGAAGCGACAGAATTGCGATCCGAGCAACCGTTGACGAGAAAATCACGAGCATTCCCAAATCCTGATCTCGTGTTTTTTTAACTCCAGAACCGTGTTTGTGCATTTCTCAAGACTAATTCCGACGTAAAATGACACGAGGAATACGTTGGAGGCGACAGAATTGCGATCCGAGCAACCGTTGACGAGAAAATCGCCAGCGTTACCAAAACCTGATCTCGTGTTTTTGGAAATCCAGAAATGCTTGCGTGCATTTCTCATGACTATTTCCGACGTAAAATGACGCGAGGAACACGCTGGAAACGACAGAATTGCGTTCCGAGCAACCGTTGACGAGAAAATCGCGAGCATTCCCAAATCCTGATCTCGTGTTTTTTGAACTCCAGAACCGTGTTTGTGCATTTCTCAAGACTAATTCCGACGTAAAATGACACGAGGAATACGTTGAAAGCGACAGAATTGCGTTCCGAGCAACCGTTGACGAGAAAATCGCGAGCATTCCCAAATCCTGATCTCGTGTTTTTTGGACTCCAGAACCGTGTTTGTGCATTTCTCAAGACTAATTCCGACGTAAAATGGCACGAGGAATACGTTGAAAGCGACAGAATTTCGTTCAGAGCAACCGTTGACGAGAAAATCGCGAGCATTCCCAAATCCTGATCTCGTGTTTTTTGGACTGCAGAACCGTGTTTGTGCATTTCTCAAGACTAATTCCGACGTAAAATGGCACGAGGAATACGTTGGAAGCGACAGAATTGCGTTCCGAGCAACCGTTGACGAGAAAATCGCGAGCATTCCCAAATCCTGATCTCGTGTTTTTTGAACTCCAGAACCGTGTTTGTGCATTTCTCAAGACTAATTCCGACGTAAAATGGCACGAGGAATACGTTGGAAGCGACAGAATTGCGATCCGAGAAACCCTTGACGAGAAAATCGCGAGCATTCCCAAAACCTGAATTCGTGTTTTTTGGACTCCAGAACCGTGTTTGTGCGTTTCTCATGACTAATTCCGACGTAAAACGACGCGAGGAACACGTTGGAAGCGACAGAATCGCGATCCGAGAAACCTTTGACGAGAAAATCGCGAGCATTTCCAAATCCCGATCTCGTGTTTTTTGAACTCCAGAACCGTGTTTGTGCATTTCTCAAGACTAATTCCGACGTAAAATGACACGAGGAATACGTTGAAAGCGACAGAATTGCGTTCCGAGCAACCGTTGACGAGAAAATCGCGAGCATTCCCAAATCCTGATCTCGTGTTTTTTGGACTCCAGAACCGTGTTTGTGCATTTCTCAAGACTAATTCCGACGTAAAATGGCACGAGGAATACGTTGGAAGTGACAGAATTGCGTTCCGAGCAACCGTTGACGAGAAAATCGCGAGCATTCCCAAATCCTGATCTCGTGTTTTTTGAACTCCAGAACCGTGTTTGTGCATTTCTCAAGACTAATTCCGACGTAAAATGACACGAGGAATACGTTGGAAGCGACAGAATTGCGATCCGAGAAACCGTTGACGAGAAAATCGCGAGCATTCCCAAAACCTAAATTCGTGTTTTTTGGACTCCAGAACCGTGTTTGTGCATTTCTCATGACTAATTCCGACGTAAAACGACGCGAGGGACACGTTGGAAGCGACAGAATTGCGATCCGAGAAACCTTTGACGAGAAAATCGCGAGCATTTCCAAATCCCGATCTCGTGTTTTTTGAACTCCAGAACCGTGTTTGTGCATTTCTCAAGACTAATTCCGACGTAAAATGACACGAGGAATACGTTGGAAGCGACAGAATTGCGATCCGAGAAACCGTTGACGAGAAAATCGCGAGCATTCCCAAAACCTGATCTCGTGTTTTTTGGACTCCAGAACCGTGTTTGTGCATTTCTCATGACTAATTCCGACGTAAAACGACGCGAGGAACACGTTGGAAGCGACAGAATTGCGATCCGAGAAACCGTTGACGAGAAAATCGCGAGCATTACCAAAACCTGATCTCGTGCTTTTGGAAATCCAGAAATGCTTGCGTGCATTTCTCATGACTATTTCCGACGTAAAATGACGCGAGGAACACGTTGGAAGCGACAGAATTGCGATCCGAGCAACCGTTGACGAGAAAATCACGAGCATTCCCAAATCCTGATCTCGTGTTTTTTTAACTCCAGAACCGTGTTTGTGCATTTCTCAAGACTAATTCCGACGTAAAATGACACGAGGAATACGTTGGAGGCGACAGAATTGCGATCCGAGCAACCGTTGACGAGAAAATCGCCAGCGTTACCAAAACCTGATCTCGTGTTTTTGGAAATCCAGAAATGCTTGCGTGCATTTCTCATGACTATTTCCGACGTAAAATGACGCGAGGAACACGTTGGAAGCGACAGAATTGCGATCCGAGCAACCGTTGACGAGAAAATCACGAGCATTCCCAAATCCTGATCTCGTGTTTTTTTAACTCCAGAACCGTGTTTGTGCATTTCTCAAGACTAATTCCGACGTAAAATGACACGAGGAATACGTTGGAGGCGACAGAATTGCGATCCGAGCAACCGTTGACGAGAAAATCGCCAGCGTTACCAAAACCTGATCTCGTGTTTTTGGAAATCCAGAAATGCTTGCGTGCATTTCTCATGACTATTTCCGACGTAAAATGACGCGAGGAACACGCTGGAAACGACAGAATTGCGTTCCGAGCAACCGTTGACGAGAAAATCGCGAGCATTCCCAAATCCTGATCTCGTGTTTTTTGAACTCCAGAACCGTGTTTGTGCATTTCTCAAGACTAATTCCGACGTAAAATGACACGAGGAATACGTTGAAAGCGACAGAATTGCGTTCCGAGCAACCGTTGACGAGAAAATCGCGAGCATTCCCAAATCCTGATCTCGTGTTTTTTGGACTCCAGAACCGTGTTTGTGCATTTCTCAAGACTAATTCCGACGTAAAATGGCACGAGGAATACGTTGAAAGCGACAGAATTTCGTTCAGAGCAACCGTTGACGAGAAAATCGCGAGCATTCCCAAATCCTGATCTCGTGTTTTTTGGACTGCAGAACCGTGTTTGTGCATTTCTCAAGACTAATTCCGACGTAAAATGGCACGAGGAATACGTTGGAAGCGACAGAATTGCGTTCCGAGCAACCGTTGACGAGAAAATCGCGAGCATTCCCAAATCCTGATCTCGTGTTTTTTGAACTCCAGAACCGTGTTTGTGCATTTCTCAAGACTAATTCCGACGTAAAATGGCACGAGGAATACGTTGGAAGCGACAGAATTGCGATCCGAGAAACCCTTGACGAGAAAATCGCGAGCATTCCCAAAACCTGAATTCGTGTTTTTTGGACTCCAGAACCGTGTTTGTGCGTTTCTCATGACTAATTCCGACGTAAAACGACGCGAGGAACACGTTGGAAGCGACAGAATCGCGATCCGAGAAACCTTTGACGAGAAAATCGCGAGCATTTCCAAATCCCGATCTCGTGTTTTTTGAACTCCAGAACCGTGTTTGTGCATTTCTCAAGACTAATTCCGACGTAAAATGACACGAGGAATACGTTGAAAGCGACAGAATTGCGTTCCGAGCAACCGTTGACGAGAAAATCGCGAGCATTCCCAAATCCTGATCTCGTGTTTTTTGGACTCCAGAACCGTGTTTGTGCATTTCTCAAGACTAATTCCGACGTAAAATGACACGAGGAATACGTTGGAGGCGACAGAATTGCGATCCGAGCAACCGTTGACGAGAAAATCGCCAGCGTTACCAAAACCTGATCTCGTGTTTTTGGAAATCCAGAAATGCTTGCGTGCATTTCTCATGACTATTTCCGACGTAAAATGACGCGAGGAACACGTTGGAAGCGACAGAATTGCGATCCGAGCAACCGTTGACGAGAAAATCACGAGCATTCCCAAATCCTGATCTCGTGTTTTTTTAACTCCAGAACCGTGTTTGTGCATTTCTCAAGACTAATTCCGACGTAAAATGACACGAGGAATACGTTGGAGGCGACAGAATTGCGATCCGAGCAACCGTTGACGAGAAAATCGCCAGCGTTACCAAAACCTGATCTCGTGTTTTTGGAAATCCAGAAATGCTTGCGTGCATTTCTCATGACTATTTCCGACGTAAAATGACGCGAGGAACACGCTGGAAACGACAGAATTGCGTTCCGAGCAACCGTTGACGAGAAAATCGCGAGCATTCCCAAATCCTGATCTCGTGTTTTTTGGACTCCAGAACCGTGTTTGTGCATTTCTCAAGACTAATTCCGACGTAAAATGGCACGAGGAATACGTTGAAAGCGACAGAATTTCGTTCAGAGCAACCGTTGACGAGAAAATCGCGAGCATTCCCAAATCCTGATCTCGTGTTTTTTGGACTGCAGAACCGTGTTTGTGCATTTCTCAAGACTAATTCCGACGTAAAATGGCACGAGGAATACGTTGGAAGCGACAGAATTGCGATCCGAGAAACCCTTGACGAGAAAATCGCGAGCATTCCCAAAACCTGAATTCGTGTTTTTTGGACTCCAGAACCGTGTTTGTGCGTTTCTCATGACTAATTCCGACGTAAAACGACGCGAGGAACACGTTGGAAGCGACAGAATCGCGATCCGAGAAACCTTTGACGAGAAAATCGCGAGCATTTCCAAATCCCGATCTCGTGTTTTTTGAACTCCAGAACCGTGTTTGTGCATTTCTCAAGACTAATTCCGACGTAAAATGACACGAGGAATACGTTGAAAGCGACAGAATTGCGTTCCGAGCAACCGTTGACGAGAAAATCGCGAGCATTCCCAAATCCTGATCTCGTGTTTTTTGGACTCCAGAACCGTGTTTGTGCATTTCTCAAGACTAATTCCGACGTAAAATGGCACGAGGTATACGTTGGAAGTGACAGAATTGCGTTCCGAGCAACCGTTGACGAGAAAATCGCGAGCATTCCCAAATCCTGATCTCGTGTTTTTTGAACTCCAGAACCGTGTTTGTGCATTTCTCAAGACTAATTCCGACGTAAAATGACACGAGGAATACGTTGGAAGCGACAGAATTGCGATCCGAGAAACCGTTGACGAGAAAATCGCGAGCATTCCCAAAACCTGAATTCGTGTTTTTTGGACTCCAGAACCGTGTTTGTGCATTTCTCATGACTAATTCCGACGTAAAACGACGCGAGGGACACGTTGGAAGCGACAGAATTGCGATCCGAGAAACCTTTGACGAGAAAATCGCGAGCATTTCCAAATCCCGATCTCGTGTTTTTTGAACTCCAGAACCGTGTTTGTGCATTTCTCAAGACTAATTCCGACGTAAAATGACACGAGGAACACGTTGGAAGCGACAGAATTGCGATCCGAGAAACCTTTGACGAGAAAATCGCGAGCACTTCCAAATCCCGATCTCGTGTTTTTTGAACTCCAGAACCGTGTTTGTGCATTTCTCAAGACTAATTCCGACGTAAAATGACACGAGGAATACGTTGGAAGCGACAGAATTGCGATCCGAGAAACCGTTGACGAGAAAATCGCGAGCATTCCCAAAACCTGAATTCGTGTTTTTTGGACTCCAGAACCGTGTTTGTGCGTTTCTCATGACTAATTCCGACGTAAAGCGACGCGAGGAACACGTTGGAAGCGACAGAATTGCGATCCGAGAAAATCGCGAGCATTTCCAAATCCCGATCTCGTGTTTTTTGAACTCCAGAACCGTGTTTGTGCATTTCTCAAGACTAATTCCGACGTAAAATGACACGAGGAATACGTTGGAAGCGACAGAATTGCGATCCGAGAAACCGTTGACGAGAAAATCGCGAGCATTCCCAAAACCTGATCTCGTGTTTTTTGGACTCCAGAACCGTGTTTGTGCATTTCTCATGACTAATTCCGACGTAAAACGACGCGAGGAACACGTTGGAAGCGACAGAATTGCGATCCGAGAAACTTTTGACGAGAAAATCGCGAGCACTTCCAAATCCCGATCTCGTGTTTTTTGAACTCCAGAACCGTGTTTGTGCATTTCTCAAGACTAATTGCGACGTAAAATGACACGAGGAATACGTTGAAAGCGACAGAATTGCGTTCCGAGCAACCGTTGACGAGAAAATCGCGAGCATTCCCAAATCCTGATCTCGTGTTTTTTGGACTCCAGAACCGTGTTTGTGCATTTCTCACGACTAATTCCGAGGTGAAATAGCACGAGGAATACGTTGGAAGCGACAGAATTGCGTTCCGAGCAACCGTTGACGAGAAAATCGCGAGCATTCCCAAATCCTGATCTCGTGTTTTTTGAACTCCAGAACCGTGTTTGTGCATTTCTCAAGACTAATTCCGACGTAAAATGGCACGAGGAATACGTTGGAAGCGACAGAATTGCGATCCGAGAAACCCTTGACGAGAAAATCGCGAGCATTCCCAAAACCTGAATTCGTGTTTTTTGGACTCCAGAACCGTGTTTGTGCGTTTCTCATGACTAATTCCGACGTAAAACGACGCGAGGAACACGTTGGAAGCGACAGAATAGCGATCCGAGAAACCTTTGACGAGAAAATCGCGAGCATTCCCAAAACCTGATCTCGTGTTTTTTGGACTCCAGAAACGTTTACGTGCACTGCTCGTGACTGTTTCCGACGTAAAATGGCGCGAGGAACGCGTCGGAAGCGACAGAATTGCGATCCGAGCAACCGTTGACGAGAAAATCGCAAGCATTCCCAAAACCTGAACTCGTGTTTTTTGGACTCCAGAAACGTTTTCGTGCATTTCTCGTGACTGTTTCCGATGTAAAATGACGCGAGGAAGACGTTGGAAGCGACCGAATTGCGCTCCGAGCAACCGTTGACGAGAAAATCGCGAGCATTCCCAAATCCTGATCTCGTGTTTTTTGAACTCCAGAACCGTGTTTGTGCATTTCTCAAGACTAATTCCGACGTAAAATGACACGAGGAATACGTTGGAAGCGACTGAATTGCGATCCGAGAAACCGTTGACGAGAAAATCGCGAGCATTCCGAAAACCTGAATTCGTGTTTTTTGGACTCCAGAACCGTGTTTGTGCATTTCTCATGACTAATTCCGACGTAAAACGACGCGAGGAACACGTTGGAAGCGACAGAATTGCGATCCGAGAAACCTTTGACGAGAAAATCGCGAGCATTTCCAAATCCCGATCTCGTGTTTTTTGAACTCCAGAACCGTGTTTGTGCATTTCTCAAGACTAATTCCGACGTAAAATGACACGAGGAATACGTTGGAAGCGACAGAATTGTGTTCCGAGCAACCGTTGACGAGAAAATCGCGAGCATTCCCAAATCCTGATCTCGTGTTTTTTTAACTCCAGAACCGTGTTTGTGCATTTCTCAAGACTAATTCCGACGAAAAATGACACGAGGAATACGTTGGAAGCGACAGAATTGCGATCCGAGCAACCGTTGACGAGAAAATCGCGAGCATTACCAAAACCTGATCTCGTGTTTTTGGAAATCCAGAAATGCTTGCGTGCATTTCTCATGACTATTTCCGACGTAAAATGACGCGAGAAACACGCTGGAAACGACAGAATTGCGTTCCGAGCAACCGTTGACGAGAAAATCGCGAGCATTCCCAAATCCTGATCTCGTGTTTTTTGAACTCCAGAACCGTGTTTGTGCATTTCTCAAGACTAATTCCGACGTAAAATGACACGAGGAATACGTTGAAAGCGACAGAATTGCGTTCCGAGCAACCGTTGACGAGAAAATCGCGAGCATTCCCAAATCCTGATCTCGTGTTTTTTGGACTCCAGAACCGTGTTTGTGCATTTCTCAAGACTAATTCCGACGTAAAATGGCACGAGGAATACGTTGAAAGCGACAGAATTTCGTTCCGAGCAACCGTTGACGAGAAAATCGCGAGCATTCCCAAATCCTGATCTCGTGTTTTTTTCGACTGCAGAACCGTGTTTGTGCATTTCTCAAGACTAATTCCGACGTAAAATGGCACGAGGAATACGTTGGAAGCGACAGAATTGCGATCCGAGAAACCGTTGACGAGAAAATCGCGAGCATTCCCAAAACCTGAATTCGTGTTTTTTGGACTCCAGAACCGTGTTTGTGCGTTTCTCATGACTAATTCCGACGTAAAGCGACGCGAGGAACACGTTGGAAGCGACAGAATTGCGATCCGAGAAAATCGCGAGCATTTCCAAATCCCGATCTCGTGTTTTTTGAACTCCAGAACCGTGTTTGTGCATTTCTCAAGACTAATTCCGACGTAAAATGACACGAGGAATACGTTGGAAGCGACAGAATTGCGATCCGAGAAACCGTTGACGAGAAAATCGCGAGCATTCCCAAAACCTGATCTCGTGTTTTTTGGACTCCAGAACCGTGTTTGTGCATTTCTCATGACTAATTCCGACGTAAAACGACGCGAGGAACACGTTGGAAGCGACAGAATTGCGATCCGAGAAACCTTTGACGAGAAAATCGCGAGCACTTCCAAATCCCGATCTCGTGTTTTTTGAACTCCAGAACCGTGTTTGTGCATTTCTCAAGACTAATTGCGACGTAAAATGACACGAGGAATACGTTGAAAGCGACAGAATTGCGTTCCGAGCAACCGTTGACGAGAAAATCGCGAGCATTCCCAAATCCTGATCTCGTGTTTTTTGGACTCCAGAACCGTGTTTGTGCATTTCTCACGACTAATTCCGAGGTAAAATAGCACGAGGAATACGTTGGAAGCGACAGAATTGCGTTCCGAGCAACCGTTGACGAGAAAATCGCGAGCATTCCCAAATCCTGATCTCGTGTTTTTTGAACTCCAGAACCGTGTTTGTGCATTTCTCAAGACTAATTCCGACGTAAAATGGCACGAGGAATACGTTGCAAGCGACAGAATTGCGATCCGAGAAACCCTTGACGAGAAAATCGCGAGCATTCCCAAAACCTGAATTCGTGTTTTTTGGACTCCAGAACCGTGTTTGTGCGTTTCTCATGACTAATTCCGACGTAAAACGACGCGAGGAACACGTTGGAAGCGACAGAATTGCGATCCGAGAAACCTTTGACGAGAAAATCGCGAGCATTCCCAAAACCTGATCTCGTGTTTTTTGAACTCCAGAACCGTGTTTGTGCATTTCTCAAGACTAATTCCGACGTAAAATGACACGAGGAATACGTTGAAAGCGACAGAATTGCGTTCCGAGCAACCGTTGACGAGAAAATCGCGAGCATTCCCAAATCCTGATCTCGTGTTTTTTGGACTCCAGAACCGTGTTTGTGCATTTCTCAAGACTAATTCCGACGTAAAATGGCACGAGGAATACGTTGAAAGCGACAGAATTTCGTTCCGAGCAACCGTTGACGAGAAAATCGCGAGCATTCCCAAATCCTGATCTCGTGTTTTTTTGGACTGCAGAACCGTGTTTGTGCATTTCTCAAGACTAATTCCGACGTAAAATGGCACGAGGAATACGTTGGAAGCGACAGAATTGCGATCCGAGAAACCGTTGACGAGAAAATCGCGAGCATTCCCAAAACCTGAATTCGTGTTTTTTGGACTCCAGAACCGTGTTTGTGCGTTTCTCATGACTAATTCCGACGTAAAGCGACGCGAGGAACACGTTGGAAGCGACAGAATTGCGATCCGAGAAAATCGCGAGCATTCCCAAAACCTGAATTCGTGTTTTTTGGACTCCAGAACCGTGTTTGTGCGTTTCTCATGACTAATTCCGACGTAAAACGACGCGAGGAACACGTTGGAAGCGACAGAATTGCGATCCGAGAAACCTTTGACGAGAAAATCGCGAGCATTCCCAAAACCTGATCTCGTGTTTTTTGAACTCCAGAACCGTGTTTGTGCATTTCTCAAGACTAATTCCGACGTAAAATGACACGAGGAATACGTTGAAAGCGACAGAATTGCGTTCCGAGCAACCGTTGACGAGAAAATCGCGAGCATTCCCAAATCCTGATCTCGTGTTTTTTGGACTCCAGAACCGTGTTTGTGCATTTCTCAAGACTAATTCCGACGTAAAATGGCACGAGGAATACGTTGAAAGCGACAGAATTTCGTTCCGAGCAACCGTTGACGAGAAAATCGCGAGCATTCCCAAATCCTGATCTCGTGTTTTTTTGGACTGCAGAACCGTGTTTGTGCATTTCTCAAGACTAATTCCGACGTAAAATGGCACGAGGAATACGTTGGAAGCGACAGAATTGCGATCCGAGAAACCGTTGACGAGAAAATCGCGAGCATTCCCAAAACCTGAATTCGTGTTTTTTGGACTCCAGAACCGTGTTTGTGCGTTTCTCATGACTAATTCCGACGTAAAGCGACGCGAGGAACACGTTGGAAGCGACAGAATTGCGATCCGAGAAAATCGCGAACATTTCCAAATCCCGATCTCGTGTTTTTTGAACTCCAGAACCGTGTTTGTGCGTTTCTCATGACTAATTCCGACGTAAAACGACGCGAGGAACACGTTGGAAGCGACAGAATCGCGATCCGAGAAACCTTTGACGAGAAAATCGCGAGCATTTCCAAATCCCGATCTCGTGTTTTTTGAACTCCAGAACCGTGTTTGTGCATTTCTCAAGACTAATTCCGACGTAAAATGACACGAGGAATACGTTGAAAGCGACAGAATTGCGTTCCGAGCAACCGTTGACGAGAAAATCGCGAGCATTCCCAAATCCTGATCTCGTGTTTTTTGGACTCCAGAACCGTGTTTGTGCATTTCTCAAGACTAATTCCGACGTAAAATGACACGAGGAATACGTTGGAGGCGACAGAATTGCGATCCGAGCAACCGTTGACGAGAAAATCGCCAGCGTTACCAAAACCTGATCTCGTGTTTTTGGAAATCCAGAAATGCTTGCGTGCATTTCTCATGACTATTTCCGACGTAAAATGACGCGAGGAACACGTTGGAAGCGACAGAATTGCGATCCGAGCAACCGTTGACGAGAAAATCACGAGCATTCCCAAATCCTGATCTCGTGTTTTTTTAACTCCAGAACCGTGTTTGTGCATTTCTCAAGACTAATTCCGACGTAAAATGACACGAGGAATACGTTGGAGGCGACAGAATTGCGATCCGAGCAACCGTTGACGAGAAAATCGCCAGCGTTACCAAAACCTGATCTCGTGTTTTTGGAAATCCAGAAATGCTTGCGTGCATTTCTCATGACTATTTCCGACGTAAAATGACGCGAGGAACACGCTGGAAACGACAGAATTGCGTTCCGAGCAACCGTTGACGAGAAAATCGCGAGCATTCCCAAATCCTGATCTCGTGTTTTTTGGACTCCAGAACCGTGTTTGTGCATTTCTCAAGACTAATTCCGACGTAAAATGGCACGAGGAATACGTTGAAAGCGACAGAATTTCGTTCAGAGCAACCGTTGACGAGAAAATCGCGAGCATTCCCAAATCCTGATCTCGTGTTTTTTGGACTGCAGAACCGTGTTTGTGCATTTCTCAAGACTAATTCCGACGTAAAATGGCACGAGGAATACGTTGGAAGCGACAGAATTGCGTTCCGAGCAACCGTTGACGAGAAAATCGCGAGCATTCCCAAATCCTGATCTCGTGTTTTTTGAACTCCAGAACCGTGTTTGTGCATTTCTCAAGACTAATTCCGACGTAAAATGGCACGAGGAATACGTTGGAAGCGACAGAATTGCGATCCGAGAAACCCTTGACGAGAAAATCGCGAGCATTCCCAAAACCTGAATTCGTGTTTTTTGGACTCCAGAACCGTGTTTGTGCGTTTCTCATGACTAATTCCGACGTAAAACGACGCGAGGAACACGTTGGAAGCGACAGAATCGCGATCCGAGAAACCTTTGACGAGAAAATCGCGAGCATTTCCAAATCCCGATCTCGTGTTTTTTGAACTCCAGAACCGTGTTTGTGCATTTCTCAAGACTAATTCCGACGTAAAATGACACGAGGAATACGTTGAAAGCGACAGAATTGCGTTCCGAGCAACCGTTGACGAGAAAATCGCGAGCATTCCCAAATCCTGATCTCGTGTTTTTTGGACTCCAGAACCGTGTTTGTGCATTTCTCAAGACTAATTCCGACGTAAAATGGCACGAGGTATACGTTGGAAGTGACAGAATTGCGTTCCGAGCAACCGTTGACGAGAAAATCGCGAGCATTCCCAAATCCTGATCTCGTGTTTTTTGAACTCCAGAACCGTGTTTGTGCATTTCTCAAGACTAATTCCGACGTAAAATGACACGAGGAATACGTTGGAAGCGACAGAATTGCGATCCGAGAAACCGTTGACGAGAAAATCGCGAGCATTCCCAAAACCTGAATTCGTGTTTTTTGGACTCCAGAACCGTGTTTGTGCATTTCTCATGACTAATTCCGACGTAAAACGACGCGAGGGACACGTTGGAAGCGACAGAATTGCGATCCGAGAAACCTTTGACGAGAAAATCGCGAGCATTTCCAAATCCCGATCTCGTGTTTTTTGAACTCCAGAACCGTGTTTGTGCATTTCTCAAGACTAATTCCGACGTAAAATGACACGAGGAACACGTTGGAAGCGACAGAATTGCGATCCGAGAAACCTTTGACGAGAAAATCGCGAGCACTTCCAAATCCCGATCTCGTGTTTTTTGAACTCCAGAACCGTGTTTGTGCATTTCTCAAGACTAATTCCGACGTAAAATGACACGAGGAATACGTTGGAAGCGACAGAATTGCGATCCGAGAAACCGTTGACGAGAAAATCGCGAGCATTCCCAAAACCTGAATTCGTGTTTTTTGGACTCCAGAACCGTGTTTGTGCGTTTCTCATGACTAATTCCGACGTAAAGCGACGCGAGGAACACGTTGGAAGCGACAGAATTGCGATCCGAGAAAATCGCGAGCATTTCCAAATCCCGATCTCGTGTTTTTTGAACTCCAGAACCGTGTTTGTGCATTTCTCAAGACTAATTCCGACGTAAAATGACACGAGGAATACGTTGGAAGCGACAGAATTGCGATCCGAGAAACCGTTGACGAGAAAATCGCGAGCATTCCCAAAACCTGATCTCGTGTTTTTTGGACTCCAGAACCGTGTTTGTGCATTTCTCATGACTAATTCCGACGTAAAACGACGCGAGGAACACGTTGGAAGCGACAGAATTGCGATCCGAGAAACTTTTGACGAGAAAATCGCGAGCACTTCCAAATCCCGATCTCGTGTTTTTTGAACTCCAGAACCGTGTTTGTGCATTTCTCAAGACTAATTGCGACGTAAAATGACACGAGGAATACGTTGAAAGCGACAGAATTGCGTTCCGAGCAACCGTTGACGAGAAAATCGCGAGCATTCCCAAATCCTGATCTCGTGTTTTTTGGACTCCAGAACCGTGTTTGTGCATTTCTCACGACTAATTCCGAGGTGAAATAGCACGAGGAATACGTTGGAAGCGACAGAATTGCGTTCCGAGCAACCGTTGACGAGAAAATCGCGAGCATTCCCAAATCCTGATCTCGTGTTTTTTGAACTCCAGAACCGTGTTTGTGCATTTCTCAAGACTAATTCCGACGTAAAATGGCACGAGGAATACGTTGGAAGCGACAGAATTGCGATCCGAGAAACCCTTGACGAGAAAATCGCGAGCATTCCCAAAACCTGAATTCGTGTTTTTTGGACTCCAGAACCGTGTTTGTGCGTTTCTCATGACTAATTCCGACGTAAAACGACGCGAGGAACACGTTGGAAGCGACAGAATAGCGATCCGAGAAACCTTTGACGAGAAAATCGCGAGCATTCCCAAAACCTGATCTCGTGTTTTTTGGACTCCAGAAACGTTTACGTGCACTGCTCGTGACTGTTTCCGACGTAAAATGGCGCGAGGAACGCGTCGGAAGCGACAGAATTGCGATCCGAGCAACCGTTGACGAGAAAATCGCAAGCATTCCCAAAACCTGAACTCGTGTTTTTTGGACTCCAGAAACGTTTTCGTGCATTTCTCGTGACTGTTTCCGATGTAAAATGACGCGAGGAAGACGTTGGAAGCGACCGAATTGCGCTCCGAGCAACCGTTGACGAGAAAATCGCGAGCATTCCCAAATCCTGATCTCGTGTTTTTTGAACTCCAGAACCGTGTTTGTGCATTTCTCAAGACTAATTCCGACGTAAAATGACACGAGGAATACGTTGGAAGCGACTGAATTGCGATCCGAGAAACCGTTGACGAGAAAATCGCGAGCATTCCGAAAACCTGAATTCGTGTTTTTTGGACTCCAGAACCGTGTTTGTGCATTTCTCATGACTAATTCCGACGTAAAACGACGCGAGGAACACGTTGGAAGCGACAGAATTGCGATCCGAGAAACCTTTGACGAGAAAATCGCGAGCATTTCCAAATCCCGATCTCGTGTTTTTTGAACTCCAGAACCGTGTTTGTGCATTTCTCAAGACTAATTCCGACGTAAAATGACACGAGGAATACGTTGGAAGCGACAGAATTGTGTTCCGAGCAACCGTTGACGAGAAAATCGCGAGCATTCCCAAATCCTGATCTCGTGTTTTTTTAACTCCAGAACCGTGTTTGTGCATTTCTCAAGACTAATTCCGACGAAAAATGACACGAGGAATACGTTGGAAGCGACAGAATTGCGATCCGAGCAACCGTTGACGAGAAAATCGCGAGCATTACCAAAACCTGATCTCGTGTTTTTGGAAATCCAGAAATGCTTGCGTGCATTTCTCATGACTATTTCCGACGTAAAATGACGCGAGAAACACGCTGGAAACGACAGAATTGCGTTCCGAGCAACCGTTGACGAGAAAATCGCGAGCATTCCCAAATCCTGATCTCGTGTTTTTTGAACTCCAGAACCGTGTTTGTGCATTTCTCAAGACTAATTCCGACGTAAAATGACACGAGGAATACGTTGAAAGCGACAGAATTGCGTTCCGAGCAACCGTTGACGAGAAAATCGCGAGCATTCCCAAATCCTGATCTCGTGTTTTTTGGACTCCAGAACCGTGTTTGTGCATTTCTCAAGACTAATTCCGACGTAAAATGGCACGAGGAATACGTTGAAAGCGACAGAATTTCGTTCCGAGCAACCGTTGACGAGAAAATCGCGAGCATTCCCAAATCCTGATCTCGTGTTTTTTTCGACTGCAGAACCGTGTTTGTGCATTTCTCAAGACTAATTCCGACGTAAAATGGCACGAGGAATACGTTGGAAGCGACAGAATTGCGATCCGAGAAACCGTTGACGAGAAAATCGCGAGCATTCCCAAAACCTGAATTCGTGTTTTTTGGACTCCAGAACCGTGTTTGTGCGTTTCTCATGACTAATTCCGACGTAAAGCGACGCGAGGAACACGTTGGAAGCGACAGAATTGCGATCCGAGAAAATCGCGAGCATTTCCAAATCCCGATCTCGTGTTTTTTGAACTCCAGAACCGTGTTTGTGCATTTCTCAAGACTAATTCCGACGTAAAATGACACGAGGAATACGTTGGAAGCGACAGAATTGCGATCCGAGAAACCGTTGACGAGAAAATCGCGAGCATTCCCAAAACCTGATCTCGTGTTTTTTGGACTCCAGAACCGTGTTTGTGCATTTCTCATGACTAATTCCGACGTAAAACGACGCGAGGAACACGTTGGAAGCGACAGAATTGCGATCCGAGAAACCTTTGACGAGAAAATCGCGAGCACTTCCAAATCCCGATCTCGTGTTTTTTGAACTCCAGAACCGTGTTTGTGCATTTCTCAAGACTAATTGCGACGTAAAATGACACGAGGAATACGTTGAAAGCGACAGAATTGCGTTCCGAGCAACCGTTGACGAGAAAATCGCGAGCATTCCCAAATCCTGATCTCGTGTTTTTTGGACTCCAGAACCGTGTTTGTGCATTTCTCACGACTAATTCCGAGGTAAAATAGCACGAGGAATACGTTGGAAGCGACAGAATTGCGTTCCGAGCAACCGTTGACGAGAAAATCGCGAGCATTCCCAAATCCTGATCTCGTGTTTTTTGAACTCCAGAACCGTGTTTGTGCATTTCTCAAGACTAATTCCGACGTAAAATGGCACGAGGAATACGTTGCAAGCGACAGAATTGCGATCCGAGAAACCCTTGACGAGAAAATCGCGAGCATTCCCAAAACCTGAATTCGTGTTTTTTGGACTCCAGAACCGTGTTTGTGCGTTTCTCATGACTAATTCCGACGTAAAACGACGCGAGGAACACGTTGGAAGCGACAGAATTGCGATCCGAGAAACCTTTGACGAGAAAATCGCGAGCATTCCCAAAACCTGATCTCGTGTTTTTTGAACTCCAGAACCGTGTTTGTGCATTTCTCAAGACTAATTCCGACGTAAAATGACACGAGGAATACGTTGAAAGCGACAGAATTGCGTTCCGAGCAACCGTTGACGAGAAAATCGCGAGCATTCCCAAATCCTGATCTCGTGTTTTTTGGACTCCAGAACCGTGTTTGTGCATTTCTCAAGACTAATTCCGACGTAAAATGGCACGAGGAATACGTTGAAAGCGACAGAATTTCGTTCCGAGCAACCGTTGACGAGAAAATCGCGAGCATTCCCAAATCCTGATCTCGTGTTTTTTTGGACTGCAGAACCGTGTTTGTGCATTTCTCAAGACTAATTCCGACGTAAAATGGCACGAGGAATACGTTGGAAGCGACAGAATTGCGATCCGAGAAACCGTTGACGAGAAAATCGCGGCATTCCCAAAACCTGAATTCGTGTTTTTTGGACTCCAGAACCGTGTTTGTGCGTTTCTCATGACTAATTCCGACGTAAAGCGACGCGAGGAACACGTTGGAAGCGACAGAATTGCGATCCGAGAAAATCGCGAGCATTCCCAAAACCTGAATTCGTGTTTTTTGGACTCCAGAACCGTGTTTGTGCGTTTCTCATGACTAATTCCGACGTAAAACGACGCGAGGAACACGTTGGAAGCGACAGAATTGCGATCCGAGAAACCTTTGACGAGAAAATCGCGAGCATTCCCAAAACCTGATCTCGTGTTTTTTGAACTCCAGAACCGTGTTTGTGCATTTCTCAAGACTAATTCCGACGTAAAATGACACGAGGAATACGTTGAAAGCGACAGAATTGCGTTCCGAGCAACCGTTGACGAGAAAATCGCGAGCATTCCCAAATCCTGATCTCGTGTTTTTTGGACTCCAGAACCGTGTTTGTGCATTTCTCAAGACTAATTCCGACGTAAAATGGCACGAGGAATACGTTGAAAGCGACAGAATTTCGTTCCGAGCAACCGTTGACGAGAAAATCGCGAGCATTCCCAAATCCTGATCTCGTGTTTTTTTGGACTGCAGAACCGTGTTTGTGCATTTCTCAAGACTAATTCCGACGTAAAATGGCACGAGGAATACGTTGGAAGCGACAGAATTGCGATCCGAGAAACCGTTGACGAGAAAATCGCGAGCATTCCCAAAACCTGAATTCGTGTTTTTTGGACTCCAGAACCGTGTTTGTGCGTTTCTCATGACTAATTCCGACGTAAAGCGACGCGAGGAACACGTTGGAAGCGACAGAATTGCGATCCGAGAAAATCGCGAACATTTCCAAATCCCGATCTCGTGTTTTTTGAACTCCAGAACCGTGTTTGTGCATTTCTCAAGACTAATTCCGACGTAAAATGACACGAGGAATACGTTGGAAGCGACAGAATTGCGATCCGAGAAACCGTTGACGAGAAAATCGCGAGCATTCCCAAAACCTGATCTCGTGTTTTTTGGACTCCAGAACCGTGTTTGTGCATTTCTCATGACTAATTCCGACGTAAAACGACGCGAGGAACACGTTGGAAGCGACAGAATTGCGATCCGAGAAACCTTTGACGAGAAAATCGCGAGCACTTCCAAATCCCGATCTCGTGTTTTTTGAACTCCAGAACCGTGTTTGTGCATTTCTCAAGACTAATTGCGACGTAAAATGACACGAGGAATACGTTGAAAGCGACAGAATTGCGTTCCGAGCAACCGTTGACGAGAAAATCGCGAGCATTCCCAAATCCTGATCTCGTGTTTTTTGGACTCCAGAACCGTGTTTGTGCATTTCTCACGACTAATTCCGAGGTAAAATAGCACGAGGAATACGTTGGAAGCGACAGAATTGCGTTCCGAGCAACCGTTGACGAGAAAATCGCGAGCATTCCCAAATCCTGATCTCGTGTTTTTTGAACTCCAGAACCGTGTTTGTGCATTTCTCAAGACTAATTCCGACGTAAAATGGCACGAGGAATACGTTGCAAGCGACAGAATTGCGATCCGAGAAACCCTTGACGAGAAAATCGCGAGCATTCCCAAAACCTGAATTCGTGTTTTTTGGACTCCAGAACCGTGTTTGTGCGTTTCTCATGACTAATTCCGACGTAAAACGACGCGAGGAACACGTTGGAAGCGACAGAATTGCGATCCGAGAAACCTTTGACGAGAAAATCGCGAGCATTCCCAAAACCTGATCTCGTGTTTTTTGGACTCCAGAAACGTTTACGTGCACTGCTCGTGACTGTTTCCGACGTAAAATGGCGCGAGGAACGCGTCGGAAGCGACAGAATTGCGATCCGAGCAACCGTTGACGAGAAAATCGCAAGCATTCCCAAAACCTGAACTCGTGTTTTTTGGACTCCAGAAACGTTTTCGTGCATTTCTCGTGACTGTTTCCGATGTAAAATGACGCGAGGAAGACGTTGGAAGCGACCGAATTGCGCTCCGAGCAACCGTTGACGAGAAAATCGCGAGCATTCCCAAATCCTGATCTCGTGTTTTTTCAACTCCAGAACCGTGTTTGTGCATTTCTCAAGACTAATTCCGACGTAAAATGACACGAGGAATACGTTGGAAGCGACTGAATTGCGATCCGAGAAACCGTTGACGAGAAAATCGCGAGCATTCCGAAAACCTGAATTCGTGTTTTTTGGACTCCAGAACCGTGTTTGTGCATTTCTCATGACTAATTCCGACGTAAAACGACGCGAGGAACACGTTGGAAGCGACAGAATTGCGATCCGAGAAACCTTTGACGAGAAAATCGCGAGCATTTCCAAATCCCGATCTCGTGTTTTTTGAACTCCAGAACCGTGTTTGTGCATTTCTCAAGACTAATTCCGACGTAAAATGGCACGAGGAATACGTTGCAAGCGACAGAATTGTGTTCCGAGCAACCGTTGACGAGAAAATCGCGAGCATTCCCAAATCCTGATCTCGTGTTTTTTGAACTCCAGAACCGTGTTTGTGCATTTCTCAAGACTAATTCCGACGAAAAATGACACGAGGAATACGTTGGAAGCGACAGAATTGCGATCCGAGCAACCGTTGACGAGAAAATCGCGAGCATTACCAAAACCTGATCTCGTGCTTTTGGAAATCCAGAAATGCTTGCGTGCATTTCTCATGACTATTTCCGACGTAAAATGACGCGAGGAACACGTTGGAAGCGACAGAATTGCGATCCGAGCAACCGTTGACGAGAAAATCACGAGCATTCCCAAATCCTGATCTCGTGTTTTTTTAACTCCAGAACCGTGTTTGTGCATTTCTCAAGACTAATTCCGACGTAAAATGACACGAGGAATACGTTGGAGGCGACAGAATTGCGATCCGAGCAACCGTTGACGAGAAAATCGCCAGCGTTACCAAAACCTGATCTCGTGTTTTTGGAAATCCAGAAATGCTTGCGTGCATTTCTCATGACTATTTCCGACGTAAAATGACGCGAGGAACACGTTGGAAGCGACAGAATTGCGATCCGAGCAACCGTTGACGAGAAAATCACGAGCATTCCCAAATCCTGATCTCGTGTTTTTTTAACTCCAGAACCGTGTTTGTGCATTTCTCAAGACTAATTCCGACGTAAAATGACACGAGGAATACGTTAGAGGCGACAGAATTGCGATCCGAGCAACCGTTGACGAGAAAATCGCCAGCGTTACCAAAACCTGATCTCGTGTTTTTGGAAATCCAGAAATGCTTGCATGCATTTCTCATGACTATTTCCGACGTAAAATGACGCGAGGAACACGCTGGAAACGACAGAATTGCGTTCCGAGCAACCGTTGACGAGAAAATCGCGAGCATTCCCAAATCCTGATCTCGTGTTTTTTGGACTGCAGAACCGTGTTTGTGCATTTCTCAAGACTAATTCCGACGTAAAATGGCACGAGGAATACGTTGGAAGCGACAGAATTGCGTTCCGAGCAACCGTTGACGAGAAAATCGCGAGCATTCCCAAATCCTGATCTCGTGTTTTTTGAACTCCAGAACCGTGTTTGTGCATTTCTCAAGACTAATTCCGACGTAAAATGGCACGAGGAATACGTTGGAAGCGACAGAATTGCGATCCGAGAAACCCTTGACGAGAAAATCGCGAGCATTCCCAAAACCTGAATTCGTGTTTTTTGGACTCCAGAACCGTGTTTGTGCATTTCTCATGACTAATTCCGACGTAAAACGACGCGAGGGACACGTTGGAAGCGACAGAATTGCGATCCGAGAAACCTTTGACGAGAAAATCGCGAGCATTTCCAAATCCCGATCTCGTGTTTTTTGAACTCCAGAACCGTGTTTGTGCATTTCTCAAGACTAATTCCGACGTAAAATGACACGAGGAATACGTTGGAAGCGACAGAATTGCGATCCGAGAAACCGTTGACGAGAAAATCGCGAGCATTCCCAAAACCTGATCTCGTGTTTTTTGGACTCCAGAACCGTGTTTGTGCATTTCTCATGACTAATTCCGACGTAAAATGACACGAGGAATACGTTGAAAGCGACAGAATTGCGTTCCGAGCAACCGTTGACGAGAAAATCGCGAGCATTCCCAAATCCTGATCTCGTGTTTTTTGGACTCCAGAACCGTGTTTGTGCATTTCTCAAGACTAATTCCGACGTAAAATAGCACGAGGAATACGTTGAAACCGACAGAATTGCGTTCCGAGCAACCGTTGACGAGAAAATCGCGAGCATTCCCAAAACCTGAATTCGTGTTTTTTGGACTCCAGAACCGTGTTTGTGCATTTCTCAAGCCTAATTCCGACGTAAAATGACACGAGGAATACGTTGAAAGCGACAGAATTGCGTTCCGAGCAACCGTTGACGAGAAAATCGCGAGCATTCCCAAATCCTGATCTCGTGTTTTTTGGACTCCAGAACCGTGTTTGTGCATTTCTCAAGACTAATTCCGACGTAAAATAGCACGAGGAATACGTTGAAACCGACAGAATTGCGTTCCGAGCAACCGTTGACGAGAAAATCGCGAGCATTCCCAAATCTTGATCTCGTGTTTTTTGGACTCCAGAACCGTGTTTGTGCATTTCTCAAGATTAATTCCGACGTAAAATGACACGAGGAATACGTTGGAAGCGACAGAATTGCGATCCGAGAAACCGTTGACGAGAAAATCGCGAGCATTCCCAAAACCTGAATTCGTGTTTTTTGGACTCCAGAACCGTGTTTGTGCATTTCTCATGACTAATTCCGACGTAAAACGACGCGAGGGACACGTTGGAAGCGACAGAATTGCGATCCGAGAAACCTTTGACGAGAAAATCGCGAGCATTTCCAAATCCCGATCTCGTGTTTTTTGAACTCCAGAACCGTGTTTGTGCATTTCTCAAGACTAATTCCGACGTAAAATGACACGAGGAATACGTTGGAAGCGACAGAATTGCGATCCGAGAAACCGTTGACGAGAAAATCGCGAGCATTCCCAAAACCTGATCTCGTGTTTTTTGGACTCCAGAACCGTGTTTGTGCATTTCTCATGACTAATTCCGACGTAAAACGACGCGAGGAACACGTTGGAAGCGACAGAATTGCGATCCGAGAAACCTTTGACGAGAAAATCGCGAGCACTTCCAAATCCCGATTTCGTGTTTTTTGAACTCCAGAACCGTGTTTGTGCATTTTTCAAGACTAATTCCGACGTAAAATGACACGAGGAATACGTTGGAAGCGACAGAATTGCGATCCGAGAAACCCTTGACGAGAAAATCGCGAGCATTCCCAAAACCTGAATTCGTGTTTTTTGGACTCCAGAACCGTGTTTGTGCATTTCTCAAGACTAATTCCGACGTAAAATGACACGAGGAATACGTTGAAAGCGACAGAATTGCGTTCCGAGCAACCGTTGACGAGAAAATCGCGAGCATTCCCAAATCCTGATCTCGTGTTTTTTGGACTCCAGAACCGTGTTTGTGCATTTCTCAAGACTAATTCCGACGTAAAATAGCACGAGGAATACGTTGAAACCGACAGAATTGCGTTCCGAGCAACCGTTGACGAGAAAATCGCGAGCATTCCCAAATCTTGATCTCGTGTTTTTTGGACTCCAGAACCGTGTTTGTGCATTTCTCAAGACTAATTCCGACGTAAAATGGCACGAGGAATACGTTGGAAGTGACAGAATTGCGTTCCGAGCAACCGTTGACGAGAAAATCGCGAGCATTCCCAAATCCTGATCTCGTGTTGTTTGAACTCCAGAACCGTGTTTGTGCATTTCTCAAGACTAATTCCGACGTAAAATGACACGAGGAATACGTTGGAAGCGACAGAATTGCGATCCGAGAAACCGTTGACGAGAAAATCGCGAGCATTCCCAAAACCTGAATTCGTGTTTTTTGGACTCCAGAACCGTGTTTGTGCATTTCTCATGACTAATTCCGACGTAAAACGACGCGAGGGACACGTTGGAAGCGACAGAATTGCGATCCGAGAAACCTTTGACGAGAAAATTGCGAGCATTTCCAAATCCCGATCTCGTGTTTTTTGAACTCCAGAACCGTGTTTGTGCATTTCTCAAGACTAATTCCGACGTAAAATGACACGAGGAATACGTTGGAAGCGACAGAATTGCGATCCGAGAAACCGTTGACGAGAAAATCGCGAGCATTCCCAAAACCTGATCTCGTGTTTTTTGGACTCCAGAACCGTGTGTGTGCATTTCTCATGACTAATTCCGACGTAAAACGACGCGAGGAACACGTTGGAAGCGACAGAATGTCGATCCGAGAAACCTTTGACGAGAAAATCGCGAGCACTTCCAAATCCCGATCTCGTGTTTTTTGAACTCCAGAACCGTGTTTGTGCATTTTTCAAGACTAATTCCGACGTAAAATGACACGAGGAATACGTTGGAAGCGACAGAATTGCGATCCGAGAAACCCTTGACGAGAAAATCGCGAGCATTCCCAAAACCTGAATTCGTGTTTTTTGGACTCCAGAACCGTGTTTGTGCATTTCTCAAGACTAATTCCGACGTAAAATGACACGAGGAATACGTTGAAAGCGACAGAATTGCGTTCCGAGCAACCGTTGACGAGAAAATCGCGAGCATTCCCAAATCCTGATCTCGTGTTTTTTGGACTCCAGAACCGTGTTTGTGCATTTCTCAAGACTAATTCCGACGTAAAATAGCACGAGGAATACGTTGGAAGCGACAGAATTGCGATCCGAGAAACCCTTGACGAGAAAATCGCGAGCATTCCCAAAACCTGAATTCATGTTTTTTGGACTCCAGAACCGTGTTTGTGCGTTTCTCATGACTAATTCCGACGTAAAACGACGCGAGGAACACGTTGGAAGCGACAGAATTGCGATCCGAGAAACCTTTGACGAGAAAATCGCGAGCATTTCCAAATCCCGATCTCGTGTTTTTTGAACTCCAGAACCGTGTTTGTGCATTTCTCAAGACTAATTCCGACGTAAAATGACACGAGGAATACGTTGAAAGCGACAGAATTGCGTTCCGAGCAACCGTTGACGAGAAAATCGCGAGCATTCCCAAATCCTGATCTCGTGTTTTTTGGACTCCAGAACCGTGTTTGTGCATTTCTCAAGACTAATTCCGACGTAAAATGGCACGAGGAATACGTTGGAAGTGACAGAATTGCGTTCCGAGCAACCGTTGACGAGAAAATCGCGAGCATTCCCAAATCCTGATCTCGTGTTTTTTGAACTCCAGAACCGTGTTTGTGCATTTCTCAAGACTAATTCCGACGTAAAATGACACGAGGAATACGTTGGAAGCGACAGAATTGCGATCCGAGAAACCGTTGACGAGAAAATCGCGAGCATTCCCAAAACCTGAATTCGTGTTTTTTGGACTCCAGAACCGTGTTTGTGCATTTCTCATGACTAATTCCGACGTAAAACGACGCGAGGGACACGTTGGAAGCGACAGAATTGCGATCCGAGAAACCTTTGACGAGAAAATCGCGAGCATTTCCAAATCCCGATCTCGTGTTTTTTGAACTCCAGAACCGTGTTTGTGCATTTCTCAAGACTAATTCCGACGTAAAATGACACGAGGAATACGTTGGAAGCGACAGAATTGCGATCCGAGAAACCGTTGACGAGAAAATCGCGAGCATTCCCAAAACCTGATCTCGTGTTTTTTGGACTCCAGAACCGTGTTTGTGCATTTCTCATGACTAATTCCGACGTAAAACGACGCGAGGAACACGTTGGAAGCGACAGAATTGCGATCCGAGAAACCTTTGACGAGAAAATCGCGAGCACTTCCAAATCCCGATCTCGTGTTTTTTGAACTCCAGAACCGTGTTTGTGCATTTTTCAAGACTAATTCCGACGTAAAATGACACGAGGAATACGTTGGAAGCGACAGAATTGCGATCCGAGAAACCCTTGACGAGAAAATCGCGAGCATTCCCAAAACCTGAATTCGTGTTTTTTGGACTCCAGAACCGTGTTTGTGCATTTCTCAAGACTAATTCCGACGTAAAATGACACGAGGAATACGTTGAAAGCGACAGAATTGCGTTCCGAGCAACCGTTGACGAGAAAATCGCGAGCATTCCCAAATCCTGATCTCGTGTTTTTTGGACTCCAGAACCGTGTTTGTGCATTTCTCAAGACTAATTCCGACGTAAAATAGCACGAGGAATACGTTGGAAGCGACAGAATTGCGTTCCGAGCAACCGTTGACGAGAAAATCGCGAGCATTCCCAAATCCTGATCTCGTGTTTTTTGAACTCCAGAACCGTGTTTGTGCATTTCTCAAGACTAATTCCGACGTAAAATGGCACGAGGAATACGTTGGAAGCGACAGAATTGCGATCCGACAAACCCTTGACGAGAAAATCGCGAGCATTCCCAAAACCTGAATTCGTGTTTTTTGGACTCCAGAACCGTGTTTGTGCGTTTCTCATGACTAATTCCGACGTAAAACGACGCGAGGAACACGTTGGAAGCGACAGAATTGCGATCCGAGAAACCTTTGACGAGAAAATCGCGAGCATTTCCAAATCCCGATCTCGTGTTTTTTGAACTCCAGAACCGTGTTTGTGCATTTCTCAAGACTAATTCCGACGTAAAATGACACGAGGAATACGTTGAAAGCGACAGAATTGCGTTCCGAGCAACCGTTGACGAGAAAATCGCGAGCATTCCCAAATCCTGATCTCGTGTTTTTTGGACTCCAGAACCGTGTTTGTGCATTTCTCAAGACTAATTCCGACGTAAAATGGCACGAGGAATACGTTGGAAGTGACAGAATTGCGTTCCGAGCAACCGTTGACGAGAAAATCGCGAGCATTCCCAAATCCTGATCTCGTGTTTTTTGAACTCCAGAACCGTGTTTGTGCATTTCTCAAGACTAATTCCGACGTAAAATGACACGAGGAATACGTTGGAAGCGACAGAATTGCGATCCGAGAAACCGTTGACGAGAAAATCGCGAGCATTCCCAAAACCTGAATTCGTGTTTTTTGGACTCCAGAACCGTGTTTGTGCATTTCTCATGACTAATTCCGACGTAAAACGACGCGAGGGACACGTTGGAAGCGACAGAATTGCGATCCGAGAAACCTTTGACGAGAAAATCGCGAGCATTTCCAAATCCCGATCTCGTGTTTTTTGAACTCCAGAACCGTGTTTGTGCATTTCTCAAGACTAATTCCGACGTAAAATGACACGAGGAATACGTTGGAAGCGACAGAATTGCGATCCGAGAAACCGTTGACGAGAAAATCGCGAGCATTCCCAAAACCTGATCTCGTGTTTTTTGGACTCCAGAACCGTGTTTGTGCATTTCTCATGACTAATTCCGACGTAAAACGACGCGAGGAACACGTTGGAAGCGACAGAATTGCGATCCGAGAAACCTTTGACGAGAAAATCGCGAGCACTTCCAAATCCCGATCTCGTGTTTTTTGAACTCCAGAACCGTGTTTGTGCATTTTTCAAGACTAATTCCGACGTAAAATGACACGAGGAATACGTTGGAAGCGACAGAATTGCGATCCGAGAAACCCTTGACGAGAAAATCGCGAGCATTCCCAAAACCTGAATTCGTGTTTTTTGGACTCCAGAACCGTGTTTGTGCATTTCTCAAGACTAATTCCGACGTAAAATGACACGAGGAATACGTTGAAAGCGACAGAATTGCGTTCCGAGCAACCGTTGACGAGAAAATCGCGAGCATTCCCAAATCCTGATCTCGTGTTTTTTGGACTCCAGAACCGTGTTTGTGCATTTCTCAAGACTAATTCCGACGTAAAATAGCACGAGGAATACGTTGGAAGCGACAGAATTGCGTTCCGAGCAACCGTTGACGAGAAAATCGCGAGCATTCCCAAATCCTGATCTCGTGTTTTTTGAACTCCAGAACCGTGTTTGTGCATTTCTCAAGACTAATTCCGACGTAAAATGGCACGAGGAATACGTTGGAAGCGACAGAATTGCGATCCGACAAACCCTTGACGAGAAAATCGCGAGCATTCCCAAAACCTGAATTCGTGTTTTTTGGACTCCAGAACCGTGTTTGTGCGTTTCTCATGACTAATTCCGACGTAAAACGACGCGAGGAACACGTTGGAAGCGACAGAATTGCGATCCGAGAAACCTTTGACGAGAAAATCGCGAGCATTTCAAAATCCCGATCTCGTGTTTTTGAACTCGAGAACCGTGTTTGTGCATTTCTCAAGACTAATTCCGACGTAAAATGACACGAGGAATACGTTGGAAGCGACAGAATTGCGTTCCGAGCAACCGTTGACGAGAAAATCGCGAGCATTCCCAAATCCTGATCTCGTGTTTTTTGAACTCCAGAACCGTGTTTGTGCATTTCTCAAGACTAATTCCGACGTAAAATGACACGAGGAATACGTTGAAATCGACAGAATTGCGTTCCGAGCAACCGTTGACGAGAAAATCGCGAGCATTCCCAAATCCTGATCTCGTGTTTTTTGGACTCCAGAACCGTGTTTGTGCATTTCTCAAGACTAATTCCGACGTAAAATGGCACGAGGAATACGTTGAAAGCGACAGAATTTCGTTCCGAGCAACCGTTGACGAGAAAATCGCGAGCATTCCCAAATCCTGATCTCGTGTTTTTTGGACTGCAGAACCGTGTTTGTGCATTTCTCAAGACTAATTCCGACGTAAAATGGCACGAGGAATACGTTGGAAGCGACAGAATTGCGTTCCGAGCAACCGTTGACGAGAAAATCGCGAGCATTCCCAAAACCTGAATTCGTGTTTTTTGGACTCCAGAACCGTGTTTGTGCATTTCTCAAGACTAATTCCGACGTAAAATGGCACGAGGAATACGTTGGAAGCGACAGAATTGCGATCCGAGAAACCCTTGACGAGAAAATCGCGAGCATTCCCAAAACCTGAATTCGTGTTTTTTGGACTCCAAAACCGTGTTTGTGCGTTTCTCATGACTAATTCCGACGTAAAACGACACGAGGAATACGTTGGAAGCGACAGAATTGCGATCCGAGAAACCGTTGACGAGAAAATCGCGAGCATTCCCAAAACCTGATCTCGTGTTTTTTGGACTCCAGAACCGTGTTTGTGCATTTCTCATGACTAATTCCGACGTAAAACGACGCGAGGAACACGTTGGAAGCGACAGAATTGCGATCCGAGAAACCTTTGACGAGAAAATCGCGAGCACTTCCAAATCCCGATCTCGTGTTTTTTGAACTCCAGAACCGTGTTTGTGCATTTCTCAAGACTAATTCCGACGTAAAATGACACGAGGAATACGTTGGAAGCGACAGAATTGCGACCCGAGAAACCCTTGACGAGAAAATCGCGAGCATTCCCAAAACCTGAATTCGTGTTTTTTGGACTCCAGAACCGTGTTTGTGCGTTTCTCATGACTAATTCCGACGTAAAACGACGCGAGGAACACGTTGGAAGCGACAGAATTGCGATCCGAGAAACCTTTGACGAGAAAATCGCGAGCATTTCAAAATCCCGATCTCGTGTTTTTGAACTCCAGAACCGTGTTTGTGCATTTCTCAAGACTAATTCCGACGTAAAATGACACGAGGAATACGTTGGAAGCGACAGAATTGCGTTCCGAGCAACCGTTGACGAGAAAATCGCGAGCATTCCCAAATCCTGATCTCGTGTTTTTTGAACTCCAGAACCGTGTTTGTGCATTTCTCAAGACTAATTCCGACGTAAAATGACACGAGGAATACGTTGAAATCGACAGAATTGCGTTCCGAGCAACCGTTGACGAGAAAATCGCGAGCATTCCCAAATCCTGATCTCGTGTTTTTTGGACTCCAGAACCGTGTTTGTGCATTTCTCAAGACTAATTCCGACGTAAAATGGCACGAGGAATACGTTGAAAGCGACAGAATTTCGTTCCGAGCAACCGTTGACGAGAAAATCGCGAGCATTCCCAAATCCTGATCTCGTGTTTTTTGGACTGCAGAACCGTGTTTGTGCATTTCTCAAGACTAATTCCGACGTAAAATGGCACGAGGAATACGTTGGAAGCGACAGAATTGCGATCCGAGAAACCCTTGACGAGAAAATCGCGAGCATTCCCAAAACCTGAATTCGTGTTTTTTGGACTCCAAAACCGTGTTTGTGCGTTTCTCATGACTAATTCCGACGTAAAACGACACGAGGAATACGTTGGAAGCGACAGAATTGCGATCCGAGAAACCGTTGACGAGAAAATCGCGAGCATTCCCAAAACCTGATCTCGTGTTTTTTGGACTCCAGAACCGTGTTTGTGCATTTCTCATGACTAATTCCGACGTAAAACGACGCGAGGAACACGTTGGAAGCGACAGAATTGCGATCCGAGAAACCTTTGACGAGAAAATCGCGAGCACTTCCAAATCCCGATCTCGTGTTTTTTGAACTCCAGAACCGTGTTTGTGCATTTCTCAAGACTAATTCCGACGTAAAATGACACGAGGAATACGTTGGAAGCGACAGAATTGCGATCCGAGAAACCCTTGACGAGAAAATCGCGAGCATTCCCAAAACCTGAATTCGTGTTTTTTGGACTCCAGAACCGTGTTTGTGCATTTCTCAAGACTAATTCCAACGTAAAATGACACGAGGAATACGTTGAAAGCGACAGAATTGCGTTCCGAGCAACCGTTGACGAGAAAATCGCGAGCATTCCCAAATCCTGATCTCGTGTTTTTTGGACTCCAGAACCGTGTTTGTGCATTTCTCAAGACTAATTCCGACGTAAAATAGCACGAGGAATACGTTGGAAGCGACAGAATTGCGTTCCGAGCAACCGTTGACGAGAAAATCGCGAGCATTCCCAAATCCTGAATTCGTGTTTTTTGGACTCCAGAACCGTGTTTGTGCATTTCTCATGACTAATTCCGACGTAAAACGACGCGAGGGACACGTTGGAAGCGACAGAATTGCGATCCGAGAAACCTTTGACGAAAAAATCGCGAGCATTTCCAAATCCCGATCTCGTGTTTTTTGAACTCCAGAACCGTGTTTGTGCATTTCTCAAGACTAATTCCGACGTAAAATGACACGAGGAATACGTTGGAAGCGACAGAATTGCGATCCGAGAAACCGTTGACGAGAAAATCGCGAGCATTCCCAAAACCTGATCTCGTGTTTTTTGGACTCCAGAACCGTGTTTGTGCATTTCTCATGACTAATTCCGACGTAAAACGACGCGAGGAACACGTTGGAAGCGACAGAATTGCGATCCGAGAAACCTTTGACGAGAAAATCGCGAGCACTTCCAAATCCCGATCTCGTGTTTTTTGAACTCCAGAACCGTGTTTGTGCATTTCTCAAGACTAATTCCGACGTAAAATGACACGAGGAATACGTTGGAAGCGACAGAATTGCGATCCGAGAAACCCTTGACGAGAAAATCGCGAGCATTCCCAAAACCTGAATTCGTGTTTTTTGGACTCCAGAACCGTGTTTGTGCATTTCTCAAGACTAATTCCGACGTAAAATGGCACGAGGAATACGTTGCAAGCGACAGAATTGCGATCCGACAAACCCTTGACGAGAAAATCGCGAGCATTCCCAAAACCTGAATTCGTGTTTTTTGGACTCCAGAACCGTGTTTGTGCGTTTCTCATGACTAATTCCGACGTAAAACGACGCGAGGAACACGTTGGAAGCGACAGAATTGCGATCCGAGAAACCTTTGACGAGAAAATCGCGAGCATTTCAAAATCCCGATCTCGTGTTTTTGAACTCCAGAACCGTGTTTGTGCATTTCTCAAGACTAATTCCGACGTAAAATGACACGAGGAATACGTTGGAAGCGACAGAATTGCGTTCCGAGCAACCGTTGACGAGAAAATCGCGAGCATTCCCAAATCCCGATCTCGTGTTTTTTGAACTCCAGAACCGTGTTTGTGCATTTCTCAAGACTAATTCCGACGTAAAATGACACGAGGAATACGTTGGAAGCGACAGAATTGCGATCCGAGAAACCGTTGACGAGAAAATCGCGAGCATTCCCAAAACCTGATCTCGTGTTTTTTGGACTCCAGAACCGTGTTTGTGCATTTCTCATGACTAATTCCGACGTAAAACGACGCGAGGAACACGTTGGAAGCGACAGAATTGCGATCCGAGAAACCTTTGACGAGAAAATCGCGAGCACTTCCAAATCCCGATCTCGTGTTTTTTGAACTCCAGAACCGTGTTTGTGCATTTCTCAAGACTAATTCCGACGTAAAATGACACGAGGAATACGTTGGAAGCGACAGAATTGCGATCCGAGAAACCCTTGACGAGAAAATCGCGAGCATTCCCAAAACCTGAATTCGTGTTTTTTGGACTCCAGAACCGTGTTTGTGCATTTCTCAAGACTAATTCCGACGTAAAATGGCACGAGGAATACGTTGGAAGCGACAGAATTGCGATCCGACAAACCCTTGACGAGAAAATCGCGAGCATTCCCAAAACCTGATCTCGTGTTTTTTGGACTCCAGAACCGTGTTTGTGCATTTCTCATGACTAATTCCGACGTAAAACGACGCGAGGAACACGTTGGAAGCGACAGAATTGCGATCCGACAAACCCTTGACGAGAAAATCGCGAGCATTCCCAAAACCTGAATTCGTGTTTTTTGGACTCCAGAACCGTGTTTGTGCGTTTCTCATGACTAATTCCGACGTAAAACGACGCGAGGAACACGTTGGAAGCGACAGAATTGCGATCCGAGAAACCTTTGACGAGAAAATCGCGAGCATTTCAAAATCCCGATCTCGTGTTTTTGAACTCCAGAACCGTGTTTGTGCATTTCTCAAGACTAATTCCGACGTAAAATGACACGAGGAATACGTTGGAAGCGACAGAATTGCGTTCCGAGCAACCGTTGACGAGAAAATCGCGAGCATTCCCAAATCCCGATCTCGTGTTTTTTGAACTCCAGAACCGTGTTTGTGCATTTCTCAAGACTAATTCCGACGTAAAATGACACGAGGAATACGTTGGAAGCGACAGAATTGCGATCCGAGAAACCGTTGACGAGAAAATCGCGAGCATTCCCAAAACCTGATCTCGTGTTTTTTGGACTCCAGAACCGTGTTTGTGCATTTCTCATGACTAATTCCGACGTAAAACGACGCGAGGAACACGTTGGAAGCGACAGAATTGCGATCCGAGAAACCTTTGACGAGAAAATCGCGAGCACTTCCAAATCCCGATCTCGTGTTTTTTGAACTCCAGAACCGTGTTTGTGCATTTCTCAAGACTAATTCCGACGTAAAATGACACGAGGAATACGTTGGAAGCGACAGAATTGCGATCCGAGAAACCCTTGACGAGAAAATCGCGAGCATTCCCAAAACCTGAATTCGTGTTTTTTGGACTCCAGAACCGTGTTTGTGCATTTCTCAAGACTAATTCCGACGTAAAATGGCACGAGGAATACGTTGGAAGCGACAGAATTGCGATCCGACAAACCCTTGACGAGAAAATCGCGAGCATTCCCAAAACCTGAATTCGTGTTTTTTGGACTCCAGAACCGTGTTTGTGCGTTTCTCATGACTAATTCCGACGTAAAACGACGCGAGGAACACGTTGGAAGCGACAGAATTGCGATCCGAGAAACCTTTGACGAGAAAATCGCGAGCATTTCAAAATCCCGATCTCGTGTTTTTGAACTCCAGAACCGTGTTTGTGCATTTCTCAAGACTAATTCCGACGTAAAATGACACGAGGAATACGTTGGAAGCGACAGAATTGCGTTCCGAGCAACCGTTGACGAGAAAATCGCGAGCATTCCCAAATCCTGATCTCGTGTTTTTTGAACTCCAGAACCGTGTTTGTGCATTTCTCAAGACTAATTCCGACGTAAAATGACGCGAGGAACACGTTGGAAGCGACAGAATTGCGATCCGAGAAACCTTTGACGAGAAAATCGCGAGCACTTCCAAATCCCGATCTCGTGTTTTTTGAACTCCAGAACCGTGTTTGTGCATTTCTCAAGACTAATTCCGACGTAAAATGACACGAGGAATACGTTGGAAGCGACAGAATTGCGATCCGAGAAACCCTTGACGAGAAAATCGCGAGCATTCCCAAAACCTGAATTCGTGTTTTTTGGACTCCAGAACCGTGTTTGTGCATTTCTCAAGACTAATTCCGACGTAAAATGGCACGAGGAATACGTTGCAAGCGACAGAATTGCGATCCGACAAACCCTTGACGAGAAAATCGCGAGCATTCCCAAAACCTGAATTCGTGTTTTTTGGACTCCAGAACCGTGTTTGTGCGTTTCTCATGACTAATTCCGACGTAAAACGACGCGAGGAACACGTTGGAAGCGACAGAATTGCGATCCGAGAAACCTTTGACGAGAAAATCGCGAGCATTTCAAAATCCCGATCTCGTGTTTTTGAACTCCAGAACCGTGTTTGTGCATTTCTCAAGACTAATTCCGACGTAAAATGACACGAGGAATACGTTGGAAGCGACAGAATTGCGTTCCGAGCAACCGTTGACGAGAAAATCGCGAGCATTCCCAAATCCCGATCTCGTGTTTTTTGAACTCCAGAACCGTGTTTGTGCATTTCTCAAGACTAATTCCGACGTAAAATGACACGAGGAATACGTTGGAAGCGACAGAATTGCGATCCGAGAAACCGTTGACGAGAAAATCGCGAGCATTCCCAAAACCTGATCTCGTGTTTTTTGGACTCCAGAACCGTGTTTGTGCATTTCTCATGACTAATTCCGACGTAAAACGACGCGAGGAACACGTTGGAAGCGACAGAATTGCGATCCGAGAAACCTTTGACGAGAAAATCGCGAGCACTTCCAAATCCCGATCTCGTGTTTTTTGAACTCCAGAACCGTGTTTGTGCATTTCTCAAGACTAATTCCGACGTAAAATGACACGAGGAATACGTTGGAAGCGACAGAATTGCGATCCGAGAAACCCTTGACGAGAAAATCGCGAGCATTCCCAAAACCTGAATTCGTGTTTTTTGGACTCCAGAACCGTGTTTGTGCATTTCTCAAGACTAATTCCGACGTAAAATGGCACGAGGAATACGTTGGAAGCGACAGAATTGCGATCCGACAAACCCTTGACGAGAAAATCGCGAGCATTCCCAAAACCTGAATTCGTGTTTTTTGGACTCCAGAACCGTGTTTGTGCGTTTCTCATGACTAATTCCGACGTAAAACGACGCGAGGAACACGTTGGAAGCGACAGAATTGCGATCCGAGAAACCTTTGACGAGAAAATCGCGAGCATTTCAAAATCCCGATCTCGTGTTTTTGAACTCCAGAACCGTGTTTGTGCATTTCTCAAGACTAATTCCGACGTAAAATGACACGAGGAATACGTTGGAAGCGACAGAATTGCGTTCCGAGCAACCGTTGACGAGAAAATCGCGAGCATTCCCAAAACCTGATCTCGTGTTTTTTGGACTCCAGAACCGTGTTTGTGCATTTCTCATGACTAATTCCGACGTAAAACGACGCGAGGAACACGTTGGAAGCGACAGAATTGCGATCCGAGAAACCTTTGACGAGAAAATCGCGAGCACTTCCAAATCCCGATCTCGTGTTTTTTGAACTCCAGAACCGTGTTTGTGCATTTCTCAAGACTAATTCCGACGTAAAATGACACGAGGAATACGTTGGAAGCGACAGAATTGCGATCCGAGAAACCCTTGACGAGAAAATCGCGAGCATTCCCAAAACCTGAATTCGTGTTTTTTGGACTCCAGAACCGTGTTTGTGCATTTCTCAAGACTAATTCCGACGTAAAATGGCACGAGGAATACGTTGGAAGCGACAGAATTGCGATCCGACAAACCCTTGACGAGAAAATCGCGAGCATTCCCAAAACCTGAATTCGTGTTTTTTGGACTCCAGAACCGTGTTTGTGCGTTTCTCATGACTAATTCCGACGTAAAACGACGCGAGGAACACGTTGGAAGCGACAGAATTGCGATCCGAGAAACCTTTGACGAGAAAATCGCGAGCATTTCAAAATCCCGATCTCGTGTTTTTGAACTCCAGAACCGTGTTTGTGCATTTCTCAAGACTAATTCCGACGTAAAATGACACGAGGAATACGTTGGAAGCGACAGAATTGCGTTCCGAGCAACCGTTGACGAGAAAATCGCGAGCATTCCCAAATCCTGATCTCGTGTTTTTTGAACTCCAGAACCGTGTTTGTGCATTTCTCAAGACTAATTCCGACGTAAAATGACACGAGGAATACGTTGGAAGCGACAGAATTGCGATCCGAGAAACCGTTGACGAGAAAATCGCGAGCATTCCCAAAACCTGATCTCGTGTTTTTTGGACTCCAGAACCGTGTTTGTGCATTTCTCATGACTAATTCCGACGTAAAACGACGCGAGGAACACGTTGGAAGCGACAGAATTGCGATCCGACAAACCCTTGACGAGAAAATCGCGAGCATTCCCAAAACCTGAATTCGTGTTTTTTGGACTCCAGAACCGTGTTTGTGCGTTTCTCATGACTAATTCCGACGTAAAACGACGCGAGGAACACGTTGGAAGCGACAGAATTGCGATCCGAGAAACCTTTGACGAGAAAATCGCGAGCATTTCAAAATCCCGATCTCGTGTTTTTGAACTCCAGAACCGTGTTTGTGCATTTCTCAAGACTAATTCCGACGTAAAATGACACGAGGAATACGTTGGAAGCGACAGAATTGCGTTCCGAGCAACCGTTGACGAGAAAATCGCGAGCATTCCCAAATCCCGATCTCGTGTTTTTTGAACTCCAGAACCGTGTTTGTGCATTTCTCAAGACTAATTCCGACGTAAAATGACACGAGGAATACGTTGGAAGCGACAGAATTGCGATCCGAGAAACCGTTGACGAGAAAATCGCGAGCATTCCCAAAACCTGATCTCGTGTTTTTTGGACTCCAGAACCGTGTTTGTGCATTTCTCATGACTAATTCCGACGTAAAACGACGCGAGGAACACGTTGGAAGCGACAGAATTGCGATCCGAGAAACCTTTGACGAGAAAATCGCGAGCACTTCCAAATCCCGATCTCGTGTTTTTTGAACTCCAGAACCGTGTTTGTGCATTTCTCAAGACTAATTCCGACGTAAAATGACACGAGGAATACGTTGGAAGCGACAGAATTGCGATCCGAGAAACCCTTGACGAGAAAATCGCGAGCATTCCCAAAACCTGAATTCGTGTTTTTTGGACTCCAGAACCGTGTTTGTGCATTTCTCAAGACTAATTCCGACGTAAAATGGCACGAGGAATACGTTGGAAGCGACAGAATTGCGATCCGACAAACCCTTGACGAGAAAATCGCGAGCATTCCCAAAACCTGAATTCGTGTTTTTTGGACTCCAGAACCGTGTTTGTGCGTTTCTCATGACTAATTCCGACGTAAAACGACGCGAGGAACACGTTGGAAGCGACAGAATTGCGATCCGAGAAACCTTTGACGAGAAAATCGCGAGCATTTCAAAATCCCGATCTCGTGTTTTTGAACTCCAGAACCGTGTTTGTGCATTTCTCAAGACTAATTCCGACGTAAAATGACACGAGGAATACGTTGGAAGCGACAGAATTGCGTTCCGAGCAACCGTTGACGAGAAAATCGCGAGCATTCCCAAATCCTGATCTCGTGTTTTTTGAACTCCAGAACCGTGTTTGTGCATTTCTCAAGACTAATTCCGACGTAAAATGACGCGAGGAACACGTTGGAAGCGACAGAATTGCGATCCGAGAAACCTTTGACGAGAAAATCGCGAGCACTTCCAAATCCCGATCTCGTGTTTTTTGAACTCCAGAACCGTGTTTGTGCATTTCTCAAGACTAATTCCGACGTAAAATGACACGAGGAATACGTTGGAAGCGACAGAATTGCGATCCGAGAAACCCTTGACGAGAAAATCGCGAGCATTCCCAAAACCTGAATTCGTGTTTTTTGGACTCCAGAACCGTGTTTGTGCATTTCTCAAGACTAATTCCGACGTAAAATGGCACGAGGAATACGTTGCAAGCGACAGAATTGCGATCCGACAAACCCTTGACGAGAAAATCGCGAGCATTCCCAAAACCTGAATTCGTGTTTTTTGGACTCCAGAACCGTGTTTGTGCGTTTCTCATGACTAATTCCGACGTAAAACGACGCGAGGAACACGTTGGAAGCGACAGAATTGCGATCCGAGAAACCTTTGACGAGAAAATCGCGAGCATTTCAAAATCCCGATCTCGTGTTTTTGAACTCCAGAACCGTGTTTGTGCATTTCTCAAGACTAATTCCGACGTAAAATGACACGAGGAATACGTTGGAAGCGACAGAATTGCGTTCCGAGCAACCGTTGACGAGAAAATCGCGAGCATTCCCAAATCCCGATCTCGTGTTTTTTGAACTCCAGAACCGTGTTTGTGCATTTCTCAAGACTAATTCCGACGTAAAATGACACGAGGAATACGTTGGAAGCGACAGAATTGCGATCCGAGAAACCGTTGACGAGAAAATCGCGAGCATTCCCAAAACCTGATCTCGTGTTTTTTGGACTCCAGAACCGTGTTTGTGCATTTCTCATGACTAATTCCGACGTAAAACGACGCGAGGAACACGTTGGAAGCGACAGAATTGCGATCCGAGAAACCTTTGACGAGAAAATCGCGAGCACTTCCAAATCCCGATCTCGTGTTTTTTGAACTCCAGAACCGTGTTTGTGCATTTCTCAAGACTAATTCCGACGTAAAATGACACGAGGAATACGTTGGAAGCGACAGAATTGCGATCCGAGAAACCCTTGACGAGAAAATCGCGAGCATTCCCAAAACCTGAATTCGTGTTTTTTGGACTCCAGAACCGTGTTTGTGCATTTCTCAAGACTAATTCCGACGTAAAATGGCACGAGGAATACGTTGGAAGCGACAGAATTGCGATCCGACAAACCCTTGACGAGAAAATCGCGAGCATTCCCAAAACCTGAATTCGTGTTTTTTGGACTCCAGAACCGTGTTTGTGCGTTTCTCATGACTAATTCCGACGTAAAACGACGCGAGGAACACGTTGGAAGCGACAGAATTGCGATCCGAGAAACCTTTGACGAGAAAATCGCGAGCATTTCAAAATCCCGATCTCGTGTTTTTGAACTCCAGAACCGTGTTTGTGCATTTCTCAAGACTAATTCCGACGTAAAATGACACGAGGAATACGTTGGAAGCGACAGAATTGCGTTCCGAGCAACCGTTGACGAGAAAATCGCGAGCATTCCCAAATCCTGATCTCGTGTTTTTTGAACTCCAGAACCGTGTTTGTGCATTTCTCAAGACTAATTCCGACGTAAAATGACACGAGGAATACGTTGGAAGCGACAGAATTGCGATCCGAGAAACCGTTGACGAGAAAATCGCGAGCATTCCCAAAACCTGATCTCGTGTTTTTTGGACTCCAGAACCGTGTTTGTGCATTTCTCATGACTAATTCCGACGTAAAACGACGCGAGGAACACGTTGGAAGCGACAGAATTGCGATCCGACAAACCCTTGACGAGAAAATCGCGAGCATTCCCAAAACCTGAATTCGTGTTTTTTGGACTCCAGAACCGTGTTTGTGCGTTTCTCATGACTAATTCCGACGTAAAACGACGCGAGGAACACGTTGGAAGCGACAGAATTGCGATCCGAGAAACCTTTGACGAGAAAATCGCGAGCATTTCAAAATCCCGATCTCGTGTTTTTGAACTCCAGAACCGTGTTTGTGCATTTCTCAAGACTAATTCCGACGTAAAATGACACGAGGAATACGTTGGAAGCGACAGAATTGCGTTCCGAGCAACCGTTGACGAGAAAATCGCGAGCATTCCCAAATCCCGATCTCGTGTTTTTTGAACTCCAGAACCGTGTTTGTGCATTTCTCAAGACTAATTCCGACGTAAAATGACACGAGGAATACGTTGGAAGCGACAGAATTGCGATCCGAGAAACCGTTGACGAGAAAATCGCGAGCATTCCCAAAACCTGATCTCGTGTTTTTTGGACTCCAGAACCGTGTTTGTGCATTTCTCATGACTAATTCCGACGTAAAACGACGCGAGGAACACGTTGGAAGCGACAGAATTGCGATCCGAGAAACCTTTGACGAGAAAATCGCGAGCACTTCCAAATCCCGATCTCGTGTTTTTTGAACTCCAGAACCGTGTTTGTGCATTTCTCAAGACTAATTCCGACGTAAAATGACACGAGGAATACGTTGGAAGCGACAGAATTGCGATCCGAGAAACCCTTGACGAGAAAATCGCGAGCATTCCCAAAACCTGAATTCGTGTTTTTTGGACTCCAGAACCGTGTTTGTGCATTTCTCAAGACTAATTCCGACGTAAAATGGCACGAGGAATACGTTGGAAGCGACAGAATTGCGATCCGACAAACCCTTGACGAGAAAATCGCGAGCATTCCCAAAACCTGAATTCGTGTTTTTTGGACTCCAGAACCGTGTTTGTGCGTTTCTCATGACTAATTCCGACGTAAAACGACGCGAGGAACACGTTGGAAGCGACAGAATTGCGATCCGAGAAACCTTTGACGAGAAAATCGCGAGCATTTCAAAATCCCGATCTCGTGTTTTTGAACTCCAGAACCGTGTTTGTGCATTTCTCAAGACTAATTCCGACGTAAAATGACACGAGGAATACGTTGGAAGCGACAGAATTGCGTTCCGAGCAACCGTTGACGAGAAAATCGCGAGCATTCCCAAATCCTGATCTCGTGTTTTTTGAACTCCAGAACCGTGTTTGTGCATTTCTCAAGACTAATTCCGACGTAAAATGACACGAGGAATACGTTGGAAGCGACAGAATTGCGATCCGAGAAACCGTTGACGAGAAAATCGCGAGCATTCCCAAAACCTGATCTCGTGTTTTTTGGACTCCAGAACCGTGTTTGTGCATTTCTCATGACTAATTCCGACGTAAAACGACGCGAGGAACACGTTGGAAGCGACAGAATTGCGATCCGAGAAACCTTTGACGAGAAAATCGCGAGCACTTCCAAATCCCGATCTCGTGTTTTTTGAACTCCAGAACCGTGTTTGTGCATTTCTCAAGACTAATTCCGACGTAAAATGACACGAGGAATACGTTGGAAGCGACAGAATTGCGATCCGAGAAACCCTTGACGAGAAAATCGCGAGCATTCCCAAAACCTGAATTCGTGTTTTTTGGACTCCAGAACCGTGTTTGTGCATTTCTCAAGACTAATTCCGACGTAAAATGACACGAGGAATACGTTGGAAGCGACAGAATTGCGTTCCGAGCAACCGTTGACGAGAAAATCGCGAGCATTCCCAAATCCTGATCTCGTGTTTTTTGAACTCCAGAACCGTGTTTGTGCATTTCTCAAGACTAATTCCGACGTAAAATGGCACGAGGAATACGTTGGAAGCGACAGAATTGCGATCCGACAAACCCTTGACGAGAAAATCGCGAGCATTCCCAAAACCTGAATTCGTGTTTTTTGGACTCCAGAACCGTGTTTGTGCGTTTCTCATGACTAATTCCGACGTAAAACGACGCGAGGAACACGTTGGAAGCGACAGAATTGCGATCCGAGAAACCTTTGACGAGAAAATCGCGAGGATTTCCAAATCCCGATCTCGTGTTTTTTGAACTCCAGAACCGTGTTTGTGCATTTCTCAAGACTAATTCCGACGTAAAATGGCACGAGGAATACGTTGGAAGCGACAGAATTGCGATCCGAGAAACCTTTGACGAGAAAATCGCGAGCATTCCCAAATCCTGATCTCGTGTTTTTTGAACTCCAGAACCGTGTTTGTGCATTTCTCAAGACTAATTCCGACGTAAAATGACACGAGGAATACGTTGGAAGCGACTGAATTGCGATCCGAGAAACCGTTGACGAGAAAATCGCGAGCATTCCGAAAACCTGAATTCGTGTTTTTTGGACTCCAGAACCGTGTTTGTGCATTTCTCATGACTAATTCCGACGTAAAACGACGCGAGGAACACGTTGGAAGCGACAGAATTGCGATCCGAGAAACCTTTGACGAGAAAATCGCGAGCATTTCCAAATCCCGATCTCGTGTTTTTTGAACTCCAGAACCGTGTTTGTGCATTTCTCAAGACTAATTCCGACGTAAAATGACACGAGGAATACGTTGGAAGCGACAGAATTGTGTTCCGAGCAACCGTTGACGAGAAAATCGCGAGCATTCCCAAATCCTGATCTCGTGTTTTTTGGACTCCAGAACCGTGTTTGTGCATTTCTCAAGACTAATTCCGACGTAAAATGACACGAGGAATACGTTGGAAGCGACAGAATTGCGTTCCGAGCAACCGTTGACGAGAAAATCGCGAGCATTCCCAAATCCTGATCTCGTGTTTTTTGAACTCCAGAACCGTGTTTGTGCATTTCTCAAGACTAATTCCGACGTAAAATGGCACGAGGAATACGTTGGAAGCGACAGAATTGCGATCCGACAAACCCTTGACGAGAAAATCGCGAGCATTCCCAAAACCTGAATTCGTGTTTTTTGGACTCCAGAACCGTGTTTGTGCGTTTCTCATGACTAATTCCGACGTAAAACGAGGCGAGGAACACGTTGGAAGCGACAGAATTGCGATCCGAGAAACCTTTGACGAGAAAATCGCGAGCATTTCAAAATCCCGATCTCGTGTTTTTGAACTCCAGAACCGTGTTTGTGCATTTCTCAAGACTAATTCCGACGTAAAATGACACGAGGAATACGTTGGAAGCGACAGAATTGCGTTCCGAGCAACCGTTGACGAGAAAATCGCGAGCATTCCCAAATCCTGATCTCGTGTTTTTTGACCTCCAGAACCGTGTTTGTGCATTTCTCAAGACTAATTCCGACGTAAAATGACACGAGGAATACGTTGAAAGCGACAGAATTGCGTTCCGAGCAACCGTTGACGAGAAAATCGCGAGCATTCCCAAATCCTGATCTCGTGTTTTTTGGACTCCAGAACCGTGTTTGTGCATTTCTCAAGACTAATTCCGACGTAAAATAGCACGAGGAATACGTTGGAAGCGACAGAATTGCGTTCCGAGCAACCGTTGACGAGAAAATCGCGAGGATTTCCAAATCCCGATCTCGTGTTTTTTGAACTCCAGAACCGTGTTTGTGCATTTCTCAAGACTAATTCCGACGTAAAATGGCACGAGGAATACGTTGGAAGCGACAGAATTGCGATCCGAGAAACCTTTGACGAGAAAATCGCGAGCATTCCCAAATCCTGATCTCGTGTTTTTTGAACTCCAGAACCGTGTTTGTGCATTTCTCAAGACTAATTCCGACGTAAAATGACACGAGGAATACGTTGGAAGCGACTGAATTGCGATCCGAGAAACCGTTGACGAGAAAATCGCGAGCATTCCGAAAACCTGAATTCGTGTTTTTTGGACTCCAGAACCGTGTTTGTGCATTTCTCATGACTAATTCCGACGTAAAACGACGCGAGGAACACGTTGGAAGCGACAGAATTGCGATCCGAGAAACCTTTGACGAGAAAATCGCGAGCATTTCCAAATCCCGATCTCGTGTTTTTTGAACTCCAGAACCGTGTTTGTGCATTGCTCAAGACTAATTCCGACGTAAAATGACACGAGGAATACGTTGGAAGCGACAGAATTGTGTTCCGAGCAACCGTTGACGAGAAAATCGCGAGCATTCCCAAATCCTGATCTCGTGTTTTTTGGACTCCAGAACCGTGTTTGTGCATTTCTCAAGACTAATTCCGACGTAAAATGACACGAGGAATACGTTGGAAGCGACAGAATTGCGTTCCGAGCAACCGTTGACGAGAAAATCGCGAGCATTCCCAAATCCTGATCTCGTGTTTTTTGAACTCCAGAACCGTGTTTGTGCATTTCTCAAGACTAATTCCGACGTAAAATGACACGAGGAATACGTTGGAAGCGACAGAATTGCGTTCCGAGCAACCGTTGACGAGAAAATCGCGAGCATTCCCAAATCCTGATCTCGTGTTTTTTGAACTCCAGAACCGTGTTTGTGCATTTCTCAAGACTAATTCCGACGTAAAATGGCACGAGGAATACGTTGGAAGCGACAGAATTGCGATCCGACAAACCCTTGACGAGAAAATCGCGAGCATTCCCAAAACCTGAATTCGTGTTTTTTGGACTCCAGAACCGTGTTTGTGCGTTTCTCATGACTAATTCCGACGTAAAACGAGGCGAGGAACACGTTGGAAGCGACAGAATTGCGATCCGAGAAACCTTTGACGAGAAAATCGCGAGCATTTCAAAATCCCGATCTCGTGTTTTTGAACTCCAGAACCGTGTTTGTGCATTTCTCAAGACTAATTCCGACGTAAAATGACACGAGGAATACGTTGGAAGCGACAGAATTGCGTTCCGAGCAACCGTTGACGAGAAAATCGCGAGCATTCCCAAATCCTGATCTCGTGTTTTTTGACCTCCAGAACCGTGTTTGTGCATTTCTCAAGACTAATTCCGACGTAAAATGACACGAGGAATACGTTGAAAGCGACAGAATTGCGTTCCGAGCAACCGTTGACGAGAAAATCGCGAGCATTCCCAAATCCTGATCTCGTGTTTTTTGGACTCCAGAACCGTGTTTGTGCATTTCTCAAGACTAATTCCGACGTAAAATAGCACGAGGAATACGTTGGAAGCGACAGAATTGCGTTCCGAGCAACCGTTGACGAGAAAATCGCGAGCATTCCCAAAACCTGAATTCGTGTTTTTTGGACTCCAAAACCGTGTTTGTGCGTTTCTCATGACTAATTCCGACGTAAAACGACACGAGGAATACGTTGGAAGCGACAGAATTGCGATCCGAGAAACCGTTGACGAGAAAATCGCGAGCATTCCCAAAACCTGATCTCGTGTTTTTTGGACTCCAGAACCGTGTTTGTGCATTTCTCATGACTAATTCCGACGTAAAACGACGCGAGGAACACGTTGGAAGCGACAGAATTGCGATCCGAGAAACCTTTGACGAGAAAATCGCGAGCACTTCCAAATCCCGATCTCGTGTTTTTTGAACTCCAGAACCGTGTTTGTGCATTTCTCAAGACTAATTCCAACGTAAAATGACACGAGGAATACGTTGGAAGCGACAGAATTGCGATCCGAGAAACCCTTGACGAGAAAATCGCGAGCATTCCCAAAACCTGAATTCGTGTTTTTTGGACTCCAGAACCGTGTTTGTGCATTTCTCAAGACTAATTCCGACGTAAAATGACACGAGGAATACGTTGAAAGCGACAGAATTGCGTTCCGAGCAACCGTTGACGAGAAAATCGCGAGCATTCCCAAATCCTGATCTCGTGTTTTTTGGACTCCAGAACCGTGTTTGTGCATTTCTCAAGACTAATTCCGACGTAAAATAGCACGAGGAATACGTTGGAAGCGACAGAATTGCGTTCCGAGCAACCGTTGACGAGAAAATCGCGAGCATTCCCAAATCCTGAATTCGTGTTTTTTGGACTCCAGAACCGTGTTTGTGCATTTCTCATGACTAATTCCGACGTAAAACGACGCGAGGGACACGTTGGAAGCGACAGAATTGCGATCCGAGAAACCTTTGACGAGAAAATCGCGAGCATTTCCAAATCCCGATCTCGTGTTTTTTGAACTCCAGAACCGTGTTTGTGCATTTCTCAAGACTAATTCCGACGTAAAATGACACGAGGAATACGTTGGAAGCGACAGAATTGCGATCCGAGAAACCGTTGACGAGAAAATCGCGAGCATTCCCAAAACCTGATCTCGTGTTTTTTGGACTCCAGAACCGTGTTTGTGCATTTCTCATGACTAATTCCGACGTAAAACGACGCGAGGAACACGTTGGAAGCGACAGAATTGCGATCCGAGAAACCTTTGACGAGAAAATCGCGAGCACTTCCAAATCCCGATCTCGTGTTTTTTGAACTCCAGAACCGTGTTTGTGCATTTCTCAAGACTAATTCCGACGTAAAATGACACGAGGAATACGTTGGAAGCGACAGAATTGCGATCCGAGAAACCCTTGACGAGAAAATCGCGAGCATTCCCAAAACCTGAATTCGTGTTTTTTGGACTCCAGAACCGTGTTTGTGCATTTCTCAAGACTAATTCCGACGTAAAATGGCACGAGGAATACGTTGGAAGCGACGGAATTGCGATCCGACAAACCCTTGACGAGAAAATCGCGAGCATTCCCAAAACCTGAATTCGTGTTTTTTGGACTCCAGAACCGTGTTTGTGCATTTCTCAAGACTAATTCCGACGTAAAATGACACGAGGAATACGTTGAAAGCGACAGAATTGCGATCCAAGCAACCGTTGACGAGAAAATCGCAAGCATTCCCAAAACCTGAACTCGTGTTTTTTGGACTCCAGAAACGTTTTCGTGCATTTCTCGTGACTGTTTCCGATGTAAAATGACGCGAGGAAGACGTTGGAAGCGACCGAATTGCGCTCCAAGCAACCGTTGACGAGAAAATCGCGAGCATTCCCAAATCCTGATCTCGTGTTTTTTGAACTCCAGAACCGTGTTTGTGCATTTCTCAAGACTAATTCCGACGTAAAATGACACGAGGAATACGTTGGAAGCGACTGAATTGCGATCCGAGAAACCGTTGACGAGAAAATCGCGAGCATTCCGAAAACCTGAATTCGTGTTTTTTGGACTCCAGAACCGTGTTTGTGCATTTCTCATGACTAATTCCGACGTAAAACGACGCGAGGAACACGTTGGAAGCGACAGAATTGCGATCCGAGAAACCTTTGACGAGAAAATCGCGAGCATTTCCAAATCCCGATCTCGTGTTTTTTGAACTCCAGAACCGTGTTTGTGCATTTCTCAAGACTAATTCCGACGTAAAATGACACGAGGAATACGTTGGAAGCGACAGAATTGTGTTCCGAGCAACCGTTGACGAGAAAATCGCGAGCATTCCCAAATCCTGATCTCGTGTTTTTTGAACTCCAGAACCGTGTTTGTGCATTTCTCAAGACTAATTCCGACGAAAAATGACACGAGGAATACGTTGGAAGCGACAGAATTGCGATCCGAGCAACCGTTGACGAGAAAATCGCGAGCATTACCAAAACCTGATCTCGTGCTTTTGGAAATCCAGAAATGCTTGCGTGCATTTCTCATGACTATTTCCGACGTAAAATGACGCGAGGAACACGTTGGAAGCGACAGAATTGCGTTCCGAGCAACCGTTGACGAGAAAATCGCGAGCATTCCCAAATCCTGATCTCGTGTTTTTTTAACTCCAGAACCGTGTTTGTGCATTTCTCAAGACTAATTCCGACGTAAAATGACACGAGGAATACGTTGGAGGCGACAGAATTGCGATCCGAGCAACCGTTGACGAGAAAATCGCCAGCGTTACCAAAACCTGATCTCGTGTTTTTGGAAATCCAGAAATGCTTGCGTGCATTTCTCATGACTATTTCCGACGTAAAATGACGCGAGGAACACGTTGGAAGCGACAGAATTGCGATCCGAGCAACCGTTGACGAGAAAATCACGAGCATTCCCAAATCCTGATCTCGTGTTTTTTTAACTCCAGAACCGTGTTTGTGCATTTCTCAAGACTAATTCCGACGTAAAATGACACGAGGAATACGTTGGAGGCGACAGAATTGCGATCCGAGCAACCGTTGACGAGAAAATCGCCAGCGTTACCAAAACCTGATCTCGTGTTTTTGGAAATCCAGAAATGCTTGCGTGCATTTCTCATGACTATTTCCGACGTAAAATGACGCGAGGAACACGCTGGAAACGACAGAATTGCGTTCCGAGCAACCGTTGACGAGAAAATCGCGAGCATTCCCAAATCCTGATCTCGTGTTTTTTGAACTCCAGAACCGTGTTTGTGCATTTCTCAAGACTAATTCCGACGTAAAATGACACGAGGAATACGTTGAAAGCGACAGAATTGCGTTCCGAGCAACCGTTGACGAGAAAATCGCGAGCATTCCCAAATCCTGATCTCGTGTTTTTTGGACTCCAGAACCGTGTTTGTGCATTTCTCAAGACTAATTCCGACGTAAAATGGCACGAGGAATACGTTGAAAGCGACAGAATTTCGTTCCGAGCAACCGTTGACGAGAAAATCGCGAGCATTCCCAAATCCTGATCTCGTGTTTTTTGGACTGCAGAACCGTGTTTGTGCATTTCTCAAGACTAATTCCGACGTAAAATGGCACGAGGAATACGTTGGAAGCGACAGAATTGCGTTCCGAGCAACCGTTGACGAGAAAATCGCGAGCATTCCCAAATCCTGATCTCGTGTTTTTTGAACTCCAGAACCGTGTTTGTGCATATCTCAAGACTAATTCCGACGTAAAATGGCACGAGGAATACGTTGGAAGCGACAGAATTGCGATCCGAGAAACCCTTGACGAGAAAATCGCGAGCATTCCCAAAACCTGAATTCGTGTTTTTTGGACTCCAGAACCGTGTTTGTGCGTTTCTCATGACTAATTCCGACGTAAAACGACGCGAGGAACACGTTGGAAGCGACAGAATTGCGATCCGAGAAACCTTTGACGAGAAAATCGCGAGCATTTCCAAATCCCGATCTCGTGTTTTTTGAACTCCAGAACCGTGTTTGTGCATTTCTCAAGACTAATTCCGACGTAAAATGACACGAGGAATACGTTGAAAGCGACAGAATTGCGTTCCGAGCAACCGTTGACGAGAAAATCGCGAGCATTCCCAAATCCTGATCTCGTGTTTTTTGGACTCCAGAACCGTGTTTGTGCATTTCTCGTGACTGTTTCCGATGTAAAATGACGCGAGGAAGACGTTGGAAGCGACCGAATTGCGCTCCGAGCAACCGTTGACGAGAAAATCGCGAGCATTCCCAAATCCTGATCTCGTGTTTTTTGAACTCCAGAACCGTGTTTGTGCAGTTCTCAAGACTAATTCCGACGTAAAATGACACGAGGAATACGTTGGAAGCGACTGAATTGCGATCCGAGAAACCGTTGACGAGAAAATCGCGAGCATTCCGAAAACCTGAATTCGTGTTTTTTGGACTCCAGAACCGTGTTTGTGCATTTCTCATGACTAATTCCGACGTAAAACGACGCGAGGAACACGTTGGAAGCGACAGAATTGCGATCCGAGAAACCTTTGACGAGAAAATCGCGAGCATTTCCAAATCCCGATCTCGTGTTTTTTGAACTCCAGAACCGTGTTTGTGCATTTCTCAAGACTAATTCCGACGTAAAATGACACGAGGAATACGTTGGAAGCGACAGAATTTTGTTCCGAGCAACCGTTGACGAGAAAATCGCGAGCATTCCCAAATCCTGATCTCGTGTTTTTTGAACTCCAGAACCGTGTTTGTGCATTTCTCAAGACTAATTCCGACGAAAAATGACACGAGGAATACGTTGGAAGCGACAGAATTGCGATCCGAGCAACCGTTGACGAGAAAATCGCGAGCATTACCAAAACCTGATCTCGTGCTTTTGGAAATCCAGAAATGCTTGCGTGCATTTCTCATGACTATTTCCGACGTAAAATGACGCGAGGAACACGTTGGAAGCGACAGAATTGCGATCCGAGCAACCGTTGACGAGAAAATCACGAGCATTCCCAAATCCTGATCTCGTGTTTTTTTAACTCCAGAACCGTGTTTGTGCATTTCTCAAGACTAATTCCGACGTAAAATGACACGAGGAATACGTTGGAGGCGACAGAATTGCGATCCGAGCAACCGTTGACGAAAAAATCGCCAGCGTTACCAAAACCTGATCTCGTGTTTTTGGAAATCCAGAAATGCTTGCGTGCATTTCTCATGACTATTTCCGACGTAAAATGACGCGAGGAACACGTTGGAAGCGACAGAATTGCGATCCGAGCAACCGTTGACGAGAAAATCATGAGCATTCCCAAATCCTGATCTCGTGTTTTTTTAACTCCAGAACCGTGTTTGTGCATTTCTCAAGACTAATTCCGACGTAAAATGACACGAGGAATACGTTGGAGGCGACAGAATTGCGATCCGAGCAACCGTTGACGAGAAAATCGCCAGCGTTACCAAAACCTGATCTCGTGTTTTTGGAAATCCAGAAATGCTTGCGTGCATTTCTCATGACTATTTCCGACGTAAAATGACGCGAGGAACATGCTGGAAACGACAGAATTGCGTTCCGAGCAACCGTTGACGAGAAAATCGCGAGCATTCCCAAATCCTGATCTCGTGTTTTTTGAACTCCAGAACCGTGTTTGTGCATTTCTCAAGACTAATTCCGACGTAAAATGACACGAGGAATACGTTGAAAGCGACAGAATTGCGTTCCGAGCAACCGTTGACGAGAAAATCGCGAGCATTCCCAAATCCTGATCTCGTGTTTTTTGGACTCCAGAACCGTGTTTGTGCATTTCTCAAGACTAATTCCGACGTAAAATGGCACGAGGAATACGTTGAAAGCGACAGAATTTCGTTCCGAGCAACCGTTGACGAGAAAATCGCGAGCATTCCCAAATCCTGATCTCGTGTTTTTTGGACTGCAGAACCGTGTTTGTGCATTTCTCAAGACTAATTCCGACGTAAAATGGCACGAGGAATACGTTGGAAGCGACAGAATTGCGATCCGAGAAACCCTTGACGAGAAAATCGCGAGCATTCCCAAAACCTGAATTCGTGTTTTTTGGACTCCAGAACCGTGTTTGTGCGTTTCTCATGACTAATTCCGACGTAAAACGACGCGAGGAACACGTTGGAAGCGACAGAATCGCGATCCGAGAAACCTTTGACGAGAAAATCGCGAGCATTTCCAAATCCCGATCTCGTGTTTTTTGAACTCCAGAACCGTGTTTGTGCATTTCTCAAGACTAATTCCGACGTAAAATGACACGAGGAATACGTTGAAAGCGACAGAATTGCGTTCCGAGCAACCGTTGACGAGAAAATCGCGAGCATTCCCAAATCCTGATCTCGTGTTTTTTGGACTCCAGAACCGTGTTTGTGCATTTCTCAAGACTAATTCCGACGTAAAATGACACGAGGAATACGTTGGAAGCGACAGAATTGCGTTCCGAGCAACCGTTGACGAGAAAATCGCGAGCATTCCCAAATCCTGATCTCGTGTTTTTTGACCTCCAGAACCGTGTTTGTGCATTTCTCAAGACTAATTCCGACGTAAAATGACACGAGGAATACGTTGAAAGCGACAGAATTGCGTTCCGAGCAACCGTTGACGAGAAAATCGCGAGCATTCCCAAATCCTGATCTCGTGTTTTTTGGACTCCAGAACCGTGTTTGTGCATTTCTCAAGACTAATTCCGACGTAAAATAGCACGAGGAATACGTTGGAAGCGACAGAATTGCGTTCCGAGCAACCGTTGACGAGAAAATCGCGAGCATTCCCAAAACCTGAATTCGTGTTTTTTGGACTCCAAAACCGTGTTTGTGCGTTTCTCATGACTAATTCCGACGTAAAACGACACGAGGAATACGTTGGAAGCGACAGAATTGCGATCCGAGAAACCGTTGACGAGAAAATCGCGAGCATTCCCAAAACCTGATCTCGTGTTTTTTGGACTCCAGAACCGTGTTTGTGCATTTCTCATGACTAATTCCGACGTAAAACGACGCGAGGAACACGTTGGAAGCGACAGAATTGCGATCCGAGAAACCTTTGACGAGAAAATCGCGAGCACTTCCAAATCCCGATCTCGTGTTTTTTGAACTCCAGAACCGTGTTTGTGCATTTCTCAAGACTAATTCCAACGTAAAATGACACGAGGAATACGTTGGAAGCGACAGAATTGCGATCCGAGAAACCCTTGACGAGAAAATCGCGAGCATTCCCAAAACCTGAATTCGTGTTTTTTGGACTCCAGAACCGTGTTTGTGCATTTCTCAAGACTAATTCCGACGTAAAATGACACGAGGAATACGTTGAAAGCGACAGAATTGCGTTCCGAGCAACCGTTGACGAGAAAATCGCGAGCATTCCCAAATCCTGATCTCGTGTTTTTTGGACTCCAGAACCGTGTTTGTGCATTTCTCAAGACTAATTCCGACGTAAAATAGCACGAGGAATACGTTGGAAGCGACAGAATTGCGTTCCGAGCAACCGTTGACGAGAAAATCGCGAGCATTCCCAAATCCTGAATTCGTGTTTTTTGGACTCCAGAACCGTGTTTGTGCATTTCTCATGACTAATTCCGACGTAAAACGACGCGAGGGACACGTTGGAAGCGACAGAATTGCGATCCGAGAAACCTTTGACGAGAAAATCGCGAGCATTTCCAAATCCCGATCTCGTGTTTTTTGAACTCCAGAACCGTGTTTGTGCATTTCTCAAGACTAATTCCGACGTAAAATGACACGAGGAATACGTTGGAAGCGACAGAATTGCGATCCGAGAAACCGTTGACGAGAAAATCGCGAGCATTCCCAAAACCTGATCTCGTGTTTTTTGGACTCCAGAACCGTGTTTGTGCATTTCTCATGACTAATTCCGACGTAAAACGACGCGAGGAACACGTTGGAAGCGACAGAATTGCGATCCGAGAAACCTTTGACGAGAAAATCGCGAGCACTTCCAAATCCCGATCTCGTGTTTTTTGAACTCCAGAACCGTGTTTGTGCATTTCTCAAGACTAATTCCGACGTAAAATGACACGAGGAATACGTTGGAAGCGACAGAATTGCGATCCGAGAAACCCTTGACGAGAAAATCGCGAGCATTCCCAAAACCTGAATTCGTGTTTTTTGGACTCCAGAACCGTGTTTGTGCATTTCTCAAGACTAATTCCGACGTAAAATGGCACGAGGAATACGTTGGAAGCGACGGAATTGCGATCCGACAAACCCTTGACGAGAAAATCGCGAGCATTCCCAAAACCTGAATTCGTGTTTTTTGGACTCCAGAACCGTGTTTGTGCATTTCTCAAGACTAATTCCGACGTAAAATGACACGAGGAATACGTTGAAAGCGACAGAATTGCGATCCAAGCAACCGTTGACGAGAAAATCGCAAGCATTCCCAAAACCTGAACTCGTGTTTTTTGGACTCCAGAAACGTTTTCGTGCATTTCTCGTGACTGTTTCCGATGTAAAATGACGCGAGGAACACGTTGGAAGCGACAGAATTGCGTTCCGAGCAACCGTTGACGAGAAAATCGCGAGCATTCCCAAATCCTGATCTCGTGTTTTTTTAACTCCAGAACCGTGTTTGTGCATTTCTCAAGACTAATTCCGACGTAAAATGACACGAGGAATACGTTGAAAGCGACAGAATTGCGTTCCGAGCAACCGTTGACGAGAAAATCGCGAGCATTCCCAAATCCTGATCTCGTGTTTTTTGGACTCCAGAACCGTGTTTGTGCGTTTCTCATGACTAATTCCGACGTAAAACGACGCGAGGAACACGTTGGAAGCGACAGAATCGCGATCCGAGAAACCTTTGACGAGAAAATCGCGAGCATTCCCAAATCCTGATCTCGTGTTTTTTTAACTCCAGAACCGTGTTTGTGCATTTCTCAAGACTAATTCCGACGTAAAATGACACGAGGAATACGTTGGAGGCGACAGAATTGCGATCCGAGCAACCGTTGACGAGAAAATCGCCAGCGTTACCAAAACCTGATCTCGTGTTTTTGGAAATCCAGAAATGCTTGCGTGCATTTCTCATGACTATTTCCGACGTAAAATGACGCGAGGAACACGCTGGAAACGACAGAATTGCGTTCCGAGCAACCGTTGACGAGAAAATCGCGAGCATTCCCAAATCCTGATCTCGTGTTTTTTGAACTCCAGAACCGTGTTTGTGCATTTCTCAAGACTAATTCCGACGTAAAATGACACGAGGAATACGTTGAAAGCGACAGAATTGCGTTCCGAGCAACCGTTGACGAGAAAATCGCGAGCATTCCCAAATCCTGATCTCGTGTTTTTTGGACTCCAGAACCGTGTTTGTGCATTTCTCAAGACTAATTCCGACGTAAAATGGCACGAGGAATACGTTGAAAGCGACAGAATTTCGTTCCGAGCAACCGTTGACGAGAAAATCGCGAGCATTCCCAAATCCTGATCTCGTGTTTTTTGGACTGCAGAACCGTGTTTGTGCATTTCTCAAGACTAATTCCGACGTAAAATGGCACGAGGAATACGTTGGAAGCGACAGAATTGCGATCCGAGAAACCCTTGACGAGAAAATCGCGAGCATTCCCAAAACCTGAATTCGTGTTTTTTGGACTCCAGAACCGTGTTTGTGCGTTTCTCATGACTAATTCCGACGTAAAACGACGCGAGGAACACGTTGGAAGCGACAGAATCGCGATCCGAGAAACCTTTGACGAGAAAATCGCGAGCATTTCCAAATCCCGATCTCGTGTTTTTTGAACTCCAGAACCGTGTTTGTGCATTTCTCAAGACTAATTCCGACGTAAAATGACACGAGGAATACGTTGAAAGCGACAGAATTGCGTTCCGAGCAACCGTTGACGAGAAAATCGCGAGCATTCCCAAATCCTGATCTCGTGTTTTTTGGACTCCAGAACCGTGTTTGTGCATTTCTCAAGACTAATTCCGACGTAAAATGACACGAGGAATACGTTGGAAGCGACAGAATTGCGTTCCGAGCAACCGTTGACGAGAAAATCGCGAGCATTCCCAAATCCTGATCTCGTGTTTTTTGACCTCCAGAACCGTGTTTGTGCATTTCTCAAGACTAATTCCGACGTAAAATGACACGAGGAATACGTTGAAAGCGACAGAATTGCGTTCCGAGCAACCGTTGACGAGAAAATCGCGAGCATTCCCAAATCCTGATCTCGTGTTTTTTGGACTCCAGAACCGTGTTTGTGCATTTCTCAAGACTAATTCCGACGTAAAATAGCACGAGGAATACGTTGGAAGCGACAGAATTGCGTTCCGAGCAACCGTTGACGAGAAAATCGCGAGCATTCCCAAAACCTGAATTCGTGTTTTTTGGACTCCAAAACCGTGTTTGTGCGTTTCTCATGACTAATTCCGACGTAAAACGACACGAGGAATACGTTGGAAGCGACAGAATTGCGATCCGAGAAACCGTTGACGAGAAAATCGCGAGCATTCCCAAAACCTGATCTCGTGTTTTTTGGACTCCAGAACCGTGTTTGTGCATTTCTCATGACTAATTCCGACGTAAAACGACGCGAGGAACACGTTGGAAGCGACAGAATTGCGATCCGAGAAACCTTTGACGAGAAAATCGCGAGCACTTCCAAATCCCGATCTCGTGTTTTTTGAACTCCAGAACCGTGTTTGTGCATTTCTCAAGACTAATTCCAACGTAAAATGACACGAGGAATACGTTGGAAGCGACAGAATTGCGATCCGAGAAACCCTTGACGAGAAAATCGCGAGCATTCCCAAAACCTGAATTCGTGTTTTTTGGACTCCAGAACCGTGTTTGTGCATTTCTCAAGACTAATTCCGACGTAAAATGACACGAGGAATACGTTGAAAGCGACAGAATTGCGTTCCGAGCAACCGTTGACGAGAAAATCGCGAGCATTCCCAAATCCTGATCTCGTGTTTTTTGGACTCCAGAACCGTGTTTGTGCATTTCTCAAGACTAATTCCGACGTAAAATAGCACGAGGAATACGTTGGAAGCGACAGAATTGCGTTCCGAGCAACCGTTGACGAGAAAATCGCGAGCATTCCCAAATCCTGAATTCGTGTTTTTTGGACTCCAGAACCGTGTTTGTGCATTTCTCATGACTAATTCCGACGTAAAACGACGCGAGGGACACGTTGGAAGCGACAGAATTGCGATCCGAGAAACCTTTGACGAGAAAATCGCGAGCATTTCCAAATCCCGATCTCGTGTTTTTTGAACTCCAGAACCGTGTTTGTGCATTTCTCAAGACTAATTCCGACGTAAAATGACACGAGGAATACGTTGGAAGCGACAGAATTGCGATCCGAGAAACCGTTGACGAGAAAATCGCGAGCATTCCCAAAACCTGATCTCGTGTTTTTTGGACTCCAGAACCGTGTTTGTGCATTTCTCATGACTAATTCCGACGTAAAACGACGCGAGGAACACGTTGGAAGCGACAGAATTGCGATCCGAGAAACCTTTGACGAGAAAATCGCGAGCACTTCCAAATCCCGATCTCGTGTTTTTTGAACTCCAGAACCGTGTTTGTGCATTTCTCAAGACTAATTCCGACGTAAAATGACACGAGGAATACGTTGGAAGCGACAGAATTGCGATCCGAGAAACCCTTGACGAGAAAATCGCGAGCATTCCCAAAACCTGAATTCGTGTTTTTTGGACTCCAGAACCGTGTTTGTGCATTTCTCAAGACTAATTCCGACGTAAAATGGCACGAGGAATACGTTGGAAGCGACGGAATTGCGATCCGACAAACCCTTGACGAGAAAATCGCGAGCATTCCCAAAACCTGAATTCGTGTTTTTTGGACTCCAGAACCGTGTTTGTGCATTTCTCAAGACTAATTCCGACGTAAAATGACACGAGGAATACGTTGAAAGCGACAGAATTGCGATCCAAGCAACCGTTGACGAGAAAATCGCAAGCATTCCCAAAACCTGAACTCGTGTTTTTTGGACTCCAGAAACGTTTTCGTGCATTTCTCGTGACTGTTTCCGATGTAAAATGACGCGAGGAAGACGTTGGAAGCGACCGAATTGCGCTCCAAGCAACCGTTGACGAGAAAATCGCGAGCATTCCCAAATCCTGATCTCGTGTTTTTTGAACTCCAGAACCGTGTTTGTGCATTTCTCAAGACTAATTCCGACGTAAAATGACACGAGGAATACGTTGGAAGCGACTGAATTGCGATCCGAGAAACCGTTGACGAGAAAATCGCGAGCATTCCGAAAACCTGAATTCGTGTTTTTTGGACTCCAGAACCGTGTTTGTGCATTTCTCATGACTAATTCCGACGTAAAACGACGCGAGGAACACGTTGGAAGCGACAGAATTGCGATCCGAGAAACCTTTGACGAGAAAATCGCGAGCATTTCCAAATCCCGATCTCGTGTTTTTTGAACTCCAGAACCGTGTTTGTGCATTTCTCAAGACTAATTCCGACGTAAAATGACACGAGGAATACGTTGGAAGCGACAGAATTGTGTTCCGAGCAACCGTTGACGAGAAAATCGCGAGCATTCCCAAATCCTGATCTCGTGTTTTTTGAACTCCAGAACCGTGTTTGTGCATTTCTCAAGACTAATTCCGACGAAAAATGACACGAGGAATACGTTGGAAGCGACAGAATTGCGATCCGAGCAACCGTTGACGAGAAAATCGCGAGCATTACCAAAACCTGATCTCGTGCTTTTGGAAATCCAGAAATGCTTGCGTGCATTTCTCATGACTATTTCCGACGTAAAATGACGCGAGGAACACGTTGGAAGCGACAGAATTGCGTTCCGAGCAACCGTTGACGAGAAAATCGCGAGCATTCCCAAATCCTGATCTCGTGTTTTTTTAACTCCAGAACCGTGTTTGTGCATTTCTCAAGACTAATTCCGACGTAAAATGACACGAGGAATACGTTGAAAGCGACAGAATTGCGTTCCGAGCAACCGTTGACGAGAAAATCGCGAGCATTCCCAAATCCTGATCTCGTGTTTTTTGGACTCCAGAACCGTGTTTGTGCGTTTCTCATGACTAATTCCGACGTAAAACGACGCGAGGAACACGTTGGAAGCGACAGAATCGCGATCCGAGAAACCTTTGACGAGAAAATCGCGAGCATTCCCAAATCCTGATCTCGTGTTTTTTTAACTCCAGAACCGTGTTTGTGCATTTCTCAAGACTAATTCCGACGTAAAATGACACGAGGAATACGTTGGAGGCGACAGAATTGCGATCCGAGCAACCGTTGACGAGAAAATCGCCAGCGTTACCAAAACCTGATCTCGTGTTTTTGGAAATCCAGAAATGCTTGCGTGCATTTCTCATGACTATTTCCGACGTAAAATGACGCGAGGAACACGCTGGAAACGACAGAATTGCGTTCCGAGCAACCGTTGACGAGAAAATCGCGAGCATTCCCAAATCCTGATCTCGTGTTTTTTGAACTCCAGAACCGTGTTTGTGCATTTCTCAAGACTAATTCCGACGTAAAATGACACGAGGAATACGTTGAAAGCGACAGAATTGCGTTCCGAGCAACCGTTGACGAGAAAATCGCGAGCATTCCCAAATCCTGATCTCGTGTTTTTTGGACTCCAGAACCGTGTTTGTGCATTTCTCAAGACTAATTCCGACGTAAAATGGCACGAGGAATACGTTGAAAGCGACAGAATTTCGTTCCGAGCAACCGTTGACGAGAAAATCGCGAGCATTCCCAAATCCTGATCTCGTGTTTTTTGGACTGCAGAACCGTGTTTGTGCATTTCTCAAGACTAATTCCGACGTAAAATGGCACGAGGAATACGTTGGAAGCGACAGAATTGCGTTCCGAGCAACCGTTGACGAGAAAATCGCGAGCATTCCCAAATCCTGATCTCGTGTTTTTTGAACTCCAGAACCGTGTTTGTGCATATCTCAAGACTAATTCCGACGTAAAATGGCACGAGGAATACGTTGGAAGCGACAGAATTGCGATCCGAGAAACCCTTGACGAGAAAATCGCGAGCATTCCCAAAACCTGAATTCGTGTTTTTTGGACTCCAGAACCGTGTTTGTGCGTTTCTCATGACTAATTCCGACGTAAAACGACGCGAGGAACACGTTGGAAGCGACAGAATTGCGATCCGAGAAACCTTTGACGAGAAAATCGCGAGCATTTCCAAATCCCGATCTCGTGTTTTTTGAACTCCAGAACCGTGTTTGTGCATTTCTCAAGACTAATTCCGACGTAAAATGACACGAGGAATACGTTGAAAGCGACAGAATTGCGTTCCGAGCAACCGTTGACGAGAAAATCGCGAGCATTCCCAAATCCTGATCTCGTGTTTTTTGGACTCCAGAACCGTGTTTGTGCATTTCTCGTGACTGTTTCCGATGTAAAATGACGCGAGGAAGACGTTGGAAGCGACCGAATTGCGCTCCGAGCAACCGTTGACGAGAAAATCGCGAGCATTCCCAAATCCTGATCTCGTGTTTTTTGAACTCCAGAACCGTGTTTGTGCAGTTCTCAAGACTAATTCCGACGTAAAATGACACGAGGAATACGTTGGAAGCGACTGAATTGCGATCCGAGAAACCGTTGACGAGAAAATCGCGAGCATTCCGAAAACCTGAATTCGTGTTTTTTGGACTCCAGAACCGTGTTTGTGCATTTCTCATGACTAATTCCGACGTAAAACGACGCGAGGAACACGTTGGAAGCGACAGAATTGCGATCCGAGAAACCTTTGACGAGAAAATCGCGAGCATTTCCAAATCCCGATCTCGTGTTTTTTGAACTCCAGAACCGTGTTTGTGCATTTCTCAAGACTAATTCCGACGTAAAATGACACGAGGAATACGTTGGAAGCGACAGAATTTTGTTCCGAGCAACCGTTGACGAGAAAATCGCGAGCATTCCCAAATCCTGATCTCGTGTTTTTTGAACTCCAGAACCGTGTTTGTGCATTTCTCAAGACTAATTCCGACGAAAAATGACACGAGGAATACGTTGGAAGCGACAGAATTGCGATCCGAGCAACCGTTGACGAGAAAATCGCGAGCATTACCAAAACCTGATCTCGTGCTTTTGGAAATCCAGAAATGCTTGCGTGCATTTCTCATGACTATTTCCGACGTAAAATGACGCGAGGAACACGTTGGAAGCGACAGAATTGCGATCCGAGCAACCGTTGACGAGAAAATCACGAGCATTCCCAAATCCTGATCTCGTGTTTTTTTAACTCCAGAACCGTGTTTGTGCATTTCTCAAGACTAATTCCGACGTAAAATGACACGAGGAATACGTTGGAGGCGACAGAATTGCGATCCGAGCAACCGTTGACGAAAAAATCGCCAGCGTTACCAAAACCTGATCTCGTGTTTTTGGAAATCCAGAAATGCTTGCGTGCATTTCTCATGACTATTTCCGACGTAAAATGACGCGAGGAACACGTTGGAAGCGACAGAATTGCGATCCGAGCAACCGTTGACGAGAAAATCATGAGCATTCCCAAATCCTGATCTCGTGTTTTTTTAACTCCAGAACCGTGTTTGTGCATTTCTCAAGACTAATTCCGACGTAAAATGACACGAGGAATACGTTGGAGGCGACAGAATTGCGATCCGAGCAACCGTTGACGAGAAAATCGCCAGCGTTACCAAAACCTGATCTCGTGTTTTTGGAAATCCAGAAATGCTTGCGTGCATTTCTCATGACTATTTCCGACGTAAAATGACGCGAGGAACATGCTGGAAACGACAGAATTGCGTTCCGAGCAACCGTTGACGAGAAAATCGCGAGCATTCCCAAATCCTGATCTCGTGTTTTTTGAACTCCAGAACCGTGTTTGTGCATTTCTCAAGACTAATTCCGACGTAAAATGACACGAGGAATACGTTGAAAGCGACAGAATTGCGTTCCGAGCAACCGTTGACGAGAAAATCGCGAGCATTCCCAAATCCTGATCTCGTGTTTTTTGGACTCCAGAACCGTGTTTGTGCATTTCTCAAGACTAATTCCGACGTAAAATGGCACGAGGAATACGTTGAAAGCGACAGAATTTCGTTCCGAGCAACCGTTGACGAGAAAATCGCGAGCATTCCCAAATCCTGATCTCGTGTTTTTTGGACTGCAGAACCGTGTTTGTGCATTTCTCAAGACTAATTCCGACGTAAAATGGCACGAGGAATACGTTGGAAGCGACAGAATTGCGATCCGAGAAACCCTTGACGAGAAAATCGCGAGCATTCCCAAAACCTGAATTCGTGTTTTTTGGACTCCAGAACCGTGTTTGTGCGTTTCTCATGACTAATTCCGACGTAAAACGACGCGAGGAACACGTTGGAAGCGACAGAATCGCGATCCGAGAAACCTTTGACGAGAAAATCGCGAGCATTTCCAAATCCCGATCTCGTGTTTTTTGAACTCCAGAACCGTGTTTGTGCATTTCTCAAGACTAATTCCGACGTAAAATGACACGAGGAATACGTTGAAAGCGACAGAATTGCGTTCCGAGCAACCGTTGACGAGAAAATCGCGAGCATTCCCAAATCCTGATCTCGTGTTTTTTGGACTCCAGAACCGTGTTTGTGCATTTCTCAAGACTAATTCCGACGTAAAATGGCACGAGGAATACGTTGGAAGTGACAGAATTGCGTTCCGAGCAACCGTTGACGAGAAAATCGCGAGCATTCCCAAATCCTGATCTCGTGTTTTTTGAACTCCAGAACCGTGTTTGTGCATTTCTCAAGACTAATTCCGACGTAAAATGACACGAGGAATACGTTGGAAGCGACAGAATTGCGATCCGAGAAACCGTTGACGAGAAAATCGCGAGCATTCCCAAAACCTGAATTCGTGTTTTTTGGACTCCAGAACCGTGTTTGTGCATTTCTCATGACTAATTCCGACGTAAAACGACGCGAGGGACACGTTGGAAGCGACAGAATTGCGATCCGAGAAACCTTTGACGAGAAAATCGCGAGCATTTCCAAATCCCGATCTCGTGTTTTTTGAACTCCAGAACCGTGTTTGTGCATTTCTCAAGACTAATTCCGACGTAAAATGACACGAGGAATACGTTGGAAGCGACAGAATTGCGATCCGAGAAACCGTTGACGAGAAAATCGCGAGCATTCCCAAAACCTGATCTCGTGTTTTTTGGACTCCAGAACCGTGTTTGTGCATTTCTCATGACTAATTCCGACGTAAAACGACGCGAGGAACACGTTGGAAGCGACAGAATTGCGATCCGAGAAACCGTTGACGAGAAAATCGCGAGCATTACCAAAACCTGATCTCGTGCTTTTGGAAATCCAGAAATGCTTGCGTGCATTTCTCATGACTATTTCCGACGTAAAATGACGCGAGGAACACGTTGGAAGCGACAGAATTGCGATCCGAGCAACCGTTGACGAGAAAATCACGAGCATTCCCAAATCCTGATCTCGTGTTTTTTTAACTCCAGAACCGTGTTTGTGCATTTCTCAAGACTAATTCCGACGTAAAATGACACGAGGAATACGTTGGAGGCGACAGAATTGCGATCCGAGCAACCGTTGACGAGAAAATCGCCAGCGTTACCAAAACCTGATCTCGTGTTTTTGGAAATCCAGAAATGCTTGCGTGCATTTCTCATGACTATTTCCGACGTAAAATGACGCGAGGAACACGTTGGAAGCGACAGAATTGCGATCCGAGCAACCGTTGACGAGAAAATCACGAGCATTCCCAAATCCTGATCTCGTGTTTTTTTAACTCCAGAACCGTGTTTGTGCATTTCTCAAGACTAATTCCGACGTAAAATGACACGAGGAATACGTTGGAGGCGACAGAATTGCGATCCGAGCAACCGTTGACGAGAAAATCGCCAGCGTTACCTAAACCTGATCTCGTGTTTTTGGAAATCCAGAAATGCTTGCGTGCATTTCTCATGACTATTTCCGACGTAAAATGACGCGAGGAACACGCTGGAAACGACAGAATTGCGTTCCGAGCAACCGTTGACGAGAAAATCGCGAGCATTCCCAAATCCTGATCTCGTGTTTTTTGAACTCCAGAACCGTGTTTGTGCATTTCTCAAGACTAATTCCGACGTAAAATGACACGAGGAATACGTTGAAAGCGACAGAATTGCGTTCCGAGCAACCGTTGACGAGAAAATCGCGAGCATTCCCAAATCCTGATCTCGTGTTTTTTGGACTCCAGAACCGTGTTTGTGCGTTTCTCATGACTAATTCCGACGTAAAACGACGCGAGGAACACGTTGGAAGCGACAGAATCGCGATCCGAGAAACCTTTGACGAGAAAATCGCGAGCATTTCCAAATCCCGATCTCGTGTTTTTTGAACTCCAGAACCGTGTTTGTGCATTTCTCAAGACTAATTCCGACGTAAAATGACACGAGGAATACGTTGAAAGCGACAGAATTGCGTTCCGAGCAACCGTTGACGAGAAAATCGCGAGCATTCCCAAATCCTGATCTCGTGTTTTTTGGACTCCAGAACCGTGTTTGTGCATTTCTCAAGACTAATTCCGACGTAAAATGGCACGAGGAATACGTTGAAAGCGACAGAATTGCGTTCCGAGCAACCGTTGACGAGAAAATCGCGAGCATTCCCAAATCCTGATCTCGTGTTTTTTGGACTCCAGAACCGTGTTTGTGCATTTCTCAAGACTAATTCCGACGTAAAATGGCACGAGGAATACGTTGGAAGTGACAGAATTGCGTTCCGAGCAACCGTTGACGAGAAAATCGCGAGCATTCCCAAAACCTGAATTCGTGTTTTTTGGACTCCAGAACCGTGTTTGTGCATTTCTCAAGACTAATTCCGACGTAAAATGACACGAGGAATACGTTGGAGGCGACAGAATTGCGATCCGAGCAACCGTTGACGAGAAAATCGCCAGCGTTACCAAAACCTGATCTCGTGTTTTTGGAAATCCAGAAATGCTTGCGTGCATTTCTCATGACTATTTCCGACGTAAAATGACGCGAGGAACACGTTGGAAGCGACAGAATTGCGATCCGAGCAACCGTTGACGAGAAAATCACGAGCATTCCCAAATCCTGATCTCGTGTTTTTTTAACTCCAGAACCGTGTTTGTGCATTTCTCAAGACTAATTCCGACGTAAAATGACACGAGGAATACGTTGGAGGCGACAGAATTGCGATCCGAGCAACCGTTGACGAGAAAATCGCCAGCGTTACCAAAACCTGATCTCGTGTTTTTGGAAATCCAGAAATGCTTGCGTGCATTTCTCATGACTATTTCCGACGTAAAATGACGCGAGGAACACGCTGGAAACGACAGAATTGCGTTCCGAGCAACCGTTGACGAGAAAATCGCGAGCATTCCCAAATCCTGATCTCGTGTTTTTTGAACTCCAGAACCGTGTTTGTGCATTTCTCAAGACTAATTCCGACGTAAAATGACACGAGGAATACGTTGAAAGCGACAGAATTGCGTTCCGAGCAACCGTTGACGAGAAAATCGCGAGCATTCCCAAATCCTGATCTCGTGTTTTTTGGACTCCAGAACCGTGTTTGTGCATTTCTCAAGACTAATTCCGACGTAAAATGGCACGAGGAATACGTTGGAAGCGACAGAATTGCGTTCCGAGCAACCGTTGACGAGAAAATCGCGAGCATTCCCAAATCCTGATCTCGTGTTTTTTGAACTCCAGAACCGTGTTTGTGCATTTCTCAAGACTAATTCCGACGTAAAATGGCACGAGGAATACGTTGGAAGCGACAGAATTGCGATCCGAGAAACCCTTGACGAGAAAATCGCGAGCATTCCCAAAACCTGAATTCGTGTTTTTTGGACTCCAGAACCGTGTTTGTGCGTTTCTCATGACTAATTCCGACGTAAAACGACGCGAGGAACACGTTGGAAGCGACAGAATCGCGATCCGAGAAACCTTTGACGAGAAAATCGCGAGCATTTCCAAATCCCGATCTCGTGTTTTTTGAACTCCAGAACCGTGTTTGTGCATTTCTCAAGACTAATTCCGACGTAAAATGACACGAGGAATACGTTGAAAGCGACAGAATTGCGTTCCGAGCAACCGTTGACGAGAAAATCGCGAGCATTCCCAAATCCTGATCTCGTGTTTTTTGGACTCCAGAACCGTGTTTGTGCATTTCTCAAGACTAATTCCGACGTAAAATGGCACGAGGAATACGTTGGAAGTGACAGAATTGCGTTCCGAGCAACCGTTGACGAGAAAATCGCGAGCATTCCCAAATCCTGATCTCGTGTTTTTTGAACTCCAGAACCGTGTTTGTGCATTTCTCAAGACTAATTCCGACGTAAAATGACACGAGGAATACGTTGGAGGCGACAGAATTGCGGTCCGAGCAATCGTTGACGAGAAAATCGCCAGCGTTACCAAAACCTGATCTCGTGTTTTTGGAAATCCAGAAATGCTTGCGTGCATTTCTCATGACTATTTCCGACGTAAAATGACGCGAGGAACACGCTGGAAACGACAGAATTGCGTTCCGAGCAACCGTTGACGAGAAAATCGCGAGCATTCCCAAATCCTGATCTCGTGTTTTTTGAACTCCAGAACCGTGTTTGTGCATTTCTCAAGACTAATTCCGACGTAAAATGACACGAGGAATACGTTGAAAGCGACAGAATTGCGTTCCGAGCAACCGTTGACGAGAAAATCGCGAGCATTCCCAAATCCTGATCTCGTGTTTTTTGGACTCCAGAACCGTGTTTGTGCATTTCTCAAGACTAATTCCGACGTAAAATGGCACGAGGAATACGTTGGAAGTGACAGAATTGCGTTCCGAGCAACCGTTGACGAGAAAATCGCGAGCATTCCCAAATCCTGATCTCGTGTTTTTTGAACTCCAGAACCGTGTTTGTGCATTTCTCAAGACTAATTCCGACGTAAAATGACACGAGGAATACGTTGGAAGCGACAGAATTGCGATCCGAGAAACCGTTGACGAGAAAATCGCGAGCATTCCCAAAACCTGAATTCGTGTTTTTTGGACTCCAGAACCGTGTTTGTGCATTTCTCATGACTAATTCCGACGTAAAACGACGCGAGGGACACGTTGGAAGCGACAGAATTGCGATCCGAGAAACCTTTGACGAGAAAATCGCGAGCATTTCCAAATCCCGATCTCGTGTTTTTTGAACTCCAGAACCGTGTTTGTGCATTTCTCAAGACTAATTCCGACGTAAAATGACACGAGGAATACGTTGGAAGCGACAGAATTGCGATCCGAGTAACCGTTGACGAGAAAATCGCGAGCATTCCCAAAACCTGATCTCGTGTTCTTTGGACTCCAGAACCGTGTTTGTGCATTTCTCATGACTAATTCCGACGTAAAACGACGCGAGGAACACGTTGGAAGCGACAGAATTGCGATCCGAGAAACCTTTGACGAGAAAATCGCGAGCACTTCCAAATCCCGATCTCGTGTTTTTTGAACTCCAGAACCGTGTTTGTGCATTTCTCAAGACTAATTCCGACGTAAAATGACACGAGGAATACGTTGGAAGCGACAGAATTGCGATCCGAGAAACCGTTGACGAGAAAATCGCGAGCATTCCCAAAACCTGAATTCGTGTTTTTTGGACTCCAGAACCGTGTTTGTGCGTTTCTCATGACTAATTCCGACGTAAAGCGACGCGAGGAACACGTTGGAAGCGACAGAATTGCGATCCGAGAAAATCGCGAGCATTTCCAAATCCCGATCTCGTGTTTTTTGAACTCCAGAACCGTGTTTGTGCATTTCTCAAGACTAATTCCGACGTAAAATGACACGAGGAATACGTTGGAAGCGACAGAATTGCGATCCGAGAAACCGTTGACGAGAAAATCGCGAGCATTCCCAAAACCTGATCTCGTGTTTTTTGGACTCCAGAACCGTGTTTGTGCATTTCTCATGACTAATTCCGACGTAAAACGACGCGAGGAACACGTTGGAAGCGACAGAATTGCGATCCGAGAAACCTTTGACGAGAAAATCGCGAGCACTTCCAAATCCCGATCTCGTGTTTTTTGAACTCCAGAACCGTGTTTGTGCATTTCTCAAGACTAATTGCGACGTAAAATGACACGAGGAATACGTTGAAAGCGACAGAATTGCGTTCCGAGCAACCGTTGACGAGAAAATCGCGAGCATTCCCAAATCCTGATCTCGTGTTTTTTGGACTCCAGAACCGTGTTTGTGCATTTCTCACGACTAATTCCGAGGTGAAATAGCACGAGGAATACGTTGGAAGCGACAGAATTGCGTTCCGAGCAACCGTTGACGAGAAAATCGCGAGCATTCCCAAATCCTGATCTCGTGTTTTTTGAACTCCAGAACCGTGTTTGTGCATTTCTCAAGACTAATTCCGACGTAAAATGGCACGAGGAATACGTTGGAAGCGACAGAATTGCGATCCGAGAAACCCTTGACGAGAAAATCGCGAGCATTCCCAAAACCTGAATTCGTGTTTTTTGGACTCCAGAACCGTGTTTGTGCGTTTCTCATGACTAATTCCGACGTAAAACGACGCGAGGAACACGTTGGAAGCGACAGAATTGCGATCCGAGAAACCTTTGACGAGAAAATCGCGAGCATTCCCAAAACCTGATCTCGTGTTTTTTGGACTCCAGAAACGTTTACGTGCACTGCTCGTGACTGTTTCCGACGTAAAATGGCGCGAGGAACGCGTCGGAAGCGACAGAATTGCGATCCGAGCTACCGTTGACGAGAAAATCGCAAGCATTCCCAAAACCTGAACTCGTGTTTTTTGGACTCCAGAAACGTTTTCGTGCATTTCTCGTGACTGTTTCCGATGTAAAATGACGCGAGGAAGACGTTGGAAGCGACCGAATTGCGCTCCGAGCAACCGTTGACGAGAAAATCGCGAGCATTCCCAAATCCTGATCTCGTGTTTTTTGAACTCCAGAACCGTGTTTGTGCATTTCTCAAGACTAATTCCGACGTAAAATGACACGAGGAATACGTTGGAAGCGACAGAATTGTGTTCCGAGCAACCGTTGACGAGAAAATCGCGAGCATTCCCAAATCCTGATCTCGTGTTTTTTGAACTCCAGAACCGTGTTTGTGCATTTCTCAAGACTAATTCCGACGAAAAATGACACGAGGAATACGTTGGAAGCGACAGAATTGCGATCCGAGCAACCGTTGACGAGAAAATCGCCAGCGTTACCAAAACCTGATCTCGTGTTTTTGGAAATCCAGAAATGCTTGCGTGCATTTCTCATGACTATTTCCGACGTAAAATGACGCGAGGAACACGTTGGAAGCGACAGAATTGCGATCCGAGCAACCGTTGACGAGAAAATCACGAGCATTCCCAAATCCTGATCTCGTGTTTTTTGAACTCCAGAACCGTGTTTGTGCATTTCTCAAGACTAATTCCGACGTAAAATGACACGAGGAATACGTTGAAAGCGACAGAATTGCGTTCCGAGCAACCGTTGACGAGAAAATCGCGAGCATTCCCAAATCCTGATCTCGTGTTTTTTGGACTCCAGAACCGTGTTTGTGCGTTTCTCATGACTAATTCCGACGTAAAATGACACGAGGAATACGTTGGAAGCGACAGAATTGCGATCCGAGAAACCGTTGACGAGAAAATCGCGAGCATTCCCAAAACCTGATCTCGTGTTTTTTGGACTCCAGAACCGTGTTTGTGCATTTCTCATGACTAATTCCGACGTAAAACGACGCGAGGAACACGTTGGAAGCGACAGAATTGCGATCCGAGAAACCTTTGACGAGAAAATCGCGAGCACTTCCAAATCCCGATCTCGTGTTTTTTGAACTCCAGAACCGTGTTTGTGCATTTCTCAAGACTAATTCCGACGTAAAATGACACGAGGAATACGTTGGAAGCGACAGAATTGCGATCCGAGAAACCGTTGACGAGAAAATCGCGAGCATTCCCAAAACCTGAATTCGTGTTTTTTGGACTCCAGAACCGTGTTTGTGCGTTTCTCATGACTAATTCCGACGTAAAGCGACGCGAGGAACACGTTGGAAGCGACAGAATTGCGATCCGAGAAAATCGCGAGCATTTCCAAATCCCGATCTCGTGTTTTTTGAACTCCAGAACCGTGTTTGTGCATTTCTCAAGACTAATTCCGACGTAAAATGACACGAGGAATACGTTGGAAGCGACAGAATTGCGATCCGAGAAACCGTTGACGAGAAAATCGCGAGCATTCCCAAAACCTGATCTCGTGTTTTTTGGACTCCAGAACCGTGTTTGTGCATTTCTCATGACTAATTCCGACGTAAAACGACGCGAGGAACACGTTGGAAGCGACAGAATTGCGATCCGAGAAACCTTTGACGAGAAAATCGCGAGCACTTCCAAATCCCGATCTCGTGTTTTTTGAACTCCAGAACCGTGTTTGTGCATTTCTCAAGACTAATTGCGACGTAAAATGACACGAGGAATACGTTGAAAGCGACAGAATTGCGTTCCGAGCAACCGTTGACGAGAAAATCGCGAGCATTCCCAAATCCTGATCTCGTGTTTTTTGGACTCCAGAACCGTGTTTGTGCATTTCTCACGACTAATTCCGAGGTGAAATAGCACGAGGAATACGTTGGAAGCGACAGAATTGCGTTCCGAGCAACCGTTGACGAGAAAATCGCGAGCATTCCCAAATCCTGATCTCGTGTTTTTTGAACTCCAGAACCGTGTTTGTGCATTTCTCAAGACTAATTCCGACGTAAAATGGCACGAGGAATACGTTGGAAGCGACAGAATTGCGATCCGAGAAACCCTTGACGAGAAAATCGCGAGCATTCCCAAAACCTGAATTCGTGTTTTTTGGACTCCAGAACCGTGTTTGTGCGTTTCTCATGACTAATTCCGACGTAAAACGACGCGAGGAACACGTTGGAAGCGACAGAATTGCGATCCGAGAAACCTTTGACGAGAAAATCGCGAGCATTCCCAAAACCTGATCTCGTGTTTTTTGGACTCCAGAAACGTTTACGTGCACTGCTCGTGACTGTTTCCGACGTAAAATGGCGCGAGGAACGCGTCGGAAGCGACAGAATTGCGATCCGAGCTACCGTTGACGAGAAAATCGCAAGCATTCCCAAAACCTGAACTCGTGTTTTTTGGACTCCAGAAACGTTTTCGTGCATTTCTCGTGACTGTTTCCGATGTAAAATGACGCGAGGAAGACGTTGGAAGCGACCGAATTGCGCTCCGAGCAACCGTTGACGAGAAAATCGCGAGCATTCCCAAATCCTGATCTCGTGTTTTTTGAACTCCAGAACCGTGTTTGTGCATTTCTCAAGACTAATTCCGACGTAAAATGACACGAGGAATACGTTGGAAGCGACAGAATTGTGTTCCGAGCAACCGTTGACGAGAAAATCGCGAGCATTCCCAAATCCTGATCTCGTGTTTTTTGAACTCCAGAACCGTGTTTGTGCATTTCTCAAGACTAATTCCGACGAAAAATGACACGAGGAATACGTTGGAAGCGACAGAATTGCGATCCGAGCAACCGTTGACGAGAAAATCGCCAGCGTTACCAAAACCTGATCTCGTGTTTTTGGAAATCCAGAAATGCTTGCGTGCATTTCTCATGACTATTTCCGACGTAAAATGACGCGAGGAACACGTTGGAAGCGACAGAATTGCGATCCGAGCAACCGTTGACGAGAAAATCACGAGCATTCCCAAATCCTGATCTCGTGTTTTTTGAACTCCAGAACCGTGTTTGTGCATTTCTCAAGACTAATTCCGACGTAAAATGACACGAGGAATACGTTGAAAGCGACAGAATTGCGTTCCGAGCAACCGTTGACGAGAAAATCGCGAGCATTTCCAAATCCCGATCTCGTGTTTTTTGAACTCCAGAACCGTGTTTGTGCATTTCTCAAGACTAATTCCGACGTAAAATGACACGAGGAATACGTTGGAAGCGACAGAATTGCGATCCGAGAAACCGTTGACGAGAAAATCGCGAGCATTCCCAAAACCTGATCTCGTGTTTTTTGGACTCCAGAACCGTGTTTGTGCATTTCTCATGACTAATTCCGACGTAAAACGACGCAAGGAACACGTTGCAAGCGACAGAATTGCGATCCGAGAAACCTTTGACGAGAAAATCGCGAGCACTTCCAAATCCCGATCTCGTGTTTTTTGAACTCCAGAACCGTGTTTGTGCATTTCTCAAGACTAATTGCGACGTAAAATGACACGAGGAATACGTTGAAAGCGACAGAATTGCGTTCCGAGCAACCGTTGACGAGAAAATCGCGAGCATTCCCAAATCCTGATCTCGTGTTTTTTGGACTCCAGAACCGTGTTTGTGCATTTCTCACGACTAATTCCGAGGTAAAATAGCACGAGGAATACGTTGGAAGCGACAGAATTGCGTTCCGAGCAACCGTTGACGAGAAAATCGCGAGCATTCCCAAATCCTGATCTCGTGTTTTTTGAACTCCAGAACCGTGTTTGTGCATTTCTCAAGACTAATTCCGACGTAAAATGGCACGAGGAATACGTTGCAAGCGACAGAATTGCGATCCGAGAAACCCTTGACGAGAAAATCGCGAGCATTCCCAAATCCTGATCTCGTGTTTTTTGGACTGCAGAACCGTGTTTGTGCGTTTCTCATGACTAATTCCGACGTAAAACGACGCGAGGAACACGTTGGAAGCGACAGAATTGCGATCCGAGAAACCTTTGACGAGAAAATCGCGAGCATTCCCAAAACCTGATCTCGTGTTTTTTGGACTCCAGAAACGTTTACGTGCACTGCTCGTGACTGTTTCCGACGTAAAATGGCGCGAGGAACGCGTCGGAAGCGACAGAATTGCGATCCGAGCAACCGTTGACGAGAAAATCGCAAGCATTCCCAAAACCTGAACTCGTGTTTTTTGGACTCCAGAAACGTTTTCGTGCATTTCTCGTGACTGTTTCCGATGTAAAATGACGCGAGGAAGACGTTGGAAGCGACCGAATTGCGCTCCGAGCAACCGTTGACGAGAAAATCGCGAGCATTCCCAAATCCTGATCTCGTGTTTTTTCAACTCCAGAACCGTGTTTGTGCATTTCTCAAGACTAATTCCGACGTAAAATGACACGAGGAATACGTTGGAAGCGACTGAATTGCGATCCGAGAAACCGTTGACGAGAAAATCGCGAGCATTCCGAAAACCTGAATTCGTGTTTTTTGGACTCCAGAACCGTGTTTGTGCATTTCTCATGACTAATTCCGACGTAAAACGACGCGAGGAACACGTTGGAAGCGACAGAATTGCGATCCGAGAAACCTTTGACGAGAAAATCGCGAGCATTTCCAAATCCCGATCTCGTGTTTTTTGAACTCCAGAACCGTGTTTGTGCATTTCTCAAGACTAATTCCGACGTAAAATGACACGAGGAATACGTTGGAAGCGACAGAATTGTGTTCCGAGCAACCGTTGACGAGAAAATCGCGAGCATTCCCAAATCCTGATCTCGTGTTTTTTGAACTCCAGAACCGTGTTTGTGCATTTCTCAAGACTAATTCCGACGAAAAATGACACGAGGAATACGTTGGAAGCGACAGAATTGCGATCCGAGCAACCGTTGACGAGAAAATCGCGAGCATTACCAAAACCTGATCTCGTGCTTTTGGAAATCCAGAAATGCTTGCGTGCATTTCTCATGACTATTTCCGACGTAAAGTGACGCGAGGAACACGTTGGAAGCGACAGAATTGCGATCCGAGCAACCGTTGACGAGAAAATCACGAGCATTCCCAAATCCTGATCTCGTGTTTTTTTAACTCCAGAACCGCGTTTGTGCATTTCTCAAGACTAATTCCGACGTAAAATGACACGAGGAATACGTTGGAGGCGACAGAATTGCGATCCGAGCAACCGTTGACGAGAAAATCGCCAGCGTTACCAAAACCTGATCTCGTGTTTTTGGAAATCCAGAAATGCTTGCGTGCATTTCTCATGACTATTTCCGACGTAAAATGACGCGAGGAACACGTTGGAAGCGACAGAATTGCGATGCGAGCAACCGTTGACGAGAAAATCACGAGCATTCCCAAATCCTGATCTCGTGTTTTTTTAACTCCAGAACCGTGTTTGTGCATTTCTCAAGACTAATTCCGACGTAAAATGACACGAGGAATACGTTAGAGGCGACAGAATTGCGATCCGAGCAACCGTTGACGAGAAAATCGCCAGCGTTACCAAAACCTGATCTCGTGTTTTTGGAAATCCAGAAATGCTTGCGTGCATTTCTCATGACTATTTCCGACGTAAAATGACGCGAGGAACACGCTGGAAACGACAGAATTGCGTTCCGAGCAACCGTTGACGAGAAAATCGCGAGCATTCCCAAATCCTGATCTCGTGTTTTTTGGACTGCAGAACCGTGTTTGTGCATTTCTCAAGACTAATTCCGACGTAAAATGGCACGAGGAATACGTTGGAAGCGACAGAATTGCGTTCCGAGCAACCGTTGACGAGAAAATCGCGAGCATTCCCAAATCCTGATCTCGTATTTTTTGAACTCCAGAACCGTGTTTGTGCATTTCTCAAGACTAATTCCGACGTAAAATGGCACGAGGAATACGTTGGAAGCGACAGAATTGCGATCCGAGAAACCCTTGACGAGAAAATCGCGAGCATTCCCAAAACCTGAATTCGTGTTTTTTGGACTCCAGAACCGTGTTTGTGCGTTTCTCATGACTAATTCCGACGTAAAACGACGCGAGGAACACGTTGGAAGCGACAGAATTGCGATCCGAGAAACCTTTGACGAGAAAATCGCGAGCATTTCCAAATCCCGATCTCGTGTTTTTTGAACTCCAGAACCGTGTTTGTGCATTTCTCAAGACTAATTCCGACGTAAAATGACACGAGGAATACGTTGAAAGCGACAGAATTGCGTTCCGAGCAACCGTTGACGAGAAAATCGCGAGCATTCCCAAATCCTGATCTCGTGTTTTTTGGACTCCAGAACCGTGTTTGTGCATTTCTCAAGACTAATTCCGACGTAAAATGGCACGAGGAATACGTTGGAAGTGACAGAATTGCGTTCCGAGCAACCGTTGACGAGAAAATCGCGAGCATTCCCAAATCCTGATCTCGTGTTTTTTGAACTCCAGAACCGTGTTTGTGCATTTCTCAAGATTAATTCCGACGTAAAATGACACGAGGAATACGTTGGAAGCGACAGAATTGCGATCCGAGAAACCGTTGACGAGAAAATCGCGAGCATTCCCAAAACCTGAATTCGTGTTTTTTGGACTCCAGAACCGTGTTTGTGCATTTCTCATGACTAATTCCGACGTAAAACGACGCGAGGGACACGTTGGAAGCGACAGAATTGCGATCCGAGAAACCTTTGACGAGAAAATCGCGAGCATTTCCAAATCCCGATCTCGTGTTTTTTGAACTCCAGAACCGTTTTCGTGCATTTCTCGTGACTGTTTCCGATGTAAAATGACGCGAGGAAGACGTTGGAAGCGACCGAATTGCGCTCCGAGCAACCGTTGACGAGAAAATCGCGAGCATTCCCAAATCCTGATCTCGTGTTTTTTCAACTCCAGAACCGTGTTTGTGCATTTCTCAAGACTAATTCCGACGCAAAATGACACGAGGAATACGTTGGAAGCGACTGAATTGCGATCCGAGAAACCGTTGACGAGAAAATCGCGAGCATTCCGAAAACCTGAATTCGTGTTTTTTGGACTCCAGAACCGTGTTTGTGCATTTCTCATGACTAATTCCGACGTAAAACGACGCGAGGAACACGTTGGAAGCGACAGAATTGCGATCCGAGAAACCTTTGACGAGAAAATCGCGAGCATTTCCAAATCCCGATCTCGTGTTTTTTGAACTCCAGAACCGTGTTTGTGCATTTCTCAAGACTAATTCCGACGTAAAATGACACGAGGAATACGTTGGAAGCGACAGAATTGTGTTCCGAGCAACCGTTGACGAGAAAATCGCGAGCATTCCCAAATCCTGATCTCGTGTTTTTTGAACTCCAGAACCGTGTTTGTGCATTTCTCAAGACTAATTCCGACGAAAAATGACACGAGGAATACGTTGGAAGCGACAGAATTGCGATCCGAGCAACCGTTGACGAGAAAATCGCGAGCATTACCAAAACCTGATCTCGTGCTTTTGGAAATCCAGAAATGCTTGCGTGCATTTCTCATGACTATTTCCGACGTAAAGTGACGCGAGGAACACGTTGGAAGCGACAGAATTGCGATCCGAGCAACCGTTGACGAGAAAATCACGAGCATTCCCAAATCCTGATCTCGTGTTTTTTTAACTCCAGAACCGTGTTTGTGCATTTCTCAAGACTAATTCCGACGTAAAATGACACGAGGAATACGTTGGAGGCGACAGAATTGCGATCCGAGCAACCGTTGACGAGAAAATCGCCAGCGTTACCAAAACCTGATCTCGTGTTTTTGGAAATCCAGAAATGCTTGCGTGCATTTCTCATGACTATTTCCGACGTAAAATGACGCGAGGAACACGTTGGAAGCGACAGAATTGCGATCCGAGCAACCGTTGACGAGAAAATCACGAGCATTCCCAAATCCTGATCTCGTGTTTTTTTAACTCCAGAACCGTGTTTGTGCATTTCTCAAGACTAATTCCGACGTAAAATGACACGAGGAATACGTTAGAGGCGACAGAATTGCGATCCGAGCAACCGTTGACGAGAAAATCGCCAGCGTTACCAAAACCTGATCTCGTGTTTTTGGAAATCCAGAAATGCTTGCGTGCATTTCTCATGACTATTTCCGACGTAAAATGACGCGAGGAACACGCTGGAAACGACAGAATTGCGTTCCGAGCAACCGTTGACGAGAAAATCGCGAGCATTCCCAAATCCTGATCTCGTGTTTTTTGGACTGCAGAACCGTGTTTGTGCATTTCTCAAGACTAATTCCGACGTAAAATGGCACGAGGAATACGTTGGAAGCGACAGAATTGCGTTCCGAGCAACCGTTGACGAGAAAATCGCGAGCATTCCCAAATCCTGATCTCGTATTTTTTGAACTCCAGAAATGCTTGCGTGCATTTCTCATGACTATTTCCGACGTAAAATGACGCGAGGAACACGTTGGAAGCGACAGAATTGCGATCCGAGCAACCGTTGACGAGAAAATCACGAGCATTCCCAAATCCTGATCTCGTGTTTTTTTAACTCCAGAACCGTGTTTGTGCATTTCTCAAGACTAATTCCGACGTAAAATGACACGAGGAATACGTTAGAGGCGACAGAATTGCGATCCGAGCAACCGTTGACGAGAAAATCGCCAGCGTTACCAAAACCTGATCTCGTGTTTTTGGAAATCCAGAAATGCTTGCGTGCATTTCTCATGACTATTTCCGACGTAAAATGACGCGAGGAACACGCTGGAAACGACAGAATTGCGTTCCGAGCAACCGTTGACGAGAAAATCGCGAGCATTCCCAAATCCTGATCTCGTGTTTTTTGGACTGCAGAACCGTGTTTGTGCATTTCTCAAGACTAATTCCGACGTAAAATGGCACGAGGAATACGTTGGAAGCGACAGAATTGCGTTCCGAGCAACCGTTGACGAGAAAATCGCGAGCATTCCCAAATCCTGATCTCGTATTTTTTGAACTCCAGAACCGTGTTTGTGCATTTCTCAAGACTAATTCCGACGTAAAATGGCACGAGGAATACGTTGGAAGCGACAGAATTGCGATCCGAGAAACCCTTGACGAGAAAATCGCGAGCATTCCCAAAACCTGAATTCGTGTTTTTTGGACTCCAGAACCGTGTTTGTGCGTTTCTCATGACTAATTCCGACGTAAAACGACGCGAGGAACACGTTGGAAGCGACAGAATTGCGATCCGAGAAACCTTTGACGAGAAAATCGCGAGCATTTCCAAATCCCGATCTCGTGTTTTTTGAACTCCAGAACCGTGTTTGTGCATTTCTCAAGACTAATTCCGACGTAAAATGACACGAGGAATACGTTGAAAGCGACAGAATTGCGTTCCGAGCAACCGTTGACGAGAAAATCGCGAGCATTCCCAAATCCTGATCTCGTGTTTTTTGGACTCCAGAACCGTGTTTGTGCATTTCTCAAGACTAATTCCGACGTAAAATGGCACGAGGAATACGTTGGAAGTGACAGAATTGCGTTCCGAGCAACCGTTGACGAGAAAATCGCGAGCATTCCCAAATCCTGATCTCGTGTTTTTTGAACTCCAGAACCGTGTTTGTGCATTTCTCAAGATTAATTCCGACGTAAAATGACACGAGGAATACGTTGGAAGCGACAGAATTGCGATCCGAGAAACCGTTGACGAGAAAATCGCGAGCATTCCCAAAACCTGAATTCGTGTTTTTTGGACTCCAGAACCGTGTTTGTGCATTTCTCATGACTAATTCCGACGTAAAACGACGCGAGGGACACGTTGGAAGCGACAGAATTGCGATCCGAGAAACCTTTGACGAGAAAATCGCGAGCATTTCCAAATCCCGATCTCGTGTTTTTTGAACTCCAGAACCGTGTTTGTGCATTTCTCAAGACTAATTCCGACGTAAAATGACACGAGGAATACGTTGGAAGCGACAGAATTGCGATCCGAGAAACCGTTGACGAGAAAATCGCGAGCATTCCCAAAACCTGATCTCGTGTTTTTTGGACTCCAGAACCGTGTTTGTGCATTTCTCATGACTAATTCCGACGTAAAACGACGCGAGGAACACGTTGGAAGCGACAGAATTGCGATCCGAGAAACCTTTGACGAGAAAATCGCGAGCACTTCCAAATCCCGATCTCGTGTTTTTTGAACTCCAGAACCGTGTTTGTGCATTTTTCAAGACTAATTCCGACGTAAAATGACACGAGGAATACGTTGGAAGCGACAGAATTGCGATCCGAGAAACCCTTGACGAGAAAATCGCGAGCATTCCCAAAACCTGAATTCGTGTTTTTTGGACTCCAGAACCGTGTTTGTGCATTTCTCAAGACTAATTCCGACGTAAAATGACACGAGGAATACGTTGAAAGCGACAGAATTGCGTTCCGAGCAACCGTTGACGAGAAAATCGCGAGCATTCCCAAATCCTGATCTCGTGTTTTTTGGACTCCAGAACCGTGTTTGTGCATTTCTCAAGACTAATTCCGACGTAAAATAGCACGAGGAATACGTTGAAAGCGACAGAATTGCGTTCCGAGCAACCGTTGACGAGAAAATCGCGAGCATTCCCAAATCCTGATCTCGTGTTTTTTGGACTCCAGAACCGTGTTTGTGCATTTCTCAAGACTAATTCCGACGTAAAATGGCACGAGGAATACGTTGGAAGTGACAGAATTGCGTTCCGAGCAACCGTTGACGAGAAAATCGCGAGCATTCCCAAATCCTGATCTCGTGTTGTTTGAACTCCAGAACCGTGTTTGTGCATTTCTCAAGACTAATTCCGACGTAAAATGACGCGAGGGACACGTTGGAAGCGACAGAATTGCGATCCGAGAAACCTTTGACGAGAAAATCGCGAGCATTTCCAAATCCCGATCTCGTGTTTTTTCAACTCCAGAACCGTGTTTGTGCATTTCTCAAGACTAATTCCGACGTAAAATGACACGAGGAATACGTTGGAAGCGACAGAATTGCGTTCCGAGAAACCGTTGACGAGAAAATCGCGAGCATTCCCAAAACCTGATCTCGTGTTTTTTGGACTCCAGAACCGTGTTTGTGCATTTCTCATGACTAATTCCGACGTAAAACGACGCGAGGAACACGTTGGAAGCGACAGAATTGCGATCCGAGAAACCTTTGACGAGAAAATCGCGAGCACTTCCAAATCCCGATCTCGTGTTTTTTGAACTCCAGAACCGTGTTTGTGCATTTTTCAAGACTAATTCCGACGTAAAATGACACGAGGAATACGTTGGAAGCGACAGAATTGCGATCCGAGAAACCCTTGACGAGAAAATCGCGAGCATTCCCAAAACCTGAATTCGTGTTTTTTGGACTCCAGAACCGTGTTTGTGCATTTCTCAAGACTAATTCCGACGTAAAATGACACGAGGAATACGTTGAAAGCGACAGAATTGCGTTCCGAGCAACCGTTGACGAGAAAATCGCGAGCATTCCCAAATCCTGATCTCGTGTTTTTTGGACTCCAGAACCGTGTTTGTGCATTTCTCAAGACTAATTCCGACGTAAAATAGCACGAGGAATACGTTGGAAGCGACAGAATTGCGATCCGAGAAACCCTTGACGAGAAAATCGCGAGCATTCCCAAAACCTGAATTCGTGTTTTTTGGACTCCAGAACCGTGTTTGTGCGTTTCTCATGACTAATTCCGACGTAAAACGACGCGAGGAACACGTTGGAAGCGACAGAATTGCGATCCGAGAAACCTTTGACGAGAAAATCGCGAGCATTTCCAAATCCCGATCTCGTGTTTTTTGAACTCCAGAACCGTGTTTGTGCATTTCTCAAGACTAATTCCGACGTAAAATGACACGAGGAATACGTTGAAAGCGACAGAATTGCGTTCCGAGCAACCGTTGACGAGAAAATCGCGAGCATTCCCAAATCCTGATCTCGTGTTTTTTGGACTCCAGAACCGTGTTTGTGCATTTCTCAAGACTAATTCCGACGTAAAATGGCACGAGGAATACGTTGGAAGTGACAGAATTGCGTTCCGAGCAACCGTTGACGAGAAAATCGCGAGCATTCCCAAATCCTGATCTCGTGTTTTTTGAACTCCAGAACCGTGTTTGTGCATTTCTCAAGACTAATTCCGACGTAAAATGACACGAGGAATACGTTGAAAGCGACAGAATTGCGATCCGAGAAACCGTTGACGAGAAAATCGCGAGCATTCCCAAATCCTGATCTCGTGTTTTTTGAACTCCAGAACCGTGTTTGTGCATTTCTCAAGACTAATTCCGACGTAAAATGGCACGAGGAATACGTTGGAAGCGACAGAATTGCGATCCGACAAACCCTTGACGAGAAAATCGCGAGCATTCCCAAAACCTGAATTCGTGTTTTTTGGACTCCAGAACCGTGTTTGTGCGTTTCTCATGACTAATTCCGACGTAAAACGACGCGAGGAACACGTTGGAAGCGACAGAATTGCGATCCGAGAAACCTTTGACGAGAAAATCGCGAGCATTTCCAAATCCCGATCTCGTGTTTTTTGAACTCCAGAACCGTGTTTGTGCATTTCTCAAGACTAATTCCGACGTAAAATGACACGAGGAATACGTTGAAAGCGACAGAATTGCGTTCCGAGCAACCGTTGACGAGAAAATCGCGAGCATTCCCAAATCCTGATCTCGTGTTTTTTGGACTCCAGAACCGTGTTTGTGCATTTCTCAAGACTAATTCCGACGTAAAATGGCACGAGGAATACGTTGGAAGTGACAGAATTGCGTTCCGAGCAACCGTTGACGAGAAAATCGCGAGCATTCCCAAATCCTGATCTCGTGTTTTTTGAACTCCAGAACCGTGTTTGTGCATTTCTCAAGATTAATTCCGACGTAAAATGACACGAGGAATACGTTGGAAGCGACAGAATTGCGATCCGAGAAACCGTTGACGAGAAAATCGCGAGCATTCCCAAAACCTGAATTCGTGTTTTTTGGACTCCAGAACCGTGTTTGTGCATTTCTCATGACTAATTCCGACGTAAAACGACGCGAGGGACACGTTGGAAGCGACAGAATTGCGATCCGAGAAACCTTTGACGAGAAAATCGCGAGCATTTCCAAATCCCGATCTCGTGTTTTTTGAACTCCAGAACCGTGTTTGTGCATTTCTCAAGACTAATTCCGACGTAAAATGACACGAGGAATACGTTGGAAGCGACAGAATTGCGATCCGAGAAACCGTTGACGAGAAAATCGCGAGCATTCCCAAAACCTGATCTCGTGTTTTTTGGACTCCAGAACCGTGTTTGTGCATTTCTCATGACTAATTCCGACGTAAAACGACGCGAGGAACACGTTGGAAGCGACAGAATTGCGATCCGAGAAACCTTTGACGAGAAAATCGCGAGCACTTCCAAATCCCGATCTCGTGTTTTTTGAACTCCAGAACCGTGTTTGTGCATTTTTCAAGACTAATTCCGACGTAAAATGACACGAGGAATACGTTGGAAGCGACAGAATTGCGATCCGAGAAACCCTTGACGAGAAAATCGCGAGCATTCCCAAAACCTGAATTCGTGTTTTTTGGACTCCAGAACCGTGTTTGTGCATTTCTCAAGACTAATTCCGACGTAAAATGACACGAGGAATACGTTGAAAGCGACAGAATTGCGTTCCGAGCAACCGTTGACGAGAAAATCGCGAGCATTCCCAAATCCTGATCTCGTGTTTTTTGGACTCCAGAACCGTGTTTGTGCATTTCTCAAGACTAATTCCGACGTAAAATAGCACGAGGAATACGTTGAAAGCGACAGAATTGCGTTCCGAGCAACCGTTGACGAGAAAATCGCGAGCATTCCCAAATCCTGATCTCGTGTTTTTTGGACTCCAGAACCGTGTTTGTGCATTTCTCAAGACTAATTCCGACGTAAAATGGCACGAGGAATACGTTGGAAGTGACAGAATTGCGTTCCGAGCAACCGTTGACGAGAAAATCGCGAGCATTCCCAAATCCTGATCTCGTGTTTTTTGAACTCCAGAACCGTGTTTGTGCATTTCTCAAGACTAATTCCGACGTAAAATGACACGAGGAATACGTTGGAAGCGACAGAATTGCGATCCGAGAAACCGTTGACGAGAAAATCGCGAGCATTCCCAAAACCTGAATTCGTGTTTTTTGGATTCCAGAACCGTGTTTGTGCATTTCTCATGACTAATTCCGACGTAAAACGACGCGAGGGACACGTTGGAAGCGACAGAATTGCGATCCGAGAAACCTTTGACGAGAAAATCGCGAGCATTTCCAAATCCCGATCTCGTGTTTTTTGAACTCCAGAACCGTGTTTGTGCATTTCTCAAGACTAATTCCGACGTAAAATGACACGAGGAATACGTTGGAAGCGACAGAATTGCGATCCGAGAAACCGTTGACGAGAAAATCGCGAGCATTCCCAAAACCTGATCTCGTGTTTTTTGGACTCCAGAACCGTGTTTGTGCATTTCTCATGACTAATTCCGACGTAAAACGACGCGAGGAACACGTTGGAAGCGACAGAATTGCGATCCGAGAAACCTTTGACGAGAAAATCGCGAGCACTTCCAAATCCCGATCTCGTGTTTTTTGAACTCCAGAACCGTGTTTGTGCATTTTTCAAGACTAATTCCGACGTAAAATGACACGAGGAATACGTTGGAAGCGACAGAATTGCGATCCGAGAAACCCTTGACGAGAAAATCGCGAGCATTCCCAAAACCTGAATTCGTGTTTTTTGGACTCCAGAACCGTGTTTGTGCATTTCTCAAGACTAATTCCGACGTAAAATGACACGAGGAATACGTTGAAAGCGACAGAATTGCGTTCCGAGCAACCGTTGACGAGAAAATCGCGAGCATTCCCAAATCCTGATCTCGTGTTTTTTGGACTCCAGAACCGTGTTTGTGCATTTCTCAAGACTAATTCCGACGTAAAATAGCACGAGGAATACGTTGAAAGCGACAGAATTGCGTTCCGAGCAACCGTTGACGAGAAAATCGCGAGCATTCCCAAATCCTGATCTCGTGTTTTTTGGACTCCAGAACCGTGTTTGTGCATTTCTCAAGACTAATTCCGACGTAAAATGGCACGAGGAATACGTTGGAAGTGACAGAATTGCGTTCCGAGCAACCGTTGACGAGAAAATCGCGAGCATTCCCAAATCCTGATCTCGTGTTGTTTGAACTCCAGAACCGTGTTTGTGCATTTCTCAAGACTAATTCCGACGTAAAATGACGCGAGGGACACGTTGGAAGCGACAGAATTGCGATCCGAGAAACCTTTGACGAGAAAATCGCGAGCATTTCCAAATCCCGATCTCGTGTTTTTTCAACTCCAGAACCGTGTTTGTGCATTTCTCAAGACTAATTCCGACGTAAAATGACACGAGGAATACGTTGGAAGCGACAGAATTGCGATCCGAGAAACCGTTGACGAGAAAATCGCGAGCATTCCCAAAACCTGATCTCGTGTTTTTTGGACTCCAGAACCGTGTTTGTGCATTTCTCATGACTAATTCCGACGTAAAACGACGCGAGGAACACGTTGGAAGCGACAGAATTGCGATCCGAGAAACCTTTGACGAGAAAATCGCGAGCACTTCCAAATCCCGATCTCGTGTTTTTTGAACTCCAGAACCGTGTTTGTGCATTTTTCAAGACTAATTCCGACGTAAAATGACACGAGGAATACGTTGGAAGCGACAGAATTGCGATCCGAGAAACCCTTGACGAGAAAATCGCGAGCATTCCCAAAACCTGAATTCGTGTTTTTTGGACTCCAGAACCGTGTTTGTGCATTTCTCAAGACTAATTCCGACGTAAAATGACACGAGGAATACGTTGAAAGCGACAGAATTGCGTTCCGAGCAACCGTTGACGAGAAAATCGCGAGCATTCCCAAATCCTGATCTCGTGTTTTTTGGACTCCAGAACCGTGTTTGTGCATTTCTCAAGACTAATTCCGACGTAAAATAGCACGAGGAATACGTTGGAAGCGACAGAATTGCGATCCGAGAAACCCTTGACGAGAAAATCGCGAGCATTCCCAAAACCTGAATTCGTGTTTTTTGGACTCCAGAACCGTGTTTGTGCGTTTCTCATGACTAATTCCGACGTAAAACGACGCGAGGAACACGTTGGAAGCGACAGAATTGCGATCCGAGAAACCTTTGACGAGAAAATCGCGAGCATTTCCAAATCCCGATCTCGTGTTTTTTGAACTCCAGAACCGTGTTTGTGCATTTCTCAAGACTAATTCCGACGTAAAATGACACGAGGAATACGTTGAAAGCGACAGAATTGCGTTCCGAGCAACCGTTGACGAGAAAATCGCGAGCATTCCCAAATCCTGATCTCGTGTTTTTTGGACTCCAGAACCGTGTTTGTGCATTTCTCAAGACTAATTCCGACGTAAAATGGCACGAGGAATACGTTGGAAGTGACAGAATTGCGTTCCGAGCAACCGTTGACGAGAAAATCGCGAGCATTCCCAAATCCTGATCTCGTGTTTTTTGAACTCCAGAACCGTGTTTGTGCATTTCTCAAGACTAATTCCGACGTAAAATGACACGAGGAATACGTTGAAAGCGACAGAATTGCGATCCGAGAAACCGTTGACGAGAAAATCGCGAGCATTCCCAAAACCTGAATTCGTGTTTTTTGGACTCCAGAACCGTGTTTGTGCATTTCTCATGACTAATTCCGACGTAAAACGACGCGAGGGACACGTTGGAAGCGACAGAATTGCGATCCGAGAAACCTTTGACGAGAAAATCGCGAGCATTTCCAAATCCCGATCTCGTGTTTTTTGAACTCCAGAACCGTGTTTGTGCATTTCTCAAGACTAATTCCGACGTAAAATGACACGAGGAATACGTTGGAAGCGACAGAATTGCGATCCGAGAAACCGTTGACGAGAAAATCGCGAGCATTCCCAAAACCTGATCTCGTGTTTTTTGGACTCCAGAACCGTGTTTGTGCATTTCTCATGACTAATTCCGACGTAAAACGACGCGAGGAACACGTTGGAAGCGACAGAATTGCGATCCGAGAAACCTTTGACGAGAAAATCGCGAGCACTTCCAAATCCCGATCTCGTGTTTTTTGAACTCCAGAACCGTGTTTGTGCATTTTTCAAGACTAATTCCGACGTAAAATGACACGAGGAATACGTTGGAAGCGACAGAATTGCGATCCGAGAAACCCTTGACGAGAAAATCGCGAGCATTCCCAAAACCTGAATTCGTGTTTTTTGGACTCCAGAACCGTGTTTGTGCATTTTTCAAGACTAATTCCGACGTAAAATGACACGAGGAATACGTTGAAAGCGACAGAATTGCGTTCCGAGCAACCGTTGACGAGAAAATCGCGAGCATTCCCAAATCCTGATCTCGTGTTTTTTGGACTCCAGAACCGTGTTTGTGCATTTCTCAAGACTAATTCCGACGTAAAATAGCACGAGGAATACGTTGGAAGCGACAGAATTGCGTTCCGAGCAACCGTTGACGAGAAAATCGCGAGCATTCCCAAATCCTGATCTCGTGTTTTTTGAACTCCAGAACCGTGTTTGTGCATTTTTCAAGACTAATTCCGACGTAAAATGACACGAGGAATACGTTGGAAGCGACAGAATTGCGATCCGAGAAACCCTTGACGAGAAAATCGCGAGCATTCCCAAAACCTGAATTCGTGTTTTTTGGACTCCAGAACCGTGTTTGTGCATTTTTCAAGACTAATTCCGACGTAAAATGACACGAGGAATACGTTGAAAGCGACAGAATTGCGTTCCGAGCAACCGTTGACGAGAAAATCGCGAGCATTCCCAAATCCTGATCTCGTGTTTTTTGGACTCCAGAACCGTGTTTGTGCATTTCTCAAGACTAATTCCGACGTAAAATAGCACGAGGAATACGTTGGAAGCGACAGAATTGCGTTCCGAGCAACCGTTGACGAGAAAATCGCGAGCATTCCCAAATCCTGATCTCGTGTTTTTTGGACTCCAGAACCGTGTTTGTGCATTTCTCAAGACTAATTCCGACGTAAAATGGCACGAGGAATACGTTGGAAGCGACAGAATTGCGATCCGACAAACCCTTGACGAGAAAATCGCGAGCATTCCCAAAACCTGAATTCGTGTTTTTTGGACTCCAGAACCGTGTTTGTGCGTTTCTCATGACTAATTCCGACGTAAAACGACGCGAGGAACACGTTGGAAGCGACAGAATTGCGATCCGAGAAACCTTTGACGAGAAAATCGCGAGCATTTCCAAATCCCGATCTCGTGTTTTTTGAACTCCAGAACCGTGTTTGTGCATTTCTCAAGACTAATTCCGACGTAAAATGACACGAGGAATACGTTGAAAGCGACAGAATTGCGTTCCGAGCAACCGTTGACGAGAAAATCGCGAGCATTCCCAAATCCTGATCTCGTGTTTTTTGCACTCCAGAACCGTGTTTGTGCATTTCTCAAGACTAATTCCGACGTAAAATGGCACGAGGAATACGTTGGAAGTGACAGAATTGCGTTCCGAGCAACCGTTGACGAGAAAATCGCGAGCATTCCCAAATCCTGATCTCGTGTTTTTTGAACTCCAGAACCGTGTTTGTGCATTTCTCAAGATTAATTCCGACGTAAAATGACACGAGGAATACGTTGGAAGCGACAGAATTGCGATCCGAGAAACCGTTGACGAGAAAATCGCGAGCATTCCCAAAACCTGAATTCGTGTTTTTTGGACTCCAGAACCGTGTTTGTGCATTTCTCATGACTAATTCCGACGTAAAACGACGCGAGGAACACGTTGGAAGCGACAGAATTGCGATCCGAGAAACCTTTGACGAGAAAATCGCGAGCACTTCCAAATCCCGATCTCGTGTTTTTTGAACTCCAGAACCGTGTTTGTGCATTTTTCAAGACTAATTCCGACGTAAAATGACACGAGGAATACGTTGGAAGCGACAGAATTGCGATCCGAGAAACCCTTGACGAGAAAATCGCGAGCATTCCCAAAACCTGAATTCGTGTTTTTTGGACTCCAGAACCGTGTTTGTGCATTTTTCAAGACTAATTCCGACGTAAAATGACACGAGGAATACGTTGAAAGCGACAGAATTGCGTTCCGAGCAACCGTTGACGAGAAAATCGCGAGCATTCCCAAATCCTGATCTCGTGTTTTTTGGACTCCAGAACCGTGTTTGTGCATTTCTCAAGACTAATTCCGACGTAAAATAGCACGAGGAATACGTTGGAAGCGACAGAATTGCGTTCCGAGCAACCGTTGACGAGAAAATCGCGAGCATTCCCAAATCCTGATCTCGTGTTTTTTGAACTCCAGAACCGTGTTTGTGCATTTTTCAAGACTAATTCCGACGTAAAATGACACGAGGAATACGTTGGAAGCGACAGAATTGCGATCCGAGAAACCCTTGACGAGAAAATCGCGAGCATTCCCAAAACCTGAATTCGTGTTTTTTGGACTCCAGAACCGTGTTTGTGCATTTTTCAAGACTAATTCCGACGTAAAATGACACGAGGAATACGTTGAAAGCGACAGAATTGCGTTCCGAGCAACCGTTGACGAGAAAATCGCGAGCATTCCCAAATCCTGATCTCGTGTTTTTTGGACTCCAGAACCGTGTTTGTGCATTTCTCAAGACTAATTCCGACGTAAAATAGCACGAGGAATACGTTGGAAGCGACAGAATTGCGTTCCGAGCAACCGTTGACGAGAAAATCGCGAGCATTCCCAAATCCTGATCTCGTGTTTTTTGGACTCCAGAACCGTGTTTGTGCATTTCTCAAGACTAATTCCGACGTAAAATGGCACGAGGAATACGTTGGAAGCGACAGAATTGCGATCCGACAAACCCTTGACGAGAAAATCGCGAGCATTCCCAAAACCTGAATTCGTGTTTTTTGGACTCCAGAACCGTGTTTGTGCGTTTCTCATGACTAATTCCGACGTAAAACGACGCGAGGAACACGTTGGAAGCGACAGAATTGCGATCCGAGAAACCTTTGACGAGAAAATCGCGAGCATTTCCAAATCCCGATCTCGTGTTTTTTGAACTCCAGAACCGTGTTTGTGCATTTCTCAAGACTAATTCCGACGTAAAATGACACGAGGAATACGTTGAAAGCGACAGAATTGCGTTCCGAGCAACCGTTGACGAGAAAATCGCGAGCATTCCCAAATCCTGATCTCGTGTTTTTTGCACTCCAGAACCGTGTTTGTGCATTTCTCAAGACTAATTCCGACGTAAAATGGCACGAGGAATACGTTGGAAGTGACAGAATTGCGTTCCGAGCAACCGTTGACGAGAAAATCGCGAGCATTCCCAAATCCTGATCTCGTGTTTTTTGAACTCCAGAACCGTGTTTGTGCATTTCTCAAGATTAATTCCGACGTAAAATGACACGAGGAATACGTTGGAAGCGACAGAATTGCGATCCGAGAAACCGTTGACGAGAAAATCGCGAGCATTCCCAAAACCTGAATTCGTGTTTTTTGGACTCCAGAACCGTGTTTGTGCATTTCTCATGACTAATTCCGACGTAAAACGACGCGAGGGACACGTTGGAAGCGACAGAATTGCGATCCGAGAAACCTTTGACGAGAAAATCGCGAGCATTTCCAAATCCCGATCTCGTGTTTTTTGAACTCCAGAACCGTGTTTGTGCATTTCTCAAGACTAATTCCGACGTAAAATGACACGAGGAATACGTTGGAAGCGACAGAATTGCGATCCGAGAAACCGTTGACGAGAAAATCGCGAGCATTCCCAAAACCTGATCTCGTGTTTTTTGGACTCCAGAACCGTGTTTGTGCATTTCTCATGACTAATTCCGACGTAAAACGACGCGAGGAACACGTTGGAAGCGACAGAATTGCGATCCGAGAAACCTTTGACGAGAAAATCGCGAGCACTTCCAAATCCCGATCTCGTGTTTTTTGAACTCCAGAACCGTGTTTGTGCATTTTTCAAGACTAATTCCGACGTAAAATGACACGAGGAATACGTTGGAAGCGACAGAATTGCGATCCGAGAAACCCTTGACGAGAAAATCGCGAGCATTCCCAAAACCTGAATTCGTGTTTTTTGGACTCCAGAACCGTGTTTGTGCATTTCTCAAGACTAATTCCGACGTAAAATGACACGAGGAATACGTTGAAAGCGACAGAATTGCGTTCCGAGCAACCGTTGACGAGAAAATCGCGAGCATTCCCAAATCCTGATCTCGTGTTTTTTGGACTCCAGAACCGTGTTTGTGCATTTCTCAAGACTAATTCCGACGTAAAATAGCACGAGGAATACGTTGAAAGCGACAGAATTGCGTTCCGAGCAACCGTTGACGAGAAAATCGCGAGCATTCCCAAATCCTGATCTCGTGTTTTTTGGACTCCAGAACCGTGTTTGTGCATTTCTCAAGACTAATTCCGACGTAAAATGGCACGAGGAATACGTTGGAAGTGACAGAATTGCGTTCCGAGCAACCGTTGACGAGAAAATCGCGAGCATTCCCAAATCCTGATCTCGTGTTTTTTGAACTCCAGAACCGTGTTTGTGCATTTCTCAAGACTAATTCCGACGTAAAATGACACGAGGAATACGTTGGAAGCGACAGAATTGCGATCCGAGAAACCGTTGACGAGAAAATCGCGAGCATTCCCAAAACCTGAATTCGTGTTTTTTGGATTCCAGAACCGTGTTTGTGCATTTCTCATGACTAATTCCGACGTAAAACGACGCGAGGGACACGTTGGAAGCGACAGAATTGCGATCCGAGAAACCTTTGACGAGAAAATCGCGAGCATTTCCAAATCCCGATCTCGTGTTTTTTGAACTCCAGAACCGTGTTTGTGCATTTCTCAAGACTAATTCCGACGTAAAATGACACGAGGAATACGTTGGAAGCGACAGAATTGCGATCCGAGAAACCGTTGACGAGAAAATCGCGAGCATTCCCAAAACCTGATCTCGTGTTTTTTGGACTCCAGAACCGTGTTTGTGCATTTCTCATGACTAATTCCGACGTAAAACGACGCGAGGAACACGTTGGAAGCGACAGAATTGCGATCCGAGAAACCTTTGACGAGAAAATCGCGAGCACTTCCAAATCCCGATCTCGTGTTTTTTGAACTCCAGAACCGTGTTTGTGCATTTTTCAAGACTAATTCCGACGTAAAATGACACGAGGAATACGTTGGAAGCGACAGAATTGCGATCCGAGAAACCCTTGACGAGAAAATCGCGAGCATTCCCAAAACCTGAATTCGTGTTTTTTGGACTCCAGAACCGTGTTTGTGCATTTCTCAAGACTAATTCCGACGTAAAATGACACGAGGAATACGTTGAAAGCGACAGAATTGCGTTCCGAGCAACCGTTGACGAGAAAATCGCGAGCATTCCCAAATCCTGATCTCGTGTTTTTTGGACTCCAGAACCGTGTTTGTGCATTTCTCAAGACTAATTCCGACGTAAAATAGCACGAGGAATACGTTGGAAGCGACAGAATTGCGTTCCGAGCAACCGTTGACGAGAAAATCGCGAGCATTCCCAAATCCTGAGCTCGTGTTTTTTGAACTCCAGAACCGTGTTTGTGCATTTCTCAAGACTAATTCCGACGTAAAATGACACGAGGAATACGTTGAAAGCGACAGAATTGCGTTCCGAGCAACCGTTGACGAGAAAATCGCGAGCATTCCCAAATCCTGATCTCGTGTTTTTTGGACTCCAGAACCGTGTTTGTGCATTTCTCAAGACTAATTCCGACGTAAAATGGCACGAGGAATACGTTGAAAGCGACAGAATTTCGTTCCGAGCAACCGTTGACGAGAAAATCGCGAGCATTCCCAAATCCTGATCTCGTGTTTTTTGGACTGCAGAACCGTGTTTGTGCATTTCTCAAGACTAATTCCGACGTAAAATGGCACGAGGAATACGTTGGAAGCGACAGAATTGCGTTCCGAGCAACCGTTGACGAGAAAATCGCGAGCATTCCCAAATCCTGATCTCGTGTTTTTTGAACTCCAGAACCGTGTTTGTGCATTTCTCAAGACTAATTCCGACGTAAAATGGCACGAGGAATACGTTGGAAGCGACAGAATTGCGATCCGAGAAACCCTTGACGAGAAAATCGCGAGCATTGCCAAAACCTGAATTCGTGTTTTTTGGACTCCAGAACCGTGTTTGTGCGTTTCTCATGACTAATTCCGACGTAAAACGACGCGAGGAACACGTTGGAAGCGACAGAATCGCGATCCGAGAAACCTTTGACGAGAAAATCGCGAGCATTTCCAAATCCCGATCTCGTGTTTTTTGAACTCCAGAACCGTGTTTGTGCATTTCTCAAGACTAATTCCGACGTAAAATGACACGAGGAATACGTTGAAAGCGACAGAATTGCGTTCCGAGAAACCGTTGACGAGAAAATCGCGAGCATTCCCAAAACCTGATCTCGTGTTTTTTGGACTCCAGAACCGTGTTTGTGCATTTCTCATGACTAATTCCGACGTAAAACGACGCGAGGAACACGTTGGAAGCGACAGAATTGCGATCCGAGAAACCTTTGACGAGAAAATCGCGAGCACTTCCAAATCCCGATCTCGAGTTTTTTGAACTCCAGAACCGTGTTTGTGCATTTTTCAAGACTAATTCCGACGTAAAATGACACGAGGAATACGTTGGAAGCGACAGAATTGCGATCCGAGAAACCCTTGACGAGAAAATCGCGAGCATTCCCAAAACCTGAATTCGTGTTTTTTGGACTCCAGAACCGTGTTTGTGCATTTCTCATGACTAATTCCGACGTAAAACGACGCGAGGGACACGTTGGAAGCGACAGAATTGCGATCCGAGAAACCTTTGACGAGAAAATCGCGAGCATTTCCAAATCCCGATCTCGTGTTTTTTGAACTCCAGAACCGTGTTTGTGCATTTCTCAAGACTAATTCCGACGTAAAATGACACGAGGAATACGTTGGAAGCGACAGAATTGCGATCCGAGAAACCGTTGACGAGAAAATCGCGAGCATTCCCAAAACCTGATCTCGTGTTTTTTGGACTCCAGAACCGCGTTTGTGCATTTCTCATGACTAATTCCGACGTAAAACGACGCGAGGAACACGTTGGAAGCGACAGAATTGCGATCCGAGAAACCGTTGACGAGAAAATCGCGAGCATTACCAAAACCTGATCTCGTGCTTTTGGAAATCCAGAAATGCTTGCGTGCATTTCTCATGACTATTTCCGACGTAAAATGACGCGAGGAACACGTTGGAAGCGACAGAATTGCGATCCGAGCAACCGTTGACGAGAAAATCACGAGCATTCCCAAATCCTGATCTCGTGTTTTTTTAACTCCAGAACCGTGTTTGTGCATTTCTCAAGACTAATTCCGACGTAAAATGACACGAGGAATACGTTGGAGGCGACAGAATTGCGATCCGAGCAACCGTTGACGAGAAAATCGCCAGCGTTACCAAAACCTGATCTCGTGTTTTTGGAAATCCAGAAATGCTTGCGTGCATTTCTCATGACTATTTCCGACGTAAAATGACGCGAGGAACACGTTGGAAGCGACAGAATTGCGATCCGAGCAACCGTTGACGAGAAAATCACGAGCATTCCCAAATCCTGATCTCGTGTTTTTTTAACTCCAGAACCGTGTTTGTGCATTTCTCAAGACTAATTCCGACGTAAAATGACACGAGGAATACGTTGGAGGCGACAGAATTGCGATCCGAGCAACCGTTGACGAGAAAATCGCCAGCGTTACCAAAACCTGATCTCGTGTTTTTGGAAATCCAGAAATGCTTGCGTGCATTTCTCATGACTATTTCCGACGTAAAATGACGCGAGGAACACGCTGGAAACGACAGAATTGCGTTCCGAGCAACCGTTGACGAGAAAATCGCGAGCATTCCCAAATCCTGATCTCGTGTTTTTTGAACTCCAGAACCGTGTTTGTGCATTTCTCAAGACTAATTCCGACGTAAAATGACACGAGGAATACGTTGAAAGCGACAGAATTGCGTTCCGAGCAACCGTTGACGAGAAAATCGCGAGCATTCCCAAATCCTGATCTCGTGTTTTTTGGACTCCAGAACCGTGTTTGTGCATTTCTCAAGACTAATTCCGACGTAAAATGGCACGAGGAATACGTTGAAAGCGACAGAATTTCGTTCCGAGCAACCGTTGACGAGAAAATCGCGAGCATTCCCAAATCCTGATCTCGTGTTTTTTGGACTGCAGAACCGTGTTTGTGCATTTCTCAAGACTAATTCCGACGTAAAATGGCACGAGGAATACGTTGGAAGCGACAGAATTGCGTTCCGAGCAACCGTTGACGAGAAAATCGCGAGCATTCCCAAATCCTGATCTCGTGTTTTTTGAACTCCAGAACCGTGTTTGTGCATTTCTCAAGACTAATTCCGACGTAAAATGGCACGAGGAATACGTTGGAAGCGACAGAATTGCGATCCGAGAAACCCTTGACGAGAAAATCGCGAGCATTCCCAAAACCTGAATTCGTGTTTTTTGGACTCCAGAACCGTGTTTGTGCGTTTCTCATGACTAATTCCGACGTAAAACGACGCGAGGAACACGTTGGAAGCGACAGAATCGCGATCCGAGAAACCTTTGACGAGAAAATCGCGAGCATTTCCAAATCCCGATCTCGTGTTTTTTGAACTCCAGAACCGTGTTTGTGCATTTCTCAAGACTAATTCCGACGTAAAATGACACGAGGAATACGTTGAAAGCGACAGAATTGCGTTCCGAGCAACCGTTGACGAGAAAATCGCGAGCATTCCCAAATCCTGATCTCGTGTTTTTTGGACTCCAGAACCGTGTTTGTGCATTTCTCAAGACTAATTCCGACGTAGAATGGCACGAGGAATACGTTGGAAGTGACAGAATTGCGTTCCGAGCAACCGTTGACGAGAAAATCGCGAGCATTCCCAAATCCTGATCTCGTGTTTTTTGAACTCCAGAACCGTGTTTGTGCATTTCTCAAGACTAATTCCGACGTAAAATGACACGAGGAATACGTTGGAAGCGACAGAATTGCGATCCGAGAAACCGTTGACGAGAAAATCGCGAGCATTCCCAAAACCTGATCTCGTGTTTTTTGGACTCCAGAACCGTGTTTGTGCATTTCTCATGACTAATTCCGACGTAAAACGACGCGAGGAACACGTTGGAAGCGACAGAATTGCGATCCGAGAAACCTTTGACGAGAAAATCGCGAGCACTTCCAAATCCCGATCTCGTGTTTTTTGAACTCCAGAACCGTGTTTGTGCATTTCTCAAGACTAATTCCGACGTAAAATGACACGAGGAATACGTTGGAAGCGACAGAATTGCGATCCGAGAAACCGTTGACGAGAAAATCGCGAGCATTCCCAAAACCTGAATTCGTGTTTTTTGGACTCCAGAACCGTGTTTGTGCGTTTCTCATGACTAATTCCGACGTAAAGCGACGCGAGGAACACGTTGGAAGCGACAGAATTGCGATCCGAGAAAATCGCGAGCATTTCCAAATCCCGATCTCGTGTTTTTTGAACTCCAGAACCGTGTTTGTGCATTTCTCAAGACTAATTCCGACGTAAAATGACACGAGGAATACGTTGGAAGCGACAGAATTGCGATCCGAGAAACCGTTGACGAGAAAATCGCGAGCATTCCCAAAACCTGATCTCGTGTTTTTTGGACTCCAGAACCGTGTTTGTGCATTTCTCATGACTAATTCCGACGTAAAACGACGCGAGGAACACGTTGGAAGCGACAGAATTGCGATCCGAGAAACCTTTGACGAGAAAATCGCGAGCACTTCCAAATCCCGATCTCGTGTTTTTTGAACTCCAGAACCGTGTTTGTGCATTTCTCAAGACTAATTGCGACGTAAAATGACACGAGGAATACGTTGAAAGCGACAGAATTGCGTTCCGAGCAACCGTTGACGAGAAAATCGCGAGCATTCCCAAATCCTGATCTCGTGTTTTTTGGACTCCAGAACCGTGTTTGTGCATTTCTCACGACTAATTCCGAGGTGAAATAGCACGAGGAATACGTTGGAAGCGACAGAATTGCGTTCCGAGCAACCGTTGACGAGAAAATCGCGAGCATTCCCAAATCCTGATCTCGTGTTTTTTGAACTCCAGAACCGTGTTTGTGCATTTCTCAAGACTAATTCCGACGTAAAATGGCACGAGGAATACGTTGGAAGCGACAGAATTGCGATCCGAGAAACCCTTGACGAGAAAATCGCGAGCATTCCCAAAACCTGAATTCGTGTTTTTTGGACTCCAGAACCGTGTTTGTGCGTTTCTCATGACTAATTCCGACGTAAAACGACGCGAGGAACACGTTGGAAGCGACAGAATTGCGATCCGAGAAACCTTTGACGAGAAAATCGCGAGCATTCCCAAAACCTGATCTCGTGTTTTTTGGACTCCAGAAACGTTTACGTGCACTGCTCGTGACTGTTTCCGACGTAAAATGGCGCGAGGAACGCGTCGGAAGCGACAGAATTGCGATCCGAGCAACCGTTGACGAGAAAATCGCAAGCATTCCCAAAACCTGAACTCGTGTTTTTTGGACTCCAGAAACGTTTTCGTGCATTTCTCGTGACTGTTTCCGATGTAAAATGACGCGAGGAAGACGTTGGAAGCGACAGAATTGCGATCCGAGAAACCCTTGACGAGAAAATCGCGAGCACTTCCAAATCCCGATCTCGTGTTTTTTGAACTCCAGAACCGTGTTTGTGCATTTCTCAAGACTAATTCCGACGTAAAATGACACGAGGAATACGTTGGAAGCGACAGAATTGCGATCCGAGAAACCGTTGACGAGAAAATCGCGAGCATTCCCAAAACCTGAATTCGTGTTTTTTGGACTCCAGAACCGTGTTTGTGCGTTTCTCATGACTAATTCCGACGTAAAGCGACGCGAGGAACACGTTGGAAGCGACAGAATTGCGATCCGAGAAAATCGCGAGCATTTCCAAATCCCGATCTCGTGTTTTTTGAACTCCAGAACCGTGTTTGTGCATTTCTCAAGACTAATTCCGACGTAAAATGGCACGAGGAATACGTTGAAAGCGACAGAATTTCGTTCCGAGCAACCGTTGACGAGAAAATCGCGAGCATTCCCAAATCCTGATCTCGTGTTTTTTGGACTGCAGAACCGTGTTTGTGCATTTCTCAAGACTAATTCCGACGTAAAATGGCACGAGGAATACGTTGGAAGCGACAGAATTGCGTTCCGAGCAACCGTTGACGAGAAAATCGCGAGCATTCCCAAATCCTGATCTCGTGTTTTTTGAACTCCAGAACCGTGTTTGTGCATTTCTCAAGACTAATTCCGACGTAAAATGGCACGAGGAATACGTTGGAAGCGACAGAATTGCGATCCGAGAAACCCTTGACGAGAAAATCGCGAGCATTCCCAAAACCTGAATTCGTGTTTTTTGGACTCCAGAACCGTGTTTGTGCGTTTCTCATGACTAATTCCGACGTAAAACGACGCGAGGAACACGTTGGAAGCGACAGAATCGCGATCCGAGAAACCTTTGACGAGAAAATCGCGAGCATTTCCAAATCCCGATCTCGTGTTTTTTGAACTCCAGAACCGTGTTTGTGCATTTCTCAAGACTAATTCCGACGTAAAATGACACGAGGAATACGTTGAAAGCGACAGAATTGCGTTCCGAGCAACCGTTGACGAGAAAATCGCGAGCATTCCCAAATCCTGATCTCGTGTTTTTTGGACTCCAGAACCGTGTTTGTGCATTTCTCAAGACTAATTCCGACGTAAAATGGCACGAGGAATACGTTGGAAGTGACAGAATTGCGTTCCGAGCAACCGTTGACGAGAAAATCGCGAGCATTCCCAAATCCTGATCTCGTGTTTTTTGAACTCCAGAACCGTGTTTGTGCATTTCTCAAGACTAATTCCGACGTAAAATGACACGAGGAATACGTTGGAAGCGACAGAATTGCGATCCGAGAAACCGTTGACGAGAAAATCGCGAGCATTCCCAAAACCTGATCTCGTGTTTTTTGGACTCCAGAACCGTGTTTGTGCATTTCTCATGACTAATTCCGACGTAAAACGACGCGAGGAACACGTTGGAAGCGACAGAATTGCGATCCGAGAAACCTTTGACGAGAAAATCGCGAGCACTTCCAAATCCCGATCTCGTGTTTTTTGAACTCCAGAACCGTGTTTGTGCATTTCTCAAGACTAATTCCGACGTAAAATGACACGAGGAATACGTTGGAAGCGACAGAATTGCGATCCGAGAAACCGTTGACGAGAAAATCGCGAGCATTCCCAAAACCTGAATTCGTGTTTTTTGGACTCCAGAACCGTGTTTGTGCGTTTCTCATGACTAATTCCGACGTAAAGCGACGCGAGGAACACGTTGGAAGCGACAGAATTGCGATCCGAGAAAATCGCGAGCATTTCCAAATCCCGATCTCGTGTTTTTTGAACTCCAGAACCGTGTTTGTGCATTTCTCAAGACTAATTCCGACGTAAAATGACACGAGGAATACGTTGGAAGCGACAGAATTGCGATCCGAGAAACCGTTGACGAGAAAATCGCGAGCATTCCCAAAACCTGATCTCGTGTTTTTTGGACTCCAGAACCGTGTTTGTGCATTTCTCATGACTAATTCCGACGTAAAACGACGCGAGGAACACGTTGGAAGCGACAGAATTGCGATCCGAGAAACCTTTGACGAGAAAATCGCGAGCACTTCCAAATCCCGATCTCGTGTTTTTTGAACTCCAGAACCGTGTTTGTGCATTTCTCAAGACTAATTGCGACGTAAAATGACACGAGGAATACGTTGAAAGCGACAGAATTGCGTTCCGAGCAACCGTTGACGAGAAAATCGCGAGCATTCCCAAATCCTGATCTCGTGTTTTTTGGACTCCAGAACCGTGTTTGTGCATTTCTCACGACTAATTCCGAGGTGAAATAGCACGAGGAATACGTTGGAAGCGACAGAATTGCGTTCCGAGCAACCGTTGACGAGAAAATCGCGAGCATTCCCAAATCCTGATCTCGTGTTTTTTGAACTCCAGAACCGTGTTTGTGCATTTCTCAAGACTAATTCCGACGTAAAATGGCACGAGGAATACGTTGGAAGCGACAGAATTGCGATCCGAGAAACCCTTGACGAGAAAATCGCGAGCATTCCCAAAACCTGAATTCGTGTTTTTTGGACTCCAGAACCGTGTTTGTGCGTTTCTCATGACTAATTCCGACGTAAAACGACGCGAGGAACACGTTGGAAGCGACAGAATTGCGATCCGAGAAACCTTTGACGAGAAAATCGCGAGCATTCCCAAAACCTGATCTCGTGTTTTTTGGACTCCAGAAACGTTTACGTGCACTGCTCGTGACTGTTTCCGACGTAAAATGGCGCGAGGAACGCGTCGGAAGCGACAGAATTGCGATCCGAGCAACCGTTGACGAGAAAATCGCAAGCATTCCCAAAACCTGAACTCGTGTTTTTTGGACTCCAGAAACGTTTTCGTGCATTTCTCGTGACTGTTTCCGATGTAAAATGACGCGAGGAAGACGTTGGAAGCGACCGAATTGCGCTCCGAGCAACCGTTGACGAGAAAATCGCGAGCATTCCCAAATCCTGATCTCGTGTTTTTTGAACTCCAGAACCGTGTTTGTGCATTTCTCAAGACTAATTCCGACGTAAAATGACACGAGGAATACGTTGGAAGCGACTGAATTGCGATCCGAGAAACCGTTGACGAGAAAATCGCGAGCATTCCGAAAACCTGAATTCGTGTTTTTTGGACTCCAGAACCGTGTTTGTGCATTTCTCATGACTAATTCCGACGTAAAACGACGCGAGGAACACGTTGGAAGCGACAGAATTGCGATCCGAGAAACCTTTGACGAGAAAATCGCGAGCATTTCCAAATCCCGATCTCGTGTTTTTTGAACTCCAGAACCGTGTTTGTGCATTTCTCAAGACTAATTCCGACGTAAAATGACACGAGGAATACGTTGGAAGCGACAGAATTGTGTTCCGAGCAACCGTTGACGAGAAAATCGCGAGCATTCCCAAATCCTGATCTCGTGTTTTTTGAACTCCAGAACCGTGTTTGTGCATTTCTCAAGACTAATTCCGACGAAAAATGACACGAGGAATACGTTGGAAGCGACAGAATTGCGATCCGAGCAACCGTTGACGAGAAAATCGCGAGCATTACCAAAACCTGATCTCGTGCTTTTGGAAATCCAGAAATGCTTGCGTGCATTTCTCATGACTATTTCCGACGTAAAATGACGCGAGGAACACGTTGGAAGCGACAGAATTGCGATCCGAGCAACCGTTGACGAGAAAATCGCGAGCATTCCCAAATCCTGATCTCGTGTTTTTTGAACTCCAGAACCGTGTTTGTGCATTTCTCAAGACTAATTCCGACGTAAAATGACACGAGGAATACGTTGGAAGCGACAGAATTGCGATCCGAGAAACCGTTGACGAGAAAATCGCGAGCATTCCCAAAACCTGAATTCGTGTTTTTTGGATTCCAGAACCGTGTTTGTGCATTTCTCATGACTAATTCCGACGTAAAACGACGCGAGGGACACGTTGGAAGCGACAGAATTGCGATCCGAGAAACCTTTGACGAGAAAATCGCGAGCATTTCCAAATCCCGATCTCGTGTTTTTTGAACTCCAGAACCGTGTTTGTGCATTTCTCAAGACTAATTCCGACGTAAAATGACACGAGGAATACGTTGGAAGCGACAGAATTGCGATCCGAGAAACCGTTGACGAGAAAATCGCGAGCATTCCCAAAACCTGATCTCGTGTTTTTTGGACTCCAGAACCGTGTTTGTGCATTTCTCATGACTAATTCCGACGTAAAACGACGCGAGGAACACGTTGGAAGCGACAGAATTGCGATCCGAGAAACCTTTGACGAGAAAATCGCGAGCACTTCCAAATCCCGATCTCGTGTTTTTTGAACTCCAGAACCGTGTTTGTGCATTTTTCAAGACTAATTCCGACGTAAAATGACACGAGGAATACGTTGGAAGCGACAGAATTGCGATCCGAGAAACCCTTGACGAGAAAATCGCGAGCATTCCCAAAACCTGAATTCGTGTTTTTTGGACTCCAGAACCGTGTTTGTGCATTTCTCAAGACTAATTCCGACGTAAAATGACACGAGGAATACGTTGAAAGCGACAGAATTGCGTTCCGAGCAACCGTTGACGAGAAAATCGCGAGCATTCCCAAATCCTGATCTCGTGTTTTTTGGACTCCAGAACCGTGTTTGTGCATTTCTCAAGACTAATTCCGACGTAAAATAGCACGAGGAATACGTTGGAAGCGACAGAATTGCGTTCCGAGCAACCGTTGACGAGAAAATCGCGAGCATTCCCAAATCCTGATCTCGTGTTTTTTGAACTCCAGAACCGTGTTTGTGCATTTCTCAAGACTAATTCCGACGTAAAATGGCACGAGGAATACGTTGGAAGCGACAGAATTGCGATCCGACAAACCCTTGACGAGAAAATCGCGAGCATTTCCAAAACCTGAATTCGTGTTTTTTGGACTCCAGAACCGTGTTTGTGCGTTTCTCATGACTAATTCCGAAGTAAAACGACACGAGGAATACGTTGGAAGCGACAGAATTGCGATCCGAGAAACCCTTGACGAGAAAATCGCGAGCATTCCCAAAACCTGAATTCGTGTTTTTTGGACTCCAGAACCGTGTTTGTGCATTTCTCAAGACTAATTCCGACGTAAAATGACACGAGGAATACGTTGAAAGCGACAGAATTGCGTTCCGAGCAACCGTTGACGAGAAAATCGCGAGCATTCCCAAATCCTGATCTCGTGTTTTTTGGACTCCAGAACCGTGTTTGTGCATTTCTCAAGACTAATTCCGACGTAAAATAGCACGAGGAATACGTTGGAAGCGACAGAATTGCGTTCCGAGCAACCGTTGACGAGAAAATCGCGAGCATTCCCAAATCCTGATCTCGTGTTTTTTGAACTCCAGAACCGTGTTTGTGCATTTCTCAAGACTAATTCCGACGTAAAATGACACGAGGAATACGTTGAAAGCGACAGAATTGCGTTCCGAGCAACCGTTGACGAGAAAATCGCGAGCATTCCCAAATCCTGATCTCGTGTTTTTTGGACTCCAGAACCGTGTTTGTGCATTTCTCAAGACTAATTCCGACGTAAAATGGCACGAGGAATACGTTGAAAGCGACAGAATTTCGTTCCGAGCAACCGTTGACGAGAAAATCGCGAGCATTCCCAAATCCTGATCTCGTGTTTTTTGGACTGCAGAACCGTGTTTGTGCATTTCTCAAGACTAATTCCGACGTAAAATGGCACGAGGAATACGTTGGAAGCGACAGAATTGCGTTCCGAGCAACCGTTGACGAGAAAATCGCGAGCATTTCCAAATCCCGATCTCGTGTTTTTTGAACTCCAGAACCGTGTTTGTGCATTTCTCAAGACTAATTCCGACGTAAAATGACACGAGGAATACGTTGAAAGCGACAGAATTGCGTTCCGAGCAACCGTTGACGAGAAAATCGCGAGCATTCCCAAATCCTGATCTCGTGTTTTTTGGACTCCAGAACCGTGTTTGTGCATTTCTCAAGACTAATTCCGACGTAAAATGGCACGAGGAATACGTTGGAAGTGACAGAATTGCGTTCCGAGCAACCGTTGACGAGAAAATCGCGAGCATTCCCAAATCCTGATCTCGTGTTTTTTGAACTCCAGAACCGTGTTTGTGCATTTCTCAAGACTAATTCCGACGTAAAATGACACGAGGAATACGTTGGAAGCGACAGAATTGCGATCCGAGAAACCGTTGACGAGAAAATCGCGAGCATTCCCAAAACCTGAATTCGTGTTTTTTGGACTCCAGAACCGTGTTTGTGCATTTCTCATGACTAATTCCGACGTAAAACGACGCGAGGGACACGTTGGAAGCGACAGAATTGCGATCCGAGAAACCTTTGACGAGAAAATCGCGAGCATTTCCAAATCCCGATCTCGTGTTTTTTGAACTCCAGAACCGTGTTTGTGCATTTCTCAAGACTAATTCCGACGTAAAATGACACGAGGAATACGTTGGAAGCGACAGAATTGCGATCCGAGAAACCGTTGACGAGAAAATCGCGAGCATTCCCAAAACCTGATCTCGTGTTTTTTGGACTCCAGAACCGTGTTTGTGCATTTCTCATGACTAATTCCGACGTAAAACGACGCGAGGAACACGTTGGAAGCGACAGAATTGCGATCCGAGAAACCGTTGACGAGAAAATCGCGAGCATTACCAAAACCTGATCTCGTGCTTTTGGAAATCCAGAAATGCTTGCGTGCATTTCTCATGACTATTTCCGACGTAAAATGACGCGAGGAACACGTTGGAAGCGACAGAATTGCGATCCGAGCAACCGTTGACGAGAAAATCACGAGCATTCCCAAATCCTGATCTCGTGTTTTTTTAACTCCAGAACCGTGTTTGTGCATTTCTCAAGACTAATTCCGACGTAAAATGACACGAGGAATACGTTGGAGGCGACAGAATTGCGATCCGAGCAACCGTTGACGAGAAAATCGCCAGCGTTACCAAAACCTGATCTCGTGTTTTTGGAAATCCAGAAATGCTTGCGTGCATTTCTCATGACTATTTCCGACGTAAAATGACCGGAGGAACACGTTGGAAGCGACAGAATTGCGATCCGAGCAACCGTTGACGAGAAAATCACGAGCATTCCCAAATCCTGATCTCGTGTTTTTTTAATTCCAGAACCGTGTTTGTGCATTTCTCAAGACTAATTCCGACGTAAAATGACACGAGGAATACGTTGGAGGCGACAGAATTGCGATCCGAGCAACCGTTGACGAGAAAATCGCCAGCGTTACCAAAACCTGATCTCGTGTTTTTGGAAATCCAGAAATGCTTGCGTGCATTTCTCATGACTATTTCCGACGTAAAATGACGCGAGGAACACGCTGGAAACGACAGAATTGCGTTCCGAGCAACCGTTGACGAGAAAATCGCGAGCATTCCCAAATCCTGATCTCGTGTTTTTTGAACTCCAGAACCGTGTTTGTGCATTTCTCAAGACTAATTCCGACGTAAAATGACACGAGGAATACGTTGAAAGCGACAGAATTGCGTTCCGAGCAACCGTTGACGAGAAAATCGCGAGCATTCCCAAATCCTGATCTCGTGTTTTTTGGACTCCAGAACCGTGTTTGTGCATTTCTCAAGACTAATTCCGACGTAAAATGGCACGAGGAATACGTTGAAAGCGACAGAATTTCGTTCCGAGCAACCGTTGACGAGAAAATCGCGAGCATTCCCAAATCCTGATCTCGTGTTTTTTGGACTGCAGAACCGTGTTTGTGCATTTCTCAAGACTAATTCCGACGTAAAATGGCACGAGGAATACGTTGGAAGCGACAGAATTGCGTTCCGAGCAACCGTTGACGAGAAAATCGCGAGCATTCCCAAATCCTGATCTCGTGTTTTTTGAACTCCAGAACCGTGTTTGTGCATTTCTCAAGACTAATTCCGACGTAAAATGGCACGAGGAATACGTTGGAAGCGACAGAATTGCGATCCGAGAAACCCTTGACGAGAAAATCGCGAGCATTCCCAAAACCTGAATTCGTGTTTTTTGGACTCCAGAACCGTGTTTGTGCGTTTCTCATGACTAATTCCGACGTAAAACGACGCGAGGAACACGTTGGAAGCGACAGAATCGCGATCCGAGAAACCTTTGACGAGAAAATCGCGAGCATTTCCAAATCCCGATCTCGTGTTTTTTGAACTCCAGAACCGTGTTTGTGCATTTCTCAAGACTAATTCCGACGTAAAATGACACGAGGAATACGTTGAAAGCGACAGAATTGCGTTCCGAGCAACCGTTGACGAGAAAATCGCGAGCATTCCCAAATCCTGATCTCGTGTTTTTTGGACTCCAGAACCGTGTTTGTGCATTTCTCAAGACTAATTCCGACGTAAAATGGCACGAGGAATATGTTGGAAGTGACAGAATTGCGTTCCGAGCAACCGTTGACGAGAAAATCGCGAGCATTCCCAAATCCTGATCTCGTGTTTTTTGAACTCCAGAACCGTGTTTGTGCATTTCTCAAGACTAATTCCGACGTAAAATGACACGAGGAATACGTTGGAAGCGACAGAATTGCGATCCGAGAAACCGTTGACGAGAAAATCGCGAGCATTCCCAAAACCTGAATTCGTGTTTTTTGGACTCCAGAACCGTGTTTGTGCATTTCTCATGACTAATTCCGACGTAAAACGACGCGAGGGACACGTTGGAAGCGACAGAATTGCGATCCGAGAAACCTTTGACGAGAAAATCGCGAGCATTTCCAAATCCCGATCTCGCGTTTTTCGAACTCCAGAACCGTGTTTGTGCATTTCTCAAGACTAATTCCGACGTAAAATGACACGAGGAATACGTTGGAAGCGACAGAATTGCGATCCGAGAAACCGTTGACGAGAAAATCGCGAGCATTCCCAAAACCTGATCTCGTGTTTTTTGGACTCCAGAACCGTGTTTGTGCATTTCTCATGACTAATTCCGACGTAAAACGACGCGAGGAACACGTTGGAAGCGACAGAATTGCGATCCGAGAAACCTTTGACGAGAAAATCGCGAGCACTTCCAAATCCCGATCTCGTGTTTTTTGAACTCCAGAACCGTGTTTGTGCATTTCTCAAGACTAATTCCGACGTAAAATGACACGAGGAATACGTTGGAAGCGACAGAATTGCGATCCGAGAAACCGTTGACGAGAAAATCGCGAGCATTCCCAAAACCTGAATTCGTGTTTTTTGGACTCCAGAACCGTGTTTGTGCGTTTCTCATGACTAATTCCGACGTAAAGCGACGCGAGGAACACGTTGGAAGCGACAGAATTGCGATCCGAGAAAATCGCGAGCATTTCCAAATGCCGATCTCGTGTTTTTTGAACTCCAGAACCGTGTTTGTGCATTTCTCAAGACTAATTCCGACGTAAAATGACACGAGGAATACGTTGGAAGCGACAGAATTGCGATCCGAGAAACCGTTGACGAGAAAATCGCGAGCATTCCCAAAACCTGATCTCGTGTTTTTTGGACTCCAGAACCGTGTTTGTGCATTTCTCATGACTAATTCCGACGTAAAACGACGCGAGGAACACGTTGGAAGCGACAGAATTGCGATCCGAGAAACCTTTGACGAGAAAATCGCGAGCACTTCCAAATCCCGATCTCGTGTTTTTTGAACTCCAGAACCGTGTTTGTGCATTTCTCAAGACTAATTGCGACGTAAAATGACACGAGGAATACGTTGAAAGCGACAGAATTGCGTTCCGAGCAACCGTTGACGAGAAAATCGCGAGCATTCCCAAATCCTGATCTCGTGTTTTTTGGACTCCAGAACCGTGTTTGTGCATTTCTCACGACTAATTCCGAGGTGAAATAGCACGAGGAATACGTTGGAAGCGACAGAATTGCGTTCCGAGCAACCGTTGACGAGAAAATCGCGAGCATTCCCAAATCCTGATCTCGTGTTTTTTGAACTCCAGAACCGTGTTTGTGCATTTCTCAAGACTAATTCCGACGTAAAATGGCACGAGGAATACGTTGGAAGCGACAGAATTGCGATCCGAGAAACCCTTGACGAGAAAATCGCGAGCATTCCCAAAACCTGAATTCGTGTTTTTTGGAATCCAGAACCGTGTTTGTGCGTTTCTCATGACTAATTCCGACGTAAAACGACGCGAGGAACACGTTGGAAGCGACAGAATTGCGATCCGAGAAACCTTTGACGAGAAAATCGCGAGCATTCCCAAAACCTGATCTCGTGTTTTTTGGACTCCAGAAACGTTTACGTGCACTGCTCGTGACTGTTTCCGACGTAAAATGGCGCGAGGAACGCGTCGGAAGCGACAGAATTGCGATCCGAGCAACCGTTGACGAGAAAATCGCAAGCATTCCCAAAACCTGAACTCGTGTTTTTTGGACTCCAGAAACGTTTTCGTGCATTTCTCGTGACTGTTTCCGATGTAAAATGACGCGAGGAAGACGTTGGAAGCGACCGAATTGCGCTCCGAGCAACCGTTGACGAGAAAATCGCGAGCATTCCCAAATCCTGATCTCGTGTTTTTTGAACTCCAGAACCGTGTTTGTGCATTTCTCAAGACTAATTCCGACGTAAAATGACACGAGGAATACGTTGGAAGCGACTGAATTGCGATCCGAGAAACCGTTGACGAGAAAATCGCGAGCATTCCGAAAACCTGAATTCGTGTTTTTTGGACTCCAGAACCGTGTTTGTGCATTTCTCATGACTAATTCCGACGTAAAACGACGCGAGGAACACGTTGGAAGCGACAGAATTGCGATCCGAGAAACCTTTGACGAGAAAATCGCGAGCATTTCCAAATCCCGATCTCGTGTTTTTTGAACTCCAGAACCGTGTTTGTGCATTTCTCAAGACTAATTCCGACGTAAAATGACACGAGGAATACGTTGGAAGCGACAGAATTGTGTTCCGAGCAACCGTTGACGAGAAAATCGCGAGCATTCCCAAATCCTGATCTCGTGTTTTTTGAACTCCAGAACCGTGTTTGTGCATTTCTCAAGACTAATTCCGACGAAAAATGACACGAGGAATACGTTGGAAGCGACAGAATTGCGATCCGAGCAACCGTTGACGAGAAAATCGCGAGCATTACCAAAACCTGATCTCGTGCTTTTGGAAATCCAGAAATGCTTGCGTGCATTTCTCATGACTATTTCCGACGTAAAATGACGCGAGGAACACGTTGGAAGCGACAGAATTGCGATCCGAGCAACCGTTGACGAGAAAATCACGAGCATTCCCAAATCCTGATCTCGTGTTTTTTTAACTCCAGAACCGTGTTTGTGCATTTCTCAAGACTAATTCCGACGTAAAATGACACGAGGAATACGTTGGAGGCGACAGAATTGCGATCCGAGCAACCGTTGACGAGAAAATCGCCAGCGTTACCAAAACCTGATCTCGTGTTTTTGGAAATCCAGAAATGCTTGCGTGCATTTCTCATGACTATTTCCGACGTAAAATGACGCGAGGAACACGTTGGAAGCGACAGAATTGCGATCCGAGCAACCGTTGACGAGAAAATCACGAGCATTCCCAAATCCTGATCTCGTGTTTTTTTAACTCCAGAACCGTGTTTGTGCATTTCTCAAGACTAATTCCGACGTAAAATGACACGAGGAATACGTTAGAGGCGACAGAATTGCGATCCGAGCAACCGTTGACGAGAAAATCGCCAGCGTTACCAAAACCTGATCTCGTGTTTTTGGAAATCCAGAAATGCTTGCGTGCATTTCTCATGACTATTTCCGACGTAAAATGACGCGAGAAACACGCTGGAAACGACAGAATTGCGTTCCGAGCAACCGTTGACGAGAAAATCGCGAGCATTCCCAAATCCTGATCTCGTGTTTTTTGAACTCCAGAACCGTGTTTGTGCATTTCTCAAGACTAATTCCGACGTAAAATGACACGAGGAATACGTTGAAAGCGACAGAATTGCGTTCCGAGCAACCGTTGACGAGAAAATCGCGAGCATTCCCAAATCCTGATCTCGTGTTTTTTGGACTCCAGAACCGTGTTTGTGCATTTCTCAAGACTAATTCCGACGTAAAATGGCACGAGGAATACGTTGAAAGCGACAGAATTTCGTTCCGAGCAACCGTTGACGAGAAAATCGCGAGCATTCCCAAATCCTGATCTCGTGTTTTTTGAACTCCAGAACCGTGTTTGTGCAGTTCTCAAGACTAATTCCGACGTAAAATGACACGAGGAATACGTTGAAAGCGACAGAATTGCGTTCCGAGCAACCGTTGACGAGAAAATCGCGAGCATTCCCAAATCCTGATCTCGTGTTTTTTGGACTCCAGAACCGTGTTTGTGCATTTCTCAAGACTAATTCCGACGTAAAATGGTACGAGGAATACGTTGAAAGCGACAGAATTTCGTTCCGAGCAACCGTTGACGAGAAAATCGCGAGCATTCCCAAATCCTGATCTCGTGTTTTTTGGACTGCAGAACCGTGTTTGTGCATTTCTCAAGACTAATTCCGACGTAAAATGGCACGAGGAATACGTTGGAAGGGACAGAATTGCGATCCGAGAAACCGTTGACGAGAAAATCGCGAGCATTCCCAAAACCTGAATTCGTGTTTTTTGGACTCCAGAACCGTGTTTGTGCGTTTCTCATGACTAATTCCGACGTAAAGCGACGCGAGGAACACGTTGGAAGCGACAGAATTGCGATCCGAGAAAATCGCGAGCATTTCCAAATCCCGATCTCGTGTTTTTTGAACTCCAGAACCGTGTTTGTGCATTTCTCAAGACTAATTCCGACGTAAAATGACACGAGGAATACGTTGGAAGCGACAGAATTGCGATCCGAGAAACCGTTGACGAGAAAATCGCGAGCATTCCCAAAACCTGATCTCGTGTTTTTTGGACTCCAGAACCGTGTTTGTGCATTTCTCATGACTAATTCCGACGTAAAACGACGCGAGGAACACGTTGGAAGCGACAGAATTGCGATCCGAGAAACCTTTGACGAGAAAATCGCGAGCACTTCCAAATCCCGATCTCGTGTTTTTTGAACTCCAGAACCGTGTTTGTGCATTTCTCAAGACTAATTGCGACGTAAAATGACACGAGGAATACGTTGAAAGCGACAGAATTGCGTTCCGAGCAACCGTTGACGAGAAAATCGCGAGCATTCCCAAATCCTGATCTCGTGTTTTTTGGACTCCAGAACCGTGTTTGTGCATTTCTCACGACTAATTCCGAGGTAAAATAGCACGAGGAATACGTTGGAAGCGACAGAATTGCGTTCCGAGCAACCGTTGACGAGAAAATCGCGAGCATTCCCAAATCCTGATCTCGTGTTTTTTGAACTCCAGAACCGTGTTTGTGCATTTCTCAAGACTAATTCCGACGTAAAATGGCACGAGGAATACGTTGCAAGCGACAGAATTGCGATCCGAGAAACCCTTGACGAGAAAATCGCGAGCATTCCCAAAACCTGAATTCGTGTTTTTTGGACTCCAGAACCGTGTTTGTGCGTTTCTCATGACTAATTCCGACGTAAAACGACGCGAGGAACACGTTGGAAGCGACAGAATTGCGATCCGAGAAACCTTTGACGAGAAAATCGCGAGCATTCCCAAAACCTGATCTCGTGTTTTTTGGACTCCAGAAACGTTTACGTGCACTGCTCGTGACTGTTTCCGACGTAAAATGGCGCGAGGAACGCGTCGGAAGCGACAGAATTGCGATCCGAGCAACCGTTGACGAGAAAATCGCAAGCATTCCCAAAACCTGAACTCGTGTTTTTTGGACTCCAGAAACGTTTTCGTGCATTTCTCGTGACTGTTTCCGATGTAAAATGACGCGAGGAAGGCGTTGGAAGCGACCGAATTGCGCTCCGAGCAACCGTTGACGAGAAAATCGCGAGCATTCCCAAATCCTGATCTCGTGTTTTTTCAACTCCAGAACCGTGTTTGTGCATTTCTCAAGACTAATTCCGACGTAAAATGACACGAGGAATACGTTGGAAGCGACTGAATTGCGATCCGAGAAACCGTTGACGAGAAAATCGCGAGCATTCCGAAAACCTGAATTCGTGTTTTTTGGACTCCAGAACCGTGTTTGTGCAGTTCTCAAGACTAATTCCGACGTAAAATGACACGAGGAATACGTTGAAAGCGACAGAATTGCGTTCCGAGCAACCGTTGACGAGAAAATCGCGAGCATTCCCAAATCCTGATCTCGTGTTTTTTGGACTCCAGAACCGTGTTTGTGCATTTCTCAAGACTAATTCCGACGTAAAATGGTACGAGGAATACGTTGAAAGCGACAGAATTTCGTTCCGAGCAACCGTTGACGAGAAAATCGCGAGCATTCCCAAATCCTGATCTCGTGTTTTTTGGACTGCAGAACCGTGTTTGTGCATTTCTCAAGACTAATTCCGACGTAAAATGGCACGAGGAATACGTTGGAAGCGACAGAATTGCGATCCGAGAAACCGTTGACGAGAAAATCGCGAGCATTCCCAAAACCTGAATTCGTGTTTTTTGGACTCCAGAACCGTGTTTGTGCGTTTCTCATGACTAATTCCGACGTAAAGCGACGCGAGGAACACGTTGGAAGCGACAGAATTGCGATCCGAGAAAATCGCGAGCATTTCCAAATCCCGATCTCGTGTTTTTTGAACTCCAGAACCGTGTTTGTGCATTTCTCAAGACTAATTCCGACGTAAAATGACACGAGGAATACGTTGGAAGCGACAGAATTGCGATCCGAGAAACCGTTGACGAGAAAATCGCGAGCATTCCCAAAACCTGATCTCGTGTTTTTTGGACTCCAGAACCGTGTTTGTGCATTTCTCATGACTAATTCCGACGTAAAACGACGCGAGGAACACGTTGGAAGCGACAGAATTGCGATCCGAGAAACCTTTGACGAGAAAATCGCGAGCACTTCCAAATCCCGATCTCGTGTTTTTTGAACTCCAGAACCGTGTTTGTGCATTTCTCAAGACTAATTGCGACGTAAAATGACACGAGGAATACGTTGAAAGCGACAGAATTGCGTTCCGAGCAACCGTTGACGAGAAAATCGCGAGCATTCCCAAATCCTGATCTCGTGTTTTTTGGACTCCAGAACCGTGTTTGTGCATTTCTCACGACTAATTCCGAGGTAAAATAGCACGAGGAATACGTTGGAAGCGACAGAATTGCGTTCCGAGCAACCGTTGACGAGAAAATCGCGAGCATTCCCAAATCCTGATCTCGTGTTTTTTGAACTCCAGAACCGTGTTTGTGCATTTCTCAAGACTAATTCCGACGTAAAATGGCACGAGGAATACGTTGCAAGCGACAGAATTGCGATCCGAGAAACCCTTGACGAGAAAATCGCGAGCATTCCCAAAACCTGAATTCGTGTTTTTTGGACTCCAGAACCGTGTTTGTGCGTTTCTCATGACTAATTCCGACGTAAAACGACGCGAGGAACACGTTGGAAGCGACAGAATTGCGATCCGAGCAACCGTTGACGAGAAAATCGCGAGCATTACCAAAACCTGATCTCGTGTTTTTTGGACTCCAGAAACGTTTTCGTGCATTTCTCGTGACTGTTTCCGATGTAAAATGACGCGAGGAAGACGTTGGAAGCGACCGAATTGCGCTCCGAGCAACCGTTGACGAGAAAATCGCGAGCATTCCCAAATCCTGATCTCGTGTTTTTTCAACTCCAGAACCGTGTTTGTGCATTTCTCAAGACTAATTCCGACGTAAAATGACACGAGGAATACGTTGGAAGCGACTGAATTGCGATCCGAGAAACCGTTGACGAGAAAATCGCGAGCATTCCGAAAACCTGAATTCGTGTTTTTTGGACTCCAGAACCGTGTTTGTGCATTTCTCATGACTAATTCCGACGTAAAACGACGCGAGGAACACGTTGGAAGCGACAGAATTGCGATCCGAGAAACCTTTGACGAGAAAATCGCGAGCATTTCCAAATCCCGATCTCGTGTTTTTTGAACTCCAGAACCGTGTTTGTGCATTTCTCAAGACTAATTCCGACGAAAAATGACACGAGGAATACGTTGGAAGCGACAGAATTGCGATCCGAGCAACCGTTGACGAGAAAATCGCGAGCATTACCAAAACCTGATCTCGTGCTTTTGGAAATCCAGAAATGCTTGCGTGCATTTCTCATGACTATTTCCGACGTAAAGTGACGCGAGGAACACGTTGGAAGCGACAGAATTGCGATCCGAGCAACCGTTGACGAGAAAATCACGAGCATTCCCAAATCCTGATCTCGTGTTTTTTTAACTCCAGAACCGTGTTTGTGCATTTCTCAAGACTAATTCCGACGTAAAATGACACGAGGAATACGTTGGAGGCGACAGAATTGCGATCCGAGCAACCGTTGACGAGAAAATCGCCAGCGTTACCAAAACCTGATCTCGTGTTTTTGGAAATCCAGAAATGCTTGCGTGCATTTCTCATGACTATTTCCGACGTAAAATGACGCGAGGAACACGTTGGAAGCGACAGAATTGCGATCCGAGCAACCGTTGACGAGAAAATCACGAGCATTCCCAAATCCTGATCTCGTGTTTTTTTAACTCCAGAACCGTGTTTGTGCATTTCTCAAGACTAATTCCGACGTAAAATGACACGAGGAATACGTTAGAGGCGACAGAATTGCGATCCGAGCAACCGTTGACGAGAAAATCGCCAGCGTTACCAAAACCTGATCTCGTGTTTTTGGAAATCCAGAAATGCTTGCGTGCATTTCTCATGACTATTTCCGACGTAAAATGACGCGAGAAACACGCTGGAAACGACAGAATTGCGTTCCGAGCAACCGTTGACGAGAAAATCGCGAGCATTCCCAAATCCTGATCTCGTGTTTTTTGAACTCCAGAACCGTGTTTGTGCATTTCTCAAGACTAATTCCGACGTAAAATGACACGAGGAATACGTTGAAAGCGACAGAATTGCGTTCCGAGCAACCGTTGACGAGAAAATCGCGAGCATTCCCAAATCCTGATCTCGTGTTTTTTGGACTCCAGAACCGTGTTTGTGCATTTCTCAAGACTAATTCCGACGTAAAATGGCACGAGGAATACGTTGAAAGCGACAGAATTTCGTTCCGAGCAACCGTTGACGAGAAAATCGCGAGCATTCCCAAATCCTGATCTCGTGTTTTTTGAACTCCAGAACCGTGTTTGTGCATTTCTCAAGACTAATTCCGACGTAAAATGACACGAGGAATACGTTGAAAGCGACAGAATTGCGTTCCGAGCAACCGTTGACGAGAAAATCGCGAGCATTCCCAAATCCTGATCTCGTGTTTTTTGGACTCCAGAACCGTGTTTGTGCATTTCTCAAGACTAATTCCGACGTAAAATGGTACGAGGAATACGTTGAAAGCGACAGAATTTCGTTCCGAGCAACCGTTGACGAGAAAATCGCGAGCATTCCCAAATCCTGATCTCGTGTTTTTTGGACTGCAGAACCGTGTTTGTGCATTTCTCAAGACTAATTCCGACGTAAAATGGCACGAGGAATACGTTGGAAGCGACAGAATTGCGATCCGAGAAACCGTTGACGAGAAAATCGCGAGCATTCCCAAAACCTGAATTCGTGTTTTTTGGACTCCAGAACCGTGTTTGTGCGTTTCTCATGACTAATTCCGACGTAAAGCGACGCGAGGAACACGTTGGAAGCGACAGAATTGCGATCCGAGAAAATCGCGAGCATTTCCAAATCCCGATCTCGTGTTTTTTGAACTCCAGAACCGTGTTTGTGCATTTCTCAAGACTAATTCCGACGTAAAATGACACGAGGAATACGTTGGAAGCGACAGAATTGCGATCCGAGAAACCGTTGACGAGAAAATCGCGAGCATTCCCAAAACCTGATCTCGTGTTTTTTGGACTCCAGAACCGTGTTTGTGCATTTCTCATGACTAATTCCGACGTAAAACGACGCGAGGAACACGTTGGAAGCGACAGAATTGCGATCCGAGAAACCTTTGACGAGAAAATCGCGAGCACTTCCAAATCCCGATCTCGTGTTTTTTGAACTGCAGAACCGTGTTTGTGCATTTCTCAAGACTAATTGCGACGTAAAATGACACGAGGAATACGTTGAAAGCGACAGAATTGCGTTCCGAGCAACCGTTGACGAGAAAATCGCGAGCATTCCCAAATCCTGATCTCGTGTTTTTTGGACTCCAGAACCGTGTTTGTGCATTTCTCAAGACTAATTCCGACGTAAAATGGCACGAGGAATACGTTGCAAGCGACAGAATTGCGATCCGAGAAACCCTTGACGAGAAAATCGCGAGCATTCCCAAAACCTGAATTCGTGTTTTTTGGACTCCAGAACCGTGTTTGTGCGTTTCTCATGACTAATTCCGACGTAAAACGACGCGAGGAACACGTTGGAAGCGACAGAATTGCGATCCGAGAAACCTTTGACGAGAAAATCGCGAGCATTCCCAAAACCTGATCTCGTGTTTTTTGGACTCCAGAAACGTTTACGTGCACTGCTCGTGACTGTTTCCGACGTAAAATGGCGCGAGGAACGCGTCGGAAGCGACAGAATTGCGATCCGAGCAACCGTTGACGAGAAAATCGCAAGCATTCCCAAAACCTGAACTCGTGTTTTTTGGACTCCAGAAACGTTTTCGTGCATTTCTCGTGACTGTTTCCGATGTAAAATGACGCGAGGAAGACGTTGGAAGCGACCGAATTGCGCTCCGAGCAACCGTTGACGAGAAAATCGCGAGCATTCCCAAATCCTGATCTCGTGTTTTTTCAACTCCAGAACCGTGTTTGTGCATTTCTCAAGACTAATTCCGACGTAAAATGACACGAGGAATACGTTGGAAGCGACTGAATTGCGATCCGAGAAACCGTTGACGAGAAAATCGCGAGCATTCCGAAAACCTGAATTCGTGTTTTTTGGACTCCAGAACCGTGTTTGTGCATTTCTCATGACTAATTCCGACGTAAAACGACGCGAGGAACACGTTGGAAGCGACAGAATTGCGATCCGAGAAACCTTTGACGAGAAAATCGCGAGCATTTCCAAATCCCGATCTCGTGTTTTTTGAACTCCAGAACCGTGTTTGTGCATTTCTCAAGACTAATTCCGACGTAAAATGACACGAGGAATACGTTGGAAGCGACAGAATTGTGTTCCGAGCAACCGTTGACGAGAAAATCGCGAGCATTCCCAAATCCTGATCTCGTGTTTTTTGAACTCCAGAACCGTGTTTGTGCATTTCTCAAGACTAATTCCGACGAAAAATGACACGAGGAATACGTTGGAAGCGACAGAATTGCGATCCGAGCAACCGTTGACGAGAAAATCGCGAGCATTACCAAAACCTGATCTCGTGCTTTTGGAAATCCAGAAATGCTTGCGTGCATTTCTCATGACTATTTCCGACGTAAAATGACGCGAGGAACACGTTGGAAGCGACAGAATTGCGATCCGAGCAACCGTTGACGAGAAAATCACGAGCATTCCCAAATCCTGATCTCGTGTTTTTTGAACTCCAGAACCGTGTTTGTGCATTTCTCAAGACTAATTCCGACGTAAAATGACACGAGGAATACGTTGAAAGCGACAGAATTGCGTTCCGAGCAACCGTTGACGAGAAAATCGCGAGCATTCCCAAATCCTGATCTCGTGTTTTTTGGACTCCAGAACCGTGTTTGTGCATTTCTCAAGACTAATTCCGACGTAAAATGGCACGAGGAATACGTTGAAAGCGACAGAATTTCGTTCCGAGCAACCGTTGACGAGAAAATCGCGAGCATTCCCAAAACCTGAATTCGTGTTTTTTGGACTCCAGAACCGTGTTTGTGCGTTTCTCATGACTAATTCCGACGTAAAGCGACGCGAGGAACACGTTGGAAGCGACAGAATTGCGATCCGAGAAAATCGCGAGCATTTCCAAATCCCGATCTCGTGTTTTTTGAACTCCAGAACCGTGTTTGTGCATTTCTCAAGACTAATTCCGACGTAAAATGACACGAGGAATACGTTGGAAGCGACAGAATTGCGATCCGAGAAACCGTTGACGAGAAAATCGCGAGCATTCCCAAAACCTGATCTCGTGTTTTTTGGACTCCAGAACCGTGTTTGTGCATTTCTCATGACTAATTCCGACGTAAAACGACGCGAGGAACACGTTGGAAGCGACAGAATTGCGATCCGAGAAACCTTTGACGAGAAAATCGCGAGCACTTCCAAATCCCGATCTCGTGTTTTTTGAACTCCAGAACCGTGTTTGTGCATTTCTCAAGACTAATTGCGACGTAAAATGGCACGAGGAATACGTTGGAAGCGACAGAATTGCGATCCGAGAAACCGTTGACGAGAAAATCGCGAGCATTCCCAAAACCTGAATTCGTGTTTTTTGGACTCCAGAACCGTGTTTGTGCGTTTCTCATGACTAATTCCGACGTAAAGCGACGCGAGGAACACGTTGGAAGCGACAGAATTGCGATCCGAGAAAATCGCGAGCATTTCCAAATCCCGATCTCGTGTTTTTTGAACTCCAGAACCGTGTTTGTGCATTTCTCAAGACTAATTCCGACGTAAAATGACACGAGGAATACGTTGGAAGCGACAGAATTGCGATCCGAGAAACCGTTGACGAGAAAATCGCGAGCATTCCCAAAACCTGATCTCGTGTTTTTTGGACTCCAGAACCGTGTTTGTGCATTTCTCATGACTAATTCCGACGTAAAACGACGCGAGGAACACGTTGGAAGCGACAGAATTGCGATCCGAGAAACCTTTGACGAGAAAATCGCGAGCACTTCCAAATCCCGATCTCGTGTTTTTTGAACTCCAGAACCGTGTTTGTGCATTTCTCAAGACTAATTGCGACGTAAAATGACACGAGGAATACGTTGAAAGCGACAGAATTTCGTTCCGAGCAACCGTTGACGAGAAAATCGCGAGCATTCCCAAATCCTGATCTCGTGTTTTTTGAACTCCAGAACCGTGTTTGTGCATTTCTCAAGACTAATTCCGACGTAAAATGACACGAGGAATACGTTGAAAGCGACAGAATTGCGTTCCGAGCAACCGTTGACGAGAAAATCGCGAGCATTCCCAAATCCTGATCTCGTGTTTTTTGGACTCCAGAACCGTGTTTGTGCATTTCTCAAGACTAATTCCGACGTAAAATGGTACGAGGAATACGTTGAAAGCGACAGAATTTCGTTCCGAGCAACCGTTGACGAGAAAATCGCGAGCATTCCCAAATCCTGATCTCGTGTTTTTTGGACTGCAGAACCGTGTTTGTGCATTTCTCAAGACTAATTCCGACGTAAAATGGCACGAGGAATACGTTGGAAGCGACAGAATTGCGATCCGAGAAACCGTTGACGAGAAAATCGCGAGCATTCCCAAAACCTGAATTCGTGTTTTTTGGACTCCAGAACCGTGTTTGTGCGTTTCTCATGACTAATTCCGACGTAAAGCGACGCGAGGAACACGTTGGAAGCGACAGAATTGCGATCCGAGAAAATCGCGAGCATTTCCAAATCCCGATCTCCTGTTTTTTGAACTCCAGAACCGTGTTTGTGCATTTCTCAAGACTAATTCCGACGTAAAATGACACGAGGAATACGTTGGAAGCGACAGAATTGCGATCCGAGAAACCGTTGACGAGAAAATCGCGAGCATTCCCAAAACCTGATCTCGTGTTTTTTGGACTCCAGAACCGTGTTTGTGCATTTCTCATGACTAATTCCGACGTAAAACGACGCGAGGAACACGTTGGAAGCGACAGAATTGCGATCCGAGAAACCTTTGACGAGAAAATCGCGAGCACTTCCAAATCCCGATCTCGTGTTTTTTGAACTCCAGAACCGTGTTTGTGCATTTCTCAAGACTAATTGCGACGTAAAATGACACGAGGAATACGTTGAAAGCGACAGAATTGCGTTCCGAGCAACCGTTGACGAGAAAATCGCGAGCATTCCCAAATCCCGATCTCGTGTTTTTTGAACTCCAGAACCGTGTTTGTGCATTTCTCAAGACTAATTGCGACGTAAAATGACACGAGGAATACGTTGCAAGCGACAGAATTGCGATCCGAGAAACCCTTGACGAGAAAATCGCGAGCATTCCCAAAACCTGAATTCGTGTTTTTTGGACTCCAGAACCGTGTTTGTGCGTTTCTCATGACTAATTCCGACGTAAAACGACGCGAGGAACACGTTGGAAGCGACAGAATTGCGATCCGAGAAACCTTTGACGAGAAAATCGCGAGCATTCCCAAAACCTGATCTCGTGTTTTTTGGACTCCAGAAACGTTTACGTGCACTGCTCGTGACTGTTTCCGACGTAAAATGGCGCGAGGAACGCGTCGGAAGCGACAGAATTGCGATCCGAGCAACCGTTGACGAGAAAATCGCAAGCATTCCCAAAACCTGAACTCGTGTTTTTTGGACTCCAGAAACGTTTTCGTGCATTTCTCGTGACTGTTTCCGATGTAAAATGACGCGAGGAAGACGTTGGAAGCGACCGAATTGCGCTCCGAGCAACCGTTGACGAGAAAATCGCGAGCATTCCCAAATCCTGATCTCGTGTTTTTTCAACTCCAGAACCGTGTTTGTGCATTTCTCAAGACTAATTCCGACGTAAAATGACACGAGGAATACGTTGGAAGCGACTGAATTGCGATCCGAGAAACCGTTGACGAGAAAATCGCGAGCATTCCGAAAACCTGAATTCGTGTTTTTTGGACTCCAGAACCGTGTTTGTGCATTTCTCATGACTAATTCCGACGTAAAACGACGCGAGGAACACGTTGGAAGCGACAGAATTGTGTTCCGAGCAACCGTTGACGAGAAAATCGCGAGCATTCCCAAATCCTGATCTCGTGTTTTTTGAACTCCAGAACCGTGTTTGTGCATTTCTCAAGACTAATTCCGACGTAAAATGACACGAGGAATACGTTGGAAGCGACAGAATTGCGATCCGAGCAACCGTTGACGAGAAAATCGCGAGCATTACCAAAACCTGATCTCGTGCTTTTGGAAATCCAGAAATGCTTGCGTGCATTTCTCATGACTATTTCCGACGTAAAATGACGCGAGGAACACGTTGGAAGCGACAGAATTGCGATCCGAGCAACCGTTGACGAGAAAATCACGAGCATTCCCAAATCCTGATCTCGTGTTTTTTGAACTCCAGAACCGTGTTTGTGCATTTCTCAAGACTAATTCCGACGTAAAATGACACGAGGAATACGTTGAAAGCGACAGAATTGCGTTCCGAGCAACCGTTGACGAGAAAATCGCGAGCATTCCCAAATCCTGATCTCGTGTTTTTTGGACTCCAGAACCGTGTTTGTGCATTTCTCAAGACTAATTCCGACGTAAAATGGCACGAGGAATACGTTGAAAGCGACAGAATTTCGTTCCGAGCAACCGTTGACGAGAAAATCGCGAGCATTCCCAAAACCTGAATTCGTGTTTTTTGGACTCCAGAACCGTGTTTGTGCGTTTCTCATGACTAATTCCGACGTAAAGCGACGCGAGGAACACGTTGGAAGCGACAGAATTGCGATCCGAGAAAATCGCGAGCATTTCCAAATCCCGATCTCGTGTTTTTTGAACTCCAGAACCGTGTTTGTGCATTTCTCAAGACTAATTCCGACGTAAAATGACACGAGGAATACGTTGGAAGCGACAGAATTGCGATCCGAGAAACCGTTGACGAGAAAATCGCGAGCATTCCCAAAACCTGATCTCGTGTTTTTTGGACTCCAGAACCGTGTTTGTGCATTTCTCATGACTAATTCCGACGTAAAACGACGCGAGGAACACGTTGGAAGCGACAGAATTGCGATCCGAGAAACCTTTGACGAGAAAATCGCGAGCACTTCCAAATCCCGATCTCGTGTTTTTTGAACTCCAGAACCGTGTTTGTGCATTTCTCAAGACTAATTGCGACGTAAAATGACACGAGGAATACGTTGAAAGCGACAGAATTGCGTTCCGAGCAACCGTTGACGAGAAAATCGCGAGCATTCCCAAATCCTGATCTCGTGTTTTTTGAACTCCAGAACCGTGTTTGTGCATTTCTCAAGACTAATTCCGACGTAAAATGGCACGAGGAATACGTTGCAAGCGACAGAATTGCGATCCGAGAAACCCTTGACGAGAAAATCGCGAGCATTCCCAAAACCTGAATTCGTGTTTTTTGGACTCCAGAACCGTGTTTGTGCGTTTCTCATGACTAATTCCGACGTAAAACGACGCGAGGAACACGTTGGAAGCGACAGAATTGCGATCCGAGAAACCTTTGACGAGAAAATCGCGAGCATTCCCAAAACCTGATCTCGTGTTTTTTGGACTCCAGAAACGTTTACGTGCACTGCTCGTGACTGTTTCCGACGTAAAATGGCGCGAGGAACGCGTCGGAAGCGACAGAATTGCGATCCGAGCAACCGTTGACGAGAAAATCGCAAGCATTCCCAAAACCTGAACTCGTGTTTTTTGGACTCCAGAAACGTTTTCGTGCATTTCTCGTGACTGTTTCCGATGTAAAATGACGCGAGGAAGACGTTGGAAGCGACCGAATTGCGCTCCGAGCAACCGTTGACGAGAAAATCGCGAGCATACCCAAATCCTGATCTCGTGTTTTTTCAACTCCAGAACCGTGTTTGTGCATTTCTCAAGACTAATTCCGACGTAAAATGACACGAGGAATACGTTGGAAGCGACTGAATTGCGATCCGAGAAACCGTTGACGAGAAAATCGCGAGCATTCCGAAAACCTGAATTCGTGTTTTTTGGACTCCAGAACCGTGTTTGTGCATTTCTCATGACTAATTCCGACGTAAAATGACACGAGGAATACGTTGAAAGCGACAGAATTGCGTTCCGAGCAACCGTTGACGAGAAAATCGCGAGCATTCCCAAATCCTGATCTCGTGTTTTTTGGACTCCAGAACCGTGTTTGTGCATTTCTCAAGACTAATTCCGACGTAAAATGGCACGAGGAATACGTTGAAAGCGACAGAATTTCGTTCCGAGCAACCGTTGACGAGAAAATCGCGAGCATTCCCAAAACCTGAATTCGTGTTTTTTGGACTCCAGAACCGTGTTTGTGCGTTTCTCATGACTAATTCCGACGTAAAGCGACGCGAGGAACACGTTGGAAGCGACAGAATTGCGATCCGAGAAAATCGCGAGCATTTCCAAATCCCGATCTCGTGTTTTTTGAACTCCAGAACCGTGTTTGTGCATTTCTCAAGACTAATTCCGACGTAAAATGACACGAGGAATACGTTGGAAGCGACAGAATTGCGATCCGAGAAACCGTTGACGAGAAAATCGCGAGCATTCCCAAAACCTGATCTCGTGTTTTTTGGACTCCAGAACCGTGTTTGTGCATTTCTCATGACTAATTCCGACGTAAAACGACGCGAGGAACACGTTGGAAGCGACAGAATTGCGATCCGAGAAACCTTTGACGAGAAAATCGCGAGCACTTCCAAATCCCGATCTCGTGTTTTTTGAACTCCAGAACCGTGTTTGTGCATTTCTCAAGACTAATTGCGACGTAAAATGGCACGAGGAATACGTTGGAAGCGACAGAATTGCGATCCGAGAAACCGTTGACGAGAAAATCGCGAGCATTCCCAAAACCTGAATTCGTGTTTTTTGGACTCCAGAACCGTGTTTGTGCGTTTCTCATGACTAATTCCGACGTAAAGCGACGCGAGGAACACGTTGGAAGCGACAGAATTGCGATCCGAGAAAATCGCGAGCATTTCCAAATCCCGATCTCGTGTTTTTTGAACTCCAGAACCGTGTTTGTGCATTTCTCAAGACTAATTCCGACGTAAAATGACACGAGGAATACGTTGGAAGCGACAGAATTGCGATCCGAGAAACCGTTGACGAGAAAATCGCGAGCATTCCCAAAACCTGTTCTCGTGTTTTTTGGACTCCAGAACCGTGTTTGTGCATTTCTCATGACTAATTCCGACGTAAAACGACGCGAGGAACACGTTGGAAGCGACAGAATTGCGATCCGAGAAACCTTTGACGAGAAAATCGCGAGCACTTCCAAATCCCGATCTCGTGTTTTTTGAACTCCAGAACCGTGTTTGTGCATTTCTCAAGACTAATTGCGACGTAAAATGACACGAGGAATACGTTGAAAGCGACAGAATTGCGTTCCGAGCAACCGTTGACGAGAAAATCGCGAGCATTCCCAAATCCTGATCTCGTGTTTTTTGGACTCCAGAACCGTGTTTGTGCATTTCTCACGACTAATTCCGAGGTAAAATAGCACGAGGAATACGTTGGAAGCGACAGAATTGCGTTCCGAGCAACCGTTGACGAGAAAATCGCGAGCATTCCCAAATCCTGATCTCGTGTTTTTTGAACTCCAGAACCGTGTTTGTGCATTTCTCAAGACTAATTCCGACGTAAAATGGCACGAGGAATACGTTGCAAGCGACAGAATTGCGATCCGAGAAACCCTTGACGAGAAAATCGCGAGCATTCCCAAAACCTGAATTCGTGTTTTTTGGACTCCAGAACCGTGTTTGTGCGTTTCTCATGACTAATTCCGACGTAAAACGACGCGAGGAACACGTTGGAAGCGACAGAATTGCGATCCGAGAAACCTTTGACGAGAAAATCGCGAGCATTCCCAAAACCTGATCTCGTGTTTTTTGGACTCCAGAAACGTTTACGTGCACTGCTCGTGACTGTTTCCGACGTAAAATGGCGCGAGGAACGCGTCGGAAGCGACAGAATTGCGATCCGAGCAACCGTTGACGAGAAAATCGCAAGCATTCCCAAAACCTGAACTCGTGTTTTTTGGACTCCAGAAACGTTTTCGTGCATTTCTCGTGACTGTTTCCGATGTAAAATGACGCGAGGAAGACGTTGGAAGCGACCGAATTGCGCTCCGAGCAACCGTTGACGAGAAAATCGCGAGCATTCCCAAATCCTGATCTCGTGTTTTTTCAACTCCAGAACCGTGTTTGTGCATTTCTCAAGACTAATTCCGACGTAAAATGACACGAGGAATACGTTGGAAGCGACTGAATTGCGATCCGAGAAACCGTTGACGAGAAAATCGCGAGCATTCCGAAAACCTGAATTCGTGTTTTTTGGACTCCAGAACCGTGTTTGTGCATTTCTCATGACTAATTCCGACGTAAAACGACGCGAGGAACACGTTGGAAGCGACAGAATTGCGATCCGAGAAACCTTTGACGAGAAAATCGCGAGCATTTCCAAATCCCGATCTCGTGTTTTTTGAACTCCAGAACCGTGTTTGTGCATTTCTCAAGACTAATTCCGACGTAAAATGACACGAGGAATACGTTGGAAGCGACAGAATTGTGTTCCGAGCAACCGTTGACGAGAAAATCGCGAGCATTCCCAAATCCTGATCTCGTGTTTTTTGAACTCCAGAACCGTGTTTGTGCATTTCTCAAGACTAATTCCGACGAAAAATGACACGAGGAATACGTTGGAAGCGACAGAATTGCGATCCGAGCAACCGTTGACGAGAAAATCGCGAGCATTACCAAAACCTGATCTCGTGCTTTTGGAAATCCAGAAATGCTTGCGTGCATTTCTCATGACTATTTCCGACGTAAAGTGACGCGAGGAACACGTTGGAAGCGACAGAATTGCGATCCGAGCAACCGTTGACGAGAAAATCACGAGCATTCCCAAATCCTGATCTCGTGTTTTTTTAACTCCAGAACCGTGTTTGTGCATTTCTCAAGACTAATTCCGACGTAAAATGACACGAGGAATACGTTGGAGGCGACAGAATTGCGATCCGAGCAACCGTTGACGAGAAAATCGCCAGCGTTACCAAAACCTGATCTCGTGTTTTTGGAAATCCAGAAATGCTTGCGTGCATTTCTCATGACTATTTCCGACGTAAAATGACGCGAGGAACACGTTGGAAGCGACAGAATTGCGATCCGAGCAACCGTTGACGAGAAAATCACGAGCATTCCCAAATCCTGATCTCGTGTTTTTTTAACTCCAGAACCGTGTTTGTGCATTTCTCAAGACTAATTCCGACGTAAAATGACACGAGGAATACGTTAGAGGCGACAGAATTGCGATCCGAGCAACCGTTGACGAGAAAATCGCCAGCGTTACCAAAACCTGATCTCGTGTTTTTGGAAATCCAGAAATGCTTGCGTGCATTTCTCATGACTATTTCCGACGTAAAATGACGCGAGAAACACGCTGGAAACGACAGAATTGCGTTCCGAGCAACCGTTGACGAGAAAATCGCGAGCATTCCCAAATCCTGATCTCGTGTTTTTTGAACTCCAGAACCGTGTTTGTGCATTTCTCAAGACTAATTCCGACGTAAAATGACACGAGGAATACGTTGAAAGCGACAGAATTGCGTTCCGAGCAACCGTTGACGAGAAAATCGCGAGCATTCCCAAATCCTGATCTCGTGTTTTTTGGACTCCAGAACCGTGTTTGTGCATTTCTCAAGACTAATTCCGACGTAAAATGGCACGAGGAATACGTTGAAAGCGACAGAATTTCGTTCCGAGCAACCGTTGACGAGAAAATCGCGAGCATTCCCAAATCCTGATCTCGTGTTTTTTGAACTCCAGAACCGTGTTTGTGCATTTCTCAAGACTAATTCCGACGTAAAATGACACGAGGAATACGTTGAAAGCGACAGAATTGCGTTCCGAGCAACCGTTGACGAGAAAATCGCGAGCATTCCCAAATCCTGATCTCGTGTTTTTTGGACTCCAGAACCGTGTTTGTGCATTTCTCAAGACTAATTCCGACGTAAAATGGTACGAGGAATACGTTGAAAGCGACAGAATTTCGTTCCGAGCAACCGTTGACGAGAAAATCGCGAGCATTCCCAAATCCTGATCTCGTGTTTTTTGGACTGCAGAACCGTGTTTGTGCATTTCTCAAGACTAATTCCGACGTAAAATGGCACGAGGAATACGTTGGAAGCGACAGAATTGCGATCCGAGAAACCGTTGACGAGAAAATCGCGAGCATTCCCAAAACCTGAATTCGTGTTTTTTGGACTCCAGAACCGTGTTTGTGCGTTTCTCATGACTAATTCCGACGTAAAGCGACGCGAGGAACACGTTGGAAGCGACAGAATTGCGATCCGAGAAAATCGCGAGCATTTCCAAATCCCGATCTCCTGTTTTTTGAACTCCAGAACCGTGTTTGTGCATTTCTCAAGACTAATTCCGACGTAAAATGACACGAGGAATACGTTGGAAGCGACAGAATTGCGATCCGAGAAACCGTTGACGAGAAAATCGCGAGCATTCCCAAAACCTGATCTCGTGTTTTTTGGACTCCAGAACCGTGTTTGTGCATTTCTCATGACTAATTCCGACGTAAAACGACGCGAGGAACACGTTGGAAGCGACAGAATTGCGATCCGAGAAACCTTTGACGAGAAAATCGCGAGCACTTCCAAATCCCGATCTCGTGTTTTTTGAACTCCAGAACCGTGTTTGTGCATTTCTCAAGACTAATTGCGACGTAAAATGACACGAGGAATACGTTGAAAGCGACAGAATTGCGTTCCGAGCAACCGTTGACGAGAAAATCGCGAGCATTCCCAAATCCTGATCTCGTGTTTTTTGGACTCCAGAACCGTGTTTGTGCATTTCTCAAGACTAATTCCGACGTAAAATGGCACGAGGAATACGTTGCAAGCGACAGAATTGCGATCCGAGAAACCCTTGACGAGAAAATCGCGAGCATTCCCAAAACCTGAATTCGTGTTTTTTGGACTCCAGAACCGTGTTTGTGCGTTTCTCATGACTAATTCCGACGTAAAACGACGCGAGGAACACGTTGGAAGCGACAGAATTGCGATCCGAGAAACCTTTGACGAGAAAATCGCGAGCATTCCCAAAACCTGATCTCGTGTTTTTTGGACTCCAGAAACGTTTACGTGCACTGCTCGTGACTGTTTCCGACGTAAAATGGCGCGAGGAACGCGTCGGAAGCGACAGAATTGCGATCCGAGCAACCGTTGACGAGAAAATCGCAAGCATTCCCAAAACCTGAACTCGTGTTTTTTGGACTCCAGAAACGTTTTCGTGCATTTCTCGTGACTGTTTCCGATGTAAAATGACGCGAGGAAGACGTTGGAAGCGACCGAATTGCGCTCCGAGCAACCGTTGACGAGAAAATCGCGAGCATTCCCAAATCCTGATCTCGTGTTTTTTCAACTCCAGAACCGTGTTTGTGCATTTCTCAAGACTAATTCCGACGTAAAATGACACGAGGAATACGTTGGAAGCGACTGAATTGCGATCCGAGAAACCGTTGACGAGAAAATCGCGAGCATTCCGAAAACCTGAATTCGTGTTTTTTGGACTCCAGAACCGTGTTTGTGCATTTCTCATGACTAATTCCGACGTAAAACGACGCGAGGAACACGTTGGAAGCGACAGAATTGCGATCCGAGAAACCTTTGACGAGAAAATCGCGAGCATTTCCAAATCCCGATCTCGTGTTTTTTGAACTCCAGAACCGTGTTTGTGCATTTCTCAAGACTAATTCCGACGTAAAATGACACGAGGAATACGTTGGAAGCGACAGAATTGTGTTCCGAGCAACCGTTGACGAGAAAATCGCGAGCATTCCCAAATCCTGATCTCGTGTTTTTTGAACTCCAGAACCGTGTTTGTGCATTTCTCAAGACTAATTCCGACGAAAAATGACACGAGGAATACGTTGGAAGCGACAGAATTGCGATCCGAGCAACCGTTGACGAGAAAATCGCGAGCATTACCAAAACCTGATCTCGTGCTTTTGGAAATCCAGAAATGCTTGCGTGCATTTCTCATGACTATTTCCGACGTAAAATGACGCGAGGAACACGTTGGAAGCGACAGAATTGCGATCCGAGCAACCGTTGACGAGAAAATCACGAGCATTCCCAAATCCTGATCTCGTGTTTTTTGAACTCCAGAACCGTGTTTGTGCATTTCTCAAGACTAATTCCGACGTAAAATGACACGAGGAATACGTTGAAAGCGACAGAATTGCGTTCCGAGCAACCGTTGACGAGAAAATCGCGAGCATTCCCAAATCCTGATCTCGTGTTTTTTGGACTCCAGAACCGTGTTTGTGCATTTCTCAAGACTAATTCCGACGTAAAATGGCACGAGGAATACGTTGAAAGCGACAGAATTTCGTTCCGAGCAACCGTTGACGAGAAAATCGCGAGCATTCCCAAAACCTGAATTCGTGTTTTTTGGACTCCAGAACCGTGTTTGTGCGTTTCTCATGACTAATTCCGACGTAAAGCGACGCGAGGAACACGTTGGAAGCGACAGAATTGCGATCCGAGAAAATCGCGAGCATTTCCAAATCCCGATCTCGTGTTTTTTGAACTCCAGAACCGTGTTTGTGCATTTCTCAAGACTAATTCCGACGTAAAATGACACGAGGAATACGTTGGAAGCGACAGAATTGCGATCCGAGAAACCGTTGACGAGAAAATCGCGAGCATTCCCAAAACCTGATCTCGTGTTTTTTGGACTCCAGAACCGTGTTTGTGCATTTCTCATGACTAATTCCGACGTAAAACGACGCGAGGAACACGTTGGAAGCGACAGAATTGCGATCCGAGAAACCTTTGACGAGAAAATCGCGAGCACTTCCAAATCCCGATCTCGTGTTTTTTGAACTCCAGAACCGTGTTTGTGCATTTCTCAAGACTAATTGCGACGTAAAATGACACGAGGAATACGTTGAAAGCGACAGAATTGCGTTCCGAGCAACCGTTGACGAGAAAATCGCGAGCATTCCCAAATCCTGATCTCGTGTTTTTTGAACTCCAGAACCGTGTTTGTGCATTTCTCAAGACTAATTCCGACGTAAAATGGCACGAGGAATACGTTGCAAGCGACAGAATTGCGATCCGAGAAACCCTTGACGAGAAAATCGCGAGCATTCCCAAAACCTGAATTCGTGTTTTTTGGACTCCAGAACCGTGTTTGTGCGTTTCTCATGACTAATTCCGACGTAAAACGACGCGAGGAACACGTTGGAAGCGACAGAATTGCGATCCGAGAAACCTTTGACGAGAAAATCGCGAGCATTCCCAAAACCTGATCTCGTGTTTTTTGGACTCCAGAAACGTTTACGTGCACTGCTCGTGACTGTTTCCGACGTAAAATGGCGCGAGGAACGCGTCGGAAGCGACAGAATTGCGATCCGAGCAACCGTTGACGAGAAAATCGCAAGCATTCCCAAAACCTGAACTCGTGTTTTTTGGACTCCAGAAACGTTTTCGTGCATTTCTCGTGACTGTTTCCGATGTAAAATGACGCGAGGAAGACGTTGGAAGCGACCGAATTGCGCTCCGAGCAACCGTTGACGAGAAAATCGCGAGCATACCCAAATCCTGATCTCGTGTTTTTTCAACTCCAGAACCGTGTTTGTGCATTTCTCAAGACTAATTCCGACGTAAAATGACACGAGGAATACGTTGGAAGCGACTGAATTGCGATCCGAGAAACCGTTGACGAGAAAATCGCGAGCATTCCGAAAACCTGAATTCGTGTTTTTTGGACTCCAGAACCGTGTTTGTGCATTTCTCATGACTAATTCCGACGTAAAATGACACGAGGAATACGTTGAAAGCGACAGAATTGCGTTCCGAGCAACCGTTGACGAGAAAATCGCGAGCATTCCCAAATCCTGATCTCGTGTTTTTTGGACTCCAGAACCGTGTTTGTGCATTTCTCAAGACTAATTCCGACGTAAAATGGCACGAGGAATACGTTGAAAGCGACAGAATTTCGTTCCGAGCAACCGTTGACGAGAAAATCGCGAGCATTCCCAAAACCTGAATTCGTGTTTTTTGGACTCCAGAACCGTGTTTGTGCGTTTCTCATGACTAATTCCGACGTAAAGCGACGCGAGGAACACGTTGGAAGCGACAGAATTGCGATCCGAGAAAATCGCGAGCATTTCCAAATCCCGATCTCGTGTTTTTTGAACTCCAGAACCGTGTTTGTGCATTTCTCAAGACTAATTCCGACGTAAAATGACACGAGGAATACGTTGGAAGCGACAGAATTGCGATCCGAGAAACCGTTGACGAGAAAATCGCGAGCATTCCCAAAACCTGATCTCGTGTTTTTTGGACTCCAGAACCGTGTTTGTGCATTTCTCATGACTAATTCCGACGTAAAACGACGCGAGGAACACGTTGGAAGCGACAGAATTGCGATCCGAGAAACCTTTGACGAGAAAATCGCGAGCACTTCCAAATCCCGATCTCGTGTTTTTTGAACTCCAGAACCGTGTTTGTGCATTTCTCAAGACTAATTGCGACGTAAAATGGCACGAGGAATACGTTGGAAGCGACAGAATTGCGATCCGAGAAACCGTTGACGAGAAAATCGCGAGCACTTCCAAATCCCGATCTCGTGTTTTTTGAACTCCAGAACCGTGTTTGTGCATTTCTCAAGACTAATTGCGACGTAAAATGGCACGAGGAATACGTTGGAAGCGACAGAATTGCGATCCGAGAAACCGTTGACGAGAAAATCGCGAGCATTCCCAAAACCTGAATTCGTGTTTTTTGGACTCCAGAACCGTGTTTGTGCGTTTCTCATGACTAATTCCGACGTAAAGCGACGCGAGGAACACGTTGGAAGCGACAGAATTGCGATCCGAGAAAATCGCGAGCATTTCCAAATCCCGATCTCGTGTTTTTTGAACTCCAGAACCGTGTTTGTGCATTTCTCAAGACTAATTCCGACGTAAAATGACACGAGGAATACGTTGGAAGCGACAGAATTGCGATCCGAGAAACCGTTGACGAGAAAATCGCGAGCATTCCCAAAACCTGATCTCGTGTTTTTTGGACTCCAGAACCGTGTTTGTGCATTTCTCATGACTAATTCCGACGTAAAACGACGCGAGGAACACGTTGGAAGCGACAGAATTGCGATCCGAGAAACCTTTGACGAGAAAATCGCGAGCACTTCCAAATCCCGATCTCGTGTTTTTTGAACTCCAGAACCGTGTTTGTGCATTTCTCAAGACTAATTGCGACGTAAAATGACACGAGGAATACGTTGAAAGCGACAGAATTGCGTTCCGAGCAACCGTTGACGAGAAAATCGCGAGCATTCCCAAATCCTGATCTCGTGTTTTTTGGACTCCAGAACCGTGTTTGTGCATTTCTCACGACTAATTCCGAGGTAAAATAGCACGAGGAATACGTTGGAAGCGACAGAATTGCGTTCCGAGCAACCGTTGACGAGAAAATCGCGAGCATTCCCAAATCCTGATCTCGTGTTTTTTGAACTCCAGAACCGTGTTTGTGCATTTCTCAAGACTAATTCCGACGTAAAATGGCACGAGGAATACGTTGCAAGCGACAGAATTGCGATCCGAGAAACCCTTGACGAGAAAATCGCGAGCATTCCCAAAACCTGAATTCGTGTTTTTTGGACTCCAGAACCGTGTTTGTGCGTTTCTCATGACTAATTCCGACGTAAAACGACGCGAGGAACACGTTGGAAGCGACAGAATTGCGATCCGAGAAACCTTTGACGAGAAAATCGCGAGCATTCCCAAAACCTGATCTCGTGTTTTTTGGACTCCAGAAACGTTTACGTGCACTGCTCGTGACTGTTTCCGACGTAAAATGGCGCGAGGAACGCGTCGGAAGCGACAGAATTGCGATCCGAGCAACCGTTGACGAGAAAATCGCAAGCATTCCCAAAACCTGAACTCGTGTTTTTTGGACTCCAGAAACGTTTTCGTGCATTTCTCGTGACTGTTTCCGATGTAAAATGACGCGAGGAAGACGTTGGAAGCGACCGAATTGCGCTCCGAGCAACCGTTGACGAGAAAATCGCGAGCATTCCCAAATCCTGATCTCGTGTTTTTTCAACTCCAGAACCGTGTTTGTGCATTTCTCAAGACTAATTCCGACGTAAAATGACACGAGGAATACGTTGGAAGCGACTGAATTGCGATCCGAGAAACCGTTGACGAGAAAATCGCGAGCATTCCGAAAACCTGAATTCGTGTTTTTTGGACTCCAGAACCGTGTTTGTGCATTTCTCATGACTAATTCCGACGTAAAACGACGCGAGGAACACGTTGGAAGCGACAGAATTGCGATCCGAGAAACCTTTGACGAGAAAATCGCGAGCATTTCCAAATCCCGATCTCGTGTTTTTTGAACTCCAGAACCGTGTTTGTGCATTTCTCAAGACTAATTCCGACGTAAAATGACACGAGGAATACGTTGGAAGCGACAGAATTGTGTTCCGAGCAACCGTTGACGAGAAAATCGCGAGCATTCCCAAATCCTGATCTCGTGTTTTTTGAACTCCAGAACCGTGTTTGTGCATTTCTCAAGACTAATTCCGACGAAAAATGACACGAGGAATACGTTGGAAGCGACAGAATTGCGATCCGAGCAACCGTTGACGAGAAAATCGCGAGCATTACCAAAACCTGATCTCGTGCTTTTGGAAATCCAGAAATGCTTGCGTGCATTTCTCATGACTATTTCCGACGTAAAGTGACGCGAGGAACACGTTGGAAGCGACAGAATTGCGATCCGAGCAACCGTTGACGAGAAAATCACGAGCATTCCCAAATCCTGATCTCGTGTTTTTTTAACTCCAGAACCGTGTTTGTGCATTTCTCAAGACTAATTCCGACGTAAAATGACACGAGGAATACGTTGGAGGCGACAGAATTGCGATCCGAGCAACCGTTGACGAGAAAATCGCCAGCGTTACCAAAACCTGATCTCGTGTTTTTGGAAATCCAGAAATGCTTGCGTGCATTTCTCATGACTATTTCCGACGTAAAATGACGCGAGGAACACGTTGGAAGCGACAGAATTGCGATCCGAGCAACCGTTGACGAGAAAATCACGAGCATTCCCAAATCCTGATCTCGTGTTTTTTTAACTCCAGAACCGTGTTTGTGCATTTCTCAAGACTAATTCCGACGTAAAATGACACGAGGAATACGTTAGAGGCGACAGAATTGCGATCCGAGCAACCGTTGACGAGAAAATCGCCAGCGTTACCAAAACCTGATCTCGTGTTTTTGGAAATCCAGAAATGCTTGCGTGCATTTCTCATGACTATTTCCGACGTAAAATGACGCGAGAAACACGCTGGAAACGACAGAATTGCGTTCCGAGCAACCGTTGACGAGAAAATCGCGAGCATTCCCAAATCCTGATCTCGTGTTTTTTGAACTCCAGAACCGTGTTTGTGCATTTCTCAAGACTAATTCCGACGTAAAATGACACGAGGAATACGTTGAAAGCGACAGAATTGCGTTCCGAGCAACCGTTGACGAGAAAATCGCGAGCATTCCCAAATCCTGATCTCGTGTTTTTTGGACTCCAGAACCGTGTTTGTGCATTTCTCAAGACTAATTCCGACGTAAAATGGCACGAGGAATACGTTGAAAGCGACAGAATTTCGTTCCGAGCAACCGTTGACGAGAAAATCGCGAGCATTCCCAAATCCTGATCTCGTGTTTTTTGAACTCCAGAACCGTGTTTGTGCATTTCTCAAGACTAATTCCGACGTAAAATGACACGAGGAATACGTTGAAAGCGACAGAATTGCGTTCCGAGCAACCGTTGACGAGAAAATCGCGAGCATTCCCAAATCCTGATCTCGTGTTTTTTGGACTCCAGAACCGTGTTTGTGCATTTCTCAAGACTAATTCCGACGTAAAATGGTACGAGGAATACGTTGAAAGCGACAGAATTTCGTTCCGAGCAACCGTTGACGAGAAAATCGCGAGCATTCCCAAATCCTGATCTCGTGTTTTTTGGACTGCAGAACCGTGTTTGTGCATTTCTCAAGACTAATTCCGACGTAAAATGGCACGAGGAATACGTTGGAAGCGACAGAATTGCGATCCGAGAAACCGTTGACGAGAAAATCGCGAGCATTCCCAAAACCTGAATTCGTGTTTTTTGGACTCCAGAACCGTGTTTGTGCGTTTCTCATGACTAATTCCGACGTAAAGCGACGCGAGGAACACGTTGGAAGCGACAGAATTGCGATCCGAGAAAATCGCGAGCATTTCCAAATCCCGATCTCGTGTTTTTTGAACTCCAGAACCGTGTTTGTGCATTTCTCAAGACTAATTCCGACGTAAAATGACACGAGGAATACGTTGGAAGCGACAGAATTGCGATCCGAGAAACCGTTGACGAGAAAATCGCGAGCATTCCCAAAACCTGATCTCGTGTTTTTTGGACTCCAGAACCGTGTTTGTGCATTTCTCATGACTAATTCCGACGTAAAACGACGCGAGGAACACGTTGGAAGCGACAGAATTGCGATCCGAGAAACCTTTGACGAGAAAATCGCGAGCACTTCCAAATCCCGATCTCGTGTTTTTTGAACTCCAGAACCGTGTTTGTGCATTTCTCAAGACTAATTGCGACGTAAAATGACACGAGGAATACGTTGAAAGCGACAGAATTGCGTTCCGAGCAACCGTTGACGAGAAAATCGCGAGCATTCCCAAATCCTGATCTCGTGTTTTTTGGACTCCAGAACCGTGTTTGTGCATTTCTCACGACTAATTCCGAGGTAAAATAGCACGAGGAATACGTTGGAAGCGACAGAATTGCGTTCCGAGCAACCGTTGACGAGAAAATCGCGAGCATTCCCAAATCCTGATCTCGTGTTTTTTGAACTCCAGAACCGTGTTTGTGCATTTCTCAAGACTAATTCCGACGTAAAATGGCACGAGGAATACGTTGCAAGCGACAGAATTGCGATCCGAGAAACCCTTGACGAGAAAATCGCGAGCATTCCCAAAACCTGAATTCGTGTTTTTTGGACTCCAGAACCGTGTTTGTGCGTTTCTCATGACTAATTCCGACGTAAAACGACGCGAGGAACACGTTGGAAGCGACAGAATTGCGATCCGAGAAACCTTTGACGAGAAAATCGCGAGCATTCCCAAAACCTGATCTCGTGTTTTTTGGACTCCAGAAACGTTTACGTGCACTGCTCGTGACTGTTTCCGACGTAAAATGGCGCGAGGAACGCGTCGGAAGCGACAGAATTGCGATCCGAGCAACCGTTGTCGAGAAAATCGCAAGCATTCCCAAAACCTGAACTCGTGTTTTTTGGACTCCAGAAACGTTTTCGTGCATTTCTCGTGACTGTTTCCGATGTAAAATGACGCGAGGAAGACGTTGGAAGCGACCGAATTGCGCTCCGAGCAACCGTTGACGAGAAAATCGCGAGCATTCCCAAATCCTGATCTCGTGTTTTTTCAACTCCAGAACCGTGTTTGTGCATTTCTCAAGACTAATTCCGACGTAAAATGACACGAGGAATACGTTGGAAGCGACTGAATTGCGATCCGAGAAACCGTTGACGAGAAAATCGCGAGCATTCCGAAAACCTGAATTCGTGTTTTTTGGACTCCAGAACCGTGTTTGTGCATTTCTCATGACTAATTCCGACGTAAAACGACGCGAGGAACACGTTGGAAGCGACAGAATTGCGATCCGAGAAACCTTTGACGAGAAAATCGCGAGCATTTCCAAATCCCGATCTCGTGTTTTTTGAACTCCAGAACCGTGTTTGTGCATTTCTCAAGACTAATTCCGACGTAAAATGACACGAGGAATACGTTGGAAGCGACAGAATTGTGTTCCGAGCAACCGTTGACGAGAAAATCGCGAGCATTCCCAAATCCTGATCTCGTGTTTTTTGAACTCCAGAACCGTGTTTGTGCATTTCTCAAGACTAATTCCGACGAAAAATGACACGAGGAATACGTTGGAAGCGACAGAATTGCGATCCGAGCAACCGTTGACGAGAAAATCGCGAGCATTACCAAAACCTGATCTCGTGCTTTTGGAAATCCAGAAATGCTTGCGTGCATTTCTCATGACTATTTCCGACGTAAAGTGACGCGAGGAACACGTTGGAAGCGACAGAATTGCGATCCGAGCAACCGTTGACGAGAAAATCACGAGCATTCCCAAATCCTGATCTCGTGTTTTTTTAACTCCAGAACCGTGTTTGTGCATTTCTCAAGACTAATTCCGACGTAAAATGACACGAGGAATACGTTGGAGGCGACAGAATTGCGATCCGAGCAACCGTTGACGAGAAAATCGCCAGCGTTACCAAAACCTGATCTCGTGTTTTTGGAAATCCAGAAATGCTTGCGTGCATTTCTCATGACTATTTCCGACGTAAAATGACGCGAGGAACACGTTGGAAGCGACAGAATTGCGATCCGAGCAACCGTTGACGAGAAAATCACGAGCATTCCCAAATCCTGATCTCGTGTTTTTTTAACTCCAGAACCGTGTTTGTGCATTTCTCAAGACTAATTCCGACGTAAAATGACACGAGGAATACGTTAGAGGCGACAGAATTGCGATCCGAGCAACCGTTGACGAGAAAATCGCCAGCGTTACCAAAACCTGATCTCGTGTTTTTGGAAATCCAGAAATGCTTGCGTGCATTTCTCATGACTATTTCCGACGTAAAATGACGCGAGAAACACGCTGGAAACGACAGAATTGCGTTCCGAGCAACCGTTGACGAGAAAATCGCGAGCATTCCCAAATCCTGATCTCGTGTTTTTTGAACTCCAGAACCGTGTTTGTGCATTTCTCAAGACTAATTCCGACGTAAAATGACACGAGGAATACGTTGAAAGCGACAGAATTGCGTTCCGAGCAACCGTTGACGAGAAAATCGCGAGCATTCCCAAATCCTGATCTCGTGTTTTTTGGACTCCAGAACCGTGTTTGTGCATTTCTCAAGACTAATTCCGACGTAAAATGGCACGAGGAATACGTTGAAAGCGACAGAATTTCGTTCCGAGCAACCGTTGACGAGAAAATCGCGAGCATTCCCAAATCCTGATCTCGTGTTTTTTGAACTCCAGAACCGTGTTTGTGCATTTCTCAAGACTAATTCCGACGTAAAATGACACGAGGAATACGTTGAAAGCGACAGAATTGCGTTCCGAGCAACCGTTGACGAGAAAATCGCGAGCATTCCCAAATCCTGATCTCGTGTTTTTTGGACTCCAGAACCGTGTTTGTGCATTTCTCAAGACTAATTCCGACGTAAAATGGTACGAGGAATACGTTGAAAGCGACAGAATTTCGTTCCGAGCAACCGTTGACGAGAAAATCGCGAGCATTCCCAAATCCTGATCTCGTGTTTTTTGGACTGCAGAACCGTGTTTGTGCATTTCTCAAGACTAATTCCGACGTAAAATGGCACGAGGAATACGTTGGAAGCGACAGAATTGCGATCCGAGAAACCGTTGACGAGAAAATCGCGAGCATTCCCAAAACCTGAATTCGTGTTTTTTGGACTCCAGAACCGTGTTTGTGCGTTTCTCATGACTAATTCCGACGTAAAGCGACGCGAGGAACACGTTGGAAGCGACAGAATTGCGATCCGAGAAAATCGCGAGCATTTCCAAATCCCGATCTCCTGTTTTTTGAACTCCAGAACCGTGTTTGTGCATTTCTCAAGACTAATTCCGACGTAAAATGACACGAGGAATACGTTGGAAGCGACAGAATTGCGATCCGAGAAACCGTTGACGAGAAAATCGCGAGCATTCCCAAAACCTGATCTCGTGTTTTTTGGACTCCAGAACCGTGTTTGTGCATTTCTCATGACTAATTCCGACGTAAAACGACGCGAGGAACACGTTGGAAGCGACAGAATTGCGATCCGAGAAACCTTTGACGAGAAAATCGCGAGCACTTCCAAATCCCGATCTCGTGTTTTTTGAACTCCAGAACCGTGTTTGTGCATTTCTCAAGACTAATTGCGACGTAAAATGACACGAGGAATACGTTGAAAGCGACAGAATTGCGTTCCGAGCAACCGTTGACGAGAAAATCGCGAGCATTCCCAAATCCTGATCTCGTGTTTTTTGGACTCCAGAACCGTGTTTGTGCATTTCTCAAGACTAATTCCGACGTAAAATGGCACGAGGAATACGTTGCAAGCGACAGAATTGCGATCCGAGAAACCCTTGACGAGAAAATCGCGAGCATTCCCAAAACCTGAATTCGTGTTTTTTGGACTCCAGAACCGTGTTTGTGCATTTCTCATGACTAATTCCGACGTAAAACGACGCGAGGAATACGTTGGAAGCGACAGAATTGTGTTCCGAGCAACCGTTGACGAGAAAATCGCGAGCATTCCCAAATCCTGATCTCGTGTTTTTTGAACTCCAGAACCGTGTTTGTGCATTTCTCAAGACTAATTCCGACGAAAAATGACACGAGGAATACGTTGGAAGCGACAGAATTGCGATCCGAGCAACCGTTGACGAGAAAATCGCGAGCATTACCAAAACCTGATCTCGTGCTTTTGGAAATCCAGAAATGCTTGCGTGCATTTCTCATGACTATTTCCGACGTAAAATGACGCGAGGAACACGTTGGAAGCGACAGAATTGCGATCCGAGCAACCGTTGACGAGAAAATCACGAGCATTCCCAAATCCTGATCTCGTGTTTTTTGAACTCCAGAACCGTGTTTGTGCATTTCTCAAGACTAATTCCGACGTAAAATGACACGAGGAATACGTTGAAAGCGACAGAATTGCGTTCCGAGCAACCGTTGACGAGAAAATCGCGAGCATTCCCAAATCCTGATCTCGTGTTTTTTGGACTCCAGAACCGTGTTTGTGCATTTCTCAAGACTAATTCCGACGTAAAATGGCACGAGGAATACGTTGAAAGCGACAGAATTTCGTTCCGAGCAACCGTTGACGAGAAAATCGCGAGCATTCCCAAAACCTGAATTCGTGTTTTTTGGACTCCAGAACCGTGTTTGTGCGTTTCTCATGACTAATTCCGACGTAAAGCGACGCGAGGAACACGTTGGAAGCGACAGAATTGCGATCCGAGAAAATCGCGAGCATTTCCAAATCCCGCTCTCGTGTTTTTTGAACTCCAGAACCGTGTTTGTGCATTTCTCAAGACTAATTCCGACGTAAAATGACACGAGGAATACGTTGGAAGCGACAGAATTGCGATCCGAGAAACCGTTGACGAGAAAATCGCGAGCATTCCCAAAACCTGATCTCGTGTTTTTTGGACTCCAGAACCGTGTTTGTGCATTTCTCATGACTAATTCCGACGTAAAACGACGCGAGGAACACGTTGGAAGCGACAGAATTGCGATCCGAGAAACCTTTGACGAGAAAATCGCGAGCACTTCCAAATCCCGATCTCGTGTTTTTTGAACTCCAGAACCGTGTTTGTGCATTTCTCAAGACTAATTCCGACGTAAAATGACACGAGGAATACGTTGAAAGCGACAGAATTGCGTTCCGAGCAACCGTTGACGAGAAAATCGCGAGCATTCCCAAATCCTGATCTCGTGTTTTTTGGACTCCAGAAACGTTTACGTGCACTGCTCGTGACTGTTTCCGACGTAAAATGGCGCGAGGAATACGTTGCAAGCGACAGAATTGCGATCCGAGAAACCCTTGACGAGAAAATCGCGAGCATTCCCAAAACCTGAATTCGTGTTTTTTGGACTCCAGAACCGTGTTTGTGCATTTCTCAAGACTAATTCCGACGTAAAATGGCACGAGGAATACGTTGCAAGCGACAGAATTGCGATCCGAGAAACCCTTGACGAGAAAATCGCGAGCATTCCCAAAACCTGAATTCGTGTTTTTTGGACTCCAGAACCGTGTTTGTGCGTTTCTCATGACTAATTCCGACGTAAAACGACGCGAGGAACACGTTGGAAGCGACAGAATTGCGATCCGAGAAACCTTTGACGAGAAAATCGCGAGCATTCCCAAAACCTGATCTCGTGTTTTTTGGACTCCAGAAACGTTTACGTGCACTGCTCGTGACTGTTTCCGACGTAAAATGGCGCGAGGAACGCGTCGGAAGCGACAGAATTGCGATCCGAGCAACCGTTGACGAGAAAATCGCAAGCATTCCCAAAACCTGAACTCGTGTTTTTTGGACTCCAGAAACGTTTTCGTGCATTTCTCGTGACTGTTTCCGATGTAAAATGACGCGAGGAAGACGTTGGAAGCGACCGAATTGCGCTCCGAGCAACCGTTGACGAGAAAATCGCGAGCATACCCAAATCCTGATCTCGTGTTTTTTCAACTCCAGAACCGTGTTTGTGCATTTCTCAAGACTAATTCCGACGTAAAATGACACGAGGAATACGTTGGAAGCGACTGAATTGCGATCCGAGAAACCGTTGACGAGAAAATCGCGAGCATTCCGAAAACCTGAATTCGTGTTTTTTGGACTCCAGAACCGTGTTTGTGCATTTCTCATGACTAATTCCGACGTAAAACGACGCGAGGAACACGTTGGAAGCGACAGAATTGCGATCCGAGAAACCTTTGACGAGAAAATCGCGAGCATTTCCAAATCCCGATCTCATGTTTTTTGAACTCCAGAACCGTGTTTGTGCATTTCTCAAGACTAATTCCGACGTAAAATGACACGAGGAATACGTTGGAAGCGACAGAATTGTGTTCCGAGCAACCGTTGACGAGAAAATCGCGAGCATTCCCAAATCCTGATCTCGTGTTTTTTGAACTCCAGAACCGTGTTTGTGCATTTCTCAAGACTAATTCCGACGAAAAATGACACGAGGAATACGTTGGAAGCGACAGAATTGCGATCCGAGCAACCGTTGACGAGAAAATCGCGAGCATTACCAAAACCTGATCTCGTGCTTTTGGAAATCCAGAAATGCTTGCGTGCATTTCTCATGACTATTTCCGACGTAAAGTGACGCGAGGAACACGTTGGAAGCGACAGAATTGCGATCCGAGCAACCGTTGACGAGAAAATCACGAGCATTCCCAAATCCTGATCTCGTGTTTTTTTAACTCCAGAACCGTGTTTGTGCATTTCTCAAGACTAATTCCGACGTAAAATGACACGAGGAATACGTTGGAGGCGACAGAATTGCGATCCGAGCAACCGTTGACGAGAAAATCGCCAGCGTTACCAAAACCTGATCTCGTGTTTTTGGAAATCCAGAAATGCTTGCGTGCATTTCTCATGACTATTTCCGACGTAAAATGACGCGAGGAACACGTTGGAAGCGACAGAATTGCGATCCGAGCAACCGTTGACGAGAAAATCACGAGCATTCCCAAATCCTGATCTCGTGTTTTTTTAACTCCAGAACCGTGTTTGTGCATTTCTCAAGACTAATTCCGACGTAAAATGACACGAGGAATACGTTAGAGGCGACAGAATTGCGATCCGAGCAACCGTTGACGAGAAAATCGCCAGCGTTACCAAAACCTGATCTCGTGTTTTTGGAAATCCAGAAATGCTTGCGTGCATTTCTCATGACTATTTCCGACGTAAAATGACGCGAGGAACACGCTGGAAACGACAGAATTGCGTTCCGAGCAACCGTTGACGAGAAAATCGCGAGCATTCCCAAATCCTGATCTCGTGTTTTTTGGACTGCAGAACCGTGTTTGTGCATTTCTCAAGACTAATTCCGACGTAAAATGGCACGAGGAATACGTTGGAAGCGACAGAATTGCGTTCCGAGCAACCGTTGACGAGAAAATCGCGAGCATTCCCAAATCCTGATCTCGTATTTTTTGAACTCCAGAACCGTGTTTGTGCATTTCTCAAGACTAATTCCGACGTAAAATGGCACGAGGAATACGTTGGAAGCGACAGAATTGCGATCCGAGAAACCCTTGACGAGAAAATCGCGAGCATTCCCAAAACCTGAATTCGTGTTTTTTGGACTCCAGAACCGTGTTTGTGCGTTTCTCATGACTAATTCCGACGTAAAACGACGCGAGGAACACGTTGGAAGCGACAGAATTGCGATCCGAGAAACCTTTGACGAGAAAATCGCGAGCATTTCCAAATCCCGATCTCGTGTTTTTTGAACTCCAGAACCGTGTTTGTGCATTTCTCAAGACTAATTCCGACGTAAAATGACACGAGGAATACGTTGAAAGCGACAGAATTGCGTTCCGAGCAACCGTTGACGAGAAAATCGCGAGCATTCCCAAATCCTGATCTCGTGTTTTTTGGACTCCAGAACCGTGTTTGTGCATTTCTCAAGACTAATTCCGACGTAAAATGGCACGAGGAATACGTTGGAAGTGACAGAATTGCGTTCCGAGCAACCGTTGACGAGAAAATCGCGAGCATTCCCAAATCCTGATCTCGTGTTTTTTGAACTCCAGAACCGTGTTTGTGCATTTCTCAAGATTAATTCCGACGTAAAATGACACGAGGAATACGTTGGAAGCGACAGAATTGCGATCCGAGAAACCGTTGACGAGAAAATCGCGAGCATTCCCAAAACCTGAATTCGTGTTTTTTGGACTCCAGAACCGTGTTTGTGCATTTCTCATGACTAATTCCGACGTAAAACGACGCGAGGGACACGTTGGAAGCGACAGAATTGCGATCCGAGAAACCTTTGACGAGAAAATCGCGAGCATTTCCAAATCCCGATCTCGTGTTTTTTGAACTCCAGAACCGTGTTTGTGCATTTCTCAAGACTAATTCCGACGTAAAATGACACGAGGAATACGTTGGAAGCGACAGAATTGCGATCCGAGAAACCGTTGACGAGAAAATCGCGAGCATTCCCAAAACCTGAATTCGTGTTTTTTGGACTCCAGAACCGTGTTTGTGCATTTCTCATGACTAATTCCGACGTAAAACGACGCGAGGAACACGTTGGAAGCGACAGAATTGCGATCCGAGAAACCTTTGACGAGAAAATCGCGAGCACTTCCAAATCCCGATCTCGTGTTTTTTGAACTCCAGAACCGTGTTTGTGCATTTCTCAAGACTAATTGCGACGTAAAATGACACGAGGAATACGTTGAAAGCGACAGAATTGCGTTCCGAGCAACCGTTGACGAGAAAATCGCGAGCATTCCCAAATCCTGATCTCGTGTTTTTTGAACTCCAGAACCGTGTTTGTGCATTTCTCAAGACTAATTCCGACGTAAAATGGCACGAGGAATACGTTGCAAGCGACAGAATTGCGATCCGAGAAACCCTTGACGAGAAAATCGCGAGCATTCCCAAAACCTGAATTCGTGTTTTTTGGACTCCAGAACCGTGTTTGTGCGTTTCTCATGACTAATTCCGACGTAAAACGACGCGAGGAACACGTTGGAAGCGACAGAATTGCGATCCGAGAAACCTTTGACGAGAAAATCGCGAGCATTCCCAAAACCTGATCTCGTGTTTTTTGGACTCCAGAAACGTTTACGTGCACTGCTCGTGACTGTTTCCGACGTAAAATGGCGCGAGGAACGCGTCGGAAGCGACAGAATTGCGATCCGAGCAACCGTTGACGAGAAAATCGCAAGCATTCCCAAAACCTGAACTCGTGTTTTTTGGACTCCAGAAACGTTTTCGTGCATTTCTCGTGACTGTTTCCGATGTAAAATGACGCGAGGAAGACGTTGGAAGCGACCGAATTGCGCTCCGAGCAACCGTTGACGAGAAAATCGCGAGCATTCCCAAATCCTGATCTCGTGTTTTTTCAACTCCAGAACCGTGTTTGTGCATTTCTCAAGACTAATTCCGACGTAAAATGACACGAGGAATACGTTGGAAGCGACTGAATTGCGATCCGAGAAACCGTTGACGAGAAAATCGCGAGCATTCCGAAAACCTGAATTCGTGTTTTTTGGACTCCAGAACCGTGTTTGTGCATTTCTCATGACTAATTCCGACGTAAAACGACGCGAGGGACACGTTGGAAGCGACAGAATTGCGATCCGAGAAACCTTTGACGAGAAAATCGCGAGCATTTCCAAATCCCGATCTCGTGTTTTTTGAACTCCAGAACCGTGTTTGTGCATTTCTCAAGACTAATTCCGACGTAAAATGACACGAGGAATACGTTGGAAGCGACAGAATTGCGATCCGAGAAACCGTTGACGAGAAAATCGCGAGCATTCCCAAAACCTGAATTCGTGTTTTTTGGACTCCAGAACCGTGTTTGTGCATTTCTCATGACTAATTCCGACGTAAAACGACGCGAGGAACACGTTGGAAGCGACAGAATTGCGATCCGAGAAACCTTTGACGAGAAAATCGCGAGCACTTCCAAATCCCGATCTCGTGTTTTTTGAACTCCAGAACCGTGTTTGTGCATTTCTCAAGACTAATTGCGACGTAAAATGACACGAGGAATACGTTGAAAGCGACAGAATTGCGTTCCGAGCAACCGTTGACGAGAAAATCGCGAGCATTCCCAAATCCTGATCTCGTGTTTTTTGAACTCCAGAACCGTGTTTGTGCATTTCTCAAGACTAATTCCGACGTAAAATGGCACGAGGAATACGTTGCAAGCGACAGAATTGCGATCCGAGAAACCCTTGACGAGAAAATCGCGAGCATTCCCAAAACCTGAATTCGTGTTTTTTGGACTCCAGAACCGTGTTTGTGCGTTTCTCATGACTAATTCCGACGTAAAACGACGCGAGGAACACGTTGGAAGCGACAGAATTGCGATCCGAGAAACCTTTGACGAGAAAATCGCGAGCATTCCCAAAACCTGATCTCGTGTTTTTTGGACTCCAGAAACGTTTACGTGCACTGCTCGTGACTGTTTCCGACGTAAAATGGCGCGAGGAACGCGTCGGAAGCGACAGAATTGCGATCCGAGCAACCGTTGACGAGAAAATCGCAAGCATTCCCAAAACCTGAACTCGTGTTTTTTGGACTCCAGAAACGTTTTCGTGCATTTCTCGTGACTGTTTCCGATGTAAAATGACGCGAGGAAGACGTTGGAAGCGACCGAATTGCGCTCCGAACAACCGTTGACGAGAAAATCGCGAGCATTCCCAAATCCTGATCTCGTGTTTTTTCAACTCCAGAACCGTGTTTGTGCATTTCTCAAGACTAATTCCGACGTAAAATGACACGAGGAATACGTTGGAAGCGACTGAATTGCGATCCGAGAAACCGTTGACGAGAAAATCGCGAGCATTCCGAAAACCTGAATTCGTGTTTTTTGGACTCCAGAACCGTGTTTGTGCATTTCTCATGACTAATTCCGACGTAAAACGACGCGAGGAACACGTTGGAAGCGACAGAATTGCGATCCGAGAAACCTTTGACGAGAAAATCGCGAGCATTTCCAAATCCCGATCTCGTGTTTTTTGAACTCCAGAACCGTGTTTGTGCATTTCTCAAGACTAATTCCGACGTAAAATGACACGAGGAATACGTTGGAAGCGACAGAATTGTGTTCCGAGCAACCGTTGACGAGAAAATCGCGAGCATTCCCAAATCCTGATCTCGTGTTTTTTGAACTCCAGAACCGTGTTTGTGCATTTCTCAAGACTAATTCCGACGAAAAATGACACGAGGAATACGTTGGAAGCGACAGAATTGCGATCCGAGCAACCGTTGACGAGAAAATCGCGAGCATTACCAAAACCTGATCTCGTGCTTTTGGAAATCCAGAAATGCTTGCGTGCATTTCTCATGACTATTTCCGACGTAAAGTGACGCGAGGAACACGTTGGAAGCGACAGAATTGCGATCCGAGCAACCGTTGACGAGAAAATCACGAGCATTCCCAAATCCTGATCTCGTGTTTTTTTAACTCCAGAACCGTGTTTGTGCATTTCTCAAGACTAATTCCGACGTAAAATGACACGAGGAATACGTTGGAGGCGACAGAATTGCGATCCGAGCAACCGTTGACGAGAAAATCGCCAGCGTTACCAAAACCTGATCTCGTGTTTTTGGAAATCCAGAAATGCTTGCGTGCATTTCTCATGACTATTTCCGACGTAAAATGACGCGAGGAACACGTTGGAAGCGACAGAATTGCGATCCGAGCAACCGTTGACGAGAAAATCGCCAGCGTTACCAAAACCTGATCTCGTGTTTTTGGAAATCCAGAAATGCTTGCGTGCATTTCTCATGACTATTTCCGACGTAAAATGACGCGAGGAACACGCTGGAAACGACAGAATTGCGTTCCGAGCAACCGTTGACGAGAAAATCGCGAGCATTCCCAAATCCTGATCTCGTGTTTTTTTAACTCCAGAACCGTGTTTGTGCATTTCTCAAGACTAATTCCGACGTAAAATGACACGAGGAATACGTTGGAGGCGACAGAATTGCGATCCGAGCAACCGTTGACGAGAAAATCGCCAGCGTTACCAAAACCTGATCTCGTGTTTTTGGAAATCCAGAAATGCTTGCGTGCATTTCTCATGACTATTTCCGACGTAAAATGACGCGAGGAACACGCTGGAAACGACAGAATTGCGTTCCGAGCAACCGTTGACGAGAAAATCGCGAGCATTCCCAAATCCTGATCTCGTGTTTTTTGGACTGCAGAACCGTGTTTGTGCATTTCTCAAGACTAATTCCGACGTAAAATGGCACGAGGAATACGTTGGAAGCGACAGAATTGCGTTCCGAGCAACCGTTGACGAGAAAATCGCGAGCATTCCCAAATCCTGATCTCGTATTTTTTGAACTCCAGAACCGTGTTTGTGCATTTCTCAAGACTAATTCCGACGTAAAATGGCACGAGGAATACGTTGGAAGCGACAGAATTGCGATCCGAGAAACCCTTGACGAGAAAATCGCGAGCATTCCCAAAACCTGAATTCGTGTTTTTTGGACTCCAGAACCGTGTTTGTGCGTTTCTCATGACTAATTCCGACGTAAAACGACGCGAGGAACACGTTGGAAGCGACAGAATTGCGATCCGAGAAACCTTTGACGAGAAAATCGCGAGCATTTCCAAATCCCGATCTCGTGTTTTTTGAACTCCAGAACCGTGTTTGTGCATTTATCAAGACTAATTCCGACGTAAAATGACACGAGGAATACGTTGAAAGCGACAGAATTGCGTTCCGAGCAACCGTTGACGAGAAAATCGCGAGCATTCCCAAATCCTGATCTCGTGTTTTTTGAACTCCAGAACCGTGTTTGTGCATTTCTCAAGATTAATTCCGACGTAAAATGACACGAGGAATACGTTGGAAGCGACAGAATTGCGATCCGAGAAACCGTTGACGAGAAAATCGCGAGCATTCCCAAAACCTGAATTCGTGTTTTTTGGACTCCAGAACCGTGTTTGTGCATTTCTCATGACTAATTCCGACGTAAAACGACGCGAGGGACACGTTGGAAGCGACAGAATTGCGATCCGAGAAACCTTTGACGAGAAAATCGCGAGCATTTCCAAATCCCGATCTCGTGTTTTTTGAACTCCAGAACCGTGTTTGTGCATTTCTCAAGACTAATTCCGACGTAAAATGACACGAGGAATACGTTGGAAGCGACAGAATTGCGATCCGAGAAACCGTTGACGAGAAAATCGCGAGCATTCCCAAAACCTGAATTCGTGTTTTTTGGACTCCAGAACCGTGTTTGTGCATTTCTCATGACTAATTCCGACGTAAAACGACGCGAGGGACACGTTGGAAGCGACAGAATTGCGATCCGAGAAACCTTTGACGAGAAAATCGCGAGCATTTCCAAATCCCGATCTCGTGTTTTTTGAACTCCAGAACCGTGTTTGTGCATTTCTCAAGACTAATTCCGACGTAAAATGACACGAGGAATACGTTGGAAGCGACAGAATTGCGATCCGAGAAACCGTTGACGAGAAAATCGCGAGCATTCCCAAAACCTGATCTCGTGTTTTTTGGACTCCAGAACCGTGTTTGTGCATTTCTCATGACTAATTCCGACGTAAAACGACGCGAGGAACACGTTGGAAGCGACAGAATTGCGATCCGAGAAACCTTTGACGAGAAAATCGCGAGCACTTCCAAATCCCGATCTCGTGTTTTTTGAACTCCAGAACCGTGTTTGTGCATTTTTCAAGACTAATTCCGACGTAAAATGACACGAGGAATACGTTGGAAGCGACAGAATTGCGATCCGAGAAACCCTTGACGAGAAAATCGCGAGCATTCCCAAAACCTGAATTCGTGTTTTTTGGACTCCAGAACCGTGTTTGTGCATTTCTCAAGACTAATTCCGACGTAAAATGACACGAGGAATACGTTGAAAGCGACAGAATTGCGTTCCGAGCAACCGTTGACGAGAAAATCGCGAGCATTCCCAAATCCTGATCTCGTGTTTTTTGGACTCCAGAACCGTGTTTGTGCATTTCTCAAGACTAATTCCGACGTAAAATAGCACGAGGAATACGTTGAAAGCGACAGAATTGCGTTCCGAGCAACCGTTGACGAGAAAATCGCGAGCATTCCCAAATCCTGATCTCGTGTTTTTTGGACTCCAGAACCGTGTTTGTGCATTTCTCAAGACTAATTCCGACGTAAAATGGCACGAGGAATACGTTGGAAGTGACAGAATTGCGTTCCGAGCAACCGTTGACGAGAAAATCGCGAGCATTCCCAAATCCTGATCTCGTGTTGTTTGAACTCCAGAACCGTGTTTGTGCATTTCTCAAGACTAATTCCGACGTAAAATGACGCGAGGGACACGTTGGAAGCGACAGAATTGCGATCCGAGAAACCTTTGACGAGAAAATCGCGAGCATTTCCAAATCCCGATCTCGTGTTTTTTCAACTCCAGAACCGTGTTTGTGCATTTCTCAAGACTAATTCCGACGTAAAATGACACGAGGAATACGTTGGAAGCGACAGAATTGCGATCCGAGAAACCGTTGACGAGAAAATCGCGAGCATTCCCAAAACCTGATCTCGTGTTTTTTGGACTCCAGAACCGTGTTTGTGCATTTCTCATGACTAATTCCGACGTAAAACGACGCGAGGAACACGTTGGAAGCGACAGAATTGCGATCCGAGAAACCTTTGACGAGAAAATCGCGAGCACTTCCAAATCCCGATCTCGTGTTTTTTGAACTCCAGAACCGTGTTTGTGCATTTTTCAAGACTAATTCCGACGTAAAATGACACGAGGAATACGTTGGAAGCGACAGAATTGCGATCCGAGAAACCCTTGACGAGAAAATCGCGAGCATTCCCAAAACCTGAATTCGTGTTTTTTGGACTCCAGAACCGTGTTTGTGCATTTCTCAAGGCTAATTCCGACGTAAAATGACACGAGGAATACGTTGAAAGCGACAGAATTGCGTTCCGAGCAACCGTTGACGAGAAAATCGCGAGCATTCCCAAATCCTGATCTCGTGTTTTTTGGACTCCAGAACCGTGTTTGTGCATTTCTCAAGACTAATTCCGACGTAAAATAGCACGAGGAATACGTTGGAAGCGACAGAATTGCGATCCGAGAAACCGTTGACGAGAAAATCGCGAGCATTCCCAAAACCTGAATTCGTGTTTTTTGGACTCCAGAACCGTGTTTGTGCATTTCTCATGACTAATTCCGACGTAAAACGACGCGAGGGACACGTTGGAAGCGACAGAATTGCGATCCGAGAAACCTTTGACGAGAAAATCGCGAGCATTTCCAAATCCCGATCTCGTGTTTTTTGAACTCCAGAACCGTGTTTGTGCATTTCTCAAGACTAATTCCGACGTAAAATGACACGAGGAATACGTTGGAAGCGACAGAATTGCGATCCGAGAAACCGTTGACGAGAAAATCGCGAGCATTCCCAAAACCTGATCTCGTGTTTTTTGGACTCCAGAACCGTGTTTGTGCATTTCTCATGACTAATTCCGACGTAAAACGACGCGAGGAACACGTTGGAAGCGACAGAATTGCGATCCGAGAAACCTTTGACGAGAAAATCGCGAGCACTTCCAAATCCCGATCTCGTGTTTTTTGAACTCCAGAACCGTGTTTGTGCATTTTTCAAGACTAATTCCGACGTAAAATGACACGAGGAATACGTTGGAAGCGACAGAATTGCGATCCGAGAAACCCTTGACGAGAAAATCGCGAGCATTCCCAAAACCTGAATTCGTGTTTTTTGGACTCCAGAACCGTGTTTGTGCATTTCTCAAGACTAATTCCGACGTAAAATGACACGAGGAATACGTTGAAAGCGACAGAATTGCGTTCCGAGCAACCGTTGACGAGAAAATCGCGAGCATTCCCAAATCCTGATCTCGTGTTTTTTGGACTCCAGAACCGTGTTTGTGCATTTCTCAAGACTAATTCCGACGTAAAATAGCACGAGGAATACGTTGGAAGCGACAGAATTGCGTTCCGAGCAACCGTTGACGAGAAAATCGCGAGCACTTCCAAATCCCGATCTCGTGTTTTTTGAACTCCAGAACCGTGTTTGTGCATTTTTCAAGACTAATTCCGACGTAAAATGACACGAGGAATACGTTGGAAGCGACAGAATTGCGATCCGAGAAACCCTTGACGAGAAAATCGCGAGCATTCCCAAAACCTGAATTCGTGTTTTTTGGACTCCAGAACCGTGTTTGTGCATTTCTCATGACTAATTCCGACGTAAAACGACGCGAGGAACACGTTGGAAGCGACAGAATTGCGATCCGAGAAACCTTTGACGAGAAAATCGCGAGCACTTCCAAATCCCGATCTCGTGTTTTTTGAACTCCAGAACCGTGTTTGTGCATTTTTCAAGACTAATTCCGACGTAAAATGACACGAGGAATACGTTGGAAGCGACAGAATTGCGATCCGAGAAACCCTTGACGAGAAAATCGCGAGCATTCCCAAAACCTGAATTCGTGTTTTTTGGACTCCAGAACCGTGTTTGTGCATTTCTCAAGACTAATTCCGACGTAAAATGACACGAGGAATACGTTGAAAGCGACAGAATTGCGTTCCGAGCAACCGTTGACGAGAAAATCGCGAGCATTCCCAAATCCTGATCTCGTGTTTTTTGGACTCCAGAACCGTGTTTGTGCATTTCTCAAGACTAATTCCGACGTAAAATAGCACGAGGAATACGTTGGAAGCGACAGAATTGCGATCCGAGAAATCGTTGACGAGAAAATCGCGAGCATTCCCAAAACCTGAATTCGTGTTTTTTGGACTCCAGAACCGTGTTTGTGCATTTCTCATGACTAATTCCGACGTAAAACGACGCGAGGGACACGTTGGAAGCGACAGAATTGCGATCCGAGAAACCTTTGACGAGAAAATCGCGAGCATTTCCAAATCCCGATCTCGTGTTTTTTGAACTCCAGAACCGTGTTTGTGCATTTCTCAAGACTAATTCCGACGTAAAATGACACGAGGAATACGTTGGAAGCGACAGAATTGCGATCCGAGAAACCGTTGACGAGAAAATCGCGAGCATTCCCAAAACCTGATCTCGTGTTTTTTGGACTCCAGAACCGTGTTTGTGCATTTCTCATGACTAATTCCGACGTAAAACGACGCGAGGAACACGTTGGAAGCGACAGAATTGCGATCCGAGAAACCTTTGACGAGAAAATCGCGAGCACTTCCAAATCCCGATCTCGTGTTTTTTGAACTCCAGAACCGTGTTTGTGCATTTTTCAAGACTAATTCCGACGTAAAATGACACGAGGAATACGTTGGAAGCGACAGAATTGCGATCCGAGAAACCCTTGACGAGAAAATCGCGAGCATTCCCAAAACCTGAATTCGTGTTTTTTGGACTCCAGAACCGTGTTTGTGCATTTCTCAAGACTAATTCCGACGTAAAATGACACGAGGAATACGTTGAAAGCGACAGAATTGCGTTCCGAGCAACCGTTGACGAGAAAATCGCGAGCATTCCCAAATCCTGATCTCGTGTTTTTTGGACTCCAGAACCGTGTTTGTGCATTTCTCAAGACTAATTCCGACGTAAAATAGCACGAGGAATACGTTGGAAGCGACAGAATTGCGTTCCGAGCAACCGTTGACGAGAAAATCGCGAGCACTTCCAAATCCCGATCTCGTGTTTTTTGAACTCCAGAACCGTGTTTGTGCATTTTTCAAGACTAATTCCGACGTAAAATGACACGAGGAATACGTTGGAAGCGACAGAATTGCGATCCGAGAAACCCTTGACGAGAAAATCGCGAGCATTCCCAAAACCTGAATTCGTGTTTTTTGGACTCCAGAACCGTGTTTGTGCATTTCTCAAGACTAATTCCGACGTAAAATGACACGAGGAATACGTTGAAAGCGACAGAATTGCGTTCCGAGCAACCGTTGACGAGAAAATCGCGAGCATTCCCAAATCCTGATCTCGTGTTTTTTGGACTCCAGAACCGTGTTTGTGCATTTCTCAAGACTAATTCCGACGTAAAATGGCACGAGGAATACGTTGGAAGCGACAGAATTGCGATCCGAGAAACCGTTGACGAGAAAATCGCGAGCATTCCCAAAACCTGAATTCGTGTTTTTTGGACTCCAGAACCGTGTTTGTGCATTTCTCATGACTAATTCCGACGTAAAACGACGCGAGGGACACGTTGGAAGCGACAGAATTGCGATCCGAGAAACCTTTGACGAGAAAATCGCGAGCATTTCCAAATCCCGATCTCGTGTTTTTTGAACTCCAGAACCGTGTTTGTGCATTTCTCAAGACTAATTCCGACGTAAAATGACACGAGGAATACGTTGGAAGCGACAGAATTGCGATCCGAGAAACCGTTGACGAGAAAATCGCGAGCATTCCCAAAACCTGATCTCGTGTTTTTTGGACTCCAGAACCGTGTTTGTGCATTTCTCATGACTAATTCCGACGTAAAACGACGCGAGGAACACGTTGGAAGCGACAGAATTGCGATCCGAGAAACCTTTGACGAGAAAATCGCGAGCACTTCCAAATCCCGATCTCGTGTTTTTTGAACTCCAGAACCGTGTTTGTGCATTTTTCAAGACTAATTCCGACGTAAAATGACACGAGGAATACGTTGGAAGCGACAGAATTGCGATCCGAGAAACCCTTGACGAGAAAATCGCGAGCATTCCCAAAACCTGAATTCGTGTTTTTTGGACTCCAGAACCGTGTTTGTGCATTTCTCAAGACTAATTCCGACGTAAAATGACACGAGGAATACGTTGAAAGCGACAGAATTGCGTTCCGAGCAACCGTTGACGAGAAAATCGCGAGCATTCCCAAATCCTGATCTCGTGTTTTTTGGACTCCAGAACCGTGTTTGTGCATTTCTCAAGACTAATTCCGACGTAAAATAGCACGAGGAATACGTTGGAAGCGACAGAATTGCGTTCCGAGCAACCGTTGACGAGAAAATCGCGAGCACTTCCAAATCCCGATCTCGTGTTTTTTGAACTCCAGAACCGTGTTTGTGCATTTTTCAAGACTAATTCCGACGTAAAATGACACGAGGAATACGTTGGAAGCGACAGAATTGCGATCCGAGAAACCCTTGACGAGAAAATCGCGAGCATTCCCAAAACCTGAATTCGTGTTTTTTGGACTCCAGAACCGTGTTTGTGCATTTCTCATGACTAATTCCGACGTAAAACGACGCGAGGAACACGTTGGAAGCGACAGAATTGCGATCCGAGAAACCTTTGACGAGAAAATCGCGAGCACTTCCAAATCCCGATCTCGTGTTTTTTGAACTCCAGAACCGTGTTTGTGCATTTTTCAAGACTAATTCCGACGTAAAATGACACGAGGAATACGTTGGAAGCGACAGAATTGCGATCCGAGAAACCCTTGACGAGAAAATCGCGAGCATTCCCAAAACCTGAATTCGTGTTTTTTGGACTCCAGAACCGTGTTTGTGCATTTCTCAAGACTAATTCCGACGTAAAATGACACGAGGAATACGTTGAAAGCGACAGAATTGCGTTCCGAGCAACCGTTGACGAGAAAATCGCGAGCATTCCCAAATCCTGATCTCGTGTTTTTTGGACTCCAGAACCGTGTTTGTGCATTTCTCAAGACTAATTCCGACGTAAAATAGCACGAGGAATACGTTGGAAGCGACAGAATTGCGATCCGAGAAATCGTTGACGAGAAAATCGCGAGCATTCCCAAAACCTGAATTCGTGTTTTTTGGACTCCAGAACCGTGTTTGTGCATTTCTCATGACTAATTCCGACGTAAAACGACGCGAGGGACACGTTGGAAGCGACAGAATTGCGATCCGAGAAACCTTTGACGAGAAAATCGCGAGCATTTCCAAATCCCGATCTCGTGTTTTTTGAACTCCAGAACCGTGTTTGTGCATTTCTCAAGACTAATTCCGACGTAAAATGACACGAGGAATACGTTGGAAGCGACAGAATTGCGATCCGAGAAACCGTTGACGAGAAAATCGCGAGCATTCCCAAAACCTGATCTCGTGTTTTTTGGACTCCAGAACCGTGTTTGTGCATTTCTCATGACTAATTCCGACGTAAAACGACGCGAGGAACACGTTGGAAGCGACAGAATTGCGATCCGAGAAACCTTTGACGAGAAAATCGCGAGCACTTCCAAATCCCGATCTCGTGTTTTTTGAACTCCAGAACCGTGTTTGTGCATTTTTCAAGACTAATTCCGACGTAAAATGACACGAGGAATACGTTGGAAGCGACAGAATTGCGATCCGAGAAACCCTTGACGAGAAAATCGCGAGCATTCCCAAAACCTGAATTCGTGTTTTTTGGACTCCAGAACCGTGTTTGTGCATTTCTCAAGACTAATTCCGACGTAAAATGACACGAGGAATACGTTGAAAGCGACAGAATTGCGTTCCGAGCAACCGTTGACGAGAAAATCGCGAGCATTCCCAAATCCTGATCTCGTGTTTTTTGGACTCCAGAACCGTGTTTGTGCATTTCTCAAGACTAATTCCGACGTAAAATAGCACGAGGAATACGTTGGAAGCGACAGAATTGCGTTCCGAGCAACCGTTGACGAGAAAATCGCGAGCACTTCCAAATCCCGATCTCGTGTTTTTTGAACTCCAGAACCGTGTTTGTGCATTTTTCAAGACTAATTCCGACGTAAAATGACACGAGGAATACGTTGGAAGCGACAGAATTGCGATCCGAGAAACCCTTGACGAGAAAATCGCGAGCATTCCCAAAACCTGAATTCGTGTTTTTTGGACTCCAGAACCGTGTTTGTGCATTTCTCAAGACTAATTCCGACGTAAAATGACACGAGGAATACGTTGAAAGCGACAGAATTGCGTTCCGAGCAACCGTTGACGAGAAAATCGCGAGCATTCCCAAATCCTGATCTCGTGTTTTTTGGACTCCAGAACCGTGTTTGTGCATTTCTCAAGACTAATTCCGACGTAAAATGGCACGAGGAATACGTTGGAAGTGACAGAATTGCGTTCCGAGCAACCGTTGACGAGAAAATCGCGAGCATTCCCAAATCCTGATCTCGTGTTTTTTGAACTCCAGAACCGTGTTTGTGCATTTCTCAAGACTAATTCCGACGTAAAATGACACGAGGAATACGTTGGAAGCGACAGAATTGCGATCCGAGAAACCGTTGACGAGAAAATCGCGAGCATTCCCAAAACCTGAATTCGTGTTTTTTGGATTCCAGAACCGTGTTTGTGCATTTCTCATGACTAATTCCGACGTAAAACGACGCGAGGGACACGTTGGAAGCGACAGAATTGCGATCCGAGAAACCTTTGACGAGAAAATCGCGAGCATTTCCAAATCCCGTTCTCGTGTTTTTTGAACTCCAGAACCGTGTTTGTGCATTTCTCAAGACTAATTCCGACGTAAAATGACACGAGGAATACGTTGGAAGCGACAGAATTGCGATCCGAGAAACCGTTGACGAGAAAATCGCGAGCATTCCCAAAACCTGATCTCGTGTTTTTTGGACTCCAGAACCGTGTTTGTGCATTTCTCATGACTAATTCCGACGTAAAACGACGCGAGGAACACGTTGGAAGCGACAGAATTGCGATCCGAGAAACCTTTGACGAGAAAATCGCGAGCACTTCCAAATCCCGATCTCGTGTTTTTTGAACTCCAGAACCGTGTTTGTGCATTTTTCAAGACTAATTCCGACGTAAAATGACACGAGGAATACGTTGGAAGCGACAGAATTGCGATCCGAGAAACCCTTGACGAGAAAATCGCGAGCATTCCCAAAACCTGAATTCGTGTTTTTTGGACTCCAGAACCGTGTTTGTGCATTTCTCAAGACTAATTCCGACGTAAAATGACACGAGGAATACGTTGAAAGCGACAGAATTGCGTTCCGAGCAACCGTTGACGAGAAAATCGCGAGCATTCCCAAATCCTGATCTCGTGTTTTTTGGACTCCAGAACCGTGTTTGTGCATTTCTCAAGACTAATTCCGACGTAAAATAGCACGAGGAATACGTTGGAAGCGACAGAATTGCGTTCCGAGCAACCGTTGACGAGAAAATCGCGAGCACTTCCAAATCCCGATCTCGTGTTTTTTGAACTCCAGAACCGTGTTTGTGCATTTTTCAAGACTAATTCCGACGTAAAATGACACGAGGAATACGTTGGAAGCGACAGAATTGCGATCCGAGAAACCCTTGACGAGAAAATCGCGAGCATTCCCAAAACCTGAATTCGTGTTTTTTGGACTCCAGAACCGTGTTTGTGCATTTCTCAAGACTAATTCCGACGTAAAATGACACGAGGAATACGTTGAAAGCGACAGAATTGCGTTCCGAGCAACCGTTGACGAGAAAATCGCGAGCATTCCCAAATCCTGATCTCGTGTTTTTTGGACTCCAGAACCGTGTTTGTGCATTTCTCAAGACTAATTCCGACGTAAAATGGCACGAGGAATACGTTGGAAGTGACAGAATTGCGTTCCGAGCAACCGTTGACGAGAAAATCGCGAGCATTCCCAAATCCTGATCTCGTGTTTTTTGAACTCCAGAACCGTGTTTGTGCATTTCTCAAGACTAATTCCGACGTAAAATGACACGAGGAATACGTTGGAAGCGACAGAATTGCGATCCGAGAAACCGTTGACGAGAAAATCGCGAGCATTCCCAAAACCTGAATTCGTGTTTTTTGGATTCCAGAACCGTGTTTGTGCATTTCTCATGACTAATTCCGACGTAAAACGACGCGAGGGACACGTTGGAAGCGACAGAATTGCGATCCGAGAAACCTTTGACGAGAAAATCGCGAGCATTTCCAAATCCCGTTCTCGTGTTTTTTGAACTCCAGAACCGTGTTTGTGCATTTCTCAAGACTAATTCCGACGTAAAATGACACGAGGAATACGTTGGAAGCGACAGAATTGCGATCCGAGAAACCGTTGACGAGAAAATCGCGAGCATTCCCAAAACCTGATCTCGTGTTTTTTGGACTCCAGAACCGTGTTTGTGCATTTCTCATGACTAATTCCGACGTAAAACGACGCGAGGAACACGTTGGAAGCGACAGAATTGCGATCCGAGAAACCTTTGACGAGAAAATCGCGAGCACTTCCAAATCCCGATCTCGTGTTTTTTGAACTCCAGAACCGTGTTTGTGCATTTTTCAAGACTAATTCCGACGTAAAATGACACGAGGAATACGTTGGAAGCGACAGAATTGCGATCCGAGAAACCCTTGACGAGAAAATCGCGAGCATTCCCAAAACCTGAATTCGTGTTTTTTGGACTCCAGAACCGTGTTTGTGCATTTCTCAAGACTAATTCCGACGTAAAATGACACGAGGAATACGTTGAAAGCGACAGAATTGCGTTCCGAGCAACCGTTGACGAGAAAATCGCGAGCATTCCCAAATCCTGATCTCGTGTTTTTTGGACTCCAGAACCGTGTTTGTGCATTTCTCAAGACTAATTCCGACGTAAAATAGCACGAGGAATACGTTGGAAGCGACAGAATTGCGTTCCGAGCAACCGGTGACGAGAAAATCGCGAGCATTCCCAAATCCTGATCTCGTGTTTTTTGAACTCCAGAACCGTGTTTGTGCATTTCTCAAGACTAATTCCGACGTAAAATGGCACGAGGAATACGTTGGAAGCGACAGAATTGCGATCCGACAAACCCTTGACGAGAAAATCGCGAGCATTCCCAAAACCTGAATTCGTGTTTTTTGGACTCCAGAACCGTGTTTGTGCGTTTCTCATGACTAATTCCGACGTAAAACGACGCGAGGAACACGTTGGAAGCGACAGAATTGCGATCCGAGAAACCTTTGACGAGAAAATCGCGAGCATTTCAAAATCCCGATCTCGTGTTTTTGAACTCCAGAACCGTGTTTGTGCATTTCTCAAGACTAATTCCGACGTAAAATGACACGAGGTATACGTTGGAAGCGACAGAATTGCGATCCGACAAACCCTTGACGAGAAAATCGCGAGCATTCCCAAAACCTGAATTCGTGTTTTTTGGACTCCAGAACCGTGTTTGTGCGTTTCTCATGACTAATTCCGACGTAAAACGACGCGAGGAACACGTTGGAAGCGACAGAATTGCGATCCGAGAAACCTTTGACGAGAAAATCGCGAGCATTTCAAAATCCCTATCTCGTGTTTTTGAACTCCAGAACCGTGTTTGTGCATTTCTCAAGACTAATTCCGACGTAAAATAGCACGAGGAATACGTTGGAAGCGACAGAATTGCGATCCGAGAAACCTTTGACGAGAAAATCGCGAGCATTCCCAAATCCTGATCTCGTGTTTTTTGAACTCCAGAACCGTGTTTGTGCATTTCTCAAGACTACTTCCGACGTAAAATAGCACGAGGAATACGTTGGAAGCGACAGAATTGCGTTCCGAGCAACCGTTGACGAGAAAATCGCGAGCATTCCCAAATCCTGATCTCGTGTTTTTTGAACTCCAGAACCGTGTTTGTGCATTTCTCAAGACTAATTCCGACGTAAAATGGCACGAGGAATACGTTGGAAGCGACAGAATTGCGATCCGACAAACCCTTGACGAGAAAATCGCGAGCATTCCCAAAACCTGAATTCGTGTTTTTTGGACTCCAGAACCGTGTTTGTGCGTTTCTCATGACTAATTCCGACGTAAAACGACGCGAGGAACACGTTGGAAGCGACAGAATTGCGATCCGAGAAACCTTTGACGAGAAAATCGCGAGCATTTCAAAATCCCGATCTCGTGTTTTTGAACTCCAGAACCGTGTTTGTGCATTTCTCAAGACTAATTCCGACGTAAAATGACACGAGGAATACGTTGGAAGCGACAGAATTGCGTTCCGAGCAACCGTTGACGAGAAAATCGCGAGCATTCCCAAATCCTGATCTCGTGTTTTTTGAACTCCAGAACCGTGTTTGTGCATTTCTCAAGACTAATTCCGACGTAAAATGACACGAGGAATACGTTGAAAGCGACAGAATTGCGATCCGAGAAACCTTTGACGAGAAAATCGCGAGCACTTCCAAATCCCGATCTCGTGTTTTTTGAACTCCAGAACCGTGTTTGTGCATTTCTCAAGACTAATTCCGACGTAAAATGACACGAGGAATACGTTGGAAGCGACAGAATTGCGATCCGAGAAACCCTTGACGAGAAAATCGCGAGCATTCCCAAAACCTGAATTCGTGTTTTTTGGACTCCAGAACCGTGTTTGTGCATTTCTCAAGACTAATTCCAACGTAAAATGACACGAGGAATACGTTGAAAGCGACAGAATTGCGTTCCGAGCAACCGTTGACGAGAAAATCGCGAGCATTCCCAAATCCTGATCTCGTGTTTTTTGGACTCCAGAACCGTGTTTGTGCATTTCTCAAGACTAATTCCGACGTAAAATAGCACGAGGAATACGTTGGAAGCGACAGAATTGCGTTCCGAGCAACCGTTGACGAGAAAATCGCGAGCATTCCCAAATCCTGAATTCGTGTTTTTTGGACTCCAGAACCGTGTTTGTGCATTTCTCATGACTAATTCCGACGTAAAACGACGCGAGGGACACGTTGGAAGCGACAGAATTGCGATCCGAGAAACCTTTTACGAGAAAATCGCGAGCATTTCCAAATCCCGATCTCGTGTTTTTTGAACTCCAGAACCGTGTTTGTGCATTTCTCAAGACTAATTCCGACGTAAAATGACACGAGGAATACGTTGGAAGCGACAGAATTGCGATCCGAGAAACCGTTGACGAGAAAATCGCGAGCATTCCCAAAACCTGATCTCGTGTTTTTTGGACTCCAGAACCGTGTTTGTGCATTTCTCATGACTAATTCCGACGTAAAATGGCACGAGGAATACGTTGGAAGCGACAGAATTGCGATCCGACAAACCCTTGACGAGAAAATCGCGAGCATTCCCAAAACCTGAATTCGTGTTTTTTGGACTCCAGAACCGTGTTTGTGCGTTTCTCATGACTAATTCCGACGTAAAACGACGCGAGGAACACGTTGGAAGCGACAGAATTGCGATCCGAGAAACCTTTGACGAGAAAATCGCGAGCATTTCAAAATCCCGATCTCGTGTTTTTGAACTCCAGAACCGTGTTTGTGCATTTCTCAAGACTAATTCCGACGTAAAATGACACGAGGAATACGTTGGAAGCGACAGAATTGCGTTCCGAGCAACCGTTGACGAGAAAATCGCGAGCATTCCCAAATCCTGATCTCGTGTTTTTTGAACTCCAGAACCGTGTTTGTGCATTTCTCAAGACTAATTCCGACGTAAAATGACACGAGGAATACGTTGGAAGCGACAGAATTGCGATCCGAGAAACCGTTGACGAGAAAATCGCGAGCATTCCCAAAACCTGATCTCGTGTTTTTTGGACTCCAGAACCGTGTTTGTGCATTTCTCATGACTAATTCCGACGTAAAACGACGCGAGGAACACGTTGGAAGCGACAGAATTGCGATCCGAGAAACCTTTGACGAGAAAATCGCGAGCACTTCCAAATCCCGATCTCGTGTTTTTTGAACTCCAGAACCGTGTTTGTGCATTTCTCAAGACTAATTCCGACGTAAAATGACACGAGGAATACGTTGGAAGCGACAGAATTGCGATCCGAGAAACCTTTGACGAGAAAATCGCGAGCATTTCAAAATCCCGATCTCGTGTTTTTGAACTCCAGAACCGTGTTTGTGCATTTCTCAAGACTAATTCCGACGTAAAATGGCACGAGGAATACGTTGGAAGCGACAGAATTGCGATCCGACAAACCCTTGACGAGAAAATCGCGAGCATTCCCAAAACCTGAATTCGTGTTTTTTGGACTCCAGAACCGTGTTTGTGCGTTTCTCATGACTAATTCCGACGTAAAACGAAGCGAGGAACACGTTGGAAGCGACAGAATTGCGATCCGAGAAACCTTTGACGAGAAAATCGCGAGCATTTCAAAATCCCGATCTCGTGTTTTTGAACTCCAGAACCGTGTTTGTGCATTTCTCAAGACTAATTCCGACGTAAAATGACACGAGGAATACGTTGGAAGCGACAGAATTGCGTTCCGAGCAACCGTTGACGAGAAAATCGCGAGCATTCCCAAATCCTGATCTCGTGTTTTTTGGACTCCAGAACCGTGTTTGTGCATTTCTCAAGACTAATTCCGACGTAAAATGGCACGAGGATTACGTTGAAAGCGACAGAATTTCGTTCCGAGCAACCGTTGACGAGAAAATCGCGAGCATTCCCAAATCCTGATCTCGTGTTTTTTGGACTGCAGAACCGTGTTTGTGCATTTCTCAAGACTAATTCCGACGTAAAATGGCACGAGGAATACGTTGGAAGCGACAGAATTGCGTTCCGAGCAACCGTTGACGAGAAAATCGCGAGCATTCCCAAATCCTGATCTCGTGTTTTTTGAACTCCAGAACCGTGTTTGTGCGTTTCTCAAGACTAATTCCGACGTAAAATGGCACGAGGAATACGTTGGAAGCGACAGAATTGCGATCCGAGAAACCCTTGACGAGAAAATCGCGAGCATTCCCAAAACCTGAATTCGTGTTTTTTGGACTCCAGAACCGTGTTTGTGCGTTTCTCATGACTAATTCCGACGTAAAACGACGCGAGGAACACGTTGGAAGCGACAGAATTGCGATCCGAGAAACCTTTGACGAGAAAATCGCGAGGATTTCCAAATCCCGATCTCGTGTTTTTTGAACTCCAGAACCGTGTTTGTGCATTTCTCAAGACTAATTCCGACGTAAAATGGCACGAGGAATACGTTGGAAGCGACAGAATGCGATCCGAGAAACCTTTGACGAGAAAATCGCGAGCATTCCCAAATCCTGATCTCGTGTTTTTTGAACTCCAGAACCGTGTTTGTGCATTTCTCAAGACTACTTCCGACGTAAAATAGCACGAGGAATACGTTGGAAGCGACAGAATTGCGTTCCGAGCAACCGTTGACGAGAAAATCGCGAGCATTCCCAAATCCTGATCTCGTGTTTTTTGAACTCCAGAACCGTGTTTGTGCATTTCTCAAGACTAATTCCGACGTAAAATGGCACGAGGAATACGTTGGAAGCGACAGAATTGCGATCCGACAAACCCTTGACGAGAAAATCGCGAGCATTCCCAAAACCTGAATTCGTGTTTTTTGGACTCCAGAACCGTGTTTGTGCGTTTCTCATGACTAATTCCGACGTAAAACGACGCGAGGAACACGTTGGAAGCGACAGAATTGCGATCCGAGAAACCTTTGACGAGAAAATCGCGAGCATTTCAAAATCCCGATCTCGTGTTTTTGAACTCCAGAACCGTGTTTGTGCATTTCTCAAGACTAATTCCGACGTAAAATGACACGAGGAATACGTTGGAAGCGACAGAATTGCGTTCCGAGCAACCGTTGACGAGAAAATCGCGAGCATTCCCAAATCCTGATCTCGTGTTTTTTGAACTCCAGAACCGTGTTTGTGCATTTCTCAAGACTAATTCCGACGTAAAATGACACGAGGAATACGTTGAAAGCGACAGAATTGCGTTCCGAGCAACCGTTGACGAGAAAATCGCGAGCATTCCCAAATCCTGATCTCGTGTTTTTTGGACTCCAGAACCGTGTTTGTGCATTTCTCAAGACTAATTCCGACGTAAAATGGCACGAGGAATACGTTGAAAGCGACAGAATTTCGTTCCGAGCAACCGTTGACGAGAAAATCGCGAGCATTCCCAAATCCTGATCTCGTGTTTTTTGTACTGCAGAACCGTGTTTGTGCATTTCTCAAGACTAATTCCGACGTAAAATGGCACGAGGAATACGTTGGAAGCGACAGAATTGCGTTCCGAGCAACCGTTGACGAGAAAATCGCGAGCATTCCCAAAACCTGAATTCGTGTTTTTTGGACTCCAGAACCGTGTTTGTGCATTTCTCAAGACTAATTCCGACGTAAAATGGCACGAGGAATACGTTGGAAGCGAGAGAATTGCGATCCGAGAAACCCTTGACGAGAAAATCGCGAGCATTCCCAAAACCTGAATTCGTGTTTTTTGGACTCCAAAACCGTGTTTGTGCGTTTCTCATGACTAATTCCGACGTAAAACGACACGAGGAATACGTTGGAAGCGACAGAATTGCGATCCGAGAAACCTTTGACGAGAAAATCGCGAGCACTTCCAAATCCCGATCTCGTGTTTTTTGAACTCCAGAACCGTGTTTGTGCATTTTTCAAGACTAATTCCGACGTAAAATGACACGAGGAATACGTTGGAAGCGACAGAATTGCGATCCGAGAAACCCTTGACGAGAAAATCGCGAGCATTCCCAAAACCTGAATTCGTGTTTTTTGGACTCCAGAACCGTGTTTGTGCATTTCTCAAGACTAATTCCGACGTAAAATGACACGAGGAATACGTTGAAAGCGACAGAATTGCGTTCCGAGCAACCGTTGACGAGAAAATCGCGAGCATTCCCAAATCCTGATCTCGTGTTTTTTGGACTCCAGAACCGTGTTTGTGCATTTCTCAAGACTAATTCCGACGTAAAATGGCACGAGGAATACGTTGAAAGCGACAGAATTTCGTTCCGAGCAACCGTTGACGAGAAAATCGCGAGCATTCCCAAATCCTGATCTCGTGTTTTTTGTACTGCAGAACCGTGTTTGTGCATTTCTCAAGACTAATTCCGACGTAAAATGGCACGAGGAATACGTTGGAAGCGACAGAATTGCGTTCCGAGCAACCGTTGACGAGAAAATCGCGAGCATTCCCAAAACCTGAATTCGTGTTTTTTGGACTCCAGAACCGTGTTTGTGCATTTCTCAAGACTAATTCCGACGTAAAATGGCACGAGGAATACGTTGGAAGCGAGAGAATTGCGATCCGAGAAACCCTTGACGAGAAAATCGCGAGCATTCCCAAAACCTGAATTCGTGTTTTTTGGACTCCAAAACCGTGTTTGTGCGTTTCTCATGACTAATTCCGACGTAAAACGACACGAGGAATACGTTGGAAGCGACAGAATTGCGATCCGAGAAACCTTTGACGAGAAAATCGCGAGCACTTCCAAATCCCGATCTCGTGTTTTTTGAACTCCAGAACCGTGTTTGTGCATTTTTCAAGACTAATTCCGACGTAAAATGACACGAGGAATACGTTGGAAGCGACAGAATTGCGATCCGAGAAACCCTTGACGAGAAAATCGCGAGCATTCCCAAAACCTGAATTCGTGTTTTTTGGACTCCAGAACCGTGTTTGTGCATTTCTCAAGACTAATTCCGACGTAAAATGACACGAGGAATACGTTGAAAGCGACAGAATTGCGTTCCGAGCAACCGTTGACGAGAAAATCGCGAGCATTCCCAAATCCTGATCTCGTGTTTTTTGGACTCCAGAACCGTGTTTGTGCATTTCTCAAGACTAATTCCGACGTAAAATAGCACGAGGAATACGTTGGAAGCGACAGAATTGCGTTCCGAGCAACCGTTGACGAGAAAATCGCGAGCATTCCCAAATCCTGATCTCGTGTTTTTTGAACTCCAGAACCGTGTTTGTGCATTTCTCAAGACTAATTCCGACGTAAAATGGCACGAGGAATACGTTGAAAGCGACAGAATTTCGTTCCGAGCAACCGTTGACGAGAAAATCGCGAGCATTCCCAAATCCTGATCTCGTGTTTTTTGTACTCCAGAACCGTGTTTGTGCATTTCTCAAGACTAATTCCGACGTAAAATGGCACGAGGAATACGTTGGAAGCGACAGAATTGCGATCCGAGAAACCCTTGACGAGAAAATCGCGAGCATTCCCAAAACCTGAATTCGTGTTTTTTGGACTCCAAAACCGTGTTTGTGCGTTTCTCATGACTAATTCCGACGTAAAACGACACGAGGAATACGTTGGAAGCGACAGAATTGCGATCCGAGAAACCGTTGACGAGAAAATCGCGAGCATTCCCAAAACCTGATCTCGTGTTTTTTGAACTCCAGTACCGTGTTTGTGCATTTCTCAAGACTAATTCCGACGTAAAATGACACGAGGAATACGTTGGAAGCGACAGAATTGCGATCCGAGAAACCCTTGACGAGAAAATCGCGAGCATTCCCAAAACCTGAATTCGTGTTTTTTGGACTCCAGAACCGTGTTTGTGCATTTCTCAAGACTAATTCCAACGTAAAATGACACGAGGAATACGTTGAAAGCGACAGAATTGCGTTCCGAGCAACCGTTGACGAGAAAATCGCGAGCATTCCCAAATCCTGATCTCGTGTTTTTTGGACTCCAGAACCGTGTTTGTGCATTTCTCAAGACTAATTCCGACGTAAAATAGCACGAGGAATACGTTGGAAGCGACAGAATTGCGTTCCGAGCAACCGTTGACGAGAAAATCGCGAGCATTCCCAAATCCTGAATTCGTGTTTTTTGGACTCCAGAACCGTGTTTGTGCATTTCTCATGACTAATTCCGACGTAAAACGACGCGAGGGACACGTTGGAAGCGACAGAATTGCGATCCGAGAAACCGTTGACGAGAAAATCGCGAGCATTCCCAAAACCTGAATTCGTGTTTTTTGGATTCCAGAACCGTGTTTGTGCATTTCTCATGACTAATTCCGACGTAAAACGACGCGAGGGACACGTTGGAAGCGACAGAATTGCGATCCGAGAAACCTTTGACGAGAAAATCGCGAGCATTTCCAAATCCCGTTCTCGTGTTTTTTGAACTCCAGAACCGTGTTTGTGCATTTCTCAAGACTAATTCCGACGTAAAATGACACGAGGAATACGTTGGAAGCGACAGAATTGCGATCCGAGAAACCGTTGACGAGAAAATCGCGAGCATTCCCAAAACCTGATCTCGTGTTTTTTGGACTCCAGAACCGTGTTTGTGCATTTCTCATGACTAATTCCGACGTAAAACGACGCGAGGAACACGTTGGAAGCGACAGAATTGCGATCCGAGAAACCTTTGACGAGAAAATCGCGAGCACTTCCAAATCCCGATCTCGTGTTTTTTGAACTCCAGAACCGTGTTTGTGCATTTTTCAAGACTAATTCCGACGTAAAATGACACGAGGAATACGTTGGAAGCGACAGAATTGCGATCCGAGAAACCCTTGACGAGAAAATCGCGAGCATTCCCAAAACCTGAATTCGTGTTTTTTGGACTCCAGAACCGTGTTTGTGCATTTCTCAAGACTAATTCCGACGTAAAATGACACGAGGAATACGTTGAAAGCGACAGAATTGCGTTCCGAGCAACCGTTGACGAGAAAATCGCGAGCATTCCCAAATCCTGATCTCGTGTTTTTTGGACTCCAGAACCGTGTTTGTGCATTTCTCAAGACTAATTCCGACGTAAAATAGCACGAGGAATACGTTGGAAGCGACAGAATTGCGTTCCGAGCAACCGGTGACGAGAAAATCGCGAGCATTCCCAAATCCTGATCTCGTGTTTTTTGAACTCCAGAACCGTGTTTGTGCATTTCTCAAGACTAATTCCGACGTAAAATGGCACGAGGAATACGTTGGAAGCGACAGAATTGCGATCCGACAAACCCTTGACGAGAAAATCGCGAGCATTCCCAAAACCTGAATTCGTGTTTTTTGGACTCCAGAACCGTGTTTGTGCGTTTCTCATGACTAATTCCGACGTAAAACGACGCGAGGAACACGTTGGAAGCGACAGAATTGCGATCCGAGAAACCTTTGACGAGAAAATCGCGAGCATTTCAAAATCCCGATCTCGTGTTTTTGAACTCCAGAACCGTGTTTGTGCATTTCTCAAGACTAATTCCGACGTAAAATGACACGAGGTATACGTTGGAAGCGACAGAATTGCGATCCGACAAACCCTTGACGAGAAAATCGCGAGCATTCCCAAAACCTGAATTCGTGTTTTTTGGACTCCAGAACCGTGTTTGTGCGTTTCTCATGACTAATTCCGACGTAAAACGACGCGAGGAACACGTTGGAAGCGACAGAATTGCGATCCGAGAAACCTTTGACGAGAAAATCGCGAGCATTTCAAAATCCCTATCTCGTGTTTTTGAACTCCAGAACCGTGTTTGTGCATTTCTCAAGACTAATTCCGACGTAAAATAGCACGAGGAATACGTTGGAAGCGACAGAATTGCGATCCGAGAAACCTTTGACGAGAAAATCGCGAGCATTCCCAAATCCTGATCTCGTGTTTTTTGAACTCCAGAACCGTGTTTGTGCATTTCTCAAGACTACTTCCGACGTAAAATAGCACGAGGAATACGTTGGAAGCGACAGAATTGCGTTCCGAGCAACCGTTGACGAGAAAATCGCGAGCATTCCCAAATCCTGATCTCGTGTTTTTTGAACTCCAGAACCGTGTTTGTGCATTTCTCAAGACTAATTCCGACGTAAAATGGCACGAGGAATACGTTGGAAGCGACAGAATTGCGATCCGACAAACCCTTGACGAGAAAATCGCGAGCATTCCCAAAACCTGAATTCGTGTTTTTTGGACTCCAGAACCGTGTTTGTGCGTTTCTCATGACTAATTCCGACGTAAAACGACGCGAGGAACACGTTGGAAGCGACAGAATTGCGATCCGAGAAACCTTTGACGAGAAAATCGCGAGCATTTCAAAATCCCGATCTCGTGTTTTTGAACTCCAGAACCGTGTTTGTGCATTTCTCAAGACTAATTCCGACGTAAAATGACACGAGGAATACGTTGGAAGCGACAGAATTGCGTTCCGAGCAACCGTTGACGAGAAAATCGCGAGCATTCCCAAATCCTGATCTCGTGTTTTTTGAACTCCAGAACCGTGTTTGTGCATTTCTCAAGACTAATTCCGACGTAAAATGACACGAGGAATACGTTGAAAGCGACAGAATTGCGATCCGAGAAACCTTTGACGAGAAAATCGCGAGCACTTCCAAATCCCGATCTCGTGTTTTTTGAACTCCAGAACCGTGTTTGTGCATTTCTCAAGACTAATTCCGACGTAAAATGACACGAGGAATACGTTGGAAGCGACAGAATTGCGATCCGAGAAACCCTTGACGAGAAAATCGCGAGCATTCCCAAAACCTGAATTCGTGTTTTTTGGACTCCAGAACCGTGTTTGTGCATTTCTCAAGACTAATTCCAACGTAAAATGACACGAGGAATACGTTGAAAGCGACAGAATTGCGTTCCGAGCAACCGTTGACGAGAAAATCGCGAGCATTCCCAAATCCTGATCTCGTGTTTTTTGGACTCCAGAACCGTGTTTGTGCATTTCTCAAGACTAATTCCGACGTAAAATAGCACGAGGAATACGTTGGAAGCGACAGAATTGCGTTCCGAGCAACCGTTGACGAGAAAATCGCGAGCATTCCCAAATCCTGAATTCGTGTTTTTTGGACTCCAGAACCGTGTTTGTGCATTTCTCATGACTAATTCCGACGTAAAACGACGCGAGGGACACGTTGGAAGCGACAGAATTGCGATCCGAGAAACCTTTTACGAGAAAATCGCGAGCATTTCCAAATCCCGATCTCGTGTTTTTTGAACTCCAGAACCGTGTTTGTGCATTTCTCAAGACTAATTCCGACGTAAAATGACACGAGGAATACGTTGGAAGCGACAGAATTGCGATCCGAGAAACCGTTGACGAGAAAATCGCGAGCATTCCCAAAACCTGATCTCGTGTTTTTTGGACTCCAGAACCGTGTTTGTGCATTTCTCATGACTAATTCCGACGTAAAATGGCACGAGGAATACGTTGGAAGCGACAGAATTGCGATCCGACAAACCCTTGACGAGAAAATCGCGAGCATTCCCAAAACCTGAATTCGTGTTTTTTGGACTCCAGAACCGTGTTTGTGCGTTTCTCATGACTAATTCCGACGTAAAACGACGCGAGGAACACGTTGGAAGCGACAGAATTGCGATCCGAGAAACCTTTGACGAGAAAATCGCGAGCATTTCAAAATCCCGATCTCGTGTTTTTGAACTCCAGAACCGTGTTTGTGCATTTCTCAAGACTAATTCCGACGTAAAATGACACGAGGAATACGTTGGAAGCGACAGAATTGCGTTCCGAGCAACCGTTGACGAGAAAATCGCGAGCATTCCCAAATCCTGATCTCGTGTTTTTTGAACTCCAGAACCGTGTTTGTGCATTTCTCAAGACTAATTCCGACGTAAAATGACACGAGGAATACGTTGGAAGCGACAGAATTGCGATCCGAGAAACCGTTGACGAGAAAATCGCGAGCATTCCCAAAACCTGATCTCGTGTTTTTTGGACTCCAGAACCGTGTTTGTGCATTTCTCATGACTAATTCCGACGTAAAACGACGCGAGGAACACGTTGGAAGCGACAGAATTGCGATCCGAGAAACCTTTGACGAGAAAATCGCGAGCACTTCCAAATCCCGATCTCGTGTTTTTTGAACTCCAGAACCGTGTTTGTGCATTTCTCAAGACTAATTCCGACGTAAAATGACACGAGGAATACGTTGGAAGCGACAGAATTGCGATCCGAGAAACCTTTGACGAGAAAATCGCGAGCATTTCAAAATCCCGATCTCGTGTTTTTGAACTCCAGAACCGTGTTTGTGCATTTCTCAAGACTAATTCCGACGTAAAATGGCACGAGGAATACGTTGGAAGCGACAGAATTGCGATCCGACAAACCCTTGACGAGAAAATCGCGAGCATTCCCAAAACCTGAATTCGTGTTTTTTGGACTCCAGAACCGTGTTTGTGCGTTTCTCATGACTAATTCCGACGTAAAACGAAGCGAGGAACACGTTGGAAGCGACAGAATTGCGATCCGAGAAACCTTTGACGAGAAAATCGCGAGCATTTCAAAATCCCGATCTCGTGTTTTTGAACTCCAGAACCGTGTTTGTGCATTTCTCAAGACTAATTCCGACGTAAAATGACACGAGGAATACGTTGGAAGCGACAGAATTGCGTTCCGAGCAACCGTTGACGAGAAAATCGCGAGCATTCCCAAATCCTGATCTCGTGTTTTTTGGACTCCAGAACCGTGTTTGTGCATTTCTCAAGACTAATTCCGACGTAAAATGGCACGAGGATTACGTTGAAAGCGACAGAATTTCGTTCCGAGCAACCGTTGACGAGAAAATCGCGAGCATTCCCAAATCCTGATCTCGTGTTTTTTGGACTGCAGAACCGTGTTTGTGCATTTCTCAAGACTAATTCCGACGTAAAATGGCACGAGGAATACGTTGGAAGCGACAGAATTGCGTTCCGAGCAACCGTTGACGAGAAAATCGCGAGCATTCCCAAATCCTGATCTCGTGTTTTTTGAACTCCAGAACCGTGTTTGTGCGTTTCTCAAGACTAATTCCGACGTAAAATGGCACGAGGAATACGTTGGAAGCGACAGAATTGCGATCCGAGAAACCCTTGACGAGAAAATCGCGAGCATTCCCAAAACCTGAATTCGTGTTTTTTGGACTCCAGAACCGTGTTTGTGCGTTTCTCATGACTAATTCCGACGTAAAACGACGCGAGGAACACGTTGGAAGCGACAGAATTGCGATCCGAGAAACCTTTGACGAGAAAATCGCGAGGATTTCCAAATCCCGATCTCGTGTTTTTTGAACTCCAGAACCGTGTTTGTGCATTTCTCAAGACTAATTCCGACGTAAAATGGCACGAGGAATACGTTGGAAGCGACAGAATGCGATCCGAGAAACCTTTGACGAGAAAATCGCGAGCATTCCCAAATCCTGATCTCGTGTTTTTTGAACTCCAGAACCGTGTTTGTGCATTTCTCAAGACTACTTCCGACGTAAAATAGCACGAGGAATACGTTGGAAGCGACAGAATTGCGTTCCGAGCAACCGTTGACGAGAAAATCGCGAGCATTCCCAAATCCTGATCTCGTGTTTTTTGAACTCCAGAACCGTGTTTGTGCATTTCTCAAGACTAATTCCGACGTAAAATGGCACGAGGAATACGTTGGAAGCGACAGAATTGCGATCCGACAAACCCTTGACGAGAAAATCGCGAGCATTCCCAAAACCTGAATTCGTGTTTTTTGGACTCCAGAACCGTGTTTGTGCGTTTCTCATGACTAATTCCGACGTAAAACGACGCGAGGAACACGTTGGAAGCGACAGAATTGCGATCCGAGAAACCTTTGACGAGAAAATCGCGAGCATTTCAAAATCCCGATCTCGTGTTTTTGAACTCCAGAACCGTGTTTGTGCATTTCTCAAGACTAATTCCGACGTAAAATGACACGAGGAATACGTTGGAAGCGACAGAATTGCGTTCCGAGCAACCGTTGACGAGAAAATCGCGAGCATTCCCAAATCCTGATCTCGTGTTTTTTGAACTCCAGAACCGTGTTTGTGCATTTCTCAAGACTAATTCCGACGTAAAATGACACGAGGAATACGTTGAAAGCGACAGAATTGCGTTCCGAGCAACCGTTGACGAGAAAATCGCGAGCATTCCCAAATCCTGATCTCGTGTTTTTTGGACTCCAGAACCGTGTTTGTGCATTTCTCAAGACTAATTCCGACGTAAAATGGCACGAGGAATACGTTGAAAGCGACAGAATTTCGTTCCGAGCAACCGTTGACGAGAAAATCGCGAGCATTCCCAAATCCTGATCTCGTGTTTTTTGTACTGCAGAACCGTGTTTGTGCATTTCTCAAGACTAATTCCGACGTAAAATGGCACGAGGAATACGTTGGAAGCGACAGAATTGCGTTCCGAGCAACCGTTGACGAGAAAATCGCGAGCATTCCCAAAACCTGAATTCGTGTTTTTTGGACTCCAGAACCGTGTTTGTGCATTTCTCAAGACTAATTCCGACGTAAAATGGCACGAGGAATACGTTGGAAGCGAGAGAATTGCGATCCGAGAAACCCTTGACGAGAAAATCGCGAGCATTCCCAAAACCTGAATTCGTGTTTTTTGGACTCCAAAACCGTGTTTGTGCGTTTCTCATGACTAATTCCGACGTAAAACGACACGAGGAATACGTTGGAAGCGACAGAATTGCGATCCGAGAAACCTTTGACGAGAAAATCGCGAGCACTTCCAAATCCCGATCTCGTGTTTTTTGAACTCCAGAACCGTGTTTGTGCATTTTTCAAGACTAATTCCGACGTAAAATGACACGAGGAATACGTTGGAAGCGACAGAATTGCGATCCGAGAAACCCTTGACGAGAAAATCGCGAGCATTCCCAAAACCTGAATTCGTGTTTTTTGGACTCCAGAACCGTGTTTGTGCATTTCTCAAGACTAATTCCGACGTAAAATGACACGAGGAATACGTTGAAAGCGACAGAATTGCGTTCCGAGCAACCGTTGACGAGAAAATCGCGAGCATTCCCAAATCCTGATCTCGTGTTTTTTGGACTCCAGAACCGTGTTTGTGCATTTCTCAAGACTAATTCCGACGTAAAATGGCACGAGGAATACGTTGAAAGCGACAGAATTTCGTTCCGAGCAACCGTTGACGAGAAAATCGCGAGCATTCCCAAATCCTGATCTCGTGTTTTTTGTACTGCAGAACCGTGTTTGTGCATTTCTCAAGACTAATTCCGACGTAAAATGGCACGAGGAATACGTTGGAAGCGACAGAATTGCGTTCCGAGCAACCGTTGACGAGAAAATCGCGAGCATTCCCAAAACCTGAATTCGTGTTTTTTGGACTCCAGAACCGTGTTTGTGCATTTCTCAAGACTAATTCCGACGTAAAATGGCACGAGGAATACGTTGGAAGCGAGAGAATTGCGATCCGAGAAACCCTTGACGAGAAAATCGCGAGCATTCCCAAAACCTGAATTCGTGTTTTTTGGACTCCAAAACCGTGTTTGTGCGTTTCTCATGACTAATTCCGACGTAAAACGACACGAGGAATACGTTGGAAGCGACAGAATTGCGATCCGAGAAACCTTTGACGAGAAAATCGCGAGCACTTCCAAATCCCGATCTCGTGTTTTTTGAACTCCAGAACCGTGTTTGTGCATTTTTCAAGACTAATTCCGACGTAAAATGACACGAGGAATACGTTGGAAGCGACAGAATTGCGATCCGAGAAACCCTTGACGAGAAAATCGCGAGCATTCCCAAAACCTGAATTCGTGTTTTTTGGACTCCAGAACCGTGTTTGTGCATTTCTCAAGACTAATTCCGACGTAAAATGACACGAGGAATACGTTGAAAGCGACAGAATTGCGTTCCGAGCAACCGTTGACGAGAAAATCGCGAGCATTCCCAAATCCTGATCTCGTGTTTTTTGGACTCCAGAACCGTGTTTGTGCATTTCTCAAGACTAATTCCGACGTAAAATAGCACGAGGAATACGTTGGAAGCGACAGAATTGCGTTCCGAGCAACCGTTGACGAGAAAATCGCGAGCATTCCCAAATCCTGATCTCGTGTTTTTTGAACTCCAGAACCGTGTTTGTGCATTTCTCAAGACTAATTCCGACGTAAAATGGCACGAGGAATACGTTGAAAGCGACAGAATTTCGTTCCGAGCAACCGTTGACGAGAAAATCGCGAGCATTCCCAAATCCTGATCTCGTGTTTTTTGTACTCCAGAACCGTGTTTGTGCATTTCTCAAGACTAATTCCGACGTAAAATGGCACGAGGAATACGTTGGAAGCGACAGAATTGCGATCCGAGAAACCCTTGACGAGAAAATCGCGAGCATTCCCAAAACCTGAATTCGTGTTTTTTGGACTCCAAAACCGTGTTTGTGCGTTTCTCATGACTAATTCCGACGTAAAACGACACGAGGAATACGTTGGAAGCGACAGAATTGCGATCCGAGAAACCGTTGACGAGAAAATCGCGAGCATTCCCAAAACCTGATCTCGTGTTTTTTGAACTCCAGTACCGTGTTTGTGCATTTCTCAAGACTAATTCCGACGTAAAATGACACGAGGAATACGTTGGAAGCGACAGAATTGCGATCCGAGAAACCCTTGACGAGAAAATCGCGAGCATTCCCAAAACCTGAATTCGTGTTTTTTGGACTCCAGAACCGTGTTTGTGCATTTCTCAAGACTAATTCCAACGTAAAATGACACGAGGAATACGTTGAAAGCGACAGAATTGCGTTCCGAGCAACCGTTGACGAGAAAATCGCGAGCATTCCCAAATCCTGATCTCGTGTTTTTTGGACTCCAGAACCGTGTTTGTGCATTTCTCAAGACTAATTCCGACGTAAAATAGCACGAGGAATACGTTGGAAGCGACAGAATTGCGTTCCGAGCAACCGTTGACGAGAAAATCGCGAGCATTCCCAAATCCTGAATTCGTGTTTTTTGGACTCCAGAACCGTGTTTGTGCATTTCTCATGACTAATTCCGACGTAAAACGACGCGAGGGACACGTTGGAAGCGACAGAATTGCGATCCGAGAAACCTTTGACGAGAAAATCGCGAGCATTTCCAAATCCCGATCTCGTGTTTTTTGAACTCCAGAACCGTGTTTGTGCATTTCTCAAGACTAATTCCGACGTAAAATGACACGAGGAATACGTTGGAAGCGACAGAATTGCGATCCGAGAAACCGTTGACGAGAAAATCGCGAGCATTCCCAAAACCTGATCTCGTGTTTTTTGGACTCCAGAACCGTGTTTGTGCATTTCTCATGACTAATTCCGACGTAAAACGACGCGAGGAACACGTTGGAAGCGACAGAATTGCGATCCGAGAAACCTTTGACGAGAAAATCGCGAGCACTTCCAAATCCCGATCTCGTGTTTTTTGAACTCCAGAACCGTGTTTGTGCATTTCTCAAGACTAATTCCGACGTAAAATGACACGAGGAATACGTTGGAAGCGACAGAATTGCGATCCGAGAAACCCTTGACGAGAAAATCGCGAGCATTCCCAAAACCTGAATTCGTGTTTTTTGGACTCCAGAACCGTGTTTGTGCATTTCTCAAGACTAATTCCGACGTAAAATGGCACGAGGAATACGTTGGAAGCGACAGAATTGCGATCCGACAAACCCTTGACGAGAAAATCGCGAGCATTCCCAAAACCTGAATTCGTGTTTTTTGGACTCCAGAACCGTGTTTGTGCGTTTCTCATGACTAATTCCGACGTAAAACGACGCGAGGAACACGTTGGAAGCGACAGAATTGCGATCCGAGAAACCTTTGACGAGAAAATCGCGAGCATTTCAAAATCCCGATCTCGTGTTTTTGAACTCCAGAACCGTGTTTGTGCATTTCTCAAGACTAATTCCGACGTAAAATGACACGAGGAATACGTTGGAAGCGACAGAATTGCGTTCCGAGCAACCGTTGACGAGAAAATCGCGAGCATTCCCAAATCCTGATCTCGTGTTTTTTGAACTCCAGAACCGTGTTTGTGCATTTCTCAAGACTAATTCCGACGTAAAATGACACGAGGAATACGTTGGAAGCGACAGAATTGCGTTCCGAGCAACCGTTGACGAGAAAATCGCGAGCATTCCCAAAACCTGAATTCGTGTTTTTTGGACTCCAGAACCGTGTTTGTGCATTTCTCAAGACTAATTCCGACGTAAAATGGCACGAGGAATACGTTGGAAGCGACAGAATTGCGATCCGAGAAACCCTTGACGAGAAAATCGCGAGCATTCCCAAAACCTGAATTCGTGTTTTTTGGACTCCAAAACCGTGTTTGTGCGTTTCTCATGACTAATTCCGACGTAAAACGACACGAGGAATACGTTGGAAGCGACAGAATTGCGATCCGAGAAACCCTTGACGAGAAAATCGCGAGCATTCCCAAAACCTGAATTCGTGTTTTTTGGACTCCAGAACCGTGTTTGTGCATTTCTCAAGACTAATTCCGACGTAAAATGGCACGAGGAATACGTTGGAAGCGACAGAATTGCGATCCGACAAACCCTTGACGAGAAAATCGCGAGCATTCCCAAAACCTGAATTCGTGTTTTTTGGACTCCAGAACCGTGTTTGTGCGTTTCTCATGACTAATTCCGACGTAAAACGACGCGAGGAACACGTTGGAAGCGACAGAATTGCGATCCGAGAAACCTTTGACGAGAAAATCGCGAGCATTTCAAAATCCCGATCTCGTGTTTTTGAACTCCAGAACCGTGTTTGTGCATTTCTCAAGACTAATTCCGACGTAAAATGACACGAGGAATACGTTGGAAGCGACAGAATTGCGTTCCGAGCAACCGTTGACGAGAAAATCGCGAGCATTCCCAAATCCTGATCTCGTGTTTTTTGAACTCCAGAACCGTGTTTGTGCATTTCTCAAGTCTAATTCCGATGTAAAATGACACGAGGAATACGTTGGAAGCGACAGAATTGCGATCCGAGAAACCGTTGACGAGAAAATCGCGAGCATTCCCAAAACCTGATCTCGTGTTTTTTGGACTCCAGAACCGTGTTTGTGCATTTCTCATGACTAATTCCGACGTAAAACGACGCGAGGAACACGTTGGAAGCGACAGAATTGCGATCCGAGAAACCTTTGACGAGAAAATCGCGAGCACTTCCAAATCCCGATCTCGTGTTTTTTGAACTCCAGAACCGTGTTTGTGCATTTCTCAAGACTAATTCCGACGTAAAATGACACGAGGAATACGTTGGAAGCGACAGAATTGCGATCCGAGAAACCCTTGACGAGAAAATCGCGAGCATTCCCAAAACCTGAATTCGTGTTTTTTGGACTCCAGAACCGTGTTTGTGCATTTCTCAAGACTAATTCCGACGTAAAATGGCACGAGGAATACGTTGGAAGCGACAGAATTGCGATCCGACAAACCCTTGACGAGAAAATCGCGAGCATTCCCAAAACCTGAATTCGTGTTTTTTGGACTCCAGAACCGTGTTTGTGCGTTTCTCATGACTAATTCCGACGTAAAACGACGCGAGGAACACGTTGGAAGCGACAGAATTGCGATCCGAGAAACCTTTGACGAGAAAATCGCGAGCATTTCAAAATCCCGATCTCGTGTTTTTGAACTCCAGAACCGTGTTTGTGCATTTCTCAAGACTAATTCCGACGTAAAATGACACGAGGAATACGTTGGAAGCGACAGAATTGCGTTCCGAGCAACCGTTGACGAGAAAATCGCGAGCATTCCCAAATCCTGATCTCGTGTTTTTTGAACTCCAGAACCGTGTTTGTGCATTTCTCAAGACTAATTCCGACGTAAAATGACACGAGGAATACGTTGGAAGCGACAGAATTGCGTTCCGAGCAACCGTTGACGAGAAAATCGCGAGCATTCCCAAAACCTGAATTCGTGTTTTTTGGACTCCAGAACCGTGTTTGTGCATTTCTCAAGACTAATTCCGACGTAAAATGGCACGAGGAATACGTTGGAAGCGACAGAATTGCGATCCGACAAACCCTTGACGAGAAAATCGCGAGCATTCCCAAAACCTGAATTCGTGTTTTTTGGACTCCAGAACCGTGTTTGTGCGTTTCTCATGACTAATTCCGACGTAAAACGACGCGAGGAACACGTTGGAAGCGACAGAATTGCGATCCGAGAAACCTTTGACGAGAAAATCGCGAGCATTTCAAAATCCCGATCTCGTGTTTTTGAACTCCAGAACCGTGTTTGTGCATTTCTCAAGACTAATTCCGACGTAAAATGACACGAGGAATACGTTGGAAGCGACAGAATTGCGATCCGAGAAACCCTTGACGAGAAAATCGCGAGCATTCCCAAAACCTGAATTCGTGTTTTTTGGACTCCAGAACCGTGTTTGTGCATTTCTCAAGACTAATTCCGACGTAAAATGGCACGAGGAATACGTTGGAAGCGACAGAATTGCGATCCGACAAACCCTTGACGAGAAAATCGCGAGCATTCCCAAAACCTGAATTCGTGTTTTTTGGACTCCAGAACCGTGTTTGTGCGTTTCTCATGACTAATTCCGACGTAAAACGACGCGAGGAACACGTTGGAAGCGACAGAATTGCGATCCGAGAAACCTTTGACGAGAAAATCGCGAGCATTTCAAAATCCCGATCTCGTGTTTTTGAACTCCAGAACCGTGTTTGTGCATTTCTCAAGACTAATTCCGACGTAAAATGACACGAGGAATACGTTGGAAGCGACAGAATTGCGTTCCGAGCAACCGTTGACGAGAAAATCGCGAGCATTCCCAAATCCTGATCTCGTGTTTTTTGAACTCCAGAACCGTGTTTGTGCATTTCTCAAGACTAATTCCGACGTAAAATGACACGAGGAATACGTTGGAAGCGACAGAATTGCGTTCCGAGCAACCGTTGACGAGAAAATCGCGAGCATTCCCAAAACCTGAATTCGTGTTTTTTGGACTCCAGAACCGTGTTTGTGCATTTCTCAAGACTAATTCCGACGTAAAATGGCACGAGGAATACGTTGGAAGCGACAGAATTGCGATCCGAGAAACCCTTGACGAGAAAATCGCGAGCATTCCCAAAACCTGAATTCGTGTTTTTTGGACTCCAAAACCGTGTTTGTGCGTTTCTCATGACTAATTCCGACGTAAAACGACACGAGGAATACGTTGGAAGCGACAGAATTGCGATCCGAGAAACCCTTGACGAGAAAATCGCGAGCATTCCCAAAACCTGAATTCGTGTTTTTTGGACTCCAGAACCGTGTTTGTGCATTTCTCAAGACTAATTCCGACGTAAAATGGCACGAGGAATACGTTGGAAGCGACAGAATTGCGATCCGACAAACCCTTGACGAGAAAATCGCGAGCATTCCCAAAACCTGAATTCGTGTTTTTTGGACTCCAGAACCGTGTTTGTGCGTTTCTCATGACTAATTCCGACGTAAAACGACGCGAGGAACACGTTGGAAGCGACAGAATTGCGATCCGAGAAACCTTTGACGAGAAAATCGCGAGCATTTCAAAATCCCGATCTCGTGTTTTTGAACTCCAGAACCGTGTTTGTGCATTTCTCAAGACTAATTCCGACGTAAAATGACACGAGGAATACGTTGGAAGCGACAGAATTGCGTTCCGAGCAACCGTTGACGAGAAAATCGCGAGCATTCCCAAATCCTGATCTCGTGTTTTTTGAACTCCAGAACCGTGTTTGTGCATTTCTCAAGTCTAATTCCGACGTAAAATGACACGAGGAATACGTTGGAAGCGACAGAATTGCGATCCGAGAAACCGTTGACGAGAAAATCGCGAGCATTCCCAAAACCTGAATTCGTGTTTTTTGGACTCCAGAACCGTGTTTGTGCATTTCTCAAGACTAATTCCGACGTAAAATGGCACGAGGAATACGTTGGAAGCGACAGAATTGCGATCCGACAAACCCTTGACGAGAAAATCGCGAGCATTCCCAAAACCTGAATTCGTGTTTTTTGGACTCCAGAACCGTGTTTGTGCGTTTCTCATGACTAATTCCGACGTAAAACGACGCGAGGAACACGTTGGAAGCGACAGAATTGCGATCCGAGAAACCTTTGACGAGAAAATCGCGAGCATTTCAAAATCCCGATCTCGTGTTTTTGAACTCCAGAACCGTGTTTGTGCATTTCTCAAGACTAATTCCGACGTAAAATGACACGAGGAATACGTTGGAAGCGACAGAATTGCGATCCGAGAAACCCTTGACGAGAAAATCGCGAGCATTCCCAAAACCTGAATTCGTGTTTTTTGGACTCCAGAACCGTGTTTGTGCATTTCTCAAGACTAATTCCGACGTAAAATGGCACGAGGAATACGTTGGAAGCGACAGAATTGCGATCCGACAAACCCTTGACGAGAAAATCGCGAGCATTCCCAAAACCTGAATTCGTGTTTTTTGGACTCCAGAACCGTGTTTGTGCGTTTCTCATGACTAATTCCGACGTAAAACGACGCGAGGAACACGTTGGAAGCGACAGAATTGCGATCCGAGAAACCTTTGACGAGAAAATCGCGAGCATTTCAAAATCCCGATCTCGTGTTTTTGAACTCCAGAACCGTGTTTGTGCATTTCTCAAGACTAATTCCGACGTAAAATGACACGAGGAATACGTTGGAAGCGACAGAATTGCGTTCCGAGCAACCGTTGACGAGAAAATCGCGAGCATTCCCAAATCCTGATCTCGTGTTTTTTGAACTCCAGAACCGTGTTTGTGCATTTCTCAAGACTAATTCCGACGTAAAATGACACGAGGAATACGTTGGAAGCGACAGAATTGCGTTCCGAGCAACCGTTGACGAGAAAATCGCGAGCATTCCCAAAACCTGAATTCGTGTTTTTTGGACTCCAGAACCGTGTTTGTGCATTTCTCAAGACTAATTCCGACGTAAAATGGCACGAGGAATACGTTGGAAGCGACAGAATTGCGATCCGAGAAACCCTTGACGAGAAAATCGCGAGCATTCCCAAAACCTGAATTCGTGTTTTTTGGACTCCAAAACCGTGTTTGTGCGTTTCTCATGACTAATTCCGACGTAAAACGACACGAGGAATACGTTGGAAGCGACAGAATTGCGATCCGAGAAACCCTTGACGAGAAAATCGCGAGCATTCCCAAAACCTGAATTCGTGTTTTTTGGACTCCAGAACCGTGTTTGTGCATTTCTCAAGACTAATTCCGACGTAAAATGGCACGAGGAATACGTTGGAAGCGACAGAATTGCGATCCGACAAACCCTTGACGAGAAAATCGCGAGCATTCCCAAAACCTGAATTCGTGTTTTTTGGACTCCAGAACCGTGTTTGTGCGTTTCTCATGACTAATTCCGACGTAAAACGACGCGAGGAACACGTTGGAAGCGACAGAATTGCGATCCGAGAAACCTTTGACGAGAAAATCGCGAGCATTTCAAAATCCCGATCTCGTGTTTTTGAACTCCAGAACCGTGTTTGTGCATTTCTCAAGACTAATTCCGACGTAAAATGACACGAGGAATACGTTGGAAGCGACAGAATTGCGTTCCGAGCAACCGTTGACGAGAAAATCGCGAGCATTCCCAAATCCTGATCTCGTGTTTTTTGAACTCCAGAACCGTGTTTGTGCATTTCTCAAGTCTAATTCCGACGTAAAATGACACGAGGAATACGTTGGAAGCGACAGAATTGCGATCCGAGAAACCGTTGACGAGAAAATCGCGAGCATTCCCAAAACCTGATCTCGTGTTTTTTGGACTCCAGAACCGTGTTTGTGCATTTCTCATGACTAATTCCGACGTAAAACGACGCGAGGAACACGTTGGAAGCGACAGAATTGCGATCCGAGAAACCTTTGACGAGAAAATCGCGAGCACTTCCAAATCCCGATCTCGTGTTTTTTGAACTCCAGAACCGTGTTTGTGCATTTCTCAAGACTAATTCCGACGTAAAATGACACGAGGAATACGTTGGAAGCGACAGAATTGCGATCCGAGAAACCCTTGACGAGAAAATCGCGAGCATTCCCAAAACCTGAATTCGTGTTTTTTGGACTCCAGAACCGTGTTTGTGCATTTCTCAAGACTAATTCCGACGTAAAATGGCACGAGGAATACGTTGGAAGCGACAGAATTGCGATCCGACAAACCCTTGACGAGAAAATCGCGAGCATTCCCAAAACCTGAATTCGTGTTTTTTGGACTCCAGAACCGTGTTTGTGCGTTTCTCATGACTAATTCCGACGTAAAACGACGCGAGGAACACGTTGGAAGCGACAGAATTGCGATCCGAGAAACCTTTGACGAGAAAATCGCGAGCATTTCAAAATCCCGATCTCGTGTTTTTGAACTCCAGAACCGTGTTTGTGCATTTCTCAAGACTAATTCCGACGTAAAATGACACGAGGAATACGTTGGAAGCGACAGAATTGCGTTCCGAGCAACCGTTGACGAGAAAATCGCGAGCATTCCCAAATCCTGATCTCGTGTTTTTTGAACTCCAGAACCGTGTTTGTGCATTTCTCAAGACTAATTCCGACGTAAAATGGCACGAGGAATACGTTGAAAGCGACAGAATTTCGTTCCGAGCAACCGTTGACGAGAAAATCGCGAGCATTCCCAAATCCTGATCTCGTGTTTTTTGGACTGCAGAACCGTGTTTGTGCATTTCTCAAGACTAATTCCGACGTAAAATGGCACGAGGAATACGTTGGAAGCGACAGAATTGCGTTCCGAGCAACCGTTGACGAGAAAATCGCGAGCATTCCCAAATCCTGATCTCGTGTTTTTTGAACTCCAGAACCGTGTTTGTGCGTTTCTCAAGACTAATTCCGACGTAAAATGGCACGAGGAATACGTTGGAAGCGACAGAATTGCGATCCGAGAAACCCTTGACGAGAAAATCGCGAGCATTCCCAAAACCTGAATTCGTGTTTTTTGGACTCCAGAACCGTGTTTGTGCGTTTCTCATGACTAATTCCGACGTAAAACGACGCGAGGAACACGTTGGAAGCGACAGAATTGCGATCCGAGAAACCTTTGACGAGAAAATCGCGAGGATTTCCAAATCCCGATCTCGTGTTTTTTGAACTCCAGAACCGTGTTTGTGCATTTCTCAAGACTAATTCCGACGTAAAATGGCACGAGGAATACGTTGGAAGCGACAGAATTGCGATCCGAGAAACCTTTGACGAGAAAATCGCGAGCATTCCCAAATCCTGATCTCGTGTTTTTTGAACTCCAGAACCGTGTTTGTGCATTTCTCAAGACTACTGAATTGCGATCCGAGAAACCGTTGACGAGAAAATCGCGAGCATTCCGAAAACCTGAATTCGTGTTTTTTGGACTCCAGAACCGTGTTCGTGCATTTCTCATGACTAATTCCGACGTAAAACGACGCGAGGAACACGTTGGAAGCGACAGAATTGCGATCCGAGAAACCTTTGACGAGAAAATCGCGAGCATTTCCAAATCCCGATCTCGTGTTTTTTGAACTCCAGAACCGTGTTTGTGCATTTCTCAAGACTAATTCCGACGTAAAATGACACGAGGAATACGTTGGAAGCGACAGAATTGTGTTCCGAGCAACCGTTGACGAGAAAATCGCGAGCATTCCCAAATCCTGATCTCGTGTTTTTTGGACCCCAGAACCGTGTTTGTGCATTTCTCAAGACTAATTCCGACGTAAAATGACACGAGGAATACGTTGGAAGCGACAGAATTGCGTTCCGAGCAACCGTTGACGAGAAAATCGCGAGCATTCCCAAATCCTGATCTCGTGTTTTTTGAACTCCAGAACCGTGTTTGTTCATTTCTCAAGACTAATTCCGACGTAAAATGGCACGAGGAATACGTTGGAAGCGACAGAATTGCGATCCGACAAACCCTTGACGAGAAAATGGCGAGCATTCCCAAAACCTGAATTCGTGTTTTTTGGACTCCAGAACCGTGTTTGTGCGTTTCTCATGACTAATTCCGACGTAAAACGACGCGAGGAACACGTTGGAAGCGACAGAATTGCGATCCGAGAAACCTTTGACGAGAAAATCGCGAGCATTTCAAAATCCCGATCTCGTGTTTTTGAACTCCAGAACCGTGTTTGTGCATTTCTCAAGACTAATTCCGACGTAAAATGACACGAGGAATACGTTGGAAGCGACAGAATTGCGTTCCGAGCAACCGTTGACGAGAAAATCGCGAGCATTCCCAAATCCTGATCTCGTGTTTTTTGAACTCCAGAACCGTGTTTGTGCATTTCTCAAGACTAATTCCGACGTAAAATGACACGAGGAATACGTTGAAAGCGACAGAATTGCGTTCCGAGCAACCGTTGACGAGAAAATCGCGAGCATTCCCAAATCCTGATCTCGTGTTTTTTGGACTCCAGAACCGTGTTTGTGCATTTCTCAAGACTAATTCCGACGTAAAATAGCACGAGGAATACGTTGGAAGCGACAGAATTGCGTTCCGAGCAACCGTTGACGAGAAAATCGCGAGCATTCCCAAATCCTGATCTCGTGTTTTTTGAACTCCAGAACCGTGTTTGTGCATTTCTCAAGACTAATTCCGACGTAAAATGGCACGAGGAATACGTTGGAAGCGACAGAATTGCGATCCGACAAACCCTTGACGAGAAAATCGCGAGCATTCCCAAAACCTGAATTCGTGTTTTTTGGACTCCAGAACCGTGTTTGTGCGTTTCTCATGACTAATTCCGACGTAAAACGACGCGAGGAACACGTTGGAAGCGACAGAATTGCGATCCGAGAAACCTTTGACGAGAAAATCGCGAGCATTTCAAAATCCCGATCTCGTGTTTTTGAACTCCAGAACCGTGTTTGTGCATTTCTCAAGACTAATTCCGACGTAAAATGACACGAGGAATACGTTGGAAGCGACAGAATTGCGTTCCGAGCAACCGTTGACGAGAAAATCGCGAGCATTCCCAAATCCTGATCTCGTGTTTTTTGAACTCCAGAACCGTGTTTGTGCATTTCTCAAGACTAATTCCGACGTAAAATGACACGAGGAATACGTTGAAAGCGACAGAATTGCGTTCCGAGCAACCGTTGACGAGAAAATCGCGAGCATTCCCAAATCCTGATCTCGTGTTTTTTGGACTCCAGAACCGTGTTTGTGCATTTCTCAAGACTAATTCCGACGTAAAATGGCACGAGGAATACGTTGAAAGCGACAGAATTTCGTTCCGAGCAACCGTTGACGAGAAAATCGCGAGCATTCCCAAATCCTGATCTCGTGTTTTTTGAACTCCAGAACCGTGTTTGTGCATTTCTCAAGACTAATTCCGACGTAAAATGGCACGAGGAATACGTTGGAAGCGACAGAATTGCGATCCGACAAACCCTTGACGAGAAAATGGCGAGCATTCCCAAAACCTGAATTCGTGTTTTTTGGACTCCAGAACCGTGTTTGTGCGTTTCTCATGACTAATTCCGACGTAAAACGACGCGAGGAACACGTTGGAAGCGACAGAATTGCGATCCGAGAAACCTTTGACGAGAAAATCGCGAGCATTTCAAAATCCCGATCTCGTGTTTTTGAACTCCAGAACCGTGTTTGTGCATTTCTCAAGACTAATTCCGACGTAAAATGACACGAGGAATACGTTGGAAGCGACAGAATTGCGTTCCGAGCAACCGTTGACGAGAAAATCGCGAGCATTCCCAAATCCTGATCTCGTGTTTTTTGAACTCCAGAACCGTGTTTGTGCATTTCTCAAGACTAATTCCGACGTAAAATGACACGAGGAATACGTTGAAAGCGACAGAATTGCGTTCCGAGCAACCGTTGACGAGAAAATCGCGAGCATTCCCAAATCCTGATCTCGTGTTTTTTGGACTCCAGAACCGTGTTTGTGCATTTCTCAAGACTAATTCCGACGTAAAATAGCACGAGGAATACGTTGGAAGCGACAGAATTGCGTTCCGAGCAACCGTTGACGAGAAAATCGCGAGCATTCCCAAATCCTGATCTCGTGTTTTTTGAACTCCAGAACCGTGTTTGTGCATTTCTCAAGACTAATTCCGACGTAAAATGGCACGAGGAATACGTTGGAAGCGACAGAATTGCGATCCGACAAACCCTTGACGAGAAAATCGCGAGCATTCCCAAAACCTGAATTCGTGTTTTTTGGACTCCAGAACCGTGTTTGTGCATTTCTCAAGACTAATTCCGACGTAAAATGGCACGAGGAATACGTTGAAAGCGACAGAATTTCGTTCCGAGCAACCGTTGACGAGAAAATCGCGAGCATTCCCAAATCCTGATCTCGTGTTTTTTGTACTGCAGAACCGTGTTTGTGCATTTCTCAAGACTAATTCCGACGTAAAATGGCACGAGGAATACGTTGGAAGCGACAGAATTGCGTTCCGAGCAACCGTTGACGAGAAAATCGCGAGCATTCCCAAAACCTGAATTCGTGTTTTTTGGACTCCAGAACCGTGTTTGTGCATTTCTCAAGACTAATTCCGACGTAAAATGGCACGAGGAATACGTTGGAAGCGACAGAATTGCGATCCGACAAACCCTTGACGAGAAAATCGCGAGCATTCCCAAAACCTGAATTCGTGTTTTTTGGACTCCAGAACCGTGTTTGTGCGTTTCTCATGACTAATTCCGACGTAAAACGACGCGAGGAACACGTTGGAAGCGACAGAATTGCGATCCGAGAAACCTTTGACGAGAAAATCGCGAGCATTTCCAAATCCCGATCTCGTGTTTTTTGAACTCCAGAACCGTGTTTGTGCATTTCTCAAGACTAATTCCGACGTAAAATGACACGAGGAATACGTTGGAAGCGACAGAATTGTGTTCCGAGCAACCGTTGACGAGAAAATCGCGAGCATTCCCAAATCCCGATCTCGTGTTTTTGAACTCCAGAACCGTGTTTGTGCATTTCTCAAGACTAATTCCGACGTAAAATGACACGAGGAATACGTTGGAAGCGACAGAATTGCGTTCCGAGCAACCGTTGGCGAGAAAATCGCGAGCATTCCCAAATCCTGATCTCGTGTTTTTTGGACTCCAGAACCGTGTTTGTGCATTTCTCAAGACTAATTCCGACGTAAAATGGCACGAGGATTACGTTGAAAGCGACAGAATTTCGTTCCGAGCAACCGTTGACGAGAAAATCGCGAGCATTCCCAAATCCTGATCTCGTGTTTTTTGGACTGCAGAACCGTGTTTGTGCATTTCTCAAGACTAATTCCGACGTAAAATGGCACGAGGAATACGTTGGAAGCGACAGAATTGCGTTCCGAGCAACCGTTGACGAGAAAATCGCGAGCATTCCCAAATCCTGATCTCGTGTTTTTTGAACTCCAGAACCGTGTTTGTGCGTTTCTCAAGACTAATTCCGACGTAAAATGGCACGAGGAATACGTTGGAAGCGACAGAATTGCGATCCGAGAAACCCTTGACGAGAAAATCGCGAGCATTCCCAAAACCTGAATTCGTGTTTTTTGGACTCCAGAACCGTGTTTGTGCGTTTCTCATGACTAATTCCGACGTAAAACGACGCGAGGAACACGTTGGAAGCGACAGAATTGCGATCCGAGAAACCTTTGACGAGAAAATCGCGAGGATTTCCAAATCCCGATCTCGTGTTTTTTGAACTCCAGAACCGTGTTTGTGCATTTCTCAAGACTAATTCCGACGTAAAATGGCACGAGGAATACGTTGGAAGCGACAGAATTGCGATCCGAGAAACCTTTGACGAGAAAATCGCGAGCATTCCCAAATCCTGATCTCGTGTTTTTTGAACTCCAGAACCGTGTTTGTGCATTTCTCAAGACTACTTCCGACGTAAAATAGCACGAGGAATACGTTGGAAGCGACAGAATTGCGTTCCGAGCAACCGTTGACGAGAAAATCGCGAGCATTCCCAAATCCTGATCTCGTGTTTTTTGAACTCCAGAACCGTGTTTGTGCATTTCTCAAGACTAATTCCGACGTAAAATGGCACGAGGAATACGTTGGAAGCGACAGAATTGCGATCCGACAAACCCTTGACGAGAAAATCGCGAGCATTCCCAAAACCTGAATTCGTGTTTTTTGACTCCAGAACCGTGTTTGTGCGTTTCTCATGACTAATTCCGACGTAAAACGACGCGAGGAACACGTTGGAAGCGACAGAATTGCGATCCGAGAAACCTTTGACGAGAAAATCGCGAGCATTTCAAAATCCCGATCTCGTGTTTTTGAACTCCAGAACCGTGTTTGTGCATTTCTCAAGACTAATTCCGACGTAAAAGGACACGAGGAATACGTTGGAAGCGACAGAATTGCGTTCCGAGCAACCGTTGACGAGAAAATCGCGAGCATTCCCAAATCCTGATCTCGTGTTTTTTGAACTCCAGAACCGTGTTTGTGCATTTCTCAAGACTAATTCCGACGTAAAATGACACGAGGAATACGTTGAAAGCGACAGAATTGCGTTCCGAGCAACCGTTGACGAGAAAATCGCGAGCATTCCCAAATCCTGATCTCGTGTTTTTTGGACTCCAGAACCGTGTTTGTGCATTTCTCAAGACTAATTCCGACGTAAAATGGCACGAGGAATACGTTGAAAGCGACAGAATTTCGTTCCGAGCAACCGTTGACGAGAAAATCGCGAGCATTCCCAAATCCTGATCTCGTGTTTTTTGTACTGCAGAACCGTGTTTGTGCATTTCTCAAGACTAATTCCGACGTAAAATGGCACGAGGAATACGTTGGAAGCGACAGAATTGCGTTCCGAGCAACCGTTGACGAGAAAATCGCGAGCACTTCCAAATCCCGATCTCGTGTTTTTTGAACTCCAGAACCGTGTTTGTGCATTTTTCAAGACTAATTCCGACGTAAAATGACACGAGGAATACGTTGGAAGCGACAGAATTGCGATCCGAGAAACCCTTGACGAGAAAATCGCGAGCATTCCCAAAACCTGAATTCGTGTTTTTTGGACTCCAGAACCGTGTTTGTGCATTTCTCAAGACTAATTCCGACGTAAAATGACACGAGGAATACGTTGAAAGCGACAGAATTGCGTTCCGAGCAACCGTTGACGAGAAAATCGCGAGCATTCCCAAATCCTGATCTCGTGTTTTTTGGACTCCAGAACCGTGTTTGTGCATTTCTCAAGACTAATTCCGACGTAAAATAGCACGAGGAATACGTTGGAAGCGACAGAATTGCGTTCCGAGCAACCGTTGACGAGAAAATCGCGAGCATTCCCAAATCCTGATCTCGTGTTTTTGAACTCCAGAACCGTGTTTGTGCATTTCTCAAGACTAATTCCGACGTAAAATGACACGAGGAATACGTTGGAAGCGACAGAATTGCGTTCCGAGCAACCGTTGACGAGAAAATCGCGAGCATTCCCAAATCCTGATCTCGTGTTTTTTGGACTCCAGAACCGTGTTTGTGCGTTTCTCATGACTAATTCCGACGTAAAACGACGCGAGGAACACGTTGGAAGCGACAGAATTGCGATCCGAGAAACCTTTGACGAGAAAATCGCGAGCATTTCAAAATCCCGATCTCGTGTTTTTGAACTCCAGAACCGTGTTTGTGCATTTCTCAAGACTAATTCCGACGTAAAATGACACGAGGAATACGTTGGAAGCGACAGAATTGCGTTCCGAGCAACCGTTGACGAGAAAATCGCGAGCATTCCCAAATCCTGATCTCGTGTTTTTTGAACTCCAGAACCGTGTTTGTGCATTTCTCAAGACTAATTCCGACGTAAAATGACACGAGGAATACGTTGAAAGCGACAGAATTGCGTTCCGAGCAACCGTTGACGAGAAAATCGCGAGCATTCCCAAATCCTGATCTCGTGTTTTTGAACTCCAGAACCGTGTTTGTGCATTTCTCAAGACTAATTCCGACGTAAAATGACACGAGGAATACGTTGGAAGCGACAGAATTGCGTTCCGAGCAACCGTTGACGAGAAAATCGCGAGCATTCCCAAATCCTGATCTCGTGTTTTTTGAACTCCAGAACCGTGTTTGTGCATTTCTCAAGACTAATTCCGACGTAAAATGACACGAGGAATACGTTGAAAGCGACAGAATTGCGTTCCGAGCAACCGTTGACGAGAAAATCGCGAGCATTCCCAAATCCTGATCTCGTGTTTTTTGGACTCCAGAACCGTGTTTGTGCATTTCTCAAGACTAATTCCGACGTAAAATGGCACGAGGAATACGTTGAAAGCGACAGAATTTCGTTCCGAGCAACCGTTGACGAGAAAATCGCGAGCATTCCCAAATCCTGATCTCGTGTTTTTTGTACTGCAGAACCGTGTTTGTGCATTTCTCAAGACTAATTCCGACGTAAAATGGCACGAGGAATACGTTGGAAGCGACAGAATTGCGTTCCGAGCAACCGTTGACGAGAAAATCGCGAGCATTCCCAAAACCTGAATTCGTGTTTTTTGGACTCCAGAACCGTGTTTGTGCATTTCTCAAGACTAATTCCGACGTAAAATGGCACGAGGAATACGTTGGAAGCGACAGAATTGCGATCCGAGAAACCCTTGACGAGAAAATCGCGAGCATTCCCAAAACCTGAATTCGTGTTTTTTGGACTCCAAAACCGTGTTTGTGCGTTTCTCATGACTAATTCCGACGTAAAACGACACGAGGAATACGTTGGAAGCGACAGAATTGCGATCCGAGAAACCGTTGACGAGAAAATCGCGAGCATTCCCAAAACCTGATCTCGTGTTTTTTGAACTCCAGTACCGTGTTTGTGCATTTCTCAAGACTAATTCCGACGTAAAATGACACGAGGAATACGTTGGAAGCGACAGAATTGCGATCCGAGAAACCCTTGACGAGAAAATCGCGAGCATTCCCAAAACCTGAATTCGTGTTTTTTGGACTCCAGAACCGTGTTTGTGCATTTCTCAAGACTAATTCCAACGTAAAATGACACGAGGAATACGTTGAAAGCGACAGAATTGCGTTCCGAGCAACCGTTGACGAGAAAATCGCGAGCATTCCCAAATCCTGATCTCGTGTTTTTTGGACTCCAGAACCGTGTTTGTGCATTTCTCAAGACTAATTCCGACGTAAAATAGCACGAGGAATACGTTGGAAGCGACAGAATTGCGTTCCGAGCAACCGTTGACGAGAAAATCGCGAGCATTCCCAAATCCTGAATTCGTGTTTTTTGGACTCCAGAACCGTGTTTGTGCATTTCTCATGACTAATTCCGACGTAAAACGACGCGAGGGACACGTTGGAAGCGACAGAATTGCGATCCGAGAAACCTTTGACGAGAAAATCGCGAGCATTTCCAAATCCCGATCTCGTGTTTTTTGAACTCCAGAACCGTGTTTGTGCATTTCTCAAGACTAATTCCGACGTAAAATGACACGAGGAATACGTTGGAAGCGACAGAATTGCGATCCGAGAAACCGTTGACGAGAAAATCGCGAGCATTCCCAAAACCTGATCTCGTGTTTTTTGGACTCCAGAACCGTGTTTGTGCATTTCTCATGACTAATTCCGACGTAAAACGACGCGAGGAACACGTTGGAAGCGACAGAATTGCGATCCGAGAAACCTTTGACGAGAAAATCGCGAGCACTTCCAAATCCCGATCTCGTGTTTTTTGAACTCCAGAACCGTGTTTGTGCATTTCTCAAGACTAATTCCGACGTAAAATGACACGAGGAATACGTTGGAAGCGACAGAATTGCGATCCGAGAAACCCTTGACGAGAAAATCGCGAGCATTCCCAAAACCTGAATTCGTGTTTTTTGGACTCCAGAACCGTGTTTGTGCATTTCTCAAGACTAATTCCGACGTAAAATGGCACGAGGAATACGTTGGAAGCGACAGAATTGCGATCCGACAAACCCTTGACGAGAAAATCGCGAGCATTCCCAAAACCTGAATTCGTGTTTTTTGGACTCCAGAACCGTGTTTGTGCGTTTCTCATGACTAATTCCGACGTAAAACGACGCGAGGAACACGTTGGAAGCGACAGAATTGCGATCCGAGAAACCTTTGACGAGAAAATCGCGAGCATTTCAAAATCCCGATCTCGTGTTTTTGAACTCCAGAACCGTGTTTGTGCATTTCTCAAGACTAATTCCGACGTAAAATGACACGAGGAATACGTTGGAAGCGACAGAATTGCGTTCCGAGCAACCGTTGACGAGAAAATCGCGAGCATTCCCAAATCCTGATCTCGTGTTTTTTGAACTCCAGAACCGTGTTTGTGCATTTCTCAAGTCTAATTCCGACGTAAAATGACACGAGGAATACGTTGGAAGCGACAGAATTGCGATCCGAGAAACCGTTGACGAGAAAATCGCGAGCATTCCCAAAACCTGATCTCGTGTTTTTTGGACTCCAGAACCGTGTTTGTGCATTTCTCATGACTAATTCCGACGTAAAACGACGCGAGGAACACGTTGGAAGCGACAGAATTGCGATCCGAGAAACCTTTGACGAGAAAATCGCGAGCACTTCCAAATCCCGATCTCGTGTTTTTTGAACTCCAGAACCGTGTTTGTGCATTTCTCAAGACTAATTCCGACGTAAAATGACACGAGGAATACGTTGGAAGCGACAGAATTGCGATCCGAGAAACCCTTGACGAGAAAATCGCGAGCATTCCCAAAACCTGAATTCGTGTTTTTTGGACTCCAGAACCGTGTTTGTGCATTTCTCAAGACTAATTCCGACGTAAAATAGCACGAGGAATACGTTGGAAGCGACAGAATTGCGTTCCGAGAAACCTTTGACGAGAAAATCGCGAGCACTTCCAAATCCCGATCTCGTGTTTTTTGAACTCCAGAACCGTGTTTGTGCATTTCTCAAGACTAATTCCGACGTAAAATGACACGAGGAATACGTTGGAAGCGACAGAATTGCGATCCGAGAAACCCTTGACGAGAAAATCGCGAGCATTCCCAAAACCTGAATTCGTGTTTTTTGGACTCCAGAACCGTGTTTGTGCATTTCTCAAGACTAATTCCGACGTAAAATGGCACGAGGAATACGTTGGAAGCGACAGAATTGCGATCCGACAAACCCTTGACGAGAAAATCGCGAGCATTCCCAAAACCTGAATTCGTGTTTTTTGGACTCCAGAACCGTGTTTGTGCGTTTCTCATGACTAATTCCGACGTAAAACGACGCGAGGAACACGTTGGAAGCGACAGAATTGCGATCCGAGAAACCTTTGACGAGAAAATCGCGAGCATTTCAAAATCCCGATCTCGTGTTTTTGAACTCCAGAACCGTGTTTGTGCATTTCTCAAGACTAATTCCGACGTAAAATGACACGAGGAATACGTTGGAAGCGACAGAATTGCGTTCCGAGCAACCGTTGACGAGAAAATCGCGAGCATTCCCAAATCCTGATCTCGTGTTTTTTGAACTCCAGAACCGTGTTTGTGCATTTCTCAAGACTAATTCCGACGTAAAATGGCACGAGGAATACGTTGGAAGCGACAGAATTGCGATCCGAGAAACCCTTGACGAGAAAATCGCGAGCATTCCCAAAACCTGAATTCGTGTTTTTTGGACTCCAGAACCGTGTTTGTGCGTTTCTCATGACTAATTCCGACGTAAAACGACGCGAGGAACACGTTGGAAGCGACAGAATTGCGATCCGAGAAACCTTTGACGAGAAAATCGCGAGCATTTCAAAATCCCGATCTCGTGTTTTTGAACTCCAGAACCGTGTTTGCATTTCTCAAGACTAATTCCGACGTAAAATGACACGAGGAATACGTTGGAAGCGACAGAATTGCGTTCCGAGCAACCGTTGACGAGAAAATCGCGAGCATTCCCAAATCCTGATCTCGTGTTTTTTGAACTCCAGAACCGTGTTTGTGCATTTCTCAAGACTAATTCCGACGTAAAATGACACGAGGAATACGTTGGAAGCGACAGAATTGCGTTCCGAGCAACCGTTGACGAGAAAATCGCGAGCATTCCCAAAACCTGAATTCGTGTTTTTTGGACTCCAGAACCGTGTTTGTGCATTTCTCAAGACTAATTCCGACGTAAAATGGCACGAGGAATACGTTGGAAGCGACAGAATTGCGATCCGACAAACCCTTGACGAGAAAATCGCGAGCATTCCCAAAACCTGAATTCGTGTTTTTTGGACTCCAGAACCGTGTTTGTGCGTTTCTCATGACTAATTCCGACGTAAAACGACGCGAGGAACACGTTGGAAGCGACAGAATTGCGATCCGAGAAACCTTTGACGAGAAAATCGCGAGCATTTCAAAATCCCGATCTCGTGTTTTTGAACTCCAGAACCGTGTTTGTGCATTTCTCAAGACTAATTCCGACGTAAAATGACACGAGGAATACGTTGGAAGCGACAGAATTGCGATCCGAGAAACCCTTGACGAGAAAATCGCGAGCATTCCCAAAACCTGAATTCGTGTTTTTTGGACTCCAGAACCGTGTTTGTGCATTTCTCAAGACTAATTCCGACGTAAAATGGCACGAGGAATACGTTGGAAGCGACAGAATTGCGATCCGACAAACCCTTGACGAGAAAATCGCGAGCATTCCCAAAACCTGAATTCGTGTTTTTTGGACTCCAGAACCGTGTTTGTGCGTTTCTCATGACTAATTCCGACGTAAAACGACGCGAGGAACACGTTGGAAGCGACAGAATTGCGATCCGAGAAACCTTTGACGAGAAAATCGCGAGCATTTCAAAATCCCGATTTCGTGTTTTTGAACTCCAGAACCGTGTTTGTGCATTTCTCAAGACTAATTCCGACGTAAAATGACACGAGGAATACGTTGGAAGCGACAGAATTGCGTTCCGAGCAACCGTTGACGAGAAAATCGCGAGCATTCCCAAATCCTGATCTCGTGTTTTTTGAACTCCAGAACCGTGTTTGTGCATTTCTCAAGACTAATTCCGACGTAAAATGACACGAGGAATACGTTGGAAGCGACAGAATTGCGTTCCGAGCAACCGTTGACGAGAAAATCGCGAGCATTCCCAAAACCTGAATTCGTGTTTTTTGGACTCCAGAACCGTGTTTGTGCATTTCTCAAGACTAATTCCGACGTAAAATGGCACGAGGAATACGTTGGAAGCGACAGAATTGCGATCCGAGAAACCCTTGACGAGAAAATCGCGAGCATTCCCAAAACCTGAATTCGTGTTTTTTGGACTCCAAAACCGTGTTTGTGCGTTTCTCATGACTAATTCCGACGTAAAACGACACGAGGAATACGTTGGAAGCGACAGAATTGCGATCCGAGAAACCCTTGACGAGAAAATCGCGAGCATTCCCAAAACCTGAATTCGTGTTTTTTGGACTCCAGAACCGTGTTTGTGCATTTCTCAAGACTAATTCCGACGTAAAATGGCACGAGGAATACGTTGGAAGCGACAGAATTGCGATCCGACAAACCCTTGACGAGAAAATCGCGAGCATTCCCAAAACCTGAATTCGTGTTTTTTGGACTCCAGAACCGTGTTTGTGCGTTTCTCATGACTAATTCCGACGTAAAACGACGCGAGGAACACGTTGGAAGCGACAGAATTGCGTTCCGAGCAACCGTTGACGAGAAAATCGCGAGCATTCCCAAATCCTGATCTCGTGTTTTTTGAACTCCAGAACCGTGTTTGTGCATTTCTCAAGTCTAATTCCGACGTAAAATGACACGAGGAATACGTTGGAAGCGACAGAATTGCGATCCGAGAAACCGTTGACGAGAAAATCGCGAGCATTCCCAAAACCTGATCTCGTGTTTTTTGGACTCCAGAACCGTGTTTGTGCATTTCTCATGACTAATTCCGACGTAAAACGACGCGAGGAACACGTTGGAAGCGACAGAATTGCGATCCGAGAAACCTTTGACGAGAAAATCGCGAGCACTTCCAAATCCCGATCTCGTGTTTTTTGAACTCCAGAACCGTGTTTGTGCATTTCTCAAGACTAATTCCGACGTAAAATGACACGAGGAATACGTTGGAAGCGACAGAATTGCGATCCGAGAAACCCTTGACGAGAAAATCGCGAGCATTCCCAAAACCTGAATTCGTGTTTTTTGGACTCCAGAACCGTGTTTGTGCATTTCTCAAGACTAATTCCGACGTAAAATGGCACGAGGAATACGTTGGAAGCGACAGAATTGCGATCCGACAAACCCTTGACGAGAAAATCGCGAGCATTCCCAAAACCTGAATTCGTGTTTTTTGGACTCCAGAACCGTGTTTGTGCGTTTCTCATGACTAATTCCGACGTAAAACGACGCGAGGAACACGTTGGAAGCGACAGAATTGCGATCCGAGAAACCTTTGACGAGAAAATCGCGAGCATTTCAAAATCCCGATCTCGTGTTTTTGAACTCCAGAACCGTGTTTGTGCATTTCTCAAGACTAATTCCGACGTAAAATGACACGAGGAATACGTTGGAAGCGACAGAATTGCGTTCCGAGCAACCGTTGACGAGAAAATCGCGAGCATTCCCAAATCCTGATCTCGTGTTTTTTGAACTCCAGAACCGTGTTTGTGCATTTCTCAAGATTAATTCCGACGTAAAATGACACGAGGAATACGTTGAAAGCGACAGAATTGCGTTCCGAGCAACCGTTGACGAGAAAATCGCGAGCATTCCCAAATCCTGATCTCGTGTTTTTTGGACTGCAGAACCGTGTTTGTGCATTTCTCAAGACTAATTCCGACGTAAAATGGCACGAGGAATACGTTGGAAGCGACAGAATTGCGTTCCGAGCAACCGTTGACGAGAAAATCGCGAGCATTCCCAAATCCTGATCTCGTGTTTTTTGAACTCCAGAACCGTGTTTGTGCGTTTCTCAAGACTAATTCCGACGTAAAATGGCACGAGGAATACGTTGGAAGCGACAGAATTGCGATCCGAGAAACCCTTGACGAGAAAATCGCGAGCATTCCCAAAACCTGAATTCGTGTTTTTTGGACTCCAGAACCGTGTTTGTGCGTTTCTCATGACTAATTCCGACGTAAAACGACGCGAGGAACACGTTGGAAGCGACAGAATTGCGATCCGAGAAACCTTTGACGAGAAAATCGCGAGGATTTCCAAATCCCGATCTCGTGTTTTTTGAACTCCAGAACCGTGTTTGTGCATTTCTCAAGACTAATTCCGACGTAAAATGGCACGAGGAATACGTTGGAAGCGACAGAATTGCGATCCGAGAAACCTTTGACGAGAAAATCGCGAGCATTCCCAAATCCTGATCTCGTGTTTTTTGAACTCCAGAACCGTGTTTGTGCATTTCTCAAGACTAATTCCGACGTAAAATGACACGAGGAATACGTTGGAAGCGACTGAATTGCGATCCGAGAAACCGGTGACGAGAAAATCGCGAGCATTCCGAAAACCTGAATTCGTGTTTTTTGGACTCCAGAACCGTGTTCGTGCATTTCTCATGACTAATTCCGACGTAAAACGACGCGAGGAACACGTTGGAAGCGACAGAATTGCGATCCGAGAAACCTTTGACGAGAAAATCGCGAGCATTTCCAAATCCCGATCTCGTGTTTTTTGAACTCCAGAACCGTGTTTGTGCATTTCTCAAGACTAATTCCGACGTAAAATGACACGAGGAATACGTTGGAAGCGACAGAATTGTGTTCCGAGCAACCGTTGACGAGAAAATCGCGAGCATTCCCAAATCCTGATCTCGTGTTTTTTGGACCCCAGAACCGTGTTTGTGCATTTCTCAAGACTAATTCCGACGTAAAATGACACGAGGAATACGTTGGAAGCGACAGAATTGCGTTCCGAGCAACCGTTGACGAGAAAATCGCGAGCATTCCCAAATCCTGATCTCGTGTTTTTTGAACTCCAGAACCGTGTTTGTGCATTTCTCAAGACTAATTCCGACGTAAAATGGCACGAGGAATACGTTGGAAGCGACAGAATTGCGATCCGACAAACCCTTGACGAGAAAATGGCGAGCATTCCCAAAACCTGAATTCGTGTTTTTTGGACTCCAGAACCGTGTTTGTGCGTTTCTCATGACTAATTCCGACGTAAAACGACGCGAGGAACACGTTGGAAGCGACAGAATTGCGATCCGAGAAACCTTTGACGAGAAAATCGCGAGCATTTCAAAATCCCGATCTCGTGTTTTTGAACTCCAGAACCGTGTTTGTGCATTTCTCAAGACTAATTCCGACGTAAAATGACACGAGGAATACGTTGGAAGCGACAGAATTGCGTTCCGAGCAACCGTTGACGAGAAAATCGCGAGCATTCCCAAATCCTGATCTCGTGTTTTTTGAACTCCAGAACCGTGTTTGTGCATTTCTCAAGACTAATTCCGACGTAAAATGACACGAGGAATACGTTGAAAGCGACAGAATTGCGTTCCGAGCAACCGTTGACGAGAAAATCGCGAGCATTCCCAAATCCTGATCTCGTGTTTTTTGGACTCCAGAACCGTGTTTGTGCATTTCTCAAGACTAATTCCGACGTAAAATAGCACGAGGAATACGTTGGAAGCGACAGAATTGCGTTCCGAGCAACCGTTGACGAGAAAATCGCGAGCATTCCCAAATCCTGATCTCGTGTTTTTTGAACTCCAGAACCGTGTTTGTGCATTTCTCAAGACTAATTCCGACGTAAAATGGCACGAGGAATACGTTGGAAGCGACAGAATTGCGATCCGACAAACCCTTGACGAGAAAATCGCGAGCATTCCCAAAACCTGAATTCGTGTTTTTTGGACTCCAGAACCGTGTTTGTGCGTTTCTCATGACTAATTCCGACGTAAAACGACGCGAGGAACACGTTGGAAGCGACAGAATTGCGATCCGAGAAACCTTTGACGAGAAAATCGCGAGCATTTCAAAATCCCGATCTCGTGTTTTTGAACTCCAGAACCGTGTTTGTGCATTTCTCAAGACTAATTCCGACGTAAAATGACACGAGGAATACGTTGGAAGCGACAGAATTGCGTTCCGAGCAACCGTTGACGAGAAAATCGCGAGCATTCCCAAATCCTGATCTCGTGTTTTTTGAACTCCAGAACCGTGTTTGTGCATTTCTCAAGACTAATTCCGACGTAAAATGACACGAGGAATACGTTGAAAGCGACAGAATTGCGTTCCGAGCAACCGTTGACGAGAAAATCGCGAGCATTCCCAAATCCTGATCTCGTGTTTTTTGGACTCCAGAACCGTGTTTGTGCATTTCTCAAGACTAATTCCGACGTAAAATGGCACGAGGAATACGTTGAAAGCGACAGAATTTCGTTCCGAGCAACCGTTGACGAGAAAATCGCGAGCATTCCCAAATCCTGATCTCGTGTTTTTTGTACTGCAGAACCGTGTTTGTGCATTTCTCAAGACTAATTCCGACGTAAAATGGCACGAGGAATACGTTGGAAGCGACAGAATTGCGTTCCGAGCAACCGTTGACGAGAAAATCGCGAGCATTCCCAAAACCTGAATTCGTGTTTTTTGGACTCCAGAACCGTGTTTGTGCATTTCTCAAGACTAATTCCGACGTAAAATGGCACGAGGAATACGTTGGAAGCGAGAGAATTGCGATCCGAGAAACCCTTGACGAGAAAATCGCGAGCATTCCCAAAACCTGAATTCGTGTTTTTTGGACTCCAAAACCGTGTTTGTGCGTTTCTCATGACTAATTCCGACGTAAAACGACACGAGGAATACGTTGGAAGCGACAGAATTGCGATCCGAGAAACCGTTGACGAGAAAATCGCGAGCATTCCCAAAACCTGATCTCGTGTTTTTTGGACTCCAGAACCGTGTTTGTGCATTTCTCATGACTAATTCCGACGTAAAACGACGCGAGGAACACGTTGGAAGCGACAGAATTGCGATCCGAGAAACCTTTGACGAGAAAATCGCGAGCACTTCCAAATCCCGATCTCGTGTTTTTTGAACTCCAGAACCGTGTTTGTGCATTTCTCAAGACTAATTCCGACGTAAAATGACACGAGGGATACGTTGGAAGCGACAGAATTGCGATCCGAGAAACCGTTGACGAGAAAATCGCGAGCATTCCCAAAACCTGATCTCGTGTTTTTTGGACTCCAGAACCGTGTTTGTGCATTTCTCATGACTAATTCCGACGTAAAACGACGCGAGGAACACGTTGGAAGCAACAGAATTGCGATCCGAGAAACCTTTGACGAGAAAATCGCGAGCACTTCCAAATCCCGATCTCGTGTTTTTTGAACTCCAGAACCGTGTTTGTGCATTTCTCAAGACTAATTCCGACGTAAAATGACACGAGGAATACGTTGGAAGCGACAGAATTGCGATCCGAGAAACCCTTGACGAGAAAATCGCGAGCATTCCCAAAACCTGAATTCGTGTTTTTTGGACTCCAGAACCGTGTTTGTGCATTTCTCAAGACTAATTCCGACGTAAAATGGCACGAGGAATACGTTGGAAGCGACAGAATTGCGATCCGACAAACCCTTGACGAGAAAATCGCGAGCATTCCCAAAACCTGAATTCGTGTTTTTTGGACTCCAGAACCGTGTTTGTGCGTTTCTCATGACTAATTCCGACGTAAAACGACGCGAGGAACACGTTGGAAGCGACAGAATTGCGATCCGAGAAACCGTTGACGAGAAAATCGCGAGCATTCCCAAAACCTGATCTCGTGTTTTTTGGACTCCAGAACCGTGTTTGTGCATTTCTCATGACTAATTCCGACGTAAAACGACGCGAGGAACACGTTGGAAGCGACAGAATTGCGATCCGAGAAACCTTTGACGAGAAAATCGCGAGCACTTCCAAATCCCGATCTCGTGTTTTTTGAACTCCAGAACCGTGTTTGTGCATTTCTCAAGACTAATTCCGACGTAAAATGACACGAGGGATACGTTGGAAGCGACAGAATTGCGATCCGAGAAACCGTTGACGAGAAAATCGCGAGCATTCCCAAAACCTGATCTCGTGTTTTTTGGACTCCAGAACCGTGTTTGTGCATTTCTCATGACTAATTCCGACGTAAAACGACGCGAGGAACACGTTGGAAGCAACAGAATTGCGATCCGAGAAACCTTTGACGAGAAAATCGCGAGCACTTCCAAATCCCGATCTCGTGTTTTTTGAACTCCAGAACCGTGTTTGTGCATTTCTCAAGACTAATTCCGACGTAAAATGACACGAGGAATACGTTGGAAGCGACAGAATTGCGATCCGAGAAACCCTTGACGAGAAAATCGCGAGCATTCCCAAAACCTGAATTCGTGTTTTTTGGACTCCAGAACCGTGTTTGTGCATTTCTCAAGACTAATTCCGACGTAAAATGGCACGAGGAATACGTTGGAAGCGACAGAATTGCGATCCGACAAACCCTTGACGAGAAAATCGCGAGCATTCCCAAAACCTGAATTCGTGTTTTTTGGACTCCAGAACCGTGTTTGTGCGTTTCTCATGACTAATTCCGACGTAAAACGACGCGAGGAACACGTTGGAAGCGACAGAATTGCGATCCGAGAAACCTTTGACGAGAAAATCGCGAGCATTTCAAAATCCCGATCTCGTGTTTTTGAACTCCAGAACCGTGTTTGTGCATTTCTCAAGACTAATTCCGACGTAAAATGACACGAGGAATACGTTGGAAGCGACAGAATTGCGTTCCGAGCAACCGTTGACGAGAAAATCGCGAGCATTCCCAAATCCTGATCTCGTGTTTTTTGAACTCCAGAACCGTGTTTGTGCATTTCTCAAGACTAATTCCGACGTAAAATGACACGAGGAATACGTTGGAAGCGACAGAATTGCGGTCCGAGAAACCCTTGACGAGAAAATCGCGAGCATTCCCAAAACCTGAATTCGTGTTTTTTGGACTCCAGAACCGTGTTTGTGCATTTCTCAAGACTAATTCCGACGTAAAATGACACGAGGAATACGTTGAAAGCGACAGAATTGCGTTCCGAGCAACCGTTGATGTTTTGCGGGGAATGCGGGACTCTGGATCCAGGCTAGTCGGGAAATCAAATAGAAAGATAGGAGGAGTTCTGATATAAAGGTGTTTATTGAAATTACCTTGAGGCGGGTCAAATACTCGCCGTAAGGAATTGTGCTGGCGGTATTCCTTGGGGCCGGTGGCAAAAGGCACCACTCGGTCCGATCACAGTTCACAGTACAATAGTAGTTTAAGCGGTACAATCGCGTTAATTCGCGGTTCGGTTAACAAGGTTCGAGGTTCAGATCGACACACAATCAAAGCTTTGCTCACAAGGGACGCGTCCGTTTCCTTGAGTCGAAGACACAGTTATGGCGGAACAAGGAAGCCGGCCGGAGAAGAAGCGCAAGTTCTTCACGCTTCCGCGGGGGAGCGTCCCGTGGCTACGTTCATTGGTGGAATCTCTGCGGATCGATAGGCGGATCGATCATCTTGTAGTCGGCTACGGGGCCGAATGCGCATGACTAGATAAGTCTTACAATACTAGATAACATAGCTTAAATCTAGGGGGCCAATAGGGCGATGATTCCTGAACATTCCGGCCGCCATCAGCAACAGCGTTGATGATTATGTGGTGATCCTTGCGGGTCGATCTCTCATGCGGTGTCGGGCGTAGCAGATTGTGGTCGATCAGGCGGGTCAGTGATGGGTAGAACGGCAAGTTTTGCGATCGGCCTTGTAAGAGTCGTCGTTGCCGTCTTTAGCGTGACTACCCGTGTCAATCCGTCCTTCCCAGGATGCAGCTGAGTGACTCTGGCGAGAGGCCACTTGGCTGGAGGAAAGCGTTCATCTGTAACCAGGACTAAAGAACCGACATGGATTATGTTATGCGGGTGGTGCCACTTGGAGATAGCCTGTAGTTGCTGCAAGTAGCTGGTGGACCAAGTCGACCAGAATCCTTGCAGCATTTGCTGCAGGAGCTGCCATCTTCCAAGTCGCGTGGTCTTGATGTCCAGTAATGAGGGTTCTGGTAGCACATTAAGCGGATGTCCAATGAGGAAGTGTCCGGGTGTAAGTGCAGTCAGGTCATCTGGATCATCAGTCAGTGGTTCAAGCGGTCTCGAGTTTAATACTGCTTCCACTTGTATTAGAAGAGTCGTAAGTTCTTCAAAAGTGAGAGCGGTAGCGTTTAGGCGGGCCAGGTGGTGCTTGACAGATTTGACAGCTGCCTCCCACTTTCCTCCCATATGAGGAGCAGCCGGCGGATTAAATCGCCAAGTAATGCGGTCTGCGGTAAACAGGGCGGCGAGTCTGGAGAAATCTTGAGTTCCTTGGCGGAACATCTGCTTGATGGTGGCGTCAGCTCCCACAAAGTTAGTGCCACAATCACTGGATAGTGTGTGGCAGATACCTCGTCGTCCAGTAAATCGGCGGAATGCGGCGATGAATGCGTCGGTGGAATACTCGCTGACAGCTTCGAGATGTACAGCGGAGGTAGTGAAGCAGACAAATACGCAAAGCCATCCCTTGGCGGTTTTGGCTCCTCTTCCTTTCCACGTGCGTAGTGTGATGGGTCCGGCGTAGTCGAGTCCAGTGTGTGTAAAGGCGGGTGACGGCGTGACTCGAATGCTGGGCAGTTGGCCCATCAACTGTTGTGCGCGGAGCCCTCGATGGCGTGCACATCTCACGCATCTCAGGATATGTGAGCGGACAGGTTGTCTTCCTCCCAGAATCCAGACCTGCTGTCTCACAGCGGCGAGTGTCACTTGCGTGCCACCGTGAAGTGTGCGGTGGTGTGCGTCGGAGATCATTAATGTTGTCAGCGGGGAATTCCGTGGTAGAATGGCGGGATTCTTATTGCTGGGCTCTAAGTTGGAGTGTGAGAGCCTTCCTCCAACACGAATTATTCCCTTGGTGTCCACAAAGGCGGTCAGTCGGTTGAAGGGATGGCCGCGAGGCCACGGAGACATCGTGGCTAACAGCTTGAGTTCAAGCGGGAAATGTATAGACTGAATAACCTTGATCCAGTACTCGAGAGCCTTGGCGAGATCTGCGGAGTCAATAGCGAACCTGAGAGTACAATTCGGCACCTTGGTCAGTACTTGGTGGACTCTGAAACAGATAGCGGTAATGCGGAGCAGGCGTGTCAGATTGGAATATCTTCCAATGAGATCCCAGTAAGGTTCCGGGGGTGTTCTCACGGAAAACGCCAATCCAGGTCGCTCTTCGAGTTGGTAGGCTGGATCACAGGTGAATTTCTGCGGCGGCCAGGACTGTGCGGGTTTGCGCAACCATGGAGGGCCAGTCCACCAAAGTTGGTGCGGTTTCAGCTGGCTTGGAGAGAGTCCTCTCGAAGCGCAGTCAGCGGGGTTCTCCTTGCCAGGTACGAAACTCCAACGGCCGTGTGGAGTCAGATCTTGAATGGTGGACACTCTATTCCTGACGAAATCTTTCCAGCGGGACGGGTTTGATTGGATCCAAGTGAGAGCTACTGAAGAATCTGTCCAAAGGTAGACTGGATAGCTGGCGGCGTCGAGGGTCTTCTGGCAGTAATGCACAAGCCTTGCGAGCATCAGTGCAGCGGCGAGCTCCAATCGTGGAATGGTGAGCCGTTTAAGCGGTGCTACCTTTGTCTTCGCGCAGACTAGAATGATGCGTGTTCCTGTCTGCGGCGAATGCGTCTTCAGATAAACAGCTGCTGCCATTGCGAGCTGTGAAGCGTCAGAGAAGCCATGGATTTCTGCTGACGTTGTGGCGGTACAGTTGATCCATCTTGGTATAGTCAGTGACGGAATTTCGGCAAGTTCCGTCTTGAAGGCAATCCACTTGAGCCGAATTCGCTCAGTCAAGTGGTCGTCCCAGCCAAGTTTTTCCAACCAAAGCTCCTGCAATAATACCTTGGCGCGAATTATCAGCGGTGCGATTAAGCCAAGAGGATCAAAGATTTGGGCGATCTCCGAAAGTATCATGCGTTTCGTCAGATAACTGGATGAAGTCGGCGGCTTGATCTGAAATTGCAGTGTATCAGTATGCGGCGACCAGTGGAGTCCGAGGAGCTTGGTGCTGTCCTCTGTGTCGTTGAGAGACAGGCTAGGTTTCGCTTCCACGCTAGATTTCTGAAGCAGACTGCGAGTATTGCTACTCCACTTGGCCAGGGGGAATCCGCCCGCCTGGCACAAGCCAGTCAGCTGATCTGCGGTTTCTTGAAGTTCGGCGATGTTGTCGGCACCTCCGAATATATCGTCCACGTAACGTCCATATGTGAGCGGGTTGACAGCGAGTGGGAACTTGTGTCCTTCATCTGCCAACAGTTGAAGAAGTACGCGGACTGCGAGGAACGGGGCTGGACGAGTACCGTACGTGACAGTTGTAAGCTGGTACGAGGTTATGTTCTGCTGCTCGTCCACCCAGAGTATGCGCTGTAAATCCCAATCTCGTTGGTCGACCAGGATTTGGCGGAACATCTTCGTGATGTCAGTGGCAAATATGAAGCGGTGTCTGCGGATCCACAGCAGCACGTCCATGATATCAATCTGAAGCTTAGCTCCAGTGTGTAAGATATCATTGAGGGACACTCCTGTCGGCGTTGCTCGAGATCCATTGAACACAACTCGCAGTTTGGTGGTGGTACTGCTTTCTTTAAGAACTCCATGGTGCGGAAGGTAATAGGTTGGAGTTGTAGTTGGCGTGTCTGGTGCTCTGGTCATGTGCCCAAGTTGCTCATATTCTTGTAAGAAGTTCATGTATAGTTGGCGGTACGTGCCATCCTTGGCAAGACGTCTGAGCAGATGGCGGAGGCAAGCATGGGCAGTATGGAATGAATCTCCAAGTTGTGCGGGGGCAGATCTCAGTGGCAGTCTGACAACGTACCTGCCAGCAGCGGTTCTGGTATGTGTTGCTTGGAAGTGAAGTTCACAAGCACGTTCATCTGCTGTGGATTCTGGTGTGTTAGATGACGTTGGTACTTCTTCTTGTATCCAAAAGCGGGTCAACAATTCTTGAAGGTCCTGTTGTTGTTGGTCAACAGATATTTGGTAAGACTGACTTGCCTGGTTGCGGTGCGAAGAGGTTGGGCCCAGCACTATCCATCCAAATATTGTGCGTTGGGCTACAGGCAGGTCAGCGGACTCCTTTACCACCTCAGGTTGTAGTATTATCCCATAATGGTCAGCGCCCAGGAGTATGTCGATGGGGCCTGGTGTCATGAATTGCGGATCAGCCAATTGTAGATGTTTCAAGTGGCTCCATGAGGTGTTTGGAATATCCGTGGATGGTATTGTGCCTGTCAGTTCCTTCAAGATGTGTGCGGTGACTTGGATAGCTTCATGCGTGTATGCGGATTTCAGTGTTAGGTGCACTACGCCTCTGGTGGTTCCAGCACTTGCATTGCCAATGCCTCGGATGGCAACTGAGGCATGGTTTCTTGCCAATTTACACTGGCGTACAGCGGTTTCAGATATGAACGTCAGCTCAGACCCAGGATCCAAGAGCAATCTGACTTGGTGAGTTCTGAGTGGCGTAACTATGGCGGCAAGGCTGGTTGCTAGCAGAACTATAGGACGGATATAGTTAGGTAAGGAATGGTTGGCACAATTGTCCTGGGAAACGTCTCCCGATGGCTGAGAAGGCGAGACCCTCAACTCTCCTGGTGCCGAAGCACCATGTGCCAAGGTCGTCTCATCCCAGACACCAGAATTAGTTGTCCTGTTGGACTGTGCGGCGTAGGCAGGTGTGGATTTTGACAGGTGTAGGTTATGTTTGTTGGTTGGCGGGTTTGGTACTGCGGATTGGAGGTAAAGCGGTGTAGAAGTGGTCAGCGGTGAGGTAGAGGAGTGAAGAGGTAAAGCGGAGCGTGGAAGCGTGGATTCTCAATGTTTGGCAGCGGAGGAAGCGGATTCTGGGGTTATGGGATGCAAGTATGTGTGGTGCCTTGCACCACACACCCTGCAGCCCTGCGTGGACTTGCACCAGTTCAAGCCGTGGTTGCCCAGACAGTTGGGGCATAACCTCAGCTGCTGGGCAGTGGTACGGCGTTGTTCTGGAGTCATTTTTAGGAAGGCGGGACACCTAGCCACGTAGTGGATTTCTCCACATACGTGACAAGGGGGAATCTGCGGTGCAGGGATGGAGGAGCTGGAGACGGCGGTACTGGTGGATGGAGTTGGCGGTGCGGAGGTAGTAGGCGGTTTGGTGGAACCCTGGGACCTTGGCGGAACTGTGGAGGTTAGTGGAGCAGGAGCAGGAGCCACTGCTACCGCAGCCAACACATTGGCCTTGGTGGCCTTGAGTCGGCTGGCGGCAGAGTAGCTCTTCTGCTGGGAGGCGGATTTGGCGGTGGTAGAGGAAGCGGGTGAGGGGTCGGCGGAGGCCAACCTCTCCAAAGTCCTGACCTTGGTGGCCAGGAAGTTGAAGAGGTCGGACAATGCGGGGCACTCGGTGGTCGAACCCAAGTGGTTCTCCCACGACTCCCGGAGACCCTGGTCCATTTTGAGGGTTACGAGGTGGACTACCATGAGGTCCCAGTGTTCCACCGGGTAGGAGAGGGATCGGAGGCAGTTGAGGACTGAGGATACGGTTGTGGTCAGGTGTTCGATTTGGTCTGCGGATCTGGGGGTTAGTGGTTTCAGGTTGTATAGGCGGTCGAGGGGAGCGGAGACGAGGTGGCGTTTGTTTTCGTACCTGGCAGTCAGAGCCTGCCAGGCCGATGAGAACATTTCAGAGGAGACAGGTAAAGCGGAAACTAGTTGTAGTGCGGGGCCGGAGAGGGTGGTTTTGAGGTAGTGCATGCGTTCGATATCGGATAAGGAGGTGTTGTGGATTACTATGGAGCGGAACATATCGCGGTAAGGAGGCCAGGAGGGGTAGTCCCCGTGGAAGGTAGGGAGCTGAAGTTCGGGGAGTAAGCGGGGAGCGGTACGAGGAGCGGAGGAGGTAGAGGCGGAAGCAGCGGAGGCGGTACCGGCGGCGACGTGGGCTACCTCGAGTTGCCTGAGGAAGGTCTTAACCCTCAGGTAGACCTCGAAGGCGTCCGAGTAGGCGGTTCCGTCCAGGTAGTCTAGGGCCTGCACCTTCTCCAGCGCCACCAGCTCCTCGATGGCGTTGTGGGTTTCGCCGAACGTGTCCCACAGCGTCTCGAGGCTCTCCTGGTGTGAGAGGATGTAGGGCAGCGATTTGCGGGAGGTTTCGGCGGACTCCTTCAGCGTCTTCTCGATCCTCTCGAGGAGCTTATGGTGGGTGGCCTGGCGGGCCACTCGGCGAAGGAGTTTGGCGGAGGCCAGCTTAGGCGGTTTCGGCGAGGTCGGACGTGCGGGTTTCGGCGCTACTGTGATGGCGGAAGTGGCGGCGGTTTCCGAGGACGGAACTATCAGCGTGGCGACCTGAAGCCGAAGGTTCTCGACCTCAGGCGTCACACATGGTGATGGCGGAGCGGAATCGGAAATGGCGGCGGGGAGTTTCTGCTCCTTGGCGGGGTCCGGCGGATTCTCCTCCTTGCCCTTCATGGCTCTCCTCTGCGTTTTGCGGGTAATCTGGTATGGATGTGTAAGCCGCGGGAGTTAGAAGAAGCGGGGTATAACAAGGAAACGTTAGAAGCGGGGATAGATAGGCCACGAGGCACGCGGATAATGGCGGCGAGGAAATGAAGTGGAACAAAGAAGATTTGGGACTAGACTGAATCCGGCTCGAAGGACCAAAAATGTTTTGCGGGGAATGCGGGACTCTGGATCCAGGCTAGTCGGGAAAGCAAATAGAAAGATAGGAGGAGTTCTGATATAAAGGTGTTTATTGAAATTACCTTGAGGCGGGTCAAATACTCGCCGTAAGGAATTGTGCTGGCGGTATTCCTTGGGGCCGGTGGCAAAAGGCACCACTCGGTCCGATCACAGTTCACAGTACAATAGTAGTTTAAGCGGTACAATCGCGTTAATTCGCGGTTCGGTTAACAAGGTTCGAGGTTCAGATCGACACACAATCAAAGCTTTGCTCACAAGGGACGCGTCCGTCCCTTGAGTCGAAGACACAGTTATGGCGGAACAAGGAAGCCGGCCGGAGAAGAAGCGCAAGTTCTTCACGCTTCCGCGGGGGAGCGTCCCGTGGCTGCGTTCATTGGTGGAATCTCTGCGGATCGATAGGCGGATCGATCATCTTGTAGTCGGCTACGGGGCCGAATGCGCATGACTAGATAAGTCTTACAATACTAGATAACATAGCTTAAATCTAGGGGGCCAATAGGGCGATGATTCCTGAACAGTTGACGAGAAAATCGCGAGCATTCCCAAATCCTGATCTCGTGTTTTTTGGACTCCAGAACCGTGTTTGTGCATTTCTCATGACTAATTCCGACGTAAAACGACGCGAGGAACACGTTGGAAGCGACAGAATTGCGATCCGAGAAACCTTTGACGAGAAAATCGCGAGCACTTCCAAATCCCGATCTCGTGTTTTTTGAACTCCAGAACCGTGTTTGTGCATTTCTCAAGACTAATTCCGACGTAAAATGACACGAGGAATACGTTGGATGCGACAGAATTGCGATCCGAGAAACCCTTGACGAGAAAATCGCGAGCATTCCCAAAACCTGAATTCGTGTTTTTTGGACTCCAGAACCGTGTTTGTGCATTTCTCAAGACTAATTCCGACGTAAAATGGCACGAGGAATACGTTGGAAGCGACAGAATTGCGATCCGACAAACCCTTGACGAGAAAATCGCGAGCATTCCCAAAACCTGAATTCGTGTTTTTTGGACTCCAGAACCGTGTTTGTGCGTTTCTCATGACTAATTCCGACGTAAAACGACGCGAGGAACACGTTGGAAGCGACAGAATTGCGATCCGAGAAACCTTTGACGAGAAAATCGCGAGCATTTCAAAATCCCGATCTCGTGTTTTTGAACTCCAGAACCGTGTTTGTGCATTTCTCAAGACTAATTCCGACGTAAAATGACACGAGGAATACGTTGGAAGCGACAGAATTGCGTTCCGAGCAACCGTTGACGAGAAAATCGCGAGCATTCCCAAATACTGATCTCGTGTTTTTTGGACTCCAGAACCGTGTTTGTGCATTTCTCAAGACTAATTCCGACGTAAAATGGCACGAGGAATACGTTGAAAGCGACAGAATTTCGTTCCGAGCAACCGTTGACGAGAAAATCGCGAGCATTCCCAAATCCTGATCTCGTGTTTTTTGGACTGCAGAACCGTGTTTGTGCATTTCTCAAGACTAATTCCGACGTAAAATGGCACGAGGAATACGTTGGAAGCGACAGAATTGCGATCCGAGAAACCCTTGACGAGAAAATCGCGAGCATTCCCAAAACCTGAATTCGTGTTTTTTGGACTCCAGAACCGTGTTTGTGCGTTTCTCATGACTAATTCCGACGTAAAACGACGCGAGGAACACGTTGGAAGCGACAGAATTGCGATCCGAGAAACCTTTGACGAGAAAATCGCGAGGATTTCCAAATCCCGATCTCGTGTTTTTTGAACTCCAGAACCGTGTTTGTGCATTTCTCAAGACTAATTTCGACGTAAAATGGCACGAGGAATACGTTGGAAGCGACAGAATTGCGATCCGAGAAACCTTTGACGAGAAAATCGCGAGCATTCCCAAATCCTGATCTCGTGTTTTTTGAACTCCAGAACCGTGTTTGTGCATTTCTCAAGACTAATTCCGACGTAAAATGACACGAGGAATACGTTGGAAGCGACTGAATTGCGATCCGAGAAACCGTTGACGAGAAAATCGCGAGCATTCCGAAAACCTGAATTCGTGTTTTTTGGACTCCAGAACCGTGTTTGTGCATTTCTCATGACTAATTCCGACGTAAAACGACGCGAGGAACACGTTGGAAGCGACAGAATTGCGATCCGAGAAACCTTTGACGAGAAAATCGCGAGCATTTCCAAATCCCGATCTCGTGTTTTTTGAACTCCAGAACCGTGTTTGTGCATTTCTCAAGACTAATTCCGACGTAAAATGACACGAGGAATACGTTGGAAGCGACAGAATTGTGTTCCGAGCAACCGTTGACGAGAAAATCGCGAGCATTCCCAAATCCTGATCTCGTGTTTTTTGGACTCCAGAACCGTGTTTGTGCATTTCTCAAGACTAATTCCGACGTAAAATGACACGAGGAATACGTTGGAAGCGACAGAATTGCGTTCCGAGCAACCGTTGACGAGAAAATCGCGAGCATTCCCAAATCCTGATCTCGTGTTTTTTGAACTCCAGAACCGTGTTTGTGCATTTCTCAAGACTAATTCCGACGTAAAATGGCACGAGGAATACGTTGGAAGCGACAGAATTGCGATCCGACAAACCCTTGACGAGAAAATCGTGAGCATTCCCAAAACCTGAATTCGTGTTTTTTGGACTCCAGAACCGTGTTTGTGCGTTTCTCATGACTAATTCCGACGTAAAACGACGCGTGGAACACGTCGGAAGCGACAGAATTGCGATCCGAGAAACCTTTGACGAGAAAATCGCGAGCATTTCAAAATCCCGATCTCGTGTTTTTGAACTCCAGAACCGTGTTTGTGCATTTCTCAAGACTAATTCCGACGTAAAATGACACGAGGAATACGTTGGAAGCGACAGAATTGCGTTCCGAGCAACCGTTGACGAGAAAATCGCGAGCATTCCCAAATCCTGATCTCGTGTTTTTTGAACTCCAGAACCGTGTTTGTGCATTTCTCAAGACTAATTCCGACGTAAAATGACACGAGGAATACGTTGAAAGCGACAGAATTGCGTTCCGAGCAACCGTTGACGAGAAAATCGCGAGCATTCCCAAATCCTGATCTCGTGTTTTTTGGACTCCAGAACCGTGTTTGTGCATTTCTCAAGACTAATTCCGACGTAAAATGGCACGAGGAATACGTTGAAAGCGACAGAATTTCGTTCCGAGCAACCGTTGACGAGAAAATCGCGAGCATTCCCAAATCCTGATCTCGTGTTTTTTGGACTGCAGAACCGTGTTTGTGCATTTCTCAAGACTAATTCCGACGTAAAATGGCACGAGGAATACGTTGGAAGCGACAGAATTGCGTTCCGAGCAACCGTTGACGAGAAAATCGCGAGCATTCCCAAATCCTGATCTCGTGTTTTTTGAACTCCAGAACCGTGTTTGTGCATTTCTCAAGACTAATTCCGACGTAAAATGGCACGAGGAATACGTTGGAAGCGACAGAATTGCGATCCGAGAAACCCTTGACGAGAAAATCGCGAGCATTCCCAAAACCTGAATTCGTGTTTTTTGGACTCCAGAACCGTGTTTGTGCGTTTCTCATGACTAATTCCGACGTAAAACGACGCGAGGAACACGTTGGAAGCGACAGAATTGCGATCCGAGAAACCTTTAACGAGAAAATCGCGAGGATTTCCAAATCCCGATCTCGTGTTTTTTGAACTCCAGAACCGTGTTTGTGCATTTCTCAAGACTAATTCCGACCTAAAATGGCACGAGGAATACGTTGGAAGCGACAGAATTGCGATCCGAGAAACCTTTGACGAGAAAATCGCGAGCATTCCCAAATCCTGATCTCGTGTTTTTTGAACTCCAGAACCGTGTTTGTGCATTTCTCAAGACTAATTCCGACGTAAAATGACACGAGGAATACGTTGGAAGCGACTGAATTGCGATCCGAGAAACCGTTGACGAGAAAATCGCGAGCATTCCGAAAACCTGAATTCGTGTTTTTTGGACTCCAGAACCGTGTTTGTGCATTTCTCATGACTAATTCCGACGTAAAACGACGCGAGGAACACGTTGGAAGCGACAGAATTGCGATCCGAGAAACCTTTGACGAGAAAATCGCGAGCATTTCCAAATCCCGATCTCGTGTTTTTTGAACTCCAGAACCGTGTTTGTGCATTTCTCAAGACTAATTCCGACGTAAAATGACACGAGGAATACGTTGGAAGCGACAGAATTGTGTTCCGAGCAACCGTTGACGAGAAAATCGCGAGCATTCCCAAATCCTGATCTCGTGTTTTTTGAACTCCAGAACCGTGTTTGTGCATTTCTTAAGACTAATTCCGACGAAAAATGACACGAGGAATACGTTGGAAGCGACAGAATTGCGATCCGAGCAACCGTTGACGAGAAAATCGCGAGCATTACCAAAAGCTGATCTCGTGCTTTTGGAAATCCAGAAATGCTTGCGTGCATTTCTCATGACTATTTCCGACGTAAAATGACGCGAGGAACACGTTGGAAGCGACAGAATTGCGTTCCGAGCAACCGTTGACGAGAAAATCGCGAGCATTCCCAAATCCTGATCTCGTGTTTTTTGAACTCCAGAACCGTGTTTGTGCATTTCTCAAGACTAATTCCGACGTAAAATGACACGAGGAATACGTTGGAAGCGACAGAATTGCGATCCGAGAAACCGTTGGCGAGAAAATCGCGAGCATTCCCAAAACCTGAATTCGTGTTTTTTGGACTCCAGAACCGTGTTTGTGCATTTCTCATGACTAATTCCGACGTAAAACGACGCGAGGAACACGTTGGAAGCGACAGAATTGCGATCCGAGAAACCTTTGACGAGAAAATCGCGAGCATTTCCAAATCCCGATCTCGTGTTTTTTGAACTCCAGAACCGTGTTTGTGCATTTCTCAAGACTAATTCCGACGTAAAATGACACGAGGAATACGTTGAAAGCGACAGAATTGCGTTCCGAGCAACCGTTGACGAGAAAATCGCGAGCATTCCCAAATCCTGATCTCGTGTTTTTTGGACTCCAGAACCGTGTTTGTGCATTTCTCAAGACTAATTCCGACGTAAAATGGCACGAGGAATACGTTGGAAGTGACAGAATTGCGTTCCGAGCAACCGTTGACGAGAAAATCGCGAGCATTCCCAAATCCTGATCTCGTGTTTTTTGAAATCCAGAAATGCTTGCGTGCATTTCTCATGACTATTTCCGACGTAAAATGACGCGAGGAACACGTTGGAAGCGACAGAATTGCGATCCGAGCAACCGTTGACGAGAAAATCACGAGCATTCCCAAATCCTGATCTCGTGTTTTTTGAACTCCAGAACCGTGTTTGTGCATTTCTCAAGACTAATTCCGACGTAAAATGGCACGAGGAATACGTTGGAAGCGACAGAATTGCGATCCGAGAAACCCTTGACGAGAAAATCGCGAGCATTCCCAAAACCTGAATTCGTGTTTTTTGGACTCCAGAACCGTGTTTGTGCGTTTCTCATGACTAATTCCGACGTAAAACGACGCGAGGAACACGTTGGAAGCGACAGAATTGCGATCCGAGAAACCTTTGACGAGAAAATCGCGAGCATTTCCAAATCCCGATCTCGTGTTTTTTGAACTCCAGAACCGTGTTTGTGCATTTCTCAAGACTAATTCCGACGTAAAATGACACGAGGAATACGTTGAAAGCGACAGAATTGCGTTCCGAGCAACCGTTGACGAGAAAATCGCGAGCATTCCCAAATCCTGATCTCGTGTTTTTTGGACTCCAGAACCGTGTTTGTGCATTTCTCAAGACTAATTCCGACGTAAAATGACACGAGGAATACGTTGAAAGCGACAGAATTGCGTTCCGAGCAACCGTTGACGAGAAAATCGCGAGCATTCCCAAATCCTGATCTCGTGTTTTTTGTACTGCAGAACCGTGTTTGTGCATTTCTCAAGACTAATTCCGACGTAAAATGGCACGAGGAATACGTTGGAAGCGACAGAATTGCGTTCCGAGCAACCGTTGACGAGAAAATCGCGAGCATTCCCAAAACCTGATCTCGTGTTTTTTGAACTCCAGAACCGTGTTTGTGCATTTCTTAAGACTAATTCCGACGAAAAATGACACGAGGAATACGTTGGAAGCGACAGAATTGCGATCCGAGAAACCTTTGACGAGAAAATCGCGAGCATTTCCAAATCCCGATCTCGTGTTTTTTGAACTCCAGAACCGTGTTTGTGCATTTCTCAAGACTAATTCCGACGTAAAATGACACGAGGAATACGTTGAAAGCGACAGAATTGCGTTCCGAGCAACCGTTGACGAGAAAATCGCGAGCATTCCCAAATCCTGATCTCGTGTTTTTTGGACTCCAGAACCGTGTTTGTGCATTTCTCAAGACTAATTCCGACGTAAAATGACACGAGGAATACGTTGAAAGCGACAGAATTGCGTTCCGAGCAACCGTTGACGAGAAAATCGCGAGCATTCCCAAATCCTGATCTCGTGTTTTTTGTACTGCAGAACCGTGTTTGTGCATTTCTCAAGACTAATTCCGACGTAAAATGGCACGAGGAATACGTTGGAAGCGACAGAATTGCGTTCCGAGCAACCGTTGACGAGAAAATCGCGAGCATTCCCAAAACCTGAATTCGTGTTTTTTGGACTCCAGAACCGTGTTTGTGCATTTCTCAAGACTAATTCCGACGTAAAATGGCACGAGGAATACGTTGGAAGTGACAGAATTGCGTTCCGAGCAACCGTTGACGAGAAAATCGCGAGCATTCCCAAATCCTGATCTCGTGTTTTTTGAACTCCAGAACCGTGTTTGTGCATTTCTCAAGACTAATTCCGACGTAAAATGACACGAGGAATACGTTGGAAGCGACAGAATTGCGATCCGAGAAACCGTTGACGAGAAAATCGCGAGCATTCCCAAAACCTGATCTCGTGTTTTTTGGACTCCAGAACCGTGTTTGTGCATTTCTCATGACTAATTCCCTCGTAAAACGACGCGAGGAACACGTTGGAAGCGACAGAATTGCGATCCGAGAAACCTTTGACGAGAAAATCGCGAGCACTTCCAAATCCCGATCTCGTGTTTTTTGAACTCCAGAACCGTGTTTGTGCATTTCTCAAGACTAATTCCGACGTAAAATGACACGAGGAATACGTTGGAAGCGACAGAATTGCGATCCGAGAAACCCTTGACGAGAAAATCGCGAGCATTCCCAAAACCTGAATTCGTGTTTTTTGGACTCCAGAACCGTGTTTGTGCATTTCTCAAGACTAATTCCGACGTAAAATGACACGAGGAATACGTTGAAAGCGACAGAATTGCGTTCCGAGCAACCGTTGACGAGAAAATCGCGAGCATTCCCAAATCCTGATCTCGTGTTTTTTGGACTCCAGAACCGTGTTTGTGCATTTCTCAAGACTAATTCCGACGTAAAATAGCACGAGGAATACGTTGGAAGCGACAGAATTGCGTTCCGAGCAACCGTTGACGAGAAAATCGCGAGCATTCCCAAATCCTGAATTCGTGTTTTTTGGACTCCAGAACCGTGTTTGTGCATTTCTCATGACTAATTCCGACGTAAAACGACGCGAGGGACACGTTGGAAGCGACAGAATTGCGATCCGAGAAACCTTTGACGAGAAAATCGCGAGCATTTCCAAATCCCGATCTCGTGTTTTTTGAACTCCAGAACCGTGTTTGTGCATTTCTCAAGACTAATTCCGACGTAAAATGACACGAGGAATACGTTGGAAGCGACAGAATTGCGATCCGAGAAACCGTTGACGAGAAAATCGCGAGCATTCCCAAAACCTGATCTCGTGTTTTTTGGACTCCAGAACCGTGTTTGTGCATTTCTCATGACTAATTCCGACGTAAAACGACGCGAGGAACACGTTGGAAGCGACAGAATTGCGATCCGAGAAACCTTTGACGAGAAAATCGCGAGCACTTCCAAAACCTGAATTCGTGTTTTTTGGACTCCAGAACCGTGTTTGTGCATTTCTCAAGACTAATTCCGACGTAAAATGGCACGAGGAATACGTTGGAAGCGACAGAATTGCGATCCGACAAACCCTTGACGAGAAAATCGCGAGCATTCCCAAAACCTGAATTCGTGTTTTTTGGACTCCAGAACCGTGTTTGTGCGTTTCTCATGACTAATTCCGACGTAAAACGACGCGAGGAACACGTTGAAAGCGACAGAATTGCGTTCCGAGCAACCGTTGACGAGAAAATCGCGAGCATTCCCAAATCCTGATCTCGTGTTTTTTGGACTCCAGAACCGTGTTTGTGCATTTCTCAAGACTAATTCCGACGTAAAATGACACGAGGAATACGTTGAAAGCGACAGAATTGCGTTCCGAGCAACCGTTGACGAGAAAATCGCGAGCATTCCCAAATCCTGATCTCGTGTTTTTTGTACTGCAGAACCGTGTTTGTGCATTTCTCAAGACTAATTCCGACGTAAAATGGCACGAGGAATACGTTGGAAGCGACAGAATTGCGTTCCGAGCAACCGTTGACGAGAAAATCGCGAGCATTCCCAAAACCTGATCTCGTGTTTTTTGAACTCCAGAACCGTGTTTGTGCATTTCTTAAGACTAATTCCGACGAAAAATGACACGAGGAATACGTTGGAAGCGACAGAATTGCGATCCGAGAAACCTTTGACGAGAAAATCGCGAGCATTTCCAAATCCCGATCTCGTGTTTTTTGAACTCCAGAACCGTGTTTGTGCATTTCTCAAGACTAATTCCGACGTAAAATGACACGAGGAATACGTTGAAAGCGACAGAATTGCGTTCCGAGCAACCGTTGACGAGAAAATCGCGAGCATTCCCAAATCCTGATCTCGTGTTTTTTGGACTCCAGAACCGTGTTTGTGCATTTCTCAAGACTAATTCCGACGTAAAATGACACGAGGAATACGTTGAAAGCGACAGAATTGCGTTCCGAGCAACCGTTGACGAGAAAATCGCGAGCATTCCCAAATCCTGATCTCGTGTTTTTTGTACTGCAGAACCGTGTTTGTGCATTTCTCAAGACTAATTCCGACGTAAAATGGCACGAGGAATACGTTGGAAGCGACAGAATTGCGTTCCGAGCAACCGTTGACGAGAAAATCGCGAGCATTCCCAAAACCTGAATTCGTGTTTTTTGAACTCCAGAACCGTGTTTGTGCATTTCTTAAGACTAATTCCGACGAAAAATGACACGAGGAATACGTTGGAAGCGACAGAATTGCGATCCGAGAAACCTTTGACGAGAAAATCGCGAGCATTTCCAAATCCCGATCTCGTGTTTTTTGAACTCCAGAACCGTGTTTGTGCATTTCTCAAGACTAATTCCGACGTAAAATGACACGAGGAATACGTTGAAAGCGACAGAATTGCGTTCCGAGCAACCGTTGACGAGAAAATCGCGAGCATTCCCAAATCCTGATCTCGTGTTTTTTGGACTCCAGAACCGTGTTTGTGCATTTCTCAAGACTAATTCCGACGTAAAATGACACGAGGAATACGTTGAAAGCGACAGAATTGCGTTCCGAGCAACCGTTGACGAGAAAATCGCGAGCATTCCCAAATCCTGATCTCGTGTTTTTTGTACTGCAGAACCGTGTTTGTGCATTTCTCAAGACTAATTCCGACGTAAAATGGCACGAGGAATACGTTGGAAGCGACAGAATTGCGTTCCGAGCAACCGTTGACGAGAAAATCGCGAGCATTCCCAAAACCTGAATTCGTGTTTTTTGGACTCCAGAACCGTGTTTGTGCATTTCTCAAGACTAATTCCGACGTAAAATGGCACGAGGAATACGTTGGAAGTGACAGAATTGCGTTCCGAGCAACCGTTGACGAGAAAATCGCGAGCATTCCCAAATCCTGATCTCGTGTTTTTTGAACTCCAGAACCGTGTTTGTGCATTTCTCAAGACTAATTCCGACGTAAAATGACACGAGGAATACGTTGGAAGCGACAGAATTGCGATCCGAGAAACCGTTGACGAGAAAATCGCGAGCATTCCCAAAACCTGATCTCGTGTTTTTTGGACTCCAGAACCGTGTTTGTGCATTTCTCATGACTAATTCCCTCGTAAAACGACGCGAGGAACACGTTGGAAGCGACAGAATTGCGATCCGAGAAACCTTTGACGAGAAAATCGCGAGCACTTCCAAATCCCGATCTCGTGTTTTTTGAACTCCAGAACCGTGTTTGTGCATTTCTCAAGACTAATTCCGACGTAAAATGGCACGAGGAATACGTTGGAAGCGACAGAATTGCGATCCGACAAACCCTTGACGAGAAAATCGCGAGCATTCCCAAAACCTGAATTCGTGTTTTTTGGACTCCAGAACCGTGTTTGTGCGTTTCTCATGACTAATTCCGACGTAAAACGACGCGAGGAACACGTTGAAAGCGACAGAATTGCGTTCCGAGCAACCGTTGACGAGAAAATCGCGAGCATTCCCAAATCCTGATCTCGTGTTTTTTGGACTCCAGAACCGTGTTTGTGCATTTCTCAAGACTAATTCCGACGTAAAATGACACGAGGAATACGTTGAAAGCGACAGAATTGCGTTCCGAGCAACCGTTGACGAGAAAATCGCGAGCATTCCCAAATCCTGATCTCGTGTTTTTTGTACTGCAGAACCGTGTTTGTGCATTTCTCAAGACTAATTCCGACGTAAAATGGCACGAGGAATACGTTGGAAGCGACAGAATTGCGTTCCGAGCAACCGTTGACGAGAAAATCGCGAGCATTCCCAAAACCTGATCTCGTGTTTTTTGAACTCCAGAACCGTGTTTGTGCATTTCTTAAGACTAATTCCGACGAAAAATGACACGAGGAATACGTTGGAAGCGACAGAATTGCGATCCGAGAAACCTTTGACGAGAAAATCGCGAGCATTTCCAAATCCCGATCTCGTGTTTTTTGAACTCCAGAACCGTGTTTGTGCATTTCTCAAGACTAATTCCGACGTAAAATGACACGAGGAATACGTTGAAAGCGACAGAATTGCGTTCCGAGCAACCGTTGACGAGAAAATCGCGAGCATTCCCAAATCCTGATCTCGTGTTTTTTGGACTCCAGAACCGTGTTTGTGCATTTCTCAAGACTAATTCCGACGTAAAATGACACGAGGAATACGTTGAAAGCGACAGAATTGCGTTCCGAGCAACCGTTGACGAGAAAATCGCGAGCATTCCCAAATCCTGATCTCGTGTTTTTTGTACTGCAGAACCGTGTTTGTGCATTTCTCAAGACTAATTCCGACGTAAAATGGCACGAGGAATACGTTGGAAGCGACAGAATTGCGTTCCGAGCAACCGTTGACGAGAAAATCGCGAGCATTCCCAAAACCTGAATTCGTGTTTTTTGAACTCCAGAACCGTGTTTGTGCATTTCTTAAGACTAATTCCGACGAAAAATGACACGAGGAATACGTTGGAAGCGACAGAATTGCGATCCGAGAAACCTTTGACGAGAAAATCGCGAGCATTTCCAAATCCCGATCTCGTGTTTTTTGAACTCCAGAACCGTGTTTGTGCATTTCTCAAGACTAATTCCGACGTAAAATGACACGAGGAATACGTTGAAAGCGACAGAATTGCGTTCCGAGCAACCGTTGACGAGAAAATCGCGAGCATTCCCAAATCCTGATCTCGTGTTTTTTGGACTCCAGAACCGTGTTTGTGCATTTCTCAAGACTAATTCCGACGTAAAATGACACGAGGAATACGTTGAAAGCGACAGAATTGCGTTCCGAGCAACCGTTGACGAGAAAATCGCGAGCATTCCCAAATCCTGATCTCGTGTTTTTTGTACTGCAGAACCGTGTTTGTGCATTTCTCAAGACTAATTCCGACGTAAAATGGCACGAGGAATACGTTGGAAGCGACAGAATTGCGTTCCGAGCAACCGTTGACGAGAAAATCGCGAGCATTCCCAAAACCTGAATTCGTGTTTTTTGGACTCCAGAACCGTGTTTGTGCATTTCTCAAGACTAATTCCGACGTAAAATGGCACGAGGAATACGTTGGAAGTGACAGAATTGCGTTCCGAGCAACCGTTGACGAGAAAATCGCGAGCATTCCCAAATCCTGATCTCGTGTTTTTTGAACTCCAGAACCGTGTTTGTGCATTTCTCAAGACTAATTCCGACGTAAAATGACACGAGGAATACGTTGGAAGCGACAGAATTGCGATCCGAGAAACCGTTGACGAGAAAATCGCGAGCATTCCCAAAACCTGATCTCGTGTTTTTTGGACTCCAGAACCGTGTTTGTGCATTTCTCATGACTAATTCCCTCGTAAAACGACGCGAGGAACACGTTGGAAGCGACAGAATTGCGATCCGAGAAACCTTTGACGAGAAAATCGCGAGCACTTCCAAATCCCGATCTCGTGTTTTTTGAACTCCAGAACCGTGTTTGTGCATTTCTCAAGACTAATTCCGACGTAAAATGACACGAGGAATACGTTGGAAGCGACAGAATTGCGATCCGAGAAACCCTTGACGAGAAAATCGCGAGCATTCCCAAAACCTGAATTCGTGTTTTTTGGACTCCAGAACCGTGTTTGTGCATTTCTCAAGACTAATTCCGACGTAAAATGACACGAGGAATACGTTGAAAGCGACAGAATTGCGTTCCGAGCAACCGTTGACGAGAAAATCGCGAGCATTCCCAAATCCTGATCTCGTGTTTTTTGGACTCCAGAACCGTGTTTGTGCATTTCTCAAGACTAATTCCGACGTAAAATAGCACGAGGAATACGTTGGAAGCGACAGAATTGCGTTCCGAGCAACCGTTGACGAGAAAATCGCGAGCATTCCCAAATCCTGAATTCGTGTTTTTTGGACTCCAGAACCGTGTTTGTGCATTTCTCATGACTAATTCCGACGTAAAACGACGCGAGGGACACGTTGGAAGCGACAGAATTGCGATCCGAGAAACCTTTGACGAGAAAATCGCGAGCATTTCCAAATCCCGATCTCGTGTTTTTTGAACTCCAGAACCGTGTTTGTGCATTTCTCAAGACTAATTCCGACGTAAAATGACACGAGGAATACGTTGGAAGCGACAGAATTGCGATCCGAGAAACCGTTGACGAGAAAATCGCGAGCATTCCCAAAACCTGATCTCGTGTTTTTTGGACTCCAGAACCGTGTTTGTGCATTTCTCATGACTAATTCCGACGTAAAACGACGCGAGGAACACGTTGGAAGCGACAGAATTGCGATCCGAGAAACCTTTGACGAGAAAATCGCGAGCACTTCCAAATCCCGATCTCGTGTTTTTTGAACTCCAGAACCGTGTTTGTGCATTTCTCAAGACTAATTCCGACGTAAAATGACACGAGGAATACGTTGGAAGCGACAGAATTGCGATCCGAGAAACCCTTGACGAGAAAATCGCGAGCATTCCCAAAACATGAATTCGTGTTTTTTGGACTCCAGAACCGTGTTTGTGCATTTCTCAAGACTAATTCCGACGTAAAATGGCACGAGGAATACGTTGGAAGCGACAGAATTGCGATCCGACAAACCCTTCACGAGAAAATCGCGAGCATTCCCAAAACCTGAATTCGTGTTTTTTGGACTCCAGAACCGTGTTTGTGCGTTTCTCATGACTAATTCCGACGTAAAACGACGCGAGGAACACGTTGGAAGCGACAGAATTGCGATCCGAGAAACCTTTGACGAGAAAATCGCGAGCATTTCAAAATCCCGAACTCGTGTTTTTGAACTCCAGAACCGTGTTTGTGCATTTCTCAAGACTAATTCCGACGTAAAATGACACGAGGAATACGTTGGAAGCGACAGAATTGCGTTCCGAGCAACCGTTGACGAGAAAATCGCGAGCATTCCCAAATCCTGATCTCGTGTTTTTTGAACTCCAGAACCGTGTTTGTGCATTTCTCAAGACTAATTCCGACGTAAAATGACACGAGGAATACGTTGAAAGCGACAGAATTGCGTTCCGAGCAACCGTTGACGAGAAAATCGCGAGCATTCCCAAATACTGATCTCGTGTTTTTTGGACTCCAGAACCGTGTTTGTGCATTTCTCAAGACTAATTCCGACGTAAAATGGCACGAGGAATACGTTGAAAGCGACAGAATTTCGTTCCGAGCAACCGTTGACGAGAAAATCGCGAGCATTCCCAAATCCTGATCTCGTGTTTTTTGGACTGCAGAACCGTGTTTGTGCATTTCTCAAGACTAATTCCGACGTAAAATGGCACGAGGAATACGTTGGAAGCGACAGAATTGCGATCCGAGAAACCTTTGACGAGAAAATCGCGAGCATTCCCAAATCCTGATCTCGTGTTTTTTGAACTCCAGAACCGTGTTTGTGCATTTCTCAAGACTAATTCCGACGTAAAATGACACGAGGAATACGTTGGAAGCGACTGAATTGCGATCCGAGAAACCGTTGACGAGAAAATCGCGAGCATTCCCAAAACCTGAATTCGTGTTTTTTGGACTCCAAAACCGTGTTTGTGCGTTTCTCATGACTAATTCCGACGTAAAACGACACGAGGAATACGTTGGAAGCGACAGAATTGCGATCCGAGGAACCGTTGACGAGAAAATCGCGAGCATTCCCAAAACCTGATCTCGTGTTTTTTGGACTCCAGAACCGTGTTTGTGCATTTCTCATGACTAATTCCGACGTAAAACGACGCGAGGAACACGTTGGAAGCGACAGAATTGCGATCCGAGAAACCTTTGACGAGAAAATCGCGAGCACTTCCAAATCCCGATCTCGTGTTTTTTGAACTCCAGAACCGTGTTTGTGCATTTCTCAAGACTAATTCCGACGTAAAATGACACGAGGAATACATTGGAAGCGACAGAATTGCGATCCGAGAAACCCTTGACGAGAAAATCGCGAGCATTCCCAAAACCTGAATTCGTGTTTTTTGGACTCCAGAACCGTGTTTGTGCATTTCTCAAGACTAATTCCGACGTAAAATGACACGAGGAATACGTTGAAAGCGACAGAATTGCGTTCCGAGCAACCGTTGACGAGAAAATCGCGAGCATTCCCAAATCCTGATCTCGTGTTTTTTGGACTCCAGAACCGTGTTTGTGCATTTCTCAAGACTAATTCCGACGTAAAATAGCACGAGGAATACGTTGGAAGCGACAGAATTGCGATCCGAGAAACCTTTGACGAGAAAATCGCGAGCATTTCCAAATCCCGATCTCGTGTTTTTTGAACTCCAGAACCGTGTTTGTGCATTTCTCAAGACTAATTCCGACGTAAAATGACACGAGGAATACGTTGGAAGCGACAGAATTGCGATCCGAGAAACCGTTGACGAGAAAATCGCGAGCATTCCCAAAACCTGATCTCGTGTTTTTTGGACTCCAGAACCGTGTTTGTGCATTTCTCAAGACTAATTCCGACGTAAAATGACACGAGGAATACGTTGGAAGCGACAGAATTGCGATCCGAGAAACCGTTGACGAGAAAATCGCGAGCATTCCCAAAACCTGATCTCGTGTTTTTTGGACTCCAGAACCGTGTTTGTGCATTTCTCATGACTAATTCCCTCGTAAAACGACGCGAGGAACACGTTAGAAGCGACAGAATTGCGATCCGAGAAACCTTTGACGAGAAAATCGCGAGCACTTCCAAATCCCGATCTCGTGTTTTTTTAACTCCAGAACCGTGTTTGTGCATTTCTCAAGACTAATTCCGACGTAAAATGACACGAGGAATACGTTGGAAGCGACAGAATTGCGATCCGAGAAACCCTTGACGAGAAAATCGCGAGCATTCCCAAAACCTGAATTCGTGTTTTTTGGACTCCAGAACCGTGTTTGTGCATTTCTCAAGACTAATTCCGACGTAAAATGACACGAGGAATACGTTGAAAGCGACAGAATTGCGTTCCGAGCAACCGTTGACGAGAAAATCGCGAGCATTCCCAAATCCTGATCTCGTGTTTTTTGGACTCCAGAACCGTGTTTGTGCATTTCTCAAGACTAATTCCGACGTAAAATAGCACGAGGAATACGTTGGAAGCGACAGAATTGCGTTCCGAGCAACCGTTGACGAGAAAATCGCGAGCATTCCCAAATCCTGAATTCGTGTTTTTTGGACTCCAGAACCGTGTTTGTGCATTTCTCATGACTAATTCCGACGTAAAACGACGCGAGGGACACGTTGGAAGCGACAGAATTGCGATCCGAGAAACCTTTGACGAGAAAATCGCGAGCATTTCCAAATCCCGATCTCGTGTTTTTTGAACTCCAGAACCGTGTTTGTGCATTTCTCAAGACTAATTCCGACGTAAAATGACACGAGGAATACGTTGGAAGCGACAGAATTGCGATCCGAGAAACCGTTGACGAGAAAATCGCGAGCATTCCCAAAACCTGATCTCGTGTTTTTTGGACTCCAGAACCGTGTTTGTGCATTTCTCATGACTAATTCCGACGTAAAACGACGCGAGGAACACGTTGGAAGCGACAGAATTGCGATCCGAGAAACCTTTGACGAGAAAATCGCGAGCACTTCCAAATCCCGATCTCGTGTTTTTTGAACTCCAGAACCGTGTTTGTGCATTTCTCAAGACTAATTCCGACGTAAAATGACACGAGGAATACGTTGGAAGCGACAGAATTGCGATCCGAGAAACCCTTGACGAGAAAATCGCGAGCATTCCCAAAACATGAATTCGTGTTTTTTGGACTCCAGAACCGTGTTTGTGCATTTCTCAAGACTAATTCCGACGTAAAATGGCACGAGGAATACGTTGGAAGCGACAGAATTGCGATCCGACAAACCCTTCACGAGAAAATCGCGAGCATTCCCAAAACCTGAATTCGTGTTTTTTGGACTCCAGAACCGTGTTTGTGCGTTTCTCATGACTAATTCCGACGTAAAACGACGCGAGGAACACGTTGGAAGCGACAGAATTGCGATCCGAGAAACCTTTGACGAGAAAATCGCGAGCATTTCAAAATCCCGAACTCGTGTTTTTGAACTCCAGAACCGTGTTTGTGCATTTCTCAAGACTAATTCCGACGTAAAATGACACGAGGAATACGTTGGAAGCGACAGAATTGCGTTCCGAGCAACCGTTGACGAGAAAATCGCGAGCATTCCCAAATCCTGATCTCGTGTTTTTTGAACTCCAGAACCGTGTTTGTGCATTTCTCAAGACTAATTCCGACGTAAAATGACACGAGGAATACGTTGAAAGCGACAGAATTGCGTTCCGAGCAACCGTTGACGAGAAAATCGCGAGCATTCCCAAATACTGATCTCGTGTTTTTTGGACTCCAGAACCGTGTTTGTGCATTTCTCAAGACTAATTCCGACGTAAAATGGCACGAGGAATACGTTGAAAGCGACAGAATTTCGTTCCGAGCAACCGTTGACGAGAAAATCGCGAGCATTCCCAAATCCTGATCTCGTGTTTTTTGGACTGCAGAACCGTGTTTGTGCATTTCTCAAGACTAATTCCGACGTAAAATGGCACGAGGAATACGTTGGAAGCGACAGAATTGCGATCCGAGAAACCTTTGACGAGAAAATCGCGAGCATTCCCAAATCCTGATCTCGTGTTTTTTGAACTCCAGAACCGTGTTTGTGCATTTCTCAAGACTAATTCCGACGTAAAATGACACGAGGAATACGTTGGAAGCGACTGAATTGCGATCCGAGAAACCGTTGACGAGAAAATCGCGAGCATTTCCAAATCCCGATCTCGTGTTTTTTGAACTCCAGAACCGTGTTTGTGCATTTCTCAAGACTAATTCCGACGTAAAATGACACGAGGAATACGTTGAAAGCGACAGAATTGCGTTCCGAGCAACCGTTGACGAGAAAATCGCGAGCATTCCCAAATCCTGATCTCGTGTTTTTTGGACTCCAGAACCGTGTTTGTGCATTTCTCAAGACTAATTCCGACGTAAAATGACACGAGGAATACGTTGAAAGCGACAGAATTGCGTTCCGAGCAACCGTTGACGAGAAAATCGCGAGCATTCCCAAATCCTGATCTCGTGTTTTTTGTACTGCAGAACCGTGTTTGTGCATTTCTCAAGACTAATTCCGACGTAAAATGGCACGAGGAATACGTTGGAAGCGACAGAATTGCGTTCCGAGCAACCGTTGACGAGAAAATCGCGAGCATTCCCAAAACCTGAATTCGTGTTTTTTGGACTCCAGAACCGTGTTTGTGCATTTCTCAAGACTAATTCCGACGTAAAATGGCACGAGGAATACGTTGGAAGTGACAGAATTGCGTTCCGAGCAACCGTTGACGAGAAAATCGCGAGCATTCCCAAATCCTGATCTCGTGTTTTTTGAACTCCAGAACCGTGTTTGTGCATTTCTCAAGACTAATTCCGACGTAAAATGACACGAGGAATACGTTGGAAGCGACAGAATTGCGATCCGAGAAACCGTTGACGAGAAAATCGCGAGCATTCCCAAAACCTGATCTCGTGTTTTTTGGACTCCAGAACCGTGTTTGTGCATTTCTCATGACTAATTCCCTCGTAAAACGACGCGAGGAACACGTTGGAAGCGACAGAATTGCGATCCGAGAAACCTTTGACGAGAAAATCGCGAGCACTTCCAAATCCCGATCTCGTGTTTTTTGAACTCCAGAACCGTGTTTGTGCATTTCTCAAGACTAATTCCGACGTAAAATGACACGAGGAATACGTTGGAAGCGACAGAATTGCGATCCGAGAAACCCTTGACGAGAAAATCGCGAGCATTCCCAAAACCTGAATTCGTGTTTTTTGGACTCCAGAACCGTGTTTGTGCATTTCTCAAGACTAATTCCGACGTAAAATGACACGAGGAATACGTTGAAAGCGACAGAATTGCGTTCCGAGCAACCGTTGACGAGAAAATCGCGAGCATTCCCAAATCCTGATCTCGTGTTTTTTGGACTCCAGAACCGTGTTTGTGCATTTCTCAAGACTAATTCCGACGTAAAATAGCACGAGGAATACGTTGGAAGCGACAGAATTGCGTTCCGAGCAACCGTTGACGAGAAAATCGCGAGCATTCCCAAATCCTGAATTCGTGTTTTTTGGACTCCAGAACCGTGTTTGTGCATTTCTCATGACTAATTCCGACGTAAAACGACGCGAGGGACACGTTGGAAGCGACAGAATTGCGATCCGAGAAACCTTTGACGAGAAAATCGCGAGCATTTCCAAATCCCGATCTCGTGTTTTTTGAACTCCAGAACCGTGTTTGTGCATTTCTCAAGACTAATTCCGACGTAAAATGACACGAGGAATACGTTGGAAGCGACAGAATTGCGATCCGAGAAACCGTTGACGAGAAAATCGCGAGCATTCCCAAAACCTGATCTCGTGTTTTTTGGACTCCAGAACCGTGTTTGTGCATTTCTCATGACTAATTCCGACGTAAAACGACGCGAGGAACACGTTGGAAGCGACAGAATTGCGATCCGAGAAACCTTTGACGAGAAAATCGCGAGCACTTCCAAATCCCGATCTCGTGTTTTTTGAACTCCAGAACCGTGTTTGTGCATTTCTCAAGACTAATTCCGACGTAAAATGACACGAGGAATACGTTGGAAGCGACAGAATTGCGATCCGAGAAACCCTTGACGAGAAAATCGCGAGCATTCCCAAAACATGAATTCGTGTTTTTTGGACTCCAGAACCGTGTTTGTGCATTTCTCAAGACTAATTCCGACGTAAAATGGCACGAGGAATACGTTGGAAGCGACAGAATTGCGATCCGACAAACCCTTCACGAGAAAATCGCGAGCATTCCCAAAACCTGAATTCGTGTTTTTTGGACTCCAGAACCGTGTTTGTGCGTTTCTCATGACTAATTCCGACGTAAAACGACGCGAGGAACACGTTGGAAGCGACAGAATTGCGATCCGAGAAACCTTTGACGAGAAAATCGCGAGCATTTCAAAATCCCGAACTCGTGTTTTTGAACTCCAGAACCGTGTTTGTGCATTTCTCAAGACTAATTCCGACGTAAAATGACACGAGGAATACGTTGGAAGCGACAGAATTGCGTTCCGAGCAACCGTTGACGAGAAAATCGCGAGCATTCCCAAATCCTGATCTCGTGTTTTTTGAACTCCAGAACCGTGTTTGTGCATTTCTCAAGACTAATTCCGACGTAAAATGACACGAGGAATACGTTGAAAGCGACAGAATTGCGTTCCGAGCAACCGTTGACGAGAAAATCGCGAGCATTCCCAAATACTGATCTCGTGTTTTTTGGACTCCAGAACCGTGTTTGTGCATTTCTCAAGACTAATTCCGACGTAAAATGGCACGAGGAATACGTTGAAAGCGACAGAATTTCGTTCCGAGCAACCGTTGACGAGAAAATCGCGAGCATTCCCAAATCCTGATCTCGTGTTTTTTGGACTGCAGAACCGTGTTTGTGCATTTCTCAAGACTAATTCCGACGTAAAATGGCACGAGGAATACGTTGGAAGCGACAGAATTGCGATCCGAGAAACCTTTGACGAGAAAATCGCGAGCATTCCCAAATCCTGATCTCGTGTTTTTTGAACTCCAGAACCGTGTTTGTGCATTTCTCAAGACTAATTCCGACGTAAAATGACACGAGGAATACGTTGGAAGCGACTGAATTGCGATCCGAGAAACCGTTGACGAGAAAATCGCGAGCATTCCCAAAACCTGAATTCGTGTTTTTTGGACTCCAAAACCGTGTTTGTGCGTTTCTCATGACTAATTCCGACGTAAAACGACACGAGGAATACGTTGGAAGCGACAGAATTGCGATCCGAGGAACCGTTGACGAGAAAATCGCGAGCATTCCCAAAACCTGATCTCGTGTTTTTTGGACTCCAGAACCGTGTTTGTGCATTTCTCATGACTAATTCCGACGTAAAACGACGCGAGGAACACGTTGGAAGCGACAGAATTGCGATCCGAGAAACCTTTGACGAGAAAATCGCGAGCACTTCCAAATCCCGATCTCGTGTTTTTTGAACTCCAGAACCGTGTTTGTGCATTTCTCAAGACTAATTCCGACGTAAAATGACACGAGGAATACATTGGAAGCGACAGAATTGCGATCCGAGAAACCCTTGACGAGAAAATCGCGAGCATTCCCAAAACCTGAATTCGTGTTTTTTGGACTCCAGAACCGTGTTTGTGCATTTCTCAAGACTAATTCCGACGTAAAATGACACGAGGAATACGTTGAAAGCGACAGAATTGCGTTCCGAGCAACCGTTGACGAGAAAATCGCGAGCATTCCCAAATCCTGATCTCGTGTTTTTTGGACTCCAGAACCGTGTTTGTGCATTTCTCAAGACTAATTCCGACGTAAAATAGCACGAGGAATACGTTGGAAGCGACAGAATTGCGATCCGAGAAACCTTTGACGAGAAAATCGCGAGCATTTCCAAATCCCGATCTCGTGTTTTTTGAACTCCAGAACCGTGTTTGTGCATTTCTCAAGACTAATTCCGACGTAAAATGACACGAGGAATACGTTGGAAGCGACAGAATTGCGATCCGAGAAACCGTTGACGAGAAAATCGCGAGCATTCCCAAAACCTGATCTCGTGTTTTTTGGACTCCAGAACCGTGTTTGTGCATTTCTCAAGACTAATTCCGACGTAAAATGACACGAGGAATACGTTGGAAGCGACAGAATTGCGATCCGAGAAACCGTTGACGAGAAAATCGCGAGCATTCCCAAAACCTGATCTCGTGTTTTTTGGACTCCAGAACCGTGTTTGTGCATTTCTCATGACTAATTCCCTCGTAAAACGACGCGAGGAACACGTTAGAAGCGACAGAATTGCGATCCGAGAAACCTTTGACGAGAAAATCGCGAGCACTTCCAAATCCCGATCTCGTGTTTTTTGAACTCCAGAACCGTGTTTGTGCATTTCTCAAGACTAATTCCGACGTAAAATGACACGAGGAATACGTTGGAAGCGACAGAATTGCGATCCGAGAAACCCTTGACGAGAAAATCGCGAGCATTCCCAAAACCTGAATTCGTGTTTTTTGGACTCCAGAACCGTGTTTGTGCATTTCTCAAGACTAATTCCGACGTAAAATGACACGAGGAATACGTTGAAAGCGACAGAATTGCGTTCCGAGCAACCGTTGACGAGAAAATCGCGAGCATTCCCAAATCCTGATCTCGTGTTTTTTGGACTCCAGAACCGTGTTTGTGCATTTCTCAAGACTAATTCCGACGTAAAATAGCACGAGGAATACGTTGGAAGCGACAGAATTGCGTTCCGAGCAACCGTTGACGAGAAAATCGCGAGCATTCCCAAATCCTGAATTCGTGTTTTTTGGACTCCAGAACCGTGTTTGTGCATTTCTCATGACTAATTCCGACGTAAAACGACGCGAGGGACACGTTGGAAGCGACAGAATTGCGATCCGAGAAACCTTTGACGAGAAAATCGCGAGCATTTCCAAATCCCGATCTCGTGTTTTTTGAACTCCAGAACCGTGTTTGTGCATTTCTCAAGACTAATTCCGACGTAAAATGACACGAGGAATACGTTGGAAGCGACAGAATTGCGATCCGAGAAACCGTTGACGAGAAAATCGCGAGCATTCCCAAAACCTGATCTCGTGTTTTTTGGACTCCAGAACCGTGTTTGTGCATTTCTCATGACTAATTCCGACGTAAAACGACGCGAGGAACACGTTGGAAGCGACAGAATTGCGATCCGAGAAACCTTTGACGAGAAAATCGCGAGCACTTCCAAATCCCGATCTCGTGTTTTTTGAACTCCAGAACCGTGTTTGTGCATTTCTCAAGACTAATTCCGACGTAAAATGACACGAGGAATACGTTGGAAGCGACAGAATTGCGATCCGAGAAACCCTTGACGAGAAAATCGCGAGCATTCCCAAAACATGAATTCGTGTTTTTTGGACTCCAGAACCGTGTTTGTGCATTTCTCAAGACTAATTCCGACGTAAAATGGCACGAGGAATACGTTGGAAGCGACAGAATTGCGATCCGACAAACCCTTCACGAGAAAATCGCGAGCATTCCCAAAACCTGAATTCGTGTTTTTTGGACTCCAGAACCGTGTTTGTGCGTTTCTCATGACTAATTCCGACGTAAAACGACGCGAGGAACACGTTGGAAGCGACAGAATTGCGATCCGAGAAACCTTTGACGAGAAAATCGCGAGCATTTCAAAATCCCGAACTCGTGTTTTTGAACTCCAGAACCGTGTTTGTGCATTTCTCAAGACTAATTCCGACGTAAAATGACACGAGGAATACGTTGGAAGCGACAGAATTGCGTTCCGAGCAACCGTTGACGAGAAAATCGCGAGCATTCCCAAATCCTGATCTCGTGTTTTTTGAACTCCAGAACCGTGTTTGTGCATTTCTCAAGACTAATTCCGACGTAAAATGACACGAGGAATACGTTGAAAGCGACAGAATTGCGTTCCGAGCAACCGTTGACGAGAAAATCGCGAGCATTCCCAAATACTGATCTCGTGTTTTTTGGACTCCAGAACCGTGTTTGTGCATTTCTCAAGACTAATTCCGACGTAAAATGGCACGAGGAATACGTTGAAAGCGACAGAATTTCGTTCCGAGCAACCGTTGACGAGAAAATCGCGAGCATTCCCAAATCCTGATCTCGTGTTTTTTGGACTGCAGAACCGTGTTTGTGCATTTCTCAAGACTAATTCCGACGTAAAATGGCACGAGGAATACGTTGGAAGCGACAGAATTGCGATCCGAGAAACCTTTGACGAGAAAATCGCGAGCATTCCCAAATCCTGATCTCGTGTTTTTTGAACTCCAGAACCGTGTTTGTGCATTTCTCAAGACTAATTCCGACGTAAAATGACACGAGGAATACGTTGGAAGCGACTGAATTGCGATCCGAGAAACCGTTGACGAGAAAATCGCGAGCATTCCCAAAACCTGAATTCGTGTTTTTTGGACTCCAAAACCGTGTTTGTGCGTTTCTCATGACTAATTCCGACGTAAAACGACACGAGGAATACGTTGGAAGCGACAGAATTGCGATCCGAGGAACCGTTGACGAGAAAATCGCGAGCATTCCCAAAACCTGATCTCGTGTTTTTTGGACTCCAGAACCGTGTTTGTGCATTTCTCATGACTAATTCCGACGTAAAACGACGCGAGGAACACGTTGGAAGCGACAGAATTGCGATCCGAGAAACCTTTGACGAGAAAATCGCGAGCACTTCCAAATCCCGATCTCGTGTTTTTTGAACTCCAGAACCGTGTTTGTGCATTTCTCAAGACTAATTCCGACGTAAAATGACACGAGGAATACGTTGGAAGCGACAGAATTGCGATCCGAGAAACCGTTGACGAGAAAATCGCGAGCATTCCCAAAACCTGATCTCGTGTTTTTTGGACTCCAGAACCGTGTTTGTGCATTTCTCATGACTAATTCCGACGTAAAACGACGCGAGGAACACGTTGGAAGCGACAGAATTGCGATCCGAGAAACCTTTGACGAGAAAATCGCGAGCACTTCCAAATCCCGATCTCGTGTTTTTTGAACTCCAGAACCGTGTTTGTGCATTTCTCAAGACTAATTCCGACGTAAAATAACACGAGGAATACGTTGGAAGCGACAGAATTGCGATCCGAGAAACCCTTGACGAGAAAATCGCGAGCATTCCCAAAACCTGAATTCGTGTTTTTTGGACTCCAGAACCGTGTTTGTGCATTTCTCAAGACTAATTCCGACGTAAAATGGCACGAGGAATACGTTGGAAGCGACAGAATTGCGATCCGACAAACCCTTGACGAGAAAATCGCGAGCATTCCCAAAACCTGAATTCGTGTTTTTTGGACTCCAGAACCGTGTTTGTGCGTTTCTCATGACTAATTCCGACGTAAAACGACGCGAGGAACACGTTGGAAGCGACAGAATTGCGATCCGAGAAACCTTTGACGAGAAAATCGCGAGCATTTCAAAATCCCGAACTCGTGTTTTTGAACTCCAGAACCGTGTTTGTGCATTTCTCAAGACTAACTCCGACGTAAAATGACACGAGGAATACGTTGGAAGCGACAGAATTGCGTTCCGAGCAACCGTTGACGAGAAAATCGCGAGCATTCCCAAATCCTGATCTCGTGTTTTTTGAACTCCATAACCGTGTTTGTGCATTTCTCAAGACTAATTCCGACGTAAAATGACACGAGGAATACGTTGAAAGCGACAGAATTGCGTTCCGAGCAACCGTTGACGAGAAAATCGCGAGCATTCCCAAATACTGATCTCGTGTTTTTTGGACTCCAGAACCGTGTTTGTGCATTTCTCAAGACTAATTCCGACGTAAAATGGCACGAGGAATACGTTGAAAGCGACAGAATTTCGTTCCGAGCAACCGTTGACGAGAAAATCGCGAGCATTCCCAAATCCTGATCTCGTGTTTTTTGGACTGCAGAACCGTGTTTGTGCATTTCTCAAGACTAATTCCGACGTAAAATGGCACGAGGAATACGTTGGAAGCGACAGAATTGCGTTCCGAGCAACCGTTGACGAGAAAATCGCGAGCATTCCCAAATCCTGATCTCGTGTTTTTTGAACTCCAGAACCGTGTTTGTGCGTTTCTCAAGACTAATTCCGACGTAAAATGGCACGAGGAATACGTTGGAAGCGACAGAATTGCGATCCGAGAAACCCTTGACGAGAAAATCGCGAGCATTCCCAAAACCTGAATTCGTGTTTTTTGGACTCCAGAACCGTGTTTGTGCGTTTCTCATGACTAATTCCGACGTAAAACGACGCGAGGAACACGTTGGAAGCGACAGAATTGCGATCCGAGAAACCTTTGACGAGAAAATCGCGAGGATTTCCAAATCCCGATCTCGTGTTTTTTGAACTCCAGAACCGTGTTTGTGCATTTCTCAAGACTAATTCCGACGTAAAATGGCACGAGGAATACGTTGGAAGCGACAGAATTGCGATCCGAGAAACCTTTGACGAGAAAATCGCGAGCATTCCCAAATCCTGATCTCGTGTTTTTTGAACTCCAGAACCGTGTTTGTGCATTTCTCAAGACTAATTCCGACGTAAAATGACACGAGGAATACGTTGGAAGCGACTGAATTGCGATCCGAGAAACCGTTGACGAGAAAATCGCGAGCATTCCGAAAACCTGAATTCGTGTTTTTTGGACTCCAGAACCGTGTTTGTGCATTTCTCATGACTAATTCCGACGTAAAACGACGCGAGGAACACGTTGGAAGCGACAGAATTGCGATCCGAGAAACCTTTGACGAGAAAATCGCGAGCATTTCCAAATCCCGATCTCGTGTTTTTTGAACTCCAGAACCGTGTTTGTGCATTTCTCAAGACTAATTCCGACGTAAAATGACACGAGGAATACGTTGGAAGCGACAGAATTGTGTTCCGAGCAACCGTTGACGAGAAAATCGCGAGCATTCCCAAATCCTGATCTCGTGTTTTTTGGACTCCAGAACCGTGTTTGTGCATTTCTCAAGACTAATTCCGACGTAAAATGACACGAGGAATACGTTGGAAGCGACAGAATTGCGTTCCGAGCAACCGTTGACGAGAAAATCGCGAGCATTCCCAAATCCTGATCTCGTGTTTTTTGAACTCCAGAACCGTGTTTGTGCATTTCTCAAGACTAATTCCGACGTAAAATGGCACGAGGAATACGTTGGAAGCGACAGAATTGCGATCCGACAAACCCTTGACGAGAAAATCGCGAGCATTCCCAAAACCTGAATTCGTGTTTTTTGGACTCCAGAACCGTGTTTGTGCATTTCTCAAGACTAATTCCGACCTAAAATGGCACGAGAAATACGTTGGAAGCGACAGAATTGCGATCCGAGAAACCTTTGACGAGAAAATCGCGAGCATTCCCAAATCCTGATCTCGTGTTTTTTGAACTCCAGAACCGTGTTTGTGCATTTCTCAAGACTAATTCCGACGTAAAATGACACGAGAAATACGTTGGAAGCGACAGAATTGCGATCCGAGAAACCGTTGACGAGAAAATCGCGAGCATTCCCAAAACCTGAATTCGTGTTTTTTGGACTCCAGAACCGTGTTTGTGCGTTTCTCATGACTAATTCCGACGTAAAACGACGCGAGGAACACGTTGGAAGCGACAGAATTGCGATCCGAGAAACCTTTGACGAGAAAATCGCGAGCATTTCCAAATCCCGATCTCGTGTTTTTTGAACTCCAGAACCGTGTTTGTGCATTTCTCTAGACTAATTCCGACGTAAAATGACACGAGGAATACGTTGGAAGCGACAGAATTGTGTTCCGAGCAACCGTTGACGAGAAAATCGCGAGCATTCCCAAATCCTGATCTCGTGTTTTTTGAACTCCAGAACCGTGTTTGTGCATTTCTTAAGACTAATTCCGACGAAAAATGACACGAGGAATACGTTGGAAGCGACAGAATTGCGATCCGAGCAACCGTTGACGAGAAAATCGCGAGCATTACCAAAAGCTGATCTCGTGCTTTTGGAAATCCAGAAATGCTTGCGTGCATTTCTCATGACTATTTCCGACGTAAAATGACGCGAGGAACACGTTGGAAGCGACAGAATTGCGTTCCGAGCAACCGTTGACGAGAAAATCGCGAGCATTCCCAAATCCTGATCTCGTGTTTTTTGAACTCCAGAACCGTGTTTGTGCATTTCTCAAGACTAATTCCGACGTAAAATGACACGAGGAATACGTTGGAAGCGACAGAATTGCGATCCGAGAAACCGTTGACGAGAAAATCGCGAGCATTCCCAAAACCTGAATTCGTGTTTTTTGGACTCCAGAACCGTGTTTGTGCATTTCTCATGACTAATTCCGACGTAAAACGACGCGAGGAACACGTTGGAAGCGACAGAATTGCGATCCGAGAAACCTTTGACGAGAAAATCGCGAGCATTTCCAAATCCCGATCTCGTGTTTTTTGAACTCCAGAACCGTGTTTGTGCATTTCTCAAGACTAATTCCGACGTAAAATGACACGAGGAATACGTTGAAAGCGACAGAATTGCGTTCCGAGCAACCGTTGACGAGAAAATCGCGAGCATTCCCAAATCCTGATCTCGTGTTTTTTGGACTCCAGAACCGTGTTTGTGCATTTCTCAAGACTAATTCCGACGTAAAATGGCACGAGGAATACGTTGGAAGTGACAGAATTGCGTTCCGAGCAACCGTTGACGAGAAAATCGCGAGCATTCCCAAATCCTGATCTCGTGTTTTTTGAACTCCAGAACCGTGTTTGTGCATTTCTCAAGACTAATTCCGACGTAAAATGACACGAGGAATACGTTGGAAGCGACAGAATTGCGATCCGAGAAACCGTTGACGAGAAAATCGCGAGCATTCCCAAAACCTGAATTCGTGTTTTTTGGACTCCAGAACCGTGTTTGTGCATTTCTCATGACTAATTCCGACGTAAAACGACGCGAGGGACACGTTGGAAGCGACAGAATTGCGATCCGAGAAACCTTTGACGAGAAAATCGCGAGCATTACCAAAAGCTGATCTCGTGCTTTTGGAAATCCAGAAATGCTTGCGTGCATTTCTCATGACTATTTCCGACGTAAAATGACGCGAGGAACACGTTGGAAGCGACAGAATTGCGATCCGAGCAACCGTTGACGAGAAAATCGCGAGCATTCCCAAATACTGATCTCGTGTTTTTTGGACTCCAGAACCGTGTTTGTGCATTTCTCAAGACTAATTCCGACGTAAAATGACACGAGGAATACGTTGAAAGCGACAGAATTGCGTTCCGAGCAACCGTTGACGAGAAAATCGCGAGCATTCCCAAATCCTGATCTCGTGTTTTTTGGACTCCAGAACCGTGTTTGCGCATTTCTCAAGACTAATTCCGACGTAAAATGGCACGAGGAATACGTTGAAAGCGACAGAATTGCGTTCCGAGCAACCGTTGACGAGAAAATCGCGAGCATTCCCAAATCCTGATCTCGTGTTTTTTGGACTGCAGAACCGTGTTTGTGCATTTCTCAAGACTAATTCCGACGTAAAATGGCACGAGGAATACGTTGGAAGCGACAGAATTGCGTTCCGAGCAACCGTTGACGAGAAAATCGCGAGCATTCCCAAATCCTGATCTCGTGTTTTTTGAACTCCAGAACATTGTTTGTGCATTTCTTAAGACTAATTCCGACGTAAAATGGCACGAGGAATACGTTGGAAGCGACAGAATTGCGATCCGAGAAACCCTTGACGAGAAAATCGCGAGCATTCCCAAAACCTGAAATCGTGTTTTTTGGACTCCAGAACCGTGTTTGTGCGTTTCTCATGACTAATTCCGACGTAAAACGACGCGAGGAACACGTTGGAAGCGACAGAATTGCGATCCGAGAAACCTTTGACGAGAAAATCGCGAGCATTTGCAAATCCCGATCTCGTGTTTTTTGAACTCCAGAACCGTGTTTGTGCATTTCTCAAGACTAATTCCGACGTAAAATGACACGAGGAATACGTTGGAAGCGACAGAATTGCGATCCGAGAAACCGTTGACGAGAAAATCGCGAGCATTCCCAAAACCTGATCTCGTGTTTTTTGGACTCCAGAAACGTTTACGTGCACTGCTCGTGACTGTTTCCGATGTGAAATGACGCGAGGAACACGTTGGAAGCGACAGAATTGCATTGCGAGCAACCGTTGACGAGAAAATCGCGAGCATTCCCAAATCCTGATCTCGTGTTTTTTGAACTCCAGAACCGTGTTTGTGCATTTCTCAGGACTAATTCCGACGTAAAATGACACGAGGAATACGTAGGAAGCGACAGAATTGCGATCCGAGAAACCGTTGACGAGAAAATCGCGAGCATTCCCAAAACCTGAATTCGTGTTTTTTGGACTCCAGAACCGTGTTTGTGCATTTCTCGTGACTAATTCCGACGTAAAACGACGCGAGGGACACGTTGGAAGCGACAGAATTGCGATCCGAGAAACCTTTGACGAGAAAATCGCGAGCATTTCCAAATCCCGATCTCGTGTGTTTTGAACCCCAGAACCGTGTTTGTGCATTTCTCAAGACTAATTCCGACGTAAAATGACACGAGGAATACGTTGGAAGCGACAGAATTGCGATCCGAGAAACCGTTGACGAGAAAATCGCGAGCATTCCCAAAACCTGATCTCGTGGTTTTTGGACTCCAGAACCGTGTTTGTGCATTTCTCATGACTAATTCCGACGTAAAACGACGCGAGGAACACGTTGGAAGCGACAGAATTGCGATCCGAGAAACCTTTGACGAGAAAATCGCGAGCACTTCCAAATCCCGATCTCGTGTTTTTTGAACTCCAGAACCGTGTTTGTGCATTTCTCAAGACTAATTCCGACGTAAAATGACACGAGGAATACGTTGGAAGCGACAGAATTGCGATCCGAGAAACCCTTGACGAGAAAATCGCGAGCATTCCCAAAACCTGAATTCGTGTTTTTTGGACTCCAGAACCGTGTTTGTGCATTTCTCAAGACTAATTCCGACGTAAAATAGCACGAGGAATACGTTGGAAGCGACAGAATTGCGTTCCGAGCAACCGTTGACGAGAAAATCGCGAGCATTCCCAAATCCTGATCTCGTGTTTTTTGAACTCCAGAACCGTGTTTGTGCATTTCTCAAGACTAATTCCGACGTAAAATGGCACGAGGAATACGTTGGAAGCGACAGAATTGCGATCCGACAAACCCTTGACGAGAAAATCGCGAGCATTCCCAAAACCTGAATTCGTGTTTTTTGGACTCCAGAACCGTGTTTGTGCGTTTCTCATGACTAATTCCGACGTAAAACGACGCGAGGAACACGTTGGAAGCGACAGAATTGCGATCCGAGAAACCTTTGACGAGAAAATCGCGAGCATTTCAAAATCCCGATCTCGTGTTTTTGAACTCCAGAACCGTGTTTGTGCATTTCTCAAGACTAATTCCGACGTAAAATGACACGAGGAATACGTTGGAAGCGACAGAATTGCGTTCCGAGCAACCGTTGACGAGAAAATCGCGAGCATTCCCAAATCCTGATCTCGTGTTTTTTGAACTCCAGAACCGTGTTTGTGCATTTCTCAAGACTAATTCCGACGTAAAATGACACGAGGAATACGTTGAAAGCGACAGAATTGCGTTCCGAGCAACCGTTGACGAGAAAATCGCGAGCATTCCCAAATACTGATCTCGTGTTTTTTGGACTCCAGAACCGTGTTTGTGCATTTCTCAAGACTAATTCCGACGTAAAATGGCACGGGGAATACGTTGAAAGCGACAGAATTTCGTTCCGAGCAACCGTTGACGAGAAAATCGCGAGCATTCCCAAATCCTGATCTCGTGTTTTTTGGACTCCAGAACCGTGTTTGTGCATTTCTCAAGACTAATTCCGACGTAAAATGACACGAGGAATACGTTGAAAGCGACAGAATTGCGTTCCGAGCAACCGTTGACGAGAAAATCGCGAGCATTCCCAAATCCTGATCTCGTGTTTTTTGGACTCCAGAACCGTGTTTGTGCATTTCTCAAGACTAATTCCGACGTAAAATGACACGAGGAATACGTTGAAAGCGACAGAATTGCGTTCCGAGCAACCGTTGACGAGAAAATCGCGAGCATTCCCAAATACTGATCTCGTGTTTTTTGGACTCCAGAACCGTGTTTGTGCATTTCTCATGACTAATTCCGACGTAAAATAGCACGAGGAATACGTTGGAAGCGACAGAATTTCGTTCCGAGCAACCGTTGACGAGAAAATCGCGAGCATTCCCAAATCCTGATCTCGTGTTTTTTGGACTGCAGAACCGTGTTTGTGCATTTCTCAAGACTAATTCCGACGTAAAATGGCACGAGGAATACGTTGAAAGCGACAGAATTGCGTTCCGAGCAACCGTTGACGAGAAAATCGCGAGCATTCCCAAATACTGATCTCGTGTTTTTTGGACTCCAGAACCGTGTTTGTGCATTTCTCAAGACTAATTCCGACGTAAAATGACACGAGGAATACGTTGAAAGCGACAGAATTGCGTTCCGAGCAACCGTTGACGAGAAAATCGCGAGCATTCCCAAATCCTGATCTCGTGTTTTTTGGACTCCAGAACCGTGTTTGCGCATTTCTCAAGACTAATTCCGACGTAAAATGGCACGAGGAATACGTTGAAAGCGACAGAATTGCGTTCCGAGCAACCGTTGACGAGAAAATCGCGAGCATTCCCAAATCCTGATCTCGTGTTTTTTGAACTCCAGAACCGTGTTTGTGCATTTCTCAGGACTAATTCCGACGTAAAATGACACGAGGAATACGTAGGAAGCGACAGAATTGCGATCCGAGAAACCGTTGACGAGAAAATCGCGAGCATTCCCAAAACCTGAATTCGTGTTTTTTGGACTCCAGAACCGTGTTTGTGCATTTCTCGTGACTAATTCCGACGTAAAACGACGCGAGGGACACGTTGGAAGCGACAGAATTGCGATCCGAGAAACCTTTGACGAGAAAATCGCGAGCATTTCCAAATCCCGATCTCGTGTTTTTTGAACTCCAGAACCGTGTTTGTGCATTTCTCAAGACTAATTCCGACGTAAAATGACACGAGGAATACGTTGGAAGCGACAGAATTGCGATCCGAGAAACCGTTGACGAGAAAATCGCGAGCATTCCCAAAACCTGAATTCGTGTTTTTTGGACTCCAGAACCGTGTTTGTGCATTTCTCAAGACTAATTCCGACGTAAAATGACACGAGGAATACGTTGAAAGCGACAGAATTGCGTTCCGAGCAACCGTTGACGAGAAAATCGCGAGCATTCCCAAATCCTGATCTCGTGTTTTTTGGACTCCAGAACCGTGTTTGTGCATTTCTCAAGACTAATTCCGACGTAAAATGACACGAGGAATACGTTGGAAGCGACAGAATTGCGTTCCGAGCAACCGTTGACGAGAAAATCGCGAGCATTCCCAAATCCTGATCTCGTGTTTTTTGAACTCCAGAACCGTGTTTGTGCATTTCTCAAGACTAATTCCGACGTAAAATGGCACGAGGAATACGTTGGAAGCGACAGAATTGCGATCCGACAAACCCTTGACGAGAAAATCGCGAGCATTCCCAAAACCTGAATTCGTGTTTTTTGGACTCCAGAACCGTGTTTGTGCATTTCTCAAGACTAATTCCGACGTAAAATGGCACGAGAAATACGTTGGAAGCGACAGAATTGCGATCCGAGAAACCTTTGACGAGAAAATCGCGAGCATTCCCAAATCCTGATCTCGTGTTTTTTGAACTCCAGAACCGTGTTTGTGCATTTCTCAAGACTAATTCCGACGTAAAATGACACGAGGAATACGTTGGAAGCGACAGAATTGCGATCCGAGAAACCGTTGACGAGAAAATCGCGAGCATTCCCAAAACCTGAATTCGTGTTTTTTGGACTCCAGAACCGTGTTTGTGCGTTTCTCATGACTAATTCCGACGTAAAACGACGCGAGGAACACGTTGGAAGCGACAGAATTGCGATCCGAGAAACCTTTGACGAGAAAATCGCGAGCATTTCCAAATCCCGATCTCGTGTTTTTTGAACTCCACAACCGTGTTTGTGCATTTCTCAAGACTAATTCCGACGTAAAATGACACGAGGAATACGTTGGAAGCGACAGAATTGTGTTCCGAGCAACCGTTGACGAGAAAATCGCGAGCATTCCCAAATCCTGATCTCGTGTTTTTTGAACTCCAGAACCGTGTTTGTGCATTTCTTAAGACTAATTCCGACGAAAAATGACACGAGGAATACGTTGGAAGCGACAGAATTGCGATCCGAGCAACCGTTGACGAGAAAATCGCGAGCATTACCAAAAGCTGATCTCGTGCTTTTGGAAATCCAGAAATGCTTGCGTGCATTTCTCATAACTATTTCCGACGTAAAATGACGCGAGGAACACGTTGGAAGCGACAGAATTGCGTTCCGAGCAACCGTTGACGAGAAAATCGCGAGCATTCCCAAATCCTGATCTCGTGTTTTTTGAACTCCAGAACCGTGTTTGTGCATTTCTCAAGACTAATTCCGACGTAAAATGACACGAGGAATACGTTGGAAGCGACAGAATTGCGATCCGAGAAACCGTTGACGAGAAAATCGCGAGCATTCCCAAAACCTGAATTCGTGTTTTTTGGACTCCAGAACCGTGTTTGTGCATTTCTCATGACTAATTCCGACGTAAAACGACGCGAGGAACACGTTGGAAGCGACAGAATTGCGATCCGAGAAACCTTTGACGAGAAAATCGCGAGCATTTCCAAATCCCGATCTCGTGTTTTTTGAACTCCAGAACCGTGTTTGTGCATTTCTCAAGACTAATTCCGACGTAAAATGACACGAGGAATACGTTGAAAGCGACAGAATTGCGTTCCGAGCAACCGTTGACGAGAAAATCGCGAGCATTCCCAAATCCTGATCTCGTGTTTTTTGGACTCCAGAACCGTGTTTGTGCATTTCTCAAGACTAATTCCGACGTAAAATGGCACGAGGAATACGTTGGAAGTGACAGAATTGCGTTCCGAGCAACCGTTGACGAGAAAATCGCGAGCATTCCCAAATCCTGATCTCGTGTTTTTTGAACTCCAGAACCGTGTTTGTGCATTTCTCAAGACTAATTCCGACGTAAAATGACACGAGGAATACGTTGGAAGCGACAGAATTGCGATCCGAGAAACCGTTGACGAGAAAATCGCGAGCATTCCCAAAACCTGAATTCGTGTTTTTTGGACTCCAGAACCGTGTTTGTGCATTTCTCATGACTAATTCCGACGTAAAACGACGCGAGGGACACGTTGGAAGCGACAGAATTGCGATCCGAGAAACCTTTGACGAGAAAATCGCGAGCATTACCAAAAGCTGATCTCGTGCTTTTGGAAATCCAGAAATGCTTGCGTGCATTTCTCATGACTATTTCCGACGTAAAATGACGCGAGGAACACGTTGGAAGCGACAGAATTGCGATCCGAGCAACCGTTGACGAGAAAATCACGAGCATTCCCAAATCCTGATCTCGTGTTTTTTGAACTCCAGAACCGTGTTTGTGCATTTCTCAAGACTAATTCCGACGTAAAATGGCACGAGGAATACGTTGGAAGCGACAGAATTGCGATCCGAGAAACCCTTGACGAGAAAATCGCGAGCATTCCCAAAACCTGAATTCGTGTTTTTTGGACTCCAGAACCGTGTTTGTGCGTTTCTCATGACTAATTCCGACGTAAAACGACGCGAGGAACACGTTGGAAGCGACAGAATTGCGATCCGAGAAACCTTTGACGAGAAAATCGCGAGCATTTCCAAATCCCGATCTCGTGTTTTTTGAACTCCAGAACCGTGTTTGTGCATTTCTCAAGACTTATTCCGACGTAAAATGACACGAGGAATACGTTGAAAGCGACAGAATTGCGTTCCGAGCAACCGTTGACGAGAAAATCGCGAGCATTCCCAAATACTGATCTCGTGTTTTTTGGACTCCAGAACCGTGTTTGTGCATTTCTCAAGACTAATTCCGACGTAAAATGACACGAGGAATACGTTGAAAGCGACAGAATTGCGTTCCGAGCAACCGTTGACGAGAAAATCGCGAGCATTCCCAAATCCTGATCTCGTGTTTTTTGGACTCCAGAACCGTGTTTGCGCATTTCTCAAGACTAATTCCGACGTAAAATGGCACGAGGAATACGTTGAAAGCGACAGAATTGCGTTCCGAGCAACCGTTGACGAGAAAATCGCGAGCATTCCCAAATCCTGATCTCGTGTTTTTTGGACTGCAGAACCGTGTTTGTGCATTTCTCAAGACTAATTCCGACGTAAAATGGCACGAGGAATACGTTGGAAGCGACAGAATTGCGTTCCGAGCAACCGTTGACGAGAAAATCGCGAGCATTCCCAAATCCTGATCTCGTGTTTTTTGAACTCCAGAACATTGTTTGTGCATTTCTTAAGACTAATTCCGACGTAAAATGGCACGAGGAATACGTTGGAAGCGACAGAATTGCGATCCGAGAAACCCTTGACGAGAAAATCGCGAGCATTCCCAAAACCTGAAATCGTGTTTTTTGGACTCCAGAACCGTGTTTGTGCGTTTCTCATGACTAATTCCGACGTAAAACGACGCGAGGAACACGTTGGAAGCGACAGAATTGCGATCCGAGAAACCTTTGACGAGAAAATCGCGAGCATTTCCAAATCCCGATCTCGTGTTTTTTGAACTCCAGAACCGTGTTTGTGCATTTCTCAAGACTAATTCCGACGTAAAATGACACGAGGAATACGTTGGAAGCGACAGAATTGCGATCCGAGAAACCGTTGACGAGAAAATCGCGAGCATTCCCAAAACCTGATCTCGTGTTTTTTGGACTCCAGAAACGTTTACGTGCACTGCTCGTGACTGTTTCCGATGTGAAATGACGCGAGGAACACGTTGGAAGCGACAGAATTGCATTGCGAGCAACCGTTGACGAGAAAATCGCGAGCATTCCCAAATCCTGATCTCGTGTTTTTTGAACTCCAGAACCGTGTTTGTGCATTTCTCAGGACTAATTCCGACGTAAAATGACACGAGGAATACGTAGGAAGCGACAGAATTGCGATCCGAGAAACCGTTGACGAGAAAATCGCGAGCATTCCCAAAACCTGAATTCGTGTTTTTTGGACTCCAGAACCGTGTTTGTGCATTTCTCGTGACTAATTCCGACGTAAAACGACGCGAGGGACACGTTGGAAGCGACAGAATTGCGATCCGAGAAACCTTTGACGAGAAAATCGCGAGCATTTCCAAATCCCGATCTCGTGTTTTTTGAACTCCAGAACCGTGTTTGTGCATTTCTCAAGACTAATTCCGACGTAAAATGACACGAGGAATACGTTGGAAGCGACAGAATTGCGATCCGAGAAACCGTTGACGAGAAAATCGCGAGCATTCCCAAAACCTGATCTCGTGTTTTTTGGACTCCAGAACCGTGTTTGTGCATTTCTCATGACTAATTCCGACGTAAAACGACGCGAGGAACACGTTGGAAGCGACAGAATTGCGATCCGAGAAACCTTTGACGAGAAAATCGCGAGCACTTCCAAATCCCGATCTCGTGTTTTTTGAACTCCAGAACCGTGTTTGTGCATTTCTCAAGACTAATTCCGACGTAAAATGACACGAGGAATACGTTGGAAGCGACAGAATTGCGATCCGAGAAACCGTTGACGAGAAAATCGCGAGCATTCCCAAAACCTGATCTCGTGTTTTTTGGACGCCAGAACCGTGTTTGTGCATTTCTCAAGACTAATTCCGACGTAAAATGACACGAGGAATACGTTGAAAGCGACAGAATTGCGTTCCGAGCAACCGTTGACGAGAAAATCGCGAGCATTCCCAAATCCTGATCTCGTGTTTTTTGGACTCCAGAACCGTGTTTGTGCATTTCTCAAGACTAATTCCGACGTAAAATAGCACGAGGAATACGTTGGAAGCGACAGAATTGCGTTCCGAGCAACCGTTGACGAGAAAATCGCGAGCATTCCCAAATCCTGATCTCGTGTTTTTTGAACTCCAGAACCGTGTTTGTGCATTTCTCAAGACTAATTCCGACGTAAAATGGCACGAGGAATACGTTGGAAGCGACAGAATTGCGATCCGACAAACCCTTGACGAGAAAATCGCGAGCATTCCCAAAACCTGAATTCGTGTTTTTTGGACTCCAGAACCGTGTTTGTGCGTTTCTCATGACTAATTCCGACGTAAAACGACGCGAGGAACACGTTGGAAGCGACAGAATTGCGATCCGAGAAACCTTTGACGAGAAAATCGCGAGCATTTCAAAATCCCGATCTCGTGTTTTTGAACTCCAGAACCGTGTTTGTGCATTTCTCAAGACTAATTCCGACGTAAAATGACACGAGGAATACGTTGGAAGCGACAGAATTGCGTTCCGAGCAACCGTTGACAAGAAAATCGCGAGCATTCCCAAATCCTGATCTCGTGTTTTTTGAACTCCAGAACCGTGTTTGTGCATTTCTCAAGACTAATTCCGACGTAAAATGACACGAGGAATACGTTGGAAGCGACAGAATTGCGATCCGAGAAACCGTTGACGAGAAAATCGCGAGCATTCCCAAAACCTGAATTCGTGTTTTTTGGACTCCAGAACCGTGTTTGTGCATTTCTCATGACTAATTCCGACGTAAAACGACGCGAGGGACACGTTGGAAGCGACAGAATTGCGATCCGAGAAACCTTTGACGAGAAAATCGCGAGCATTACCAAAAGCTGATCTCGTGCTTTTGGAAATCCAGAAATGCTTGCGTGCATTTCTCATGACTATTTCCGACGTAAAATGACGCGAGGAACACGTTGGAAGCGACAGAATTGCGATCCGAGCAACCGTTGACGAGAAAATCACGAGCATTCCCAAATCCTGATCTCGTGTTTTTTGAACTCCAGAACCGTGTTTGTGCATTTCTCAAGACTAATTCCGACGTAAAATGGCACGAGGAATACGTTGGAAGCGACAGAATTGCGATCCGAGAAACCCTTGACGAGAAAATCGCGAGCATTCCCAAAACCTGAATTCGTGTTTTTTGGACTCCAGAACCGTGTTTGTGCGTTTCTCATGACTAATTCCGACGTAAAACGACGCGAGGAACACGTTGGAAGCGACAGAATTGCGATCCGAGAAACCTTTGACGAGAAAATCGCGAGCATTTCCAAATCCCGATCTCGTGTTTTTTGAACTCCAGAACCGTGTTTGTGCATTTCTCAAGACTTATTCCGACGTAAAATGACACGAGGAATACGTTGAAAGCGACAGAATTGCGTTCCGAGCAACCGTTGACGAGAAAATCGCGAGCATTCCCAAATACTGATCTCGTGTTTTTTGGACTCCAGAACCGTGTTTGTGCATTTCTCAAGACTAATTCCGACGTAAAATGACACGAGGAATACGTTGAAAGCGACAGAATTGCGTTCCGAGCAACCGTTGACGAGAAAATCGCGAGCATTCCCAAATCCTGATCTCGTGTTTTTTGGACTCCAGAACCGTGTTTGCGCATTTCTCAAGACTAATTCCGACGTAAAATGGCACGAGGAATACGTTGGAAGCGACAGAATTGCGTTCCGAGCAACCGTTGACGAGAAAATCGCGAGCATTCCCAAATCCTGATCTCGTGCTTTTTGAACTCCAGAACATTGTTTGTGCATTTCTTAAGACTAATTCCGACGTAAAATGGCACGAGGAATACGTTGGAAGCGACAGAATTGCGATCCGAGAAACCCTTGACGAGAAAATCGCGAGCATTCCCAAAACCTGAAATCGTGTTTTTTGGACTCCAGAACCGTGTTTGTGCGTTTCTCATGACTAATTCCGACGTAAAACGACGCGAGGAACACGTTGGAAGCGACAGAATTGCGATCCGAGAAACCTTTGACGAGAAAATCGCGAGCATTTCCAAATCCCGATCTCGTGTTTTTTGAACTCCAGAACCGTGTTTGTGCATTTCTCAAGACTAATTCCGACGTAAAATGACACGAGGAATACGTTGGAAGCGACAGAATTGCGATCCGAGAAACCGTTGACGAGAAAATCGCGAGCATTCCCAAAACCTGATCTCGTGTTTTTTGGACTCCAGAAACGTTTACGTGCACTGCTCGTGACTGTTTCCGATGTGAAATGACGCGAGGAACACGTTGGAAGCGACAGAATTGCATTGCGAGCAACCGTTGACGAGAAAATCGCGAGCATTCCCAAATCCTGATCTCGTGTTTTTTGAACTCCAGAACCGTGTTTGTGCATTTCTCAGGACTAATTCCGACGTAAAATGACACGAGGAATACGTAGGAAGCGACAGAATTGCGATCCGAGAAACCGTTGACGAGAAAATCGCGAGCATTCCCAAAACCTGAATTCGTGTTTTTTGGACTCCAGAACCGTGTTTGTGCATTTCTCGTGACTAATTCCGACGTAAAACGACGCGAGGGACACGTTGGAAGCGACAGAATTGCGATCCGAGAAACCTTTGACGAGAAAATCGCGAGCATTTCCAAATCCCGATCTCGTGTTTTTTGAACTCCAGAACCGTGTTTGTGCATTTCTCAAGACTAATTCCGACGTAAAATGACACGAGGAATACGTTGGAAGCGACAGAATTGCGATCCGAGAAACCGTTGACGAGAAAATCGCGAGCATTCCCAAAACCTGATCTCGTGTTTTTTGGACTCCAGAACCGTGTTTGTGCATTTCTCATGACTAATTCCGACGTAAAACGACGCGAGGAACACGTTGGAAGCGACAGAATTGCGATCCGAGAAACCTTTGACGAGAAAATCGCGAGCACTTCCAAATCCCGATCTCGTGTTTTTTGAACTCCAGAACCGTGTTTGTGCATTTCTCAAGACTAATTCCGACGTAAAATGACACGAGGAATACGTTGGAAGCGACAGAATTGCGATCCGAGAAACCGTTGACGAGAAAATCGCGAGCATTCCCAAAACCTGATCTCGTGTTTTTTGGACGCCAGAACCGTGTTTGTGCATTTCTCAAGACTAATTCCGACGTAAAATGACACGAGGAATACGTTGAAAGCGACAGAATTGCGTTCCGAGCAACCGTTGACGAGAAAATCGCGAGCATTCCCAAATCCTGATCTCGTGTTTTTTGGACTCCAGAACCGTGTTTGTGCATTTCTCAAGACTAATTCCGACGTAAAATAGCACGAGGAATACGTTGGAAGCGACAGAATTGCGTTCCGAGCAACCGTTGACGAGAAAATCGCGAGCATTCCCAAATCCTGATCTCGTGTTTTTTGAACTCCAGAACCGTGTTTGTGCATTTCTCAAGACTAATTCCGACGTAAAATGGCACGAGGAATACGTTGGAAGCGACAGAATTGCGATCCGACAAACCCTTGACGAGAAAATCGCGAGCATTCCCAAAACCTGAATTCGTGTTTTTTGGACTCCAGAACCGTGTTTGTGCGTTTCTCATGACTAATTCCGACGTAAAACGACGCGAGGAACACGTTGGAAGCGACAGAATTGCGATCCGAGAAACCTTTGACGAGAAAATCGCGAGCATTTCAAAATCCCGATCTCGTGTTTTTGAACTCCAGAACCGTGTTTGTGCATTTCTCAAGACTAATTCCGACGTAAAATGACACGAGGAATACGTTGGAAGCGACAGAATTGCGTTCCGAGCAACCGTTGACAAGAAAATCGCGAGCATTCCCAAATCCTGATCTCGTGTTTTTTGAACTCCAGAACCGTGTTTGTGCATTTCTCAAGACTAATTCCGACGTAAAATGACACGAGGAATACGTTGAAAGCGACAGAATTGCGTTCCGAGCAACCGTTGACGAGAAAATCGCGAGCATTCCCAAATACTGATCTCGTGTTTTTTGGACTCCAGAACCGTGTTTGTGCATTTCTCAAGACTAATTCCGACGTAAAATGGCACGAGGAATACGTTGAAAGCGACAGAATTTCGTTCCGAGCAACCGTTGACGAGAAAATCGCGAGCATTCCCAAATCCTGATCTCGTGTTTTTTGGACTCCAGAACCGTGTTTGTGCATTTCTCAAGACTAATTCCGACGTAAAATGACACGAGGAATACGTTGAAAGCGACAGAATTGCGTTCCGAGCAACCGTTGACGAGAAAATCGCGAGCATTCCCAAATACTGATCTCGTGTTTTTTGGACTCCAGAACCGTGTTTGTGCATTTCTCAAGACTAATTCCGACGTAAAATGGCACGAGGAATACGTTGAAAGCGACAGAATTTCGTTCCGAGCAACCGTTGACGAGAAAATCGCGAGCATTCCCAAATCCTGATCTCGTGTTTTTTGAACTCCAGAACCGTGTTTGTGCATTTCTCAAGACTAATTCCGACGTAAAATGACACGAGGAATACGTTGGAAGCGACTGAATTGCGATCCGAGAAACCGTTGACGAGAAAATCGCGAGCATTCCGAAAACCTGAATTCGTGTTTTTTGGACTCCAGAACCGTGTTTGTGCATTTCTCATGACTAATTCCGACGTAAAACGACGCGAGGAACACGTTGGAAGCGACAGAATTGCGATCCGAGAAACCTTTGACGAGAAAATCGCGAGCATTTCCAAATCCCGATCTCGTGTTTTTTGAACTCCAGAACCGTGTTTGTGCATTTCTCAAGACTAATTCCGACGTAAAATGACACGAGGAATACGTTGGAAGCGACAGAATTGTGTTCCGAGCAACCGTTGACGAGAAAATCGCGAGCATTCCCAAATCCTGATCTCGTGTTTTTTGGACTCCAGAACCGTGTTTGTGCATTTCTCAAGACTAATTCCGACGTAAAATGACACGAGGAATACGTTGGAAGCGACAGAATTGCGTTCCGAGCAACCGTTGACGAGAAAATCGCGAGCATTCCCAAATCCTGATCTCGTGTTTTTTGAACTCCAGAACCGTGTTTGTGCATTTCTCAAGACTAATTCCGACGTAAAATGACACGAGGAATACGTTGAAAGCGACAGAATTGCGTTCCGAGCAACCGTTGACGAGAAAATCGCGAGCATTCCCAAATCCTGATCTCGTGTTTTTTGAACTCCAGAACCGTGTTTGTGCATTTCTCAAGACTAATTCCGACGTAAAATGACACGAGGAATACGTTGGAAGCGACAGAATTGCGATCCGAGAAACCGTTGACGAGAAAATCGCGAGCATTCCCAAAACCTGAATTCGTGTTTTTTGGACTCCAGAACCGTGTTTGTGCATTTCTCATGACTAATTCCGACGTAAAACGACGCGAGGGACACGTTGGAAGCGACAGAATTGCGATCCGAGAAACCTTTGACGAGAAAATCGCGAGCATTTCCAAATCCCGATCTCGTGTTTTTTGAACTCCAGAACCGTGTTTGTGCAGTTCTCATGCCTAATTCCGACGTAAAATGACACGAGGAATACGTTGGAAGCGACAGAATTGCGATCCGAGAAACCGTTGACGAGAAAATCGCGAGCATTCCCAAAACCTGATCTCGTGTTTTTTGGACTCCAGAACCGTGTTTGTGCATTTCTCATGACTAATTCCGACGTAAAATAGCACGAGGAATACGTTGGAAGCGACAGAATTGCGTTCCGAGCAACCGTTGACGAGAAAATCGCGAGCATTACCAAAAGCTGAATTCGTGTTTTTTGGACTCCAGAACCGTGTTTGTGCGTTTCTCATGACTAATTCCGACGTAAAACGACGCGAGGAACACGTTGGAAGCGACAGAATTGCGATCCGAGAAACCTTTGACGAGAAAATCGCGAGCATTTCCAAATCCCGATCTCGTGTTTTTTGAACTCCAGAACCGTGTTTGTGCATTTCTCAAGACTAATTCCGACGTAAAATGACACGAGGAATACGTTGAAAGCGACAGAATTGCGTTCCGAGCAACCGTTGACGAGAAAATCGCGAGCATTCCCAAATACTGATCTCGTGTTTTTTGGACTCCAGAACCGTGTTTGTGCATTTCTCAAGACTAATTCCGACGTAAAATGACACGAGGAATACGTTGAAAGCGACAGAATTGCGTTCCGAGCAACCGTTGACGAGAAAATCGCGAGCATTCCCAAATCCTGATCTCGTGTTTTTTGGACTCCAGAACCGTGTTTGCGCATTTCTCAAGACTAATTCCGACGTAAAATGGCACGAGGAATACGTTGAAAGCGACAGAATTGCGTTCCGAGCAACCGCTGACGAGAAAATCGCGAGCATTCCCAAATCCTGATCTCGTGTTTTTTGAACTCCAGAACCGTGTTTGTGCATTTCTCAGGACTAATTCCGACGTAAAATGACACGAGGAATACGTAGGAAGCGACAGAATTGCGATCCGAGAAACCGTTGACGAGAAAATCGCGAGCATTCCCAAAACCTGAATTCGTGTTTTTTGGACTCCAGAACCGTGTTTGTGCATTTCTCGTGACTAATTCCGACGTAAAACGACGCGAGGGACACGTTGGAAGCGACAGAATTGCGATCCGAGAAACCTTTGACGAGAAAATCGCGAGCATTTCCAAATCCCGATCTCGTGTTTTTTGAACTCCAGAACCGTGTTTGTGCATTTCTCAAGACTAATTCCGACGTAAAATGACACGAGGAATACGTTGGAAGCGACAGAATTGCGATCCGAGAAACCGTTGACGAGAAAATCGCGAGCATTCCCAAAACCTGAATTCGTGTTTTTTGGACTCCAGAACCGTGTTTGTGCATTTCTCATGACTAATTCCGACGTAAAACGACGCGAGGGACACGTTGGAAGCGACAGAATTGCGATCCGAGAAACCTTTGACGAGAAAATCGCGAGCATTTCCAAATCCCGATCTCGTGTTTTTTGAACTCCAGAACCGTGTTTGTGCAGTTCTCATGCCTAATTCCGACGTAAAATGACACGAGGAATACGTTGGAAGCGACAGAATTGCGATCCGAGAAACCGTTGACGAGAAAATCGCGAGCATTCCCAAAACCTGATCTCGTGTTTTTTGGACTCCAGAACCGTGTTTGTGCATTTCTCATGACTAATTCCGACGTAAAATAGCACGAGGAATACGTTGGAAGCGACAGAATTGCGTTCCGAGCAACCGTTGACGAGAAAATCGCGAGCATTACCAAAAGCTGATCTCGTGCTTTTGGAAATCCAGAAATGCTTGCGTGCATTTCTCATGACTATTTCCGACGTAAAATGACGCGAGGAACACGTTGGAAGCGACAGAATTGCGATCCGAGCAACCGTTGACGAGAAAATCACGAGCATTCCCAAATCCTGATCTCGTGTTTTTTGAACTCCAGAACCGTGTTTGTGCATTTCTCAAGACTAATTCCGACGTAAAATGGCACGAGGAATACGTTGGAAGCGACAGAATTGCGATCCGAGAAACCCTTGACGAGAAAATCGCGAGCATTCCCAAAACCTGAATTCGTGTTTTTTGGACTCCAGAACCGTGTTTGTGCGTTTCTCATGACTAATTCCGACGTAAAACGACGCGAGGAACACGTTGGAAGCGACAGAATTGCGATCCGAGAAACCTTTGACGAGAAAATCGCGAGCATTTCCAAATCCCGATCTCGTGTTTTTTGAACTCCAGAACCGTGTTTGTGCATTTCTCAAGACTAATTCCGACGTAAAATGACACGAGGAATACGTTGAAAGCGACAGAATTGCGTTCCGAGCAACCGTTGACGAGAAAATCGCGAGCATTCCCAAATACTGCTCTCGTGTTTTTTGGACTCCAGAACCGTGTTTGTGCATTTCTCAAGACTAATTCCGACGTAAAATGACACGAGGAATACGTTGAAAGCGACAGAATTGCGTTCCGAGCAACCGTTGACGAGAAAATCGCGAGCATTCCCAAATCCTGATCTCGTGTTTTTTGGACTCCAGAACCGTGTTTGCGCATTTCTCAAGACTAATTCCGACGTAAAATGGCACGAGGAATACGTTGAAAGCGACAGAATTGCGTTCCGAGCAACCGCTGACGAGAAAATCGCGAGCATTCCCAAATCCTGATCTCGTGTTTTTTGAACTCCAGAACCGTGTTTGTGCATTTCTCAGGACTAATTCCGACGTAAAATGACACGAGGAATACGTAGGAAGCGACAGAATTGCGATCCGAGAAACCGTTGACGAGAAAATCGCGAGCATTCCCAAAACCTGAATTCGTGTTTTTTGGACTCCAGAACCGTGTTTGTGCATTTCTCGTGACTAATTCCGACGTAAAACGACGCGAGGGACACGTTGGAAGCGACAGAATTGCGATCCGAGAAACCTTTGACGAGAAAATCGCGAGCATTTCCAAATCCCGATCTCGTGTTTTTTGAACTCCAGAACCGTGTTTGTGCATTTCTCAAGACTAATTCCGACGTAAAATGACACGAGGAATACGTTGGAAGCGACAGAATTGCGATCCGAGAAACCGTTGACGAGAAAATCGCGAGCATTCCCAAAACCTGAATTCGTGTTTTTTGGACTCCAGAACCGTGTTTGTGCATTTCTCAAGACTAATTCCGACGTAAAATGACACGAGGAATACGTTGAAAGCGACAGAATTGCGTTCCGAGCAACCGTTGACGAGAAAATCGCGAGCATTCCCAAATCCTGATCTCGTGTTTTTTGAACTCCAGAACCGTGTTTGTGCATTTCTCAAGACTAATTCCGACGTAAAATGACACGAGGAATACGTTGGAAGCGACAGAATTGCGATCCGAGAAACCGTTGACGAGAAAATCGCGAGCATTCCCAAAACCTGAATTCGTGTTTTTTGGACTCCAGAACCGTGTTTGTGCATTTCTCAAGACTAATTCCGACGTAAAATGACACGAGGAATACGTTGAAAGCGACAGAATTGCGTTCCGAGCAACCGTTGACGAGAAAATCGCGAGCATTCCCAAATCCTGATCTCGTGTTTTTTGGACTCCAGAACCGTGTTTGTGCATTTCTCAAGACTAATTCCGACGTAAAATAGCACGAGGAATACGTTGGAAGCGACAGAATTGCGTTCCGAGCAACCGTTGACGAGAAAATCGCGAGCATTCCCAAATCCTGATCTCGTGTTTTTTGAACTCCAGAACCGTGTTTGTGCAGTTCTCATGCCTAATTCCGACGTAAAATGACACGAGGAATACGTTGGAAGCGACAGAATTGCGATCCGAGAAACCGTTGACGAGAAAATCGCGAGCATTCCCAAAACCTGATCTCGTGTTTTTTGGACTCCAGAACCGTGTTTGTGCATTTCTCATGACTAATTCCGACGTAAAATAGCACGAGGAATACGTTGGAAGCGACAGAATTGCGTTCCGAGCAACCGTTGACGAGAAAATCGCGAGCATTACCAAAAGCTGATCTCGTGCTTTTGGAAATCCAGAAATGCTTGCGTGCATTTCTCATGACTATTTCCGACGTAAAATGACGCGAGGAACACGTTGGAAGCGACAGAATTGCGATCCGAGCAACCGTTGACGAGAAAATCACGAGCATTCCCAAATCCTGATCTCGTGTTTTTTGAACTCCAGAACCGTGTTTGTGCATTTCTCAAGACTAATTCCGACGTAAAATGGCACGAGGAATACGTTGGAAGCGACAGAATTGCGATCCGAGAAACCCTTGACGAGAAAATCGCGAGCATTCCCAAAACCTGAATTCGTGTTTTTTGGACTCCAGAACCGTGTTTGTGCGTTTCTCATGACTAATTCCGACGTAAAACGACGCGAGGAACACGTTGGAAGCGACAGAATTGCGATCCGAGAAACCTTTGACGAGAAAATCGCGAGCATTTCCAAATCCCGATCTCGTGTTTTTTGAACTCCAGAACCGTGTTTGTGCATTTCTCAAGACTAATTCCGACGTAAAATGACACGAGGAATACGTTGAAAGCGACAGAATTGCGTTCCGAGCAACCGTTGACGAGAAAATCGCGAGCATTCCCAAATACTGATCTCGTGTTTTTTGGACTCCAGAACCGTGTTTGTGCATTTCTCAAGACTAATTCCGACGTAAAATGACACGAGGAATACGTTGAAAGCGACAGAATTGCGTTCCGAGCAACCGTTGACGAGAAAATCGCGAGCATTCCCAAATCCTGATCTCGTGTTTTTTGGACTCCAGAACCGTGTTTGCGCATTTCTCAAGACTAATTCCGACGTAAAATGGCACGAGGAATACGTTGAAAGCGACAGAATTGCGTTCCGAGCAACCGCTGACGAGAAAATCGCGAGCATTCCCAAATCCTGATCTCGTGTTTTTTGAACTCCAGAACCGTGTTTGTGCATTTCTCAGGACTAATTCCGACGTAAAATGACACGAGGAATACGTAGGAAGCGACAGAATTGCGATCCGAGAAACCGTTGACGAGAAAATCGCGAGCATTCCCAAAACCTGAATTCGTGTTTTTTGGACTCCAGAACCGTGTTTGTGCATTTCTCGTGACTAATTCCGACGTAAAACGACGCGAGGGACACGTTGGAAGCGACAGAATTGCGATCCGAGAAACCTTTGACGAGAAAATCGCGAGCATTTCCAAATCCCGATCTCGTGTTTTTTGAACTCCAGAACCGTGTTTGTGCATTTCTCAAGACTAATTCCGACGTAAAATGACACGAGGAATACGTTGGAAGCGACAGAATTGCGATCCGAGAAACCGTTGACGAGAAAATCGCGAGCATTCCCAAAACCTGAATTCGTGTTTTTTGGACTCCAGAACCGTGTTTGTGCATTTCTCATGACTAATTCCGACGTAAAACGACGCGAGGGACACGTTGGAAGCGACAGAATTGCGATCCGAGAAACCTTTGACGAGAAAATCGCGAGCATTTCCAAATCCCGATCTCGTGTTTTTTGAACTCCAGAACCGTGTTTGTGCAGTTCTCATGCCTAATTCCGACGTAAAATGACACGAGGAATACGTTGGAAGCGACAGAATTGCGATCCGAGAAACCGTTGACGAGAAAATCGCGAGCATTCCCAAAACCTGATCTCGTGTTTTTTGGACTCCAGAACCGTGTTTGTGCATTTCTCATGACTAATTCCGACGTAAAATAGCACGAGGAATACGTTGGAAGCGACAGAATTGCGTTCCGAGCAACCGTTGACGAGAAAATCGCGAGCATTACCAAAAGCTGATCTCGTGCTTTTGGAAATCCAGAAATGCTTGCGTGCATTTCTCATGACTATTTCCGACGTAAAATGACGCGAGGAACACGTTGGAAGCGACAGAATTGCGATCCGAGCAACCGTTGACGAGAAAATCACGAGCATTCCCAAATCCTGATCTCGTGTTTTTTGAACTCCAGAACCGTGTTTGTGCATTTCTCAAGACTAATTCCGACGTAAAATGGCACGAGGAATACGTTGGAAGCGACAGAATTGCGATCCGAGAAACCCTTGACGAGAAAATCGCGAGCATTCCCAAAACCTGAATTCGTGTTTTTTGGACTCCAGAACCGTGTTTGTGCGTTTCTCATGACTAATTCCGACGTAAAACGACGCGAGGAACACGTTGGAAGCGACAGAATTGCGATCCGAGAAACCTTTGACGAGAAAATCGCGAGCATTTCCAAATCCCGATCTCGTGTTTTTTGAACTCCAGAACCGTGTTTGTGCATTTCTCAAGACTAATTCCGACGTAAAATGACACGAGGAATACGTTGAAAGCGACAGAATTGCGTTCCGAGCAACCGTTGACGAGAAAATCGCGAGCATTCCCAAATACTGCTCTCGTGTTTTTTGGACTCCAGAACCGTGTTTGTGCATTTCTCAAGACTAATTCCGACGTAAAATGACACGAGGAATACGTTGAAAGCGACAGAATTGCGTTCCGAGCAACCGTTGACGAGAAAATCGCGAGCATTCCCAAATCCTGATCTCGTGTTTTTTGGACTCCAGAACCGTGTTTGCGCATTTCTCAAGACTAATTCCGACGTAAAATGGCACGAGGAATACGTTGAAAGCGACAGAATTGCGTTCCGAGCAACCGCTGACGAGAAAATCGCGAGCATTCCCAAATCCTGATCTCGTGTTTTTTGAACTCCAGAACCGTGTTTGTGCATTTCTCAGGACTAATTCCGACGTAAAATGACACGAGGAATACGTAGGAAGCGACAGAATTGCGATCCGAGAAACCGTTGACGAGAAAATCGCGAGCATTCCCAAAACCTGAATTCGTGTTTTTTGGACTCCAGAACCGTGTTTGTGCATTTCTCGTGACTAATTCCGACGTAAAACGACGCGAGGGACACGTTGGAAGCGACAGAATTGCGATCCGAGAAACCTTTGACGAGAAAATCGCGAGCATTTCCAAATCCCGATCTCGTGTTTTTTGAACTCCAGAACCGTGTTTGTGCATTTCTCAAGACTAATTCCGACGTAAAATGACACGAGGAATACGTTGGAAGCGACAGAATTGCGATCCGAGAAACCGTTGACGAGAAAATCGCGAGCATTCCCAAAACCTGAATTCGTGTTTTTTGGACTCCAGAACCGTGTTTGTGCATTTCTCAAGACTAATTCCGACGTAAAATGACACGAGGAATACGTTGAAAGCGACAGAATTGCGTTCCGAGCAACCGTTGACGAGAAAATCGCGAGCATTCCCAAATCCTGATCTCGTGTTTTTTGAACTCCAGAACCGTGTTTGTGCATTTCTCAAGACTAATTCCGACGTAAAATGACACGAGGAATACGTTGGAAGCGACAGAATTGCGATCCGAGAAACCGTTGACGAGAAAATCGCGAGCATTCCCAAAACCTGAATTCGTGTTTTTTGGACTCCAGAACCGTGTTTGTGCATTTCTCAAGACTAATTCCGACGTAAAATGACACGAGGAATACGTTGAAAGCGACAGAATTGCGTTCCGAGCAACCGTTGACGAGAAAATCGCGAGCATTCCCAAATCCTGATCTCGTGTTTTTTGGACTCCAGAACCGTGTTTGTGCATTTCTCAAGACTAATTCCGACGTAAAATAGCACGAGGAATACGTTGGAAGCGACAGAATTGCGTTCCGAGCAACCGTTGACGAGAAAATCGCGAGCATTCCCAAATCCTGATCTCGTGTTTTTTGAACTCCAGAACCGTGTTTGTGCATTTCTCAAGACTAATTCCGACGTAAAATGGCACGAGGAATACGTTGGAAGCGACAGAATTGCGATCCGACAAACCCTTGACGAGAAAATCGCGAGCATTCCCAAAACCTGAATTCGTGTTTTTTGGACTCCAGAACCGTGTTTGTGCGTTTCTCATGACTAATTCCGACGTAAAACGACGCGAGGAACACGTTGGAAGCGACAGAATTGCGATCCGAGAAACCTTTGACGAGAAAATCGCGAGCATTTCAAAATCCCGATCTCGTGTTTTTGAACTCCAGAACCGTGTTTGTGCATTTCTCAAGACTAATTCCGACGTAAAATGACACGAGGAATACGTTGGAAGCGACAGAATTGCGTTCCGAGCAACCGTTGACGAGAAAATCGCGAGCATTCCCAAATCCTGATCTCGTGTTTTTTGAACTCCAGAACCGTGTTTGTGCATTTCTCAAGACTAATTCCGACGTAAAATGACACGAGGAATACGTTGAAAGCGACAGAATTGCGTTCCGAGCAACCGTTGACGAGAAAATCGCGAGCATTCCCAAATACTGATCTCGTGTTTTTTGGACTCCAGAACCGTGTTTGTGCATTTCTCAAGACTAATTCCGACGTAAAATGGCACGAGGAATACGTTGAAAGCGACAGAATTTCGTTCCGAGCAACCGTTGACGAGAAAATCGCGAGCATTCCCAAATCCTGATCTCGTGTTTTTTGGACTGCAGAACCGTGTTTGTGCATTTCTCAAGACTAATTCCGACGTAAAATGGCACGAGGAATACGTTGGAAGCGACAGAATTGCGTTCCGAGCAACCGTTGACGAGAAAATCGCGAGCATTCCCAAATCCTGATCTCGTGTTTTTTGAACTCCAGAACCGTGTTTGTGCGTTTCTCAAGACTAATTCCGACGTAAAATGGCACGAGGAATACGTTGGAAGCGACAGAATTGCGATCCGAGAAACCCTTGACGAGAAAATCGCGAGCATTCCCAAAACCTGAATTCGTGTTTTTTGGACTCCAGAACCGTGTTTGTGCGTTTCTCATGACTAATTCCGACGTAAAACGACGCGAGGAACACGTTGGAAGCGACAGAATTGCGATCCGAGAAACCTTTGACGAGAAAATCGCGAGGATTTCCAAATCCCGATCTCGTGTTTTTTGAACTCCAGAACCGTGTTTGTGCATTTCTCAAGACTAATTCCGACGTAAAATGGCACGAGGAATACGTTGGAAGCGACAGAATTGCGATCCGAGAAACCTTTGACGAGAAAATCGCGAGCATTCCCAAATCCTGATCTCGTGTTTTTTGAACTCCAGAACCGTGTTTGTGCATTTCTCAAGACTAATTCCGACGTAAAATGACACGAGGAATACGTTGGAAGCGACAGAATTGCGATCCGAGAAACCGTTGACGAGAAAATCGCGAGCATTCCGAAAACCTGAATTCGTGTTTTTTGGACTCCAGAACCGTGTTTGTGCATTTCTCATGACTAATTCCGACGTAAAACGACGCGAGGAACACGTTGGAAGCGACAGAATTGCGATCCGAGAAACCTTTGACGAGAAAATCGCGAGCATTTCCAAATCCCGATCTCGTGTTTTTTGAACTCCAGAACCGTGTTTGTGCATTTCTCAAGACTAATTCCGACGTAAAATGACACGAGGAATACGTTGGAAGCGACAGAATTCTGTTCCGAGCAACCGTTGACGAGAAAATCGCGAGCATTCCCAAATCCTGATCTCGTGTTTTTTGAACTCCAGAACCGTGTTTGTGCATTTCTCAAGACTAATTCCGACGTAAAATGGCACGAGGAATACGTTGGAAGCGACAGAATTGCGATCCGAGAAACCCTTGACGAGAAAATCGCGAGCATTCCCAAATCCTGATCTCGTGTTTTTTGAACTCCAGAACCGTGTTTGTGCATTTCTCAAGACTAATTCCGACGTAAAATGACACGAGGAATACGTTGGAAGCGACAGAATTGCGATCCGAGAAACCGTTGACGAGAAAATCGCGAGCATTCCCAAAACCTGAATTCGTGTTTTTTGGACTCCAGAACCGTGTTTGTGCATTTCTCATGACTAATTCCGACGTAAAACGACGCGAGGGACACGTTGGAAGCGACAGAATTGCGATCCGAGAAACCTTTGACGAGAAAATCGCGAGCATTTCCAAATCCCGATCTCGTGTTTTTTGAACTCCAGAACCGTGTTTGTGCAGTTCTCATGCCTAATTCCGACGTAAAATGACACGAGGAATACGTTGGAAGCGACAGAATTGCGATCCGAGAAACCGTTGACGAGAAAATCGCGAGCATTCCCAAAACCTGATCTCGTGTTTTTTGGACTCCAGAACCGTGTTTGTGCATTTCTCATGACTAATTCCGACGTAAAATGGCACGAGGAATACGTTGGAAGCGACAGAATTGCGATCCGAGAAACCTTTGACGAGAAAATCGCGAGCATTCCCAAATCCTGATCTCGTGTTTTTTGAACTCCAGAACCGTGTTTGTGCATTTCTCAAGACTAATTCCGACGTAAAATGGCACGAGGAATACGTTGGAAGCGACAGAATTGCGATCCGAGAAACCCTTGACGAGAAAATCGCGAGCATTCCCAAAACCTGAATTCGTGTTTTTTGGACTCCAGAACCGTGTTTGTGCGTTTCTCATGACTAATTCCGACGTAAAACGACGCGAGGAACACGTTGGAAGCGACAGAATTGCGATCCGAGAAACCTTTGACGAGAAAATCGCGAGCATTTCCAAATCCCGATCTCGTGTTTTTTGAACTCCAGAACCGTGTTTGTGCATTTCTCAAGACTAATTCCGACGTAAAATGACACGAGGAATACGTTGAAAGCGACAGAATTGCGTTCCGAGCAACCGTTGACGAGAAAATCGCGAGCATTCCCAAATACTGATCTCGTGTTTTTTGGACTCCAGAACCGTGTTTGTGCATTTCTCAAGACTAATTCCGACGTAAAATGACACGAGGAATACGTTGAAAGCGACAGAATTGCGTTCCGAGCAACCGTTGACGAGAAAATCGCGAGCATTCCCAAATCCTGATCTCGTGTTTTTTGGACTCCAGAACCGTGTTTGCGCATTTCTCAAGACTAATTCCGACGTAAAATGGCACGAGGAATACGTTGAAAGCGACAGAATTGCGTTCCGAGCAACCGTTGACGAGAAAATCGCGAGCATTCCCAAATCCTGATCTCGTGTTTTTTGAACTCCAGAACCGTGTTTGTGCATTTCTCAGGACTAATTCCGACGTAAAATGACACGAGGAATACGTAGGAAGCGACAGAATTGCGATCCGAGAAACCGTTGACGAGAAAATCGCGAGCATTCCCAAAACCTGAATTCGTGTTTTTTGGACTCGAGAACCGTGTTTGTGCATTTCTCGTGACTAATTACGACGTAAAACGACGCGAGGGACACGTTGGAAGCGACAGAATTGCGATCCGAGAAACCTTTGACGAGAAAATCGCGAGCATTTCCAAATCCCGATCTCGTGTTTTTTGAACTCCAGAACCGTGTTTGTGCATTTCTCAAGACTAATTCCGACGTAAAATGACACGAGGAATACGTTGGAAGCGACAGAATTGCGATCCGAGAAACCGTTGACGAGAAAATCGCGAGCATTCCCAAAACCTGAATTCGTGTTTTTTGGACTCCAGAACCGTGTTTGTGCATTTCTCAAGACTAATTCCGACGTAAAATGACACGAGGAATACGTTGAAAGCGACAGAATTGCGTTCCGAGCAACCGTTGACGAGAAAATCGCGAGCATTCCCAAATCCTGATCTCGTGTTTTTGAACTCCAGAACCGTGTTTGTGCATTTCTCAAGACTAATTCCGACGTAAAATGACACGAGGAATACGTTGGCAGCGACAGAATTGCGATCCGAGAAACCGTTGACGAGAAAATCGCGAGCATTCCCAAAACCTGAATTCGTGTTTTTTGGACTCCAGAACCGTGTTTGTGCATTTCTCAAGACTAATTCCGACGTAAAATGACACGAGGAATACGTTGAAAGCGACAGAATTGCGTTCCGAGCAACCGTTGACGAGAAAATCGCGAGCATTCCCAAATCCTGATCTCGTGTTTTTTGGACTCCAGAACCGTGTTTGTGCATTTCTCAAGACTAATTCCGACGTAAAATAGCACGAGGAATACGTTGGAAGCGACAGAATTGCGTTCCGAGCAACCGTTGACGAGAAAATCGCGAGCATTCCCAAATCCTGATCTCGTGTTTTTTGAACTCCAGAACCGTGTTTGTGCATTTCTCAAGACTAATTCCGACGTAAAATGGCACGAGGAATACGTTGGAAGCGACAGAATTGCGATCCGACAAACCCTTGACGAGAAAATCGCGAGCATTCCCAAAACCTGAATTCGTGTTTTTTGGACTCCAGAACCGTGTTTGTGCGTTTCTCATGACTAATTCCGACGTAAAACGACGCGAGGAACACGTTGGAAGCGACAGAATTGCGATCCGAGAAACCTTTGACGAGAAAATCGCGAGCATTTCAAAATCCCGATCTCGTGTTTTTGAACTCCAGAACCGTATTTGTGCATTTCTCAAGACTAATTCCGACGTAAAATGACACGAGGAATACGTTGGAAGCGACAGAATTGCGTTCCGAGCAACCGTTGACGAGAAAATCGCGAGCATTCCCAAATCCTGATCTCGTGTTTTTTGAACTCCAGAACCGTGTTTGTGCATTTCTCAAGACTAATTCCGACGTAAAATGACACGAGGAATACGTTGAAAGCGACAGAATTGCGTTCCGAGCAACCGTTGACGAGAAAATCGCGAGCATTCCCAAATACTGATCTCGTGTTTTTTGGACTCCAGAACCGTGTTTGTGCATTTCTCAAGACTAATTCCGACGTAAAATGGCACGAGGAATACGTTGAAAGCGACAGAATTTCGTTCCGAGCAACCGTTGACGAGAAAATCGCGAGCATTCCCAAATCCTGATCTCGTGTTTTTTGGACTGCAGAACCGTGTTTGTGCATTTCTCAAGACTAATTCCGACGTAAAATGGCACGAGGAATACGTTGGAAGCGACAGAATTGCGTTCCGAGCAACCGTTGACGAGAAAATCGCGAGCATTCCCAAATCCTGATCTCGTGTTTTTTGAACTCCAGAACCGTGTTTGTGCGTTTCTCAAGACTAATTCCGACGTAAAATGGCACGAGGAATACGTTGGAAGCGACAGAATTGCGATCCGAGAAACCCTTGACGAGAAAATCGCGAGCATTCCCAAAACCTGAATTCGTGTTTTTTGGACTCCAGAACCGTGTTTGTGCGTTTCTCATGACTAATTCCGACGTAAAACGACGCGAGGAACACGTTGGAAGCGACAGAATTGCGATCCGAGAAACCTTTGACGAGAAAATCGCGAGGATTTCCAAATCCCGATCTCGTGTTTTTTTAACTCCAGAACCGTGTTTGTGCATTTCTCAAGACTAATTCCGACGTAAAATGGCACGAGGAATACGTTGGAAGCGACAGAATTGCGATCCGAGAAACCTTTGACGAGAAAATCGCGAGCATTCCCAAATCCTGATCTCGTGTTTTTTGAACTCCAGAACCGTGTTTGTGCATTTCTCAAGACTAATTCCGACGTAAAATGACACGAGGAATACGTTGGAAGCGACTGAATTGCGATCCGAGAAACCGTTGACGAGAAAATCGCGAGCATTCCGAAAACCTGAATTCGTGTTTTTTGGACTCCAGAACCGTGTTTGTGCATTTCTCATGACTAATTCCGACGTAAAACGACGCGAGGAACACGTTGGAAGCGACAGAATTGCGATCCGAGAAACCTTTGACGAGAAAATCGCGAGCATTTCCAAATCCCGATCTCGTGTTTTTTGAACTCCAGAACCGTGTTTGTGCATTTCTCAAGACTAATTCCGACGTAAAATGACACGAGGAATACGTTGGAAGCGACAGAATTGTGTTCCGAGCAACCGTTGACGAGAAAATCGCGAGCATTCCCAAATCCTGATCTCGTGTTTTTTGGACTCCAGAACCGTGTTTGTGCATTTCTCAAGACTAATTCCGACGTAAAATGACACGAGGAATACGTTGGAAGCGACAGAATTGCGTTCCGAGCAACCGTTGACGAGAAAATCGCGAGCATTCCCAAATCCTGATCTCGTGTTTTTTGAACTCCAGAACCGTGTTTGTGCATTTCTCAAGACTAATTCCGACGTAAAATGGCACGAGGAATACGTTGGAAGCGACAGAATTGCGATCCGACAAACCCTTGACGAGAAAATCGCGAGCATTCCCAAAACCTGAATTCGTGTTTTTTGGACTCCAGAACCGTGTTTGTGCGTTTCTCATGACTAATTCCGAAGTAAAACGACGCGAGGAACACGTTGGAAGCGACAGAATTGCGATCCGAGAAACCTTTGACGAGAAAATCGCGAGCATTTCAAAATCCCGATCTCGTGTTTTTGAACTCCAGAACCGAGTTTGTCATTTCTCAAGACTAATTCCGACGTAAAATGACACGAGGAATACGTTGGAAGCGACAGAATTGCGTTCCGAGCAACCGTTGACGAGAAAATCGCGAGCATTCCCAAATCCTGATCTCGTGTTTTTTGAACTCCAGAACCGTGTTTGTGCATTTCTCAAGACTAATTCCGACGTAAAATGACACGAGGAATACGTTGAAAGCGACAGAATTGCGATCCGAGAAACCTTTGACGAGAAAATCGCGAGGATTTCCAAATCCCGATCTCGTGTTTTTTTAACTCCAGAACCGTGTTTGTGCATTTCTCAAGACTAATTCCGACGTAAAATGGCACGAGGAATACGTTGGAAGCGACAGAATTGCGATCCGAGAAACCTTTGACGAGAAAATCGCGAGCATTCCCAAATCCTGATCTCGTGTTTTTTGAACTCCAGAACCGTGTTTGTGCATTTCTCAAGACTAATTCCGACGTAAAATGACACGAGGAATACGTTGGAAGCGACTGAATTGCGATCCGAGAAACCGTTGACGAGAAAATCGCGAGCATTCCGAAAACCTGAATTCGTGTTTTTTGGACTCCAGAACCGTGTTTGTGCATTTCTCATGACTAATTCCGACGTAAAACGACGCGAGGAACACGTTGGAAGCGACAGAATTGCGATCCGAGAAACCTTTGACGAGAAAATCGCGAGCATTTCCAAATCCCGATCTCGTGTTTTTTGAACTCCAGAACCGTGTTTGTGCATTTCTCAAGACTAATTCCGACGTAAAATGACACGAGGAATACGTTGGAAGCGACAGAATTGTGTTCCGAGCAACCGTTGACGAGAAAATCGCGAGCATTCCCAAATCCTGATCTCGTGTTTTTTGGACTCCAGAACCGTGTTTGTGCATTTCTCAAGACTAATTCCGACGTAAAATGACACGAGGAATACGTTGGAAGCGACAGAATTGCGTTCCGAGCAACCGTTGACGAGAAAATCGCGAGCATTCCCAAATCCTGATCTCGTGTTTTTTGAACTCCAGAACCGTGTTTGTGCATTTCTCAAGACTAATTCCGACGTAAAATGGCACGAGGAATACGTTGGAAGCGACAGAATTGCGATCCGACAAACCCTTGACGAGAAAATCGCGAGCATTCCCAAAACCTGAATTCGTGTTTTTTGGACTCCAGAACCGTGTTTGTGCGTTTCTCATGACTAATTCCGAAGTAAAACGACGCGAGGAACACGTTGGAAGCGACAGAATTGCGATCCGAGAAACCTTTGACGAGAAAATCGCGAGCATTTCAAAATCCCGATCTCGTGTTTTTGAACTCCAGAACCGAGTTTGTCATTTCTCAAGACTAATTCCGACGTAAAATGACACGAGGAATACGTTGGAAGCGACAGAATTGCGTTCCGAGCAACCGTTGACGAGAAAATCGCGAGCATTCCCAAATCCTGATCTCGTGTTTTTTGAACTCCAGAACCGTGTTTGTGCATTTCTCAAGACTAATTCCGACGTAAAATGACACGAGGAATACGTTGAAAGCGACAGAATTGCGTTCCGAGCAACCGTTGACGAGAAAATCGCGAGCATTCCCAAATCCTGATCTCGTGTTTTTTGGACTCCAGAACCGTGTTTGTGCATTTCTCAAGACTAATTCCGACGTAAAATGGCACGAGGAATACGTTGAAAGCGACAGAATTTCGTTCCGAGCAACCGTTGACGAGAAAATCGCGAGCATTCCCAAAACCTGAATTCGTGTTTTTTGGACTCCGGAACCGTGTTTGTGCGTTTCTCATGACTAATTCCGACGTAAAACGACGCGAGGAACACGTTGGAAGCGACAGAATTGCGATCCGAGAAACCTTTGACGAGAAAATCGCGAGCATTTCCAAATCCCGATCTCGTGTTTTTTGAACTCCAGAACCGTGTTTGTGCATTTCTCAAGACTAATTCCGACGTAAAATGACACGAGGAATACGTTGGAAGCAACAGAATTGTGTTCCGAGCAACCGTTGACGAGAAAATCGCGAGCATTCCCAAATCCTGATCTCGTGTTTTTTGAACTCCAGAACCGTGTTTGTGCATTTCTTAAGACTAATTCCGACGAAAAATGACACGAGGAATACGTTGGAAGCGACAGAATTGCGATCCGAGCAACCGTTGACGAGAAAATCGCGAGCATTACCAAAAGCTGATCTCGTGCTTTTGGAAATCCAGAAATGCTTGCGTGCATTTCTCATGACTATTTCCGACGTAAAATGACGCGAGGAACACGTTGGAAGCGACAGAATTGCGTTCCGAGCAACCGTTGACGAGAAAATCGCGAGCATTCCCAAATCCTGATCTCGTGTTTTTTGAACTCCAGAACCGTGTTTGTGCATTTCTCAAGACTAATTCCGACGTAAAATGACACGAGGAATACGTTGGAAGCGACAGAATTGCGATCCGAGAAACCGTTGACGAGAAAATCGCGAGCATTCCCAAAACCTGAATTCGTGTTTTTTGGACTCCAGAACCGTGTTTGTGCATTTCTCATGACTAATTCCGACGTAAAACGACGCGAGGAACACGTTGGAAGCGACAGAATTGCGATCCGAGAAACCTTTGACGAGAAAATCGCGAGCATTTCCAAATCCCGATCTCGTGTTTTTTGAACTCCAGAACCGTGTTTGTGCATTTCTCAAGACTAATTCCGACGTAAAATGACACGAGGAATACGTTGAAAGCGACAGAATTGCGTTCCGAGCAACCGTTGACGAGAAAATCGCGAGCATTCCCAAATCCTGATCTCGTGTTTTTTGGACTCCAGAACCGTGTTTGTGCATTTCTCAAGACTAATTCCGACGTAAAATGGCACGAGGAATACGTTGGAAGTGACAGAATTGCGTTCCGAGCAACCGTTGACGAGAAAATCGCGAGCATTCCCAAATCCTGATCTCGTGTTTTTTGAACTCCAGAACCGTGTTTGTGCATTTCTCAAGACTAATTCCGACGTAAAATGACACGAGGAATACGTTGGAAGCGACAGAATTGCGATCCGAGAAACCGTTGACGAGAAAATCGCGAGCATTCCCAAAACCTGAATTCGTGTTTTTTGGACTCCAGAACCGTGTTTGTGCATTTCTCATGACTAATTCCGACGTAAAACGACGCGAGGGACACGTTGGAAGCGACAGAATTGCGATCCGAGAAACCTTTGACGAGAAAATCGCGAGCATTTCCAAATCCCGATCTCGTGTTTTTTGAACTCCAGAACCGTGTTTGTGCAGTTCTCATGCCTAATTCCGACGTAAAATGACACGAGGAATACGTTGGAAGCGACAGAATTGCGATCCGAGAAACCGTTGACGAGAAAATCGCGAGCATTCCCAAAACCTGATCTCGTGTTTTTTGGACTCCAGAACCGTGTTTGTGCATTTCTCATGACTAATTCCGACGTAAAATAGCACGAGGAATACGTTGGAAGCGACAGAATTGCGTTCCGAGCAACCGTTGACGAGAAAATCGCGAGCATTACCAAAAGCTGATCTCGTGCTTTTGGAAATCCAGAAATGCTTGCGTGCATTTCTCATGACTATTTCCGACGTAAAATGACGCGAGGAACACGTTGGAAGCGACAGAATTGCGATCCGAGCAACCGTTGACGAGAAAATCACGAGCATTCCCAAATCCTGATCTCGTGTTTTTTGAACTCCAGAACCGTGTTTGTGCATTTCTCAAGACTAATTCCGACGTAAAATGGCACGAGGAATACGTTGGAAGCGACAGAATTGCGATCCGAGAAACCCTTGACGAGAAAATCGCGAGCATTCCCAAAACCTGAATTCGTGTTTTTTGGACTCCAGAACCGTGTTTGTGCGTTTCTCATGACTAATTCCGACGTAAAATGACACGAGGAATACGTTGAAAGCGACAGAATTGCGTTCCGAGCAACCGTTGACGAGAAAATCGCGAGCATTCCCAAATACTGATCTCGTGTTTTTTGGACTCCAGAACCGTGTTTGTGCATTTCTCAAGACTAATTCCGACGTAAAATGACACGAGGAATACGTTGAAAGCGACAGAATTGCGTTCCGAGCAACCGTTGACGAGAAAATCGCGAGCATTCCCAAATCCTGATCTCGTGTTTTTTGGACTCCAGAACCGTGTTTGCGCATTTCTCAAGACTAATTCCGACGTAAAATGGCACGAGGAATACGTTGAAAGCGACAGAATTGCGTTCCGAGCAACCGTTGACGAGAAAATCGCGAGCATTCCCAAATCCTGATCTCGTGTTTTTTGGACTGCAGAACCGTGTTTGTGCATTTCTCAAGACTAATTCCGACGTAAAATGGCACGAGGAATACGTTGGAAGCGACAGAATTGCGTTCCGAGCAACCGTTGACGAGAAAATCGCGAGCATTTCCTAATCCCGATCTCGTGTTTTTTGAACTCCAGAACCGTGTTTGTGCATTTCTCAAGACTAATTCCGACGTAAAATGACACGAGGAATACGTTGGAAGCGACAGAATTGCGATCCGAGAAACCGTTGACGAGAAAATCGCGAGCATTCCCAAAACCTGATCTCGTGTTTTTTGGACTCCAGAAACGTTTACGTGCACTGCTCGTGACTGTTTCCGATGTGAAATGACGCGAGGAACACGTTGGAAGCGACAGAATTGCATTGCGAGCAACCGTTGACGAGAAAATCGCGAGCATTCCCAAATCCTGATCTCGTGTTTTTTGAACTCCAGAACCGTGTTTGTGCATTTCTCAGGACTAATTCCGACGTAAAATGACACGAGGAATACGTAGGAAGCGACAGAATTGCGATCCGAGAAACCGTTGACGAGAAAATCGCGAGCATTCCCAAAACCTGAATTCGTGTTTTTTGGACTCCAGAACCGTGTTTGTGCATTTCTCGTGACTAATTCCGACGTAAAACGACGCGAGGGACACGTTGGAAGCGACAGAATTGCGATCCGAGAAACCTTTGACGAGAAAATCGCGAGCATTTCCAAATCCCGATCTCGTGTTTTTTGAACTCCAGAACCGTGTTTGTGCATTTCTCAGGACTAATTCCGACGTAAAATGACACGAGGAATACGTTGGAAGCGACAGAATTGCGATCCGAGAAACCGTTGACGAGAAAATCGCGAGCATTCCCAAAACCTGAATTCGTGTTTTTTGGACTCCAGAACCGTGTTTGTGCATTTCTCGTGACTAATTCCGACGTAAAACGACGCGAGGGACACGTTGGAAGCGACAGAATTGCGATCCGAGAAACCTTTGACGAGAAAATCGCGAGCATTTCCAAATCCCGATCTCGTGTTTTTTGAACTCCAGAACCGTGTTTGTGCATTTCTCAAGACTAATTCCGACGTAAAATGGCACGAGGAATACGTTGAAAGCGACAGAATTGCGTTCCGAGCAACCGTTGACGAGAAAATCGCGAGCATTCCCAAATCCTGATCTCGTGTTTTTTGGACTGCAGAACCGTGTTTGTGCATTTCTCAAGACTAATTCCGACGTAAAATGGCACGAGGAATACGTTGGAAGCGACAGAATTGCGTTCCGAGCAACCGTTGACGAGAAAATCGCGAGCATTTCCAAATCCCGATCTCGTGTTTTTTGAACTCCAGAACCGTGTTTGTGCATTTCTCAAGACTAATTCCGACGTAAAATGACACGAGGAATACGTTGGAAGCGACAGAATTGCGATCCGAGAAACCGTTGACGAGAAAATCGCGAGCATTCCCAAAACCTGATCTCGTGTTTTTTGGACTCCAGAAACGTTTACGTGCACTGCTCGTGACTGTTTCCGATGTGAAATGACGCGAGGAACACGTTGGAAGCGACAGAATTGCATTGCGAGCAACCGTTGACGAGAAAATCGCGAGCATTCCCAAATCCTGATCTCGTGTTTTTTGAACTCCAGAACCGTGTTTGTGCATTTCTCAGGACTAATTCCGACGTAAAATGACACGAGGAATACGTAGGAAGCGACAGAATTGCGATCCGAGAAACCGTTGACGAGAAAATCGCGAGCATTCCCAAAACCTGAATTCGTGTTTTTTGGACTCCAGAACCGTGTTTGTGCATTTCTCGTGACTAATTCCGACGTAAAACGACGCGAGGGACACGTTGGAAGCGACAGAATTGCGATCCGAGAAACCTTTGACGAGAAAATCGCGAGCATTTCCAAATCCCGATCTCGTGTTTTTTGAACTCCAGAACCGTGTTTGTGCATTTCTCAAGACTAATTCCGACGTAAAATGACACGAGGAATACGTTGGAAGCGACAGAATTGCGATCCGAGAAACCGTTGACGAGAAAATCGCGAGCATTCCCAAAACCTGATCTCGTGTTTTTTGGACTCCAGAACCGTGTTTGTGCATTTCTCATGACTAATTCCGACGTAAAACGACGCGAGGAACACGTTGGAAGCGACAGAATTGCGATCCGAGAAACCTTTGACGAGAAAATCGCGAGCACTTCCAAATCCCGATCTCGTGTTTTTTGAACTCCAGAACCGTGTTTGTGCATTTTCCATGACTAATTCCGACGTAAAACGACGCGAGGAACACGTTGGAAGCGACAGAATTGCGATCCGAGAAACCTTTGACGAGAAAATCGCGAGCATTTCCAAATCCCGATCTCGTGTTTTTTGAACTCCAGAACCGTGTTTGTGCATTTCTCAAGACTAATTCCGACGTAAAATGGCACGAGGAATACGTTGGAAGCGACAGAATTGCGATCCGAGAAACCCTTGACGAGAAAATCGCGAGCATTCCCAAAACCTGAATTCGTGTTTTTTGGTCTCCAGAACCGTGTTTGTGCGTTTCTCATGACTAATTCCGACGTAAAACGACGCGAGGAACACGTTGGAAGCGACAGAATTGCGATCCGAGAAACCTTTGACGAGAAAATCGCGAGCATTTCCAAATCCCGATCTCGTGTTTTTTGAACTCCAGAACCGTGTTTGTGCATTTCTCAAGACTAATTCCGACGTAAAATGGCACGAGGAATACGTTGGAAGCGACAGAATTGCGTTCCGAGCAACCGTTGACGAGAAAATCGCGAGCATTCCCAAATCCTGATCTCGTGTTTTTTGAACTCCAGAACCGTGTTTGTGCATTTCTCAAGACTAATTCCGACGTAAAATGACACGAGGAATACGTTGAAAGCGACAGAATTGCGTTCCGAGCAACCGTTGACGAGAAAATCGCGAGCATTCCCAAATCCTGATCTCGTGTTTTTTGGACTCCAGAACCGTGTTTGTGCATTTCTCAAGACTAATTCCGACGTAAAATGACACGAGGAATACGTAGGAAGCGACAGAATTGCGATCCGAGAAACCGTTGACGAGAAAATCGCGAGCATTCCCAAAACCTGAATTCGTGTTTTTTGGACTCCAGAACCGTGTTTGTGCATTTCTCGTGACTAATTCCGACGTAAAACGACGCGAGGGACACGTTGGAAGCGACAGAATTGCGATCCGAGAAACCTTTGACGAGAAAATCGCGAGCATTTCCAAATCCCGATCTCGTGTTTTTTGAACTCCAGAACCGTGTTTGTGCATTTTCCAAGACTAATTCCGACGTAAAATGACACGAGGAATACGTTGGAAGCGACAGAATTGCGATCCGAGAAACCCTTGACGAGAAAATCGCGAGCATTCCCAAAACCTGAATTCGTGTTTTTTGGTCTCCAGAACCGTGTTTGTGCGTTTCTCATGACTAATTCCGACGTAAAACGACGCGAGGAACACGTTGGAAGCGACAGAATTGCGATCCGAGAAACCTTTGACGAGAAAATCGCGAGCATTTCCAAATCCCGATCTCGTGTTTTTTGAACTCCAGAACCGTGTTTGTGCATTTCTCAAGACTAATTCCGACGTAAAATGGCACGAGGAATACGTTGGAAGCGACAGAATTGCGTTCCGAGCAACCGTTGACGAGAAAATCGCGAGCATTCCCAAATCCTGATCTCGTGTTTTTTGAACTCCAGAACCGTGTTTGTGCATTTCTCAAGACTAATTCCGACGTAAAATGACACGAGGAATACGTTGAAAGCGACAGAATTGCGTTCCGAGCAACCGTTGACGAGAAAATCGCGAGCATTCCCAAATCCTGATCTCGTGTTTTTTGGACTCCAGAACCGTGTTTGTGCATTTCTCAAGACTAATTCCGACGTAAAATGACACGAGGAATACGTAGGAAGCGACAGAATTGCGATCCGAGAAACCGTTGACGAGAAAATCGCGAGCATTCCCAAAACCTGAATTCGTGTTTTTTGGACTCCAGAACCGTGTTTGTGCATTTCTCGTGACTAATTCCGACGTAAAACGACGCGAGGGACACGTTGGAAGCGACAGAATTGCGATCCGAGAAACCTTTGACGAGAAAATCGCGAGCATTTCCAAATCCCGATCTCGTGTTTTTTGAACTCCAGAACCGTGTTTGTGCATTTCTCAAGACTAATTCCGACGTAAAATGACACGAGGAATACGTTGGAAGCGACAGAATTGCGATCCGAGAAACCGTTGACGAGAAAATCGCGAGCATTCCCAAAACCTGATCTCGTGTTTTTTGGACTCCAGAACCGTGTTTGTGCATTTCTCATGACTAATTCCGACGTAAAACGACGCGAGGAACACGTTGGAAGCGACAGAATTGCGATCCGAGAAACCTTTGACGAGAAAATCGCGAGCACTTCCAAATCCCGATCTCGTGTTTTTTGAACTCCAGAACCGTGTTTGTGCATTTTCCAAGACTAATTCCGACGTAAAATGACACGAGGAATACGTTGGAAGCGACAGAATTGCGATCCGAGAAACCCTTGACGAGAAAATCGCGAGCATTCCCAAAACCTGAATTCGTGTTTTTTGGACTCCAGAACCGTGTTTGTGCATTTCTCAAGACTAATTCCGACGTAAAATGACACGAGGAATACGTTGAAAGCGACAGAATTGCGTTCCGAGCAACCGTTGACGAGAAAATCGCGAGCATTCCCAAATCCTGATCTCGTGTTTTTTGGACTCCAGAACCGTGTTTGTGCATTTCTCAAGACTAATTCCGACGTAAAATAGCACGAGGAATACGTTGGAAGCGACAGAATTGCGTTCCGAGCAACCGTTGACGAGAAAATCGCGAGCATTCCCAAATCCTGATCTCGTGTTTTTTGAACTCCAGAACCGTGTTTGTGCATTTCTCAAGACTAATTCCGACGTAAAATGGCACGAGGAATACGTTGCAAGCGACAGAATTGCGATCCGACAAACCCTTGACGAGAAAATCGCGAGCATTCCCAAAACCTGAATTCGTGTTTTTGGACTCCAGAACCGTGTTTGTGCGTTTCTCATGACTAATTCCGACGTAAAACGACGCGAGGAACACGTTGGAAGCGACAGAATTGCGATCCGAGAAACCTTTGACGAGAAAATCGCGAGCATTCCCAAATCCTGATCTCGTGTTTTTTGGACTCCAGAACCGTGTTTGCGCATTTCTCAAGACTAATTCCGACGTAAAATGGCACGAGGAATACGTTGGAAGCGACAGAATTGCGTTCCGAGCAACCGTTGACGAGAAAATCGCGAGCATTCCCAAATCCTGATCTCGTGTTTTTTGAACTCCAGAACCGTGTTTGTGCATTTCTCAAGACTAATTCCGACGTAAAATGACACGAGGAATACGTTGAAAGCGACAGAATTGCGTTCCGAGCAACCGTTGACGAGAAAATCGCGAGCATTCCCAAATCCTGATCTCGTGTTTTTTGGACTCCAGAACCGTGTTTGTGCATTTCTCAAGACTAATTCCGACGTAAAATAGCACGAGGAATACGTTGGAAGCGACAGAATTGCGTTCCGAGCAACCGTTGACGAGAAAATCGCGAGCATTCCCAAATCCTGATCTCGTGTTTTTTGAACTCCAGAACCGTGTTTGTGCATTTCTCAAGACTAATTCCGACGTAAAATGGCACGAGGAATACGTTGCAAGCGACAGAATTGCGATCCGACAAACCCTTGACGAGAAAATCGCGAGCATTCCCAAAACCTGAATTCGTGTTTTTGGACTCCAGAACCGTGTTTGTGCGTTTCTCATGACTAATTCCGACGTAAAACGACGCGAGGAACACGTTGGAAGCGACAGAATTGCGATCCGAGAAACCTTTGACGAGAAAATCGCGAGCATTCCCAAATCCTGATCTCGTGTTTTTTGGACTCCAGAACCGTGTTTGCGCATTTCTCAAGACTAATTCCGACGTAAAATGGCACGAGGAATACGTTGGAAGCGACAGAATTGCGTTCCGAGCAACCGTTGACGAGAAAATCGCGAGCATTCCCAAATCCTGATCTCGTGTTTTTTGAACTCCAGAACCGTGTTTGTGCATTTCTCAAGACTAATTCCGACGTAAAATGACACGAGGAATACGTTGAAAGCGACAGAATTGCGTTCCGAGCAACCGTTGACGAGAAAATCGCGAGCATTCCCAAATCCTGATCTCGTGTTTTTTGGACTCCAGAACCGTGTTTGTGCATTTCTCAAGACTAATTCCGACGTAAAATGGCACGAGGAATACGTTGAAAGCGACAGAATTTCGTTCCGAGCAACCGTTGACGAGAAAATCGCGAGCATTCCCAAATCCTGATCTCGTGTTTTTTGGACTGCAGAACCGTGTTTGTGCATTTCTCAAGACTAATTCCGGCGTAAAATGGCACGAGGAATACGTTGGAAGCGACAGAATTGCGTTCCGAGCAACCGTTGACGAGAAAATCGCGAGCATTCCCAAATCCTGATCTCGTGTTTTTTGAACTCCAGAACCGTGTTTGTGCATTTCTCAAGACTAATTCCGACGTAAAATGGCACGAGGAATACGTTGGAAGCGACAGAATTGCGATCCGAGAAACCCTTGACGAGAAAATCGCGAGCATTCCCAAAACCTGAATTCGTGTTTTTTGGACTCCAGAACCGTGTTTGTGCGTTTCTCATGACTAATTCCGACGTAAAACGACGCGAGGAACACGTTGGAAGCGACAGAATTGCGATCCGAGAAACCTTTGACGAGAAAATCGCGAGGATTTCCAAATCCCGATCTCGTGTTTTTTGAACTCCAGAACCGTGTTTGTGCATTTCTCAAGACTAATTCCGACGTAAAATGGCACGAGGAATACGTTGGAAGCGACAGAATTGCGATCCGAGAAACCTTTGACGAGAAAATCGCGAGCATTCCCAAATCCTGATCTCGTGTTTTTTTAACTCCAGAACCGTGTTTGTGCATTTCTCAAGACTAATTCCGACGTAAAATGACACGAGGAATACGTTGGAAGCGACTGAATTGCGATCCGAGAAACCGTTGACGAGAAAATCGCGAGCATTCCGAAAACCTGAATTCGTGTTTTTTGGACTCCAGAACCGTGTTTGTGCATTTCTCATGACTAATTCCGACGTAAAACGACGCGAGGAACACGTTGGAAGCGACAGAATTGCGATCCGAGAAACCTTTGACGAGAAAATCGCGAGCATTTCCAAATCCCGATCTCCTGTTTTTTGAACTCCAGAACCGTGTTTGTGCATTTCTCAAGACTAATTCCGACGTAAAATGACACGAGGAATACGTTGGAAGCGACAGAATTGTGTCCCGAGCAACCGTTGACGAGAAAATCGCGAGCATTCCCAAATCCTGATCTCGTGTTTTTTGAACTCCAGAACCGTGTTTGTGCACTTCTTAAGACTAATTCCGACGAAAAATGACACGAGGAATACGTTGGAAGCGACAGAATTGCGATCCGAGCAACCGTTGACGAGAAAATCGCGAGCATTACCAAAAGCTGATCTCGTGCTTTTGGAAATCCAGAAATGCTTGCGTGCATTTCTCATGACTATTTCCGACGTAAAATGACGCGAGGAACACGTTGGAAGCGACAGAATTGCGATCCGAGCAACCGTTGACGAGAAAATCACGAGCATTCCCAAATCCTGATCTCGTGTTTTTTGAACTCCAGAACCGTGTTTGTGCATTTCTCAAGACTAATTCCGACGTAAAATGGCACGAGGAATACGTTGGAAGCGACAGAATTGCGATCCGAGAAACCCTTGACGAGAAAATCGCGAGCATTCCCAAAACCTGAATTCGTGTTTTTTGGACTCCAGAACCGTGTTTGTGCGTTTCTCATGACTAATTCCGACGTAAAACGACGCGAGGAACACGTTGGAAGCGACAGAATTGCGATCCGAGAAACCTTTGACGAGAAAATCGCGAGCATTTCCAAATCCCGATCTCGTGTTTTTTGAACTCCAGAACCGTGTTTGTGCATTTCTCAAGACTAATTCCGACGTAAAATGACACGAGGAATACGTTGAAAGCGACAGAATTGCGTTCCGAGCAACCGTTGACGAGAAAATCGCGAGCATTCCCAAATCCTGATCTCGTGTTTTTTGGACTCCAGAACCGTGTTTGTGCATTTCTCAAGACTAATTCCGACGTAAAATGGCACGAGGAATACGTTGCAAGTGACAGAATTGCGTTCCGAGCAACCGTTGACGAGAAAATCGCGAGCATTCCCAAATCCTGATCTCGTGTTTTTTGAACTCCAGAACCGTGTTTGTGCATTTCTCAAGACTAATTCCGACGTAAAATGACACGAGGAATACGTTGGAAGCGACTGAATTGCGATCCGAGAAACCGTTGACGAGAAAATCGCGAGCATTCCGAAAACCTGAATTCGTGTTTTTTGGACTCCAGAACCGTGTTTGTGCATTTCTCATGACTAATTCCGACGTAAAACGACGCGAGGAACACGTTGGAAGCGACAGAATTGCGATCCGAGAAACCTTTGACGAGAAAATCGCGAGCATTTCCAAATCCCGATCTCCTGTTTTTTGAACTCCAGAACCGTGTTTGTGCATTTCTCAAGACTAATTCCGACGTAAAATGACACGAGGAATACGTTGGAAGCGACAGAATTGTGTCCCGAGCAACCGTTGACGAGAAAATCGCGAGCATTCCCAAATCCTGATCTCGTGTTTTTTGAACTCCAGAACCGTGTTTGTGCACTTCTTAAGACTAATTCCGACGAAAAATGACACGAGGAATACGTTGGAAGCGACAGAATTGCGATCCGAGCAACCGTTGACGAGAAAATCGCGAGCATTACCAAAAGCTGATCTCGTGCTTTTGGAAATCCAGAAATGCTTGCGTGCATTTCTCATGACTATTTCCGACGTAAAATGACGCGAGGAACACGTTGGAAGCGACAGAATTGCGATCCGAGCAACTGTTGACGAGAAAATCACGAGCATTCCCAAATCCTGATCTCGTGTTTTTTGAACTCCAGAACCGTGTTTGTGCATTTCTCAAGACTAATTCCGACGTAAAATGGCACGAGGAATACGTTGGAAGCGACAGAATTGCGATCCGAGAAACCCTTGACGAGAAAATCGCGAGCATTCCCAAAACCTGAATTCGTGTTTTTTGGACTCCAGAACCGTGTTTGTGCGTTTCTCATGACTAATTCCGACGTAAAACGACGCGAGGAACACGTTGGAAGCGACAGAATTGCGATCCGAGAAACCTTTGACGAGAAAATCGCGAGCATTTCCAAATCCCGATCTCGTGTTTTTTGAACTCCAGAACCGTGTTTGTGCATTTCTCAAGACTAATTCCGACGTAAAATGACACGAGGAATACGTTGAAAGCGACAGAATTGCGTTCCGAGCAACCGTTGAAGAGAAAATCGCGAGCATTCCCAAATCCTGATCTCGTGTTTTTTGGACTCCAGAACCGTGTTTGTGCATTTCTCAAGACTAATTCCGACGTAAAATGGCACGAGGAATACGTTGGAAGTGACAGAATTGCGTTCCGAGCAACCGTTGACGAGAAAATCGCGAGCATTCCCAAATCCTGATCTCGTGTTTTTTGAACTCCAGAACCGTGTTTGTGCATTTCTCAAGACTAATTCCGACGTAAAATGACACTAGGAATACGTTGGAAGCGACAGAATTGCGATCCGAGAAACCGTTGACGAGAAAATCGCGAGCATTCCCAAAACCTGAATTCGTGTTTTTTGGACTCCAGAACCGTGTTTGTGCATTTCTCATGACTAATTCCGACGTAAAACGACGCGAGGAACACGTTGGAAGCGACAGAATTGCGATCCGAGAAACCTTTGACGAGAAAATCGCGAGCACTTCCAAATCCCGATCTCGTGTTTTTTGAACTCCAGAACCGTGTTTGTGCGTTTCTCATGACTAATTCCGAAGTAAAACGACACGAGGAATACGTTGGAAGCGACAGAATTGCGATCCGAGAAACCCTTGACGAGAAAATCGCGAGCATTCCCAAAACCTGAATTCGTGTTTTTTGGACTCCAGAACCGTGTTTGTGCATTTCTCAAGACTAATTCCGACGTAAAATGACACGAGGAATACGTTGAAAGCGACAGAATTGCGTTCCGAGCAACCGTTGACGAGAAAATCGCGAGCATTCCCAAAACCTGAATTCGTGTTTTTTGGACTCCAGAACCGTGTTTGTGCGTTTCTCATGACTAATTCCGACGTAAAACGACGCGAGGAACACGTTGGAAGCGACAGAATTGCGATCCGAGAAACCCTTGACGAGAAAATCGCGAGCATTCCCAAAACCTGAATTCGTGTTTTTTGGACTCCAGAACCGTGTTTGTGCATTTCTCAAGACTAATTCCGACGTAAAATGACACGAGGAATACGTTGAAAGCGACAGAATTGCGTTCCGAGCAACCGTTGACGAGAAAATCGCGAGCATTCCCAAAACCTGAATTCGTGTTTTTTGAACTCCAGAACCGTGTTTGTGCATTTCTCAAGACTAATTCCGACGTAAAATGACACGAGGAATACGTTGGAAGCGACAGAATTGCGATCCGAGAAACCCTTGACGAGAAAATCGCGAGCATTCCCAAAACCTGAATTCGTGTTTTTTGGACTCCAGAACCGTGTTTGTGCATTTCTCAAGACTAATTCCGACGTAAAATGACACGAGGAATACGTTGGAAGCGACAGAATTGCGATCCGAGCAACCGTTGACGAGAAAATCGCGAGCATTACCAAAAGCTGATCTCGTGCTTTTGGAAATCCAGAAATGCTTGCGTGCATTTCTCATGACTATTTCCGACGTAAAATGACGCGAGGAACACGTTGGAAGCGACAGAATTGCGATCCGAGCAACCGTTGACGAGAAAATCACGAGCATTCCCAAATCCTGATCTCGTGTTTTTTGAACTCCAGAACCGTGTTTGTGCATTTCTCAAGACTAATTCCGACGTAAAATGGCACGAGGAATACGTTGGAAGCGACAGAATTGCGATCCGAGAAACCCTTGACGAGAAAATCGCGAGCATTCCCAAAACCTGAATTCGTGTTTTTTGGACTCCAGAACCGTGTTTGTGCGTTTCTCATGACTAATTCCGACGTAAAACGACGCGAGGAACACGTTGGAAGCGACAGAATTGCGATCCGAGAAACCTTTGACGAGAAAATCGCGAGCATTTCCAAATCCCGATCTCGTGTTTTTTGAACTCCAGAACCGTGTTTGTGCATTTCTCAAGACTAATTCCGACGTAAAATGACACGAGGAATACGTTGAAAGCGACAGAATTGCGTTCCGAGCAACCGTTGACGAGAAAATCGCGAGCATTCCCAAATCCTGATCTCGTGTTTTTTGGACTCCAGAACCGTGTTTGTGCATTTCTCAAGACTAATTCCGACGTAAAATGGCACGAGGAATACGTTGGAAGTGACAGAATTGCGTTCCGAGCAACCGTTGACGAGAAAATCGCGAGCATTCCCAAATCCTGATCTCGTGTTTTTTGAACTCCAGAACCGTGTTTGTGCATTTCTCAAGACTAATTCCGACGTAAAATGACACGAGGAATACGTTGGAAGCGACAGAATTGCGATCCGAGAAACCGTTGACGAGAAAATCGCGAGCATTCCCAAAACCTGAATTCGTGTTTTTTGGACTCCAGAACCGTGTTTGTGCATTTCTCATGACTAATTCCGACGTAAAACGACGCGAGGAACACGTTGGAAGCGACAGAATTGCGATCCGAGAAACCTTTGACGAGAAAATCGCGAGCACTTCCAAATCCCGATCTCGTGTTTTTTGAACTCCAGAACCGTGTTTGTGCATTTCTCAAGACTAATTCCGACGTAAAATGACACGAGGAATACGTTGGAAGCGACAGAATTGCGATCCGAGAAACCCTTGACGAGAAAATCGCGAGCATTCCCAAAACCTGAATTCGTGTTTTTTGGACTCCAGAACCGTGTTTGTGCATTTCTCAAGACTAATTCCGACGTAAAATGACACGAGGAATACGTTGAAAGCGACAGAATTGCGTTCCGAGCAACCGTTGACGAGAAAATCGCGAGCATTCCCAAATCCTGATCTCGTGTTTTTTGGACTCCAGAACCGTGTTTGTGCATTTCTCAAGACTAATTCCGACGTAAAATAGCACGAGGAATACGTTGGAAGCGACAGAATTGCGTTCCGAGCAACCGTTGACGAGAAAATCGCGAGCATTCCCAAATCCTGATCTCGTGTTTTTTGAACTCCAGAACCGTGTTTGTGCATTTCTCAAGACTAATTCCGACGTAAAATGGCACGAGGAATACGTTGCAAGCGACAGAATTGCGATCCGACAAACCCTTGACGAGAAAATCGCGAGCATTCCCAAAACCTGAATTCGTGTTTTTGGACTCCAGAACCGTGTTTGTGCGTTTCTCATGACTAATTCCGACGTAAAACGACGCGAGGAACACGTTGGAAGCGACAGAATTGCGATCCGAGAAACCTTTGACGAGAAAATCGCGAGCATTCCCAAATCCTGATCTCGTGTTTTTTGGACTCCAGAACCGTGTTTGCGCATTTCTCAAGACTAATTCCGACGTAAAATGGCACGAGGAATACGTTGGAAGCGACAGAATTGCGTTCCGAGCAACCGTTGACGAGAAAATCGCGAGCATTCCCAAATCCTGATCTCGTGTTTTTTGAACTCCAGAACCGTGTTTGTGCATTTCTCAAGACTAATTCCGACGTAAAATGACACGAGGAATACGTTGAAAGCGACAGAATTGCGTTCCGAGCAACCGTTGACGAGAAAATCGCGAGCATTCCCAAATCCTGATCTCGTGTATTTTGGACTCCAGAACCGTGTTTGTGCATTTCTCAAGACTAATTCCGACGTAAAATGGCACGAGGAATACGTTGAAAGCGACAGAATTTCGTTCCGAGCAACCGTTGACGAGAAAATCGCGAGCATTCCCAAATCCTGATCTCGTGTTTTTTGGACTGCAGAACCGTGTTTGTGCATTTCTCAAGACTAATTCCGGCGTAAAATGGCACGAGGAATACGTTGGAAGCGACAGAATTGCGTTCCGAGCAACCGTTGACGAGAAAATCGCGAGCATTCCCAAATCCTGATCTCGTGTTTTTTGAACTCCAGAACCGTGTTTGTGCATTTCTCAAGACTAATTCCGACGTAAAATGGCACGAGGAATACGTTGGAAGCGACAGAATTGCGATCCGAGAAACCCTTGACGAGAAAATCGCGAGCATTCCCAAAACCTGAATTCGTGTTTTTTGGACTCCAGAACCGTGTTTGTGCGTTTCTCATGACTAATTCCGACGTAAAACGACGCGAGGAACACGTTGGAAGCGACAGAATTGCGATCCGAGAAACCTTTGACGAGAAAATCGCGAGGATTTCCAAATCCCAATCTCGTGTTTTTTGAACTCCAGAACCGTGTTTGTGCATTTCTCAAGACTAATTCCGACGTAAAATGGCACGAGGAATACGTTGGAAGCGACAGAATTGCGATCCGAGAAACCTTTGACGAGAAAATCGCGAGCATTCCCAAATCCTGATCTCGTGTTTTTTGAACTCCAGAACCGTGTTTGTGCATTTCTCAAGACTAATTCCGACGTAAAATGACACGAGGAATACGTTGGAAGCGACTGAATTGCGATCCGAGAAACCGTTGACGAGAAAATCGCGAGCATTCCGAAAACCTGAATTCGTGTTTTTTGGACTCCAGAACCGTGTTTGTGCATTTCTCATGACTAATTCCGACGTAAAACGACGCGAGGAACACGTTGGAAGCGACAGAATTGCGATCCGAGAAACCTTTGACGAGAAAATCGCGAGCATTTCCAAATCCCGATCTCCTGTTTTTTGAACTCCAGAACCGTGTTTGTGCATTTCTCAAGACTAATTCCGACGTAAAATGACACGAGGAATACGTTGGAAGCGACAGAATTGTGTCCCGAGCAACCGTTGACGAGAAAATCGCGAGCATTCCCAAATCCTGATCTCGTGTTTTTTGAACTCCAGAACCGTGTTTGTGCACTTCTTAAGACTAATTCCGACGAAAAATGACACGAGGAATACGTTGGAAGCGACAGAATTGCGATCCGAGCAACCGTTGACGAGAAAATCGCGAGCATTACCAAAAGCTGATCTCGTGCTTTTGGAAATCCAGAAATGCTTGCGTGCATTTCTCATGACTATTTCCGACGTAAAATGACGCGAGGAACACGTTGGAAGCGACAGAATTGCGATCCGAGCAACCGTTGACGAGAAAATCACGAGCATTCCCAAATCCTGATCTCGTGTTTTTTGAACTCCAGAACCGTGTTTGTGCATTTCTCAAGACTAATTCCGACGTAAAATGGCACGAGGAATACGTTGGAAGCGACAGAATTGCGATCCGAGAAACCCTTGACGAGAAAATCGCGAGCATTCCCAAAACCTGAATTCGTGTTTTTTGGACTCCAGAACCGTGTTTGTGCGTTTCTCATGACTAATTCCGACGTAAAACGACGCGAGGAACACGTTGGAAGCGACAGAATTGCGATCCGAGAAACCTTTGACGAGAAAATCGCGAGCATTTCCAAATCCCGATCTCGTGTTTTTTGAACTCCAGAACCGTGTTTGTGCATTTCTCAAGACTAATTCCGACGTAAAATGACACGAGGAATACGTTGAAAGCGACAGAATTGCGTTCCGAGCAACCGTTGACGAGAAAATCGCGAGCATTCCCAAATCCTGATCTCGTGTTTTTTGGACTCCAGAACCGTGTTTGTGCATTTCTCAAGACTAATTCCGACGTAAAATGGCACGAGGAATACGTTGGAAGTGACAGAATTGCGTTCCGAGCAACCGTTGACGAGAAAATCGCGAGCATTCCCAAATCCTGATCTCGTGTTTTTTGAACTCCAGAACCGTGTTTGTGCATTTCTCAAGACTAATTCCGACGTAAAATGACACGAGGAATACGTTGGAAGCGACTGAATTGCGATCCGAGAAACCGTTGACGAGAAAATCGCGAGCATTCCGAAAACCTGAATTCGTGTTTTTTGGACTCCAGAACCGTGTTTGTGCATTTCTCATGACTAATTCCGACGTAAAACGACGCGAGGAACACGTTGGAAGCGACAGAATTGCGATCCGAGAAACCTTTGACGAGAAAATCGCGAGCATTTCCAAATCCCGATCTCCTGTTTTTTGAACTCCAGAACCGTGTTTGTGCATTTCTCAAGACTAATTCCGACGTAAAATGACACGAGGAATACGTTGGAAGCGACAGAATTGTGTCCCGAGCAACCGTTGACGAGAAAATCGCGAGCATTCCCAAATCCTGATCTCGTGTTTTTTGAACTCCAGAACCGTGTTTGTGCACTTCTTAAGACTAATTCCGACGAAAAATGACACGAGGAATACGTTGGAAGCGACAGAATTGCGATCCGAGCAACCGTTGACGAGAAAATCGCGAGCATTACCAAAAGCTGATCTCGTGCTTTTGGAAATCCAGAAATGCTTGCGTGCATTTCTCATGACTATTTCCGACGTAAAATGACGCGAGGAACACGTTGGAAGCGACAGAATTGCGATCCGAGCAACCGTTGACGAGAAAATCACGAGCATTCCCAAATCCTGATCTCGTGTTTTTTGAACTCCAGAACCGTGTTTGTGCATTTCTCAAGACTAATTCCGACGTAAAATGGCACGAGGAATACGTTGGAAGCGACAGAATTGCGATCCGAGAAACCCTTGACGAGAAAATCGCGAGCATTCCCAAAACCTGAATTCGTGTTTTTTGGACTCCAGAACCGTGTTTGTGCGTTTCTCATGACTAATTCCGACGTAAAACGACGCGAGGAACACGTTGGAAGCGACAGAATTGCGATCCGAGAAACCTTTGACGAGAAAATCGCGAGCATTTCCAAATCCCGATCTCGTGTTTTTTGAACTCCAGAACCGTGTTTGTGCATTTCTCAAGACTAATTCCGACGTAAAATGACACGAGGAATACGTTGAAAGCGACAGAATTGCGTTCCGAGCAACCGTTGACGAGAAAATCGCGAGCATTCCCAAATCCTGATCTCGTGTTTTTTGGACTCCAGAACCGTGTTTGTGCATTTCTCAAGACTAATTCCGACGTAAAATGGCACGAGGAATACGTTGGAAGTGACAGAATTGCGTTCCGAGCAACCGTTGACGAGAAAATCGCGAGCATTCCCAAATCCTGATCTCGTGTTTTTTGAACTCCAGAACCGTGTTTGTGCATTTCTCAAGACTAATTCCGACGTAAAATGACACGAGGAATACGTTGGAAGCGACAGAATTGCGATCCGAGAAACCGTTGACGAGAAAATCGCGAGCATTCCCAAAACCTGAATTCGTGTTTTTTGGACTCCAGAACCGTGTTTGTGCATTTCTCATGACTAATTCCGACGTAAAACGACGCGAGGAACACGTTGGAAGCGACAGAATTGCGATCCGAGAAACCTTTGACGAGAAAATCGCGAGCACTTCCAAATCCCGATCTCGTGTTTTTTGAACTCCAGAACCGTGTTTGTGCATTTCTCAAGACTAATTCCGACGTAAAATGACACGAGGAATACGTTGGAAGCGACAGAATTGCGATCCGAGAAACCCTTGACGAGAAAATCGCGAGCATTCCCAAAACCTGAATTCGTGTTTTTTGGACTCCAGAACCGTGTTTGTGCATTTCTCAAGACTAATTCCGACGTAAAATGACACGAGGAATACGTTGAAAGCGACAGAATTGCGTTCCGAGCAACCGTTGACGAGAAAATCGCGAGCATTCCCAAAACCTGAATTCGTGTTTTTTGGACTCCAGAACCGTGTTTGTGCGTTTCTCATGACTAATTCCGACGTAAAACGACGCGAGGAACACGTTGGAAGCGACAGAATTGCGATCCGAGAAACCCTTGACGAGAAAATCGCGAGCATTCCCAAAACCTGAATTCGTGTTTTTTGGACTCCAGAACCGTGTTTGTGCATTTCTCAAGACTAATTCCGACGTAAAATGACACGAGGAATACGTTGAAAGCGACAGAATTGCGTTCCGAGCAACCGTTGACGAGAAAATCGCGAGCATTCCCAAAACCTGAATTCGTGTTTTTTGAACTCCAGAACCGTGTTTGTGCATTTCTCAAGACTAATTCCGACGTAAAATGACACGAGGAATACGTTGGAAGCGACAGAATTGCGATCCGAGCAACCGTTGACGAGAAAATCGCGAGCATTACCAAAAGCTGATCTCGTGCTTTTGGAAATCCAGAAATGCTTGCGTGCATTTCTCATGACTATTTCCGACGTAAAATGACGCGAGGAACACGTTGGAAGCGACAGAATTGCGATCCGAGCAACCGTTGACGAGAAAATCACGAGCATTCCCAAATCCTGATCTCGTGTTTTTTGAACTCCAGAACCGTGTTTGTGCATTTCTCAAGACTAATTCCGACGTAAAATGGCACGAGGAATACGTTGGAAGCGACAGAATTGCGATCCGAGAAACCCTTGACGAGAAAATCGCGAGCATTCCCAAAACCTGAATTCGTGTTTTTTGGACTCCAGAACCGTGTTTGTGCGTTTCTCATGACTAATTCCGACGTAAAACGACGCGAGGAACACGTTGGAAGCGACAGAATTGCGATCCGAGAAACCTTTGACGAGAAAATCGCGAGCATTTCCAAATCCCGATCTCGTGTTTTTTGAACTCCAGAACCGTGTTTGTGCATTTCTCAAGACTAATTCCGACGTAAAATGACACGAGGAATACGTTGAAAGCGACAGAATTGCGTTCCGAGCAACCGTTGACGAGAAAATCGCGAGCATTCCCAAATCCTGATCTCGTGTTTTTTGGACTCCAGAACCGTGTTTGTGCATTTCTCAAGACTAATTCCGACGTAAAATGGCACGAGGAATACGTTGGAAGTGACAGAATTGCGTTCCGAGCAACCGTTGACGAGAAAATCGCGAGCATTCCCAAATCCTGATCTCGTGTTTTTTGAACTCCAGAACCGTGTTTGTGCATTTCTCAAGACTAATTCCGACGTAAAATGACACGAGGAATACGTTGGAAGCGACAGAATTGCGATCCGAGAAACCGTTGACGAGAAAATCGCGAGCATTCCCAAAACCTGAATTCGTGTTTTTTGGACTCCAGAACCGTGTTTGTGCATTTCTCATGACTAATTCCGACGTAAAACGACGCGAGGAACACGTTGGAAGCGACAGAATTGCGATCCGAGAAACCTTTGACGAGAAAATCGCGAGCACTTCCAAATCCCGATCTCGTGTTTTTTGAACTCCAGAACCGTGTTTGTGCATTTCTCAAGACTAATTCCGACGTAAAATGACACGAGGAATACGTTGGAAGCGACAGAATTGCGATCCGAGAAACCCTTGACGAGAAAATCGCGAGCATTCCCAAAACCTGAATTCGTGTTTTTTGGACTCCAGAACCGTGTTTGTGCATTTCTCAAGACTAATTCCGACGTAAAATGACACGAGGAATACGTTGAAAGCGACAGAATTGCGTTCCGAGCAACCGTTGACGAGAAAATCGCGAGCATTCCCAAAACCTGAATTCGTGTTTTTTGGACTCCAGAACCGTGTTTGTGCATTTCTCATGACTAATTCCGACGTAAAACGACGCGAGGGACACGTTGGAAGCGACAGAATTGCGATCCGAGAAACCGTTGACGAGAAAATCACGAGCATTCCCAAATCCTGATCTCGTGTTTTTTGAACTCCAGAACCGTGTTTGTGCATTTCTCAAGACTAATTCCGACGTAAAATGACACGAGGAATACGTTGAAAGCGACAGAATTGCGTTCCGAGCAACCGTTGACGAGAAAATCGCGAGCATTCCCAAATCCTGATCTCGTGTTTTTTGGACTCCAGAACCGTGTTTGTGCATTTCTCAAGACTAATTCCGACGTAAAATAGCACGAGGAATACGTTGGAAGCGACAGAATTGCGTTCCGAGCAACCGTTGACGAGAAAATCGCGAGCATTACCAAAAGCTGATCTCGTGCTTTTGGAAATCCAGAAATGCTTGCGTGCATTTCTCATGACTATTTCCGACGTAAAATGACGCGAGGAACACGTTGGAAGCGACAGAATTGCGATCCGAGCAACCGTTGACGAGAAAATCACGAGCATTCCCAAATCCTGATCTCGTGTTTTTTGAACTCCAGAACCGTGTTTGTGCATTTCTCAAGACTAATTCCGACGTAAAATGGCACGAGGAATACGTTGGAAGCGACAGAATTGCGATCCGAGAAACCCTTGACGAGAAAATCGCGAGCATTCCCAAAACCTGAATTCGTGTTTTTTGGACTCCAGAACCGTGTTTGTGCGTTTCTCATGACTAATTCCGACGTAAAACGACGCGAGGAACACGTTGGAAGCGACAGAATTGCGATCCGAGAAACCTTTGACGAGAAAATCGCGAGCATTTCCAAATCCCGATCTCGTGTTTTTTGAACTCCAGAACCGTGTTTGTGCATTTCTCAAGACTAATTCCGACGTAAAATGACACGAGGAATACGTTGAAAGCGACAGAATTGCGTTCCGAGCAACCGTTGACGAGAAAATCGCGAGCATTCCCAAATCCTGATCTCGTGTTTTTTGGACTCCAGAACCGTGTTTGTGCATTTCTCAAGACTAATTCCGACGTAAAATGACACGAGGAATACGTTGGAAGCGACAGAATTGCGATCCGAGAAACCGTTGACGAGAAAATCGCGAGCATTCCCAAAACCTGATCTCGTGTTTTTTGGACTCCAGAACCGTGTTTGTGCATTTCTCATGACTAATTCCGACGTAAAACGACGCGAGGAACACGTTGGAAGCGACAGAATTGCGATCCGAGAAACCTTTGACGAGAAAATCGCGAGCACTTCCAAATCCCGATCTCGTGTTTTTTGAACTCCAGAACCGTGTTTGTGCATTTCTCAAGACTAATTCCGACGTAAAATGACACGAGGAATACGTTGGAAGCGACAGAATTGCGATCCGAGAAACCCTTGACGAGAAAATCGCGAGCATTCCCAAAACCTGAATTCGTGTTTTTTGGACTCCAGAACCGTGTTTGTGCATTTCTCAAGACTAATTCCGACGTAAAATGACACGAGGAATACGTTGAAAGCGACAGAATTGCGTTCCGAGCAACCGTTGACGAGAAAATCGCGAGCATTCCCAAATCCTGATCTCGTGTTTTTTGGACTCCAGAACCGTGTTTGTGCATTTCTCAAGACTAATTCCGACGTAAAATAGCACGAGGAATACGTTGGAAGCGACAGAATTGCGTTCCGAGCAACCGTTGACGAGAAAATCGCGAGCATTCCCAAATCCTGATCTCGTGTTTTTTGAACTCCAGAACCGTGTTTGTGCATTTCTCAAGACTAATTCCGACGTAAAATGGCACGAGGAATACGTTGGAAGCGACAGAATTGCGATCCGAGAAACCGTTGACGAGAAAATCGCGAGCATTCCCAAAACCTGATCTCGTGTTTTTTGGACTCCAGAACCGTGTTTGTGCATTTCTCATGACTAATTCCGACGTAAAATGACACGAGGAATACGTTGAAAGCGACAGAATTGCGTTCCGAGCAACCGTTGACGAGAAAATCGCGAGCATTCCCAAATCCTGATCTCGTGTTTTTTGGACTCCAGAACCGTGTTTGTGCATTTCTCAAGACTAATTCCGACGTAAAATAGCACGAGGAATACGTTGGAAGCGACAGAATTGCGTTCCGAGCAACCGTTGACGAGAAAATCGCGAGCATTCCCAAATCCTGATCTCGTGTTTTATGAACTCCAGAACCGTGTTTGTGCATTTCTCAAGACTAATTCCGACGTAAAATGGCACGAGGAATACGTTGGAAGCGACAGAATTGCGATCCGACAAACCCTTGACGAGAAAATCGCGAGCATTCCCAAAACCTGAATTCGTGTTTTTTGGACTCCAGAACCGTGTTTGTGCGTTTCTCATGACTAATTCCGACGTAAAACGACGCGAGGAACACGTTGGAAGCGACAGAATTGCGATCCGAGAAACCTTTGACGAGAAAATCGCGAGCATTTCAAAATCCCGATCTCGTGTTTTTGAACTCCAGAACCGTGTTTGTGCATTTCTCAAGACTAATTCCGACGTAAAATGACACGAGGAATACGTTGGAAGCGACAGAATTGCGTTCCGAGCAACCGTTGACGAGAAAATCGCGAGCATTCCCAAATCCTGATCTCGTGTTTTTTGAACTCCAGAACCGTGTTTGTGCATTTCTCAAGACTAATTCCGACGTAAAATGGCACGAGGAATACGTTGAAAGCGACAGAATTTCGTTCCGAGCAACCGTTGACGAGAAAATCGCGAGCATTCCCAAATCCTGATCTCGTGTTTTTTGGACTGCAGAACCGTGTTTGTGCATTTCTCAAGACTAATTCCGACGTAAAATGGCACGAGGAATACGTTGGAAGCGACAGAATTGCGTTCCGAGCAACCGTTGACGAGAAAATCGCGAGCATTCCCAAATCCTGATCTCGTGTTTTTTGAACTCCAGAACCGTGTTTGTGCATTTCTCAAGACTAATTCCGACGTAAAATGGCACGAGGAATACGTTGGAAGCGACAGAATTGCGATCCGAGAAACCCTTGACGAGAAAATCGCGAGCATTCCCAAAACCTGAATTCGTGTTTTTTGGACTCCAGAACCGTGTTTGTGCGTTTCTCATGACTAATTCCGACGTAAAACGACGCGAGGAACACGTTGGAAGCGACAGAATTGCGATCCGAGAAACCTTTGACGAGAAAATCGCGAGGATTTCCAAATCCCGATCTCGTGTTTTTTGAACTCCAGAACCGTGTTTGTGCATTTCTCAAGACTAATTCCGACGTAAAATGGCACGAGGAATACGTTGGAAGCGACAGAATTGCGATCCGAGAAACCTTTGACGAGAAAATCGCGAGCATTCCCAAATCCTGATCTCGTGTTTTTTGAACTCCAGAACCGTGTTTGTGCATTTCTCAAGACTAATTCCGACGTAAAATGACACGAGGAATACGTTGGAAGCGACCGAATTGCGATCCGAGAAACCGTTGACGAGAAAATCGCGAGCATTCCCAAATCCTGATCTCGTGTTTTTTGAACTCCAGAACCGTGTTTGTGCATTTCTTAAGACTAATTCCGACGAAAAATGACACGAGGAATACGTTGGAAGCGACAGAATTGCGATCCGAGCAACCGTTGACGAGAAAATCGCGAGCATTACCAAAAGCTGATCTCGTGCTTTTGGAAATCCAGAAATGCTTGCGTGCATTTCTCATGACTATTTCCGACGTAAAATGACGCGAGGAACACGTTGGAAGCGACAGAATTGCGATCCGAGCAACCGTTGACGAGAAAATCACGAGCATTCCCAAATCCTGATCTCGTGTTTTTTGAACTCCAGAACCGTGTTTGTGCATTTCTCAAGACTAATTCCGACGTAAAATGGCACGAGGAATACGTTGGAAGCGACAGAATTGCGATCCGAGAAACCCTTGACGAGAAAATCGCGAGCATTCCCAAAACCTGAATTCGTGTTTTTTGGACTCCAGAACCGTGTTTGTGCGTTTCTCATGACTAATTCCGACGTAAAACGACGCGAGGAACACGTTGGAAGCGACAGAATTGCGATCCGAGAAACCTTTGACGAGAAAATCGCGAGCATTTCCAAATCCCGATCTCGTGTTTTTTGAACTCCAGAACCGTGTTTGTGCATTTCTCAAGACTAATTCCGACGTAAAATGACACGAGGAATACGCTGAAAGCGACAGAATTGCGTTCCGAGCAACCGTTGACGAGAAAATCGCGAGCATTCCCAAATCCTGATCTCGTGTTTTTTGGACCCCAGAACCGTGTTTGTGCATTTCTCAAGACTAATTCCGACGTAAAATGGCACGAGGAATACGTTGGAAGTGACAGAATTGCGTTCCGAGAAACCTTTGACGAGAAAATCGCGAGCATTTCCAAATCCCGATCTCGTGTTTTTTGAACTCCAGAACCGTGTTTGTGCATTTCTCAAGCCTAATTCCGACGTAAAATGACACGAGGAATACGTTGGAAGCGACAGAATTGCGATCCGAGAAACCGTTGACGAGAAAATCGCGAGCATTCCCAAAACCTGATCTCGTGTTTTTTGGACTCCAGAACCGTGTTTGTGCATTTCTCATGACTAATTCCGACGTAAAACGACGCGAGGAACATGTTGGAAGCGACAGAATTGCGATCCGAGAAACCTTTGACGAGAAAATCGCGAGCACTTCCAAATCCCGATCTCGTGTTTTTTGAACTCCAGAACCGTGTTTGTGCATTTCTCAAGACTAATTCCGACGTAAAATGACACGAGGAATACGTTGGAAGCGACGGAATTGCGATCCGGGAAACCCTTGACGAGAAAATCGCGAGCATTCCCAAAACCTGAATTCGTGTTTTTTGGACTCCAGAACCGTGTTTGTGCATTTCTCAAGACTAATTCCGACGTAAAATGACACGAGGAATACGTTGAAAGCGACAGAATTGCGTTCCGAGCAACCGTTGACGAGAAAATCGCGAGCATTCCCAAATCCTGATCTCGTGTTTTTTGGACTCCAGAACCGTGTTTGTGCATTTCTCAAGACTAATTCCGACGTAAAATAGCACGAGGAATACGTTGGAAGCGACAGAATTGCGTTCCGAGCAACCGTTGACGAGAAAATCGCGAGCATTACCAAAAGCTGATCTCGTGCTTTTGGAAATCCAGAAATGCTTGCGTGCATTTCTCATGACTATTTCCGACGTAAAATGACGCGAGGAACACGTTGGAAGCGACAGAATTGCGATCCGAGCAACCGTTGACGAGAAAATCACGAGCATTCCCAAATCCTGATCTCGTGTTTTTTGAACTCCAGAACCGTGTTTGTGCATTTCTCAAGACTAATTCCGACGTAAAATGGCACGAGGAATACGTTGGAAGCGACAGAATTGCGATCCGAGAAACCCTTGACGAGAAAATCGCGAGCATTCCCAAAACCTGAATTCGTGTTTTTTGGACTCCAGAACCGTGTTTGTGCGTTTCTCATGACTAATTCCGACGTAAAACGACGCGAGGAACACGTTGGAAGCGACAGAATTGCGATCCGAGAAACCTTTGACGAGAAAATCGCGAGCACTTCCAAATCCCGATCTCGTGTTTTTTGAACTCCAGAACCGTGTTTGTGCATTTCTCAAGACTAATTCCGACGTAAAACGACGCGAGGAACACGTTGGAAGCGACAGAATTGCAATCTGAGAAACCTTTGACGAGAAAATCGCGAGGATTTCCAAATCCCGATCTCGTGTTTTTTGAACTCCAGAACCGTGTTTGTGCATTTCTCAAGACTAATTCCGACGTAAAATGGCACGAGGAATACGTTGGAAGCGACAGAATTGCGATCCGAGAAACCTTTGACGAGAAAATCGCGAGCATTCCCAAATCCTGATCTCGTGTTTTTTGAACTCCAGAACCGTGTTTGTGCATTTCTCAAGACTAATTCCGAAGTAAAATGACACGAGGAATACGTTGGAAGCGACTGAATTGCGATCCGAGAAACCGTTGACGAGAAAATCGCGAGCATTCCGAAAACCTGAATTCGTGTTTTTTGGACTCCAGAACCGTGTTTGTGCATTTCTCATGACTAATTCCGACGTAAAACGACGCGAGGAACACGTTGGAAGCGACAGAATTGCGATCCGAGAAACCTTTGACGAGAAAATCGCGAGCATTTCCAAATCCCGATCTCGTGTTTTTTGAACTCCAGAACCGTGTTTGTGCATTTCTCAAGACTAATTCCGACGTAAAATGACACGAGGAATACGTTGGAAGCGACAGAATTGCGATCCGAGAAACCTTTGACGAGAAAATCGCGAGCATTTCCAAATCCCGATCTCGTGTTTTTTGAACTCCAGAACCGTGTTTGTGCATTTCTCAAGACTAATTCCGACGTAAAATGACACGAGGAATACGTTGGAAGCGACAGAATTGTGTTCCGAGCAACCGTTGACGAGAAAATCGCGAGCATTCCCAAATCCTGATCTCGTGTTTTTTGAACTCCAGAACCGTGTTTGTGCATTTCTTAAGACTAATTCTGACGAAAAATGACACGAGGAATACGTTGGAAGCGACAGAATTGCGATCCGAGCAACCGTTGACGAGAAAATCGCGAGCATTACCAAAAGCTGATCTCGTGCTTTTGGAAATCCAGAAATGCTTGCGTGCATTTCTCATGACTATATCCGACGTAAAATGGCACGAGGAATACGTTGGAAGCGACAGAATTGCGATCCGAGAAACCTTTGACGAGAAAATCGCGAGCATTCCCAAATCCTGATCTCGTGTTTTTTGAACTCCAGAACCGTGTTTGTGCATTTCTCAAGACTAATTCCGACGTAAAATGACACGAGGAATACGTTGGAAGCGACTGAATTGCGATCCGAGAAACCGTTGACGAGAAAATCGCGAGCATTCCGAAAACCTGAATTCGTGTTTTTTGGACTCCAGAACCGTGTTTGTGCATTTCTCATGACTAATTCCGACGTAAAACGACGCGAGGAACACGTTGGAAGCGACAGAATTGCGATCCGAGAAACCTTTGACGAGAAAATCGCGAGCATTTCCAAATCCCGATCTCGTGTTTTTTGAACTCCAGAACCGTGTTTGTGCATTTCTCAAGACTAATTCCGACGTAAAATGACACGAGGAATACGTTGGAAGCGACAGAATTGTGTTCCGAGCAACCGTTGACGAGAAAATCGCGAGCATTCCCAAATCCTGATCTCGTGTTTTTTGAACTCCAGAACCGTGTTTGTGCATTTCTTAAGACTAATTCCGACGAAAAATGACACGAGGAATACGTTGGAAGCGACAGAATTGCGATCCGAGCAACCGTTGACGAGAAAATCGCGAGCATTACCAAAAGCTGATCTCGTGCTTTTGGAAATCCAGAAATGCTTGCGTGCATTTCTCATGACTATTTCCGACGTAAAATGACGCGAGGAACACGTTGGAAGCGACAGAATTGCGATCCGAGCAACCGTTGACGAGAAAATCGCGAGCATTACCAAAAGCTGATCTCGTGCTTTTGGAAATCCAGAAATGCTTGCGTGCATTTCTCATGACTATTTCCGACGTAAAATGACGCGAGGAACACGTTGAAAGCGACAGAATTGCGTTCCGAGCAACCGTTGACGAGAAAATCGCGAGCATTCCCAAATCCTGAATTCGTGTTTTTTGGACTCCAGAACCGTGTTTGTGCATTTCTCATGACTAATTCCGACGTAAAACGACGCGAGGGACACGTTGGAAGCGACAGAATTGCGATCCGAGAAACCTTTGACGAGAAAATCGCGAGCATTTCCAAATCCCGATCTCGTGTTTTTTGAACTCCAGAACCGTGTTTGTGCATTTCTCAAGCCTAATTCCGACGTAAAATGACACGAGGAATACGTTGGAAGCGACAGAATTGCGATCCGAGAAACCGTTGACGAGAAAATCGCGAGCATTCCCAAAACCTGAATTCGTGTTTTTTGGACTCCAGAACCGTGTTTGTGCATTTCTCATGACTAATTCCGACGTAAAACGACGCGAGGGACACGTTGGAAGCGACAGAATTGCGATCCGAGAAACCTTTGACGAGAAAATCGCGAGCATTTCCAAATCCCGATCTCGTGTTTTTTGAACTCCAGAACCGTGTTTGTGCATTTCTCAAGCCTAATTCCGACGTAAAATGACACGAGGAATACGTTGGAAGCGACAGAATTGCGATCCGAGAAACCGTTGACGAGAAAATCGCGAGCATTCCCAAAACCTGATCTCGTGTTTTTTGGACTCCAGAACCGTGTTTGTGCATTTCTCATGACTAATTCCGACGTAAAACGACGCGAGGAACACGTTGGAAGCGACAGAATTGCGATCCGAGAAACCTTTGACGAGAAAATCGCGAGCACTTCCAAATCCCGATCTCGTGTTTTTTGAACTTCAGAACCGTGTTTGTGCATTTCTCAAGACTAATTCCGACGTAAAATGACACGAGGAATACGTTGGAAGCGACAGAATTGCGATCCGAGAAACCCTTGACGAGAAAATCGCGAGCATTCCCAAAACCTGAATTCGTGTTTTTTGGACTCCAGAACCGTGTTTGTGCATTTCTCAAGACTAATTCCGACGTAAAATGACACGAGGAATACGTTGAAAGCGACAGAATTGCGTTCCGAGCAACCGTTGACGAGAAAATCGCGAGCATTCCCAAATCCTGATCTCGTGTTTTTTGGACTCCAGAACCGTGTTTGTGCATTTCTCAAGACTAATTCCGACGTAAAATAGCACGAGGAATACGTTGGAAGCGACAGAATTGCGTTCCGAGCAACCGTTGACGAGAAAATCGCGAGCATTACCAAAAGCTGATCTCGTGCTTTTGGAAATCCAGAAATGCTTGCGTGCATTTCTCATGACTATTTCCGACGTAAAATGACGCGAGGAACACGTTGGAAGCGACAGAATTGCGATCCGAGCAACCGTTGACGAGAAAATCACGAGCATTCCCAAATCCTGATCTCGTGTTTTTTGAACTCCAGAACCGTGTTTGTGCATTTCTCAAGACTAATTCCGACGTAAAATGGCACGAGGAATACGTTGGAAGCGACAGAATTGCGATCCGAGAAACCCTTGACGAGAAAATCGCGAGCATTCCCAAAACCTGAATTCGTGTTCTTTGGACTCCAGAACCGTGTTTGTGCGTTTCTCATGACTAATTCCGACGTAAAACGACGCGAGGAACACGTTGGAAGCGACAGAATTGCGATCCGAGAAACCTTTGACGAGAAAATCGCGAGCATTTCCAAATCCCGATCTCGTGTTTTTTGAACTCCAGAACCGTGTTTGTGCATTTCTCAAGACTAATTCCGACGTAAAATGACACGAGGAATACGTTGGAAGCGACTGAATTGCGATCCGAGAAACCGTTGACGAGAAAATCGCGAGCATTCCGAAAACCTGAATTCGTGTTTTTTGGACTCCAGAACCGTGTTTGTGCATTTCTCATGACTAATTCCGACGTAAAACGACGCGAGGAACACGTTGGAAGCGACAGAATTGCGATCCGAGAAACCTTTGACGAGAAAATCGCGAGCATTTCCAAATCCCGATCTCGTGTTTTTTGAACTCCAGAACCGTGTTTGTGCATTTCTCAAGACTAATTCCGACGTAAAATGACACGAGGAATACGTTGGAAGCGACAGAATTGTGTTCCGAGCAACCGTTGACGAGAAAATCGCGAGCATTCCCAAATCCTGATCTCGTGTTTTTTGAACTCCAGAACCGTGTTTGTGCATTTCTTAAGACTAATTCCGACGAAAAATGACACGAGGAATACGTTGGAAGCGACAGAATTGCGATCCGAGCAACCGTTGACGAGAAAATCGCGAGCATTACCAAAAGCTGATCTCGTGCTTTTGGAAATCCAGAAATGCTTGCGTGCATTTCTCATGACTATTTCCGACGTAAAATGACGCGAGGAACACGTTGGAAGCGACAGAATTGCGATCCGAGCAACCGTTGACGAGAAAATCGCGAGCATTACCAAAAGCTGATCTCGTGCTTTTGGAAATCCAGAAATGCTTGCGTGCATTTCTCATGACTATTTCCGACGTAAAATGACGCGAGGAACACGTTGAAAGCGACAGAATTGCGTTCCGAGCAACCGTTGACGAGAAAATCGCGAGCATTCCCAAATCCTGATCTCGTGTTTTTTGGACTCCAGAACCGTGTTTGTGCATTTCTCAAGACTAATTCCGACGTAAAATGGCACGAGGAATACGTTGGAAGTGACAGAATTGCGTTCCGAGCAACCGTTGACGAGAAAATCGCGAGCATTCCCAAATCCTGATCTCGTGTTTTTTGAACTCCAGAACCGTGTTTGTGCATTTCTCAAGACTAATTCCGACGTAAAATGACACGAGGAATACGTTGGAAGCGACAGAATTGCGATCCGAGAAACCGTTGACGAGAAAATCGCGAGCATTCCCAAAACCTGAATTCGTGTTTTTTGGACTCCAGAACCGTGTTTGTGCATTTCTCATGACTAATTCCGACGTAAAACGACGCGAGGGACACGTTGGAAGCGACAGAATTACGATCCGAGAAACCTTTGACGAGAAAATCGCGAGCATTTCCAAATCCCGATCTCGTGTTTTTTGAACTCCAGAACCGTGTTTGTGCATTTCTCAAGCCTAATTCCGACGTAAAATGACACGAGGAATACGTTGGAAGCGACAGAATTGCGATCCGAGAAACCGTTGACGAGAAAATCGCGAGCATTCCCAAAACCTGATCTCGTGTTTTTTGGACTCCAGAACCGTGTTTGTGCATTTCTCATGACTAATTCCGACGTAAAACGACGCGAGGAACACGATGGAAGCGACAGAATTGCGATCCGAGAAACCTTTGACGAGAAAATCGCGAGCACTTCCTAATCCCGATCTCGTGTTTTTTGAACTCCAGAACCGTGTTTGTGCATTTCTCAAGACTAATTCCGACGTAAAATGACACGAGGAATACGTTGGAAGCGACAGAATTGCGATCCGAGAAACCCTTGACGAGAAAATCGCGAGCATTCCCAAAACCTGAATTCGTGTTTTTTGGACTCCAGAACCGTGTTTGTGCATTTCTCAAGACTAATTCCGACGTAAAATGACACGAGGAATACGTTGAAAGCGACAGAATTGCGTTCCGAGCAACCGTTGACGAGAAAATCGCGAGCATTCCCAAATCCTGATCTCGTGTTTTTTGGACTCCAGAACCGTGTTTGTGCATTTCTCAAGACTAATTCCGACGTAAAATAGCACGAGGAATACGTTGGAAGCGACAGAATTGCGTTCCGAGCAACCGTTGAAGAGAAAATCGCGAGCATTACCAAAAGCTGATCTCGTGCTTTTGGAAATCCAGAAATGCTTGCGTGCATTTCTCATGACTATTTCCGACGTAAAATGACGCGAGGAACACGTTGGAAGCGACAGAATTGCGATCCGAGCAACCGTTGACGAGAAAATCACGAGCATTCCCAAATCCTGATCTCGTGTTTTTTGAACTCCAGAACCGTGTTTGTGCATTTCTCAAGACTAATTCCGACGTAAAATGGCACGAGGAATACGTTGGAAGCGACAGAATTGCGATCCGAGAAACCCTTGACGAGAAAATCGCGAGCATTCCCAAAACCTGAATTCGTGTTTTTTGGACTCCAGAACCGTGTTTGTGCGTTTCTCATGACTAATTCCGACGTAAAACGACGCGAGGAACACGTTGGAAGCGACAGAATTGCGATCCGAGAAACCTTTGACGAGAAAATCGCGAGCATTTCCAAATCCCGATCTCGTGTTTTTTGAACTCCAGAACCGTGTTTGTGCATTTCTCAAGACTAATTCCGACGTAAAATGACACGAGGAATACGTTGAAAGCGACAGAATTGCGTTCCGAGCAACCGTTGACGAGAAAATCGCGAGCATTCCCAAATCCTGATCTCGTGTTTTTTGGACTCCAGAACCGTGTTTGCGCATTTCTCAAGACTAATTCCGACGTAAAATGGCACGAGGAATACGTTGAAAGCGACAGAATTGCGTTCCGAGCAACCGTTGACGAGAAAATCGCGAGCATTCCCAAATCCTGATCTCGTGTTTTTTGGACTGCAGAACCGTGTTTGTGCATTTCTCAAGACTAATTCCGACGTAAAATGGCACGAGGAATACGTTGGAAGCGACAGAATTGCGTTCCGAGCAACCGTTGACGAGAAAATCGCGAGCATTCCCAAATCCTGATCTCGTGTTTTTTGAACTCCAGAACATTGTTTGTGCATTTCTCAAGACTAATTCCGACGTAAAATGGCACGAGGAATACGTTGGAAGCGACAGAATTGCGATCCGAGAAACCCTTGACGAGAAAATCGCGAGCATTCCCAAAACCTGAATTCGTGTTTTTTGGACTCCAGAACCGTGTTTGTGCGTTTCTCATGACTAATTCCGACGTAAAACGACGCGAGGAACACGTTGGAAGCGACAGAATTGCGATCCGAGAAACCTTTGACGAGAAAATCGCGAGCATTTCCAAATCCCGATCTCGTGTTTTTTGAACTCCAGAACCGTGTTTGTGCATTTCTCAAGACTAATTCCGACGTAAAATGACACGAGGAATACGTTGGAAGCGACAGAATTGCGATCCGAGAAACCGTTGACGAGAAAATCGCGAGCATTCCCAAAACCTGATCTCGTGTTTTTTGGACTCCAGAAACGTTTACGTGCACTGCTCGTGACTGTTTCCGATGTGAAATGACGCGAGGAACACGTTGGAAGCGACAGAATTGCATTGCGAGCAACCGTTGACGAGAAAATCGCGAGCATTCCCAAATCCTGATTTCGTGTTTTTTGAACTCCAGAACCGTGTTTGTGCATTTCTCAGGACTAATTCCGACGTAAAATGACACGAGGAATACGTAGGAAGCGACAGAATTGCGATCCGAGAAACCGTTGACGAGAAAATCGCGAGCATTCCCAAAACCTGAATTCGTGTTTTTTGGACTCCAGAACCGTGTTTGTGCATTTCTCGTGACTAATTCCGACGTAAAACGACGCGAGGAACACGTTGGAAGCGACAGAATTGCGATCCGAGAAACCTTTGACGAGAAAATCGCGAGCACTTCCAAATCCCGATCTCGTGTTTTTTGAACTCCAGAACCGTGTTTGTGCATTTCTCAAGACTAATTCCGACGTAAAATGACACGAGGAATACGTTGGAAGCGACAGAATTGCGATCCGAGAAACCGTTGACGAGAAAATCGCGAGCATTCCCAAAACCTGATCTCGTGTTTTTTGGACTCCAGAAACGTTTACGTGCACTGCTCGTGACTGTTTCCGATGTGAAATGACGCGAGGAACACGTTGGAAGCGACAGAATTGCATTGCGAGCAACCGTTGACGAGAAAATCGCGAGCATTCCCAAATCCTGATCTCGTGTTTTTTGAACTCCAGAACCGTGTTTGTGCATTTCTCAAGACCAATTCCGACGTAAAATGGCACGAGGAATACGTTGAAAGCGACAGAATTGCGATCCGAGAAACCCTTGACGAGAAAATCGCGAGCATTCCCAAAACCTGAATTCGTGTTCTTTGGACTCCAGAACCGTGTTTGTGCGTTTCTCATGACTAATTCCGACGTAAAACGACGCGAGGAACACGTTGGAAGCGACAGAATTGCGATCCGAGAAACCTTTGACGAGAAAATCGCGAGCATTTCCAAATCCCGATCTCGTGTTTTTTGAACTCCAGAACCGTGTTTGTGCATTTCTCAAGACTAATTCCGACGTAAAATGACACGAGGAATACGTTGGAAGCGACAGAATTGCGATCCGAGAAACCGTTGACGAGAAAATCGCGAGCATTCCCAAAACCTGAATTCGTGTTTTTTGGACTCCAGAACCGTGTTTGTGCATTTCTCATGACTAATTCCGACGTAAAACGACGCGAGGGACACGTTGGAAGCGACAGAATTGCGATCCGAGAAACCTTTGACGAGAAAATCGCGAGCATTTCCAAATCCCGATCTCGTGTTTTTTGAACTCCAGAACCGTGTTTGTGCATTTCTCAAGCCTAATTCCGACGTAAAATGACACGAGGAATACGTTGGAAGCGACAGAATTGCGATCCGAGAAACCGTTGACGAGAAAATCGCGAGCATTCCCAAAACCTGATCTCGTGTTTTTTGGACTCCAGAACCGTGTTTGTGCATTTCTCATGACTAATTCCGACGTAAAACGACGCGAGGAACACGATGGAAGCGACAGAATTGCGATCCGAGAAACCTTTGACGAGAAAATCGCGAGCACTTCCTAATCCCGATCTCGTGTTTTTTGAACTCCAGAACCGTGTTTGTGCATTTCTCAAGACTAATTCCGACGTAAAATGACACGAGGAATACGTTGGAAGCGACAGAATTGCGATCCGAGAAACCCTTGACGAGAAAATCGCGAGCATTCCCAAAACCTGAATTCGTGTTTTTTGGACTCCAGAACCGTGTTTGTGCATTTCTCAAGACTAATTCCGACGTAAAATGACACGAGGAATACGTTGAAAGCGACAGAATTGCGTTCCGAGCAACCGTTGACGAGAAAATCGCGAGCATTCCCAAATCCTGATCTCGTGTTTTTTGGACTCCAGAACCGTGTTTGTGCATTTCTCAAGACTAATTCCGACGTAAAATAGCACGAGGAATACGTTGGAAGCGACAGAATTGCGTTCCGAGCAACCGTTGAAGAGAAAATCGCGAGCATTACCAAAAGCTGATCTCGTGCTTTTGGAAATCCAGAAATGCTTGCGTGCATTTCTCATGACTATTTCCGACGTAAAATGACGCGAGGAACACGTTGGAAGCGACAGAATTGCGATCCGAGCAACCGTTGACGAGAAAATCACGAGCATTCCCAAATCCTGATCTCGTGTTTTTTGAACTCCAGAACCGTGTTTGTGCATTTCTCAAGACTAATTCCGACGTAAAATGGCACGAGGAATACGTTGGAAGCGACAGAATTGCGATCCGAGAAACCCTTGACGAGAAAATCGCGAGCATTCCCAAAACCTGAATTCGTGTTTTTTGGACTCCAGAACCGTGTTTGTGCGTTTCTCATGACTAATTCCGACGTAAAACGACGCGAGGAACACGTTGGAAGCGACAGAATTGCGATCCGAGAAACCTTTGACGAGAAAATCGCGAGCATTTCCAAATCCCGATCTCGTGTTTTTTGAACTCCAGAACCGTGTTTGTGCATTTCTCAAGACTAATTCCGACGTAAAATGACACGAGGAATACGTTGAAAGCGACAGAATTGCGTTCCGAGCAACCGTTGACGAGAAAATCGCGAGCATTCCCAAATCCTGATCTCGTGTTTTTTGGACTCCAGAACCGTGTTTGTGCATTTCTCAAGACTAATTCCGACGTAAAATGACACGAGGAATACGTTGAAAGCGACAGAATTGCGTTCCGAGCAACCGTTGACGAGAAAATCGCGAGCATTCCCAAATCCTGATCTCGTGTTTTTTGGACTCCAGAACCGTGTTTGCGCATTTCTCAAGACTAATTCCGACGTAAAATGGCACGAGGAATACGTTGAAAGCGACAGAATTGCGTTCCGAGCAACCGTTGACGAGAAAATCGCGAGCATTCCCAAATCCTGATCTCGTGTTTTTTGGACTGCAGAACCGTGTTTGTGCATTTCTCAAGACTAATTCAGACGTAAAATGGCACGAGGAATACGTTGGAAGCGACAGAATTGCGTTCCGAGCAACCGTTGACGAGAAAATCGCGAGCATTCCCAAATCCTGATCTCGTGTTTTTTGAACTCCAGAACATTGTTTGTGCATTTCTCAAGACTAATTCCGACGTAAAATGGCACGAGGAATACGTTGGAAGCGACAGAATTGCGATCCGAGAAACCCTTGACGAGAAAATCGCGAGCATTCCCAAAACCTGAATTCGTGTTTTTTGGACTCCAGAACCGTGTTTGTGCGTTTCTCATGACTAATTCCGACGTAAAACGACGCGAGGAACACGTTGGAAGCGACAGAATTGCGATCCGAGAAACCTTTGACGAGAAAATCGCGAGCATTTCCAAATCCCGATCTCGTGTTTTTTGAACTCCAGAACCGTGTTTGTGCATTTCTCAAGACTAATTCCGACGTAAAATGACACGAGGAATACGTTGGAAGCGACAGAATTGCGATCCGAGAAACCGTTGACGAGAAAATCGCGAGCATTCCCAAAACCTGATCTCGTGTTTTTTGGACTCCAGAAACGTTTACGTGCACTGCTCGTGACTGTTTCCGATGTGAAATGACGCGAGGAACACGTTGGAAGCGACAGAATTGCATTGCGAGCAACCGTTGACGAGAAAATCGCGAGCATTCCCAAATCCTGATTTCGTGTTTTTTGAACTCCAGAACCGTGTTTGTGCATTTCTCAGGACTAATTCCGACGTAAAATGACACGAGGAATACGTAGGAAGCGACAGAATTGCGATCCGAGAAACCGTTGACGAGAAAATCGCGAGCATTCCCAAAACCTGAATTCGTGTTTTTTGGACTCCAGAACCGTGTTTGTGCATTTCTCGTGACTAATTCCGACGTAAAACGACGCGAGGAACACGTTGGAAGCGACAGAATTGCGATCCGAGAAACCTTTGACGAGAAAATCGCGAGCACTTCCAAATCCCGATCTCGTGTTTTTTGAACACCAGAACCGTGTTTGTGCATTTCTCAAGACTAATTCCGACGTAAAATGACACGAGGAATACGTTGGAAGCGACAGAATTGCGATCCGAGAAACCGTTGACGAGAAAATCGCGAGCATTCCCAAAACCTGATCTCGTGTTTTTTGGACTCCAGAAACGTTTACGTGCACTGCTCGTGACTGTTTCCGATGTGAAATGACGCGAGGAACACGTTGGAAGCGACAGAATTGCATTGCGAGCAACCGTTGACGAGAAAATCGCGAGCATTCCCAAATCCTGATCTCGTGTTTTTTGAACTCCAGAACCGTGTTTGTGCATTTCTCAAGACCAATTCCGACGTAAAATGGCACGAGGAATACGTTGGAAGCGACAGAATTGCGATCCGAGAAACCCTTGACGAGAAAATCGCGAGCATTCCCAAAACCTGAATTCGTGTTCTTTGGACTCCAGAACCGTGTTTGTGCGTTTCTCATGACTAATTCCGACGTAAAACGACGCGAGGAACACGTTGGAAGCGACAGAATTGCGATCCGAGAAACCTTTGACGAGAAAATCGCGAGCATTTCCAAATCCCGATCTCGTGTTTTTTGAACTCCAGAACCGTGTTTGTGCATTTCTCAAGACTAATTCCGACGTAAAATGACACGAGGAATACGTTGGAAGCGACTGAATTGCGATCCGAGAAACCGTTGACGAGAAAATCGCGAGCATTCCGAAAACCTGAATTCGTGTTTTTTGGACTCCAGAACCGTGTTTGTGCATTTCTCATGACTAATTCCGACGTAAAACGACGCGAGGAACACGTTGGAAGCGACAGAATTGCGATCCGAGAAACCTTTGACGAGAAAATCGCGAGCATTTCCAAATCCCGATCTCGTGTTTTTTGAACTCCAGAACCGTGTTTGTGCATTTCTCAAGACTAATTCCGACGTAAAATGACACGAGGAATACGTTGAAAGCGACAGAATTGCGTTCCGAGCAACCGTTGACGAGAAAATCGCGAGCATTCCCAAATCCTGATCTCGTGTTTTTTGGACTCCAGAACCGTGTTTGTGCATTTCTCAAGACTAATTCCGACGTAAAATGACACGAGGAATACGTTGAAAGCGACAGAATTGCGTTCCGAGCAACCGTTGACGAGAAAATCGCGAGCATTCCCAAATCCTGATCTCGTGTTTTTTGGACTCCAGAACCGTGTTTGCGCATTTCTCAAGACTAATTCCGACGTAAAATGGCACGAGGAATACGTTGAAAGCGACAGAATTGCGTTCCGAGCAACCGTTGACGAGAAAATCGCGAGCATTCCCAAATCCTGATCTCGTGTTTTTTGGACTGCAGAACCGTGTTTGTGCATTTCTCAAGACTAATTCCGACGTAAAATGGCACGAGGAATACGTTGGAAGCGACAGAATTGCGTTCCGAGCAACCGTTGACGAGAAAATCGCGAGCATTCCCAAATCCTGATCTCGTGTTTTTTGAACTCCAGAACATTGTTTGTGCATTTCTCAAGACTAATTCCGACGTAAAATGGCACGAGGAATACGTTGGAAGCGACAGAATTGCGATCCGAGAAACCCTTGACGAGAAAATCGCGAGCATTCCCAAAACCTGAATTCGTGTTTTTTGGACTCCAGAACCGTGTTTGTGCGTTTCTCATGACTAATTCCGACGTAAAACGACGCGAGGAACACGTTGGAAGCGACAGAATTGCGATCCGAGAAACCTTTGACGAGAAAATCGCGAGCATTTCCAAATCCCGATCTCGTGTTTTTTGAACTCCAGAACCGTGTTTGTGCATTTCTCAAGACTAATTCCGACGTAAAATGACACGAGGAATACGTTGAAAGCGACAGAATTGCGTTCCGAGCAACCGTTGACGAGAAAATCGCGAGCATTCCCAAATCCTGATCTCGTGTTTTTTGGACTCCAGAACCGTGTTTGTGCATTTCTCAAGACTAATTCCGACGTAAAATGACACGAGGAATACGTTGAAAGCGACAGAATTGCGTTCCGAGCAACCGTTGACGAGAAAATCGCGAGCATTCCCAAATCCTGATCTCGTGTTTTTTGGACTCCAGAACCGTGTTTGCGCATTTCTCAAGACTAATTCCGACGTAAAATGGCACGAGGAATACGTTGAAAGCGACAGAATTGCGTTCCGAGCAACCGTTGACGAGAAAATCGCGAGCATTCCCAAATCCTGATCTCGTGTTTTTTGGACTGCAGAACCGTGTTTGTGCATTTCTCAAGACTAATTCCGACGTAAAATGGCACGAGGAATACGTTGGAAGCGACAGAATTGCGTTCCGAGCAACCGTTGACGAGAAAATCGCGAGCATTCCCAAATCCTGATCTCGTGTTTTTTGAACTCCAGAACATTGTTTGTGCATTTCTCAAGACTAATTCCGACGTAAAATGGCACGAGGAATACGTTGGAAGCGACAGAATTGCGATCCGAGAAACCCTTGACGAGAAAATCGCGAGCATTCCCAAAACCTGAATTCGTGTTTTTTGGACTCCAGAACCGTGTTTGTGCGTTTCTCATGACTAATTCCGACGTAAAACGACGCGAGGAACACGTTGGAAGCGACAGAATTGCGATCCGAGAAACCTTTGACGAGAAAATCGCGAGCATTTCCAAATCCCGATCTCGTGTTTTTTGAACTCCAGAACCGTGTTTGTGCATTTCTCAAGACTAATTCCGACGTAAAATGACACGAGGAATACGTTGGAAGCGACAGAATTGCGATCCGAGAAACCGTTGACGAGAAAATCGCGAGCATTCCCAAAACCTGATCTCGTGTTTTTTGGACTCCAGAAACGTTTACGTGCACTGCTCGTGACTGTTTCCGATGTGAAACGACGCGAGGAACACGTTGGAAGCGACAGAATTGCGATCCGAGAAACCTTTGACGAGAAAATCGCGAGCATTTCCAAATCCCGATCTCGTGTTTTTTGAACTCCAGAACCGTGTTTGTGCATTTCTCAAGACTAATTCCGACGTAAAATGACACGAGGAATACGTTGAAAGCGACAGAATTGCGTTCCGAGCAACCGTTGACGAGAAAATCGCGAGCATTCCCAAATCCTGATCTCGTGTTTTTTGGACTCCAGAACCGTGTTTGTGCATTTCTCAAGACTAATTCCGACGTAAAATGACACGAGGAATACGTTGAAAGCGACAGAATTGCGTTCCGAGCAACCGTTGACGAGAAAATCGCGAGCATTCCCAAATCCTGATCTCGTGTTTTTTGGACTCCAGAACCGTGTTTGCGCATTTCTCAAGACTAATTCCGACGTAAAATGGCACGAGGAATACGTTGAAAGCGACAGAATTGCGTTCCGAGCAACCGTTGACGAGAAAATCGCGAGCATTCCCAAATCCTGATCTCGTGTTTTTTGGACTGCAGAACCGTGTTTGTGCATTTCTCAAGACTAATTCCGACGTAAAATGGCACGAGGAATACGTTGGAAGCGACAGAATTGCGTTCCGAGCAACCGTTGACGAGAAAATCGCGAGCATTCCCAAATCCTGATCTCGTGTTTTTTGAACTCCAGAACATTGTTTGTGCATTTCTCAAGACTAATTCCGACGTAAAATGGCACGAGGAATACGTTGGAAGCGACAGAATTGCGATCCGAGAAACCCTTGACGAGAAAATCGCGAGCATTCCCAAAACCTGAATTCGTGTTTTTTGGACTCCAGAACCGTGTTTGTGCGTTTCTCATGACTAATTCCGACGTAAAATGACACGAGGAATACGTAGGAAGCGACAGAATTGCGATCCGAGAAACCGTTGACGAGAAAATCGCGAGCATTCCCAAAACCTGATCTCGTGTTTTTTGGACTCCAGAAACGTTTACGTGCACTGCTCGTGACTGTTTCCGATGTGAAATGACGCGAGGAACACGTTGGAAGCGACAGAATTGCATTGCGAGCAACCGTTGACGAGAAAATCGCGAGCATTCCCAAATCCTGATTTCGTGTTTTTTGAACTCCAGAACCGTGTTTGTGCATTTCTCAGGACTAATTCCGACGTAAAATGACACGAGGAATACGTAGGAAGCGACAGAATTGCGATCCGAGAAACCGTTGACGAGAAAATCGCGAGCATTCCCAAAACCTGAATTCGTGTTTTTTGGACTCCAGAACCGTGTTTGTGCATTTCTCGTGACTAATTCCGACGTAAAACGACGCGAGGAACACGTTGGAAGCGACAGAATTGCGATCCGAGAAACCTTTGACGAGAAAATCGCGAGCACTTCCAAATCCCGATCTCGTGTTTTTTGAACTCCAGAACCGTGTTTGTGCATTTCTCAAGACTAATTCCGACGTAAAATGACACGAGGAATACGTTGGAAGCGACAGAATTGCGATCCGAGAAACCGTTGACGAGAAAATCGCGAGCATTCCCAAAACCTGATCTCGTGTTTTTTGGACTCCAGAAACGTTTACGTGCACTGCTCGTGACTGTTTCCGATGTGAAATGACGCGAGGAACACGCTGGAAGCGACAGAATTGCATTGCGAGCAACCGTTGACGAGAAAATCGCGAGCATTCCCAAATCCTGATCTCGTGTTTTTTGAACTCCAGAACCGTGTTTGTGCATTTCTCAAGACCAATTCCGACGTAAAATGACACGAGGAATACGTAGGAAGCGACAGAATTGCGATCCGAGAAACCGTTGACGAGAAAATCGCGAGCATTCCCAAAACCTGAATTCGTGTTTTTTGGACTCCAGAACCGTGTTTGTGCATTTCTCGTGACTAATTCCGACGTAAAACGACGCGAGGAACACGTTGGAAGCGACAGAATTGCGATCCAAGAAACCTTTGACGAGAAAATCGCGAGCATTTCCAAATCCCGATCTCGTGTTTTTTGAACTCCAGAACCGTGTTTGTGCATTTCTCAAGACTAATTCCGACGTAAAATGACACGAGGAATACGTTGAAAGCGACAGAATTGCGATCCGAGAAACCGTTGACGAGAAAATCGCGAGCATTCCCAAAACCTGATCTCGTGTTTTTTGGACTCCAGAAACGTTTACGTGCACTGCTCGTGACTGTTTCCGACGTAAAATGGCGCGAGGAATACGTTGGAAGCGACAGAATTGCGTTCCGAGCAACCGTTGACGAGAAAATCGCGAGCATTCCCAAATCCTGATCTCGTGTTTTTTGAACTCCAGAACCGTGTTTGTGCATTTCTCAAGTCTAATTCCGACGTAAAATGGCACGAGGAATACGTTGGAAGCGACAGAATTGCGATCCGAGAAACCCTTGACGAGAAAATCGCGAGCATTCCCAAAACCTGAATTCGTGTTTTTTGGACTCCAGAACCGTGTTTGTGCGTTTCTCATGACTAATTCCGACGTAAAACGACGCGAGGAACACGTTGGAAGCGACAGAATTGCGATCCGAGAAACCTTTGACGAGAAAATCGCGAGCATTTCCAAATCCCGATCTCGTGTTTTTTGAACTCCAGAACCGTGTTTGTGCATTTCTCAAGACTAATTCCGACGTAAAATGGCACGAGGAATACGTTGGAAGCGACAGAATTGCGTTCCGAGCAACCGTTGACGAGAAAATCGCGAGCATTCCCAAATCCTGATCTCGTGTTTTTTGAACTCCAGAACATTGTTTGTGCATTTCTCAAGACTAATTCCGACGTAAAATGGCGTAGGAATACGTTGGAAGCGACAGAATTGCGATCCGAGAAACCCTTGACGAGAAAATCGCGAGCATTCCCAAAACATGAATTCGTGTTTTTTGGACTCCAGAACCGTGTTTGTGCGTTTCTCATGACTAATTCCGACGTAAAACGACGCGAGGAACACGTTGGAAGCGACAGAATTGCGATCCGAGAAACCTTTGACGAGAAAATCGCGAGCATTTCCAAATCCCGATCTCGTGTTTTTTGAACTCCAGAACCGTGTTTGTGCATTTCTCAAGACTAATTCCGACGTAAAATGACACGAGGAATACGTTGGAAGCGACAGAATTGCGATCCGAGAAACCGTTGACGAGAAAATCGCGAGCATTCCCAAAACCTGATCTCGTGTTTTTTGGACTCCAGAAACGTTTACGTGCACTGCTCGTGACTGTTTCCGATGTGAAATGACGCGAGGAACACGTTGGAAGCGACAGAATTGCATTGCGAGCAACCGTTGACGAGAAAATCGCGAGCATTCCCAAATCCTGATCTCGTGTTTTTTGAACTCCAGAACCGTGTTTGTGCATTTCTCAGGACTAATTCCGACGTAAAATGACACGAGGAATACGTAGGAAGCTACAGAATTGCGATCCGAGAAACCGTTGACGAGAAAATCGCGAGCATTACCAAAACCTGAATTCGTGTTTTTTGGACTCCAGAACCGTGTTTGTGCATTTCTCGTGACTAATTCCGACGTAAAACGACGCGAGGAACACGTTGGAAGCGACAGAATTGCGATCCGAGCAACCGTTGACGAGAAAATCGCGAGCATTCCCAAATCCTGATCTCGTGTTTTTTGAACTCCAGAACCGTGTTTGTGCATTTCTCAAGACTAATTCCGACGTAAAATGGCACGAGGAATACGTTGGAAGCGACAGAATTGCGTTCCGAGCAACCGTTGACGAGAAAATCGCGAGCATTCCCAAATCCTGATCTCGTGTTTTTTGAACTCCAGAACATTGTTTGTGCATTTCTCAAGACTAATTCCGACGTAAAATGGCGTAGGAATACGTTGGAAGCGACAGAATTGCGATCCGAGAAACCCTTGACGAGAAAATCGCGAGCATTCCCAAAACATGAATTCGTGTTTTTTGGACTCCAGAACCGTGTTTGTGCGTTTCTCATGACTAATTCCGACGTAAAACGACGCGAGGAACACGTTGGAAGCGACAGAATTGCGATCCGAGAAACCTTTGACGAGAAAATCGCGAGCATTTCCAAATCCCGATCTCGTGTTTTTTGAACTCCAGAACCGTGTTTGTGCATTTCTCAAGACTAATTCCGACGTAAAATGACACGAGGAATACGTTGGAAGCGACAGAATTGCGATCCGAGAAACCGTTGACGAGAAAATCGCGAGCATTCCCAAAACCTGATCTCGTGTTTTTTGGACTCCAGAAACGTTTACGTGCACTGCTCGTGACTGTTTCCGATGTGAAATGACGCGAGGAACACGTTGGAAGCGACAGAATTGCATTGCGAGCAACCGTTGACGAGAAAATCGCGAGCATTCCCAAATCCTGATCTCGTGTTTTTTGAACTCCAGAACCGTGTTTGTGCATTTCTCAGGACTAATTCCGACGTAAAATGACACGAGGAATACGTAGGAAGCTACAGAATTGCGATCCGAGAAACCGTTGACGAGAAAATCGCGAGCATTACCAAAACCTGAATTCGTGTTTTTTGGACTCCAGAACCGTGTTTGTGCATTTCTCGTGACTAATTCCGACGTAAAACGACGCGAGGAACACGTTGGAAGCGACAGAATTGCGATCCGAGAAACCTTTGACGAGAAAATCGCGAGCACTTCCAAATCCCGATCTCGTGTTTTTTGAACTCCAGAACCGTGTTTGTGCATTTCTCAAGACTAATTCCGACGTAAAATGACACGAGGAATACGTTGGAAGCGACAGAATTGCGATCCGAGAAACCGTTGACGAGAAAATCGCGAGCATTCCCAAAACCTGATCTCGTGTTTTTTGGACTCCAGAAACGTTTACGTGCACTGCTCGTGACTGTTTCCGATGTGAAATGACGCGAGGAACACGTTGGAAGCGACAGAATTGCATTGCGAGCAACCGTTGACGAGAAAATCGCGAGCATTCCCAAATCCTGATCTCGTGTTTTTTGAACTCCAGAACCGTGTTTGTGCATTTCTCAAGACCAATTCCGACGTAAAATGACACGAGGAATACGTAGGAAGCGACAGAATTGCGATCCGAGAAACCGTTGACGAGAAAATCGCGAGCATTCCCAAAACCTGAATTCGTGTTTTTTGGACTCCAGAACCGTGTTTGTGCATTTCTCGTGACTAATTCCGACGTAAAACGACGCGAGGAACACGTTGGAAGCGACAGAATTGCGATCCAAGAAACCTTTGACGAGAAAATCGCGAGCACTTCCAAATCCCGATCTCGTGTTTTTTGAACTCCAGAACCGTGTTTGTGCATTTCTCAAGACTAATTCCGACGTAAAATGACACGAGGAATACGTTGAAAGCGACAGAATTGCGTTCCGAGCAACCGTTGACGAGAAAATCGCGAGCATTCCCAAATCCTGATCTCGTGTTTTTTGGACTCCAGAACCGTGTTTGTGCATTTCTCAAGACTAATTCCGACGTAAAATAGCACGAGGAATACGTTGGAAGCGACAGAATTGCGTTCCGAGCAACCGTTGACGAGAAAATCGCGAGCATTCCCAAATCCTCATCTCGTGTTTTTTGAACTCCAGAACCGTGTTTGTGCATTTCTCAAGTCTAATTCCGACGTAAAATGGCACGAGGAATACGTTGGAAGCGACAGAATTGCGATCCGAGAAACCCTTGACGAGAAAATCGCGAGCATTCCCAAAACCTGAATTCGTGTTTTTTGGACTCCAGAACCGTGTTTGTGCGTTTCTCATGACTAATTCCGACGTAAAACGACGCGAGGAACACGTTGGAAGCGACAGAATTGCGATCCGAGAAACCTTTGACGAGAAAATCGCGAGCATTTCCAAATCCCGATCTCGTGTTTTTTGAACTCCAGAACCGTGTTTGTGCATTTCTCAAGACTAATTCCGACGTAAAATGACACGAGGAATACGTTGAAAGCGACAGAATTGCGTTCCCAGCAACCGTTGACGAGAAAATCGCGAGCATTCCCAAATCCTGATCTCGTGTTTTTTGGACTCCAGAACCGTGTTTGTGCATTTCTCGTGACTAATTCCGACGTAAAACGACGCGAGGAACACGTTGGAAGCGACAGAATTGCGATCCAAGAAACCTTTGACGAGAAACTCGCGAGCATTTCCAAATCCCGATCTCGTGTTTTTTGAACTCCAGAACCGTGTTTGTGCATTTCTCAAGACTAATTCCGACGTAAAATGACACGAGGAATACGTTGAAAGCGACAGAATTGCGATCCGAGAAACCGTTGACGAGAAAATCGCGAGCATTCCCAAAACCTGATCTCGTGTTTTTTGGACTCCAGAAACGTTTACGTGCACTGCTCGTGACTGTTTCCGACGTAAAATGGCGCGAGGAATACGTTGGAAGCGACAGAATTGCGTTCCGAGCAACCGTTGACGAGAAAATCGCGAGCATTCCCAAATCCTGATCTCGTGTTTTTTGAACTCCAGAACCGTGTTTGTGCATTTCTCAAGTCTAATTCCGACGTAAAATGGCACGAGGAATACGTTGGAAGCGACAGAATTGCGATCCGAGAAACCCTTGACGAGAAAATCGCGAGCATTCCCAAAACCTGAATTCGTGTTTTTTGGACTCCAGAACCGTGTTTGTGCGTTTCTCATGACTAATTCCGACGTAAAACGACGCGAGGAACACGTTGGAAGCGACAGAATTGCGATCCGAGAAACCTTTGACGAGAAAATCGCGAGCATTTCCAAATCCCGATCTCGTGTTTTTTGAACTCCAGAACCGTGTTTGTGCATTTCTCAAGACTAATTCCGACGTAAAATGGCACGAGGAATACGTTGGAAGCGACAGAATTGCGTTCCGAGCAACCGTTGACGAGAAAATCGCGAGCATTCCCAAATCCTGATCTCGTGTTTTTTGAACTCCAGAAAATTGTTTGTGCATTTCTCAAGACTAATTCCGACGTAAAATGGCACGAGGAATACGTTGGAAGCGACAGAATTGCGATCCGAGAAACCCTTGACGAGAAAATCGCGAGCATTCCCAAAACCTGAATTCGTGTTTTTTGGACTCCAGAACCGTGTTTGTGCGTTTCTCATGACTAATTCCGACGTAAAACGACGCGAGGAACACGTTGGAAGCGACAGAATTGCGATCCGAGAAACCTTTGACGAGAAAATCGCGAGCATTTCCAAATCCCGATCTCGTGTTTTTTGAACTCCAGAACCGTGTTTGTGCATTTCTCAAGACTAATTCCGACGTAAAATGACACGAGGAATACGTTGGAAGCGACAGAATTGCGATCCGAGAAACCGTTGACGAGAAAATCGCGAGCATTCCCAAAACCTGATCTCGTGTTTTTTGGACTCCAGAAACGTTTACGTGCACTGCTCGTGACTGTTTCCGATGTGAAATGACGCGAGGAACACGTTGGAAGCGACAGAATTGCATTGCGAGCAACCGTTGACGAGAAAATCGCGAGCATTCCCAAATCCTGATCTCGTGTTTTTTGAACTCCAGAACCGTGTTTGTGCATTTCTCAGGACTAATTCCGACGTAAAATGACACGAGGAATACGTAGGAAGCTACAGAATTGCGATCCGAGAAACCGTTGACGAGAAAATCGCGAGCATTACCAAAACCTGAATTCGTGTTTTTTGGACTCCAGAACCGTGTTTGTGCATTTCTCGTGACTAATTCCGACGTAAAACGACGCGAGGAACACGTTGGAAGCGACAGAATTGCGATCCGAGAAACCTTTGACGAGAAAATCGCGAGCACTTCCAAATCCCGATCTCGTGTTTTTTGAACTCCAGAACCGTGTTTGTGCATTTCTCAAGACTAATTCCGACGTAAAATGACACGAGGAATACGTTGGAAGCGACAGAATTGCGATCCGAGAAACCGTTGACGAGAAAATCGCGAGCATTCCCAAAACCTGATCTCGTGTTTTTTGGACTCCAGAAACGTTTACGTGCACTGCTCGTGACTGTTTCCGATGTGAAATGACGCGAGGAACACGTTGGAAGCGACAGAATTGCATTGCGAGCAACCGTTGACGAGAAAATCGCGAGCATTCCCAAATCCTGATCTCGTGTTTTTTGAACTCCAGAACCGTGTTTGTGCATTTCTCAAGACCAATTCCGACGTAAAATGACACGAGGAATACGTAGGAAGCGACAGAATTGCGATCCGAGAAACCGTTGACGAGAAAATCGCGAGCATTCCCAAAACCTGAATTCGTGTTTTTTGGACTCCAGAACCGTGTTTGTGCATTTCTCGTGACTAATTCCGACGTAAAACGACGCGAGGAACACGTTGGAAGCGACAGAATTGCGATCCAAGAAACCTTTGACGAGAAAATCGCGAGCACTTCCAAATCCCGATCTCGTGTTTTTTGAACTCCAGAACCGTGTTTGTGCATTTCTCAAGACTAATTCCGACGTAAAATGACACGAGGAATACGTTGAAAGCGACAGAATTGCGTTCCGAGCAACCGTTGACGAGAAAATCGCGAGCATTCCCAAATCCTGATCTCGTGTTTTTTGGACTCCAGAACCGTGTTTGTGCATTTCTCAAGACTAATTCCGACGTAAAATAGCACGAGGAATACGTTGGAAGCGACAGAATTGCGTTCCGAGCAACCGTTGACGAGAAAATCGCGAGCATTCCCAAATCCTCATCTCGTGTTTTTTGAACTCCAGAACCGTGTTTGTGCATTTCTCAAGTCTAATTCCGACGTAAAATGGCACGAGGAATACGTTGGAAGCGACAGAATTGCGATCCGAGAAACCCTTGACGAGAAAATCGCGAGCATTCCCAAAACCTGAATTCGTGTTTTTTGGACTCCAGAACCGTGTTTGTGCGTTTCTCATGACTAATTCCGACGTAAAACGACGCGAGGAACACGTTGGAAGCGACAGAATTGCGATCCGAGAAACCTTTGACGAGAAAATCGCGAGCATTTCCAAATCCCGATCTCGTGTTTTTTGAACTCCAGAACCGTGTTTGTGCATTTCTCAAGACTATTTCCGACGTAAAATGACGCGAGGAACACGTTGGAAGCGACAGAATTGCGATCCGAGCAACCGTTGACGAGAAAATCACGAGCATTCCCAAATCCTGATCTCGTGTTTTTTGAACTCCAGAACCGTGTTTGTGCATTTCTCAAGACTAATTCCGACGTAAAATGGCACGAGGAATACGTTGGAAGCGACAGAATTGCGATCCGAGAAACCCTTGACGAGAAAATCGCGAGCATTCCCAAAACCTGAATTCGTGTTTTTTGGACTCCAGAACCGTGTTTGTGCGTTTCTCATGACTAATTCCGACGTAAAACGACGCGAGGAACACGTTGGAAGCGACAGAATTGCGATCCGAGAAACCTTTGACGAGAAAATCGCGAGCATTTCCAAATCCCGATCTCGTGTTTTTTGAACTCCAGAACCGTGTTTGTGCATTTCTCAAGACTAATTCCGACGTAAAATGACACGAGGAATACGTTGAAAGCGACAGAATTGCGTTCCGAGCAACCGTTGACGAGAAAATCGCGAGCATTCCCAAATCCTGATCTCGTGTTTTTTGGACTCCAGAACCGTGTTTGTGCATTTCTCAAGACTAATTCCGACGTAAAATGACACGAGGAATACGTTGAAAGCGACAGAATTGCGTTCCGAGCAACCGTTGACGAGAAAATCGCGAGCATTCCCAAATCCTGATCTCGTGTTTTTTGGACTCCAGAACCGTGTTTGCGCATTTCTCAAGACTAATTCCGACGTAAAATGGCACGAGGAATACGTTGGAAGCGACAGAATTGCGATCCGAGAAACCTTTGACGAGAAAATCGCGAGCATTTCCAAATCCCGATCTCGTGTTTTTTGAACTCCAGAACCGTGTTTGTGCATTTCTCAAGACTAATTCCGACGTAAAATGACACGAGGAATACGTTGGAAGCGACAGAATTGCGATCCGAGAAACCGTTGACGAGAAAATCGCGAGCATTCCCAAAACCTGATCTCGTGTTTTTTGGACTCCAGAACCGTGTTTGTGCATTTCTCATGACTAATTCCGACGTAAAACGACGCGAGGAACACGTTGGAAGCGACAGAATTGCGATCCAAGAAACCTTTGACGAGAAAATCGCGAGCACTTCCAAATCCCGATCTCGTGTTTTTAACTCCAGAACCGTGTTTGTGCATTTCTCAAGACTAATTCCGACGTAAAATGACACGAGGAATACGTTGAAAGCGACAGAATTGCGTTCCGAGCAACCGTTGACGAGAAAATCGCGAGCATTCCCAAATCCTGATCTCGTGTTTTTTGGACTCCAGAACCGTGTTTGTGCATTTCTCAAGACTAATTCCGACGTAAAATAGCACGAGGAATACGTTGGAAGCGACAGAATTGCGTTCCGAGCAACCGTTGACGAGAAAATCGCGAGCATTCCCAAATCCTCATCTCGTGTTTTTTGAACTCCAGAACCGTGTTTGTGCATTTCTCAAGTCTAATTCCGACGTAAAATGGCACGAGGAATACGTTGGAAGCGACAGAATTGCGATCCGAGAAACCCTTGACGAGAAAATCGCGAGCATTCCCAAAACCTGAATTCGTGTTTTTTGGACTCCAGAACCGTGTTTGTGCGTTTCTCATGACTAATTCCGACGTAAAACGACGCGAGGAACACGTTGGAAGCGACAGAATTGCGATCCGAGAAACCTTTGACGAGAAAATCGCGAGCATTTCCAAATCCCGATCTCGTGTTTTTTGAACTCCAGAACCGTGTTTGTGCATTTCTCAAGACTATTTCCGACGTAAAATGACGCGAGGAACACGTTGGAAGCGACAGAATTGCGATCCGAGCAACCGTTGACGAGAAAATCACGAGCATTCCCAAATCCTGATCTCGTGTTTTTTGAACTCCAGAACCGTGTTTGTGCATTTCTCAAGACTAATTCCGACGTAAAATGGCACGAGGAATACGTTGGAAGCGACAGAATTGCGATCCGAGAAACCCTTGACGAGAAAATCGCGAGCATTCCCAAAACCTGAATTCGTGTTTTTTGGACTCCAGAACCGTGTTTGTGCGTTTCTCATGACTAATTCCGACGTAAAACGACGCGAGGAACACGTTGGAAGCGACAGAATTGCGATCCGAGAAACCTTTGACGAGAAAATCGCGAGCATTTCCAAATCCCGATCTCGTGTTTTTTGAACTCCAGAACCGTGTTTGTGCATTTCTCAAGACTAATTCCGACGTAAAATGACACGAGGAATACGTTGAAAGCGACAGAATTGCGTTCCGAGCAACCGTTGACGAGAAAATCGCGAGCATTCCCAAATCCTGATCTCGTGTTTTTTGGACTCCAGAACCGTGTTTGTGCATTTCTCAAGACTAATTCCGACGTAAAATGACACGAGGAATACGTTGAAAGCGACAGAATTGCGTTCCGAGCAACCGTTGACGAGAAAATCGCGAGCATTCCCAAATCCTGATCTCGTGTTTTTTGGACTCCAGAACCGTGTTTGCGCATTTCTCAAGACTAATTCCGACGTAAAATGGCACGAGGAATACGTTGGAAGCGACAGAATTGCGATCCGAGAAACCTTTGACGAGAAAATCGCGAGCATTTCCAAATCCCGATCTCGTGTTTTTTGAACTCCAGAACCGTGTTTGTGCATTTCTCAAGACTAATTCCGACGTAAAATGACACGAGGAATACGTTGGAAGCGACAGAATTGCGATCCGAGAAACCGTTGACGAGAAAATCGCGAGCATTCCCAAAACCTGATCTCGTGTTTTTTGGACTCCAGAACCGTGTTTGTGCATTTCTCATGACTAATTCCGACGTAAAACGACGCGAGGAACACGTTGGAAGCGACAGAATTGCGATCCGAGAAACCTTTGACGAGAAAATCGCGAGCACTTCCAAATCCCGATCTCGTGTTTTTTGAACTCCAGAACCGTGTTTGTGCATTTCTCAAGACTAATTCCGACGTAAAATGACACGAGGAATACGTTGGAAGCGACAGAATTGCGATCCGAGAAACCCTTGACGAGAAAATCGCGAGCATTCCCAAAACCTGAATTCGTGTTTTTTGGACTCCAGAACCGTGTTTGTGCATTTCTCAAGACTAATTCCGACGTAAAATGACACGAGGAATACGTTGAAAGCGACAGAATTGCGTTCCGAGCAACCGTTGACGAGAAAATCGCGAGCATTCCCAAATCCTGATCTCGTGTTTTTTGGACTCCAGAACCGTGTTTGTGCATTTCTCAAGACTAATTCCGACGTAAAATAGCACGAGGAATACGTTGGAAGCGACAGAATTGCGTTCCGAGCAACCGTTGACGAGAAAATCGCGAGCATTCCCAAATCCTGATCTCGTGTTTTTTGAACTCCAGAACCGTGTTTGTGCATTTCTCAAGACTAATTCCGACGTAAAATGGCACGAGGAATACGTTGGAAGCGACAGAATTGCGATCCGACAAACCCTTGACGAGAAAATCGCGAGCATTCCCAAAACCTGAATTCGTGTTTTTTGGACTCCAGAACCGTGTTTGTGCGTTTCTCATGACTAATTCCGACGTAAAACGACGCGAGGAACACGTTGGAAGCGACAGAATTGCGATCCGAGAAACCTTTGACGAGAAAATCGCGAGCATTTCAAAATCCCGATCTCGTGTTTTTGAACTCCAGAACCGTGTTTGTGCATTTCTCAAGACTAATTCCGACGTAAAATGACACGAGGAATACGTTGGAAGCGACAGAATTGCGTTCCGAGCAACCGTTGACGAGAAAATCGCGAGCATTCCCAAATCCTGATCTCGTGTTTTTTGAACTCCAGAACCGTGTTTGTGCATTTCTCAAGACTAATTCCGACGTAAAATGACACGAGGAATACGTTGAAAGCGACAGAATTGCGTTCCGAGCAACCGTTGACGAGAAAATCGCGAGCATTCCCAAATCCTGATCTCGTGTTTTTTGGACTCCAGAACCGTGTTTGTGCATTTCTCAAGACTAATTCCGACGTAAAATGGCACGAGGAATACGTTGAAAGCGACAGAATTTCGTTCCGAGCAACCGTTGACGAGAAAATCGCGAGCATTCCCAAATCCTGATCTCGTGTTTTTTGGACTGCAGAACCGTGTTTGTGCATTTCTCAAGACTAATTCCGACGTAAAATGGCACGAGGAATACGTTGGAAGCGACAGAATTGCGTTCCGAGCAACCGTTGACGAGAAAATCGCGAGCATTCCCAAATCCTGATCTCGTGTTTTTTGAACTCCAGAACCGTGTTTGTGCATTTCTCAAGACTAATTCCGACGTAAAATGGCACGAGGAATACGTTGGAAGCGACAGAATTGCGATCCGAGAAACCCTTGACGAGAAAATCGCGAGCATTCCCAAAACCTGAATTCGTGTTTTTTGGACTCCAGAACCGTGTTTGTGCGTTTCTCATGACTAATTCCGACGTAAAACGACGCGAGGAACACGTTGGAAGCGACAGAATTGCGATCCGAGAAACCTTTGACGAGAAAATCGCGAGGATTTCCAAATCCCGATCTCGTGTTTTTTGAACTCCAGAACCGTGTTTGTGCATTTCTCAAGACTAATTCCGACGTAAAATGGCACGAGGAATACGTTGGAAGCGACAGAATTGCGATCCGAGAAACCTTTGACGAGAAAATCGCGAGCATTCCCAAATCCTGATCTCGTGTTTTTTGAACTCCAGAACCGTGTTTGTGCATTTCTCAAGACTAATTCCGACGTAAAATGACACGAGGAATACGTTGGAAGCGACTGAATTGCGATCCGAGAAACCGTTGACGAGAAAATCGCGAGCATTCCCAAATCCTGATCTCGTGTTTTTTGAACTCCAGAACCGTGTTTGTGCATTTCTTAAGACTAATTCCGACGAAAAATGACACGAGGAATACGTTGGAAGCGACAGAATTGCGATCCGAGAAACCCTTGACGAGAAAATCGCGAGCATTCCCAAAACCTGAATTCGTGTTTTTTGGACTCCAGAACCGTGTTTGTGCGTTTCTCATGACTAATTCCGACGTAAAACGACGCGAGGAACACGTTGGAAGCGACAGAATTGCGATCCGAGAAACCTTTGACGAGAAAATCGCGAGCATTTCCAAATCCCGATCTCGTGTTTTTTGAACTCCAGAACCGTGTTTGTGCATTTCTCAAGACTAATTCCGACGTAAAATGACACGAGGAATACGTTGAAAGCGACAGAATTGCGTTCCCAGCAACCGTTGACGAGAAAATCGCGAGCATTCCCAAATCCTGATCTCGTGTTTTTTGGACTCCAGAACCGTGTTTGTGCATTTCTCGTGACTAATTCCGACGTAAAACGACGCGAGGAACACGTTGGAAGCGACAGAATTGCGATCCAAGAAACCTTTGACGAGAAACTCGCGAGCATTTCCAAATCCCGATCTCGTGTTTTTTGAACTCCAGAACCGTGTTTGTGCATTTCTCAAGACTAATTCCGACGTAAAATGACACGAGGAATACGTTGAAAGCGACAGAATTGCGATCCGAGAAACCGTTGACGAGAAAATCGCGAGCATTCCCAAAACCTGATCTCGTGTTTTTTGGACTCCAGAAACGTTTACGTGCACTGCTCGTGACTGTTTCCGACGTAAAATGGCGCGAGGAATACGTTGGAAGCGACAGAATTGCGTTCCGAGCAACCGTTGACGAGAAAATCGCGAGCATTCCCAAATCCTGATCTCGTGTTTTTTGGACTCCAGAACCGTGTTTGTGCATTTCTCAAGTCTAATTCCGACGTAAAATGGCACGAGGAATACGTTGGAAGCGACAGAATTGCGATCCGAGAAACCCTTGACGAGAAAATCGCGAGCATTCCCAAAACCTGAATTCGTGTTTTTTGGACTCCAGAACCGTGTTTGTGCGTTTCTCATGACTAATTCCGACGTAAAACGACGCGAGGAACACGTTGGAAGCGACAGAATTGCGATCCGAGAAACCTTTGACGAGAAAATCGCGAGCATTTCCAAATCCCGATCTCGTGTTTTTTGAACTCCAGAACCGTGTTTGTGCATTTCTCAAGACTAATTCCGACGTAAAATGGCACGAGGAATACGTTGGAAGCGACAGAATTGCGTTCCGAGCAACCGTTGACGAGAAAATCGCGAGCATTCCCAAATCCTGATCTCGTGTTTTTTGAACTCCAGAACATTGTTTGTGCATTTCTCAAGACTAATTCCGACGTAAAATGGCACGAGGAATACGTTGGAAGCGACAGAATTGCGATCCGAGAAACCCTTGACGAGAAAATCGCGAGCATTCCCAAAACCTGAATTCGTGTTTTTTGGACTCCAGAACCGTGTTTGTGCGTTTCTCATGACTAATTCCGACGTAAAACGACGCGAGGAACACGTTGGAAGCGACAGAATTGCGATCCGAGAAACCTTTGACGAGAAAATCGCGAGCATTTCCAAATCCCGATCTCGTGTTTTTTGAACTCCAGAACCGTGTTTGTGCATTTCTCAAGACTAATTCCGACGTAAAATGACACGAGGAATACGTTGGAAGCGACAGAATTGCGATCCGAGAAACCGTTGACGAGAAAATCGCGAGCATTCCCAAAACCTGATCTCGTGTTTTTTGGACTCCAGAAACGTTTACGTGCACTGCTCGTGACTGTTTCCGATGTGAAATGACGCGAGGAACACGTTGGAAGCGACAGAATTGCATTGCGAGCAACCGTTGACGAGAAAATCGCGAGCATTCCCAAATCCTGATCTCGTGTTTTTTGAACTCCAGAACCGTGTTTGTGCATTTCTCAGGACTAATTCCGACGTAAAATGACACGAGGAATACGTAGGAAGCTACAGAATTGCGATCCGAGAAACCGTTGACGAGAAAATCGCGAGCATTACCAAAACCTGAATTCGTGTTTTTTGGACTCCAGAACCGTGTTTGTGCATTTCTCGTGACTAATTCCGACGTAAAACGACGCGAGGAACACGTTGGAAGCGACAGAATTGCGATCCGAGAAACCTTTGACGAGAAAATCGCGAGCACTTCCAAATCCCGATCTCGTGTTTTTTGAACTCCAGAACCGTGTTTGTGCATTTCTCAAGACTAATTCCGACGTAAAATGACACGAGGAATACGTTGGAAGCGACAGAATTGCGATCCGAGAAACCGTTGACGAGAAAATCGCGAGCATTCCCAAAACCTGATCTCGTGTTTTTTGGACTCCAGAAACGTTTACGTGCACTGCTCGTGACTGTTTCCGATGTGAAATGACGCGAGGAACACGTTGGAAGCGACAGAATTGCATTGCGAGCAACCGTTGACGAGAAAATCGCGAGCATTCCCAAATCCTGATCTCGTGTTTTTTGAACTCCAGAACCGTGTTTGTGCATTTCTCAAGACCAATTCCGACGTAAAATGACACGAGGAATACGTAGGAAGCGACAGAATTGCGATCCGAGAAACCGTTGACGAGAAAATCGCGAGCATTCCCAAAACCTGAATTCGTGTTTTTTGGACTCCAGAACCGTGTTTGTGCATTTCTCGTGACTAATTCCGACGTAAAACGACGCGAGGAACACGTTGGAAGCGACAGAATTGCGATCCAAGAAACCTTTGACGAGAAAATCGCGAGCACTTCCAAATCCCGATCTCGTGTTTTTTGAACTCCAGAACCGTGTTTGTGCATTTCTCAAGACTAATTCCGACGTAAAATGGCACGAGGAATACGTTGGAAGCGACAGAATTGCGTTCCGAGCAACCGTTGACGAGAAAATCGCGAGCATTCCCAAATCCTGATCTCGTGTTTTTTGAACTCCAGAACATTGTTTGTGCATTTCTCAAGACTAATTCCGACGTAAAATGGCACGAGGAATACGTTGGAAGCGACAGAATTGCGATCCGAGAAACCCTTGACGAGAAAATCGCGAGCATTCCCAAAACCTGAATTCGTGTTTTTTGGACTCCAGAACCGTGTTTGTGCGTTTCTCATGACTAATTCCGACGTAAAACGACGCGAGGAACACGTTGGAAGCGACAGAATTGCGATCCGAGAAACCTTTGACGAGAAAATCGCGAGCATTTCCAAATCCCGATCTCGTGTTTTTTGAACTCCAGAACCGTGTTTGTGCATTTCTCAAGACTAATTCCGACGTAAAATGACACGAGGAATACGTTGGAAGCGACAGAATTGCGATCCGAGAAACCGTTGACGAGAAAATCGCGAGCATTCCCAAAACCTGATCTCGTGTTTTTTGGACTCCAGAAACGTTTACGTGCACTGCTCGTGACTGTTTCCGATGTGAAATGACGCGAGGAACACGTTGGAAGCGACAGAATTGCATTGCGAGCAACCGTTGACGAGAAAATCGCGAGCATTCCCAAAACCTGAATTCGTGTTTTTTGGACTTCAGAACCGTGTTTGTGCATTTCTCATGACTAATTCCGACGTAAAACGACGCGAGGAACACGTTGGAAGCGACAGAATTGCGATCCGAGAAACCTTTGACGAGAAAATCGCGAGCATTTCCAAATCCCGATCTCGTGTTTTTTGAACTCCAGAACCGTGTTTGTGCATTTCTCAAGACTAATTCCGACGTAAAATGACACGAGGAATACGTTGAAAGCGACAGAATTGCGTTCCGAGCAACCGTTGACGAGAAAATCGCGAGCATTCCCAAATCCTGATCTCGTGTTTTTTGGACCCCAGAACCGTGTTTGTGCATTTCTCAAGACTAATTCCGACGTAAAATGGCACGAGGAATACGTTGGAAGCGACTGAATTGCGATCCGAGAAACCCTTGATGAGAAAATCGCGAGCATTCCCAAAACCTGAATTCGTGTTTTTCGGACTCCAGAAACGTTTACGTGCACTGCTCGTGACTGTTTCCGATGTGAAATGACGCGAGGAACACGTTGGAAACGACAGAATTGCGATCCGAGAAACCTTTGACGAGAAAATCGCGAGCATTTCCAAATCCCGATCTCGTGTTTTTTGAACTCCAGAACCGTGTTTGTGCATTTCTCAAGACTAATTCCGACGTAAAATAACACGAGGAATACGTTGCAAGCGACAGAATTGCGTTCCGAGCAACCGTTGACGAGAAAATCGCGAGCATTTCCAAATCCCGATCTCGTGTTTTTTGAACTCCAGAACCGTGTTTGTGAATTTCTCACGACTAATTCCGACGTAAAATGACACGAGGAATACGTTGGAAGCGACACAATTGCGATCCGAGCAACCGTTGACGAGAAAATCGCGAGCATTCCCAAAACCTGAATTCGTGTTTTTTGGACTCCAGAAACGTTTACGTGCACTGCTCGTGACTGTTTCCGATGTGAAATGACGCGAGGAACACGTTGGAAGCGACAGAATTGCGATCCGAGAAACCGTTGGCGAGAAAATCGCGAGCATTCCCAAAACCTGAATTCGTGTTTTTTGGAATCCAGAACCGTGTTTGTGCATTTCTCATGACTAATTCCGACGTAAAACGACGCGAGGAACACGTTGGAAGCGACAGAATTGCGATCCGAGAAACATTTGACGAGAAAATCGCAAGCATTCCCAAAACCTGAACTCGTGTTTTTTGGACTCCAGAAACGTTTACGTGCATTTCTCAAGACTAATTCCGACATAAAATGACACGAGGAATACGTTGGAAGCGACAGAATTGCGATCCGAGAAACCGTTGACGAGAAAATCGCGAGCATTCCCAAAACCTGAATTCGTGTTTTATGGAATCCAGAACCGTGTTTGTGCATTTCTCATGACTAATTCCGACGTAAAACGACGCGAGGAACACGTTGGAAGCGACAGAATTGCGATCCGAGAAACCTTTGACGAGAAAATCGCGAGCATTTCCAAATCCCGATCTCGTGTTTTTTGAACTCCAGAACCGTGTTTGTGCATTTCTCAAGACTAATTCCGACGTAAAATGACACGAGGAATACGTTGGAAGCGACAGAATTGCGATCCGAGAAACCGTTGACGAGAAAATCGCGAGCATTCCCAAAACCTGATCTCGTGTTTTTTGGACTCCAGAACCGTGTTTGTGCATTTCTCATGACTAATTCCGACGTAAAACGACGCGAGGAACACGTTGTAAGCGACAGAATTGCGATCCGAGAAACCTTTGACGAGAAAATCGCGAGCATTTCCAAATCCCGATCTCGTGTTTTTTGAACTCCAGAACCGTGTTTGTGCATTTCTCAAGACTAATTCCGACGTAAAATGACACGAGGAATACGTTGGAAGCGACAGAATTGCGATCCGAGAAACCGTTGACGAGAAAATCGCGAGCATTCCCAAAACCTGAATTCGTGTTTTTTGGAATCCAGAACCGTGTTTGTGCATTTCTCATGACTAATTCCGACGTAAAACGACGCGAGGAACACGTTGGAAGCGACAGAATTGCGATCCGAGAAACATTTGACGAGAAAATCGCAAGCATTCCCAAAACCTGAACTCGTGTTTTTTGGACTCCAGAAACGTTTACGTGCATTTCTCAAGACTAATTCCGACATAAAATGACACGAGGAATACGTTGGAAGCGACAGAATTGCGATCCGAGAAACCGTTGACGAGAAAATCGCGAGCATTCCCAAAACCTGAATTCGTGTTTTATGGAATCCAGAACCGTGTTTGTGCATTTCTCATGACTAATTCCGACGTAAAACGACGCGAGGAACACGTTGGAAGCGACAGAATTGCGATCCGAGAAACCTTTGACGAGAAAATCGCGAGCATTTCCAAATCCCGATCTCGTGTTTTTTGAACTCCAGAACCGTGTTTGTGCATTTCTCAAGACTAATTCCGACGTAAAATGACACGAGGAATACGTTGGAAGCGACAGAATTGCGATCCGAGAAACCGTTGACGAGAAAATCGCGAGCATTCCCAAAACCTGATCTCGTGTTTTTTGGACTCCAGAAACGTTTACGTGCACTGCTCGTGACTGTTTCCGATGTGAAATGACGCGAGGAACACGTTGGAAGCGACAGAATTGCATTGCGAGCAACCGTTGACGAGAAAATCGCGAGCATTCCCAAATCCTGATCTCGTGTTTTTTGAACTCCAGAACCGTGTTTGTGCATTTCTCAAGACTAATTCCGACGTAAAATGACACGAGGAATACGTTGGAAGCGACAGAATTGCGATCCGAGAAACCGTTGACGAGAAAATCGCGAGCATTCCCAAAACCTGAATTCGTGTTTTTTGGACTTCAGAACCGTGTTTGTGCATTTCTCATGACTAATTCCGACGTAAAACGACGCGAGGAACACGTTGGAAGCGACAGAATTGCGATCCGAGAAACCTTTGACGAGAAAATCGCGAGCATTTCCAAATCCCGATCTCGTGTTTTTTGAACTCCAGAACCGTGTTTGTGCATTTCTCAAGACTAATTCCGACGTAAAATGACACGAGGAATACGTTGAAAGCGACAGAATTGCGTTCCGAGCAACCGTTGACGAGAAAATCGCGAGCATTCCCAAATCCTGATCTCGTGTTTTTTGGACCCCAGAACCGTGTTTGTGCATTTCTCAAGACTAATTCCGACGTAAAATGGCACGAGGAATACGTTGGAAGCGACTGAATTGCGATCCGAGAAACCCTTGATGAGAAAATCGCGAGCATTCCCAAAACCTGAATTCGTGTTTTTCGGACTCCAGAAACGTTTACGTGCACTGCTCGTGACTGTTTCCGATGTGAAATGACGCGAGGAACACGTTGGAAGCGACAGAATTGCGATCCGAGAAACCTTTGACGAGAAAATCGCGAGCATTTCCAAATCCCGATCTCGTGTTTTTTGAACTCCAGAACCGTGTTTGTGCATTTCTCAAGACTAATTCCGACGTAAAATAACACGAGGAATACGTTGCAAGCGACAGAATTGCGTTCCGAGCAACCGTTGACGAGAAAATCGCGAGCATTTCCAAATCCCGATCTCGTGTTTTTTGAACTCCAGAACCGTGTTTGTGCATTTCTCACGACTAATTCCGACGTAAAATGACACGAGGAATACGTTGGAAGCGACACAATTGCGATCCGAGCAACCGTTGACGAGAAAATCGCGAGCATTCCCAAAACCTGAATTCGTGTTTTTTGGACTCCAGAAACGTTTACGTGCACTGCTCGTGACTGTTTCCGATGTGAAATGACGCGAGGAACACGTTGGAAGCGACAGAATTGCGATCCGAGAAACCTTTGACGAGAAAATCGCGAGCATTTCCAAATCCCGATCTCGTGTTTTTTGAACTCCAGAACCGTGTTTGTGCATTTCTCAAGACTAATTCCGACGTAAAATGACACGAGGAATACGTTGAAAGCGACAGAATTGCGTTCCGAGCAACCGTTGACGAGAAAATCGCGAGCATTCCCAAATCCTGATCTCGTGTTTTTTGGACTGCAGAACCGTGTTTGTGCATTTCTCAAGACTAATTCCGACGTAAAATGGCACGAGGAATACGTTGGAAGCGACAGAATTGCGTTCCGAGCAATTGTTGACGAGAAAATCGCGAGCATTCCCAAATCCTGATCTCGTGTTTTTTTAACTCCAGAACCGTGTTTGTGCATTTCTCACGACTAATTCCGACGTAAAGAACACGAGGAATACGTTGGAAGCGACAGAATTGCGATCCGAGCAACCGTTGACGAGAAAATCGCGAGCATTCCCAAAACCTGAATTCGTGTTTTTTGGACTCCAGAACCGTGTTTGTGCATTTCTCATGACTAATTCCGACGTAAAACGACGCGAGGAACACGTTGGAAGCGACAGAATTGCGATCCGAGAAACCGTTGACGAGAAAATCGCGAGCATTCCCAAAACCTGAATTCGTGTTTTTTGGACTCCAGAACCGTGTTTGTGCATTTCTCGTGACTAATTCCGACGTAAAACGACGCGAGGAACACGTTGGAAGCGACAGAATTGCGATCCAAGAAACCTTTGACGAGAAAATCGCGAGCACTTCCAAATCCCGATCTCGTGTTTTTTGAACTCCAGAACCGTGTTTGTGCATTTCTCAAGACTAATTCCGACGTAAAATGGCACGAGGAATACGTTGGAAGCGACAGAATTGCGTTCCGAGCAACCGTTGACGAGAAAATCGCGAGCATTCCCAAATCCTGATCTCGTGTTTTTTGAACTCCAGAACATTGTTTGTGCATTTCTCAAGACTAATTCCGACGTAAAATGGCACGAGGAATACGTTGGAAGCGACAGAATTGCGATCCGAGAAACCCTTGACGAGAAAATCGCGAGCATTCCCAAAACCTGAATTCGTGTTTTTTGGACTCCAGAACCGTGTTTGTGCGTTTCTCATGACTAATTCCGACGTAAAACGACGCGAGGAACACGTTGGAAGCGACAGAATTGCGATCCGAGAAACCTTTGACGAGAAAATCGCGAGCATTTCCAAATCCCGATCTCGTGTTTTTTGAACTCCAGAACCGTGTTTGTGCATTTCTCAAGACTAATTCCGACGTAAAATGACACGAGGAATACGTTGGAAGCGACAGAATTGCGATCCGAGAAACCGTTGACGAGAAAATCGCGAGCATTCCCAAAACCTGATCTCGTGTTTTTTGGACTCCAGAAACGTTTACGTGCACTGCTCGTGACTGTTTCCGATGTGAAATGACGCGAGGAACACGTTGGAAGCGACAGAATTGCATTGCGAGCAACCGTTGACGAGAAAATCGCGAGCATTCCCAAAACCTGAATTCGTGTTTTTTGGACTTCAGAACCGTGTTTGTGCATTTCTCATGACTAATTCCGACGTAAAACGACGCGAGGAACACGTTGGAAGCGACAGAATTGCGATCCGAGAAACCTTTGACGAGAAAATCGCGAGCATTTCCAAATCCCGATCTCGTGTTTTTTGAACTCCAGAACCGTGTTTGTGCATTTCTCAAGACTAATTCCGACGTAAAATGACACGAGGAATACGTTGAAAGCGACAGAATTGCGTTCCGAGCAACCGTTGACGAGAAAATCGCGAGCATTCCCAAATCCTGATCTCGTGTTTTTTGGACCCCAGAACCGTGTTTGTGCATTTCTCAAGACTAATTCCGACGTAAAATGGCACGAGGAATACGTTGGAAGCGACTGAATTGCGATCCGAGAAACCCTTGATGAGAAAATCGCGAGCATTCCCAAAACCTGAATTCGTGTTTTTCGGACTCCAGAAACGTTTACGTGCACTGCTCGTGACTGTTTCCGATGTGAAATGACGCGAGGAACACGTTGGAAACGACAGAATTGCGATCCGAGAAACCTTTGACGAGAAAATCGCGAGCATTTCCAAATCCCGATCTCGTGTTTTTTGAACTCCAGAACCGTGTTTGTGCATTTCTCAAGACTAATTCCGACGTAAAATAACACGAGGAATACGTTGCAAGCGACAGAATTGCGTTCCGAGCAACCGTTGACGAGAAAATCGCGAGCATTTCCAAATCCCGATCTCGTGTTTTTTGAACTCCAGAACCGTGTTTGTGAATTTCTCACGACTAATTCCGACGTAAAATGACACGAGGAATACGTTGGAAGCGACACAATTGCGATCCGAGCAACCGTTGACGAGAAAATCGCGAGCATTCCCAAAACCTGAATTCGTGTTTTTTGGACTCCAGAAACGTTTACGTGCACTGCTCGTGACTGTTTCCGATGTGAAATGACGCGAGGAACACGTTGGAAGCGACAGAATTGCGATCCGAGAAACCGTTGGCGAGAAAATCGCGAGCATTCCCAAAACCTGAATTCGTGTTTTTTGGAATCCAGAACCGTGTTTGTGCATTTCTCATGACTAATTCCGACGTAAAACGACGCGAGGAACACGTTGGAAGCGACAGAATTGCGATCCGAGAAACATTTGACGAGAAAATCGCAAGCATTCCCAAAACCTGAACTCGTGTTTTTTGGACTCCAGAAACGTTTACGTGCATTTCTCAAGACTAATTCCGACATAAAATGACACGAGGAATACGTTGGAAGCGACAGAATTGCGATCCGAGAAACCGTTGACGAGAAAATCGCGAGCATTCCCAAAACCTGAATTCGTGTTTTATGGAATCCAGAACCGTGTTTGTGCATTTCTCATGACTAATTCCGACGTAAAACGACGCGAGGAACACGTTGGAAGCGACAGAATTGCGATCCGAGAAACCTTTGACGAGAAAATCGCGAGCATTTCCAAATCCCGATCTCGTGTTTTTTGAACTCCAGAACCGTGTTTGTGCATTTCTCAAGACTAATTCCGACGTAAAATGACACGAGGAATACGTTGGAAGCGACAGAATTGCGATCCGAGAAACCGTTGACGAGAAAATCGCGAGCATTCCCAAAACCTGATCTCGTGTTTTTTGGACTCCAGAACCGTGTTTGTGCATTTCTCATGACTAATTCCGACGTAAAACGACGCGAGGAACACGTTGTAAGCGACAGAATTGCGATCCGAGAAACCTTTGACGAGAAAATCGCGAGCATTTCCAAATCCCGATCTCGTGTTTTTTGAACTCCAGAACCGTGTTTGTGCATTTCTCAAGACTAATTCCGACGTAAAATGACACGAGGAATACGTTGGAAGCGACAGAATTGCGATCCGAGAAACCGTTGACGAGAAAATCGCGAGCATTCCCAAAACCTGAATTCGTGTTTTTTGGAATCCAGAACCGTGTTTGTGCATTTCTCATGACTAATTCCGACGTAAAACGACGCGAGGAACACGTTGGAAGCGACAGAATTGCGATCCGAGAAACATTTGACGAGAAAATCGCAAGCATTCCCAAAACCTGAACTCGTGTTTTTTGGACTCCAGAAACGTTTACGTGCATTTCTCAAGACTAATTCCGACATAAAATGACACGAGGAATACGTTGGAAGCGACAGAATTGCGATCCGAGAAACCGTTGACGAGAAAATCGCGAGCATTCCCAAAACCTGAATTCGTGTTTTATGGAATCCAGAACCGTGTTTGTGCATTTCTCATGACTAATTCCGACGTAAAACGACGCGAGGAACACGTTGGAAGCGACAGAATTGCGATCCGAGAAACCTTTGACGAGAAAATCGCGAGCATTTCCAAATCCCGATCTCGTGTTTTTTGAACTCCAGAACCGTGTTTGTGCATTTCTCAAGACTAATTCCGACGTAAAATGACACGAGGAATACGTTGGAAGCGACAGAATTGCGATCCGAGAAACCGTTGACGAGAAAATCGCGAGCATTCCCAAAACCTGATCTCGTGTTTTTTGGACTCCAGAAACGTTTACGTGCACTGCTCGTGACTGTTTCCGATGTGAAATGACGCGAGGAACACGTTGGAAGCGACAGAATTGCATTGCGAGCAACCGTTGACGAGAAAATCGCGAGCATTCCCAAATCCTGATCTCGTGTTTTTTGAACTCCAGAACCGTGTTTGTGCATTTCTCAAGACTAATTCCGACGTAAAATGACACGAGGAATACGTTGGAAGCGACAGAATTGCGATCCGAGAAACCGTTGACGAGAAAATCGCGAGCATTCCCAAAACCTGAATTCGTGTTTTTTGGACTTCAGAACCGTGTTTGTGCATTTCTCATGACTAATTCCGACGTAAAACGACGCGAGGAACACGTTGGAAGCGACAGAATTGCGATCCGAGAAACCTTTGACGAGAAAATCGCGAGCATTTCCAAATCCCGATCTCGTGTTTTTTGAACTCCAGAACCGTGTTTGTGCATTTCTCAAGACTAATTCCGACGTAAAATGACACGAGGAATACGTTGAAAGCGACAGAATTGCGTTCCGAGCAACCGTTGACGAGAAAATCGCGAGCATTCCCAAATCCTGATCTCGTGTTTTTTGGACCCCAGAACCGTGTTTGTGCATTTCTCAAGACTAATTCCGACGTAAAATGGCACGAGGAATACGTTGGAAGCGACTGAATTGCGATCCGAGAAACCCTTGATGAGAAAATCGCGAGCATTCCCAAAACCTGAATTCGTGTTTTTCGGACTCCAGAAACGTTTACGTGCACTGCTCGTGACTGTTTCCGATGTGAAATGACGCGAGGAACACGTTGGAAGCGACAGAATTGCGATCCGAGAAACCTTTGACGAGAAAATCGCGAGCATTTCCAAATCCCGATCTCGTGTTTTTTGAACTCCAGAACCGTGTTTGTGCATTTCTCAAGACTAATTCCGACGTAAAATAACACGAGGAATACGTTGCAAGCGACAGAATTGCGTTCCGAGCAACCGTTGACGAGAAAATCGCGAGCATTTCCAAATCCCGATCTCGTGTTTTTTGAACTCCAGAACCGTGTTTGTGCATTTCTCACGACTAATTCCGACGTAAAATGACACGAGGAATACGTTGGAAGCGACACAATTGCGATCCGAGCAACCGTTGACGAGAAAATCGCGAGCATTCCCAAAACCTGAATTCGTGTTTTTTGGACTCCAGAAACGTTTACGTGCACTGCTCGTGACTGTTTCCGATGTGAAATGACGCGAGGAACACGTTGGAAGCGACAGAATTGCGATCCGAGAAACCTTTGACGAGAAAATCGCGAGCATTTCCAAATCCCGATCTCGTGTTTTTTGAACTCCAGAACCGTGTTTGTGCATTTCTCAAGACTAATTCCGACGTAAAATGACACGAGGAATACGTTGAAAGCGACAGAATTGCGTTCCGAGCAACCGTTGACGAGAAAATCGCGAGCATTCCCAAATCCTGATCTCGTGTTTTTTGGACTGCAGAACCGTGTTTGTGCATTTCTCAAGACTAATTCCGACGTAAAATGGCACGAGGAATACGTTGGAAGCGACAGAATTGCGTTCCGAGCAATTGTTGACGAGAAAATCGCGAGCATTCCCAAATCCTGATCTCGTGTTTTTTTAACTCCAGAACCGTGTTTGTGCATTTCTCACGACTAATTCCGACGTAAAGAACACGAGGAATACGTTGGAAGCGACAGAATTGCGATCCGAGCAACCGTTGACGAGAAAATCGCGAGCATTCCCAAAACCTGAATTCGTGTTTTTTGGACTCCAGAACCGTGTTTGTGCATTTCTCATGACTAATTCCGACGTAAAACGACGCGAGGAACACGTTGGAAGCGACAGAATTGCGATCCGAGAAACCGTTGACGAGAAAATCGCAAGCATTCCCAAAACCTGAACTCGTGTTTTTTGGACTCCAGAAACGTTTTCGTGCATTTCTCGTGACTGTTTCCGATGTAAAATGACGCGAGGAACACGTTGGAAGCGACAGAATTGCGTTCCGAGCAACCGTTGACGAGAAAATGGCGAGCAATCCCAAATCCTGATCTCGTGTTTTTTGAACTCCAGAACCGTATTTGTGCATTTCTCAAGACTAATTCCGACGTAAAATGACACGAGGAATACGTTGGAAGCGACTGAATTGCGATCCGAGAAACCGTTGACGAGAAAATCGCGAGCATTCCGAAAACCTGAATTCGTGTTTTTTGGACTCCAGAACCGTGTTTGTGCATTTCTCATGACTAATTCCGACGTAAAACGACGCGAGGGACACGTTGGAAGCGACAGAATTGCGATCCGAGAAACCTTTGACGAGAAAATCGCGCGCATTTCCAAATCCCGATCTCGTGTTTTTTGAACTCCAGAACCGTGTTTGTGCATTTCTCAAGACTAATTCCGACGTAAAATGGCACGAGGAATACGTTGGAAGCGACAGAATTGCGTTCCGAGCAATTGTTGACGAGAAAATCGCGAGCATTCCCAAATCCTGATCTCGTGTTTTTTGAACTCCAGAACCGTGTTTGTGCATTTCTCACGACTAATTCCGACGTAAAATGACACGAGGAATACGTTGGAAGCGACAGAATTGCGATCCGAGCAACCGTTGACGAGAAAATCGCAAGCATTCCCAAAACCTGATCTCGTGTTTTTTTAAATCCAGAAATGCTTTCGTGCATTTCTCGTTACTATTGTCGACGTAAAATGACGCGAGGAACGCGTCGGAAGCGACAGAATTGCGATCCGAGCAACCGTTGACGAGAATATCGCGAGCATTCCCAAAATCTGATCTCGTGTTTTTTGGACTCGAGAAACGTTTTCGTGCATTTCTCATGACTAATTCCGATGTAAAATGGCGCGAGGAACGCGTCGGAAGCGACAGAATTGCGATCCGAGCAACCGTTGACGAGAAAATCGCAAGCATTCCCAAAACCTGATCTCGTGTTTTTTGGACTCCAGAAACGTTTACGTGCACTGCTCGTGACTGTTTCCGATGTGAAATGACGCGAGGAACACGTTGGAAGCGACAGAATTGCATTCCGAGCAACCGTTGACGAGAAAATCGCGAGCATTCCCAAATCCTGATCTCGTGTTTTTTGGACTCGAGAAACGTTTTCGTGCATTTCTCATGACTAATTCCGATGTAAAATGGCGCGAGGAACGCGTCGGAAGCGACAGAATTGCGATCCGAACAACCGTTGATGAGAAAATCGCAAGCATTCCCAAAACCTGAACTCGTGTTTTTTGGACTCCAGAAACGTTTTCGTGCATTTCTCGTGACTAATTCCGACGTAAAATGACACGAGGAATACGTTGGAAGCGACAGAATTGCGATCCGAGAAACCGTTGACGAGAAAATCGCGAGCATTCCCAAAACCTGAATTCGTGTTTTTTGGACTCCAGAAACGTTTTCGTGCATTTCTCGTGACTGTTTCCGATGTAAAATGACGCGAGGAACACGTTGGAAGCGACAGAATTGCGTTCCGAGCAACCGTTGACGAGAAAATGGCGAGCAATCCCAAATCCTGATCTCGTGTTTTTTGAACTCCAGAACCGTGTTTGTGCATTTCTCAAGACTAATTCCGACGTAAAATGACACGAGGAATACGTTGGAAGCGACTGAATTGCGATCCGAGAAACCGTTGACGAGAAAATCGCGAGCATTCCGAAAACCTGAATTCGTGTTTTTTGGACTCCAGAACCGTGTTTGTGCATTTCTCATGACTAATTCCGACGTAAAACGACGCGAGGAACACGTTGGAAGCGACAGAATTGCGATCCGAGCAACCGTTGACGAGAAAATCGCGAGCATTCCCAAATCCTGATCTCGTGTTTTTTGGACTCGAGAAACGTTTTCGTGCATTTCTCATGACTAATTCCGATGTAAAATGGCGCGAGGAACGCGTCGGAAGCGACAGAATTGCGATCCGAACAACCGTTGATGAGAAAATCGCAAGCATTCCCAAAACCTGAACTCGTGTTTTTTGGACTCCAGAAACGTTTTCGTGCATTTCTCGTGACTGTTTCCGATGTAAAATGACGCGAGGAATACGTTAGAAGCGACAGAATTGCGATCCGAGAAACCGTTGACGAGAAAATCGCGAGCATTCCCAAAACCTGAATTCGTGTTTTTTGGAATCCAGAACCGTGTTTGTGCATTTCTCATGACTAATTCCGACGTAAAACGACGCGAGGAACACGTTGGAAGCGACAGAATTGCGATCCGAGAAACCTTTGACGAGAAAATCGCGAGCATTTCCAAATCCCGATCTCGTGTTTTTTGAACTCCAGAACCGTGTTTGTGCATTTCTCATGACTAATTCCGACGTAAAACGACGCGAGGAACACGTTGGAAGCGACAGAATTGCGATCCGAGCAACCGTTGACGAGAAAATCGCGAGCATTCCCAAACCTGATCTCGTGTTTTTTTAAATCCAGAAATGCTTTCGTGCATTTCTCGTTACTATTGTCGACGTAAAATGACGCGAGGAACGCGTCGGAAGCGACAGAATTGCGATCCGAGCAACCGTTGACGAGAATATCGCGAGCATTTCCAAAATCTGATCTCGTGTTTTTTGGACTCGAGAAACGTTTTCGTGCATTTCTCATGACTAATTCCGATGTAAAATGGCGCGAGGAACGCGTCGGAAGCGACAGAATTGCGTTCCGAGCAACCGTTGACGAGAAAATGGCGAGCAATCCCAAATCCTGATCTCGTGTTTTTTGAACTCCAGAACCGTGTTTGTGCATTTCTCAAGACTAATTCCGACGTAAAATGACACGAGGAATACGTTGGAAGCGACTGAATTGCGATCCGAGAAACCGTTGACGAGAAAATCGCGAGCATTCCGAAAACCTGAATTCGTGTTTTTTGGACTCCAGAACCGTGTTTGTGCATTTCTCATGACTAATTCCGACGTAAAACGACGCGAGGAACACGTTGGAAGCGACAGAATTGCGATCCGAGCAACCGTTGACGAGAAAATCGCGAGCATTCCCAAACCTGATCTCGTGTTTTTTTAAATCCAGAAATGCTTTCGTGCATTTCTCGTTACTATTGTCGACGTAAAATGACGCGAGGAACGCGTCGGAAGCGACAGAATTGCGATCCGAGCAACCGTTGACGAGAATATCGCGAGCATTCCCAAAATCTGATGTCGTGTTTTTTGGACTCGAGAAACGTTTTCGTGCATTTCTCGTGACTAATTCCGACGTAAAATGACACGAGGAATACGTTGGAAGCGACAGAATTGCGATCCGAGAAACCGTTGACGAGAAAATCGCGAGCATTCCCAAAACCTGAATTCGTGTTTTTTGGACTCCAGAAACGTTTTCGTGCATTTCTCGTGACTGTTTCCGATGTAAAATGACGCGAGGAACACGTTGGAAGCGACAGAATTGCGTTCCGAGCAACCGTTGACGAGAAAATGGCGAGCAATCCCAAATCCTGATCTCGTGTTTTTTGAACTCCAGAACCGTGTTTGTGCATTTCTCAAGACTAATTCCGACGTAAAATGACACGAGGAATACGTTGGAAGCGACTGAATTGCGATCCGAGAAACCGTTGACGAGAAAATCGCGAGCATTCCGAAAACCTGAATTCGTGTTTTTTGGACTCCAGAACCGTGTTTGTGCATTTCTCATGACTAATTCCGACGTAAAACGACGCGAGGAACACGTTGGAAGCGACAGAATTGCGATCCGAGCAACCGTTGACGAGAAAATCGCGAGCATTCCCAAATCCTGATCTCGTGTTTTTTGGACTCGAGAAACGTTTTCGTGCATTTCTCATGACTAATTCCGATGTAAAATGGCGCGAGGAACGCGTCGGAAGCGACAGAATTGCGATCCGAACAACCGTTGATGAGAAAATCGCAAGCATTCCCAAAACCTGAACTCGTGTTTTTTGGACTCCAGAAACGTTTTCGTGCATTTCTCGTGACTAATTCCGACGTAAAATGACACGAGGAATACGTTAGAAGCGACAGAATTGCGATCCGAGAAACCGTTGACGAGAAATTCGCGAGCATTCCCAAAACCTGAATTCGTGTTTTTTGGAATCCAGAACCGTGTTTGTGCATTTCTCATGACTAATTCCGACGTAAAACGACGCGAGGAACACGTTGGAAGCGACAGAATTGCGATCCGAGAAACCTTTGACGAGAAAATCGCGAGCATTTCCAAATCCCGATCTCGTGTTTTTTGAACTCCAGAACCGTGTTTGTGCATTTCTCATGACTAATTCCGACGTAAAACGACGCGAGGAACACGTTGGAAGCGACAGAATTGCGATCCGAGAAACCTTTGACGAGAAAATCGCGAGCATTTCCAAATCCCGATCTCGTGTTTTTTGAACTCCAGAACCGTGTTTGTGCATTTCTCAAGACTAATTCCGACGTAAAATGACACGAGGAATACGTTGGAAGCGACAGAATTGCGATCCGAGAAACATTTGACGAGAAAATCGCAAGCATTCCCAAAACCTGAACTCGTGTTTTTTGGACTCCAGAAACGTTTACGTGCATTTCTCAAGACTAATTCCGACATAAAATGACACGAGGAATACGTTGGAAGCGACAGAATTGCGATCCGAGAAACCGTTGACGAGAAAATCGCGAGCATTCCCAAAACCTGAATTCGTGTTTTATGGAATCCAGAACCGTGTTTGTGCATTTCTCATGACTAATTCCGACGTAAAACGACGCGAGGAACACGTTGGAAGCGACAGAATTGCGATCCGAGAAACCTTTGACGAGAAAATCGCGAGCATTTCCAAATCCCGATCTCGTGTTTTTTGAACTCCAGAAACGTTTTCGTGCATTTCTCATGACTAATTCCGATGTAAAATGGCGCGAGGAACGCGTCGGAAGCGACAGAATTGCGTTCCGAGCAACCGTTGACGAGAAAATGGCGAGCAATCCCAAATCCTGATCTTGTGTTTTTTGAACTCCAGAACCGTGTTTGTGCATTTCTCAAGACTAATTCCGACGTAAAATGACACGAGGAATACGTTGGAAGCGACTGAATTGCGATCCGAGAAACCGTTGACGAGAAAATCGCGAGCATTCCGAAAACCTGAATTCGTGTTTTTTGGACTCCAGAACCGTGTTTGTGCATTTCTCATGACTAATTCCGACGTAAAACGACGCGAGGAACACGTTGGAAGCGACAGAATTGCGATCCGAGCAACCGTTGACGAGAAAATCGCGAGCATTCCCAAACCTGATCTCGTGTTTTTTTAAATCCAGAAATGCTTTCGTGCATTTCTCGTTACTATTGTCGACGTAAAATGACGCGAGGAACGCGTCGGAAGCGACAGAATTGCGATCCGAGCAACCGTTGACGAGAATATCGCGAGCATTCCCAAATCCCGATCTCGTGTTTTTTGAACTCCAGAACCGTGTTTGTGCATTTCTCAAGACTAATTCCGACGTAAAATGACACGAGGAATACGTTGGAAGCGACAGAATTGCGATCCGAGAAACCGTTGACGAGAAAATCGCGAGCATTCCCAAAACCTGAATTTGTGTTTTTTGGAATCCAGAACCGTGTTTGTGCATTTCTCATGACTAATTCCGACGTAAAACGACGCGAGGAACACGTTGTAAGCGACAGAATTGCGATCCGAGAAACCTTTGACGAGAAAATCGCGAGCATTTCCAAATCCCGATCTCGTGTTTTTTGAACTCCAGAACCGTGTTTGTGCATTTCTCAAGACTAATTCCGACGTAAAATGACACGAGGAATACGTTGGAAGCGACAGAATTGCGATCCGAGAAACCGTTGACGAGAAAATCGCGAGCATTCCCAAAACCTGAATTCGTGTTTTTTGGAATCCAGAACCGTGTTTGTGCATTTCTCATGACTAATTCCGACGTAAAACGACGCGAGGAACACGTTGGAAGCGACAGAATTGCGATCCGAGAAACATTTGACGAGAAAATCGCAAGCATTCCCAAAACCTGAACTCGTGTTTTTTGGACTCCAGAAACGTTTACGTGCATTTCTCAAGACTAATTCCGACATAAAATGACACGAGGAATACGTTGGAAGCGACAGAATTGCGATCCGAGAAACCGTTGACGAGAAAATCGCGAGCATTCCCAAAACCTGAATTCGTGTTTTATGGAATCCAGAACCGTGTTTGTGCATTTCTCATGACTAATTCCGACGTAAAACGACGCGAGGAACACGTTGGAAGCGACAGAATTGCGATCCGAGAAACCTTTGACGAGAAAATCGCGAGCATTTCCAAATCCCGATCTCGTGTTTTTTGAACTCCAGAACCGTGTTTGTGCATTTCTCAAGACTAATTCCGACGTAAAATGACACGAGGAATACGTTGGAAGCGACAGAATTGCGATCCGAGAAACCGTTGACGAGAAAATCGCGAGCATTCCCAAAACCTGATCTCGTGTTTTTTGGACTCCAGAACCGTGTTTGTGCATTTCTCATGACTAATTCCGACGTAAAACGACGCGAGGAACACGTTGTAAGCGACAGAATTGCGATCCGAGAAACCTTTGACGAGAAAATCGCGAGCATTTCCAAATCCCGATCTCGTGTTTTTTGAACTCCAGAACCGTGTTTGTGCATTTCTCAAGACTAATTCCGACGTAAAATGACACGAGGAATACGTTGGAAGCGACAGAATTGCGATCCGAGAAACCGTTGACGAGAAAATCGCGAGCATTCCCAAAACCTGAATTCGTGTTTTTTGGAATCCAGAACCGTGTTTGTGCATTTCTCATGACTAATTCCGACGTAAAACGACGCGAGGAACACGTTGGAAGCGACAGAATTGCGATCCGAGAAACCTTTGACGAGAAAATCGCGAGCATTTCCAAATCCCGATCTCGTGTTTTTTGAACTCCAGAAACGTTTTCGTGCATTTCTCATGACTAATTCCGATGTAAAATGGCGCGAGGAACGCGTCGGAAGCGACAGAATTGCGTTCCGAGCAACCGTTGACGAGAAAATGGCGAGCAATCCCAAATCCTGATCTTGTGTTTTTTGAACTCCAGAACCGTGTTTGTGCATTTCTCAAGACTAATTCCGACGTAAAATGACACGAGGAATACGTTGGAAGCGACTGAATTGCGATCCGAGAAACCGTTGACGAGAAAATCGCGAGCATTCCGAAAACCTGAATTCGTGTTTTTTGGACTCCAGAACCGTGTTTGTGCATTTCTCATGACTAATTCCGACGTAAAACGACGCGAGGAACACGTTGGAAGCGACAGAATTGCGATCCGAGCAACCGTTGACGAGAAAATCGCGAGCATTCCCAAACCTGATCTCGTGTTTTTTTAAATCCAGAAATGCTTTCGTGCATTTCTCGTTACTATTGTCGACGTAAAATGACGCGAGGAACGCGTCGGAAGCGACAGAATTGCGATCCGAGCAACCGTTGACGAGAATATCGCGAGCATTCCCAAATCCCGATCTCGTGTTTTTTGAACTCCAGAACCGTGTTTGTGCATTTCTCAAGACTAATTCCGACGTAAAATGACACGAGGAATACGTTGGAAGCGACAGAATTGCGATCCGAGAAACCGTTGACGAGAAAATCGCGAGCATTCCCAAAACCTGAATTTGTGTTTTTTGGAATCCAGAACCGTGTTTGTGCATTTCTCATGACTAATTCCGACGTAAAACGACGCGAGGAACACGTTGTAAGCGACAGAATTGCGATCCGAGAAACCTTTGACGAGAAAATCGCGAGCATTTCCAAATCCCGATCTCGTGTTTTTTGAACTCCAGAACCGTGTTTGTGCATTTCTCAAGACTAATTCCGACGTAAAATGACACGAGGAATACGTTGGAAGCGACAGAATTGCGATCCGAGAAACCGTTGACGAGAAAATCGCGAGCATTCCCAAAACCTGAATTCGTGTTTTTTGGAATCCAGAACCGTGTTTGTGCATTTCTCATGACTAATTCCGACGTAAAACGACGCGAGGAACACGTTGGAAGCGACAGAATTGCGATCCGAGAAACATTTGACGAGAAAATCGCAAGCATTCCCAAAACCTGAACTCGTGTTTTTTGGACTCCAGAAACGTTTACGTGCATTTCTCAAGACTAATTCCGACATAAAATGACACGAGGAATACGTTGGAAGCGACAGAATTGCGATCCGAGAAACCGTTGACGAGAAAATCGCGAGCATTCCCAAAACCTGAATTCGTGTTTTATGGAATCCAGAACCGTGTTTGTGCATTTCTCATGACTAATTCCGACGTAAAACGACGCGAGGAACACGTTGGAAGCGACAGAATTGCGATCCGAGAAACCTTTGACGAGAAAATCGCGAGCATTTCCAAATCCCGATCTCGTGTTTTTTGAACTCCAGAACCGTGTTTGTGCATTTCTCAAGACTAATTCCGACGTAAAATGACACGAGGAATACGTTGGAAGCGACAGAATTGCGATCCGAGAAACCGTTGACGAGAAAATCGCGAGCATTCCCAAAACCTGATCTCGTGTTTTTTGGACTCCAGAACCGTGTTTGTGCATTTCTCATGACTAATTCCGACGTAAAACGACGCGAGGAACACGTTGTAAGCGACAGAATTGCGATCCGAGAAACCTTTGACGAGAAAATCGCGAGCATTTCCAAATCCCGATCTCGTGTTTTTTGAACTCCAGAACCGTGTTTGTGCATTTCTCAAGACTAATTCCGACGTAAAATGACACGAGGAATACGTTGGAAGCGACAGAATTGCGATCCGAGAAACCGTTGACGAGAAAATCGCGAGCATTCCCAAAACCTGAATTCGTGTTTTTTGGAATCCAGAACCGTGTTTGTGCATTTCTCATGACTAATTCCGACGTAAAACGACGCGAGGAACACGTTGGAAGCGACAGAATTGCGATCCGAGAAACATTTGACGAGAAAATCGCAAGCATTCCCAAAACCTGAACTCGTGTTTTTTGGACTCCAGAAACGTTTACGTGCATTTCTCAAGACTAATTCCGACATAAAATGACACGAGGAATACGTTGGAAGCGACAGAATTGCGATCCGAGAAACCGTTGACGAGAAAATCGCGAGCATTCCCAAAACCTGAATTCGTGTTTTATGGAATCCAGAACCGTGTTTGTGCATTTCTCATGACTAATTCCGACGTAAAACGACGCGAGGAACACGTTGGAAGCGACAGAATTGCGATCCGAGAAACCTTTGACGAGAAAATCGCGAGCATTTCCAAATCCCGATCTCGTGTTTTTTGAACTCCAGAACCGTGTTTGTGCATTTCTCAAGACTAATTCCGACGTAAAATGACACGAGGAATACGTTGGAAGCGACAGAATTGCGATCCGAGAAACCGTTGACGAGAAAATCGCGAGCATTCCCAAAACCTGATCTCGTGTTTTTTGGACTCCAGAAACGTTTACGTGCACTGCTCGTGACTGTTTCCGATGTGAAATGACGCGAGGAACACGTTGGAAGCGACAGAATTGCATTGCGAGCAACCGTTGACGAGAAAATCGCGAGCATTCCCAAATCCTGATCTCGTGTTTTTTGAACTCCAGAACCGTGTTTGTGCATTTCTCAAGACTAATTCCGACGTAAAATGACACGAGGAATACGTTGGAAGCGACAGAATTGCGATCCGAGAAACCGTTGACGAGAAAATCGCGAGCATTCCCAAAACCTGAATTCGTGTTTTTTGGACTTCAGAACCGTGTTTGTGCATTTCTCATGACTAATTCCGACGTAAAACGACGCGAGGAACACGTTGGAAGCGACAGAATTGCGATCCGAGAAACCTTTGACGAGAAAATCGCGAGCATTTCCAAATCCCGATCTCGTGTTTTTTGAACTCCAGAACCGTGTTTGTGCATTTCTCAAGACTAATTCCGACGTAAAATGACACGAGGAATACGTTGAAAGCGACAGAATTGCGTTCCGAGCAACCGTTGACGAGAAAATCGCGAGCATTCCCAAATCCTGATCTCGTGTTTTTTGGACCCCAGAACCGTGTTTGTGCATTTCTCAAGACTAATTCCGACGTAAAATGGCACGAGGAATACGTTGGAAGCGACTGAATTGCGATCCGAGAAACCCTTGATGAGAAAATTGCGAGCATTCCCAAAACCTGAATTCGTGTTTTTCGGACTCCAGAAACGTTTACGTGCACTGCTCGTGACTGTTTCCGATGTGAAATGACGCGAGGAACACGTTGGAAACGACAGAATTGCGATCCGAGAAACCTTTGACGAGAAAATCGCGAGCATTTCCAAATCCCGATCTCGTGTTTTTTGAACTCCAGAACCGTGTTTGTGCATTTCTCAAGACTAATTCCGACGTAAAATAACACGAGGAATACGTTGCAAGCGACAGAATTGCGTTCCGAGCAACCGTTGACGAGAAAATCGCGAGCATTTCCAAATCCCGATCTCGTGTTTTTTGAACTCCAGAACCGTGTTTGTGCATTTCTCACGACTAATTCCGACGTAAAATGACACGAGGAATACGTTGGAAGCGACACAATTGCGATCCGAGCAACCGTTGACGAGAAAATCGCGAGCATTCCCAAATCCTGATCTCGTGTTTTTTTAACTCCAGAACCGTGTTTGTGCATTTCTCACGACTAATTCCGACGTAAAGAACACGAGGAATACGTTGGAAGCGACAGAATTGCGATCCGAGCAACCGTTGACGAGAAAATCGCGAGCATTTCCAAATCCCGATCTCGTGTTTTTTGAACTCCAGAACCGTGTTTGTGCATTTCTCAAGACTAATTCCGACGTAAAATGACACGAGGAATACGTTGGAAGCGACAGAATTGCGATCCGAGAAACCGTTGACGAGAAAATCGCGAGCATTCCCAAAACCTGAATTCGTGTTTTTTGGAATCCAGAACCGTGTTTGTGCATTTCTCATGACTAATTCCGACGTAAAACGACGCGAGGAACACGTTGGAAGCGACAGAATTGCGATCCGAGAAACATTTGACGAGAAAATCGCAAGCATTCCCAAAACCTGAACTCGTGTTTTTTGGACTCCAGAAACGTTTACGTGCATTTCTCAAGACTAATTCCGACATAAAATGACACGAGGAATACGTTGGAAGCGACAGAATTGCGATCCGAGAAACCGTTGACGAGAAAATCGCGAGCATTCCCAAAACCTGAATTCGTGTTTTATGGAATCCAGAACCGTGTTTGTGCATTTCTCATGACTAATTCCGACGTAAAACGACGCGAGGAACACGTTGGAAGCGACAGAATTGCGATCCGAGAAACCTTTGACGAGAAAATCGCGAGCATTTCCAAATCCCGATCTCGTGTTTTTTGAACTCCAGAACCGTGTTTGTGCATTTCTCAAGACTAATTCCGACGTAAAATGACACGAGGAATACGTTGGAAGCGACAGAATTGCGATCCGAGAAACCGTTGACGAGAAAATCGCGAGCATTCCCAAAACCTGATCTCGTGTTTTTTGGACTCCAGAAACGTTTACGTGCACTGCTCGTGACTGTTTCCGATGTGAAATGACGCGAGGAACACGTTGGAAGCGACAGAATTGCATTGCGAGCAACCGTTGACGAGAAAATCGCGAGCATTCCCAAATCCTGATCTCGTGTTTTTTGAACTCCAGAACCGTGTTTGTGCATTTCTCAAGACTAATTCCGACGTAAAATGACACGAGGAATACGTTGGAAGCGACAGAATTGCGATCCGAGAAACCGTTGACGAGAAAATCGCGAGCATTCCCAAAACCTGAATTCGTGTTTTTTGGACTTCAGAACCGTGTTTGTGCATTTCTCATGACTAATTCCGACGTAAAACGACGCGAGGAACACGTTGGAAGCGACAGAATTGCGATCCGAGAAACCTTTGACGAGAAAATCGCGAGCATTTCCAAATCCCGATCTCGTGTTTTTTGAACTCCAGAACCGTGTTTGTGCATTTCTCAAGACTAATTCCGACGTAAAATGACACGAGGAATACGTTGAAAGCGACAGAATTGCGTTCCGAGCAACCGTTGACGAGAAAATCGCGAGCATTCCCAAATCCTGATCTCGTGTTTTTTGGACCCCAGAACCGTGTTTGTGCATTTCTCAAGACTAATTCCGACGTAAAATGGCACGAGGAATACGTTGGAAGCGACTGAATTGCGATCCGAGAAACCCTTGATGAGAAAATTGCGAGCATTCCCAAAACCTGAATTCGTGTTTTTCGGACTCCAGAAACGTTTACGTGCACTGCTCGTGACTGTTTCCGATGTGAAATGACGCGAGGAACACGTTGGAAACGACAGAATTGCGATCCGAGAAACCTTTGACGAGAAAATCGCGAGCATTTCCAAATCCCGATCTCGTGTTTTTTGAACTCCAGAACCGTGTTTGTGCATTTCTCAAGACTAATTCCGACGTAAAATAACACGAGGAATACGTTGCAAGCGACAGAATTGCGTTCCGAGCAACCGTTGACGAGAAAATCGCGAGCATTTCCAAATCCCGATCTCGTGTTTTTTGAACTCCAGAACCGTGTTTGTGCATTTCTCACGACTAATTCCGACGTAAAATGACACGAGGAATACGTTGGAAGCGACACAATTGCGATCCGAGCAACCGTTGACGAGAATATCGCGAGCATTCCCAAATCCCGATCTCGTGTTTTTTGAACTCCAGAACCGTGTTTGTGCATTTCTCAAGACTAATTCCGACGTAAAATGACACGAGGAATACGTTGGAAGCGACAGAATTGCGATCCGAGAAACCGTTGACGAGAAAATCGCGAGCATTCCCAAAACCTGAATTTGTGTTTTTTGGAATCCAGAACCGTGTTTGTGCATTTCTCATGACTAATTCCGACGTAAAACGACGCGAGGAACACGTTGTAAGCGACAGAATTGCGATCCGAGAAACCTTTGACGAGAAAATCGCGAGCATTTCCAAATCCCGATCTCGTGTTTTTTGAACTCCAGAACCGTGTTTGTGCATTTCTCAAGACTAATTCCGACGTAAAATGACACGAGGAATACGTTGGAAGCGACAGAATTGCGATCCGAGAAACCATTGACGAGAAAATCGCGAGCATTCCCAAAACCTGAATTCGTGTTTTTTGGAATCCAGAACCGTGTTTGTGCATTTCTCATGACTAATTCCGACGTAAAACGACGCGAGGAACACGTTGGAAGCGACAGAATTGCGATCCGAGAAACATTTGACGAGAAAATCGCAAGCATTCCCAAAACCTGAACTCGTGTTTTTTGGACTCCAGAAACGTTTACGTGCATTTCTCAAGACTAATTCCGACATAAAATGACACGAGGAATACGTTGGAAGCGACAGAATTGCGATCCGAGAAACCGTTGACGAGAAAATCGCGAGCATTCCCAAAACCTGAATTCGTGTTTTATGGAATCCAGAACCGTGTTTGTGCATTTCTCATGACTAATTCCGACGTAAAACGACGCGAGGAACACGTTGGAAGCGACAGAATTGCGATCCGAGAAACCTTTGACGAGAAAATCGCGAGCATTTCCAAATCCCGATCTCGTGTTTTTTGAACTCCAGAACCGTGTTTGTGCATTTCTCAAGACTAATTCCGACGTAAAATGACACGAGGAATACGTTGGAAGCGACAGAATTGCGATCCGAGAAACCGTTGACGAGAAAATCGCGAGCATTCCCAAAACCTGATCTCGTGTTTTTTGGACTCCAGAACCGTGTTTGTGCATTTCTCATGACTAATTCCGACGTAAAACGACGCGAGGAACACGTTGTAAGCGACAGAATTGCGATCCGAGAAACCTTTGACGAGAAAATCGCGAGCATTTCCAAATCCCGATCTCGTGTTTTTTGAACTCCAGAACCGTGTTTGTGCATTTCTCAAGACTAATTCCGACGTAAAATGACACGAGGAATACGTTGGAAGCGACAGAATTGCGATCCGAGAAACCGTTGACGAGAAAATCGCGAGCATTCCCAAAACCTGAATTCGTGTTTTTTGGAATCCAGAACCGTGTTTGTGCATTTCTCATGACTAATTCCGACGTAAAACGACGCGAGGAACACGTTGGAAGCGACAGAATTGCGATCCGAGAAACATTTGACGAGAAAATCGCAAGCATTCCCAAAACCTGAACTCGTGTTTTTTGGACTCCAGAAACGTTTACGTGCATTTCTCAAGACTAATTCCGACATAAAATGACACGAGGAATACGTTGGAAGCGACAGAATTGCGATCCGAGAAACCGTTGACGAGAAAATCGCGAGCATTCCCAAAACCTGAATTCGTGTTTTATGGAATCCAGAACCGTGTTTGTGCATTTCTCATGACTAATTCCGACGTAAAACGACGCGAGGAACACGTTGGAAGCGACAGAATTGCGATCCGAGAAACCTTTGACGAGAAAATCGCGAGCATTTCCAAATCCCGATCTCGTGTTTTTTGAACTCCAGAACCGTGTTTGTGCATTTCTCAAGACTAATTCCGACGTAAAATGACACGAGGAATACGTTGGAAGCGACAGAATTGCGATCCGAGAAACCGTTGACGAGAAAATCGCGAGCATTCCCAAAACCTGATCTCGTGTTTTTTGGACTCCAGAAACGTTTACGTGCACTGCTCGTGACTGTTTCCGATGTGAAATGACGCGAGGAACACGTTGGAAGCGACAGAATTGCATTGCGAGCAACCGTTGACGAGAAAATCGCGAGCATTCCCAAATCCTGATCTCGTGTTTTTTGAACTCCAGAACCGTGTTTGTGCATTTCTCAAGACTAATTCCGACGTAAAATGACACGAGGAATACGTTGGAAGCGACAGAATTGCGATCCGAGAAACCGTTGACGAGAAAATCGCGAGCATTCCCAAAACCTGAATTCGTGTTTTTTGGACTTCAGAACCGTGTTTGTGCATTTCTCATGACTAATTCCGACGTAAAACGACGCGAGGAACACGTTGGAAGCGACAGAATTGCGATCCGAGAAACCTTTGACGAGAAAATCGCGAGCATTTCCAAATCCCGATCTCGTGTTTTTTGAACTCCAGAACCGTGTTTGTGCATTTCTCAAGACTAATTCCGACGTAAAATGACACGAGGAATACGTTGAAAGCGACAGAATTGCGTTCCGAGCAACCGTTGACGAGAAAATCGCGAGCATTCCCAAATCCTGATCTCGTGTTTTTTGGACCCCAGAACCGTGTTTGTGCATTTCTCAAGACTAATTCCGACGTAAAATGGCACGAGGAATACGTTGGAAGCGACTGAATTGCGATCCGAGAAACCCTTGATGAGAAAATTGCGAGCATTCCCAAAACCTGAATTCGTGTTTTTCGGACTCCAGAAACGTTTACGTGCACTGCTCGTGACTGTTTCCGATGTGAAATGACGCGAGGAACACGTTGGAAACGACAGAATTGCGATCCGAGAAACCTTTGACGAGAAAATCGCGAGCATTTCCAAATCCCGATCTCGTGTTTTTTGAACTCCAGAACCGTGTTTGTGCATTTCTCAAGACTAATTCCGACGTAAAATAACACGAGGAATACGTTGCAAGCGACAGAATTGCGTTCCGAGCAACCGTTGACGAGAAAATCGCGAGCATTTCCAAATCCCGATCTCGTGTTTTTTGAACTCCAGAACCGTGTTTGTGCATTTCTCACGACTAATTCCGACGTAAAATGACACGAGGAATACGTTGGAAGCGACACAATTGCGATCCGAGCAACCGTTGACGAGAAAATCGCGAGCATTCCCAAATCCTGATCTCGTGTTTTTTTAACTCCAGAACCGTGTTTGTGCATTTCTCACGACTAATTCCGACGTAAAGAACACGAGGAATACGTTGGAAGCGACAGAATTGCGATCCGAGCAACCGTTGACGAGAAAATCGCGAGCATTTCCAAATCCCGATCTCGTGTTTTTTGAACTCCAGAACCGTGTTTGTGCATTTCTCAAGACTAATTCCGACGTAAAATGACACGAGGAATACGTTGGAAGCGACAGAATTGCGATCCGAGAAACCGTTGACGAGAAAATCGCGAGCATTCCCAAAACCTGAATTCGTGTTTTTTGGAATCCAGAACCGTGTTTGTGCATTTCTCATGACTAATTCCGACGTAAAACGACGCGAGGAACACGTTGGAAGCGACAGAATTGCGATCCGAGAAACATTTGACGAGAAAATCGCAAGCATTCCCAAAACCTGAACTCGTGTTTTTTGGACTCCAGAAACGTTTACGTGCATTTCTCAAGACTAATTCCGACATAAAATGACACGAGGAATACGTTGGAAGCGACAGAATTGCGATCCGAGAAACCGTTGACGAGAAAATCGCGAGCATTCCCAAAACCTGAATTCGTGTTTTATGGAATCCAGAACCGTGTTTGTGCATTTCTCATGACTAATTCCGACGTAAAACGACGCGAGGAACACGTTGGAAGCGACAGAATTGCGATCCGAGAAACCTTTGACGAGAAAATCGCGAGCATTTCCAAATCCCGATCTCGTGTTTTTTGAACTCCAGAACCGTGTTTGTGCATTTCTCAAGACTAATTCCGACGTAAAATGACACGAGGAATACGTTGGAAGCGACAGAATTGCGATCCGAGAAACCGTTGACGAGAAAATCGCGAGCATTCCCAAAACCTGATCTCGTGTTTTTTGGACTCCAGAAACGTTTACGTGCACTGCTCGTGACTGTTTCCGATGTGAAATGACGCGAGGAACACGTTGGAAGCGACAGAATTGCATTGCGAGCAACCGTTGACGAGAAAATCGCGAGCATTCCCAAATCCTGATCTCGTGTTTTTTGAACTCCAGAACCGTGTTTGTGCATTTCTCAAGACTAATTCCGACGTAAAATGACACGAGGAATACGTTGGAAGCGACAGAATTGCGATCCGAGAAACCGTTGACGAGAAAATCGCGAGCATTCCCAAAACCTGAATTCGTGTTTTTTGGACTTCAGAACCGTGTTTGTGCATTTCTCATGACTAATTCCGACGTAAAACGACGCGAGGAACACGTTGGAAGCGACAGAATTGCGATCCGAGAAACCTTTGACGAGAAAATCGCGAGCATTTCCAAATCCCGATCTCGTGTTTTTTGAACTCCAGAACCGTGTTTGTGCATTTCTCAAGACTAATTCCGACGTAAAATGACACGAGGAATACGTTGAAAGCGACAGAATTGCGTTCCGAGCAACCGTTGACGAGAAAATCGCGAGCATTCCCAAATCCTGATCTCGTGTTTTTTGGACCCCAGAACCGTGTTTGTGCATTTCTCAAGACTAATTCCGACGTAAAATGGCACGAGGAATACGTTGGAAGCGACTGAATTGCGATCCGAGAAACCCTTGATGAGAAAATTGCGAGCATTCCCAAAACCTGAATTCGTGTTTTTCGGACTCCAGAAACGTTTACGTGCACTGCTCGTGACTGTTTCCGATGTGAAATGACGCGAGGAACACGTTGGAAACGACAGAATTGCGATCCGAGAAACCTTTGACGAGAAAATCGCGAGCATTTCCAAATCCCGATCTCGTGTTTTTTGAACTCCAGAACCGTGTTTGTGCATTTCTCAAGACTAATTCCGACGTAAAATAACACGAGGAATACGTTGCAAGCGACAGAATTGCGTTCCGAGCAACCGTTGACGAGAAAATCGCGAGCATTTCCAAATCCCGATCTCGTGTTTTTTGAACTCCAGAACCGTGTTTGTGCATTTCTCACGACTAATTCCGACGTAAAATGACACGAGGAATACGTTGGAAGCGACACAATTGCGATCCGAGCAACCGTTGACGAGAATATCGCGAGCATTCCCAAATCCCGATCTCGTGTTTTTTGAACTCCAGAACCGTGTTTGTGCATTTCTCAAGACTAATTCCGACGTAAAATGACACGAGGAATACGTTGGAAGCGACAGAATTGCGATCCGAGAAACCGTTGACGAGAAAATCGCGAGCATTCCCAAAACCTGAATTTGTGTTTTTTGGAATCCAGAACCGTGTTTGTGCATTTCTCATGACTAATTCCGACGTAAAACGACGCGAGGAACACGTTGTAAGCGACAGAATTGCGATCCGAGAAACCTTTGACGAGAAAATCGCGAGCATTTCCAAATCCCGATCTCGTGTTTTTTGAACTCCAGAACCGTGTTTGTGCATTTCTCAAGACTAATTCCGACGTAAAATGACACGAGGAATACGTTGGAAGCGACAGAATTGCGATCCGAGAAACCGTTGACGAGAAAATCGCGAGCATTCCCAAAACCTGAATTCGTGTTTTTTGGAATCCAGAACCGTGTTTGTGCATTTCTCATGACTAATTCCGACGTAAAACGACGCGAGGAACACGTTGGAAGCGACAGAATTGCGATCCGAGAAACATTTGACGAGAAAATCGCAAGCATTCCCAAAACCTGAACTCGTGTTTTTTGGACTCCAGAAACGTTTACGTGCATTTCTCAAGACTAATTCCGACATAAAATGACACGAGGAATACGTTGGAAGCGACAGAATTGCGATCCGAGAAACCGTTGACGAGAAAATCGCGAGCATTCCCAAAACCTGAATTCGTGTTTTATGGAATCCAGAACCGTGTTTGTGCATTTCTCATGACTAATTCCGACGTAAAACGACGCGAGGAACACGTTGGAAGCGACAGAATTGCGATCCGAGAAACCTTTGACGAGAAAATCGCGAGCATTTCCAAATCCCGATCTCGTGTTTTTTGAACTCCAGAACCGTGTTTGTGCATTTCTCAAGACTAATTCCGACGTAAAATGACACGAGGAATACGTTGGAAGCGACAGAATTGCGATCCGAGAAACCGTTGACGAGAAAATCGCGAGCATTCCCAAAACCTGATCTCGTGTTTTTTGGACTCCAGAACCGTGTTTGTGCATTTCTCATGACTAATTCCGACGTAAAACGACGCGAGGAACACGTTGTAAGCGACAGAATTGCGATCCGAGAAACCTTTGACGAGAAAATCGCGAGCATTTCCAAATCCCGATCTCGTGTTTTTTGAACTCCAGAACCGTGTTTGTGCATTTCTCAAGACTAATTCCGACGTAAAATGACACGAGGAATACGTTGGAAGCGACAGAATTGCGATCCGAGAAACCGTTGACGAGAAAATCGCGAGCATTCCCAAAACCTGAATTCGTGTTTTTTGGAATCCAGAACCGTGTTTGTGCATTTCTCATGACTAATTCCGACGTAAAACGACGCGAGGAACACGTTGGAAGCGACAGAATTGCGATCCGAGAAACATTTGACGAGAAAATCGCAAGCATTCCCAAAACCTGAACTCGTGTTTTTTGGACTCCAGAAACGTTTACGTGCATTTCTCAAGACTAATTCCGACATAAAATGACACGAGGAATACGTTGGAAGCGACAGAATTGCGATCCGAGAAACCGTTGACGAGAAAATCGCGAGCATTCCCAAAACCTGAATTCGTGTTTTATGGAATCCAGAACCGTGTTTGTGCATTTCTCATGACTAATTCCGACGTAAAACGACGCGAGGAACACGTTGGAAGCGACAGAATTGCGATCCGAGAAACCTTTGACGAGAAAATCGCGAGCATTTCCAAATCCCGATCTCGTGTTTTTTGAACTCCAGAACCGTGTTTGTGCATTTCTCAAGACTAATTCCGACGTAAAATGACACGAGGAATACGTTGGAAGCGACAGAATTGCGATCCGAGAAACCGTTGACGAGAAAATCGCGAGCATTCCCAAAACCTGATCTCGTGTTTTTTGGACTCCAGAAACGTTTACGTGCACTGCTCGTGACTGTTTCCGATGTGAAATGACGCGAGGAACACGTTGGAAGCGACAGAATTGCATTGCGAGCAACCGTTGACGAGAAAATCGCGAGCATTCCCAAATCCTGATCTCGTGTTTTTTGAACTCCAGAACCGTGTTTGTGCATTTCTCAAGACTAATTCCGACGTAAAATGACACGAGGAATACGTTGGAAGCGACAGAATTGCGATCCGAGAAACCGTTGACGAGAAAATCGCGAGCATTCCCAAAACCTGAATTCGTGTTTTTTGGACTTCAGAACCGTGTTTGTGCATTTCTCATGACTAATTCCGACGTAAAACGACGCGAGGAACACGTTGGAAGCGACAGAATTGCGATCCGAGAAACCTTTGACGAGAAAATCGCGAGCATTTCCAAATCCCGATCTCGTGTTTTTTGAACTCCAGAACCGTGTTTGTGCATTTCTCAAGACTAATTCCGACGTAAAATGACACGAGGAATACGTTGAAAGCGACAGAATTGCGTTCCGAGCAACCGTTGACGAGAAAATCGCGAGCATTCCCAAATCCTGATCTCGTGTTTTTTGGACCCCAGAACCGTGTTTGTGCATTTCTCAAGACTAATTCCGACGTAAAATGGCACGAGGAATACGTTGGAAGCGACTGAATTGCGATCCGAGAAACCCTTGATGAGAAAATTGCGAGCATTCCCAAAACCTGAATTCGTGTTTTTCGGACTCCAGAAACGTTTACGTGCACTGCTCGTGACTGTTTCCGATGTGAAATGACGCGAGGAACACGTTGGAAACGACAGAATTGCGATCCGAGAAACCTTTGACGAGAAAATCGCGAGCATTTCCAAATCCCGATCTCGTGTTTTTTGAACTCCAGAACCGTGTTTGTGCATTTCTCAAGACTAATTCCGACGTAAAATAACACGAGGAATACGTTGCAAGCGACAGAATTGCGATCCGAGAAACCGTTGACGAGAAAATCGCGAGCATTCCCAAAACCTGAATTCGTGTTTTTTGGAATCCAGAACCGTGTTTGTGCATTTCTCATGACTAATTCCGACGTAAAACGACGCGAGGAACACGTTGGAAGCGACAGAATTGCGATCCGAGCAACCGTTGACGAGAATATCGCGAGCATTCCCAAAATCTGATCTCGTGTTTTTTGGACTCGAGAAACGTTTTCGTGCATTTCTCGTGACTAATTCCGACGTAAAATGACACGAGGAATACGTTGGAAGCGACAGAATTGCGATCCGAGAAACCGTTGACGAGAAAATCGCGAGCATTCCCAAAACCTGAATTCGTGTTTTTTGGACTCCAGAAACGTTTTCGTGCATTTCTCGTGACTGTTTCCGATGTAAAATGACGCGAGGAACACGTTGGAAGCGACAGAATTGCGTTCCGAGCAACCGTTGACGAGAAAATGGCGAGCAATCCCAAATCCTGATCTCGTGTTTTTTGAACTCCAGAACCGTGTTTGTGCATTTCTCAAGACTAATTCCGACGTAAAATGACACGAGGAATACGTTGGAAGCGACTGAATTGCGATCCGAGAAACCGTTGACGAGAAAATCGCGAGCATTCCGAAAACCTGAATTCGTGTTTTTTGGACTCCAGAACCGTGTTTGTGCATTTCTCATGACTAATTCCGACGTAAAACGACGCGAGGAACACGTTGGAAGCGACAGAATTGCGATCCGAGCAACCGTTGACGAGAAAATCGCGAGCATTCCCAAATCCTGATCTCGTGTTTTTTGGACTCGAGAAACGTTTTCGTGCATTTCTCATGACTAATTCCGATGTAAAATGGCGCGAGGAACGCGTCGGAAGCGACAGAATTGCGATCCGAACAACCGTTGATGAGAAAATCGCAAGCATTCCCAAAACCTGAACTCGTGTTTTTTGGACTCCAGAAACGTTTTCGTGCATTTCTCGTGACTAATTCCGACGTAAAATGACACGAGGAATACGTTAGAAGCGACAGAATTGCGATCCGAGAAACCGTTGACGAGAAAATCGCGAGCATTCCCAAAACCTGAATTCGTGTTTTTTGGAATCCAGAACCGTGTTTGTGCATTTCTCATGACTAATTCCGACGTAAAACGACGCGAGGAACACGTTGGAAGCGACAGAATTGCGATCCGAGAAACCTTTGACGAGAAAATCGCGAGCATTTCCAAATCCCGATCTCGTGTTTTTTGAACTCCAGAACCGTGTTTGTGCATTTCTCATGACTAATTCCGACGTAAAACGACGCGAGGAACACGTTGGAAGCGACAGAATTGCGATCCGAGCAACCGTTGACGAGAAAATCGCGAGCATTCCCAAACCTGATCTCGTGTTTTTTGGACTCGAGAAACGTTTTCGTGCATTTCTCATGACTAATTCCGATGTAAAATGGCGCGAGGAACGCGTCGGAAGCGACAGAATTGCGATCCGAACAACCGTTGATGAGAAAATCGCAAGCATTCCCAAAACCTGAACTCGTGTTTTTTGGACTCCAGAAACGTTTTCGTGCATTTCTCGTGACTATTTCCGACGTAAAATGACACGAGGAATACGTTAGAAGCGACAGAATTGCGATCCGAGAAACCGTTGACGAGAAAATCGCGAGCATTCCCAAAACCTGAATTCGTGTTTTTTGGAATCCAGAACCGTGTTTGTGCATTTCTCATGACTAATTCCGACGTAAAACGACGCGAGGAACACGTTGGAAGCGACAGAATTGCGATCCGAGAAACCTTTGACGAGAAAATCGCGAGCATTTCCAAATCCCGATCTCGTGTTTTTTGAACTCCAGAACCGTGTTTGTGCATTTCTCATGACTAATTCCGACGTAAAACGACGCGAGGAACACGTTGGAAGCGACAGAATTGCGATCCGAGCAACCGTTGACGAGAAAATCGCGAGCATTCCCAAACCTGATCTCGTGTTTTTTTAAATCCAGAAATGCTTTCGTGCATTTCTCGTTACTATTGTCGACGTAAAATGACGCGAGGAACGCGTCGGAAGCGACAGAATTGCGATCCGAGCAACCGTTGACGAGAATATCGCGAGCATTCCCAAAATCTGATCTCGTGTTTTTTGGACTCGAGAAACGTTTTCGTGCATTTCTCATGACTAATTCCGATGTAAAATGGCGCGAGGAACGCGTCGGAAGCGACAGAATTGCGTTCCGAGCAACCGTTGACGAGAAAATGGCGAGCAATCCCAAATCCTGATCTCGTGTTTTTTGAACTCCAGAACCGTGTTTGTGCATTTCTCATGACTAATTCCGACGTAAAACGACGCGAGGAACACGTTGGAAGCGACAGAATTGCGATCCGAGCAACCGTTGACGAGAAAATCGCGAGCATTCCCAAACCTGATCTCGTGTTTTTTTAAATCCAGAAATGCTTTCGTGCATTTCTCGTTACTATTGTCGACGTAAAATGACGCGAGGAACGCGTCGGAAGCGACAGAATTGCGATCCGAGCAACCGTTGACGAGAATATCGCGAGCATTCCCAAAATCTGATCTCGTGTTTTTTGGACTCGAGAAACGTTTTCGTGCATTTCTCGTGACTAATTCCGACGTAAAATGACACGAGGAATACGTTGGAAGCGACAGAATTGCGATCCGAGAAACCGTTGACGAGAAAATCGCGAGCATTCCCAAAACCTGAATTCGTGTTTTTTGGACTCCAGAAACGTTTTCGTGCATTTCTCGTGACTGTTTCCGATGTAAAATGACGCGAGGAACACGTTGGAAGCGACAGAATTGCGTTCCGAGCAACCGTTGACGAGAAAATGGCGAGCAATCCCAAATCCTGATCTCGTGTTTTTTGAACTCCAGAACCGTGTTTGTGCATTTCTCAAGACTAATTCCGACGTAAAATGACACGAGGAATACGTTGGAAGCGACTGAATTGCGATCCGAGAAACCGTTGACGAGAAAATCGCGAGCATTCCGAAAACCTGAATTCGTGTTTTTTGGACTCCAGAACCGTGTTTGTGCATTTCTCATGACTAATTCCGACGTAAAACGACGCGAGGAACACGTTGGAAGCGACAGAATTGCGATCCGAGCAACCGTTGACGAGAAAATCGCGAGCATTCCCAAATCCTGATCTCGTGTTTTTTGGACTCGAGAAACGTTTTCGTGCATTTCTCATGACTAATTCCGATGTAAAATGGCGCGAGGAACGCGTCGGAAGCGACAGAATTGCGATCCGAACAACCGTTGATGAGAAAATCGCAAGCATTCCCAAAACCTGAACTCGTGTTTTTTGGACTCCAGAAACGTTTTCGTGCATTTCTCGTGACTAATTCCGACGTAAAATGACACGAGGAATACGTTAGAAGCGACAGAATTGCGATCCGAGAAACCGTTGACGAGAAATTCGCGAGCATTCCCAAAACCTGAATTCGTGTTTTTTGGAATCCAGAACCGTGTTTGTGCATTTCTCATGACTAATTCCGACGTAAAACGACGCGAGGAACACGTTGGAAGCGACAGAATTGCGATCCGAGAAACCTTTGACGAGAAAATCGCGAGCATTTCCAAATCCCGATCTCGTGTTTTTTGAACTCCAGAACCGTGTTTGTGCATTTCTCATGACTAATTCCGACGTAAAACGACGCGAGGAACACGTTGGAAGCGACAGAATTGCGATCCGAGCAACCGTTGACGAAAAAATCGCGAGCATTCCCAAACCTGATCTCGTGTTTTTTTAAATCCAGAAATGCTTTCGTGCATTTCTCGTTACTATTGTCGACGTAAAATGACGCGAGGAACGCGTCGGAAGCGACAGAATTGCGATCCGAGCAACCGTTGACGAGAATATCGCGAGCATTCCCAAAATCTGATCTCGTGTTTTTTGGACTCGAGAAACGTTTTCGTGCATTTCTCATGACTAATTCCGATGTAAAATGGCGCGAGGAACGCGTCGGAAGCGACAGAATTGCGTTCCGAGCAACCGTTGACGAGAAAATGGCGAGCAATCCCAAATCCTGATCTCGTGTTTTTTGAACTCCAGAACCGTGTTTGTGCATTTCTCAAGACTAATTCCGACGTAAAATGACACGAGGAATACGTTGGAAGCGACTGAATTGCGATCCGAGAAACCGTTGACGAGAAAATCGCGAGCATTCCCAAACCTGATCTCGTGTTTTTTTAAATCCAGAAATGCTTTCGTGCATTTCTCGTTACTATTGTCGACGTAAAATGACGCGAGGAACGCGTCGGAAGCGACAGAATTGCGATCCGAGCAACCGTTGACGAGAATATCGCGAGCATTCCCAAAATCTGATCTCGTGTTTTTTGGACTCGAGAAACGTTTTCGTGCATTTCTCATGACTAATTCCGATGTAAAATGGCGCGAGGAACGCGTCGGAAGCGACAGAATTGCGATCCGAGCAACCGTTGACGAGAAAATCGCAAGCATTCCCAAAACCTGATCTCGTGTTTTTTGGACTCCAGAAACGTTTACGTGCACTGCTCGTGACTGTTTCCGATGTGAAATGACGCGAGGAACACGTTGGAAGCGACAGAATTGCATTCCGAGCAACCGTTGACGAGAAAATCGCGAGCATTCCCAAATCCTGATCTCGTGTTTTTTGGACTCGAGAAACGTTTTCGTGCATTTCTCATGACTAATTCCGATGTAAAATGGCGCGAGGAACGCGTCGGAAGCGACAGAATTGCGATCCGAACAACCGTTGATGAGAAAATCGCAAGCATTCCCAAAACCTGAACTCGTGTTTTTTGGACTCCAGAAACGTTTTCGTGCATTTCTCGTGACTAATTCCGACGTAAAATGACACGTGGAATACGTTGGAAGCGACAGAATTGCAATCCGAGAAACCGTTGACGAGAAAATCGCGAGCATTCCCAAAACCTGAATTCGTGTTTTTTGGAATCCAGAACCGTGTTTGTGCATTTCTCATGACTAATTCCGACGTAAAACGACGCGAGGAACACGTTGGAAGCGACAGAATTGCGATCCGAGAAACCGTTGACGAGAAAATCGCGAGCATTCCCAAAACCTGAATTCGTGTTTTTTGGAATCCAGAACCGTGTTTGTGCATTTCTCATGACTAATTCCGACGTAAAACGACGCGAGGAACACGTTGGAAGCGACAGAATTGCGATCCGAGAAACCTTTGACGAGAAAATCGCAAGCATTCCCAAAACCTGAACTCGTGTTTTTTGGACTCCAGAAACGTTTACGTGCATTTCTCAAGACTAATTCCGACATAAAATGACACGAGGAATACGTTGGAAGCGACAGAATTGCGATCCGAGAAACCGTTGACGAGAAAATCGCGAGCATTCCCAAAACCTGAATTCGTGTTTTTTGGAATCCAGAACCGTGTTTGTGCATTTCTCATGACTAATTCCGACGTAAAACGACGCGAGGAACACGTTGGAAGCGACAGAATTGCGATCCGAGAAACCTTTGACGAGAAAATCGCGAGCATTTCCAAATCCCGATCTCGTGTTTTTTGAACTCCAGAACCGTGTTTGTGCATTTCTCAAGACTAATTCCGACGTAAAATGACACGAGGAATACGTTGGAAGCGACAGAATTGCGATCCGAGAAACCGTTGACGAGAAAATCGCGAGCATTCTCAAAACCTGAATTCGTGTTTTTTGGAATCCAGAACCGTGTTTGTGCATTTCTCATGACTAATTCCGACGTGAAACGACGCGAGGAATACGTTGGAAGCGACAGAATTGCGATCCGAGAAACCGTTGACGAGAAAATCGCGAGCATTTCCAAATCCCGATCTCGTGTTTTTTGAACTCCAGAACCGTGTTTGTGCATTTCTCACGACTAATTCCGACGTAAAATGACACGAGGAATACGTTGGAAGCGACAGAATTGCGATCCGAGCAACCGTTGACGAGAAAATCGCGAGCATTCCCAAAACCTGAATTCGTGTTTTTTGGACTCCAGAAACGTTTACGTGCACTGCTCGTGACTGTTTCCGATGTGAAATGACGCGAGGAACACGTTGGAAGCGACAGAATTGCGATCCGAGAAACCTTTGACGAGAAAATCGCGAGCATTTCCAAATCCCGATCTCGTGTTTTTTGAACTCCAGAACCGTGTTTGTGCATTTCTCAAGACTAATTCCGACGTAAAATGACACGAGGAATACGTTGAAAGCGACAGAATTGCGTTCCGAGCAACCGTTGACGAGAAAATCGCGAGCATTCCCAAATCCTGATCTCGTGTTTTTTGGACTCCAGAACCGTGTTTGTGCATTTCTCAAGACTAATTCCGACGTAAAATGGCACGAGGAATACGTTGGAAGCGACAGAATTGCGTTCCGAGCAATTGTTGACGAGAAAATCGCGAGCATTCCCAAATCCTGATCTCGTGTTTTTTGAACTCCAGAACCGTGTTTGTGCATTTCTCACGACTAATTCCGACGTAAAATGACACGAGGAATACGTTGGAAGCGACAGAATTGCGATCCGAGCAACCGTTGACGAGAAAATCGCGAGCATTCCCAAAACCTGAATTCGTGTTTTTTGGACTCCAGAACCGTGTTTGTGCATTTCTCATGACTAATTCCGACGTAAAACGACGCGAGGAACACGTTGGAAGCGACAGAATTGCGATCCGAGAAACCGTTGACGAGAAAATCGCAAGCATTCCCAAAACCTGAACTCGTGTTTTTTGGACTCCAGAAACGTTTTCGTGCATTTCTCAAGACTAATTCCGACGTAAAATGACGCGAGGAACACGTTGGAAGCGACAGAATTGCGTTCCGAGCAACCGTTGACGAAAAAATGGCGAGCAATCCCAAATCCTGATCTCGTGTTTTTTGAACTCCAGAACCGTGTTTGTGCATTTCTCAAGACTAATTCCGACGTAAAATGACACGAGGAATACGTTGGAAGCGACTGAATTGCGATCCGAGAAACCGTTGACGAGAAAATCGCGAGCATTCCGAAAACCTGAATTCGTGTTTTTTGGACTCCAGAACCGTGTTTGTGCATTTCTCATGACTAATTCCGACGTAAAACGACGCGAGGAACACGTTGGAAGCGACAGAATTGCGATCCGAGCAACCGTTGACGAGAAAATCGCGAGCATTCCCAAACCTGATCTCGTGTTTTTTTAAATCCAGAAATGCTTTCGTGCATTTCTCGTTACTATTGTCGACGTAAAATGACGCGAGGAACGCGTCGGAAGCGACAGAATTGCGATCCGAGCAACCGTTGACAAGAATATCGCGAGCATTCCCAAAATCTGATCTCGTGTTTTTTGGACTCGAGAAACGTTTTCGTGCATTTCTCATGACTAATTCCGATGTAAAATGGCGCGAGGAACGCGTCGGAAGCGACAGAATTGCGTTCCGAGCAACCGTTGACGAGAAAATGGCGAGCAATCCCAAATCCTGATCTCGTGTTTTTTGAACTCCAGAACCGTGTTTGTGCATTTCTCAAGACTAATTCCGACGTAAAATGACACGAGGAATACGTTGGAAGCGACTGAATTGCGATCCGAGAAACCGTTGACGAGAAAATCGCGAGCATTCCGAAAACCTGATCTCGTGTTTTTTGGACTCCAGAAACGTTTACGTGCACTGCTCGTGACTGTTTCCGATGTGAAATGACGCGAGGAACACGTTGGAAGCGACAGAATTGCATTCCGAGCAACCGTTGACGAGAAAATCGCGAGCATTCCCAAATCCTGATCTCGTGTTTTTTGGACTCGAGAAACGTTTTCGTGCATTTCTCATGACTAATTCCGATGTAAAATGGCGCGAGGAACGCGTCGGAAGCGACAGAATTGCGATCCGAGCAACCGTTGATGAGAAAATCGCAAGCATTCCCAAAACCTGAACTCGTGTTTTTTGGACTCCAGAAACGTTTTCGTGCATTTCTCGTGACTAATTCCGACGTAAAATGACACGAGGAATACGTTGGAAGCGACAGAATTGCGTTCCGAGCAACCGTTGACGAGAAAATCGCGAGCATTCCCAAATCCTGATCTCGTGTTTTTTGGACTCCAGAACCGTGTTTGTGCATTTCTCAAGACTAATTCCGACGTAAAGTGGCACGAGGAATACGTTGGAAGCGACAGAATTGCGATCCGAGAAACCTTTGACGAGAAAATCGCGAGCATTTCCAAATCCCGATCTCGTGTTTTTTGAACTCCAGAACCGTGTTTGTGCATTTCTCAAGACTAATTCTGACGTAAAATGACACGAGGAATACGTTGGAAGCGACAGAATTGCGTTCCGAGCAACCGTTGACGAGAAAATCGCGAGCATTCCCAAATCCTGATCTCGTGTTTTTTGAACTCCAGAACCGTGTTTGTGCATTTCTCATGACTAATTCCGATGTAAAATGGCGCGAGGAACGCGTCGGAAGCGACAGAATTGCGATCCGAACAACCGTTGATGAGAAAATCGCAAGCATTCCCAAAACCTGAACTCGTGTTTTTTGGACTCCAGAAACGTTTTCGTGCATTTCTCGTGACTAATTCCGACGTAAAATGACACGAGGAATACGTTGGAAGCGACAGAATTGCGATCCGAGAAACCGTTGACGAGAAAATCGCGAGCATTCCCAAAACCTGAATTCGTGTTTTTTGGAATCCAGAACCGTGTTTGTGCATTTCTCATGACTAATTCCGACGTAAAACGACGCGAGGAACACGTTGGAAGCGACAGAATTGCGATCCGAGAAACCTTTGACGAGAAAATCGCAAGCATTCCCAAAACCTGAACTCGTGTTTTTTGAACTCCAGAACCGTGTTTGTGCATTTCTCGTGACTAATTCCGACGTAAAATGACACGAGGAATACGTTGGAAGCGACAGAATTGCGATCCGAGAAACCGTTGACGAGAAAATCGCGAGCATTCCCAAAACCTGAATTCGTGTTTTTTGGAATCCAGAACCGTGTTTGTGCATTTCTCATGACTAATTCCGACGTAAAACGACGCGAGGAACACGTTGGAAGCGACAGAATTGCGATCCGAGAAACCTTTGACGAGAAAATCGCAAGCATTCCCAAAACCTGAACTCGTGTTTTTTGAACTCCAGAACCGTGTTTGTGCATTTCTCATGACTAATTCCGATGTAAAATGGCGCGAGGAACGCGTCGGAAGCGACAGAATTGCGATCCGAACAACCGTTGATGAGAAAATCGCAAGCATTCCCAAAACCTGAACTCGTGTTTTTTGGACTCCAGAAACGTTTTCGTGCATTTCTCGTGACTAATTCCGACGTAAAATGACACGAGGAATACGTTGGAAGCGACAGAATTGCGATCCGAGAAACCGTTGACGAGAAAATCGCGAGCATTCCCAAAACCTGAATTCGTGTTTTTTGGAATCCAGAACCGTGTTTGTGCATTTCTCATGACTAATTCCGACGTAAAACGACGCGAGGAACACGTTGGAAGCTACAGAATTGCGATCCGAGAAACCTTTGACGAGAAAATCGCGAGCATTTCCAAATCCCGATCTCGTGTTTTTTGAACTCCAGAACCGTGTTTGTGCATTTCTCATGACTAATTCCGACGTAAAACGACGCGAGGAACACGTTGGAAGCGACAGAATTGCGATCCGAGCAACCGTTGACGAGAAAATCGCGAGCATTCCCAAACCTGATCTCGTGTTTTTTTAAATCCAGAAATGCTTTCGTGCATTTCTCGTTACTATTGTCGACGTAAAATGACGCGAGGAACGCGTCGGAAGCGACAGAATTGCGATCCGAGCAACCGTTGACGAGAATATCGCGAGCATTTCCAAAATCTGATCTCGTGTTTTTTGGACTCGAGAAACGTTTTCGTGCATTTCTCATGACTAATTCCGATGTAAAATGGCGCGAGGAACGCGTCGGAAGCGACAGAATTGCGTTCCGAGCAACCGTTGACGAGAAAATGGCGAGCAATCCCAAATCCTGATCTCGTGTTTTTTGAACTCCAGAACCGTGTTTGTGCATTTCTCAAGACTAATTCCGACGTAAAATGACACGAGGAATACGTTGGAAGCGACTGAATTGCGATCCGAGAAACCGTTGACGAGAAAATCGCGAGCATTCCGAAAACCTGATCTCGTGTTTTTTGGACTCCAGAAACGTTTACGTGCATTTCTCGTGACTAATTCCGACGTAAAATGACACGAGGAATACGTTGGAAGCGACAGAATTGCGTTCCGAGCAACCGTTGACGAGAAAATCGCGAGCATTCCCAAATCCTGATCTCGTGTTTTTTGGACTCCAGAACCGTGTTTGTGCATTTCTCAAGACTAATTCCGACGTAAAGTGGCACGAGGAATACGTTGGAAGCGACAGAATTGCGATCCGAGAAACCTTTGACGAGAAAATCGCGAGCATTTCCAAATCCCGATCTCGTGTTTTTTGAACTCCAGAACCGTGTTTGTGCATTTCTCATGACTAATTCCGATGTAAAATGGCGCGAGGAACGCGTCGGAAGCGACAGAATTGCGATCCGAACAACCGTTGATGAGAAAATCGCAAGCATTCCCAAAACCTGAACTCGTGTTTTTTGGACTCCAGAAACGTTTTCGTGCATTTCTCGTGACTAATTCCGACGTAAAATGACACGAGGAATACGTTGGAAGCGACAGAATTGCGATCCGAGAAACCGTTGACGAGAAAATCGCGAGCATTCCCAAAACCTGAATTCGTGTTTTTTGGAATCCAGAACCGTGTTTGTGCATTTCTCATGACTAATTCCGACGTAAAACGACGCGAGGAACACGTTGGAAGCGACAGAATTGCGATCCGAGAAACCTTTGACGAGAAAATCGCGAGCATTCCCAAATCCTGATCTCGTGTTTTTTGGACTCCAGAACCGTGTTTGTGCATTTCTCAAGACTAATTCCGACGTAAAGTGGCACGAGGAATACGTTGGAAGCGACAGAATTGCGATCCGAGAAACCTTTGACGAGAAAATCGCGAGCATTTCCAAATCCCGATCTCGTGTTTTTTGAACTCCAGAACCGTGTTTGTGCATTTCTCATGACTAATTCCGATGTAAAATGGCGCGAGGAACGCGTCGGAAGCGACAGAATTGCGATCCGAACAACCGTTGATGAGAAAATCGCAAGCATTCCCAAAACCTGAACTCGTGTTTTTTGGACTCCAGAAACGTTTTCGTGCATTTCTCGTGACTAATTCCGACGTAAAATGACACGAGGAATACGTTGGAAGCGACAGAATTGCGATCCGAGCAACCGTTGATGAGAAAATCGCAAGCATTCCCAAAACCTGATCTCGTGTTTTTTGGACTCCAGAAACGTTTACGTGCACTGCTCGTGACTGTTTCCGATGTGAAATGACGCGAGGAACACGTTGGAAGCGACAGAATTGCATTCCGAGCAACCGTTGACGAGAAAATCGCGAGCATTCCCAAATCCTGATCTCGTGTTTTTTGGACTCGAGAAACGTTTTCGTGCATTTCTCATGACTAATTCCGATGTAAAATGGCGCGAGGAACGCGTCGGAAGCGACAGAATTGCGATCCGAGCAACCGTTGACGAGAAAATCGCGAGCATTCCCAAAACCTGAATTCGTGTTTTTTGGAATCCAGAACCGTGTTTGTGCATTTCTCATGACTAATTCCGACGTAAAACGACGCGAGGAACACGTTGGAAGCGACAGAATTGCGATCCGAGAAACCTTTGACGAGAAAATCGCAAGCATTCCCAAAACCTGAACTCGTGTTTTTTGAACTCCAGAACCGTGTTTGTGCATTTCTCGTGACTAATTCCGACGTAAAATGACACGAGGAATACGTTGGAAGCGACAGAATTGCGATCCGAGAAACCGTTGACGAGAAAATCGCGAGCATTCCCAAAACCTGAATTCGTGTTTTTTGGAATCCAGAACCGTGTTTGTGCATTTCTCATGACTAATTCCGACGTAAAACGACGCGAGGAACACGTTGGAAGCGACAGAATTGCGATCCGAGAAACCTTTGACGAGAAAATCGCAAGCATTCCCAAAACCTGAACTCGTGTTTTTTGAACTCCAGAACCGTGTTTGTGCATTTCTCATGACTAATTCCGATGTAAAATGGCGCGAGGAACGCGTCGGAAGCGACAGAATTGCGATCCGAACAACCGTTGATGAGAAAATCGCAAGCATTCCCAAAACCTGAACTCGTGTTTTTTGGACTCCAGAAACGTTTTCGTGCATTTCTCGTGACTAATTCCGACGTAAAATGACACGAGGAATACGTTGGAAGCGACAGAATTGCGATCCGAGAAACCGTTGACGAGAAAATCGCGAGCATTCCCAAAACCTGAATTCGTGTTTTTTGGAATCCAGAACCGTGTTTGTGCATTTCTCATGACTAATTCCGACGTAAAACGACGCGAGGAACACGTTGGAAGCGACAGAATTGCGATCCGAGAAACCTTTGACGAGAAAATCGCGAGCATTTCCAAATCCCGATCTCGTGTTTTTTGAACTCCAGAACCGTGTTTGTGCATTTCTCATGACTAATTCCGACGTAAAACGACGCGAGGAACACGTTGGAAGCGACAGAATTGCGATCCGAGCAACCGTTGACGAGAAAATCGCGAGCATTCCCAAACCTGATCTCGTGTTTTTTTAAATCCAGAAATGCTTTCGTGCATTTCTCGTTACTATTGTCGACGTAAAATGACGCGAGGAACGCGTCGGAAGCGACAGAATTGCGATCCGAGCAACCGTTGACGAGAATATCGCGAGCATTTCCAAAATCTGATCTCGTGTTTTTTGGACTCGAGAAACGTTTTCGTGCATTTCTCATGACTAATTCCGATGTAAAATGGCGCGAGGAACGCGTCGGAAGCGACAGAATTGCGTTCCGAGCAACCGTTGACGAGAAAATGGCGAGCAATCCCAAATCCTGATCTCGTGTTTTTTGAACTCCAGAACCGTGTTTGTGCATTTCTCAAGACTAATTCCGACGTAAAATGACACGAGGAATACGTTGGAAGCGACTGAATTGCGATCCGAGAAACCGTTGACGAGAAAATCGCGAGCATTCCGAAAACCTGAATTCGTGTTTTTTGGACTCCAGAACCGTGTTTGTGCATTTCTCATGACTAATTCCGACATAAAACGACGCGAGGAACACGTTGGAAGCGACAGAATTGCGATCCGAGCAACCGTTGACGAGAAAATCGCGAGCATTCCCAAACCTGATCTCGTGTTTTTTTAAATCCAGAAATGCTTTCGTGCATTTCTCGTTACTATTGTCGACGTAAAATGACGCAAGGAACGCGTCGGAAGCGACAGAATTGCGATCCGAGCAACCGTTGACGAGAATATCGCGAGCATTCCCAAAATCTGATCTCGTGTTTTTTGGACTCGAGAAACGTTTTCGTGCATTTCTCATGACTAATTCCGATGTAAAATGGCGCGAGGAACGCGTCGGAAGCGACAGAATTGCGATCCGAGCAACCGTTGACGAGAAAATCGCAAGCATTCCCAAAACCTGAACTCGTGTTTTTTGGACTCCAGAAACGTTTACGTGCATTTCTCAAGACTAATTCCGACGTAAAATGACACGAGGAATACGTTGGAAGCGACAGAATTGCGATCCGAGAAACCGTTGAGGAGAAAATCGCGAGCATTCCCAAAACCTGATCTCGTGTTTTTTGGACTCCAGAAACGTTTACGTGCACTGCTCGTGACTGTTTCCGATGTGAAATGACGCGAGGAACACGTTGGAAGCGACAGAATTGCATTCCGAGCAACCGTTGACGAGAAAATCGCGAGCATTCCCAAATCCTGATCTCGTGTTTTTTGGACTCGAGAAACGTTTTCGTGCATTTCTCATGACTAATTCCGATGTAAAATGGCGCGAGGAACGCGTCAGAAGCGACAGAATTGCGATCCGAGCAACCGTTGATGAGAAAATCGCAAGCATTCCCAAAACCTGAACTCGTGTTTTTTGGACTCCAGAAACGTTTTCGTGCATTTCTCGTGACTAATTCCGACGTAAAATGACACGAGGAATACGTTGGAAGCGACAGAATTGCGATCCGAGAAACCGTTGACGAGAAAATCGCGAGCATTCCCAAAACCTGAATTCGTGTTTTTTGGAATCCAGAACCGTGTTTGTGCATTTCTCATGACTAATTCCGACGTAAAACGACGCGAGGAACACGTTGGAAGCGACAGAATTGCGATCCGAGAAACCGTTGACGAGAAAATCGCGAGCATTCCCAAAACCTGAATTCGTGTTTTTTGGAATCCAGAACCGTGTTTGTGCATTTCTCATGACTAATTCCGACGTAAAACGACGCGAGGAACACGTTGGAAGCGACAGAATTGCGATCCGAGAAACCTTTGACGAGAAAATCGCGAGCATTTCCAAATCCCGATCTCGTGTTTTTTGAACTCCAGAACCGTGTTTGTGCATTTCTCAAGACTAATTCCGACGTAAAATGACACGAGGAATACGTTGGAAGCGACAGAATTGCGATCCGAGAAACCGTTGACGAGAAAATCGCGAGCATTCTCAAAACCTGAATTCGTGTTTTTTGGAATCCAGAACCGTGTTTGTGCATTTCTCATGACTAATTCCGACGTGAAACGACGCGAGGAATACGTTGGAAGCGACAGAATTGCGATCCGAGAAACCGTTGACGAGAAAATCGCGAGCATTCCCAAAACCTGATCTCGTGTTTTTTGGACCCCAGAAACGTTTACGTGCACTGCTCGTGACTGTTTCCGATGTGAAATGACGCGAGGAACACGTTGGAAGCGACAGAATTGCATTGCGAGCAACCGTTGACGAGAAAATCGCGAGCATTCCCAAATCCTGATCTCGTGTTTTTTGAACTCCAGAACCGTGTTTGTGCATTTCTCAAGACTAATTCCGACGTAAAATGACACGAGGAATACGTTGGAAGCGACAGAATTGCGATCCGAGAAACCGTTGACGAGAAAATCGCGAGCATTCCCAAAACATGAATTCGTGTTTTTTGGACTTCAGAACCGTGTTTGTGCATTTCTCATGACTAATTCCGACGTAAAACGACGCGAGGAACACGTTGGAAGCGACAGAATTGCGATCCGAGAAACCGTTGACGAGAAAATCGCGAGCATTCCCAAAACCTGAATTCGTGTTTTTTGGAATCCAGAACCGTGTTTGTGCATTTCTCATGACTAATTCCGACGTAAAACGACGCGAGGAGCACGTTGGAAGCGACAGAATTGCGATCCGAGAAACCTTTGACGAGAAAATCGCAAGCATTCCCAAAACCTGAACTCGTGTTTTTTGAACTCCAGAACCGTGTTTGTGCATTTCTCATGACTAATTCCGATGTAAAATGGCGCGAGGAACGCGTCGGAAGCGACAGAATTGCGATCCGAACAACCGTTGATGAGAAAATCGCAAGCATTCCCAAAACCTGAACTCGTGTTTTTTGGACTCCAGAAACGTTTTCGTGCATTTCTCGTGACTAATTCCGACGTAAAATGACACGAGGAATACGTTGGAAGCGACAGAATTGCGATCCGAGAAACCGTTGACGAGAAAATCGCGAGCATTCCCAAAACCTGAATTCGTGTTTTTTGGAATCCAGAACCGTGTTTGTGCATTTCTCATGACTAATTCCGACGTAAAACGACGCGAGGAACACGTTGGAAGCGACAGAATTGCGATCCGAGAAACCTTTGACGAGAAAATCGCGAGCATTTCCAAATCCCGATCTCGTGTTTTTTGAACTCCAGAACCGTGTTTGTGCATTTCTCATGACTAATTCCGACGTAAAACGACGCGAGGAACACGTTGGAAGCGACAGAATTGCGATCCGAGCAACCGTTGACGAGAAAATCGCGAGCATTCCCAAACCTGATCTCGTGTTTTTTTAAATCCAGAAATGCTTTCGTGCATTTCTCGTTACTATTGTCGACGTAAAATGACGCGAGGAACGCGTCGGAAGCGACAGAATTGCGATCCGAGCAACCGTTGACGAGAATATCGCGAGCATTTCCAAAATCTGATCTCGTGTTTTTTGGACTCGAGAAACGTTTTCGTGCATTTCTCATGACTAATTCCGATGTAAAATGGCGCGAGGAACGCGTTGGAAGCGACAGAATTGCGTTCCGAGCAACCGTTGACGAGAAAATGGCGAGCAATCCCAAATCCTGATCTCGTGTTTTTTGAACTCCAGAACCGTGTTTGTGCATTTCTCAAGACTAATTCCGACGTAAAATGACACGAGGAATACGTTGGAAGCGACTGAATTGCGATCCGAGAAACCGTTGAGGAGAAAATCGCGAGCATTCCCAAAACCTGATCTCGTGTTTTTTGGACTCCAGAAACGTTTACGTGCACTGCTCGTGACTGTTTCCGATGTGAAATGACGCGAGGAACACGTTGGAAGCGACAGAATTGCATTCCGAGCAACCGTTGACGAGAAAATCGCGAGCATTCCCAAATCCTGATCTCGTGTTTTTTGGACTCGAGAAACGTTTTCGTGCATTTCTCATGACTAATTCCGATGTAAAATGGCGCGAGGAACGCGTCGGAAGCGACAGAATTGCGATCCGAGCAACCGTTGACGAGAAAATCGCAAGCATTCCCAAAACCTGAACTCGTGTTTTTTGGACTCCAGAAACGTTTACGTGCATTTCTCAAGACTAATTCCGACGTAAAATGACACGAGGAATACGTTGGAAGCGACAGAATTGCGATCCGAGAAACCGTTGAGGAGAAAATCGGGAGCATTCCCAAAACCTGATCTCGTGTTTTTTGGACTCCAGAAACGTTTACGTGCACTGCTCGTGACTGTTTCCGATGTGAAATGACGCGAGGAACACGTTGGAAGCGACAGAATTGCATTCCGAGCAACCGTTGACGAGAAAATCGCGAGCATTCCCAAATCCTGATCTCGTGTTTTTTGGACTCGAGAAACGTTTTCGTGCATTTCTCATGACTAATTCCGATGTAAAATGGCGCGAGGAACGCGTCGGAAGCGACAGAATTGCGATCCGAGCAACCGTTGATGAGAAAATCGCAAGCATTCCCAAAACCTGAAATCGTGTTTTTTGGACTCCAGAAACGTTTTCGTGCATTTCTCGTGACTAATTCCGACGTAAAATGACACGAGGAATACGTTGGAAGCGACAGAATTGCGTTCCGAGCAACCGTTGACGAGAAAATCGCGAGCATTCCCAAATCCTGATCTCGTGTTTTTTGGACCCCAGAACCGTGTTTGTGCATTTCTCAAGACTAATTCCGACGTAAAGTGGCACGAGGAATACGTTGGAAGCGACAGAATTGCGATCCGAGAAACCTTTGACGAGAAAATCGCGAGCATTTCCAAATCCCGATCTCGTGTTTTTTGAACTCCAGAACCGTGTTTGTGCATTTCTCAAGACTAATTCTGACGTAAAATGACACGAGGAATACGTTGGAAGCGACAGAATTGCGTTCCGAGCAACCGTTGACGAGAAAATCGCGAGCATTCCCAAATCCTGATCTCGTGTTTTTTGAACTCCAGAACCGTGTTTGTGCATTTCTCATGACTAATTCCGATGTAAAATGGCGCGAGGAACGCGTCGGAAGCGACAGAATTGCGATCCGAACAACCGTTGATGAGAAAATCGCAAGCATTCCCAAAACCTGAACTCGTGTTTTTTGGACTCCAGAAACGTTTTCGTGCATTTCTCGTGACTAATTCCGACGTAAAATGACACGAGGAATACGTTGGAAGCGACAGAATTGCGATCCGAGAAACCGTTGACGAGAAAATCGCGAGCATTCCCAAAACCTGAATTCGTGTTTTTTGGAATCCAGAACCGTGTTTGTGCATTTCTCATGACTAATTCCGACGTAAAACGACGCGAGGAACACGTTGGAAGCGACAGAATTGCGATCCGAGAAACCTTTGACGAGAAAATCGCAAGCATTCCCAAAACCTGAACTCGTGTTTTTTGAACTCCAGAACCGTGTTTGTGCATTTCTCGTGACTAATTCCGACGTAAAATGACACGAGGAATACGTTGGAAGCGACAGAATTGCGATCCGAGAAACCGTTGACGAGAAAATCGCGAGCATTCCCAAAACCTGAATTCGTGTTTTTTGGAATCCAGAACCGTGTTTGTGCATTTCTCATGACTAATTCCGACGTAAAACGACGCGAGGAACACGTTGGAAGCGCCAGAATTGCGATCCGAGAAACCTTTGACGAGAAAATCGCAAGCATTCCCAAAACCTGAACTCGTGTTTTTTGAACTCCAGAACCGTGTTTGTGCATTTCTCGTGACTAATTCCGACGTAAAATGACACGAGGAATACGTTGGAAGCGACAGAATTGCGATCCGAGAAACCGTTGACGAGAAAATCGCGAGCATTCCCAAAACCTGAATTCGTGTTTTTTGGAATCCAGAACCGTGTTTGTGCATTTCTCATGACTAATTCCGACGTAAAACGACGCGAGGAACACGTTGGAAGCGACAGAATTGCGATCCGAGAAACCTTTGACGAGAAAATCGCAAGCATTCCCAAAACCTGAACTCGTGTTTTTTGAACTCCAGAACCGTGTTTGTGCATTTCTCATGACTAATTCCGATGTAAAATGGCGCGAGGAACGCGTCGGAAGCGACAGAATTGCGATCCGAACAACCGTTGATGAGAAAATCGCAAGCATTCCCAAAACCTGAACTCGTGTTTTTTGGACTCCAGAAACGTTTTCGTGCATTTCTCGTGACTAATTCCGACGTAAAATGACACGAGGAATACGTTGGAAGCGACAGAATTGCGATCCGAGAAACCGTTGACGAGAAAATCGCGAGCATTCCCAAAACCTGAATTCGTGTTTTTTGGAATCCAGAACCGTGTTTGTGCATTTCTCATGACTAATTCCGACGTAAAACGACGCGAGGAACACGTTGGAAGCGACAGAATTGCGATCCGAGAAACCTTTGACGAGAAAATCGCGAGCATTTCCAAATCCCGATCTCGTGTTTTTTGAACTCCAGAACCGTGTTTGTGCATTTCTCATGACTAATTCCGACGTAAAACGACGCGAGGAACACGTTGGAAGCGACAGAATTGCGATCCGAGCAACCGTTGACGAGAAAATCGCGAGCATTCCCAAACCTGATCTCGTGTTTTTTTAAATCCAGAAATGCTTTCGTGCATTTCTCGTTACTATTGTCGACGTAAAATGACGCGAGGAACGCGTCGGAAGCGACAGAATTGCGATCCGAGCAACCGTTGACGAGAATATCGCGAGCATTTCCAAAATCTGATCTCGTGTTTTTTGGACTCGAGAAACGTTTTCGTGCATTTCTCATGACTAATTCCGATGTAAAATGGCGCGAGGAACGCGTCGGAAGCGACAGAATTGCGTTCCGAGCAACCGTTGACGAGAAAATGGCGAGCAATCCCAAATCCTGATCTCGTGTTTTTTGAACTCCAGAACCGTGTTTGTGCATTTCTCAAGACTAATTCCGACGTAAAATGACACGAGGAATACGTTGGAAGCGACTGAATTGCGATCCGAGAAACCGTTGACGAGAAAATCGCGAGCATTCCGAAAACCTGAATTCGTGTTTTTTGGACTCCAGAACCGTGTTTGTGCATTTCTCATGACTAATTCCGACATAAAACGACGCGAGGAACACGTTGGAAGCGACAGAATTGCGATCCGAGCAACCGTTGACGAGAAAATCGCGAGCATTCCCAAACCTGATCTCGTGTTTTTTTAAATCCAGAAATGCTTTCGTGCATTTCTCGTTACTATTGTCGACGTAAAATGACGCGAGGAACGCGTCCGAAGCGACAGAATTGCGATCCGAGCAACCGTTGACGAGAATATCGCGAGCATTCCCAAAATCTGATCTCGTGTTTTTTGGACTCGAGAAACGTTTTCGTGCATTTCTCATGACTAATTCCGATGTAAAATGGCGCGAGGAACGCGTCGGAAGCGACAGAATTGCGATCCGAGCAACCGTTGACGAGAAAATCGCAAGCATTCCCAAAACCTGAACTCGTGTTTTTGGACTCCAGAAACGTTTACGTGCATTTCTCAAGACTAATTCCGACGTAAAATGACACGAGGAATACGTTGGAAGCGACAGAATTGCGATCCGAGAAACCGTTGAGGAGAAAATCGCGAGCATTCCCAAAACCTGATCTCGTGTTTTTTGGACTCCAGAAACGTTTACGTGCACTGCTCGTGACTGTTTCCGATGTGAAATGACGCGAGGAACACGTTGGAAGCGACAGAATTGCATTCCGAGCAACCGTTGACGAGAAAATCGCGAGCATTCCCAAATCCTGATCTCGTGTTTTTTGGACTCGAGAAACGTTTTCGTGCATTTCTCATGACTAATTCCGATGTAAAATGACACGAGGAATACGTTGGAAGCGACAGAATTGCGATCCGAGAAACCGTTGACGAGAAAATCGCGAGCATTCCCAAAACCTGAATTCGTGTTTTTTGGAATCCAGAACCGTGTTTGTGCATTTCTCATGACTAATTCCGACGTAAAACGACGCGAGGAACACGTTGGAAGCGACAGAATTGCGATCCGAGAAACCGTTGACGAGAAAATCGCGAGCATTCCCAAAACCTGAATTCGTGTTTTTTGGAATCCAGAACCGTGTTTGTGCATTTCTCATGACTAATTCCGACGTAAAACGACGCGAGGAACACGTTGGAAGCGACAGAATTGCGATCCGAGAAACCTTTGACGAGAAAATCGCGAGCATTTCCAAATCCCGATCTCGTGTTTTTTGAACTCCAGAACCGTGTTTGTGCATTTCTCAAGACTAATTCCGACGTAAAATGACACGAGGAATACGTTGGAAGCGACAGAATTGCGATCCGAGAAACCGTTGACGAGAAAATCGCGAGCATTCTCAAAACCTGAATTCGTGTTTTTTGGAATCCAGAACCGTGTTTGTGCATTTCTCATGACTAATTCCGACGTGAAACGACGCGAGGAATACGTTGGAAGCGACAGAATTGCGATCCGAGAAACCGTCGACGAGAAAATCGCGAGCATTCCCAAAACCTGATCTCGTGTTTTTTGGACCCCAGAAACGTTTACGTGCACTGCTCGTGACTGTTTCCGATGTGAAATGACGCGAGGAACACGTTGGAAGCGACAGAATTGCATTGCGAGCAACCGTTGACGAGAAAATCGCGAGCATTCCCAAATCCTGATCTCGTGTTTTTTGGACTCGAGAAACGTTTTCGTGCATTTCTCATGACTAATTCCGATGTAAAATGACACGAGGAATACGTTGGAAGCGACAGAATTGCGATCCGAGAAACCGTTGACGAGAAAATCGCGAGCATTCCCAAAACCTGAATTCGTGTTTTTTGGAATCCAGAACCGTGTTTGTGCATTTCTCATGACTAATTCCGACGTAAAACGACGCGAGGAACACGTTGGAAGCGACAGAATTGCGATCCGAGAAACCGTTGACGAGAAAATCGCGAGCATTCCCAAAACCTGAATTCGTGTTTTTTGGAATCCAGAACCGTGTTTGTGCATTTCTCATGACTAATTCCGACGTAAAACGACGCGAGGAACACGTTGGAAGCGACAGAATTGCGATCCGAGAAACCTTTGACGAGAAAATCGCGAGCATTTCCAAATCCCGATCTCGTGTTTTTTGAACTCCAGAACCGTGTTTGTGCATTTCTCAAGACTAATTCCGACGTAAAATGACACGAGGAATACGTTGGAAGCGACAGAATTGCGATCCGAGAAACCGTTGACGAGAAAATCGCGAGCATTCTCAAAACCTGAATTCGTGTTTTTTGGAATCCAGAACCGTGTTTGTGCATTTCTCATGACTAATTCCGACGTGAAACGACGCGAGGAATACGTTGGAAGCGACAGAATTGCGATCCGAGAAACCGTCGACGAGAAAATCGCGAGCATTCCCAAAACCTGATCTCGTGTTTTTTGGACCCCAGAAACGTTTACGTGCACTGCTCGTGACTGTTTCCGATGTGAAATGACGCGAGGAACACGTTGGAAGCGACAGAATTGCATTGCGAGCAACCGTTGACGAGAAAATCGCGAGCATTCCCAAATCCTGATCTCGTGTTTTTTGACCTCCAGAACCGTGTTTGTGCATTTCTCAAGACTAATTCCGACGTAAAATGACACGAGGAATACGTTGGAAGCGACAGAATTGCGATCCGAGAAACCGTTGACGAGAAAATCGCGAGCATTCCCAAAACCTGAATTCGTGTTTTTTGGACTTCAGAACCGTGTTTGTGCATTTCTCATGACTAATTCCGACGTAAAACGACGCGAGGAACACGTTGGAAGCGACAGAATTGCGATCCGAGAAACCTTTGACGAGAAAATCGCGAGCATTTCCAAATCCCGATCTCGTGTTTTTTGAACTCCAGAACCGTGTTTGTGCATTTCTCATGACTAATTCCGACGTAAAACGACGCGAGGAACACGTTGGAAGCGACAGAATGGCGATCCGAGCAACCGTTGACGAGAAAATCGCGAGCATTCCCAAACCTGATCTCGTGTTTTTTTAAATCCAGAAATGCTTTCGTGCATTTCTCGTTACTATTGTCGACGTAAAATGACGCGAGGAACGCGTCGGAAGCGACAGAATTGCGATCCGAGCAACCGTTGACGAGAATATCGCGAGCATTTCCAAAATCTGATCTCGTGTTTTTTGGACTCGAGAAACGTTTTCGTGCATTTCTCATGACTAATTCCGATGTAAAATGGCGCGAGGAACGCGTCGGAAGCGACAGAATTGCGTTCCGAGCAACCGTAGACGAGAAAATGGCGAGCAATCCCAAATCCTGATCTCGTGTTTTTTGAACTCCAGAACCGTGTTTGTGCATTTCTCAAGACTAATTCCGACGTAAAATGACACGAGGAATACGTTGGAAGCGACTGAATTGCGATCCGAGAAACCGTTGACGAGAAAATCGCGAGCATTCCGAAAACCTGATCTCGTGTTTTTTGGACTCCAGAAACGTTTACGTGCACTGCTCGTGAGTGTTTCCGATGTGAAATGACGCGAGGAACACGTTGGAAGCGACAGAATTGCATTCCGAGCAACCGTTGACGAGAAAATCGCGAGCATTCCCAAATCCTGATCTCGTGTTTTTTGGACTCGAGAAACGTTTTCGTGCATTTCTCATGACTAATTCCGATGTAAAATGGCGCGAGGAACGCGTCGGAAGCGACAGAATTGCGATCCGAGCAACCGTTGATGAGAAAATCGCAAGCATTCCCAAAACCTGAACTCGTGTTTTTTGGACTCCAGAAACGTTTTCGTGCATTTCTCGTGACTAATTCCGACGTAAAATGACACGAGGAATACGTTGGAAGCGACAGAATTGCGTTCCGAGCAACCGTTGACGAGAAAATCGCGAGCATTCCCAAATCCTGATCTCGTGTTTTTTGGACTCCAGAACCGTGTTTGTGCATTTCTCAAGACTAATTCCGACGTAAAGTGGCACGAGGAATACGTTGGAAGCGACAGAATTGCGATCCGAGAAACCTTTGACGAGAAAATCGCGAGCATTTCCAAATCCCGATCTCGTGTTTTTTGAACTCCAGAACCGTGTTTGTGCATTTCTCAAGACTAATTCTGACGTAAAATGACACGAGGAATACGTTGGAAGCGACAGAATTGCGTTCCGAGCAACCGTTGACGAGAAAATCGCGAGCATTCCCAAATCCTGATCTCGTGTTTTTTGAACTCCAGAACCGTGTTTGTGCATTTCTCATGACTAATTCCGATGTAAAATGGCGCGAGGAACGCGTCGGAAGCGACAGAATTGCGATCCGAACAACCGTTGATGAGAAAATCGCAAGCATTCCCAAAACCTGAACTCGTGTTTTTTGGACTCCAGAAACGTTTTCGTGCATTTCTCGTGACTAATTCCGACGTAAAATGACACGAGGAATACGTTGGAAGCGACAGAATTGCGATCCGAGAAACCGTTGACGAGAAAATCGCGAGCAATCCCAAAACCTGAATTCGTGTTTTTTGGAATCCAGAACCGTGTTTGTGCATTTCTCATGACTAATTCCGACGTAAAACGACGCGAGGAACACGTTGGAAGCGACAGAATTGCGATCCGAGAAACCTTTGACGAGAAAATCGCAAGCATTCCCAAAACCTGAACTCGTGTTTTTTGAACTCCAGAACCGTGTTTGTGCATTTCTCGTGACTAATTCCGACGTAAAATGACACGAGGAATACGTTGGAAGCGACAGAATTGCGATCCGAGAAACCGTTGACGAGAAAATCGCGAGCATTCCCAAAACCTGAATTCGTGTTTTTTGGAATCCAGAACCGTGTTTGTGCATTTCTCATGACTAATTCCGACGTAAAACGACGCGAGGAACACGTTGGAAGCGACAGAATTGCGATCCGAGAAACCTTTGACGAGAAAATCGCAAGCATTCCCAAAACCTGAACTCGTGTTTTTTGAACTCCAGAACCGTGTTTGTGCATTTCTCGTGACTAATTCCGACGTAAAATGACACGAGGAATACGTTGGAAGCGACAGAATTGCGATCCGAGAAACCGTTGACGAGAAAATCGCGAGCATTCCCAAAACCTGAATTCGTGTTTTTTGGAATCCAGAACCGTGTTTGTGCATTTCTCATGACTAATTCCGACGTAAAACGACGCGAGGAACACGTTGGAAGCGACAGAATTGCGATCCGAGAAACCTTTGACGAGAAAATCGCAAGCATTCCCAAAACCTGAACTCGTGTTTTTTGAACTCCAGAACCGTGTTTGTGCATTTCTCATGACTAATTCCGATGTAAAATGGCGCGAGGAACGCGTCGGAAGCGACAGAATTGCGATCCGAACAACCGTTGATGAGAAAATCGCAAGCATTCCCAAAACCTGAACTCGTGTTTTTTGGACTCCAGAAACGTTTTCGTGCATTTCTCGTGACTAATTCCGACGTAAAATGACACGAGGAATACGTTGGAAGCGACAGAATTGCGATCCGAGAAACCGTTGACGAGAAAATCGCGAGCATTCCCAAAACCTGAATTCGTGTTTTTTGGAATCCAGAACCGTGTTTGTGCATTTCTCATGACTAATTCCGACGTAAAACGACGCGAGGAACACGTTGGAAGCGACAGAATTGCGATCCGAGAAACCTTTGACGAGAAAATCGCGAGCATTTCCAAATCCCGATCTCGTGTTTTTTGAACTCCAGAACCGTGTTTGTGCATTTCTCATGACTAATTCCGACGTAAAACGACGCGAGGAACACGTTGGAAGCGACAGAATTGCGATCCGAGCAACCGTTGACGAGAAAATCGCGAGCATTCCCAAACCTGATCTCGTGTTTTTTTAAATCCAGAAATGCTTTCGTGCATTTCTCGTTACTATTGTCGACGTAAAATGACGCGAGGAACGCGTCGGAAGCGACAGAATTGCGATCCGAGCAACCGTTGACGAGAATATCGCGAGCATTTCCAAAATCTGATCTCGTGTTTTTTGGACTCGAGAAACGTTTTCGTGCATTTCTCATGACTAATTCCGATGTAAAATGGCGCGAGGAACGCGTCGGAAGCGACAGAATTGCGTTCCGAGCAACCGTTGACGAGAAAATGGCGAGCAATCCCAAATCCTGATCTCGTGTTTTTTGAACTCCAGAACCGTGTTTGTGCATTTCTCAAGACTAATTCCGACGTAAAATGACACGAGGAATACGTTGGAAGCGACTGAATTGCGATCCGAGAAACCGTTGACGAGAAAATCGCGAGCATTCCGAAAACCTGAATTCGTGTTTTTTGGACTCCAGAACCGTGTTTGTGCATTTCTCATGTCTAATTCCGACATAAAACGACGCGAGGAACACGTTGGAAGCGACAGAATTGCGATCCGAGCAACCGTTGACGAGAAAATCGCGAGCATTCCCAAACCTGATCTCGTGTTTTTTTAAATCCAGAAATGCTTTCGTGCATTTCTCGTTACTATTGTCGACGTAAAATGACGCGAGGAACGCGTCGGAAGCGACAGAATTGCGATCCGAGCAACCGTTGACGAGAATATCGCGAGCATTCCCAAAATCTGATCTCGTGTTTTTTGGACTCGAGAAACGTTTTCGTGCATTTCTCATGACTAATTCCGATGTAAAATGGCGCGAGGAACGCGTCGGAAGCGACAGAATTGCGATCCGAGCAACCGTTGACGAGAAAATCGCAAGCATTCCCAAAACCTGAACTCGTGTTTTTTGGACTCCAGAAACGTTTACGTGCTTTTCTCAAGACTAATTCCGACGTAAAATGACACGAGGAATACGTTGGAAGCGACAGAATTGCGATCCGAGAAACCGTTGAGGAGAAAATCGCGAGCATTCCCAAAACCTGATCTCGTGTTTTTTGGACTCCAGAAACGTTTACGTGCACTGCTCGTGACTGTTTCCGATGTGAAATGACGCGAGGAACACGTTGGAAGCGACAGAATTGCATTCCGAGCAACCGTTGACGAGAAAATCGCGAGCATTCCCAAATCCTGATCTCGTGTTTTTTGGACTCGAGAAACGTTTTCGTGCATTTCTCATGACTAATTCCGATGTAAAATGACACGAGGAATACGTTGGAAGCGACAGAATTGCGATCCGAGAAACCGTTGACGAGAAAATCGCGAGCATTCCCAAAACCTGAATTCGTGTTTTTTGGAATCCAGAACCGTGTTTGTGCATTTCTCATGACTAATTCCGACGTAAAACGACGCGAGGAACACGTTGGAAGCGACAGAATTGCGATCCGAGAAACCGTTGACGAGAAAATCGCGAGCATTTCCAAATCCCGATCTCGTGTTTTTTGAACTCCAGAACCGTGTTTGTGCATTTCTCAAGACTAATTCCGACGTAAAATGACACGAGGAATACGTTGGAAGCGACAGAATTGCGATCCGAGAAACCGTTGACGAGAAAATCGCGAGCATTCTCAAAACCTGAATTCGTGTTTTTTGAACTCCAGAACCGTGTTTGTGCATTTCTCATGACTAATTCCGATGTAAAATGGCGCGAGGAACGCGTCGGAAGCGACAGAATTGCGATCCGAACAACCGTTGATGAGAAAATCGCAAGCATTCCCAAAACCTGAACTCGTGTTTTTTGGACTCCAGAAACGTTTTCGTGCATTTCTCGTGACTAATTCCGACGTAAAATGACACGAGGAATACGTTGGAAGCGACAGAATTGCGATCCGAGAAACCGTTGACGAGAAAATCGCGAGCATTCCCAAAACCTGAATTCGTGTTTTTTGGAATCCAGAACCGTGTTTGTGCATTTCTCATGACTAATTCCGACGTAAAACGACGCGAGGAACACGTTGGAAGCGACAGAATTGCGATCCGAGAAACCTTTGACGAGAAAATCGCAAGCATTCCCAAAACCTGAACTCGTGTTTTTTGAACTCCAGAACCGTGTTTGTGCATTTCTCGTGACTAATTCCGACGTAAAATGACACGAGGAATACGTTGGAAGCGACAGAATTGCGATCCGAGAAACCGTTGACGAGAAAATCGCGAGCATTCCCAAAACCTGAATTCGTGTTTTTTGGAATCCAGAACCGTGTTTGTGCATTTCTCATGACTAATTCCGACGTAAAACGACGCGAGGAACACGTTGGAAGCGACAGAATTGCGATCCGAGAAACCTTTGACGAGAAAATCGCAAGCATTCCCAAAACCTGAACTCGTGTTTTTTGAACTCCAGAACCGTGTTTGTGCATTTCTCGTGACTAATTCCGACGTAAAATGACACGAGGAATACGTTGGAAGCGACAGAATTGCGATCCGAGAAACCGTTGACGAGAAAATCGCGAGCATTCCCAAAACCTGAATTCGTGTTTTTTGGAATCCAGAACCGTGTTTGTGCATTTCTCATGACTAATTCCGACGTAAAACGACGCGAGGAACACGTTGGAAGCGACAGAATTGCGATCCGAGAAACCTTTGACGAGAAAATCGCAAGCATTCCCAAAACCTGAACTCGTGTTTTTTGAACTCCAGAACCGTGTTTGTGCATTTCTCATGACTAATTCCGATGTAAAATGGCGCGAGGAACGCGTCGGAAGCGACAGAATTGCGATCCGAACAACCGTTGATGAGAAAATCGCAAGCATTCCCAAAACCTGAACTCGTGTTTTTTGGACTCCAGAAACGTTTTCGTGCATTTCTCGTGACTAATTCCGACGTAAAATGACACGAGGAATACGTTGGAAGCGACAGAATTGCGATCCGAGAAACCGTTGACGAGAAAATCGCGAGCATTCCCAAAACCTGAATTCGTGTTTTTTGGAATCCAGAACCGTGTTTGTGCATTTCTCATGACTAATTCCGACGTAAAACGACGCGAGGAACACGTTGGAAGCGACAGAATTGCGATCCGAGAAACCTTTGACGAGAAAATCGCGAGCATTTCCAAATCCCGATCTCGTGTTTTTTGAACTCCAGAACCGTGTTTGTGCATTTCTCATGACTAATTCCGACGTAAAACGACGCGAGGAACACGTTGGAAGCGACAGAATTGCGATCCGAGCAACCGTTGACGAGAAAATCGCGAGCATTCCCAAACCTGATCTCGTGTTTTTTTAAATCCAGAAATGCTTTCGTGCATTTCTCGTTACTATTGTCGACGTAAAATGACGCGAGGAACGCGTCGGAAGCGACAGAATTGCGATCCGAGCAACCGTTGACGAGAATATCGCGAGCATTTCCAAAATCTGATCTCGTGTTTTTTGGACTCGAGAAACGTTTTCGTGCATTTCTCATGACTAATTCCGATGTAAAATGGCGCGAGGAACGCGTCGGAAGCGACAGAATTGCGTTCCGAGCAACCGTTGACGAGAAAATGGCGAGCAATCCCAAATCCTGATCTCGTGTTTTTTGAACTCCAGAACCGTGTTTGTGCATTTCTCAAGACTAATTCCGACGTAAAATGACACGAGGAATACGTTGGAAGCGACTGAATTGCGATCCGAGAAACCGTTGACGAGAAAATCGCGAGCATTCCGAAAACCTGAATTCGTGTTTTTTGGACTCCAGAACCGTGTTTGTGCATTTCTCATGACTAATTCCGACATAAAACGACGCGAGGAACACGTTGGAAGCGACAGAATTGCGATCCGAGCAACCGTTGACGAGAAAATCGCGAGCATTCCCAAACCTGATCTCGTGTTTTTTTAAATCCAGAAATGCTTTCGTGCATTTCTCGTTACTATTGTCGACGTAAAATGACGCGAGGAACGCGTCGGAAGCGACAGAATTGCGATCCGAGCAACCGTTGACGAGAATATCGCGAGCACAGTATAGACATAACCAGTAGGGTCACTCGGCGAAATAAGTGAAGCCACTTTCAGTAATCTGATGGCTCTGGTTGCCGGTCTGCCGCCAGGGGCGCGCCACTCTAATTCGGACGAGGTGAGGAAGTGGGGTGATGCGGGGCGAGCCATCAAAGTGAGGGCAAGGGTACGAGCGGGGTGATGCGGGGCGAGCCATCAGAGTGAGGGCAAGGGGTCGAGCGGGGTGATGCGGGGCGAGCCATCAGAGTGAGGGCAAGGGGTCGAGCGGGGTGATGCGGGGCGAGCTATCAGAGTGACGGCAAGGGGCCGAGCGGGGCAATGCGGGGCGAGCCATCGGAGTGATGGCAAGGGGTCGAGCGGGGTGATGCGGGGCGTGCCAATAGGATGTCGGCTAGGGGCGAGCGGGGCAGAACGGGGCAGCGGATGTCGGCGTGGGGCGGGCGCGACAGAGCTGGGTAGCGCGGAAGCGGGTTTTTGTATGCCAAGTCAAATCGAGAACTTTGTGGCAGCGGCAAGTCTTTTTACCTATGTAAAAGAACAAGTGCGAATATGCTTGCAAATCACAAGCTACTAACAAATACTATTATTACCCAGGTTCGATTGTCTTTGCAAAATAGAAATTCGTTTATGTTGGGATGTTCGGCGAAAATCGTATTTGCTACCGTCTTGTGATTAGCAAGCAAATTCGAACTCGCTCAAACGATGACTGATGTAGCCCCCTGTTAGTTTACACAAGAAAACAACATATTACAGTTTCATAAAAATTGGTAGGCATGCTGCTGCCAGAAGGTAATCGATTTCGCGCCGCTTTTTCCTCTGTCCTTGCCGCTACGCCGCTATTGTTATCACAGCTGGTGCTGATTTCGTCTCTCTATATATCCTTGATTCCTCTACGTGCGAAAAGAAATAACATCCGTTTATTACCAAATAGCATCAGAATCAGGAATTAGCTTATGCGAAACTTTGTATCATTCGCTATACATATAGAAGTCAGATCGCAGGGAAAGGAAGATAAGATGGCGGCGGCAAGATACGTCTCCCACCATCGCGCCTTAACGCATCACACGTATTTCGCGTACACTTTTACATAGCTGACACACACTCTCTCGCTTTGCTCTCGCTTACCGACGTGACAGACTAACCGCACCACCGGCACCTAGCGGAGAAATCTGAACCATAGCGGGCAGCTCACGGAGCGCAGCCAACTCGGCTTCACCGAGATCAAAGGCGCCGACGCCGAGTGACCCTACTGGTTATGTCTATACTGTGATCGCGAGCATTCCCAAAATCTGATCTCGTGTTTTTTGGACCCGAGAAACGTTTTCGTGCATTTCTCATGACTAATTCCGATGTAAAATGGCGCGAGGAACGCGTCGGAAGCGACAGAATTGCGATCCGAGCAACCGTTGACGAGAAAATCGCAAGCATTCCCAAAACCTGAACTCGTGTTTTTTGGACTCCAGAAACGTTTACGTGCATTTCTCAAGACTAATTCCGACGTAAAATGACACGAGGAATACGTTGGAAGCGACAGAATTGCGATCCGAGAAACCGTTGAGGAGAAAATCGCGAGCATTCCCAAAACCTGATCTCGTGTTTTTTGGACTCCAGAAACGTTTACGTGCACTGCTCGTGACTGTTTCCGATGTGAAATGACGCGAGGAACACGTTGGAAGCGACAGAATTGCATTCCGAGCAACCGTTGACGAGAAAATCGCGAGCATTCCCAAATCCTGATCTCGTGTTTTTTGGACTCGAGAAACGTTTTCGTGCATTTCTCATGACTAATTCCGATGTAAAATGACACGAGGAATACGTTGGAAGCGACAGAATTGCGATCCGAGAAACCGTTGACGAGAAAATCGCGAGCATTCCCAAAACCTGAATTCGTGTTTTTTGGAATCCAGAACCGTGTTTGTGCATTTCTCATGACTAATTCCGACGTAAAACGACGCGAGGAACACGTTGGAAGCGACAGAATTGCGATCCGAGAAACCGTTGACGAGAAAATCGCGAGCATTCCCAAAACCTTAATTCGTGTTTTTTGGAATCCAGAACCGTGTTTGTGCATTTCTCATGACTAATTCCGACGTAAAACGACGCGAGGAACACGTTGGAAGCGACAGAATTGCGATCCGAGAAACCTTTGACGAGAAAATCGCGAGCATTTCCAAATCCCGATCTCGTGTTTTTTGAACTCCAGAACCGTGTTTGTGCATTTCTCAAGACTAATTCCGACGTAAAATGACACGAGGAATACGTTGGAAGCGACAGAATTGCGATCCGAGAAACCGTTGACGAGAAAATCGCGAGCATTCTCAAAACCTGAATTCGTGTTTTTTGGAATCCAGAACCGTGTTTGTGCATTTCTCATGACTAATTCCGACGTGAAACGACGCGAGGAATACGTTGGAAGCGACAGAATTGCGATCCGAGAAACCGTTGACGAGAAAATCGCGAGCATTCCCAAAACCTGATCTCGTGTTTTTTGGACCCCAGAAACGTTTACGTGCACTGCTCGTGACTGTTTCCGATGTGAAATGACGCGAGGAACACGTTGGAAGCGACAGAATTGCATTGCGAGCAACCGTTGACGAGAAAATCGCGAGCATTCCCAAATCCTGATCTCGTGTTTTTTGAACTCCAGAACCGTGTTTGTGCATTTCTCAAGACTAATTCCGACGTAAAATGACACGAGGAATACGTTGGAAGCGACAGAATTGCGATCCGAGAAACCGTTGACGAGAAAATCGCGAGCATTCCCAAAACCTGAATTCGTGTTTTTTGGACTTCAGAACCGTGTTTGTGCATTTCTCATGACTAATTCCGACGTAAAACGACGCGAGGAACACGTTGGAAGCGACAGAATTGCGATCCGAGAAACCTTTGACGAGAAAATCGCGAGCATTTCCAAATCCCGATCTCGTGTTTTTTGAACTCCAGAACCGTGTTTGTGCATTTCTCATGACTAATTCCGACGTAAAACGACGCGAGGAACACGTTGGAAGCGACAGAATTGCGATCCGAGCAACCGTTGACGAGAAAATCGCGAGCATTCCCAAACCTGATCTCGTGTTTTTTTAAATCCAGAAATGCTTTCGTGCATTTCTCGTTACTATTGTCGACGTAAAATGACGCGAGGAACGCGTCGGAAGCGACAGAATTGCGATCCGAGCAACCGTTGACGAGAATATCGCGAGCATTTCCAAAATCTGATCTCGTGTTTTTTGGACTCGAGAAACGTTTTCGTGCATTTCTCATGACTAATTCCGATGTAAAATGGCGCGAGGAACGCGTCGGAAGCGACAGAATTGCGTTCCGAGCAACCGTTGACGAGAAAATGGCGAGCAATCCCAAATCCTGATCTCGTGTTTTTTGAACTCCAGAACCGTGTTTGTGCATTTCTCAAGACTAATTCCGACGTAAAATGACACGAGGAATACGTTGGAAGCGACTGAATTGCGATCCGAGAAACCGTTGACGAGAAAATCGCGAGCATTCCGAAAACCTGATCTCGTGTTTTTTGGACTCCAGAAACGTTTACGTGCACTGCTCGTGACTGTTTCCGATGTGAAATGACGCGAGGAACACGTTGGAAGCGACAGAATTGCATTCCGAGCAACCGTTGACGAGAAAATCGCGAGCATTCCCAAATCCTGATCTCGTGTTTTTTGGACTCGAGAAACGTTTTCGTGCATTTCTCATGACTAATTCCGATGTAAAATGGCGCGAGGAACGCGTCGGAAGCGACAGAATTGCGATCCGAGCAACCGTTGATGAGAAAATCGCAAGCATTCCCAAAACCTGAACTCGTGTTTTTTGGACTCCAGAAACGTTTTCGTGCATTTCTCGTGACTAATTCCGACGTAAAATGACACGAGGAATACGTTGGAAGCGACAGAATTGCGTTCCGAGCAACCGTTGACGAGAAAATCGCGAGCATTCCCAAATCCTGATCTCGTGTTTTTTGGACTCCAGAACCGTGTTTGTGCATTTCTCAAGACTAATTCCGACGTAAAGTGGCACGAGGAATACGTTGGAAGCGACAGAATTGCGATCCGAGAAACCTTTGACGAGAAAATCGCGAGCATTTCCAAATCCCGATCTCGTGTTTTTTGAACTCCAGAACCGTGTTTGTGCATTTCTCAAGACTAATTCTGACGTAAAATGACACGAGGAATACGTTGGAAGCGACAGAATTGCGTTCCGAGCAACCGTTGACGAGAAAATCGCGAGCATTCCCAAATCCTGATCTCGTGTTTTTTGAACTCCAGAACCGTGTTTGTGCATTTCTCATGACTAATTCCGATGTAAAATGGCGCGAGGAACGCGTCGGAAGCGACAGAATTGCGATCCGAACAACCGTTGATGAGAAAATCGCAAGCATTCCCAAAACCTGAACTCGTGTTTTTTGGACTCCAGAAACGTTTTCGTGCATTTCTCGTGACTAATTCCGACGTAAAATGACACGAGGAATACGTTGGAAGCGACAGAATTGCGATCCGAGAAACCGTTGACGAGAAAATCGCGAGCATTCCCAAAACCTGAATTCGTGTTTTTTGGAATCCAGAACCGTGTTTGTGCATTTCTCATGACTAATTCCGACGTAAAACGACGCGAGGAACACGTTGGAAGCGACAGAATTGCGATCCGAGAAACCTTTGACGAGAAAATCGCAAGCATTCCCAAAACCTGAACTCGTGTTTTTTGAACTCCAGAACCGTGTTTGTGCATTTCTCGTGACTAATTCCGACGTAAAATGACACGAGGAATACGTTGGAAGCGACAGAATTGCGATCCGAGAAACCGTTGACGAGAAAATCGCGAGCATTCCCAAAACCTGAATTCGTGTTTTTTGGAATCCAGAACCGTGTTTGTGCATTTCTCATGACTAATTCCGACGTAAAACGACGCGAGGAACACGTTGGAAGCGACAGAATTGCGATCCGAGAAACCTTTGACGAGAAAATCGCAAGCATTCCCAAAACCTGAACTCGTGTTTTTTGAACTCCAGAACCGTGTTTGTGCATTTCTCGTGACTAATTCCGACGTAAAATGACACGAGGAATACGTTGGAAGCGACAGAATTGCGATCCGAGAAACCGTTGACGAGAAAATCGCGAGCATTCCCAAAACCTGAATTCGTGTTTTTTGAACTCCAAAACCGTGTTTGTGCATTTCTCATGACTAATTCCGATGTAAAATGGCGCGAGGAACGCGTCGGAAGCGACAGAATTGCGATCCGAACAACCGTTGATGAGAAAATCGCAAGCATTCCCAAAACCTGAACTCGTGTTTTTTGGACTCCAGAAACGTTTTCGTGCATTTCTCGTGACTAATTCCGACGTAAAATGACACGAGGAATACGTTGGAAGCGACAGAATTGCGATCCGAGAAACCGTTGACGAGAAAATCGCGAGCATTCCCAAAACCTGAATTCGTGTTTTTTGGAATCCAGAACCGTGTTTGTGCATTTCTCATGACTAATTCCGACGTAAAACGACGCGAGGAACACGTTGGAAGCGACAGAATTGCGATCCGAGAAACCTTTGACGAGAAAATCGCGAGCATTTCCAAATCCCGATCTCGTGTTTTTTGAACTCCAGAACCGTGTTTGTGCATTTCTCATGACTAATTCCGACGTAAAACGACGCGAGGAACACGTTGGAAGCGACAGAATTGCGATCCGAGCAACCGTTGACGAGAAAATCGCGAGCATTCCCAAACCTGATCTCGTGTTTTTTTAAATCCAGAAATGCTTTCGTGCATTTCTCGTTACTATTGTCGACGTAAAATGACGCGAGGAACGCGTCGGAAGCGACAGAATTGCGATCCGAGCAACCGTTGACGAGAATATCGCGAGCATTTCCAAAATCTGATCTCGTGTTTTTTGGACTCGAGAAACGTTTTCGTGCATTTCTCATGACTAATTCCGATGTAAAATGGCGCGAGGAACGCGTCGGAAGCGACAGAATTGCGTTCCGAGCAACCGTTGACGAGAAAATGGCGAGCAATCCCAAATCCTGATCTCGTGTTTTTTGAACTCCAGAACCGTGTTTGTGCATTTCTCAAGACTAATTCCGACGTAAAATGACACGAGGAATACGTTGGAAGCGACTGAATTGCGATCCGAGAAACCGTTGACGAGAAAATCGCGAGCATTCCGAAAACCTGAATTCGTGTTTTTTGGACTCCAGAACCGTGTTTGTGCATTTCTCATGACTAATTCCGACGTAAAACGACGCGAGGAACACGTTGGAAGCGACAGAATTGCGATCCGAGCAACCGTTGACGAGAAAATCGCGAGCATTCCCAAACCTGATCTCGTGTTTTTTTAAATCCAGAAATGCTTTCGTGCATTTCTCGTTACTATTGTCGACGTAAAATGACGCGAGGAACGCGTCGGAAGCGACAGAATTGCGATCCGAGCAACCGTTGACGAGAATATCGCGAGCATTCCCAAAATCTGATCTCGTGTTTTTTGGACCCGAGAAACGTTTTCGTGCATTTCTCATGACTAATTCCGATGTAAAATGGCGCGAGGAACGCGTCGGAAGCGACAGAATTGCGATCCGAGCAACCGTTGACGAGAAAATCGCAAGCATTCCCAAAACCTGAACTCGTGTTTTTTGGACTCCAGAAACGTTTACGTGCATTTCTCAAGACTAATTCCGACGTAAAATGACACGAGGAATACGTTGGAAGCGACAGAATTGCGATCCGAGAAACCGTTGAGGAGAAAATCGCGAGCATTCCCAAAACCTGATCTCGTGTTTTTTGGACTCCAGAAACGTTTACGTGCACTGCTCGTGACTGTTTCCGATGTGAAATGACGCGAGGAACACGTTGGAAGCGACAGAATTGCATTCCGAGCAACCGTTGACGAGAAAATCGCGAGCATTCCCAAATCCTGATCTCGTGTTTTTTGGACTCGAGAAACGTTTTCGTGCATTTCTCATGACTAATTCCGATGTAAAATGGCGCGAGGAACGCGTTGGAAGCGACAGAATTGCGATCCGAGAAACCGTTGACGAGAAAATCGCGAGCATTCCCAAAACCTGAATTCGTGTTTTTTGGAATCCAGAACCGTGTTTGTGCATTTCTCATGACTAATTCCGACGTAAAACGACGCGAGGAACACGTTGGAAGCGACAGAATTGCGATCCGAGAAACCGTTGACGAGAAAATCGCGAGCATTCCCAAAACCTGAATTCGTGTTTTTTGGAATCCAGAACCGTGGGTGTGCATTTCTCATGACTAATTCCGACGTAAAACGACGCGAGGAACACGTTGGAAGCGACAGAATTGCGATCCGAGAAACCTTTGACGAGAAAATCGCGAGCATTTCCAAATCCCGATCTCGTGTTTTTTGAACTCCAGAACCGTGTTTGTGCATTTCTCAAGACTAATTCCGACGTAAAATGACACGAGGAATACGTTGGAAGCGACAGAATTGCGATCCGAGAAACCGTTGACGAGAAAATCGCGAGCATTCTCAAAACCTGAATTCGTGTTTTTTGGAATCCAGAACCGTGTTTGTGCATTTCTCATGACTAATTCCGACGTGAAACGACGCGAGGAATACGTTGGAAGCGACAGAATTGCGATCCGAGAAACCGTTGACGAGAAAATCGCGAGCATTCCCAAAACCTGATCTCGTGTTTTTTGGACCCCAGAAACGTTTACGTGCACTGCTCGTGACTGTTTCCGATGTGAAATGACGCGAGGAACACGTTGGAAGCGACAGAATTGCATTGCGAGCAACCGTTGACGAGAAAATCGCGAGCATTTCCAAATCCCGATCTCGTGTTTTTTGAACTCCAGAACCGTGTTTGTGCATTTCTCAAGACTAATTCCGACGTAAAATGACACGAGGAATACGTTGAAAGCGACAGAATTGCGTTCCGAGCAACCGTTGACGAGAAAATCGCGAGCATTCCCAAATCCTGATCTCGTGTTTTTTGGACCCCAGAACCGTGTCTGTGCATTTCTCAAGACTAATTCCGACGTAAAATGGCACGAGGAATACGTTGGAAGCGACAGAATTGCGATCCGAGAAACCCTTGACGAGAAAATCGCGAGCATTCCCAAAACCTGAATTCGTGTTTTTTGGACTCCAGAAACGTTTTCGTGCACTGCTCGTGACTGTTTCCGATGTGAAATGACGCGAGGAACACGTTGGAAGCGACAGAATTGCGATCCGAGAAACCGTTGACGAGAAAATCGCGAGCATTCCCAAAACCTGAATTCGTGTTTTTTGGAATCCAGAACCGTGTTTGTGCATTTCTCATGACTAATTCCGACGTAAAACGACGCGAGGAACACGTTGGAAGCGACAGAATTGCGATCCGAGAAACCGTTGACGAGAAAATCGCGAGCATTCCCAAAACCTGAATTCGTGTTTTTTGGAATCCAGAACCGTGGGTGTGCATTTCTCATGACTAATTCCGACGTAAAACGACGCGAGGAACACGTTGGAAGCGACAGAATTGCGATCCGAGAAACCTTTGACGAGAAAATCGCGAGCATTTCCAAATCCCGATCTCGTGTTTTTTGAACTCCAGAACCGTGTTTGTGCATTTCTCAAGACTAATTCCGACGTAAAATGACACGAGGAATACGTTGAAAGCGACAGAATTGCGTTCCGAGCAACCGTTGACGAGAAAATCGCGAGCATTCCCAAATCCTGATCTCGTGTTTTTTGGACCCCAGAACCGTGTCTGTGCATTTCTCAAGACTAATTCCGACGTAAAATGGCACGAGGAATACGTTGGAAGCGACAGAATTGCGATCCGAGAAACCCTTGACGAGAAAATCGCGAGCATTCCCAAAACCTGAATTCGTGTTTTTTGGACTCCAGAAACGTTTTCGTGCACTGCTCGTGACTGTTTCCGATGTGAAATGACGCGAGGAACACGTTGGAAGCGACAGAATTGCGATCCGAGAAACCGTTGACGAGAAAATCGCGAGCATTCCCAAAACCTGAATTCGTGTTTTTTGGAATCCAGAACCGTGTTTGTGCATTTCTCATGACTAATTCCGACGTAAAACGACGCGAGGAACACGTTGGAAGCGACAGAATTGCGATCCGAGAAACCGTTGACGAGAAAATCGCGAGCATTCCCAAAACCTGAATTCGTGTTTTTTGGAATCCAGAACCGTGGGTGTGCATTTCTCATGACTAATTCCGACGTAAAACGACGCGAGGAACACGTTGGAAGCGACAGAATTGCGATCCGAGAAACCTTTGACGAGAAAATCGCGAGCATTTCCAAATCCCGATCTCGTGTTTTTTGAACTCCAGAACCGTGTTTGTGCATTTCTCAAGACTAATTCCGACGTAAAATGACACGAGGAATACGTTGGAAGCGACAGAATTGCGATCCGAGAAACCGTTGACGAGAAAATCGCGAGCATTCTCAAAACCTGAATTCGTGTTTTTTGGAATCCAGAACCGTGTTTGTGCATTTCTCATGACTAATTCCGACGTGAAACGACGCGAGGAATACGTTGGAAGCGACAGAATTGCGATCCGAGAAACCGTTGACGAGAAAATCGCGAGCATTCCCAAAACCTGATCTCGTGTTTTTTGGACCCCAGAAACGTTTACGTGCACTGCTCGTGACTGTTTCCGATGTGAAATGACGCGAGGAACACGTTGGAAGCGACAGAATTGCATTGCGAGCAACCGTTGACGAGAAAATCGCGAGCATTCCCAAATCCTGATCTCGTGTTTTTTGAACTCCAGAACCGTGTTTGTGCATTTCTCAAGACTAATTCCGACGTAAAATGACACGAGGAATACGTTGGAAGCGACAGAATTGCGATCCGAGAAACCGTTGACGAGAAAATCGCGAGCATTCCCAAAACCTGAATTCGTGTTTTTTGGACTTCAGAACCGTGTTTGTGCATTTCTCATGACTAATTCCGACGTAAAACGACGCGAGGAACACGTTGGAAGCGACAGAATTGCGATCCGAGAAACCTTTGACGAGAAAATCGCGAGCATTTCCAAATCCCGATCTCGTGTTTTTTGAACTCCAGAACCGTGTTTGTGCATTTCTCAAGACTAATTCCGACGTAAAATGACACGAGGAATACGTTGAAAGCGACAGAATTGCGTTCCGAGCAACCGTTGACGAGAAAATCGCGAGCATTCCCAAATCCTGATCTCGTGTTTTTTGGACCCCAGAACCGTGTCTGTGCATTTCTCAAGACTAATTCCGACGTAAAATGGCACGAGGAATACGTTGGAAGCGACAGAATTGCGATCCGAGAAACCCTTGACGAGAAAATCGCGAGCATTCCCAAAACCTGAATTCGTGTTTTTTGGACTCCAGAAACGTTTACGTGCACTGCTCGTGACTGTTTCCGATGTGAAATGACGCGAGGAACACGTTGGAAGCGACAGAATTGCGATCCGAGAAACCTTTGACGAGAAAATCGCGAGCATTTCCAAATCCCGATCTCGTGTTTTTTGAACTCCAGAACCGTGTTTGTGCATTTCTCAAGACTAATTCCGACGTAAAATGACACGAGGAATACGTTGGAAGCGACAGAATTGCGTTCCGAGCAACCGTTGACGAGAAAATCGCGAGCATTTCCAAATCCCGATCTCGTGTTTTTTGAACTCCAGAACCGTGTTTGTGCATTTCTCACGACTAATTCCGACGTAAAATGACACGAGGAATACGTTGGAAGCGACAGAATTGCGATCCGAGCAACCGTTGACGAGAAAATCGCGAGCATTCCCAAAACCTCAATTCGTGTTTTTTGGACTCCAGAAACGTTTACGTGCACTGCTCGTGACTGTTTCCGATGTGAAATGACGCGAGGAACACGTTGGAAGCGACAGAATTGCGATCCGAGAAACCTTTGACGAGAAAATCGCGAGCATTTCCAAATCCCGATCTCGTGTTTTTTGAACTCCAGAACCGTGTTTGTGCATTTCTCAAGACTAATTCCGACGTAAAATGACACGAGGAATACGTTGAAAGCGACAGAATTGCGTTCCGAGCAACCGTTGACGAGAAAATCGCGAGCATTCCCAAATCCTGATCTCGTGTTTTTTGGACTCCAGAACCGTGTTTGTGCATTTCTCAAGACTAATTCCGACGTAAAATGGCACGAGGAATACGTTGGAAGCGACAGAATTGCGATCCGAGAAACCGTTGACGAGAAAATCGCAAGCATTCCCAAAACCTGAACTCGTGTTTTTTGGACTCCAGAAACGTTTTCGTGCATTTCTCAAGACTAATTCCGACGTAAAATGACGCGAGGAACACGTTGGAAGCGACAGAATTGCGTTCCGAGCAACCGTTGACGAGAAAATGGCGAGCAATCCCAAATCCTGATCTCGTGTTTTTTGAACTCCAGAACCGTGTTTGTGCATTTCTCAAGACTAATTCCGACGTAAAATGACACGAGGAATACGTTGGAAGCGACTGAATTGCGATCCGAGAAACCGTTGACGAGAAAATCGCGAGCATTCCGAAAACCTGAATTCGTGTTTTTTGGACTCCAGAACCGTGTTTGTGCATTTCTCATGACTAATTCCGACGTAAAACGACGCGAGGAACACGTTGGAAGCGACAGAATTGCGATCCGAGCAACCGTTGACGAGAAAATCGCGAGCATTCCCAAACCTGATCTCGTGTTTTTTTAAATCCAGAAATGCTTTCGTGCATTTCTCGTTACTATTGTCGACGTAAAATGACGCGAGGAACGCGTCGGAAGCGACAGAATTGCGATCCGAGCAACCGTTGACGAGAATATCGCGAGCATTCCCAAAATCTGATCTCGTGTTTTTTGGACTCGAGAAACGTTTTCGTGCATTTCTCATGACTAATTCCGATGTAAAATGGCGCGAGGAACGCGTCGGAAGCGACAGAATTGCGTTCCGAGCAACCGTTGACGAGAAAATGGCGAGCAATCCCAAATCCTGATCTCGTGTTTTTTGAACTCCAGAACCGTGTTTGTGCATTTCTCAAGACTAATTCCGACGTAAAATGACACGAGGAATACGTTGGAAGCGACTGAATTGCGATCCGAGAAACCGTTGACGAGAAAATCGCGAGCATTCCGAAAACCTGATCTCGTGTTTTTTGGACTCCAGAAACGTTTACGTGCACTGCTCGTGACTGTTTCCGATGTGAAATGACGCGAGGAACACGTTGGAAGCGACAGAATTGCATTCCGAGCAACCGTTGACGAGAAAATCGCGAGCATTCCCAAATCCTGATCTCGTGTTTTTTGGACTCGAGAAACGTTTTCGTGCATTTCTCATGACTAATTCCGATGTAAAATGGCGCGAGGAACGCGTCGGAAGCGACAGAATTGCGACCCGAGCAACCGTTGATGAGAAAATCGCAAGCATTCCCAAAACCTGAACTCGTGTTTTTTGGACTCCAGAAACGTTTTCGTGCATTTCTCGTGACTAATTCCGACGTAAAATGACACGAGGAATACGTTGGAAGCGACAGAATTGCGTTCCGAGCAACCGTTGACGAGAAAATCGCGAGCATTCCCAAATCCTGATCTCGTGTTTTTTGGACTCCAGAACCGTGTTTGTGCATTTCTCAAGACTAATTCCGACGTAAAGTGGCACGAGGAATACGTTGGAAGCGACAGAATTGCGATCCGAGAAACCTTTGACGAGAAAATCGGGAGCATTTCCAAATCCCGATCTCGTGTTTTTTGAACTCCAGAACCGTGTTTGTGCATTTCTCAAGACTAATTCTGACGTAAAATGACACGAGGAATACGTTGGAAGCGACAGAATTGCGTTCCGAGCAACCGTTGACGAGAAAATCGCGAGCATTCCCAAATCCTGATCTCGTGTTTTTTGAACTCCAGAACCGTGTTTGTGCATTTCTCAAGACTAATTCCGAAGTAAAATGGCACGAGGAATACGTTGGAAGCGACAGAATTGCGATCCGAGAAACCGTTGACGAGAAAATCGCGAGCATTCCCAAAACCTGAATTCGTGTTTTTTGGAATCCAGAACCGTGTTTGTGCATTTCTCATGACTAATTCCGACGTAAAACGACGCGAGGAACACGTTGGAAGCGACAGAATTGCGATCCGAGAAACCTTTGACGAGAAAATCGCGAGCATTTCCAAATCCCGATCTCGTGTTTTTTGAACTCCAGAACCGTGTTTGTGCATTTCTCAAGACTAATTCCGACGTAAAATGACACGAGGAATACGTTGGAAGCGACAGAATTGCGATCCGAGAAACCGTTGACGAGAAAATCGCGAGCATTCCCAAAACCTGATCTCGTGTTTTTTGGACTCCAGAAACGTTTACGTGCACTGCTCGTGACTGTTTCCGATGTGAAATGACGCGAGGAACACGTTGGAAGCGACAGAATTGCATTCCGAGCAACCGTTGACGAGAAAATCGCGAGTATTCCCAAATCCTGATCTCGTGTTTTTTGGACTCGAGAAACGTTTTCGTGCATTTCTCATGACTAATTCCGATGTAAAATGGCGCGAGGAACGCGTCGGAAGCGACAGAATTGCGATCCGAGCAACCGTTGATGAGAAAATCGCAAGCATTCCCAAAACCTGAACTCGTGTTTTTTGGACTCCAGAAACGTTTTCGTGCATTTCTCGTGACTAATTCCGACGTAAAATGACACGAGGAATACGTTGGAAGCGACAGAATTGCGTTCCGAGCAACCGTTGACGAGAAAATCGCGAGCATTCCCAAATCCTGATCTCGTGTTTTTTGGACTCCAGAACCGTGTTTGTGCATTTCTCAAGACTAATTCCGACGTAAAGTGGCACGAGGAATACGTTGGAAGCGACAGAATTGCGATCCGAGAAACCTTTGACGAGAAAATCGCGAGCATTTCCAAATCCCGATCTCGTGTTTTTTGAAATCCAGAACCGTGTTTGTGCATTTCTCAAGACTAATTCTGACGTAAAATGACACGAGGAATACGTTGGAAGCGACAGAATTGCGTTCCGAGCAACCGTTGACGAGAAAATCGCGAGCATTCCCAAATCCTGATCTCGTGTTTTTTGAACTCCAGAACCGTGTTTGTGCATTTCTCAAGACTAATTCCGACGTAAAGTGGCACGAGGAATACGTTGGAAGCGACAGAATTGCGATCCGAGAAACCTTTGACGAGAAAATCGCGAGCATTTCCAAATCCCGATCTCGTGTTTTTTGAACTCCAGAACCGTGTTTGTGCATTTCTCAAGACTAATTCTGACGTAAAATTACACGAGGAATACGTTGGAAGCGACAGAATTGCGTTCCGAGCAACCGTTGACGAGAAAATCGCGAGCATTCCCAAATCCTGATCTCGTGTTTTTTGAACTCCAGAACCGTGTTTGTGCATTTCTCAAGACTAATTCCGACGTAAAATGGCACGAGGAATACGTTGGAAGCGACAGAATTGCGATCCGAGAAACCGTTGACGAGAAAATCGCGAGCATTCCCAAAACGTGAATTCGTGTTTTTTGGAATCCAGAACCATGTTTGTGCATTTCTCATGACTAATTCCGACGTAAAACGACGCGAGGAACACGTTGGAAGCGACAGAATTGCGATCCGAGAAACCTTTGACGAAAAAATCGCGAGCATTTCCAAATCCCGATCTCGTGTTTTTTGAACTCCAGAACCGTGTTTGTGCATTTCTCAAGACTAATTCCGACGTAAAATGACACGAGGAATACGTTGGAAGCGACAGAATTGCGATCCGAGCAACCGTTGATGAGAAAATCGCAAGCATTCCCAAAACCTGAACTCGTGTTTTTTGGACTCCAGAAACGTTTTCGTGCATTTCTCGTGACTAATTCCGACGTAAAATGACACGAGGAATACGTTGGAAGCGACAGAATTGCGTTCCGAGCAACCGTTGACGAGAAAATCGCGAGCATTCCCAAAACCTGAACTCGTGTTTTTTGGACTCCAGAAACGTTTTCGTGCATTTCTCGTGACTAATTCCGACGTAAAATGACACGAGGAATACGTTGGAAGCGACAGAATTGCGTTCCGAGCAACCGTTGACGAGAAAATCGCGAGCATTTCCAAAATCTGATCTCGTGTTTTTTGGACTCGAGAAACGTTTTCGTGCATTTCTCATGACTAATTCCGATGTAAAATGGCGCGAGGAACGCGTCGGAAGCGACAGAATTGCGATCCGAGCAACCGTTGATGAGAAAATCGCAAGCATTCCCAAAATCTGATCTCGTGTTTTTTGGACTCGAGAAACGTTTTCGTGCATTTCTCATGACTAATTCCGATGTAAAATGGCGCGAGGAACGCGTCGGAAGCGACAGAATTGCGATCCGAGCAACCGTTGATGAGAAAATCGCAAGCATTCCCAAAACCTGAACTCGTGTTTTTTGGACTCCAGAAACGTTTTCGTGCATTTCTCGTGACTAATTCCGACGTAAAATGACACGAGGAATACGTTGGAAGCGACAGAATTGCGTTCCGAGCAACCGTTGACGAGAAAATCGCGAGCATTCCCAAATCCTGATCTCGTGTTTTTTGGACTCCAGAACCGTGTTTGTGCATTTCTCAAGACTAATTCCGACGTAAAGTGGCACGAGGAATACGTTGGAAGCGACTGAATTGCGATCCGAGAAACCGTTGACGAGAAAATCGCGAGCATTCCGAAAACCTGATCTCGTGTTTTTTGGACTCCAGAAACGTTTACGTGCACTGCTCGTGACTGTTTCCGATGTGAAATGACGCGAGGAACACGTTGGAAGCGACAGAATTGCATTCCGAGCAACCGTTGACGAGAAAATCGCGAGCATTTCCAAAATCTGATCTCGTGTTTTTTGGACTCGAGAAACGTTTTCGTGCATTTCTCATGACTAATTCCGATGTAAAATGGCGCGAGGAACGCGTCGGAAGCGACAGAATTGCGTTCCGAGCAACCGTTGACGAGAAAATGGCGAGCAATCCCAAATCCTGATCTCGTGTTTTTTGAACTCCAGAACCGTGTTTGTGCATTTCTCAAGACTAATTCCGACGTAAAATGACACGAGGAACGCGTCGGAAGCGACGGAATTGCGATCCGAACAACCGTTGATGAGAAAATCGCGAGCATTCCGAAAACCTGATCTCGTGTTTTTTGGACTCCAGAACCGTGTTTGTGCATTTCTCAAGACTAATTCCGACGTAAAATGACACGAGGAATACGTTGGAAGCGACAGAATTGCGATCCGAGCAACCGTTGACGAGAAAATCGCGAGCATTACCAAAACCTGATCTCATGTTTTTGGAAATCCAGAAATGCTTGCGTGCATTTCTCATGACTATTTCCGACGTAAAATGACACGAGGAACGCGTTGGATGCGACAGAATTGCGATACGAGAAACCGTTGACGAGAAAATCGCGAGCATTCCCAAACCTGATCTCGTGTTTTTTTAAATCCAGAAATGCTTTCGTGCATTTCTCGTTACTATTGCCGACGTAAAATGACGCGAGGAACGTGTCGGAAGCGACAGAATTGCGATCCGAGCAACCGTTGACGAGAAAATCGCAAGCATTCCCAAAACCTGAACTCGTGTTTTTTGGACTCCAGAAACGTTTACGTGCATTTCTCAAGACTAATTCCGACGTAAAATGACACGAGGAATACGTTGGAAGCGACAGAATTGCGATCCGAGAAACCGTTGACGAGAAAATCGCGAGCATTCCCAAAACCTGAATTCGTGTTTTTTGAACTCCAGAACCGTGTTTGTGCATTTCTCAAGACTAATTCCGACGTAAAATGACACGAGGAATACGTTGGAAGCGACAGAATTGCGATACGAGAAACCGTTGACGAGAAAATCGCGAGCATTCCCAAACCTGATCTCGTGTTTTTTTAAATCCAGAAATGCTTTCGTGCATTTCTCGTTACTATTGCCGACGTAAAATGACGCGAGGAACGCGTCGGAAGCGACAGAATTGCGATCCGAGCAACCGTTGATGAGAAAATCGCAAGCATTCCCAAAACCTGAACTCGTGTTTTTTGGACTCCAGAAACGTTTTCGTGCATTTCTCGTGACTAATTCCGACGTAAAATGACACGAGGAATACGTTGGAAGCGACAGAATTGCGTTCCGAGCAACCGTTGACGAGAAAATCGCGAGCATTCCCAAATCCTGATCTCGTGTTTTTTGGACTCCAGAACCGTGTTTGTGCATTTCTCAAGACTAATTCCGACGTAAAGTGGCACGAGGAATACGTTGGAAGCGACAGAATTGCGATCCGAGAAACCTTTGACGAGAAAATCGCGAGCATTTCCAAATCCCGATCTCGTGTTTTTTGAACTCCAGAACCGTGTTTGTGCATTTCTCAAGACTAATTCTGACGTAAAATTACACGAGGAATACGTTGGAAGCGACAGAATTGCGTTCCGAGCAACCGTTGACGAGAAAATCGCGAGCATTCCCAAATCCTGATCTCGTGTTTTTTGAACTCCAGAACCGTGTTTGTGCATTTCTCAAGACTAATTCCGACGTAAAATGGCACGAGGAATACGTTGGAAGCGACAGAATTGCGATCCGAGAAACCATTGACGAGAAAATCGCGAGCATTCCCAAAACGTGAATTCGTGTTTTTTGGAATCCAGAACCATGTTTGTGCATTTCTCATGACTAATTCCGACGTAAAACGACGCGAGGAACACGTTGGAAGCGACAGAATTGCGATCCGAGAAACCTTTGACGAAAAAATCGCGAGCATTTCCAAATCCCGATCTCGTGTTTTTTGAACTCCAGAACCGTGTTTGTGCATTTCTCAAGACTAATTCCGACGTAAAATGACACGAGGAATACGTTGGAAGCGACAGAATTGCGATCCGAGAAACCGTTGACGAGAAAATCGCGAGCATTCCCAAAACCTGATCTCGTGTTTTTTGGACTCCAGAAACGTTTTCGTGCATTTCTCGTGACTAATTCCGACGTAAAATGACACGAGGAATACGTTGGAAGCGACAGAATTGCGTTCCGAGCAACCGTTGACGAGAAAATCGCGAGCATTCCCAAATCCTGATCTCGTGTTTTTTGGACTCCAGAACCGTGTTTGTGCATTTCTCAAGACTAATTCCGACGTAAAGTGGCACGAGGAATACGTTGGAAGCGACAGAATTGCGATCCGAGAAACCTTTGACGAGAAAATCGCGAGCATTTCCAAATCCCGATCTCGTGTTTTTTGAACTCCAGAACCGTGTTTGTGCATTTCTCAAGACTAATTCTGACGTAAAATTACACGAGGAATACGTTGGAAGCGACAGAATTGCGTTCCGAGCAACCGTTGACGAGAAAATCGCGAGCATTCCCAAATCCTGATCTCGTGTTTTTTGAACTCCAGAACCGTGTTTGTGCATTTCTCAAGACTAATTCCGACGTAAAATGGCACGAGGAATACGTTGGAAGCGACAGAATTGCGATCCGAGAAACCGTTGACGAGAAAATCGCGAGCATTCCCAAAACGTGAATTCGTGTTTTTTGGAATCCAGAACCATGTTTGTGCATTTCTCATGACTAATTCCGACGTAAAACGACGCGAGGAACACGTTGGAAGCGACAGAATTGCGATCCGAGAAACCTTTGACGAAAAAATCGCGAGCATTTCCAAATCCCGATCTCGTGTTTTTTGAACTCCAGAACCGTGTTTGTGCATTTCTCAAGACTAATTCCGACGTAAAATGACACGAGGAATACGTTGGAAGCGACAGAATTGCGATCCGAGAAACCGTTGACGAGAAAATCGCGAGCATTCCCAAAACCTGATCTCGTGTTTTTTGGACTCCAGAAACGTTTACGTGCACTGCTCGTGACTGTTTCCAATGTGAAATGACGCGAGGAACACGTTGGAAGCGACAGAATTGCATTGCGAGCAACCGTTGACGAGAAAATCGCGAGCATTCCCAAATCCTGATCTCGTGTTTTTTGGACTCCAGAACCGTGTTTGTGCATTTCTCAAGACTAATTCCGACGTAAAGTGGCACGAGGAATACGTTGGAAGCGACTGAATTGCGATCCGAGAAACCGTTGACGAGAAAATCGCGAGCATTCCGAAAACCTGATCTCGTGTTTTTTGGACTCCAGAAACGTTTACGTGCACTGCTCGTGACTGTTTCCGATGTGAAATGACGCGAGGAACACGTTGGAAGCGACAGAATTGCATTCCGAGCAACCGTTGACGAGAAAATCGCGAGCATTTCCAAAATCTGATCTCGTGTTTTTTGGACTCGAGAAACGTTTTCGTGCATTTCTCATGACTAATTCCGATGTAAAATGGCGCGAGGAACGCGTCGGAAGCGACAGAATTGCGTTCCGAGCAACCGTTGACGAGAAAATGGCGAGCAATCCCAAATCCTGATCTCGTGTTTTTTGAACTCCAGAACCGTGTTTGTGCATTTCTCAAGACTAATTCCGACGTAAAATGACACGAGGAACGCGTCGGAAGCGACGGAATTGCGATCCGAACAACCGTTGATGAGAAAATCGCGAGCATTCCGAAAACCTGATCTCGTGTTTTTTGGACTCCAGAACCGTGTTTGTGCATTTCTCAAGACTAATTCCGACGTAAAATGACACGAGGAATACGTTGGAAGCGACAGAATTGCGATCCGAGCAACCGTTGACGAGAAAATCGCGAGCATTACCAAAACCTGATCTCATGTTTTTGGAAATCCAGAAATGCTTGCGTGCATTTCTCATGACTATTTCCGACGTAAAATGACACGAGGAACGCGTTGGATGCGACAGAATTGCGATACGAGAAACCGTTGACGAGAAAATCGCGAGCATTCCCAAACCTGATCTCGTGTTTTTTTAAATCCAGAAATGCTTTCGTGCATTTCTCGTTACTATTGCCGACGTAAAATGACGCGAGGAACGTGTCGGAAGCGACAGAATTGCGATCCGAGCAACCGTTGACGAGAAAATCGCAAGCATTCCCAAAACCTGAACTCGTGTTTTTTGGACTCCAGAAACGTTTACGTGCATTTCTCAAGACTAATTCCGACGTAAAATGACACGAGGAATACGTTGGAAGCGACAGAATTGCGATCCGAGAAACCGTTGACGAGAAAATCGCGAGCATTCCCAAAACCTGAATTCGTGTTTTTTGAACTCCAGAACCGTGTTTGTGCATTTCTCAAGACTAATTCCGACGTAAAATGACACGAGGAATACGTTGGAAGCGACAGAATTGCGATACGAGAAACCGTTGACGAGAAAATCGCGAGCATTCCCAAACCTGATCTCGTGTTTTTTTAAATCCAGAAATGCTTTCGTGCATTTCTCGTTACTATTGCCGACGTAAAATGACGCGAGGAACGCGTCGGAAGCGACAGAATTGCGATCCGAGCAACCGTTGATGAGAAAATCGCAAGCATTCCCAAAACCTGAACTCGTGTTTTTTGGACTCCAGAAACGTTTTCGTGCATTTCTCGTGACTAATTCCGACGTAAAATGACACGAGGAATACGTTGGAAGCGACAGAATTGCGTTCCGAGCAACCGTTGACGAGAAAATCGCGAGCATTCCCAAATCCTGATCTCGTGTTTTTTGGACTCCAGAACCGTGTTTGTGCATTTCTCAAGACTAATTCCGACGTAAAGTGGCACGAGGAATACGTTGGAAGCGACAGAATTGCGATCCGAGAAACCTTTGACGAGAAAATCGCGAGCATTTCCAAATCCCGATCTCGTGTTTTTTGAACTCCAGAACCGTGTTTGTGCATTTCTCAAGACTAATTCTGACGTAAAATTACACGAGGAATACGTTGGAAGCGACAGAATTGCGTTCCGAGCAACCGTTGACGAGAAAATCGCGAGCATTCCCAAATCCTGATCTCGTGTTTTTTGAACTCCAGAACCGTGTTTGTGCATTTCTCAAGACTAATTCCGACGTAAAATGGCACGAGGAATACGTTGGAAGCGACAGAATTGCGATCCGAGAAACCGTTGACGAGAAAATCGCGAGCATTCCCAAAACGTGAATTCGTGTTTTTTGGAATCCAGAACCATGTTTGTGCATTTCTCATGACTAATTCCGACGTAAAACGACGCGAGGAACACGTTGGAAGCGACAGAATTGCGATCCGAGAAACCTTTGACGAAAAAATCGCGAGCATTTCCAAATCCCGATCTCGTGTTTTTTGAACTCCAGAACCGTGTTTGTGCATTTCTCAAGACTAATTCCGACGTAAAATGACACGAGGAATACGTTGGAAGCGACAGAATTGCGATCCGAGAAACCGTTGACGAGAAAATCGCGAGCATTCCCAAAACCTGATCTCGTGTTTTTTGGACTCCAGAAACGTTTACGTGCACTGCTCGTGACTGTTTCCGATGTGAAATGACGCGAGGAACACGTTGGAAGCGACAGAATTGCATTGCGAGCAACCGTTGACGAGAAAATCGCGAGCATTCCCAAATCCTGATCTCGTGTTTTTTGAACTCCAGAACCGTGTTTGTGCATTTCTCAAGACTAATTCCGACGTAAAATGACACGAGGAATACGTTGGAAGCGACAGAATTGCGATCCGAGCAACCGTTGACGAGAAAATCGCGAGCATTACCAAAACCTGATCTCATGTTTTTGGAAATCCAGAAATGCTTGCGTGCATTTCTCATGACTATTTCCGACGTAAAATGACACGAGGAACGCGTTGGATGCGACAGAATTGCGATACGAGAAACCGTTGACGAGAAAATCGCGAGCATTCCCAAACCTGATCTCGTGTTTTTTTAAATCCAGAAATGCTTTCGTGCATTTCTCGTTACTATTGCCGACGTAAAATGACGCGAGGAACGTGTCGGAAGCGACAGAATTGCGATCCGAGCAACCGTTGACGAGAAAATCGCAAGCATTCCCAAAACCTGAACTCGTGTTTTTTGGACCCCAGAACCGTGTTTGTGCATTTCTCAAGACTAATTCCGACGTAAAATGGCACGAGGAATACGTTGGAAGCGGCAGAATTGCGATCCGAGAAACCCTTGACGAGAAAATCGCGAGCATTCCCAAAACCTGAATTCGTGTTTTTTGGACTCCAGAAACGTTTACGTGCACTGCTCGTGACTGTTTCCGATGTGAAATGACGCGAGGAACACGTTGGAAGCGACAGAATTGCGATCCGAGAAACCTTTGACGAGAAAATCGCGAGCATTTCCAAATCCCGATCTCGTGTTTTTTGAACTCCAGAACCGTGTTTGTGCATTTCACAAGACTAATTCCGACGTAAAATGACACGAGGAATACGTTGGAAGCGACAGAATTGCGTTCCGAGCAACCGTTGACGAGAAAATCGCGAGCATTTCCAAATCCCGATCTCGTGTTTTTTGAACTCCAGAACCGTGTTTGTGCATTTCTCACGACTAATTCCGACGTAAAATGACACGAGGAATACGTTGGAAGCGACAGAATTGCGATCCGAGCAACCGTTGACGAGAAAATCGCGAGCATTCCCAAAACCTGAATTCGTGTTTTTTGGACTCCAGAAACGTTTACGTGCACTGCTCGTGACTGTTTCCGATGTGAAATGACGCGAGGAACACGTTGGAAGCGACAGAATTGCGATCCGAGAAACCTTTGACGAGAAAATCGCGAGCATTTCCAAATCCCGATCTCGTGTTTTTTGAACTCCAGAACCGTGTTTGTGCATTTCTCAAGACTAATTCCGACGTAAAATGACACGAGGAATACGTTGAAAGCGACAGAATTGCGTTCCGAGCAACCGTTGACGAGAAAATCGCGAGCATTCCCAAATCCTGATCTCGTGTTTTTTGGACTCCAGAACCGTGTTTGTGCATTTCTCAAGACTAATTCGGACGTAAAATGGCACGAGGAATACGTTGGAAGCGACAGAATTGCGTTCCGAGCAATTGCTGACGAGAAAATCGCGAGCATTCCCAAATCCTGATCTCGTGTTTTTTGAACTCCAGAACCGTGTTTGTGCATTTCTCACGACTAATTCCGACGTAAAATGACACGAGGAATACGTTGGAAGCGACAGAATTGCGATCCGAGCAACCGTTGACGAGAAAATCGCGAGCATTCCCAAAACCTGAATTCGTGTTTTTTGGACTCCAGAACCGTGTTTGTGCATTTCTCATGACTAATTCCGACGTAAAACGACGCGAGGAACACGTTGGAAGCGACAGAATTGCGATCCGAGAAACCGTTGACGAGAAAATCGCAAGCATTCCCAAAACCTGAACTCGTGTTTTTTGGACTCCAGAAACGTTTTCGTGCATTTCTCAAGACTAATTCCGACGTAAAATGACGCGAGGAACACGCTGGAAGCGACAGAATTGCGTTCCGAGCAACCGTTGACGAGAAAATGGCGAGCAATCCCAAATCCTGATCTCGTGTTTTTTGAACTCCAGAACCGTGTTTGTGCATTTCTCAAGACTAATTCCGACGTAAAATGACACGAGGAATACGTTGGAAGCGACTGAATTGCGATCCGAGAAACCGTTGACGAGAAAATCGCGAGCATTCCCAAACCTGATCTCGTGTTTTTTTAAATCCAGAAATGCTTTCGTGCATTTCTCGTTACTATTGTCGACGTAAAATGACGCGAGGAACGCGTCGGAAGCGACAGAATTGCGATCCGAGCAACCGTTGACGAGAATATCGCGAGCATTCCCAAAATCTGATCTCGTGTTTTTTGGACTCGAGAAACGTTTTCGTGCATTTCTCATGACTAATTCCGATGTAAAATGGCGCGAGGAACGCGTCGGAAGCGACAGAATTGCGTTCCGAGCAACCGTTGACGAGAAAATGGCGAGCAATCCCAAATCCTGATCTCGTGTTTTTTGAACTCCAGAACCGTGTTTGTGCATTTCTCAAGACTAATTCCGACGTAAAATGACACGAGGAATACGTTGGAAGCGACTGAATTGCGATCCGAGAAACCGTTGACGAGAAAATCGCGAGCATTCCGAAAACCTGATCTCGTGTTTTTTGGACTCCAGAAACGTTTACGTGCACTGCTCGTGACTGTTTCCGATGTGAAATGACGCGAGGAACACGTTGGAAGCGACAGAATTGCATTCCGAGCAACCGTTGACGAGAAAATCGCGAGCATTCCCAAATCCTGATCTCGTGTTTTTTGGACTCGAGAAACGTTTTCGTGCATTTCTCATGACTAATTCCGATGTAAAATGGCGCGAGGAACGCGTCGGAAGCGACAGAATTGCGATCCGAGCAACCGTTGATGAGAAAATCGCAAGCATTCCCAAAACCTGATCTCGTGTTTTTTGGACTCCAGAAACGTTTACGTGCACTGCTCGTGACTGTTTCCGATGTGAAATGACGCGAGGAACACGTTGGAAGCGACAGAATTGCATTCCGAGCAACCGTTGACGAGAAAATCGCGAGCATTCCCAAATCCTGATCTCGTGTTTTTTGGACTCGAGAAACGTTTTCGTGCATTTCTCATGACTAATTCCGATGTAAAATGGCGCGAGGAACGCGTCGGAAGCGACAGAATTGCGATCCGAGCAACCGTTGATGAGAAAATCGCAAGCATTCCCAAAACCTGAACTCGTGTTTTTTGGACTCCAGAAACGTTTTCGTGCATTTCTCGTGACTAATTCCGACGTAAAATGACACGAGGAATACGTTGGAAGCGACAGAATTGCGTTCCGAGCAACCGTTGACGAGAAAATCGCGAGCATTCCCAAATCCTGATCTCGTGTTTTTTGGACTCCAGAACCGTGTTTGTGCATTTCTCAAGACTAATTCCGACGTAAAGTGGCACGAGGAATACGTTGGAAGCGACAGAATTGCGATCCGAGAAACCTTTGACGAGAAAATCGCGAGCATTTCCAAATCCCGATCTCGTGTTTTTTGAACTCCAGAACCGTGTTTGTGCATTTCTCAAGACTAATTCTGACGTAAAATGACACGAGGAATACGTTGGAAGCGACAGAATTGCGTTCCGAGCAACCGTTGACGAGAAAATCGCGAGCATTCCCAAATCCTGATCTCGTGTTTTTTGAACTCCAGAACCGTGTTTGTGCATTTCTCAAGACTAATTCCGAAGTAAAATGGCACGAGGAATACGTTGGAAGCGACAGAATTGCGATCCGAGAAACCGTTGACGAGAAAATCGCGAGCATTCCCAAAACTTGAATTCGTGTTTTTTGGAATCCAGAACCGTGTTTGTGCATTTCTCATGACTAATTCCGACGTAAAACGACGCGAGGAACACGTTGGAAGCGACAGAATTGCGATCCGAGAAACCTTTGACGAGAAAATCGCGAGCATTTCCAAATCCCGATCTCGTGTTTTTTGAACTCCAGAACCGTGTTTGTGCATTTCTCAAGACTAATTCCGACGTAAAATGACACGAGGAATACGTTGGAAGCGACAGAATTGCGATCCGAGAAACCGTTGACGAGAAAATCGCGAGCATTCCCAAAACCTGATCTCGTGTTTTTTGGACTCCAGAAACGTTTACGTGCACTGCTCGTGACTGTTTCCGATGTGAAATGACGCGAGGAACACGTTGGAAGCGACAGAATTGCATTCCGAGCAACCGTTGACGAGAAAATCGCGAGCATTCCCAAATCCTGATCTCGTGTTTTTTGGACTCCAGAACCGTGTTTGTGCATTTCTCATGACTAATTCCGACGTAAAACGACGCGAGGAACACGTTGGAAGCGACAGAATTGCGATCCGAGAAACCTTTGACGAAAAAATCGCGAGCATTTCCAAATCCCGATCTCGTGTTTTTTGAACTCCAGAACCGTGTTTGTGCATTTCTCAAGACTAATTCCGACGTAAAATGACACGAGGAATACGTTGGAAGCGACAGAATTGCGATCCGAGAAACCGTTGACGAGAAAATCGCGAGCATTCCCAAAACCTGATCTCGTGTTTTTTGGACTCCAGAAACGTTTACGTGCACTGCTCGTGACTGTTTCCGATGTGAAATGACGCGAGGAACACGTTGGAAGCGACAGAATTGCATTGCGAGCAACCGTTGACGAGAAAATCGCGAGCATTCCCAAATCCTGATCTCGTGTTTTTTGGACTCCAGAACCGTGTTTGTGCATTTCTCAAGACTAATTCCGACGTAAAGTGGCACGAGGAATACGTTGGAAGCGACTGAATTGCGATCCGAGAAACCGTTGACGAGAAAATCGCGAGCATTCCGAAAACCTGATCTCGTGTTTTTTGGACTCCAGAAACGTTTACGTGCACTGCTCGTGACTGTTTCCGATGTGAAATGACGCGAGGAACACGTTGGAAGCGACAGAATTGCATTCCGAGCAACCGTTGACGAGAAAATCGCGAGCATTTCCAAAATCTGATCTCGTGTTTTTTGGACTCGAGAAACGTTTTCGTGCATTTCTCATGACTAATTCCGATGTAAAATGGCGCGAGGAACGCGTCGGAAGCGACAGAATTGCGTTCCGAGCAACCGTTGACGAGAAAATGGCGAGCAATCCCAAATCCTGATCTCGTGTTTTTTGAACTCCAGAACCGTGTTTGTGCATTTCTCAAGACTAATTCCGACGTAAAATGACACGAGGAACGCGTCGGAAGCGACGGAATTGCGATCCGAACAACCGTTGATGAGAAAATCGCGAGCATTCCGAAAACCTGATCTCGTGTTTTTTGGACTCCAGAACCGTGTTTGTGCATTTCTCAAGACTAATTCCGACGTAAAATGACACGAGGAATACGTTGGAAGCGACAGAATTGCGATCCGAGCAACCGTTGACGAGAAAATCGCGAGCATTACCAAAACCTGATCTCATGTTTTTGGAAATCCAGAAATGCTTGCGTGCATTTCTCATGACTATTTCCGACGTAAAATGACACGAGGAACGCGTTGGATGCGACAGAATTGCGATACGAGAAACCGTTGACGAGAAAATCGCGAGCATTCCCAAACCTGATCTCGTGTTTTTTTAAATCCAGAAATGCTTTCGTGCATTTCTCGTTACTATTGCCGACGTAAAATGACGCGAGGAACGTGTCGGAAGCGACAGAATTGCGATCCGAGCAACCGTTGACGAGAAAATCGCAAGCATTCCCAAAACCTGAACTCGTGTTTTTTGGACTCCAGAAACGTTTACGTGCATTTCTCAAGACTAATTCCGACGTAAAATGACACGAGGAATACGTTGGAAGCGACAGAATTGCGATCCGAGAAACCGTTGACGAGAAAATCGCGAGCATTCCCAAAACCTGAATTCGTGTTTTTTGAACTCCAGAACCGTGTTTGTGCATTTCTCAAGACTAATTCCGACGTAAAATGACACGAGGAATACGTTGGAAGCGACAGAATTGCGATACGAGAAACCGTTGACGAGAAAATCGCGAGCATTCCCAAACCTGATCTCGTGTTTTTTTAAATCCAGAAATGCTTTCGTGCATTTCTCGTTACTATTGCCGACGTAAAATGACGCGAGGAACGCGTCGGAAGCGACAGAATTGCGATCCGAGCAACCGTTGATGAGAAAATCGCAAGCATTCCCAAAACCTGAACTCGTGTTTTTTGGACTCCAGAAACGTTTTCGTGCATTTCTCGTGACTAATTCCGACGTAAAATGACACGAGGAATACGTTGGAAGCGACAGAATTGCGTTCCGAGCAACCGTTGACGAGAAAATCGCGAGCATTCCCAAATCCTGATCTCGTGTTTTTTGGACTCCAGAACCGTGTTTGTGCATTTCTCAAGACTAATTCCGACGTAAAGTGGCACGAGGAATACGTTGGAAGCGACAGAATTGCGATCCGAGAAACCTTTGACGAGAAAATCGCGAGCATTTCCAAATCCCGATCTCGTGTTTTTTGAACTCCAGAACCGTGTTTGTGCATTTCTCAAGACTAATTCTGACGTAAAATTACACGAGGAATACGTTGGAAGCGACAGAATTGCGTTCCGAGCAACCGTTGACGAGAAAATCGCGAGCATTCCCAAATCCTGATCTCGTGTTTTTTGAACTCCAGAACCGTGTTTGTGCATTTCTCAAGACTAATTCCGACGTAAAATGGCACGAGGAATACGTTGGAAGCGACAGAATTGCGATCCGAGAAACCGTTGACGAGAAAATCGCGAGCATTCCCAAAACGTGAATTCGTGTTTTTTGGAATCCAGAACCATGTTTGTGCATTTCTCATGACTAATTCCGACGTAAAACGACGCGAGGAACACGTTGGAAGCGACAGAATTGCGATCCGAGAAACCTTTGACGAAAAAATCGCGAGCATTTCCAAATCCCGATCTCGTGTTTTTTGAACTCCAGAACCGTGTTTGTGCATTTCTCAAGACTAATTCCGACGTAAAATGACACGAGGAATACGTTGGAAGCGACAGAATTGCGATCCGAGAAACCGTTGACGAGAAAATCGCGAGCATTCCCAAAACCTGATCTCGTGTTTTTTGGACTCCAGAAACGTTTACGTGCACTGCTCGTGACTGTTTCCGATGTGAAATGACGCGAGGAACACGTTGGAAGCGACAGAATTGCATTGCGAGCAACCGTTGACGAGAAAATCGCGAGCATTCCCAAATCCTGATCTCGTGTTTTTTGAACTCCAGAACCGTGTTTGTGCATTTCTCAAGACTAATTCCGACGTAAAATGACACGAGGAATACGTTGGAAGCGACAGAATTGCGATCCGAGCAACCGTTGACGAGAAAATCGCGAGCATTACCAAAACCTGATCTCATGTTTTTGGAAATCCAGAAATGCTTGCGTGCATTTCTCATGACTATTTCCGACGTAAAATGACACGAGGAACGCGTTGGATGCGACAGAATTGCGATACGAGAAACCGTTGACGAGAAAATCGCGAGCATTCCCAAACCTGATCTCGTGTTTTTTTAAATCCAGAAATGCTTTCGTGCATTTCTCGTTACTATTGCCGACGTAAAATGACGCGAGGAACGTGTCGGAAGCGACAGAATTGCGATCCGAGCAACCGTTGACGAGAAAATCGCAAGCATTCCCAAAACCTGAACTCGTGTTTTTTGGACCCCAGAACCGTGTTTGTGCATTTCTCAAGACTAATTCCGACGTAAAATGGCACGAGGAATACGTTGGAAGCGACAGAATTGCGATCCGAGAAACCCTTGACGAGAAAATCGCGAGCATTCCCAAAACCTGAATTCGTGTTTTTTGGACTCCAGAAACGTTTACGTGCACTGCTCGTGACTGTTTCCGATGTGAAATGACGCGAGGAACACGTTGGAAGCGACAGAATTGCGATCCGAGAAACCTTTGACGAGAAAATCGCGAGCATTTCCAAATCCCGATCTCGTGTTTTTTGAACTCCAGAACCGTGTTTGTGCATTTCACAAGACTAATTCCGACGTAAAATGACACGAGGAATACGTTGGAAGCGACAGAATTGCGTTCCGAGCAACCGTTGACGAGAAAATCGCGAGCATTTCCAAATCCCGATCTCGTGTTTTTTGAACTCCAGAACCGTGTTTGTGCATTTCTCACGACTAATTCCGACGTAAAATGACACGAGGAATACGTTGGAAGCGACAGAATTGCGATCCGAGCAACCGTTGACGAGAAAATCGCGAGCATTCCCAAAACCTGAATTCGTGTTTTTTGGACTCCAGAAACGTTTACGTGCACTGCTCGTGACTGTTTCCGATGTGAAATGACGCGAGGAACACGTTGGAAGCGACAGAATTGCGATCCGAGAAACCTTTGACGAGAAAATCGCGAGCATTTCCAAATCCCGATCTCGTGTTTTTTGAACTCCAGAACCGTGTTTGTGCATTTCTCAAGACTAATTCCGACGTAAAATGACACGAGGAATACGTTGAAAGCGACAGAATTGCGTTCCGAGCAACCGTTGACGAGAAAATCGCGAGCATTCCCAAATCCTGATCTCGTGTTTTTTGGACTCCAGAACCGTGTTTGTGCATTTCTCAAGACTAATTCGGACGTAAAATGGCACGAGGAATACGTTGGAAGCGACAGAATTGCGTTCCGAGCAATTGCTGACGAGAAAATCGCGAGCATTCCCAAATCCTGATCTCGTGTTTTTTGAACTCCAGAACCGTGTTTGTGCATTTCTCACGACTAATTCCGACGTAAAATGACACGAGGAATACGTTGGAAGCGACAGAATTGCGATCCGAGCAACCGTTGACGAGAAAATCGCGAGCATTCCCAAAACCTGAATTCGTGTTTTTTGGACTCCAGAACCGTGTTTGTGCATTTCTCATGACTAATTCCGACGTAAAACGACGCGAGGAACACGTTGGAAGCGACAGAATTGCGATCCGAGAAACCGTTGACGAGAAAATCGCAAGCATTCCCAAAACCTGAACTCGTGTTTTTTGGACTCCAGAAACGTTTTCGTGCATTTCTCAAGACTAATTCCGACGTAAAATGACGCGAGGAACACGCTGGAAGCGACAGAATTGCGTTCCGAGCAACCGTTGACGAGAAAATGGCGAGCAATCCCAAATCCTGATCTCGTGTTTTTTGAACTCCAGAACCGTGTTTGTGCATTTCTCAAGACTAATTCCGACGTAAAATGACACGAGGAATACGTTGGAAGCGACTGAATTGCGATCCGAGAAACCGTTGACGAGAAAATCGCGAGCATTCCCAAACCTGATCTCGTGTTTTTTTAAATCCAGAAATGCTTTCGTGCATTTCTCGTTACTATTGTCGACGTAAAATGACGCGAGGAACGCGTCGGAAGCGACAGAATTGCGATCCGAGCAACCGTTGACGAGAATATCGCGAGCATTCCCAAAATCTGATCTCGTGTTTTTTGGACTCGAGAAACGTTTTCGTGCATTTCTCATGACTAATTCCGATGTAAAATGGCGCGAGGAACGCGTCGGAAGCGACAGAATTGCGTTCCGAGCAACCGTTGACGAGAAAATGGCGAGCAATCCCAAATCCTGATCTCGTGTTTTTTGAACTCCAGAACCGTGTTTGTGCATTTCTCAAGACTAATTCCGACGTAAAATGACACGAGGAATACGTTGGAAGCGACTGAATTGCGATCCGAGAAACCGTTGACGAGAAAATCGCGAGCATTCCGAAAACCTGATCTCGTGTTTTTTGGACTCCAGAAACGTTTACGTGCACTGCTCGTGACTGTTTCCGATGTGAAATGACGCGAGGAACACGTTGGAAGCGACAGAATTGCATTCCGAGCAACCGTTGACGAGAAAATCGCGAGCATTCCCAAATCCTGATCTCGTGTTTTTTGGACTCGAGAAACGTTTTCGTGCATTTCTCATGACTAATTCCGATGTAAAATGGCGCGAGGAACGCGTCGGAAGCGACAGAATTGCGATCCGAGCAACCGTTGATGAGAAAATCGCAAGCATTCCCAAAACCTGATCTCGTGTTTTTTGGACTCCAGAAACGTTTACGTGCACTGCTCGTGACTGTTTCCGATGTGAAATGACGCGAGGAACACGTTGGAAGCGACAGAATTGCATTCCGAGCAACCGTTGACGAGAAAATCGCGAGCATTCCCAAATCCTGATCTCGTGTTTTTTGGACTCGAGAAACGTTTTCGTGCATTTCTCATGACTAATTCCGATGTAAAATGGCGCGAGGAACGCGTCGGAAGCGACAGAATTGCGATCCGAGCAACCGTTGATGAGAAAATCGCAAGCATTCCCAAAACCTGAACTCGTGTTTTTTGGACTCCAGAAACGTTTTCGTGCATTTCTCGTGACTAATTCCGACGTAAAATGACACGAGGAATACGTTGGAAGCGACAGAATTGCGTTCCGAGCAACCGTTGACGAGAAAATCGCGAGCATTCCCAAATCCTGATCTCGTGTTTTTTGGACTCCAGAACCGTGTTTGTGCATTTCTCAAGACTAATTCCGACGTAAAGTGGCACGAGGAATACGTTGGAAGCGACAGAATTGCGATCCGAGAAACCTTTGACGAGAAAATCGCGAGCATTTCCAAATCCCGATCTCGTGTTTTTTGAACTCCAGAACCGTGTTTGTGCATTTCTCAAGACTAATTCTGACGTAAAATGACACGAGGAATACGTTGGAAGCGACAGAATTGCGTTCCGAGCAACCGTTGACGAGAAAATCGCGAGCATTCCCAAATCCTGATCTCGTGTTTTTTGAACTCCAGAACCGTGTTTGTGCATTTCTCAAGACTAATTCCGAAGTAAAATGGCACGAGGAATACGTTGGAAGCGACAGAATTGCGATCCGAGAAACCGTTGACGAGAAAATCGCGAGCATTCCCAAAACTTGAATTCGTGTTTTTTGGAATCCAGAACCGTGTTTGTGCATTTCTCATGACTAATTCCGACGTAAAACGACGCGAGGAACACGTTGGAAGCGACAGAATTGCGATCCGAGAAACCTTTGACGAGAAAATCGCGAGCATTTCCAAATCCCGATCTCGTGTTTTTTGAACTCCAGAACCGTGTTTGTGCATTTCTCAAGACTAATTCCGACGTAAAATGACACGAGGAATACGTTGGAAGCGACTGAATTGCGATCCGAGAAACCGTTGACGAGAAAATCGCGAGCATTCCCAAACCTGATCTCGTGTTTTTTTAAATCCAGAAATGCTTTCGTGCATTTCTCGTTACTATTGTCGACGTAAAATGACGCGAGGAACGCGTCGGAAGCGACAGAATTGCGATCCGAGCAACCGTTGACGAGAATATCGCGAGCATTCCCAAAATCTGATCTCGTGTTTTTTGGACTCGAGAAACGTTTTCGTGCATTTCTCATGACTAATTCCGATGTAAAATGGCGCGAGGAACGCGTCGGAAGCGACAGAATTGCGTTCCGAGCAACCGTTGACGAGAAAATGGCGAGCAATCCCAAATCCTGATCTCGTGTTTTTTGAACTCCAGAACCGTGTTTGTGCATTTCTCAAGACTAATTCCGACGTAAAATGACACGAGGAATACGTTGGAAGCGACTGAATTGCGATCCGAGAAACCGTTGACGAGAAAATCGCGAGCATTCCGAAAACCTGATCTCGTGTTTTTTGGACTCCAGAAACGTTTACGTGCACTGCTCGTGACTGTTTCCGATGTGAAATGACGCGAGGAACACGTTGGAAGCGACAGAATTGCATTCCGAGCAACCGTTGACGAGAAAATCGCGAGCATTCCCAAATCCTGATCTCGTGTTTTTTGGACTCGAGAAACGTTTTCGTGCATTTCTCATGACTAATTCCGATGTAAAATGGCGCGAGGAACGCGTCGGAAGCGACAGAATTGCGATCCGAGCAACCGTTGATGAGAAAATCGCAAGCATTCCCAAAACCTGATCTCGTGTTTTTTGGACTCCAGAAACGTTTACGTGCACTGCTCGTGACTGTTTCCGATGTGAAATGACGCGAGGAACACGTTGGAAGCGACAGAATTGCATTCCGAGCAACCGTTGACGAGAAAATCGCGAGCATTCCCAAATCCTGATCTCGTGTTTTTTGGACTCGAGAAACGTTTTCGTGCATTTCTCATGACTAATTCCGATGTAAAATGGCGCGAGGAACGCGTCGGAAGCGACAGAATTGCGATCCGAGCAACCGTTGATGAGAAAATCGCAAGCATTCCCAAAACCTGAACTCGTGTTTTTTGGACTCCAGAAACGTTTTCGTGCATTTCTCGTGACTAATTCCGACGTAAAATGACACGAGGAATACGTTGGAAGCGACAGAATTGCGTTCCGAGCAACCGTTGACGAGAAAATCGCGAGCATTCCCAAATCCTGATCTCGTGTTTTTTGGACTCCAGAACCGTGTTTGTGCATTTCTCAAGACTAATTCCGACGTAAAGTGGCACGAGGAATACGTTGGAAGCGACAGAATTGCGATCCGAGAAACCTTTGACGAGAAAATCGCGAGCATTTCCAAATCCCGATCTCGTGTTTTTTGAACTCCAGAACCGTGTTTGTGCATTTCTCAAGACTAATTCTGACGTAAAATGACACGAGGAATACGTTGGAAGCGACAGAATTGCGTTCCGAGCAACCGTTGACGAGAAAATCGCGAGCATTCCCAAATCCTGATCTCGTGTTTTTTGAACTCCAGAACCGTGTTTGTGCATTTCTCAAGACTAATTCCGAAGTAAAATGGCACGAGGAATACGTTGGAAGCGACAGAATTGCGATCCGAGAAACCGTTGACGAGAAAATCGCGAGCATTCCCAAAACTTGAATTCGTGTTTTTTGGAATCCAGAACCGTGTTTGTGCATTTCTCATGACTAATTCCGACGTAAAACGACGCGAGGAACACGTTGGAAGCGACAGAATTGCGATCCGAGAAACCTTTGACGAGAAAATCGCGAGCATTTCCAAATCCCGATCTCGTGTTTTTTGAACTCCAGAACCGTGTTTGTGCATTTCTCAAGACTAATTCCGACGTAAAATGACACGAGGAATACGTTGGAAGCGACAGAATTGCGATCCGAGAAACCGTTGACGAGAAAATCGCGAGCATTCCCAAAACCTGATCTCGTGTTTTTTGGACTCCAGAAACGTTTACGTGCACTGCTCGTGACTGTTTCCGATGTGAAATGACGCGAGGAACACGTTGGAAGCGACAGAATTGCATTCCGAGCAACCGTTGACGAGAAAATCGCGAGCATTCCCAAATCCTGATCTCGTGTTTTTTGGACTCCAGAACCGTGTTTGTGCATTTCTCAAGACTAATTCCGACGTAAAGTGGCACGACGAATACGTTGGAAGCGACAGAATTGCGATCCGAGAAACCTTTGACGAGAAAATCGCGAGCATTTCCAAATCCCGATCTCGTGTTTTTTGAACTCCAGAACCGTGTTTGTGCATTTCTCAAGACTAATTCTGACGTAAAATGACACGAGGAATACGTTGGAAGCGACAGAATTGCGTTCCGAGAAACCGTTGACGAGAAAATCGCGAGCATTCCCAAATCCTGATCTCGTGTTTTTTGAACTCCAGAACCGTGTTTGTGCATTTCTCAAGACTAATTCCGACGTAAAATGGCACGAGGAATACGTTGGAAGCGACAGAATTGCGATCCGAGAAACCGTTGACGAGAAAATCGCGAGCATTCCCAAAACCTGAATTCGTGTTTTTTGGAATCCAGAACCGTGTTTGTGCATTTCTCATGACTAATTCCGACGTAAAACGACGCGAGGAACACGTTGGAAGCGACAGAATTGCGATCCGAGAAACCTTTGACGAGAAAATCGCGAGCATTTCCAAATCCCGATCTCGTGTTTTTTGAACTCCAGAACCGTGTTTGTGCATTTCTCAAGACTAATTCCGACGTAAAATGACACGAGGAATACGTTGGAAGCGACAGAATTGCGATCCGAGAAACCGTTGACGAGAAAATCGCGAGCATTCCCAAAACCTGATCTCGTGTTTTTTGGACTCCAGAAACGTTTACGTGCACTGCTCGTGACTGTTTCCGATGTGAAATGACGCGAGGAACACGTTGGAAGCGACAGAATTGCATTGCGAGCAACCGTTGACGAGAAAATCGCGAGCATTCCCAAATCCTGATCTCGTGTTTTTTGAACTCCAGAACCGTGTTTGTGCATTTCTCAAGACTAATTCCGACGTAAAATGACACGAGGAATACGTTGGAAGCGACAGAATTGCGATCCGAGCAACCGTTGACGAGAAAATCGCGGGCATTACCAAAACCTGATCTCATGTTTTTGGAAATCCAGAAATGCTTGCGTGCATTTCTCATGACTATTTCCGACGTAAAATGACACGAGGAACGCGTTGGATGCGACAGAATTGCGATACGAGAAACCGTTGACGAGAAAATCGCGAGCATTCCCAAACCTGATCTCGTGTTTTTTTAAATCCAGAAATGCTTTCGTGCATTTCTCGTTACTATTGCCGACGTAAAATGACGCGAGGAACGTGTCGGAAGCGACAGAATTGCGATCCGAGCAACCGTTGACGAGAAAATCGCAAGCATTCCCAAAACCTGAACTCGTGTTTTTTGGACTCCAGAAACGTTTACGTGCATTTCTCAAGACTAATTCCGACGTAAAATGACACGAGGAATACGTTGGAAGCGACAGAATTGCGATCCGAGAAACCGTTGACGAGAAAATCGCGAGCATTCCCAAAACCTGAATTCGTGTTTTTTGAACTCCAGAACCGAGTTGTGCATTTCTCAAGACTAATTCCGACGTAAAATGACACGAGGAATACGTTGGAAGCGACAGAATTGCGATACGAGAAACCGTTGACGAGAAAATCGCGAGCATTCCCAAACCTGATCTCGTGTTTTTTTAAATCCAGAAATGCTTTCGTGCATTTCTCGTTACTATTGCCGACGTAAAATGACGCGAGGAACACGTTGGAAGCGACAGAATTGCATTCCGAGCAACCGTTGACGAGAAAATCGCGAGCATTCCCAAATCCTGATCTCGTGTTTTTTCGACTCCAGAACCGTGTTTGTGCATTTCTCAAGACTAATTCCGACGTAAAGTGGCACGAGGAATACGTTGGAAGCGACAGAATTGCGATCCGAGAAACCTTTGACGAGAAAATCGCGAGCATTTCCAAATCCCGATCTCGTGTTTTTTGAACTCCAGAACCGTGTTTGTGCATTTCTCAAGACTAATTCCGACGTAAAATGGCACGAGGAATACGTTGGAAGCGACAGAATTGCGATCCGAGAAACCGTTGACGAGAAAATCGCGAGCATTCCCAAAACCTGAATTCGTGTTTTTTGGAATCCAGAACCGTGTTTGTGCATTTCTCATGACTAATTCCGACGTAAAACGATGCGAGGAACACGTTGGAAGCGACAGAATTGCGATCCGAGAAACCTTTGACGAGAAAATCGCGAGCATTTCCAAATCCCGATCTCGTGTTTTTTGAACTCCAGAACCGTGTTTGTGCATTTCTCAAGACTAATTCCGACGTAAAATGACACGAGGAATACGTTGGAAGCGACAGAATTGCGATCCGAGAAACCGTTGACGAGAAAATCGCGAGCATTCCCAAAACCTGATCTCGTGTTTTTTGGACTCCAGAAACGTTTACGTGCACTGCTCGTGACTGTTTCCGATGTGAAATGACGCGAGGAACACGTTGGAAGCGACAGAATTGCATTGCGAGCAACCGTTGACGAGAAAATCGCGAGCATTCCCAAATCCTGATCTCGTGTTTTTTGAACTCCAGAACCGTGTTTGTGCATTTCTCAAGACTAATTCCGACGTAAAATGACACGAGGAATACGTTGGAAGCGACAGAATTGCGATCCGAGCAACCGTTGACGAGAAAATCGCGGGCATTACCAAAACCTGATCTCATGTTTTTGGAAATCCAGAAATGCTTGCGTGCATTTCTCATGACTATTTCCGACGTAAAATGACACGAGGAACGCGTTGGATGCGACAGAATTGCGATACGAGAAACCGTTGACGAGAAAATCGCGAGCATTCCCAAACCTGATCTCGTGTTTTTTTAAATCCAGAAATGCTTTCGTGCATTTCTCGTTACTATTGCCGATGTGAAATGACGCGAGGAACACGTTGGAAGCGACAGAATTGCATTGCGAGCAACCGTTGACGAGAAAATCGCGAGCATTCCCAAATCCTGATCTCGTGTTTTTTGAACTCCAGAACCGTGTTTGTGCATTTCTCAAGACTAATTCCGACGTAAAATGACACGAGGAATACGTTGGAAGCGACAGAATTGCGATCCGAGCAACCGTTGACGAGAAAATCGCGGGCATTACCAAAACCTGATCTCATGTTTTTGGAAATCCAGAAATGCTTGCGTGCATTTCTCATGACTATTTCCGACGTAAAATGACACGAGGAACGCGTTGGATGCGACAGAATTGCGATACGTGAAACCGTTGACGAGAAAATCGCGAGCATTCCCAAACCTGATCTCGTGTTTTTTTAAATCCAGAAATGCTTCCGTGCATTTCTCGTTACTATTGCCGACGTAAAATGACGCGAGGAACGTGTCGGAAGCGACAGAATTGCGATCCGAGCAACCGTTGACGAGAAAATCGCAAGCATTCCCAAAACCTGAACTCGTGTTTTTTGGACTCCAGAAACGTTTACGTGCATTTCTCAAGACTAATTCCGACGTAAAATGACACGAGGAATACGTTGGAAGCGACAGAATTGCGATCCGAGAAACCGTTGACGAGAAAATCGCGAGCATTCCCAAAACCTGAATTCGTGTTTTTTGAACTCCAGAACCGAGTTGTGCATTTCTCAAGACTAATTCCGACGTAAAATGACACGAGGAATACGTTGGAAGCGACAGAATTGCGATACGAGAAACCGTTGACGAGAAAATCGCGAGCATTCCCAAACCTGATCTCGTGTTTTTTTAAATCCAGAAATGCTTTCGTGCATTTCTCGTTACTATTGCCGACGTAAAATGACGCGAGGAACACGTTGGAAGCGACAGAATTGCATTCCGAGCAACCGTTGACGAGAAAATCGCGAGCATTCCCAAATCCTGATCTCGTGTTTTTTGGACTCCAGAACCGTGTTTGTGCATTTCTCAAGACTAATTCCGACGTAAAGTGGCACGAGGAATACGTTGGAAGCGACAGAATTGCGATCCGAGAAACCTTTGACGAGAAAATCGCGAGCATTTCCAAATCCCGATCTCGTGTTTTTTGAACTCCAGAACCGTGTTTGTGCATTTCTCAAGACTAATTCTGACGTAAAATGACACGAGGAATACGTTGGAAGCGACAGAATTGCGTTCCGAGCAACCGTTGACGAGAAAATCGCGAGCATTCCCAAATCCTGATCTCGTGTTTTTTGAACTCCAGAACCGTGTTTGTGCATTTCTCAAGACTAATTCCGACGTAAAATGGCACGAGGAATACGTTGGAAGCGACAGAATTGCGATCCGAGAAACCGTTGACGAGAAAATCGCGAGCATTCCCAAAACCTGAATTCGTGTTTTTTGGAATCCAGAACCGTGTTTGTGCATTTCTCATGACTAATTCCGACGTAAAACGACGCGAGGAACACGTTGGAAGCGACAGAATTGCGATCCGAGAAACCTTTGACGAGAAAATCGCGAGCATTTCCAAATCCCGATCTCGTGTTTTTTGAACTCCAGAACCGTGTTTGTGCATTTCTCAAGACTAATTCCGACGTAAAATGACACGAGGAATACGTTGGAAGCGACAGAATTGCGATCCGAGAAACCGTTGACGAGAAAATCGCGAGCATTCCCAAAACCTGATCTCGTGTTTTTTGGACTCCAGAAACGTTTACGTGCACTGCTCGTGACTGTTTCCGATGTGAAATGACGCGAGGAACACGTTGGAAGCGACAGAATTGCATTGCGAGCAACCGTTGACGAGAAAATCGCGAGCATTCCCAAATCCTGATCTCGTGTTTTTTGAACTCCAGAACCGTGTTTGTGCATTTCTCAAGACTAATTCCGACGTAAAATGACACGAGGAATACGTTGGAAGCGACAGAATTGCGATCCGAGCAACCGTTGACGAGAAAATCGCGGGCATTACCAAAACCTGATCTCATGTTTTTGGAAATCCAGAAATGCTTGCGTGCATTTCTCATGACTATTTCCGACGTAAAATGACACGAGGAACGCGTTGGATGCGACAGAATTGCGATACGAGAAACCGTTGACGAGAAAATCGCGAGCATTCCCAAACCTGATCTCGTGTTTTTTTAAATCCAGAAATGCTTTCGTGCATTTCTCGTTACTATTGCCGACGTAAAATGACGCGAGGAACGTGTCGGAAGCGACAGAATTGCGATCCGAGCAACCGTTGACGAGAAAATCGCAAGCATTCCCAAAACCTGAACTCGTGTTTTTTGGACTCCAGAAACGTTTACGTGCATTTCTCAAGACTAATTCCGACGTAAAATGACACGAGGAATACGTTGGAAGCGACAGAATTGCGATCCGAGAAACCGTTGACGAGAAAATCGCGAGCATTCCCAAAACCTGAATTCGTGTTTTTTGAACTCCAGAACCGAGTTGTGCATTTCTCAAGACTAATTCCGACGTAAATTGACACGAGGAATACGTTGGAAGCGACAGAATTGCGATACGAGAAACCGTTGACGAGAAAATCGCGAGCATTCCCAAACCTGATCTCGTGTTTTTTTAAATCCAGAAATGCTTTCGTGCATTTCTCGTTACTATTGCCGACGTAAAATGACGCGAGGAACACATTGGAAGCGACAGAATTGCATTCCGAGCAACCGTTGACAAGAAAATCGCGAGCATTCCCAAATCCTGATCTCGTGTTTTTTGGACTCGAGAAACGTTTTCGTGCATTTCTCATGACTAATTCCGATGTAAAATGGCGCGAGGAACGCGTCGGAAGCGACAGAATTGCGATCCGAGCAACCGTTGACGAGAAAATCGCGAGCATTCCCAAAACCTGATCTCGTGTTTTTTGGACTCCAGAAACGTTTACGTGCACTGCTCGTGACTGTTTCCGATGTGAAATGACGCGAGGAACACGTTGGAAGCGACAGAATTGCATTGCGAGCAACCGTTGACGAGAAAATCGCGAGCATTCCCAAATCCTGATCTCGTGTTTTTTGAACTCCAGAACCGTGTTTGTGCATTTCTCAAGACTAATTCCGACGTAAAATGACACGAGGAATACGTTGGAAGCGACAGAATTGCGATCCGAGAAACCGTTGACGAGAAAATCGCGAGCATTCCCAAAACCTGAATTCCTGTTTTTTGAACTCCAGAACCGTGTTTGTGCATTTCTCAAGACTAATTCCGACGTAAAATGACACGAGGAATACGTTGGAAGCGACAGAATTGCGATACGAGAAACCGTTGACGAGAAAATCGCGAGCATTCCCAAACCTGATCTCGTGTTTTTTTAAATCCAGAAATGCTTTCGTGCATTTCTCGTTACTATTGCCGACGTAAAATGACGCGAGGAACGCGTCGGAAGCGACAGAATTGCGATCCGAGCAACCGTTGATGAGAAAATCGCAAGCATTCCCAAAACCTGAACTCGTGTTTTTTGGACTCCAGAAACGTTTTCGTGCATTTCTCGTGACTAATTCCGACGTAAAATGACACGAGGAATACGTTGGAAGCGACAGAATTGCGTTCCGAGCAACCGTTGACGAGAAAATCGCGAGCATTCCCAAATCCTGATCTCGTGTTTTTTGGACTCCAGAACCGTGTTTGTGCATTTCTCAAGACTAATTCCGACGTAAAGTGGCACGAGAAATACGTTGGAAGCGACAGAATTGCGATCCGAGAAACCTTTGACGAGAAAATCGCGAGCATTTCCAAATCCCGATCTCGTGTTTTTTGAACTCCAGAACCGTGTTTGTGCATTTCTCAAGACTAATTCTGACGTAAAATGACACGAGGAATACGTTGGAAGCGACAGAATTGCGTTCCGAGCAACCGTTGACGAGAAAATCGCGAGCATTCCCAAATCCTGATCTCGTGTTTTTTGAACTCCAGAACCGTGTTTGTGCATTTCTCAAGACTAATTCCGACGTAAAATGGCACGAGGAATACGTTGGAAGCGACAGAATTGCGATCCGAGAAACCGTTGACGAGAAAATCGCGAGCATTCCCAAAACGTGAATTCGTGTTTTTTGGAATCCAGAACCATGTTTGTGCATTTCTCATGACTAATTCCGACGTAAAACGACGCGAGGAACACGTTGGAAGCGACAGAATTGCGATCCGAGAAACCGTTGACGAGAAAATCGCGAGCATTTCCAAATCCCGATCTCGTGTTTTTTGAACTCCAGAACCGTGTTTGTGCATTTCTCAAGACTAATTCTGACGTAAAATGACACGAGGAATACGTTGGAAGCGACAGAATTGCGTTCCGAGCAACCGTTGACGAGAAAATCGCGAGCATTCCCAAATCCTGATCTCGTGTTTTTTGAACTCCAGAACCGTGTTTGTGCATTTCTCAAGACTAATTCCGACGTAAAATGGCACGAGGAATACGTTGGAAGCGACAGAATTGCGATACGAGAAACCGTTGACGAGAAAATCGCGAGCATTCCCAAACCTGATCTCGTGTTTTTTTAAATCCAGAAATGCTTGCGTGCATTTCTCATGACTATTTCCGACGTAAAATGACACGAGGAACGCGTTGGATGCGACAGAATTGCGATACGAGAAACCGTTGACGAGAAAATCGCGAGCATTCCCAAACCTGATCTCGTGTTTTTTTAAATCCAGAAATGCTTTCGTGCATTTCTCGTTACTATTGCCGATGTGAAATGACGCGAGGAACACGTTGGAAGCGACAGAATTGCATTGCGAGCAACCGTTGACGAGAAAATCGCGAGCATTCCCAAATCCTGATCTCGTGTTTTTTGAACTCCAGAACCGTGTTTGTGCATTTCTCAAGACTAATTCCGACGTAAAATGACACGAGGAATACGTTGGAAGCGACAGAATTGCGATCCGAGCAACCGTTGACGAGAAAATCGCGGGCATTACCAAAACCTGATCTCATGTTTTTGGAAATCCAGAAATGCTTGCGTGCATTTCTCATGACTATTTCCGACGTAAAATGACACGAGGAACGCGTTGGATGCGACAGAATTGCGATACGTGAAACCGTTGACGAGAAAATCGCGAGCATTCCCAAACCTGATCTCGTGTTTTTTTAAATCCAGAAATGCTTCCGTGCATTTCTCGTTACTATTGCCGACGTAAAATGACGCGAGGAACGTGTCGGAAGCGACAGAATTGCGATCCGAGCAACCGTTGACGAGAAAATCGCAAGCATTCCCAAAACCTGAACTCGTGTTTTTTGGACTCCAGAAACGTTTACGTGCATTTCTCAAGACTAATTCCGACGTAAAATGACACGAGGAATACGTTGGAAGCGACAGAATTGCGATCCGAGAAACCGTTGACGAGAAAATCGCGAGCATTCCCAAAACCTGAATTCGTGTTTTTTGAACTCCAGAACCGAGTTGTGCATTTCTCAAGACTAATTCCGACGTAAAATGACACGAGGAATACGTTGGAAGCGACAGAATTGCGATACGAGAAACCGTTGACGAGAAAATCGCGAGCATTCCCAAACCTGATCTCGTGTTTTTTTAAATCCAGAAATGCTTTCGTGCATTTCTCGTTACTATTGCCGACGTAAAATGACGCGAGGAACACGTTGGAAGCGACAGAATTGCATTCCGAGCAACCGTTGACGAGAAAATCGCGAGCATTCCCAAATCCTGATCTCGTGTTTTTTGGACTCCAGAACCGTGTTTGTGCATTTCTCAAGACTAATTCCGACGTAAAGTGGCACGAGGAATACGTTGGAAGCGACAGAATTGCGATCCGAGAAACCTTTGACGAGAAAATCGCGAGCATTTCCAAATCCCGATCTCGTGTTTTTTGAACTCCAGAACCGTGTTTGTGCATTTCTCAAGACTAATTCTGACGTAAAATGACACGAGGAATACGTTGGAAGCGACAGAATTGCGTTCCGAGCAACCGTTGACGAGAAAATCGCGAGCATTCCCAAATCCTGATCTCGTGTTTTTTGAACTCCAGAACCGTGTTTGTGCATTTCTCAAGACTAATTCCGACGTAAAATGGCACGAGGAATACGTTGGAAGCGACAGAATTGCGATCCGAGAAACCGTTGACGAGAAAATCGCGAGCATTCCCAAAACCTGAATTCGTGTTTTTTGGAATCCAGAACCGTGTTTGTGCATTTCTCATGACTAATTCCGACGTAAAACGACGCGAGGAACACGTTGGAAGCGACAGAATTGCGATCCGAGAAACCTTTGACGAGAAAATCGCGAGCATTTCCAAATCCCGATCTCGTGTTTTTTGAACTCCAGAACCGTGTTTGTGCATTTCTCAAGACTAATTCCGACGTAAAATGACACGAGGAATACGTTGGAAGCGACAGAATTGCGATCCGAGAAACCGTTGACGAGAAAATCGCGAGCATTCCCAAAACCTGATCTCGTGTTTTTTGGACTCCAGAAACGTTTACGTGCACTGCTCGTGACTGTTTCCGATGTGAAATGACGCGAGGAACACGTTGGAAGCGACAGAATTGCATTGCGAGCAACCGTTGACGAGAAAATCGCGAGCATTCCCAAATCCTGATCTCGTGTTTTTTGAACTCCAGAACCGTGTTTGTGCATTTCTCAAGACTAATTCCGACGTAAAATGACACGAGGAATACGTTGGAAGCGACAGAATTGCGATCCGAGCAACCGTTGACGAGAAAATCGCGGGCATTACCAAAACCTGATCTCATGTTTTTGGAAATCCAGAAATGCTTGCGTGCATTTCTCATGACTATTTCCGACGTAAAATGACACGAGGAACGCGTTGGATGCGACAGAATTGCGATACGAGAAACCGTTGACGAGAAAATCGCGAGCATTCCCAAACCTGATCTCGTGTTTTTTTAAATCCAGAAATGCTTTCGTGCATTTCTCGTTACTATTGCCGACGTAAAATGACGCGAGGAACGTGTCGGAAGCGACAGAATTGCGATCCGAGCAACCGTTGACGAGAAAATCGCAAGCATTCCCAAAACCTGAACTCGTGTTTTTTGGACTCCAGAAACGTTTACGTGCATTTCTCAAGACTAATTCCGACGTAAAATGACACGAGGAATACGTTGGAAGCGACAGAATTGCGATCCGAGAAACCGTTGACGAGAAAATCGCGAGCATTCCCAAAACCTGAATTCGTGTTTTTTGAACTCCAGAACCGAGTTGTGCATTTCTCAAGACTAATTCCGACGTAAATTGACACGAGGAATACGTTGGAAGCGACAGAATTGCGATACGAGAAACCGTTGACGAGAAAATCGCGAGCATTCCCAAACCTGATCTCGTGTTTTTTTAAATCCAGAAATGCTTTCGTGCATTTCTCGTTACTATTGCCGACGTAAAATGACGCGAGGAACACATTGGAAGCGACAGAATTGCATTCCGAGCAACCGTTGACAAGAAAATCGCGAGCATTCCCAAATCCTGATCTCGTGTTTTTTGGACTCGAGAAACGTTTTCGTGCATTTCTCATGACTAATTCCGATGTAAAATGGCGCGAGGAACGCGTCGGAAGCGACAGAATTGCGATCCGAGCAACCGTTGACGAGAAAATCGCGAGCATTCCCAAAACCTGATCTCGTGTTTTTTGGACTCCAGAAACGTTTACGTGCACTGCTCGTGACTGTTTCCGATGTGAAATGACGCGAGGAACACGTTGGAAGCGACAGAATTGCATTGCGAGCAACCGTTGACGAGAAAATCGCGAGCATTCCCAAATCCTGATCTCGTATTTTTTGAACTCCAGAACCGTGTTTGTGCATTTCTCAAGACTAATTCCGACGTAAAATGACACGAGGAATACGTTGGAAGCGACAGAATTGCGATCCGAGAAACCGTTGACGAGAAAATCGCGAGCATTCCCAAAACCTGAATTCCTGTTTTTTGAACTCCAGAACCGTGTTTGTGCATTTCTCAAGACTAATTCCGACGTAAAATGACACGAGGAATACGTTGGAAGCGACAGAATTGCGATACGAGAAACCGTTGACGAGAAAATCGCGAGCATCCCCAAACCTGATCTCGTGTTTTTTTAAATCCAGAAATGCTTTCGTGCATTTCTCGTTACTATTGCCGACGTAAAATGACGCGAGGAACGCGTCGGAAGCGACAGAATTGCGATCCGAGCAACCGTTGATGAGAAAATCGCAAGCATTCCCAAAACCTGAACTCGTGTTTTTTGGACTCCAGAAACGTTTTCGTGCATTTCTCGTGACTAATTCCGACGTAAAATGACACGAGGAATACGTTGGAAGCGACAGAATTGCGTTCCGAGCAACCGTTGACGAGAAAATCGCGAGCATTCCCAAATCCTGATCTCGTGTTTTTTGGACTCCAGAACCGTGTTTGTGCATTTCTCAAGACTAATTCCGACGTAAAATGACACGAGGAATACGTTGGAAGCGACAGAATTGCGTTCCGAGCAACCGTTGACGAGAAAATCGCGAGCATTCCCAAATCCTGATCTCGTGTTTTTTGGACTCCAGAACCGTGTTTGTGCATTTCTCAAGACTAATTCCGACGTAAAATGACACGAGGAATACGTTGGAAGCGACAGAATTGCGTTCCGAGCAACCGTTGACGAGAAAATCGCGAGCATTCCCAAAACCTGAATTCGTGTTTTTTGAACTCCAGAACCGAGTTGTGCATTTCTCAAGACTAATTCCGACGTAAAATGACACGAGGAATACGTTGGAAGCGACAGAATTGCGATACGAGAAACCGTTGACGAGAAAATCGCGAGCATTCCCAAACCTGATCTCGTGTTTTTTTAAATCCAGAAATGCTTTCGTGCATTTCTCGTTACTATTGCCGACGTAAAATGACGCGAGGAACACGTTGGAAGCGACAGAATTGCATTCCGAGCAACCGTTGACGAGAAAATCGCGAGCATTCCCAAATCCTGATCTCGTGTTTTTTGGACTCGAGAAACGTTTTCGTGCATTTCTCATGACTAATTCCGATGTAAAATGGCGCGAGGAACGCGTCGGAAGCGACAGAATTGCGATCCGAGCAACCGTTGACGAGAAAATCGCGAGCATTCCCAAAACCTGATCTCGTGTTTTTTGGACTCCAGAAACGTTTACGTGCACTGCTCGTGACTGTTTCCAATGTGAAATGACGCGAGGAACACGTTGGAAGCGACAGAATTGCATTGCGAGCAACCGTTGACGAGAAAATCGCGAGCATTCCCAAATCCTGATCTCGTGTTTTTTGAACTCCAGAACCGTGTTTGTGCATTTCTCAAGACTAATTCCGACGTAAAATGACACGAGGAATACGTTGGAAGCGACAGAATTGCGATCCGAGAAACCGTTGACGAGAAAATCGCGAGCATTCCCAAAACCTGAATTCCTGTTTTTTGAACTCCAGAACCGTGTTTGTGCATTTCTCAAGACTAATTCCGACGTAAAATGACACGAGGAATACGTTGGAAGCGACAGAATTGCGATACGAGAAACCGTTGACGAGAAAATCGCGAGCATTCCCAAACCTGATCTCGTGTTTTTTTAAATCCAGAAATGCTTTCGTGCATTTCTCGTTACTATTGCCGACGTAAAATGACGCGAGGAACGCGTCGGAAGCGACAGAATTGCGATCCGAGCAACCGTTGATGAGAAAATCGCAAGCATTCCCAAAACCTGAACTCGTGTTTTTTGGACTCCAGAAACGTTTTCGTGCATTTCTCGTGACTAATTCCGACGTAAAATGACACGAGGAATACGTTGGAAGCGACAGAATTGCGTTCCGAGCAACCGTTGACGAGAAAATCGCGAGCATTCCCAAATCCTGATCTCGTGTTTTTTGGACTCCAGAACCGTGTTTGTGCATTTCTCAAGACTAATTCCGACGTAAAGTGGCACGAGGAATACGTTGGAAGCGACAGAATTGCGATCCGAGAAACCTTTGACGAGAAAATCGCGAGCATTTCCAAATCCCGATCTCGTGTTTTTTGAACTCCAGAACCGTGTTTGTGCATTTCTCAAGACTAATTCTGACGTAAAATGACACGAGGAATACGTTGGAAGCGACAGAATTGCGTTCCGAGCAACCGTTGACGAGAAAATCGCGAGCATTCCCAAATCCTGATCTCGTGTTTTTTGAACTCCAGAACCGTGTTTGTGCATTTCTCAAGACTAATTCCGACGTAAAATGGCACGAGGAATACGTTGGAAGCGACAGAATTGCGATCCGAGAAACCGTTGACGAGAAAATCGCGAGCATTCCCAAAACGTGAATTCGTGTTTTTTGGAATCCAGAACCATGTTTGTGCATTTCTCATGACTAATTCCGACGTAAAACGACGCGAGGAACACGTTGGAAGCGACAGAATTGCGATCCGAGAAACCTTTGACGAGAAAATCGCGAGCATTTCCAAATCCCGATCTCGTGTTTTTTGAACTCCAGAACCGTGTTTGTGCATTTCTCAAGACTAATTCCGACGTAAAATGACACGAGGAATACGTTGGAAGCGACAGAATTGCGATCCGAGAAACCGTTGACGAGAAAATCGCGAGCATTCCCAAAACCTGATCTCGTGTTTTTTGGACTCCAGAAACGTTTACGTGCACTGCTCGTGACTGTTTCCGATGTGAAATGACGCGAGGAACACGTTGGAAGCGACAGAATTGCGATCCGAGAAACCTTTGACGAGAAAATCGCGAGCATTTCCAAATCCCGATCTCGTGTTTTTTGAACTCCAGAACCGTGTTTGTGCATTTCTCAAGACTAATTCTGACGTAAAATGACACGAGGAATACGTTGGAAGCGACAGAATTGCGTTCCGAGCAACCGTTGACGAGAAAATCGCGAGCATTCCCAAATCCTGATCTCGTGTTTTTTGAACTCCAGAACCGTGTTTGTGCATTTCTCAAGACTAATTCCGACGTAAAATGGCACGAGGAATACGTTGGAAGCGACAGAATTGCGATCCGAGAAACCGTTGACGAGAAAATCGCGAGCATTCCCAAAACGTGAATTCGTGTTTTTTGGAATCCAGAACCATGTTTGTGCATTTCTCATGACTAATTCCGACGTAAAACGACGCGAGGAACACGTTGGAAGCGACAGAATTGCGATCCGAGAAACCTTTGACGAGAAAATCGCGAGCATTTCCAAATCCCGATCTCGTGTTTTTTGAACTCCAGAACCGTGTTTGTGCATTTCTCAAGACTAATTCCGACGTAAAATGACACGAGGAATACGTTGGAAGCGACAGAATTGCGATCCGAGAAACCGTTGACGAGAAAATCGCGAGCATTCCCAAAACCTGATCTCGTGTTTTTTGGACTCCAGAAACGTTTACGTGCACTGCTCGTGACTGTTTCCGATGTGAAATGACGCGAGGAACACGTTGGAAGCGACAGAATTGCATTGCGAGCAACCGTTGACGAGAAAATCGCGAGCATTCCCAAATCCTGATCTCGTGTTTTTTGAACTCCAGAACCGTGTTTGTGCATTTCTCAAGACCAATTCCGACGTAAAATGACACGAGGAATACGTTGGAAGCGACAGAATTGCGATCCGAGCAACCGTTGACGAGAAAATCGCGAGCATTACCAAAACCTGATCTCATGTTTTTGGAAATCCAGAAATGCTTGCGTGCATTTCTCATGACTATTTCCGACGTAAAATGACACGAGGAACGCGTTGGATGCGAGAGAATTGCGATACGAGAAACCGTTGACGAGAAAATCGCGAGCATTCCCAAACCTGATCTCGTGTTTTTTTAAATCCAGAAACGTTTACGTGCACTGCTCGTGACTGTTTCCGATGTGAAATGACGCGAGGAACACGTTGGAAGCGACAGAATTGCGATCCGAGAAACCTTTGACGAGAAAATCGCGAGCATTTCCAAATCCCGATCTCGTGTTTTTTGAACTCCAGAACCGTGTTTGTGCATTTCTCAAGACTAATTCTGACGTAAAATGACACGAGGAATACGTTGGAAGCGACAGAATTGCGTTCCGAGCAACCGTTGACGAGAAAATCGCGAGCATTCCCAAATCCTGATCTCGTGTTTTTTGAACTCCAGAACCGTGTTTGTGCATTTCTCAAGACTAATTCCGACGTAAAATGGCACGAGGAATACGTTGGAAGCGACAGAATTGCGATCCGAGAAACCGTTGACGAGAAAATCGCGAGCATTCCCAAAACGTGAATTCGTGTTTTTTGGAATCCAGAACCATGTTTGTGCATTTCTCATGACTAATTCCGACGTAAAACGACGCGAGGAACACGTTGGAAGCGACAGAATTGCGATCCGAGAAACCTTTGACGAGAAAATCGCGAGCATTTCCAAATCCCGATCTCGTGTTTTTTGAACTCCAGAACCGTGTTTGTGCATTTCTCAAGACTAATTCCGACGTAAAATGACACGAGGAATACGTTGGAAGCGACAGAATTGCGATCCGAGAAACCGTTGACGAGAAAATCGCGAGCATTCCCAAAACCTGATCTCGTGTTTTTTGGACTCCAGAAACGTTTACGTGCACTGCTCGTGACTGTTTCCGATGTGAAATGACGCGAGGAACACGTTGGAAGCGACAGAATTGCATTGCGAGCAACCGTTGACGAGAAAATCGCGAGCATTCCCAAATCCTGATCTCGTGTTTTTTGAACTCCAGAACCGTGTTTGTGCATTTCTCAAGACCAATTCCGACGTAAAATGACACGAGGAATACGTTGGAAGCGACAGAATTGCGATCCGAGCAACCGTTGACGAGAAAATCGCGAGCATTACCAAAACCTGATCTCATGTTTTTGGAAATCCAGAAATGCTTGCGTGCATTTCTCATGACTATTTCCGACGTAAAATGACACGAGGAACGCGTTGGATGCGAGAGAATTGCGATACGAGAAACCGTTGACGAGAAAATCGCGAGCATTCCCAAACCTGATCTCGTGTTTTTTTAAATCCAGAAATGCTTTCGTGCATTTCTCGTTACTATTGCCGACGTAAAATGACGCGAGGAACGTGTCGGAAGCGACAGAATTGCGATCCGAGCAGCCGTTGACGAGAAAATCGCAAGCATTCCCAAAACCCTGTACTCGTGTTTTTTGGACTCCAGAAACGTTTACGTGCATTTCTCAAGACTAATTCCGACGTAAAATGACACGAGGAATACGTTGGAAGCGACAGAATTGCGATCCGAGAAACCGTTGACGAGAAAATCGCGAGCATTCCCAAAACCTGAATTCGTGTTTTTTGAACTCCAGAACCGTGTTTGTGCATTTCTCAAGACTAATTCCGACGTAAAATGACACGAGGAATACGTTGGAAGCGACAGAATTGCGATACGAGAAACCGTTGACGAGAAAATCGCGAGCATTCCCAAACCTGATCTCGTGTTTTTTTAAATCCAGAAATACTTTCGTGCATTTCTCGTTACTATTGCCGACGTAAAATGACGCGAGGAACACGTTGGAAGCGACAGAATTGCATTCCGAGCAACCGTTGACGAGAAAATCGCGAGCATTCCCAAATCCTGATCTCGTGTTTTTTGGACTCGAGAAACGTTTTCGTGCATTTCTCATGACTAATTCCGATGTAAAATGGCGCGAGGAACGCGTCGGAAGCGACAGAATTGCGATCCGAGCAACCGTTGACGAGAAAATCGCGAGCATTCCCAAATCCTGATCTCGTGTTTTTTGGACTCCAGAACCGTGTTTGTGCATTTCTCAAGACTAATTCCGACGTAAAGTGGCACGAGGAATACGTTGGAAGCGACAGAATTGCGATCCGAGAAACCTTTGACGAGAAAATCGCGAGCATTTCCAAATCCCGATCTCGTGTTTTTTGAACTCCAGAACCGTGTTTGTGCATTTCTCAAGACTAATTCTGACGTAAAATGACACGAGGAATACGTTGGAAGCGACAGAATTGCGTTCCGAGCAACCGTTGACGAGAAAATCGCGAGCATTCCCAAATCCTGATCTCGTGTTTTTTGAACTCCAGAACCGTGTTTGTGCATTTCTCAAGACTAATTCCGACGTAAAATGGCACGAGGAATACGTTGGAAGCGACAGAATTGCGATCCGAGAAACCGTTGACGAGAAAATCGCGAGCATTCCCAAACCTGATCTCGTGTTTTTTTAAATCCAGAAATGCTTTCGTGCATTTCTCGTTACTATTGCCGACGTAAAATGACGCGAGGAACGCGTAGGAAGCGACAGAATTGCGATCCGAGCAACCGTTGACGAGAATATCGCGAGCATTCCCAAAACCTGATCTCGTGTTTTTTGGACTCGAGAAACGTTTTCGTGCATTTCTCATGACTAATTCCGATGTAAAATGGCGCGCGGAACGCGTCGGAAGCGACACAATTGCGATCCGAGCAACCGTTGACGAGAAAATCGCAAGCATTCCCAAAACCTGAACTCGTGTTTTTTGGACTCCAGAAACGTTTACGTGCATTTCTCAAGCCTAATTCCGACATAAAATGACACGAGGAATACGTTGGAAGCGACAGAATTGCGATCCGAGAAACCTTTGACGAGAAAATCGCGAGCATTTCCAAATCCCGATCTCGTGTTTTTTGAACTCCAGAACCGTGTTTGTGCATTTCTCAAGACTAATTCCGACGTAAAATGACACGAGGAATACGTTGGAAGCGACAGAATTGCGATCCGAGAAACCGTTGACGAGAAAATCGCGAGCATTCCCAAAACCTGATCTCGTGTTTTTTGGACTCCAGAAACGTTTACGTGCACTGCTCGTGACTGTTTCCGATGTGAAATGACGCGAGGAACACGTTGGAAGCGACAGAATTGCATTGCGAGCAACCGTTGACGAGAAAATCGCGAGCATTCCCAAATCCTGATCTCGTGTTTTTTGAACTCCAGAACCGTGTTTGTGCATTTCTCAAGACCAATTCCGACGTAAAATGACACGAGGAATACGTTGGAAGCGACAGAATTGCGATCCGAGCAACCGTTGACGAGAAAATCGCGAGCATTACCAAAACCTGATCTCATGTTTTTGGAAATCCAGAAATGCTTGCGTGCATTTCTCATGACTATTTCCGACGTAAAATGACACGAGGAACGCGTTGGATGCGAGAGAATTGCGATACGAGAAACCGTTGACGAGAAAATCGCGAGCATTCCCAAACCTGATCTCGTGTTTTTTTAAATCCAGAAATGCTTTCGTGCATTTCTCGTTACTATTGCCGACGTAAAATGACGCGAGGAACGTGTCGGAAGCGACAGAATTGCGATCCGAGCAGCCGTTGACGAGAAAATCGCAAGCATTCCCAAAACCCTGTACTCGTGTTTTTTGGACTCCAGAAACGTTTACGTGCATTTCTCAAGACTAATTCCGACGTAAAATGACACGAGGAATACGTTGGAAGCGACAGAATTGCGATCCGAGAAACCGTTGACGAGAAAATCGCGAGCATTCCCAAAACCTGAATTCGTGTTTTTTGAACTCCAGAACCGTGTTTGTGCATTTCTCAAGACTAATTCCGACGTAAAATGACACGAGGAATACGTTGGAAGCGACAGAATTGCGATACGAGAAACCGTTGACGAGAAAATCGCGAGCATTCCCAAACCTGATCTCGTGTTTTTTTAAATCCAGAAATACTTTCGTGCATTTCTCGTTACTATTGCCGACGTAAAATGACGCGAGGAACACGTTGGAAGCGACAGAATTGCATTCCGAGCAACCGTTGACGAGAAAATCGCGAGCATTCCCAAATCCTGATCTCGTGTTTTTTGGACTCGAGAAACGTTTTCGTGCATTTCTCATGACTAATTCCGATGTAAAATGGCGCGAGGAACGCGTCGGAAGCGACAGAATTGCGATCCGAGCAACCGTTGACGAGAAAATCGCGAGCATTCCCAAATCCTGATCTCGTGTTTTTTGGACTCCAGAACCGTGTTTGTGCATTTCTCAAGACTAATTCCGACGTAAAGTGGCACGAGGAATACGTTGGAAGCGACAGAATTGCGATCCGAGAAACCTTTGACGAGAAAATCGCGAGCATTTCCAAATCCCGATCTCGTGTTTTTTGAACTCCAGAACCGTGTTTGTGCATTTCTCAAGACTAATTCTGACGTAAAATGACACGAGGAATACGTTGGAAGCGACAGAATTGCGTTCCGAGCAACCGTTGACGAGAAAATCGCGAGCATTCCCAAATCCTGATCTCGTGTTTTTTGAACTCCAGAACCGTGTTTGTGCATTTCTCAAGACTAATTCCGACGTAAAATGGCACGAGGAATACGTTGGAAGCGACAGAATTGCGATCCGAGAAACCGTTGACGAGAAAATCGCGAGCATTCCCAAACCTGATCTCGTGTTTTTTTAAATCCAGAAATGCTTTCGTGCATTTCTCGTTACTATTGCCGACGTAAAATGACGCGAGGAACGCGTAGGAAGCGACAGAATTGCGATCCGAGCAACCGTTGACGAGAATATCGCGAGCATTCCCAAAACCTGATCTCGTGTTTTTTGGACTCGAGAAACGTTTTCGTGCATTTCTCATGACTAATTCCGATGTAAAATGGCGCGCGGAACGCGTCGGAAGCGACACAATTGCGATCCGAGCAACCGTTGACGAGAAAATCGCAAGCATTCCCAAAACCTGAACTCGTGTTTTTTGGACTCCAGAAACGTTTACGTGCATTTCTCAAGCCTAATTCCGACATAAAATGACACGAGGAATACGTTGGAAGCGACAGAATTGCGATCCGAGAAACCGTTGACGAGAAAATCGCGAGCATTCCCGAAACCTGAATTCGTGTTTTTTGGAATCCAGAACCGTGTTTGTGCATTTCTCATGACTAATTCCGACGTAAAACGACGCGAGGAACACGTTGGAAGCGACAGAATTGCGATCCGAGAAACCTTTGACGAGAAAATCGCGTGCATTTCCAAATCCCGATCTCGTGTTTTTTGAACTCCAGAACCGTGTTTGTGCATTTCTCAAGACTAATTCCGACGTAAAATGACACGAGGAATACGTTGGAAGCGACAAAATTGCGATCCGAGAAACCGTTGACGAGAAAATCGCGAGCATTCCCAAAACCTGATCTCGTGTTTTTTTGGACTCCAGAAACGTTTACGTGCACTGCTCGTGACTGTTTCCGATGTGAAATGACGCGAGGAACCCGTTGGAAGCGACAGAATTGCATTGCGAGCAACCGTTGACGAGAAAATCGCGAGCATTCCCAAATCCTGATCTCGTGTTTTTTGAACTCCAGAACCGTGTTTGTGCATTTGTCAAGACTAATTCCGACGTAAAATGACACGAGGAATACGTTGGAAGCGACAGAATTGCGATCCGAGAAACCGTTGACGAGAAAATCTCGAGCATTCCCAAAACCTGAATTCGTGTTTTTTGGACTCCAGAACCGTGTTTGTGCATTTCTCACGACTAATTCCGACGTAAAATGACACGAGGAATACGTTGGAAGCGACAGAATTGCGATCCGAGCAACCGTTGACGAGAAAATCGCGAGCATTACCAAAACCTGATCTCATGTTTTTGGAAATCCAGAAATGCTTGCGTGCATTTCTCATGACTATTTCCGACGTAAAATGACACGAGGAACGCGTTGGATGCGACAGAATTGCGATACGAGAAACCGTTGACGAGAAAATCGCGAGCATTCCCAAACCTGATCTCGTGTTTTTTTAAATCCAGAAATGCTTTCGTGCATTTCTCGTTACTATTGCCGACGTAAAATGACGCGAGGAACGTGTCGGAAGCGACAGAATTGCGATCCGAGCAACCGTTGACGAGAAAATCGCAAGCATTCCCAAAACCTGAACTCGTGTTTTTTGGACTCCAGAAACGTTTACGTGCATTTCTCAAGACTAATGCCGACGTAAAATGACACGAGGAATACGTTGGAAGCGACAGAATTGCGATCCGAGAAACCGTTGACGAGAAAATCGCGAGCATTCCCAAAACCTGAATTCGTGTTTTTTTAAATCCAGAAATGCTTTCGTGCATTTATCGTTACTATTGCCGACGTAAAATGACGCGAGGAACACGTTGGAAGCGACAGAATTGCATTCCGAGCAACCGTTGACGAGAAAATCGCGAGCATTCCCAAATCCTGATCTCGTGTTTTTTGGACTCGAGAAACGTTTTCGTGCATTTCTCATGACTAATTCCGATGTAAAATGGCGCGAGGAACGCGTCGGAAGCGACAGAATTGCGATCCGAGCAACCGTTGACGAGAAAATCGCGAGCATTCCCAAAACCTGATCTCGTGTTTTTTGGACTCCAGAAACGTTTACGTGCACTGCTCGTGACTGTTTCCGATGTGAAATGACGCGAGGAACACGTTGGAAGCGACAGAATTGCATTGCGAGCAACCGTTGACGAGAAAATCGCGAGCATTCCCAAATCCTGATCTCGTGTTTTTTTAAATCCAGAAATGCTTTCGTGCATTTCTCGTTACTATTGCCGACGTAAAATGACGCGAGGAACGTGTCGGAAGCGACAGAATTGCGATCCGAGCAACCGTTGACGAGAAAATCGCAAGCATTCCCAAAACCTGAACTCGTGTTTTTTGGACTCCAGAAACGTTTACGTGCATTTCTCAAGACTAATTCCGACGTAAAATGACACGAGGAATACGTTGGAAGCGACAGAATTGCGATCCGAGAAACCGTTGACGAGAAAATCGCGAGCATTCCCAAAACCTGAATTCGTGTTTTTTGAACTCCAGAACCGTGTTTGTGCATTTCTCAAGACTAATTCCGACGTAAAATGACACGAGGAATACGTTGGAAGCGACAGAATTGCGATACGAGAAACCGTTGACGAGAAAATCGCGAGCATTCCCAAACCTGATCTCGTGTTTTTTTAAATCCAGAAATACTTTCGTGCATTTCTCGTTACTATTGCCGACGTAAAATGACGCGAGGAACACGTTGGAAGCGACAGAATTGCATTCCGAGCAACCGTTGACGAGAAAATCGCGAGCATTCCCAAATCCTGATCTCGTGTTTTTTGGACTCGAGAAACGTTTTCGTGCATTTCTCATGACTAATTCCGATGTAAAATGGCGCGAGGAACGCGTCGGAAGCGACAGAATTGCGATCCGAGCAACCGTTGACGAGAAAATCGCGAGCATTCCCAAAACCTGATCTCGTGTTTTTTGGACTCCAGAAACGTTTACGTGCACTGCTCGTGACTGTTTCCGATGTGAAATGACGCGAGGAACACGTTGGAAGCGACAGAATTGCATTGCGAGCAACCGTTGACGAGAAAATCGCGAGCATTCCCAAATCCTGATCTCGTGTTTTTTGAACTCCAGAACCGTGTTTGTGCATTTCTCAAGACTAATTCCGACGTAAAATGACACGAGGAATACGTTGGAAGCGACAGAATTGCGATCCGAGAAACCGTTGACGAGAAAATCGCGAGCATTCCCAAAACCTGAATTCGTGTTTTTTGAACTCCAGAACCGTGTTTGTGCATTTCTCAAGACTAATTCCGACGTAAAATGACACGAGGAATACGTTGGAAGCGACAGAATTGCGATACGAGAAACCGTTGACGAGAAAATCGCGAGCATTCCCAAACCTGATCTCGTGTTTTTTTAAATCCAGAAATGCTTTCGTGCATTTCTCGTTACTATTGCCGACGTAAAATGACGCGAGGAACGCGTAGGAAGCGACAGAATTGCGATCCGAGCAACCGTTGACGAGAATATCGCGAGCATTCCCAAAACCTGATCTCGTGTTTTTTGGACTCGAGAAACGTTTTCGTGCATTTCTCATGACTAATTCCGATGTAAAATGGCGCGCGGAACGCGTCGGAAGCGACACAATTGCGATCCGAGCAACCGTTGACGAGAAAATCGCAAGCATTCCCAAAACCTGAACTCGTGTTTTTTGGACTCCAGAAACGTTTACGTGCATTTCTCAAGCCTAATTCCGACATAAAATGACACGAGGAATACGTTGGAAGCGACAGAATTGCGATCCGAGAAACCGTTGACGAGAAAATCGCGAGCATTCCCGAAACCTGAATTCGTGTTTTTTGGAATCCAGAACCGTGTTTGTGCATTTCTCATGACTAATTCCGACGTAAAACGACGCGAGGAACACGTTGGAAGCGACAGAATTGCGATCCGAGAAACCTTTGACGAGAAAATCGCGTGCATTTCCAAATCCCGATCTCGTGTTTTTTGAACTCCAGAACCGTGTTTGTGCATTTCTCAAGACTAATTCCGACGTAAAATGACACGAGGAATACGTTGGAAGCGACAAAATTGCGATCCGAGAAACCGTTGACGAGAAAATCGCGAGCATTCCCAAAACCTGATCTCGTGTTTTTTGGACTCCAGAAACGTTTACGTGCACTGCTCGTGACTGTTTCCGATGTGAAATGACGCGAGGAACCCGTTGGAAGCGACAGAATTGCATTGCGAGCAACCGTTGACGAGAAAATCGCGAGCATTCCCAAATCCTGATCTCGTGTTTTTTGAACTCCAGAACCGTGTTTGTGCATTTGTCAAGACTAATTCCGACGTAAAATGACACGAGGAATACGTTGGAAGCGACAGAATTGCGATCCGAGAAACCGTTGACGAGAAAATCTCGAGCATTCCCAAAACCTGAATTCGTGTTTTTTGGACTCCAGAACCGTGTTTGTGCATTTCTCACGACTAATTCCGACGTAAAATGACACGAGGAATACGTTGGAAGCGACAGAATTGCGATCCGAGCAACCGTTGACGAGAAAATCGCGAGCATTACCAAAACCTGATCTCATGTTTTTGGAAATCCAGAAATGCTTTCGTGCATTTCTCGTTACTATTGCCGACGTAAAATGACGCGAGGAACGTGTCGGAAGCGACAGAATTGCGATACGAGAAACCGTTGACGAGAAAATCGCGAGCATTCCCAAACCTGATCTCGTGTTTTTTTAAATCCAGAAATGCTTTCGTGCATTTCTCGTTACTATTGCCGACGTAAAATGACGCGAGGAACGTGTCGGAAGCGACAGAATTGCGATCCGAGCAACCGTTGACGAGAAAATCGCAAGCATTCCCAAAACCTGAACTCGTGTTTTTTGGACTCCAGAAACGTTTACGTGCATTTCTCAAGACTAATGCCGACGTAAAATGACACGAGGAATACGTTGGAAGCGACAGAATTGCGATCCGAGAAACCGTTGACGAGAAAATCGCGAGCATTCCCAAAACCTGAATTCGTGTTTTTTTAAATCCAGAAATGCTTTCGTGCATTTCTCGTTACTATTGCCGACGTAAAATGACGCGAGGAACACGTTGGAAGCGACAGAATTGCATTCCGAGCAACCGTTGACGAGAAAATCGCGAGCATTCCCAAATCCTGATCTCGTGTTTTTTGGACTCGAGAAACGTTTTCGTGCATTTCTCATGACTAATTCCGATGTAAAATGGCGCGAGGAACGCGTCGGAAGCGACAGAATTGCGATCCGAGCAACCGTTGACGAGAAAATCGCGAGCATTCCCAAAACCTGATCTCGTGTTTTTTGGACTCCAGAAACGTTTACGTGCACTGCTCGTGACTGTTTCCGATGTGAAATGACGCGAGGAACACGTTGGAAGCGACAGAATTGCATTGCGAGCAACCGTTGACGAGAAAATCGCGAGCGTTCCCAAATCCTGATCTCGTGTTTTTTGAACTCCAGAACCGTGTTTGTGCATTTCTCAAGACTAATTCCGACGTAAAATGACACGAGGAATACGTTGGAAGCGACAGAATTGCGATCCGAGCAACCGTTGACGAGAAAATCGCGAGCATTACCAAAACCTGATCTCATGTTTTTGGAAATCCAGAAATGCTTGCGTGCATTTCTCATGACTATTTCCGACGTAAAATGACACGAGGAACGCGTTGGATGCGACAGAATTGCGATACGAGAAACCGTTGACGAGAAAATCGCGAGCATTCCCAAACCTGATCTCGTGTTTTTTTAAATCCAGAAATGCTTTCGTGCATTTCTCGTTACTATTGCCGACGTAAAATGACGCGAGGAACGTGTCGGAAGCGACAGAATTGCGATCCGAGCAACCGTTGACGAGAAAATCGCAAGCATTCCCAAAACCTGAACTCGTGTTTTTTGGACTCCAGAAACGTTTACGTGCATTTCTCAAGACTAATGCCGACGTAAAATGACACGAGGAATACGTTGGAAGCGACAGAATTGCGATCCGAGAAACCGTTGACGAGAAAATCGCGAGCATTCCCAAAACCTGAATTCGTGTTTTTTTAAATCCAGAAATGCTTTCGTGCATTTATCGTTACTATTGCCGACGTAAAATGACGCGAGGAACACGTTGGAAGCGACAGAATTGCATTCCGAGCAACCGTTGACGAGAAAATCGCGAGCATTCCCAAATCCTGATCTCGTGTTTTTTGGACTCGAGAAACGTTTTCGTGCATTTCTCATGACTAATTCCGATGTAAAATGGCGCGAGGAACGCGTCGGAAGCGACAGAATTGCGATCCGAGCAACCGTTGACGAGAAAATCGCGAGCATTCCCAAAACCTGATCTCGTGTTTTTTGGACTCCAGAAACGTTTACGTGCACTGCTCGTGACTGTTTCCGATGTGAAATGACGCGAGGAACACGTTGGAAGCGACAGAATTGCATTGCGAGCAACCGTTGACGAGAAAATCGCGAGCATTCCCAAATCCTGATCTCGTGTTTTTTTAAATCCAGAAATGCTTTCGTGCATTTCTCGTTACTATTGCCGACGTAAAATGACGCGAGGAACGTGTCGGAAGCGACAGAATTGCGATCCGAGCAACCGTTGACGAGAAAATCGCAAGCATTCCCAAAACCTGAACTCGTGTTTTTTGGACTCCAGAAACGTTTACGTGCATTTCTCAAGACTAATTCCGACGTAAAATGACACGAGGAATACGTTGGAAGCGACAGAATTGCGATCCGAGAAACCGTTGACGAGAAAATCGCGAGCATTCCCAAAACCTGAATTCGTGTTTTTTGAACTCCAGAACCGTGTTTGTGCATTTCTCAAGACTAATTCCGACGTAAAATGACACGAGGAATACGTTGGAAGCGACAGAATTGCGATACGAGAAACCGTTGACGAGAAAATCGCGAGCATTCCCAAACCTGATCTCGTGTTTTTTTAAATCCAGAAATACTTTCGTGCATTTCTCGTTACTATTGCCGACGTAAAATGACGCGAGGAACACGTTGGAAGCGACAGAATTGCATTCCGAGCAACCGTTGACGAGAAAATCGCGAGCATTCCCAAATCCTGATCTCGTGTTTTTTGGACTCGAGAAACGTTTTCGTGCATTTCTCATGACTAATTCCGATGTAAAATGGCGCGAGGAACGCGTCGGAAGCGACAGAATTGCGATCCGAGCAACCGTTGACGAGAAAATCGCGAGCATTCCCAAAACCTGATCTCGTGTTTTTTGGACTCCAGAAACGTTTACGTGCACTGCTCGTGACTGTTTCCGATGTGAAATGACGCGAGGAACACGTTGGAAGCGACAGAATTGCATTGCGAGCAACCGTTGACGAGAAAATCGCGAGCATTCCCAAATCCTGATCTCGTGTTTTTTGAACTCCAGAACCGTGTTTGTGCATTTCTCAAGACTAATTCCGACGTAAAATGACACGAGGAATACGTTGGAAGCGACAGAATTGCGATCCGAGAAACCGTTGACGAGAAAATCGCGAGCATTCCCAAAACCTGAATTCGTGTTTTTTGAACTCCAGAACCGTGTTTGTGCATTTCTCAAGACTAATTCCGACGTAAAATGACACGAGGAATACGTTGGAAGCGACAGAATTGCGATACGAGAAACCGTTGACGAGAAAATCGCGAGCATTCCCAAACCTGATCTCGTGTTTTTTTAAATCCAGAAATGCTTTCGTGCATTTCTCGTTACTATTGCCGACGTAAAATGACGCGAGGAACGCGTAGGAAGCGACAGAATTGCGATCCGAGCAACCGTTGACGAGAATATCGCGAGCATTCCCAAAACCTGATCTCGTGTTTTTTGGACTCGAGAAACGTTTTCGTGCATTTCTCATGACTAATTCCGATGTAAAATGGCGCGCGGAACGCGTCGGAAGCGACACAATTGCGATCCGAGCAACCGTTGACGAGAAAATCGCAAGCATTCCCAAAACCTGAACTCGTGTTTTTTGGACTCCAGAAACGTTTACGTGCATTTCTCAAGCCTAATTCCGACATAAAATGACACGAGGAATACGTTGGAAGCGACAGAATTGCGATCCGAGAAACCGTTGACGAGAAAATCGCGAGCATTCCCGAAACCTGAATTCGTGTTTTTTGGAATCCAGAACCGTGTTTGTGCATTTCTCATGACTAATTCCGACGTAAAACGACGCGAGGAACACGTTGGAAGCGACAGAATTGCGATCCGAGAAACCTTTGACGAGAAAATCGCGTGCATTTCCAAATCCCGATCTCGTGTTTTTTGAACTCCAGAACCGTGTTTGTGCATTTCTCAAGACTAATTCCGACGTAAAATGACACGAGGAATACGTTGGAAGCGACAAAATTGCGATCCGAGAAACCGTTGACGAGAAAATCGCGAGCATTCCCAAAACCTGATCTCGTGTTTTTTGGACTCCAGAAACGTTTACGTGCACTGCTCGTGACTGTTTCCGATGTGAAATGACGCGAGGAACCCGTTGGAAGCGACAGAATTGCATTGCGAGCAACCGTTGACGAGAAAATCGCGAGCATTCCCAAATCCTGATCTCGTGTTTTTTGAACTCCAGAACCGTGTTTGTGCATTTGTCAAGACTAATTCCGACGTAAAATGACACGAGGAATACGTTGGAAGCGACAGAATTGCGATCCGAGAAACCGTTGACGAGAAAATCTCGAGCATTCCCAAAACCTGAATTCGTGTTTTTTGGACTCCAGAACCGTGTTTGTGCATTTCTCACGACTAATTCCGACGTAAAATGACACGAGGAATACGTTGGAAGCGACAGAATTGCGATCCGAGCAACCGTTGACGAGAAAATCGCGAGCATTACCAAAACCTGATCTCATGTTTTTGGAAATCCAGAAATGCTTGCGTGCATTTCTCATGACTATTTCCGACGTAAAATGACACGAGGAACGCGTTGGATGCGACAGAATTGCGATACGAGAAACCGTTGACGAGAAAATCGCGAGCATTCCCAAACCTGATCTCGTGTTTTTTTAAATCCAGAAATGCTTTCGTGCATTTCTCGTTACTATTGCCGACGTAAAATGACGCGAGGAACGTGTCGGAAGCGACAGAATTGCGATCCGAGCAACCGTTGACGAGAAAATCGCAAGCATTCCCAAAACCTGAACTCGTGTTTTTTGGACTCCAGAAACGTTTACGTGCATTTCTCAAGACTAATGCCGACGTAAAATGACACGAGGAATACGTTGGAAGCGACAGAATTGCGATCCGAGAAACCGTTGACGAGAAAATCGCGAGCATTCCCAAAACCTGAATTCGTGTTTTTTTAAATCCAGAAATGCTTTCGTGCATTTCTCGTTACTATTGCCGACGTAAAATGACGCGAGGAACACGTTGGAAGCGACAGAATTGCATTCCGAGCAACCGTTGACGAGAAAATCGCGAGCATTCCCAAATCCTGATCTCGTGTTTTTTGGACTCGAGAAACGTTTTCGTGCATTTCTCATGACTAATTCCGATGTAAAATGGCGCGAGGAACGCGTCGGAAGCGACAGAATTGCGATCCGAGCAACCGTTGACGAGAAAATCGCGAGCATTCCCAAAACCTGATCTCGTGTTTTTTGGACTCCAGAAACGTTTACGTGCACTGCTCGTGACTGTTTCCGATGTGAAATGACGCGAGGAACACGTTGGAAGCGACAGAATTGCATTGCGAGCAACCGTTGACGAGAAAATCGCGAGCGTTCCCAAATCCTGATCTCGTGTTTTTTGAACTCCAGAACCGTGTTTGTGCATTTCTCAAGACTAATTCCGACGTAAAATGACACGAGGAATACGTTGGAAGCGACAGAATTGCGATCCGAGCAACCGTTGACGAGAAAATCGCGAGCATTACCAAAACCTGATCTCATGTTTTTGGAAATCCAGAAATGCTTGCGTGCATTTCTCATGACTATTTCCGACGTAAAATGACACGAGGAACGCGTTGGATGCGACAGAATTGCGATACGAGAAACCGTTGACGAGAAAATCGCGAGCATTCCCAAACCTGATCTCGTGTTTTTTTAAATCCAGAAATGCTTTCGTGCATTTCTCGTTACTATTGCCGACGTAAAATGACGCGAGGAACGTGTCGGAAGCGACAGAATTGCGATCCGAGCAACCGTTGACGAGAAAATCGCAAGCATTCCCAAAACCTGAACTCGTGTTTTTTGGACTCCAGAAACGTTTACGTGCATTTCTCAAGACTAATTCCGACGTAAAATGACACGAGGAATACGTTGGAAGCGACAGAATTGCGATCCGAGAAACCGTTGACGAGAAAATCGCGAGCATTCCCAAAACCTGAATTCGTGTTTTTTGAACTCCAGAACCGTGTTTGTGCATTTCTCAAGACTAATTCCGACGTAAAATGACACGAGGAATACGTTGGAAGCGACAGAATTGCGATACGAGAAACCGTTGACGAGAAAATCGCGAGCATTCCCAAACCTGATCTCGTGTTTTTTTAAATCCAGAAATACTTTCGTGCATTTCTCGTTACTATTGCCGACGTAAAATGACGCGAGGAACACGTTGGAAGCGACAGAATTGCATTGCGAGCAACCGTTGACGAGAAAATCGCGAGCATTCCCAAATCCTGATCTCGTGTTTTTTGAACTCCAGAACCGTGTTTGTGCATTTCTCAAGACTAATTCCGACGTAAAATGACACGAGGAATACGTTGGAAGCGACAGAATTGCGATCCGAGAAACCGTTGACGAGAAAATCGCGAGCATTCCCAAAACCTGAATTCGTGTTTTTTGAACTCCAGAACCGTGTTTGTGCATTTCTCAAGACTAATTCCGACGTAAAATGACACGAGGAATACGTTGGAAGCGACAGAATTGCGATACGAGAAACCGTTGACGAGAAAATCGCGAGCATTCCCAAACCTGATCTCGTGTTTTTTTAAATCCAGAAATGCTTTCGTGCATTTCTCGTTACTATTGCCGACGTAAAATGACGCGAGGAACGCGTAGGAAGCGACAGAATTGCGATCCGAGCAACCGTTGACGAGAATATCGCGAGCATTCCCAAAACCTGATCTCGTGTTTTTTGGACTCGAGAAACGTTTTCGTGCATTTCTCATGACTAATTCCGATGTAAAATGGCGCGCGGAACGCGTCGGAAGCGACACAATTGCGATCCGAGCAACCGTTGACGAGAAAATCGCAAGCATTCCCAAAACCTGAACTCGTGTTTTTTGGACTCCAGAAACGTTTACGTGCATTTCTCAAGCCTAATTCCGACATAAAATGACACGAGGAATACGTTGGAAGCGACAGAATTGCGATCCGAGAAACCGTTGACGAGAAAATCGCGAGCATTCCCGAAACCTGAATTCGTGTTTTTTGGAATCCAGAACCGTGTTTGTGCATTTCTCATGACTAATTCCGACGTAAAACGACGCGAGGAACACGTTGGAAGCGACAGAATTGCGATCCGAGAAACCTTTGACGAGAAAATCGCGTGCATTTCCAAATCCCGATCTCGTGTTTTTTGAACTCCAGAACCGTGTTTGTGCATTTCTCAAGACTAATTCCGACGTAAAATGACACGAGGAATACGTTGGAAGCGACAAAATTGCGATCCGAGAAACCGTTGACGAGAAAATCGCGAGCATTCCCAAAACCTGATCTCGTGTTTTTTTGGACTCCAGAAACGTTTACGTGCACTGCTCGTGACTGTTTCCGATGTGAAATGACGCGAGGAACCCGTTGGAAGCGACAGAATTGCATTGCGAGCAACCGTTGACGAGAAAATCGCGAGCATTCCCAAATCCTGATCTCGTGTTTTTTGAACTCCAGAACCGTGTTTGTGCATTTGTCAAGACTAATTCCGACGTAAAATGACACGAGGAATACGTTGGAAGCGACAGAATTGCGATCCGAGAAACCGTTGACGAGAAAATCTCGAGCATTCCCAAAACCTGAATTCGTGTTTTTTGGACTCCAGAACCGTGTTTGTGCATTTCTCACGACTAATTCCGACGTAAAATGACACGAGGAATACGTTGGAAGCGACAGAATTGCGATCCGAGCAACCGTTGACGAGAAAATCGCGAGCATTACCAAAACCTGATCTCATGTTTTTGGAAATCCAGAAATGCTTGCGTGCATTTCTCATGACTATTTCCGACGTAAAATGACACGAGGAACGCGTTGGATGCGACAGAATTGCGATACGAGAAACCGTTGACGAGAAAATCGCGAGCATTCCCAAACCTGATCTCGTGTTTTTTTAAATCCAGAAATGCTTTCGTGCATTTCTCGTTACTATTGCCGACGTAAAATGACGCGAGGAACGTGTCGGAAGCGACAGAATTGCGATCCGAGCAACCGTTGACGAGAAAATCGCAAGCATTCCCAAAACCTGAACTCGTGTTTTTTGGACTCCAGAAACGTTTACGTGCATTTCTCAAGACTAATGCCGACGTAAAATGACACGAGGAATACGTTGGAAGCGACAGAATTGCGATCCGAGAAACCGTTGACGAGAAAATCGCGAGCATTCCCAAAACCTGAATTCGTGTTTTTTTAAATCCAGAAATGCTTTCGTGCATTTCTCGTTACTATTGCCGACGTAAAATGACGCGAGGAACACGTTGGAAGCGACAGAATTGCATTCCGAGCAACCGTTGACGAGAAAATCGCGAGCATTCCCAAATCCTGATCTCGTGTTTTTTGGACTCGAGAAACGTTTTCGTGCATTTCTCATGACTAATTCCGATGTAAAATGGCGCGAGGAACGCGTCGGAAGCGACAGAATTGCGATCCGAGCAACCGTTGACGAGAAAATCGCGAGCATTCCCAAAACCTGATCTCGTGTTTTTTGGACTCCAGAAACGTTTACGTGCACTGCTCGTGACTGTTTCCGATGTGAAATGACGCGAGGAACACGTTGGAAGCGACAGAATTGCATTGCGAGCAACCGTTGACGAGAAAATCGCGAGCATTCCCAAATCCTGATCTCGTGTTTTTTTAAATCCAGAAATGCTTTCGTGCATTTCTCGTTACTATTGCCGACGTAAAATGACGCGAGGAACGTGTCGGAAGCGACAGAATTGCGATCCGAGCAACCGTTGACGAGAAAATCGCAAGCATTCCCAAAACCTGAACTCGTGTTTTTTGGACTCCAGAAACGTTTACGTGCATTTCTCAAGACTAATTCCGACGTAAAATGACACGAGGAATACGTTGGAAGCGACAGAATTGCGATCCGAGAAACCGTTGACGAGAAAATCGCGAGCATTCCCAAAACCTGAATTCGTGTTTTTTGAACTCCAGAACCGTGTTTGTGCATTTCTCAAGACTAATTCCGACGTAAAATGACACGAGGAATACGTTGGAAGCGACAGAATTGCGATACGAGAAACCGTTGACGAGAAAATCGCGAGCATTCCCAAACCTGATCTCGTGTTTTTTTAAATCCAGAAATACTTTCGTGCATTTCTCGTTACTATTGCCGACGTAAAATGACGCGAGGAACACGTTGGAAGCGACAGAATTGCATTCCGAGCAACCGTTGACGAGAAAATCGCGAGCATTCCCAAATCCTGATCTCGTGTTTTTTGGACTCGAGAAACGTTTTCGTGCATTTCTCATGACTAATTCCGATGTAAAATGGCGCGAGGAACGCGTCGGAAGCGACAGAATTGCGATCCGAGCAACCGTTGACGAGAAAATCGCGAGCATTCCCAAAACCTGATCTCGTGTTTTTTGGACTCCAGAAACGTTTACGTGCACTGCTCGTGACTGTTTCCGATGTGAAATGACGCGAGGAACACGTTGGAAGCGACAGAATTGCATTGCGAGCAACCGTTGACGAGAAAATCGCGAGCATTCCCAAATCCTGATCTCGTGTTTTTTGAACTCCAGAACCGTGTTTGTGCATTTCTCAAGACTAATTCCGACGTAAAATGACACGAGGAATACGTTGGAAGCGACAGAATTGCGATCCGAGAAACCGTTGACGAGAAAATCGCGAGCATTCCCAAAACCTGAATTCGTGTTTTTTGAACTCCAGAACCGTGTTTGTGCATTTCTCAAGACTAATTCCGACGTAAAATGACACGAGGAATACGTTGGAAGGGACAGAATTGCGATACGAGAAACCGTTGACGAGAAAATCGCGAGCATTCCCAAACCTGATCTCGTGTTTTTTTAAATCCAGAAATGCTTTCGTGCATTTCTCGTTACTATTGCCGACGTAAAATGACGCGAGGAACGCGTAGGAAGCGACAGAATTGCGATCCGAGCAACCGTTGACGAGAATATCGCGAGCATTCCCAAAACCTGATCTCGTGTTTTTTGGACTCGAGAAACGTTTTCGTGCATTTCTCATGACTAATTCCGATGTAAAATGGCGCGCGGAACGCGTCGGAAGCGACACAATTGCGATCCGAGCAACCGTTGACGAGAAAATCGCAAGCATTCCCAAAACCTGAACTCGTGTTTTTTGGACTCCAGAAACGTTTACGTGCATTTCTCAAGCCTAATTCCGACATAAAATGACACGAGGAATACGTTGGAAGCGACAGAATTGCGATCCGAGAAACCGTTGACGAGAAAATCGCGAGCATTCCCGAAACCTGAATTCGTGTTTTTTGGAATCCAGAACCGTGTTTGTGCATTTCTCATGACTAATTCCGACGTAAAACGACGCGAGGAACACGTTGGAAGCGACAGAATTGCGATCCGAGAAACCTTTGACGAGAAAATCGCGTGCATTTCCAAATCCCGATCTCGTGTTTTTTGAACTCCAGAACCGTGTTTGTGCATTTCTCAAGACTAATTCCGACGTAAAATGACACGAGGAATACGTTGGAAGCGACAAAATTGCGATCCGAGAAACCGTTGACGAGAAAATCGCGAGCATTCCCAAAACCTGATCTCGTGTTTTTTGGACTCCAGAAACGTTTACGTGCACTGCTCGTGACTGTTTCCGATGTGAAATGACGCGAGGAACCCGTTGGAAGCGACAGAATTGCATTGCGAGCAACCGTTGACGAGAAAATCGCGAGCATTCCCAAATCCTGATCTCGTGTTTTTTGAACTCCAGAACCGTGTTTGTGCATTTGTCAAGACTAATTCCGACGTAAAATGACACGAGGAATACGTTGGAAGCGACAGAATTGCGATCCGAGAAACCGTTGACGAGAAAATCTCGAGCATTCCCAAAACCTGAATTCGTGTTTTTTGGACTCCAGAACCGTGTTTGTGCATTTCTCACGACTAATTCCGACGTAAAATGACACGAGGAATACGTTGGAAGCGACAGAATTGCGATCCGAGCAACCGTTGACGAGAAAATCGCGAGCATTACCAAAACCTGATCTCATGTTTTTGGAAATCCAGAAATGCTTGCGTGCATTTCTCATGACTATTTCCGACGTAAAATGACACGAGGAACGCGTTGGATGCGACAGAATTGCGATACGAGAAACCGTTGACGAGAAAATCGCGAGCATTCCCAAACCTGATCTCGTGTTTTTTTAAATCCAGAAATGCTTTCGTGCATTTCTCGTTACTATTGCCGACGTAAAATGACGCGAGGAACGTGTCGGAAGCGACAGAATTGCGATCCGAGCAACCGTTGACGAGAAAATCGCAAGCATTCCCAAAACCTGAACTCGTGTTTTTTGGACTCCAGAAACGTTTACGTGCATTTCTCAAGACTAATGCCGACGTAAAATGACACGAGGAATACGTTGGAAGCGACAGAATTGCGATCCGAGAAACCGTTGACGAGAAAACCGCGAGCATTCCCAAAACCTGAATTCGTGTTTTTTTAAATCCAGAAATGCTTTCGTGCATTTCTCGTTACTATTGCCGACGTAAAATGACGCGAGGAACACGTTGGAAGCGACAGAATTGCATTCCGAGCAACCGTTGACGAGAAAATCGCGAGCATTCCCAAATCCTGATCTCGTGTTTTTTGGACTCGAGAAACGTTTTCGTGCATTTCTCATGACTAATTCCGATGTAAAATGGCGCGAGGAACGCGTCGGAAGCGACAGAATTGCGATCCGAGCAACCGTTGACGAGAAAATCGCGAGCATTCCCAAAACCTGATCTCGTGTTTTTTGGACTCCAGAAACGTTTACGTGCACTGCTCGTGACTGTTTCCGATGTGAAATGACGCGAGGAACACGTTGGAAGCGACAGAATTGCATTGCGAGCAACCGTTGACGAGAAAATCGCGAGCGTTCCCAAATCCTGATCTCGTGTTTTTTGAACTCCAGAACCGTGTTTGTGCATTTCTCAAGACTAATTCCGACGTAAAATGACACGAGGAATACGTTGGAAGCGACAGAATTGCGATCCGAGCAACCGTTGACGAGAAAATCGCGAGCATTACCAAAACCTGATCTCATGTTTTTGGAAATCCAGAAATGCTTGCGTGCATTTCTCATGACTATTTCCGACGTAAAATGACACGAGGAACGCGTTGGATGCGACAGAATTGCGATACGAGAAACCGTTGACGAGAAAATCGCGAGCATTCCCAAACCTGATCTCGTGTTTTTTTAAATCCAGAAATGCTTTCGTGCATTTCTCGTTACTATTGCCGACGTAAAATGACGCGAGGAACGTGTCGGAAGCGACAGAATTGCGATCCGAGCAACCGTTGACGAGAAAATCGCAAGCATTCCCAAAACCTGAACTCGTGTTTTTTGGACTCCAGAAACGTTTACGTGCATTTCTCAAGACTAATTCCGACGTAAAATGACACGAGGAATACGTTGGAAGCGACAGAATTGCGATCCGAGAAACCGTTGACGAGAAAATCGCGAGCATTCCCAAAACCTGAATTCGTGTTTTTTGAACTCCAGAACCGAGTTGTGCATTTCTCAAGACTAATTCCGACGTAAAATGACACGAGGAATACGTTGGAAGCGACAGAATTGCGATACGAGAAACCGTTGACGAGAAAATCGCGAGCATTCCCAAACCTGATCTCGTGTTTTTTTAAATCCAGAAATGCTTTCGTGCATTTCTCGTTACTATTGCCGACGTAAAATGACGCGAGGAACACGTTGGAAGCGACAGAATTGCATTCCGAGCAACCGTTGACGAGAAAATCGCGAGCATTCCCAAATCCTGATCTCGTGTTTTTTGGACTCCAGAACCGTGTTTGTGCATTTCTCAAGACTAATTCCGACGTAAAGTGGCACGAGGAATACGTTGGAAGCGACAGAATTGCGATCCGAGAAACCTTTGACGAGAAAATCGCGAGCATTTCCAAATCCCGATCTCGTGTTTTTTGAACTCCAGAACCGTGTTTGTGCATTTCTCAAGACTAATTCTGACGTAAAATGACACGAGGAATACGTTGGAAGCGACAGAATTGCGTTCCGAGCAACCGTTGACGAGAAAATCGCGAGCATTCCCAAATCCTGATCTCGTGTTTTTTGAACTCCAGAACCGTGTTTGTGCATTTCTCAAGACTAATTCCGACGTAAAATGGCACGAGGAATACGTTGGAAGCGACAGAATTGCGATCCGAGAAACCGTTGACGAGAAAATCGCGAGCATTCCCAAAACCTGAATTCGTGTTTTTTGGAATCCAGAACCGTGTTTGTGCATTTCTCATGACTAATTCCGACGTAAAACGACGCGAGGAACACGTTGGAAGCGACAGAATTGCGATCCGAGAAACCTTTGACGAGAAAATCGCGAGCATTTCCAAATCCCGATCTCGTGTTTTTTGAACTCCAGAACCGTGTTTGTGCATTTCTCAAGACTAATTCCGACGTAAAATGACACGAGGAATACGTTGGAAGCGACAGAATTGCGATCCGAGAAACCGTTGACGAGAAAATCGCGAGCATTCCCAAAACCTGATCTCGTGTTTTTTGGACTCCAGAAACGTTTACGTGCACTGCTCGTGACTGTTTCCGATGTGAAATGACGCGAGGAACACGTTGGAAGCGACAGAATTGCATTGCGAGCAACCGTTGACGAGAAAATCGCGAGCATTCCCAAATCCTGATCTCGTGTTTTTTGAACTCCAGAACCGTGTTTGTGCATTTCTCAAGACTAATTCCGACGTAAAATGACACGAGGAATACGTTGGAAGCGACAGAATTGCGATCCGAGCAACCGTTGACGAGAAAATCGCGGGCATTACCAAAACCTGATCTCATGTTTTTGGAAATCCAGAAATGCTTGCGTGCATTTCTCATGACTATTTCCGACGTAAAATGACACGAGGAACGCGTTGGATGCGACAGAATTGCGATACGAGAAACCGTTGACGAGAAAATCGCGAGCATTCCCAAACCTGATCTCGTGTTTTTTTAAATCCAGAAATGCTTTCGTGCATTTCTCGTTACTATTGCCGACGTAAAATGACGCGAGGAACGTGTCGGAAGCGACAGAATTGCGATCCGAGCAACCGTTGACGAGAAAATCGCAAGCATTCCCAAAACCTGAACTCGTGTTTTTTGGACTCCAGAAACGTTTACGTGCATTTCTCAAGACTAATTCCGACGTAAAATGACACGAGGAATACGTTGGAAGCGACAGAATTGCGATCCGAGAAACCGTTGACGAGAAAATCGCGAGCATTCCCAAAACCTGAATTCGTGTTTTTTGAACTCCAGAACCGAGTTGTGCATTTCTCAAGACTAATTCCGACGTAAATTGACACGAGGAATACGTTGGAAGCGACAGAATTGCGATACGAGAAACCGTTGACGAGAAAATCGCGAGCATTCCCAAACCTGATCTCGTGTTTTTTTAAATCCAGAAATGCTTTCGTGCATTTCTCGTTACTATTGCCGACGTAAAATGACGCGAGGAACACATTGGAAGCGACAGAATTGCATTCCGAGCAACCGTTGACAAGAAAATCGCGAGCATTCCCAAATCCTGATCTCGTGTTTTTTGGACTCGAGAAACGTTTTCGTGCATTTCTCATGACTAATTCCGATGTAAAATGGCGCGAGGAACGCGTCGGAAGCGACAGAATTGCGATCCGAGCAACCGTTGACGAGAAAATCGCGAGCATTCCCAAAACCTGATCTCGTGTTTTTTGGACTCCAGAAACGTTTACGTGCACTGCTCGTGACTGTTTCCGATGTGAAATGACGCGAGGAACACGTTGGAAGCGACAGAATTGCATTGCGAGCAACCGTTGACGAGAAAATCGCGAGCATTCCCAAATCCTGATCTCGTGTTTTTTGAACTCCAGAACCGTGTTTGTGCATTTCTCAAGACTAATTCCGACGTAAAATGACACGAGGAATACGTTGGAAGCGACAGAATTGCGATCCGAGAAACCGTTGACGAGAAAATCGCGAGCATTCCCAAAACCTGAATTCCTGTTTTTTGAACTCCAGAACCGTGTTTGTGCATTTCTCAAGACTAATTCCGACGTAAAATGACACGAGGAATACGTTGGAAGCGACAGAATTGCGATACGAGAAACCGTTGACGAGAAAATCGCGAGCATCCCCAAACCTGATCTCGTGTTTTTTTAAATCCAGAAATGCTTTCGTGCATTTCTCGTTACTATTGCCGACGTAAAATGACGCGAGGAACGCGTCGGAAGCGACAGAATTGCGATCCGAGCAACCGTTGATGAGAAAATCGCAAGCATTCCCAAAACCTGAACTCGTGTTTTTTGGACTCCAGAAACGTTTTCGTGCATTTCTCGTGACTAATTCCGACGTAAAATGACACGAGGAATACGTTGGAAGCGACAGAATTGCGTTCCGAGCAACCGTTGACGAGAAAATCGCGAGCATTCCCAAATCCTGATCTCGTGTTTTTTGGACTCCAGAACCGTGTTTGTGCATTTCTCAAGACTAATTCCGACGTAAAATGACACGAGGAATACGTTGGAAGCGACAGAATTGCGTTCCGAGCAACCGTTGACGAGAAAATCGCGAGCATTCCCAAATCCTGATCTCGTGTTTTTTGGACTCCAGAACCGTGTTTGTGCATTTCTCAAGACTAATTCCGACGTAAAATGACACGAGGAATACGTTGGAAGCGACAGAATTGCGTTCCGAGCAACCGTTGACGAGAAAATCGCGAGCATTCCCAAAACCTGAATTCGTGTTTTTTGAACTCCAGAACCGAGTTGTGCATTTCTCAAGACTAATTCCGACGTAAAATGACACGAGGAATACGTTGGAAGCGACAGAATTGCGATACGAGAAACCGTTGACGAGAAAATCGCGAGCATTCCCAAACCTGATCTCGTGTTTTTTTAAATCCAGAAATGCTTTCGTGCATTTCTCGTTACTATTGCCGACGTAAAATGACGCGAGGAACACGTTGGAAGCGACAGAATTGCATTCCGAGCAACCGTTGACGAGAAAATCGCGAGCATTCCCAAATCCTGATCTCGTGTTTTTTGGACTCGAGAAACGTTTTCGTGCATTTCTCATGACTAATTCCGATGTAAAATGGCGCGAGGAACGCGTCGGAAGCGACAGAATTGCGATCCGAGCAACCGTTGACGAGAAAATCGCGAGCATTCCCAAAACCTGATCTCGTGTTTTTTGGACTCCAGAAACGTTTACGTGCACTGCTCGTGACTGTTTCCAATGTGAAATGACGCGAGGAACACGTTGGAAGCGACAGAATTGCATTGCGAGCAACCGTTGACGAGAAAATCGCGAGCATTCCCAAATCCTGATCTCGTGTTTTTTGAACTCCAGAACCGTGTTTGTGCATTTCTCAAGACTAATTCCGACGTAAAATGACACGAGGAATACGTTGGAAGCGACAGAATTGCGATCCGAGAAACCGTTGACGAGAAAATCGCGAGCATTCCCAAAACCTGAATTCCTGTTTTTTGAACTCCAGAACCGTGTTTGTGCATTTCTCAAGACTAATTCCGACGTAAAATGACACGAGGAATACGTTGGAAGCGACAGAATTGCGATACGAGAAACCGTTGACGAGAAAATCGCGAGCATTCCCAAACCTGATCTCGTGTTTTTTTAAATCCAGAAATGCTTTCGTGCATTTCTCGTTACTATTGCCGACGTAAAATGACGCGAGGAACGCGTCGGAAGCGACAGAATTGCGATCCGAGCAACCGTTGATGAGAAAATCGCAAGCATTCCCAAAACCTGAACTCGTGTTTTTTGGACTCCAGAAACGTTTTCGTGCATTTCTCGTGACTAATTCCGACGTAAAATGACACGAGGAATACGTTGGAAGCGACAGAATTGCGTTCCGAGCAACCGTTGACGAGAAAATCGCGAGCATTCCCAAATCCTGATCTCGTGTTTTTTGGACTCCAGAACCGTGTTTGTGCATTTCTCAAGACTAATTCCGACGTAAAGTGGCACGAGGAATACGTTGGAAGCGACAGAATTGCGATCCGAGAAACCTTTGACGAGAAAATCGCGAGCATTTCCAAATCCCGATCTCGTGTTTTTTGAACTCCAGAACCGTGTTTGTGCATTTCTCAAGACTAATTCTGACGTAAAATGACACGAGGAATACGTTGGAAGCGACAGAATTGCGTTCCGAGCAACCGTTGACGAGAAAATCGCGAGCATTCCCAAATCCTGATCTCGTGTTTTTTGAACTCCAGAACCGTGTTTGTGCATTTCTCAAGACTAATTCCGACGTAAAATGGCACGAGGAATACGTTGGAAGCGACAGAATTGCGATCCGAGAAACCGTTGACGAGAAAATCGCGAGCATTCCCAAAACGTGAATTCGTGTTTTTTGGAATCCAGAACCATGTTTGTGCATTTCTCATGACTAATTCCGACGTAAAACGACGCGAGGAACACGTTGGAAGCGACAGAATTGCGATCCGAGAAACCTTTGACGAGAAAATCGCGAGCATTTCCAAATCCCGATCTCGTGTTTTTTGAACTCCAGAACCGTGTTTGTGCATTTCTCAAGACTAATTCCGACGTAAAATGACACGAGGAATACGTTGGAAGCGACAGAATTGCGATCCGAGAAACCGTTGACGAGAAAATCGCGAGCATTCCCAAAACCTGATCTCGTGTTTTTTGGACTCCAGAAACGTTTACGTGCACTGCTCGTGACTGTTTCCGATGTGAAATGACGCGAGGAACACGTTGGAAGCGACAGAATTGCGATCCGAGAAACCTTTGACGAGAAAATCGCGAGCATTTCCAAATCCCGATCTCGTGTTTTTTGAACTCCAGAACTGTGTTTGTGCATTTCTCAAGACTAATTCTGACGTAAAATGACACGAGGAATACGTTGGAAGCGACAGAATTGCGTTCCGAGCAACCGTTGACGAGAAAATCGCGAGCATTCCCAAATCCTGATCTCGTGTTTTTTGGACTCCAGAAACGTTTACGTGCATTTCTCAAGACTAATTCCGACGTAAAATGACACGAGGAATACGTTGGAAGCGACAGAATTGCGATCCGAGAAACCGTTGACGAGAAAATCGCGAGCATTCCCAAAACCTGAATTCGTGTTTTTTGAACTCCAGAACCGTGTTTGTGCATTTCTCAAGACTAATTCCGACGTAAAATGACACGAGGAATACGTTGGAAGCGACAGAATTGCGATACGAGAAACCGTTGACGAGAAAATCGCGAGCATTCCCAAACCTGATCTCGTGTTTTTTTAAATCCAGAAATACTTTCGTGCATTTCTCGTTACTATTGCCGACGTAAAATGACGCGAGGAACACGTTGGAAGCGACAGAATTGCATTCCGAGCAACCGTTGACGAGAAAATCGCGAGCATTCCCAAATCCTGATCTCGTGTTTTTTGGACTCGAGAAACGTTTTCGTGCATTTCTCATGACTAATTCCGATGTAAAATGGCGCGAGGAACGCGTCGGAAGCGACAGAATTGCGATCCGAGCAACCGTTGACGAGAAAATCGCGAGCATTCCCAAAACCTGATCTCGTGTTTTTTGGACTCCAGAAACGTTTACGTGCACTGCTCGTGACTGTTTCCGATGTGAAATGACGCGAGGAACACGTTGGAAGCGACAGAATTGCATTGCGAGCAACCGTTGACGAGAAAATCGCGAGCATTCCCAAATCCTGATCTCGTGTTTTTTGAACTCCAGAACCGTGTTTGTGCATTTCTCAAGACTAATTCCGACGTAAAATGACACGAGGAATACGTTGGAAGCGACAGAATTGCGATCCGAGAAACCGTTGACGAGAAAATCGCGAGCATTCCCAAAACCTGAATTCGTGTTTTTTGAACTCCAGAACCGTGTTTGTGCATTTCTCAAGACTAATTCCGACGTAAAATGACACGAGGAATACGTTGGAAGGGACAGAATTGCGATACGAGAAACCGTTGACGAGAAAATCGCGAGCATTCCCAAACCTGATCTCGTGTTTTTTTAAATCCAGAAATGCTTTCGTGCATTTCTCGTTACTATTGCCGACGTAAAATGACGCGAGGAACGCGTAGGAAGCGACAGAATTGCGATCCGAGCAACCGTTGACGAGAATATCGCGAGCATTCCCAAAACCTGATCTCGTGTTTTTTGGACTCGAGAAACGTTTTCGTGCATTTCTCATGACTAATTCCGATGTAAAATGGCGCGCGGAACGCGTCGGAAGCGACACAATTGCGATCCGAGCAACCGTTGACGAGAAAATCGCAAGCATTCCCAAAACCTGAACTCGTGTTTTTTGGACTCCAGAAACGTTTACGTGCATTTCTCAAGCCTAATTCCGACATAAAATGACACGAGGAATACGTTGGAAGCGACAGAATTGCGATCCGAGAAACCGTTGACGAGAAAATCGCGAGCATTCCCGAAACCTGAATTCGTGTTTTTTGGAATCCAGAACCGTGTTTGTGCATTTCTCATGACTAATTCCGACGTAAAACGACGCGAGGAACACGTTGGAAGCGACAGAATTGCGATCCGAGAAACCTTTGACGAGAAAATCGCGTGCATTTCCAAATCCCGATCTCGTGTTTTTTGAACTCCAGAACCGTGTTTGTGCATTTCTCAAGACTAATTCCGACGTAAAATGACACGAGGAATACGTTGGAAGCGACAAAATTGCGATCCGAGAAACCGTTGACGAGAAAATCGCGAGCATTCCCAAAACCTGATCTCGTGTTTTTTGGACTCCAGAAACGTTTACGTGCACTGCTCGTGACTGTTTCCGATGTGAAATGACGCGAGGAACCCGTTGGAAGCGACAGAATTGCATTGCGAGCAACCGTTGACGAGAAAATCGCGAGCATTCCCAAATCCTGATCTCGTGTTTTTTGAACTCCAGAACCGTGTTTGTGCATTTGTCAAGACTAATTCCGACGTAAAATGACACGAGGAATACGTTGGAAGCGACAGAATTGCGATCCGAGAAACCGTTGACGAGAAAATCTCGAGCATTCCCAAAACCTGAATTCGTGTTTTTTGGACTCCAGAACCGTGTTTGTGCATTTCTCACGACTAATTCCGACGTAAAATGACACGAGGAATACGTTGGAAGCGACAGAATTGCGATCCGAGCAACCGTTGACGAGAAAATCGCGAGCATTACCAAAACCTGATCTCATGTTTTTGGAAATCCAGAAATGCTTGCGTGCATTTCTCATGACTATTTCCGACGTAAAATGACACGAGGAACGCGTTGGATGCGACAGAATTGCGATACGAGAAACCGTTGACGAGAAAATCGCGAGCATTCCCAAACCTGATCTCGTGTTTTTTTAAATCCAGAAATGCTTTCGTGCATTTCTCGTTACTATTGCCGACGTAAAATGACGCGAGGAACGTGTCGGAAGCGACAGAATTGCGATCCGAGCAACCGTTGACGAGAAAATCGCAAGCATTCCCAAAACCTGAACTCGTGTTTTTTGGACTCCAGAAACGTTTACGTGCATTTCTCAAGACTAATGCCGACGTAAAATGACACGAGGAATACGTTGGAAGCGACAGAATTGCGATCCGAGAAACCGTTGACGAGAAAATCGCGAGCATTCCCAAAACCTGAATTCGTGTTTTTTTAAATCCAGAAATGCTTTCGTGCATTTCTCGTTACTATTGCCGACGTAAAATGACGCGAGGAACACGTTGGAAGCGACAGAATTGCATTCCGAGCAACCGTTGACGAGAAAATCGCGAGCATTCCCAAATCCTGATCTCGTGTTTTTTGGACTCGAGAAACGTTTTCGTGCATTTCTCATGACTAATTCCGATGTAAAATGGCGCGAGGAACGCGTCGGAAGCGACAGAATTGCGATCCGAGCAACCGTTGACGAGAAAATCGCGAGCATTCCCAAAACCTGATCTCGTGTTTTTTGGACTCCAGAAACGTTTACGTGCACTGCTCGTGACTGTTTCCGATGTGAAATGACGCGAGGAACACGTTGGAAGCGACAGAATTGCATTGCGAGCAACCGTTGACGAGAAAATCGCGAGCGTTCCCAAATCCTGATCTCGTGTTTTTTGAACTCCAGAACCGTGTTTGTGCATTTCTCAAGACTAATTCCGACGTAAAATGACACGAGGAATACGTTGGAAGCGACAGAATTGCGATCCGAGCAACCGTTGACGAGAAAATCGCGAGCATTACCAAAACCTGATCTCATGTTTTTGGAAATCCAGAAATGCTTGCGTGCATTTCTCATGACTATTTCCGACGTAAAATGACACGAGGAACGCGTTGGATGCGACAGAATTGCGATACGAGAAACCGTTGACGAGAAAATCGCGAGCATTCCCAAACCTGATCTCGTGTTTTTTTAAATCCAGAAATGCTTTCGTGCATTTCTCGTTACTATGGCCGACGTAAAATGACGCGAGGAACGTGTCGGAAGCGACAGAATTGCGATCCGAGCAACCGTTGACGAGAAAATCGCAAGCATTCCCAAAACCTGAACTCGTGTTTTTTGGACTCCAGAAACGTTTACGTGCATTTCTCAAGACTAATTCCGACGTAAAATGACACGAGGAATACGTTGGAAGCGACAGAATTGCGATCCGAGAAACCGTTGACGAGAAAATCGCGAGCATTCCCAAAACCTGAATTCGTGTTTTTTGAACTCCAGAACCGAGTTGTGCATTTCTCAAGACTAATTCCGACGTAAAATGACACGAGGAATACGTTGGAAGCGACAGAATTGCGATACGAGAAACCGTTGACGAGAAAATCGCGAGCATTCCCAAACCTGATCTCGTGTTTTTTTAAATCCAGAAATGCTTTCGTGCATTTCTCGTTACTATTGCCGACGTAAAATGACGCGAGGAACACGTTGGAAGCGACAGAATTGCATTCCGAGCAACCGTTGACGAGAAAATCGCGAGCATTCCCAAATCCTGATCTCGTGTTTTTTGGACTCCAGAACCGTGTTTGTGCATTTCTCAAGACTAATTCCGACGTAAAGTGGCACGAGGAATACGTTGGAAGCGACAGAATTGCGATCCGAGAAACCTTTGACGAGAAAATCGCGAGCATTTCCAAATCCCGATCTCGTGTTTTTTGAACTCCAGAACCGTGTTTGTGCATTTCTCAAGACTAATTCTGACGTAAAATGACACGAGGAATACGTTGGAAGCGACAGAATTGCGTTCCGAGCAACCGTTGACGAGAAAATCGCGAGCATTCCCAAATCCTGATCTCGTGTTTTTTGAACTCCAGAACCGTGTTTGTGCATTTCTCAAGACTAATTCCGACGTAAAATGGCACGAGGAATACGTTGGAAGCGACAGAATTGCGATCCGAGAAACCGTTGACGAGAAAATCGCGAGCATTCCCAAAACCTGAATTCGTGTTTTTTGGAATCCAGAACCGTGTTTGTGCATTTCTCATGACTAATTCCGACGTAAAACGACGCGAGGAACACGTTGGAAGCGACAGAATTGCGATCCGAGAAACCTTTGACGAGAAAATCGCGAGCATTTCCAAATCCCGATCTCGTGTTTTTTGAACTCCAGAACCGTGTTTGTGCATTTCTCAAGACTAATTCCGACGTAAAATGACACGAGGAATACGTTGGAAGCGACAGAATTGCGATCCGAGAAACCGTTGACGAGAAAATCGCGAGCATTCCCAAAACCTGATCTCGTGTTTTTTGGACTCCAGAAACGTTTACGTGCACTGCTCGTGACTGTTTCCGATGTGAAATGACGCGAGGAACACGTTGGAAGCGACAGAATTGCATTGCGAGCAACCGTTGACGAGAAAATCGCGAGCATTCCCAAATCCTGATCTCGTGTTTTTTGAACTCCAGAACCGTGTTTGTGCATTTCTCAAGACTAATTCCGACGTAAAATGACACGAGGAATACGTTGGAAGCGACAGAATTGCGATCCGAGCAACCGTTGACGAGAAAATCGCGGGCATTACCAAAACCTGATCTCATGTTTTTGGAAATCCAGAAATGCTTGCGTGCATTTCTCATGACTATTTCCGACGTAAAATGACACGAGGAACGCGTTGGATGCGACAGAATTGCGATACGAGAAACCGTTGACGAGAAAATCGCGAGCATTCCCAAACCTGATCTCGTGTTTTTTTAAATCCAGAAATGCTTTCGTGCATTTCTCGTTACTATTGCCGACGTAAAATGACGCGAGGAACGTGTCGGAAGCGACAGAATTGCGATCCGAGCAACCGTTGACGAGAAAATCGCAAGCATTCCCAAAACCTGAACTCGTGTTTTTTGGACTCCAGAAACGTTTACGTGCATTTCTCAAGACTAATTCCGACGTAAAATGACACGAGGAATACGTTGGAAGCGACAGAATTGCGATCCGAGAAACCGTTGACGAGAAAATCGCGAGCATTCCCAAAACCTGAATTCGTGTTTTTTGAACTCCAGAACCGAGTTGTGCATTTCTCAAGACTAATTCCGACGTAAATTGACACGAGGAATACGTTGGAAGCGACAGAATTGCGATACGAGAAACCGTTGACGAGAAAATCGCGAGCATTCCCAAACCTGATCTCGTGTTTTTTTAAATCCAGAAATGCTTTCGTGCATTTCTCGTTACTATTGCCGACGTAAAATGACGCGAGGAACACATTGGAAGCGACAGAATTGCATTCCGAGCAACCGTTGACAAGAAAATCGCGAGCATTCCCAAATCCTGATCTCGTGTTTTTTGGACTCGAGAAACGTTTTCGTGCATTTCTCATGACTAATTCCGATGTAAAATGGCGCGAGGAACGCGTCGGAAGCGACAGAATTGCGATCCGAGCAACCGTTGACGAGAAAATCGCGAGCATTCCCAAAACCTGATCTCGTGTTTTTTGGACTCCAGAAACGTTTACGTGCACTGCTCGTGACTGTTTCCGATGTGAAATGACGCGAGGAACACGTTGGAAGCGACAGAATTGCATTGCGAGCAACCGTTGACGAGAAAATCGCGAGCATTCCCAAATCCTGATCTCGTGTTTTTTGAACTCCAGAACCGTGTTTGTGCATTTCTCAAGACTAATTCCGACGTAAAATGACACGAGGAATACGTTGGAAGCGACAGAATTGCGATCCGAGAAACCGTTGACGAGAAAATCGCGAGCATTCCCAAAACCTGAATTCCTGTTTTTTGAACTCCAGAACCGTGTTTGTGCATTTCTCAAGACTAATTCCGACGTAAAATGATACGAGGAATACGTTGGAAGCGACAGAATTGCGATACGAGAAACCGTTGACGAGAAAATCGCGAGCATCCCCAAACCTGATCTCGTGTTTTTTTAAATCCAGAAATGCTTTCGTGCATTTCTCGTTACTATTGCCGACGTAAAATGACGCGAGGAACGCGTCGGAAGCGACAGAATTGCGATCCGAGCAACCGTTGATGAGAAAATCGCAAGCATTCCCAAAACCTGAACTCGTGTTTTTTGGACTCCAGAAACGTTTTCGTGCATTTCTCGTGACTAATTCCGACGTAAAATGACACGAGGAATACGTTGGAAGCGACAGAATTGCGTTCCGAGCAACCGTTGACGAGAAAATCGCGAGCATTCCCAAATCCTGATCTCGTGTTTTTTGGACTCCAGAACCGTGTTTGTGCATTTCTCAAGACTAATTCCGACGTAAAATGACACGAGGAATACGTTGGAAGCGACAGAATTGCGTTCCGAGCAACCGTTGACGAGAAAATCGCGAGCATTCCCAAATCCTGATCTCGTGTTTTTTGGACTCCAGAACCGTGTTTGTGCATTTCTCAAGACTAATTCCGACGTAAAATGACACGAGGAATACGTTGGAAGCGACAGAATTGCGTTCCGAGCAACCGTTGACGAGAAAATCGCGAGCATTCCCAAAACCTGAATTCGTGTTTTTTGAACTCCAGAACCGAGTTGTGCATTTCTCAAGACTAATTCCGACGTAAAATGACACGAGGAATACGTTGGAAGCGACAGAATTGCGATACGAGAAACCGTTGACGAGAAAATCGCGAGCATTCCCAAACCTGATCTCGTGTTTTTTTAAATCCAGAAATGCTTTCGTGCATTTCTCGTTACTATTGCCGACGTAAAATGACGCGAGGAACACGTTGGAAGCGACAGAATTGCATTCCGAGCAACCGTTGACGAGAAAATCGCGAGCATTCCCAAATCCTGATCTCGTGTTTTTTGGACTCGAGAAACGTTTTCGTGCATTTCTCATGACTAATTCCGATGTAAAATGGCGCGAGGAACGCGTCGGAAGCGACAGAATTGCGATCCGAGCAACCGTTGACGAGAAAATCGCGAGCATTCCCAAAACCTGATCTCGTGTTTTTTGGACTCCAGAAACGTTTACGTGCACTGCTCGTGACTGTTTCCAATGTGAAATGACGCGAGGAACACGTTGGAAGCGACAGAATTGCATTGCGAGCAACCGTTGACGAGAAAATCGCGAGCATTCCCAAATCCTGATCTCGTGTTTTTTGAACTCCAGAACCGTGTTTGTGCATTTCTCAAGACTAATTCCGACGTAAAATGACACGAGGAATACGTTGGAAGCGACAGAATTGCGATCCGAGAAACCGTTGACGAGAAAATCGCGAGCATTCCCAAAACCTGAATTCCTGTTTTTTGAACTCCAGAACCGTGTTTGTGCATTTCTCAAGACTAATTCCGACGTAAAATGACACGAGGAATACGTTGGAAGCGACAGAATTGCGATACGAGAAACCGTTGACGAGAAAATCGCGAGCATTCCCAAACCTGATCTCGTGTTTTTTTAAATCCAGAAATGCTTTCGTGCATTTCTCGTTACTATTGCCGACGTAAAATGACGCGAGGAACGCGTCGGAAGCGACAGAATTGCGATCCGAGCAACCGTTGATGAGAAAATCGCAAGCATTCCCAAAACCTGAACTCGTGTTTTTTGGACTCCAGAAACGTTTTCGTGCATTTCTCGTGACTAATTCCGACGTAAAATGACACGAGGAATACGTTGGAAGCGACAGAATTGCGTTCCGAGCAACCGTTGACGAGAAAATCGCGAGCATTCCCAAATCCTGATCTCGTGTTTTTTGGACTCCAGAACCGTGTTTGTGCATTTCTCAAGACTAATTCCGACGTAAAGTGGCACGAGGAATACGTTGGAAGCGACAGAATTGCGATCCGAGAAACCTTTGACGAGAAAATCGCGAGCATTTCCAAATCCCGATCTCGTGTTTTTTGAACTCCAGAACCGTGTTTGTGCATTTCTCAAGACTAATTCTGACGTAAAATGACACGAGGAATACGTTGGAAGCGACAGAATTGCGTTCCGAGCAACCGTTGACGAGAAAATCGCGAGCATTCCCAAATCCTGATCTCGTGTTTTTTGAACTCCAGAACCGTGTTTGTGCATTTCTCAAGACTAATTCCGACGTAAAATGGCACGAGGAATACGTTGGAAGCGACAGAATTGCGATCCGAGAAACCGTTGACGAGAAAATCGCGAGCATTCCCAAAACGTGAATTCGTGTTTTTTGGAATCCAGAACCATGTTTGTGCATTTCTCATGACTAATTCCGACGTAAAACGACGCGAGGAACACGTTGGAAGCGACAGAATTGCGATCCGAGAAACCTTTGACGAGAAAATCGCGAGCATTTCCAAATCCCGATCTCGTGTTTTTTGAACTCCAGAACCGTGTTTGTGCATTTCTCAAGACTAATTCCGACGTAAAATGACACGAGGAATACGTTGGAAGCGACAGAATTGCGATCCGAGAAACCGTTGACGAGAAAATCGCGAGCATTCCCAAAACCTGATCTCGTGTTTTTTGGACTCCAGAAACGTTTACGTGCACTGCTCGTGACTGTTTCCGATGTGAAATGACGCGAGGAACACGTTGGAAGCGACAGAATTGCGATCCGAGAAACCTTTGACGAGAAAATCGCGAGCATTTCCAAATCCCGATCTCGTGTTTTTTGAACTCCAGAACTGTGTTTGTGCATTTCTCAAGACTAATTCTGACGTAAAATGACACGAGGAATACGTTGGAAGCGACAGAATTGCGTTCCGAGCAACCGTTGACGAGAAAATCGCGAGCATTCCCAAATCCTGATCTCGTGTTTTTTGAACTCCAGAACCGTGTTTGTGCATTTCTCAAGACTAATTCCGACGTAAAATGGCACGAGGAATACGTTGGAAGCGACAGAATTGCGATCCGAGAAACCGTTGACGAGAAAATCGCGAGCATTCCCAAAACGTGAATTCGTGTTTTTTGGAATCCAGAACCATGTTTGTGCATTTCTCATGACTAATTCCGACGTAAAACGACGCGAGGAACACGTTGGAAGCGACAGAATTGCGATCCGAGAAACCTTTGACGAGAAAATCGCGAGCATTTCCAAATCCCGATCTCGTGTTTTTTGAACTCCAGAACCGTGTTTGTGCATTTCTCAAGACTAATTCCGACGTAAAATGACACGAGGAATACGTTGGAAGAGACAGAATTGCGATCCGAGAAACCGTTGACGAGAAAATCGCGAGCATTCCCAAAACCTGATCTCGTGTTTTTTGGACTCCAGAAACGTTTACGTGCACTGCTCGTGACTGTTTCCGATGTGAAATGACGCGAGGAACACGTTGGAAGCGACAGAATTGCATTGCGAGCAACCGTTGACGAGAAAATCGCGAGCATTCCCAAATCCTGATCTCGTGTTTTTTGAACTCCAGAACCGTGTTTGTGCATTTCTCAAGACCAATTCCGACGTAAAATGACACGAGGAATACGTTGGAAGCGACAGAATTGCGATCCGAGCAACCGTTGACGAGAAAATCGCGAGCATTACCAAAACCTGATCTCATGTTTTTGGAAATCCAGAAATGCTTGCGTGCATTTCTCATGACTATTTCCGACGTAAAATGACACGAGGAACGCGTTGGATGCGAGAGAATTGCGATACGAGAAACCGTTGACGAGAAAATCGCGAGCATTCCCAAACCTGATCTCGTGTTTTTTTAAATCCAGAAATGCTTTCGTGCATTTCTCGTTACTATTGCCGACGTAAAATGACGCGAGGAACGTGTCGGAAGCGACAGAATTGCGATCCGAGCAGCCGTTGACGAGAAAATCGCAAGCATTCCCAAAACCCTGTACTCGTGTTTTTTGGACTCCAGAAACGTTTACGTGCATTTCTCAAGACTAATTCCGACGTAAAATGACACGAGGAATACGTTGGAAGCGACAGAATTGCGATCCGAGAAACCGTTGACGAGAAAATCGCGAGCATTCCCAAAACCTGAATTCGTGTTTTTTGAACTCCAGAACCGTGTTTGTGCATTTCTCAAGACTAATTCCGACGTAAAATGACACGAGGAATACGTTGGAAGCGACAGAATTGCGATACGAGAAACCGTTGACGAGAAAATCGCGAGCATTCCCAAACCTGATCTCGTGTTTTTTTAAATCCAGAAATACTTTCGTGCATTTCTCGTTACTATTGCCGACGTAAAATGACGCGAGGAACACGTTGGAAGCGACAGAATTGCATTCCGAGCAACCGTTGACGAGAAAATCGCGAGCATTCCCAAATCCTGATCTCGTGTTTTTTGGACTCGAGAAACGTTTACGTGCATTTCTCAAGACTAATTCCGACGTAAAATGGCGCGAGGAACGCGTCGGAAGCGACAGAATTGCGATCCGAGCAACCGTTGACGAGAAAATCGCGAGCATTCCCAAATCCTGATCTCGTGTTTTTTGGACTCCAGAACCGTGTTTGTGCATTTCTCAAGACTAATTCCGACGTAAAGTGGCACGAGGAATACGTTGGAAGCGACAGAATTGCGATCCGAGAAACCTTTGACGAGAAAATCGCGAGCATTTCCAAATCCCGATCTCGTGTTTTTTGAACTCCAGAACCGTGTTTGTGCATTTCTCAAGACTAATTCTGACGTAAAATGACACGAGGAATACGTTGGAAGCGACAGAATTGCGTTCCGAGCAACCGTTGACGAGAAAATCGCGAGCATTCCCAAATCCTGATCTCGTGTTTTTTGAACTCCAGAACCGTGTTTGTGCATTTCTCAAGACTAATTCCGACGTAAAATGGCACGAGGAATACGTTGGAAGCGACAGAATTGCGATCCGAGAAACCGTTGACGAGAAAATCGCGAGCATTCCCAAATCCTGATCTCGTGTTTTTTGAACTCCAGAACCGTGTTTGTGCATTTCTCAAGACTAATTCCGACGTAAAATGACACGAGGAATACGTTGGAAGCGACAGAATTGCGATCCGAGAAACCGTTGACGAGAAAATCGCGAGCATTCCCAAAACCTGAATTCGTGTTTTTTGAACTCCAGAACCGTGTTTGTGCATTTCTCAAGACTAATTCCGACGTAAAATGACACGAGGAATACGTTGGAAGCGACAGAATTGCGATACGAGAAACCGTTGACGAGAAAATCGCGAGCATTCCCAAACCTGATCTCGTGTTTTTTTAAATCCAGAAATGCTTTCGTGCATTTCTCGTTACTATTGCCGACGTAAAATGACGCGAGGAACGCGTAGGAAGCGACAGAATTGCGATCCGAGCAACCGTTGACGAGAATATCGCGAGCATTCCCAAAACCTGATCTCGTGTTTTTTGGACTCGAGAAACGTTTTCGTGCATTTCTCATGACTAATTCCGATGTAAAATGGCGCGCGGAACGCGTCGGAAGCGACACAATTGCGATCCGAGCAACCGTTGACGAGAAAATCGCAAGCATTCCCAAAACCTGAACTCGTGTTTTTTGGACTCCAGAAACGTTTACGTGCATTTCTCAAGCCTAATTCCGACATAAAATGACACGAGGAATACGTTGGAAGCGACAGAATTGCGATCCGAGAAACCGTTGACGAGAAAATCGCGAGCATTCCCGAAACCTGAATTCGTGTTTTTTGGAATCCAGAACCGTGTTTGTGCATTTCTCATGACTAATTCCGACGTAAAACGACGCGAGGAACACGTTGGAAGCGACAGAATTGCGATCCGAGAAACCTTTGACGAGAAAATCGCGTGCATTTCCAAATCCCGATCTCGTGTTTTTTGAACTCCAGAACCGTGTTTGTGCATTTCTCAAGACTAATTCCGACGTAAAATGACACGAGGAATACGTTGGAAGCGACAAAATTGCGATCCGAGAAACCGTTGACGAGAAAATCGCGAGCATTCCCAAAACCTGATCTCGTGTTTTTTTGGACTCCAGAAACGTTTACGTGCACTGCTCGTGACTGTTTCCGATGTGAAATGACGCGAGGAACCCGTTGGAAGCGACAGAATTGCATTGCGAGCAACCGTTGACGAGAAAATCGCGAGCATTCCCAAATCCTGATCTCGTGTTTTTTGAACTCCAGAACCGTGTTTGTGCATTTGTCAAGACTAATTCCGACGTAAAATGACACGAGGAATACGTTGGAAGCGACAGAATTGCGATCCGAGAAACCGTTGACGAGAAAATCTCGAGCATTCCCAAAACCTGAATTCGTGTTTTTTGGACTCCAGAACCGTGTTTGTGCATTTCTCACGACTAATTCCGACGTAAAATGACACGAGGAATACGTTGGAAGCGACAGAATTGCGATCCGAGCAACCGTTGACGAGAAAATCGCGAGCATTACCAAAACCTGATCTCATGTTTTTGGAAATCCAGAAATGCTTGCGTGCATTTCTCATGACTATTTCCGACGTAAAATGACACGAGGAACGCGTTGGATGCGACAGAATTGCGATACGAGAAACCGTTGACGAGAAAATCGCGAGCATTCCCAAACCTGATCTCGTGTTTTTTTAAATCCAGAAATGCTTTCGTGCATTTCTCGTTACTATTGCCGACGTAAAATGACGCGAGGAACGTGTCGGAAGCGACAGAATTGCGATCCGAGCAACCGTTGACGAGAAAATCGCAAGCATTCCCAAAACCTGAACTCGTGTTTTTTGGACTCCAGAAACGTTTACGTGCATTTCTCAAGACTAATGCCGACGTAAAATGACACGAGGAATACGTTGGAAGCGACAGAATTGCGATCCGAGAAACCGTTGACGAGAAAATCGCGAGCATTCCCAAAACCTGAATTCGTGTTTTTTTAAATCCAGAAATGCTTTCGTGCATTTCTCGTTACTATTGCCGACGTAAAATGACGCGAGGAACACGTTGGAAGCGACAGAATTGCATTCCGAGCAACCGTTGACGAGAAAATCGCGAGCATTCCCAAATCCTGATCTCGTGTTTTTTGGACTCGAGAAACGTTTTCGTGCATTTCTCATGACTAATTCCGATGTAAAATGGCGCGAGGAACGCGTCGGAAGCGACAGAATTGCGATCCGAGCAACCGTTGACGAGAAAATCGCGAGCATTCCCAAAACCTGATCTCGTGTTTTTTGGACTCCAGAAACGTTTACGTGCACTGCTCGTGACTGTTTCCGATGTGAAATGACGCGAGGAACACGTTGGAAGCGACAGAATTGCATTGCGAGCAACCGTTGACGAGAAAATCGCGAGCATTCCCAAATCCTGATCTCGTGTTTTTTTAAATCCAGAAATGCTTTCGTGCATTTCTCGTTACTATTGCCGACGTAAAATGACGCGAGGAACGTGTCGGAAGCGACAGAATTGCGATCCGAGCAACCGTTGACGAGAAAATCGCAAGCATTCCCAAAACCTGAACTCGTGTTTTTTGGACTCCAGAAACGTTTACGTGCATTTCTCAAGACTAATTCCGACGTAAAATGACACGAGGAATACGTTGGAAGCGACAGAATTGCGATCCGAGAAACCGTTGACGAGAAAATCGCGAGCATTCCCAAAACCTGAATTCGTGTTTTTTGAACTCCAGAACCGTGTTTGTGCATTTCTCAAGACTAATTCCGACGTAAAATGACACGAGGAATACGTTGGAAGCGACAGAATTGCGATACGAGAAACCGTTGACGAGAAAATCGCGAGCATTCCCAAACCTGATCTCGTGTTTTTTTAAATCCAGAAATACTTTCGTGCATTTCTCGTTACTATTGCCGACGTAAAATGACGCGAGGAACACGTTGGAAGCGACAGAATTGCATTCCGAGCAACCGTTGACGAGAAAATCGCGAGCATTCCCAAATCCTGATCTCGTGTTTTTTGGACTCGAGAAACGTTTTCGTGCATTTCTCATGACTAATTCCGATGTAAAATGGCGCGAGGAACGCGTCGGAAGCGACAGAATTGCGATCCGAGCAACCGTTGACGAGAAAATCGCGAGCATTCCCAAAACCTGATCTCGTGTTTTTTGGACTCCAGAAACGTTTACGTGCACTGCTCGTGACTGTTTCCGATGTGAAATGACGCGAGGAACACGTTGGAAGCGACAGAATTGCATTGCGAGCAACCGTTGACGAGAAAATCGCGAGCATTCCCAAATCCTGATCTCGTGTTTTTTGAACTCCAGAACCGTGTTTGTGCATTTCTCAAGACTAATTCCGACGTAAAATGACACGAGGAATACGTTGGAAGCGACAGAATTGCGATCCGAGAAACCGTTGACGAGAAAATCGCGAGCATTCCCAAAACCTGAATTCGTGTTTTTTGAACTCCAGAACCGTGTTTGTGCATTTCTCAAGACTAATTCCGACGTAAAATGACACGAGGAATACGTTGGAAGCGACAGAATTGCGATACGAGAAACCGTTGACGAGAAAATCGCGAGCATTCCCAAACCTGATCTCGTGTTTTTTTAAATCCAGAAATGCTTTCGTGCATTTCTCGTTACTATTGCCGACGTAAAATGACGCGAGGAACGCGTAGGAAGCGACAGAATTGCGATCCGAGCAACCGTTGACGAGAATATCGCGAGCATTCCCAAAACCTGATCTCGTGTTTTTTGGACTCGAGAAACGTTTTCGTGCATTTCTCATGACTAATTCCGATGTAAAATGGCGCGCGGAACGCGTCGGAAGCGACACAATTGCGATCCGAGCAACCGTTGACGAGAAAATCGCAAGCATTCCCAAAACCTGAACTCGTGTTTTTTGGACTCCAGAAACGTTTACGTGCATTTCTCAAGCCTAATTCCGACATAAAATGACACGAGGAATACGTTGGAAGCGACAGAATTGCGATCCGAGAAACCGTTGACGAGAAAATCGCGAGCATTCCCGAAACCTGAATTCGTGTTTTTTGGAATCCAGAACCGTGTTTGTGCATTTCTCATGACTAATTCCGACGTAAAACGACGCGAGGAACACGTTGGAAGCGACAGAATTGCGATCCGAGAAACCTTTGACGAGAAAATCGCGTGCATTTCCAAATCCCGATCTCGTGTTTTTTGAACTCCAGAACCGTGTTTGTGCATTTCTCAAGACTAATTCCGACGTAAAATGACACGAGGAATACGTTGGAAGCGACAAAATTGCGATCCGAGAAACCGTTGACGAGAAAATCGCGAGCATTCCCAAAACCTGATCTCGTGTTTTTTGGACTCCAGAAACGTTTACGTGCACTGCTCGTGACTGTTTCCGATGTGAAATGACGCGAGGAACCCGTTGGAAGCGACAGAATTGCATTGCGAGCAACCGTTGACGAGAAAATCGCGAGCATTCCCAAATCCTGATCTCGTGTTTTTTGAACTCCAGAACCGTGTTTGTGCATTTGTCAAGACTAATTCCGACGTAAAATGACACGAGGAATACGTTGGAAGCGACAGAATTGCGATCCGAGAAACCGTTGACGAGAAAATCTCGAGCATTCCCAAAACCTGAATTCGTGTTTTTTGGACTCCAGAACCGTGTTTGTGCATTTCTCACGACTAATTCCGACGTAAAATGACACGAGGAATACGTTGGAAGCGACAGAATTGCGATCCGAGCAACCGTTGACGAGAAAATCGCGAGCATTACCAAAACCTGATCTCATGTTTTTGGAAATCCAGAAATGCTTGCGTGCATTTCTCATGACTATTTCCGACGTAAAATGACACGAGGAACGCGTTGGATGCGACAGAATTGCGATACGAGAAACCGTTGACGAGAAAATCGCGAGCATTCCCAAACCTGATCTCGTGTTTTTTTAAATCCAGAAATGCTTTCGTGCATTTCTCGTTACTATTGCCGACGTAAAATGACGCGAGGAACGTGTCGGAAGCGACAGAATTGCGATCCGAGCAACCGTTGACGAGAAAATCGCAAGCATTCCCAAAACCTGAACTCGTGTTTTTTGGACTCCAGAAACGTTTACGTGCATTTCTCAAGACTAATGCCGACGTAAAATGACACGAGGAATACGTTGGAAGCGACAGAATTGCGATCCGAGAAACCGTTGACGAGAAAATCGCGAGCATTCCCAAAACCTGAATTCGTGTTTTTTTAAATCCAGAAATGCTTTCGTGCATTTCTCGTTACTATTGCCGACGTAAAATGACGCGAGGAACACGTTGGAAGCGACAGAATTGCATTCCGAGCAACCGTTGACGAGAAAATCGCGAGCATTCCCAAATCCTGATCTCGTGTTTTTTGGACTCGAGAAACGTTTTCGTGCATTTCTCATGACTAATTCCGATGTAAAATGGCGCGAGGAACGCGTCGGAAGCGACAGAATTGCGATCCGAGCAACCGTTGACGAGAAAATCGCGAGCATTCCCAAAACCTGATCTCGTGTTTTTTGGACTCCAGAAACGTTTACGTGCACTGCTCGTGACTGTTTCCGATGTGAAATGACGCGAGGAACACGTTGGAAGCGACAGAATTGCATTGCGAGCAACCGTTGACGAGAAAATCGCGAGCGTTCCCAAATCCTGATCTCGTGTTTTTTGAACTCCAGAACCGTGTTTGTGCATTTCTCAAGACTAATTCCGACGTAAAATGACACGAGGAATACGTTGGAAGCGACAGAATTGCGATCCGAGCAACCGTTGACGAGAAAATCGCGAGCATTACCAAAACCTGATCTCATGTTTTTGGAAATCCAGAAATGCTTGCGTGCATTTCTCATGACTATTTCCGACGTAAAATGACACGAGGAACGCGTTGGATGCGACAGAATTGCGATACGAGAAACCGTTGACGAGAAAATCGCGAGCATTCCCAAACCTGATCTCGTGTTTTTTTAAATCCAGAAATGCTTTCGTGCATTTCTCGTTACTATTGCCGACGTAAAATGACGCGAGGAACGTGTCGGAAGCGACAGAATTGCGATCCGAGCAACCGTTGACGAGAAAATCGCAAGCATTCCCAAAACCTGAACTCGTGTTTTTTGGACTCCAGAAACGTTTACGTGCATTTCTCAAGACTAATTCCGACGTAAAATGACACGAGGAATACGTTGGAAGCGACAGAATTGCGATCCGAGAAACCGTTGACGAGAAAATCGCGAGCATTCCCAAAACCTGAATTCGTGTTTTTTGAACTCCAGAACCGTGTTTGTGCATTTCTCAAGACTAATTCCGACGTAAAATGACACGAGGAATACGTTGGAAGCGACAGAATTGCGATACGAGAAACCGTTGACGAGAAAATCGCGAGCATTCCCAAACCTGATCTCGTGTTTTTTTAAATCCAGAAATACTTTCGTGCATTTCTCGTTACTATTGCCGACGTAAAATGACGCGAGGAACACGTTGGAAGCGACAGAATTGCATTGCGAGCAACCGTTGACGAGAAAATCGCGAGCATTCCCAAATCCTGATCTCGTGTTTTTTGAACTCCAGAACCGTGTTTGTGCATTTCTCAAGACTAATTCCGACGTAAAATGACACGAGGAATACGTTGGAAGCGACAGAATTGCGATCCGAGAAACCGTTGACGAGAAAATCGCGAGCATTCCCAAAACCTGAATTCGTGTTTTTTGAACTCCAGAACCGTGTTTGTGCATTTCTCAAGACTAATTCCGACGTAAAATGACACGAGGAATACGTTGGAAGCGACAGAATTGCGATACGAGAAACCGTTGACGAGAAAATCGCGAGCATTCCCAAACCTGATCTCGTGTTTTTTTAAATCCAGAAATGCTTTCGTGCATTTCTCGTTACTATTGCCGACGTAAAATGACGCGAGGAACGCGTAGGAAGCGACAGAATTGCGATCCGAGCAACCGTTGACGAGAATATCGCGAGCATTCCCAAAACCTGATCTCGTGTTTTTTGGACTCGAGAAACGTTTTCGTGCATTTCTCATGACTAATTCCGATGTAAAATGGCGCGCGGAACGCGTCGGAAGCGACACAATTGCGATCCGAGCAACCGTTGACGAGAAAATCGCAAGCATTCCCAAAACCTGAACTCGTGTTTTTTGGACTCCAGAAACGTTTACGTGCATTTCTCAAGCCTAATTCCGACATAAAATGACACGAGGAATACGTTGGAAGCGACAGAATTGCGATCCGAGAAACCGTTGACGAGAAAATCGCGAGCATTCCCGAAACCTGAATTCGTGTTTTTTGGAATCCAGAACCGTGTTTGTGCATTTCTCATGACTAATTCCGACGTAAAACGACGCGAGGAACACGTTGGAAGCGACAGAATTGCGATCCGAGAAACCTTTGACGAGAAAATCGCGTGCATTTCCAAATCCCGATCTCGTGTTTTTTGAACTCCAGAACCGTGTTTGTGCATTTCTCAAGACTAATTCCGACGTAAAATGACACGAGGAATACGTTGGAAGCGACAAAATTGCGATCCGAGAAACCGTTGACGAGAAAATCGCGAGCATTCCCAAAACCTGATCTCGTGTTTTTTTGGACTCCAGAAACGTTTACGTGCACTGCTCGTGACTGTTTCCGATGTGAAATGACGCGAGGAACCCGTTGGAAGCGACAGAATTGCATTGCGAGCAACCGTTGACGAGAAAATCGCGAGCATTCCCAAATCCTGATCTCGTGTTTTTTGAACTCCAGAACCGTGTTTGTGCATTTGTCAAGACTAATTCCGACGTAAAATGACACGAGGAATACGTTGGAAGCGACAGAATTGCGATCCGAGAAACCGTTGACGAGAAAATCTCGAGCATTCCCAAAACCTGAATTCGTGTTTTTTGGACTCCAGAACCGTGTTTGTGCATTTCTCACGACTAATTCCGACGTAAAATGACACGAGGAATACGTTGGAAGCGACAGAATTGCGATCCGAGCAACCGTTGACGAGAAAATCGCGAGCATTACCAAAACCTGATCTCATGTTTTTGGAAATCCAGAAATGCTTGCGTGCATTTCTCATGACTATTTCCGACGTAAAATGACACGAGGAACGCGTTGGATGCGACAGAATTGCGATACGAGAAACCGTTGACGAGAAAATCGCGAGCATTCCCAAACCTGATCTCGTGTTTTTTTAAATCCAGAAATGCTTTCGTGCATTTCTCGTTACTATTGCCGACGTAAAATGACGCGAGGAACGTGTCGGAAGCGACAGAATTGCGATCCGAGCAACCGTTGACGAGAAAATCGCAAGCATTCCCAAAACCTGAACTCGTGTTTTTTGGACTCCAGAAACGTTTACGTGCATTTCTCAAGACTAATGCCGACGTAAAATGACACGAGGAATACGTTGGAAGCGACAGAATTGCGATCCGAGAAACCGTTGACGAGAAAATCGCGAGCATTCCCAAAACCTGAATTCGTGTTTTTTTAAATCCAGAAATGCTTTCGTGCATTTCTCGTTACTATTGCCGACGTAAAATGACGCGAGGAACACGTTGGAAGCGACAGAATTGCATTCCGAGCAACCGTTGACGAGAAAATCGCGAGCATTCCCAAATCCTGATCTCGTGTTTTTTGGACTCGAGAAACGTTTTCGTGCATTTCTCATGACTAATTCCGATGTAAAATGGCGCGAGGAACGCGTCGGAAGCGACAGAATTGCGATCCGAGCAACCGTTGACGAGAAAATCGCGAGCATTCCCAAAACCTGATCTCGTGTTTTTTGGACTCCAGAAACGTTTACGTGCACTGCTCGTGACTGTTTCCGATGTGAAATGACGCGAGGAACACGTTGGAAGCGACAGAATTGCATTGCGAGCAACCGTTGACGAGAAAATCGCGAGCATTCCCAAATCCTGATCTCGTGTTTTTTTAAATCCAGAAATGCTTTCGTGCATTTCTCGTTACTATTGCCGACGTAAAATGACGCGAGGAACGTGTCGGAAGCGACAGAATTGCGATCCGAGCAACCGTTGACGAGAAAATCGCAAGCATTCCCAAAACCTGAACTCGTGTTTTTTGGACTCCAGAAACGTTTACGTGCATTTCTCAAGACTAATTCCGACGTAAAATGACACGAGGAATACGTTGGAAGCGACAGAATTGCGATCCGAGAAACCGTTGACGAGAAAATCGCGAGCATTCCCAAAACCTGAATTCGTGTTTTTTGAACTCCAGAACCGTGTTTGTGCATTTCTCAAGACTAATTCCGACGTAAAATGACACGAGGAATACGTTGGAAGCGACAGAATTGCGATACGAGAAACCGTTGACGAGAAAATCGCGAGCATTCCCAAACCTGATCTCGTGTTTTTTTAAATCCAGAAATACTTTCGTGCATTTCTCGTTACTATTGCCGACGTAAAATGACGCGAGGAACACGTTGGAAGCGACAGAATTGCATTCCGAGCAACCGTTGACGAGAAAATCGCGAGCATTCCCAAATCCTGATCTCGTGTTTTTTGGACTCGAGAAACGTTTTCGTGCATTTCTCATGACTAATTCCGATGTAAAATGGCGCGAGGAACGCGTCGGAAGCGACAGAATTGCGATCCGAGCAACCGTTGACGAGAAAATCGCGAGCATTCCCAAAACCTGATCTCGTGTTTTTTGGACTCCAGAAACGTTTACGTGCACTGCTCGTGACTGTTTCCGATGTGAAATGACGCGAGGAACACGTTGGAAGCGACAGAATTGCATTGCGAGCAACCGTTGACGAGAAAATCGCGAGCATTCCCAAATCCTGATCTCGTGTTTTTTGAACTCCAGAACCGTGTTTGTGCATTTCTCAAGACTAATTCCGACGTAAAATGACACGAGGAATACGTTGGAAGCGACAGAATTGCGATCCGAGAAACCGTTGACGAGAAAATCGCGAGCATTCCCAAAACCTGAATTCGTGTTTTTTGAACTCCAGAACCGTGTTTGTGCATTTCTCAAGACTAATTCCGACGTAAAATGACACGAGGAATACGTTGGAAGGGACAGAATTGCGATACGAGAAACCGTTGACGAGAAAATCGCGAGCATTCCCAAACCTGATCTCGTGTTTTTTTAAATCCAGAAATGCTTTCGTGCATTTCTCGTTACTATTGCCGACGTAAAATGACGCGAGGAACGCGTAGGAAGCGACAGAATTGCGATCCGAGCAACCGTTGACGAGAATATCGCGAGCATTCCCAAAACCTGATCTCGTGTTTTTTGGACTCGAGAAACGTTTTCGTGCATTTCTCATGACTAATTCCGATGTAAAATGGCGCGCGGAACGCGTCGGAAGCGACACAATTGCGATCCGAGCAACCGTTGACGAGAAAATCGCAAGCATTCCCAAAACCTGAACTCGTGTTTTTTGGACTCCAGAAACGTTTACGTGCATTTCTCAAGCCTAATTCCGACATAAAATGACACGAGGAATACGTTGGAAGCGACAGAATTGCGATCCGAGAAACCGTTGACGAGAAAATCGCGAGCATTCCCGAAACCTGAATTCGTGTTTTTTGGAATCCAGAACCGTGTTTGTGCATTTCTCATGACTAATTCCGACGTAAAACGACGCGAGGAACACGTTGGAAGCGACAGAATTGCGATCCGAGAAACCTTTGACGAGAAAATCGCGTGCATTTCCAAATCCCGATCTCGTGTTTTTTGAACTCCAGAACCGTGTTTGTGCATTTCTCAAGACTAATTCCGACGTAAAATGACACGAGGAATACGTTGGAAGCGACAAAATTGCGATCCGAGAAACCGTTGACGAGAAAATCGCGAGCATTCCCAAAACCTGATCTCGTGTTTTTTGGACTCCAGAAACGTTTACGTGCACTGCTCGTGACTGTTTCCGATGTGAAATGACGCGAGGAACCCGTTGGAAGCGACAGAATTGCATTGCGAGCAACCGTTGACGAGAAAATCGCGAGCATTCCCAAATCCTGATCTCGTGTTTTTTGAACTCCAGAACCGTGTTTGTGCATTTCTCAAGACTAATTCCGACGTAAAATGACACGAGGAATACGTTGGAAGCGACAGAATTGCGATCCGAGAAACCGTTGACGAGAAAATCGCGAGCATTCCCAAAACCTGAATTCGTGTTTTTTGAACTCCAGAACCGTGTTTGTGCATTTCTCAAGACTAATTCCGACGTAAAATGACACGAGGAATACGTTGGAAGCGACAGAATTGCGATACGAGAAACCGTTGACGAGAAAATCGCGAGCATTCCCAAACCTGATCTCGTGTTTTTTTAAATCCAGAAATGCTTTCGTGCATTTCTCGTTACTATTGCCGACGTAAAATGACGCGAGGAACGCGTAGGAAGCGACAGAATTGCGATCCGAGCAACCGTTGACGAGAATATCGCGAGCATTCCCAAAACCTGATCTCGTGTTTTTTGGACTCGAGAAACGTTTTCGTGCATTTCTCATGACTAATTCCGATGTAAAATGGCGCGCGGAACGCGTCGGAAGCGACACAATTGCGATCCGAGCAACCGTTGACGAGAAAATCGCAAGCATTCCCAAAACCTGAACTCGTGTTTTTTGGACTCCAGAAACGTTTACGTGCATTTCTCAAGCCTAATTCCGACATAAAATGACACGAGGAATACGTTGGAAGCGACAGAATTGCGATCCGAGAAACCGTTGACGAGAAAATCGCGAGCATTCCCGAAACCTGAATTCGTGTTTTTTGGAATCCAGAACCGTGTTTGTGCATTTCTCATGACTAATTCCGACGTAAAACGACGCGAGGAACACGTTGGAAGCGACAGAATTGCGATCCGAGAAACCTTTGACGAGAAAATCGCGTGCATTTCCAAATCCCGATCTCGTGTTTTTTGAACTCCAGAACCGTGTTTGTGCATTTCTCAAGACTAATTCCGACGTAAAATGACACGAGGAATACGTTGGAAGCGACAAAATTGCGATCCGAGAAACCGTTGACGAGAAAATCGCGAGCATTCCCAAAACCTGATCTCGTGTTTTTTTGGACTCCAGAAACGTTTACGTGCACTGCTCGTGACTGTTTCCGATGTGAAATGACGCGAGGAACCCGTTGGAAGCGACAGAATTGCATTGCGAGCAACCGTTGACGAGAAAATCGCGAGCATTCCCAAATCCTGATCTCGTGTTTTTTGAACTCCAGAACCGTGTTTGTGCATTTGTCAAGACTAATTCCGACGTAAAATGACACGAGGAATACGTTGGAAGCGACAGAATTGCGATCCGAGAAACCGTTGACGAGAAAATCTCGAGCATTCCCAAAACCTGAATTCGTGTTTTTTGGACTCCAGAACCGTGTTTGTGCATTTCTCACGACTAATTCCGACGTAAAATGACACGAGGAATACGTTGGAAGCGACAGAATTGCGATCCGAGCAACCGTTGACGAGAAAATCGCGAGCATTACCAAAACCTGATCTCATGTTTTTGGAAATCCAGAAATGCTTGCGTGCATTTCTCATGACTATTTCCGACGTAAAATGACACGAGGAACGCGTTGGATGCGACAGAATTGCGATACGAGAAACCGTTGACGAGAAAATCGCGAGCATTCCCAAACCTGATCTCGTGTTTTTTTAAATCCAGAAATGCTTTCGTGCATTTCTCGTTACTATTGCCGACGTAAAATGACGCGAGGAACGTGTCGGAAGCGACAGAATTGCGATCCGAGCAACCGTTGACGAGAAAATCGCAAGCATTCCCAAAACCTGAACTCGTGTTTTTTGGACTCCAGAAACGTTTACGTGCATTTCTCAAGACTAATGCCGACGTAAAATGACACGAGGAATACGTTGGAAGCGACAGAATTGCGATCCGAGAAACCGTTGACGAGAAAATCGCGAGCATTCCCAAAACCTGAATTCGTGTTTTTTTAAATCCAGAAATGCTTTCGTGCATTTCTCGTTACTATTGCCGACGTAAAATGACGCGAGGAACACGTTGGAAGCGACAGAATTGCATTCCGAGCAACCGTTGACGAGAAAATCGCGAGCATTCCCAAATCCTGATCTCGTGTTTTTTGGACTCGAGAAACGTTTTCGTGCATTTCTCATGACTAATTCCGATGTAAAATGGCGCGAGGAACGCGTCGGAAGCGACAGAATTGCGATCCGAGCAACCGTTGACGAGAAAATCGCGAGCATTCCCAAAACCTGATCTCGTGTTTTTTGGACTCCAGAAACGTTTACGTGCACTGCTCGTGACTGTTTCCGATGTGAAATGACGCGAGGAACACGTTGGAAGCGACAGAATTGCATTGCGAGCAACCGTTGACGAGAAAATCGCGAGCATTCCCAAATCCTGATCTCGTGTTTTTTTAAATCCAGAAATGCTTTCGTGCATTTCTCGTTACTATTGCCGACGTAAAATGACGCGAGGAACGTGTCGGAAGCGACAGAATTGCGATCCGAGCAACCGTTGACGAGAAAATCGCAAGCATTCCCAAAACCTGAACTCGTGTTTTTTGGACTCCAGAAACGTTTACGTGCATTTCTCAAGACTAATTCCGACGTAAAATGACACGAGGAATACGTTGGAAGCGACAGAATTGCGATCCGAGAAACCGTTGACGAGAAAATCGCGAGCATTCCCAAAACCTGAATTCGTGTTTTTTGAACTCCAGAACCGTGTTTGTGCATTTCTCAAGACTAATTCCGACGTAAAATGACACGAGGAATACGTTGGAAGCGACAGAATTGCGATACGAGAAACCGTTGACGAGAAAATCGCGAGCATTCCCAAACCTGATCTCGTGTTTTTTTAAATCCAGAAATACTTTCGTGCATTTCTCGTTACTATTGCCGACGTAAAATGACGCGAGGAACACGTTGGAAGCGACAGAATTGCATTCCGAGCAACCGTTGACGAGAAAATCGCGAGCATTCCCAAATCCTGATCTCGTGTTTTTTGGACTCGAGAAACGTTTTCGTGCATTTCTCATGACTAATTCCGATGTAAAATGGCGCGAGGAACGCGTCGGAAGCGACAGAATTGCGATCCGAGCAACCGTTGACGAGAAAATCGCGAGCATTCCCAAAACCTGATCTCGTGTTTTTTGGACTCCAGAAACGTTTACGTGCACTGCTCGTGACTGTTTCCGATGTGAAATGACGCGAGGAACACGTTGGAAGCGACAGAATTGCATTGCGAGCAACCGTTGACGAGAAAATCGCGAGCATTCCCAAATCCTGATCTCGTGTTTTTTGAACTCCAGAACCGTGTTTGTGCATTTCTCAAGACTAATTCCGACGTAAAATGACACGAGGAATACGTTGGAAGCGACAGAATTGCGATCCGAGAAACCGTTGACGAGAAAATCGCGAGCATTCCCAAAACCTGAATTCGTGTTTTTTGAACTCCAGAACCGTGTTTGTGCATTTCTCAAGACTAATTCCGACGTAAAATGACACGAGGAATACGTTGGAAGGGACAGAATTGCGATACGAGAAACCGTTGACGAGAAAATCGCGAGCATTCCCAAACCTGATCTCGTGTTTTTTTAAATCCAGAAATGCTTTCGTGCATTTCTCGTTACTATTGCCGACGTAAAATGACGCGAGGAACGCGTAGGAAGCGACAGAATTGCGATCCGAGCAACCGTTGACGAGAATATCGCGAGCATTCCCAAAACCTGATCTCGTGTTTTTTGGACTCGAGAAACGTTTTCGTGCATTTCTCATGACTAATTCCGATGTAAAATGGCGCGCGGAACGCGTCGGAAGCGACACAATTGCGATCCGAGCAACCGTTGACGAGAAAATCGCAAGCATTCCCAAAACCTGAACTCGTGTTTTTTGGACTCCAGAAACGTTTACGTGCATTTCTCAAGCCTAATTCCGACATAAAATGACACGAGGAATACGTTGGAAGCGACAGAATTGCGATCCGAGAAACCGTTGACGAGAAAATCGCGAGCATTCCCGAAACCTGAATTCGTGTTTTTTGGAATCCAGAACCGTGTTTGTGCATTTCTCATGACTAATTCCGACGTAAAACGACGCGAGGAACACGTTGGAAGCGACAGAATTGCGATCCGAGAAACCTTTGACGAGAAAATCGCGTGCATTTCCAAATCCCGATCTCGTGTTTTTTGAACTCCAGAACCGTGTTTGTGCATTTCTCAAGACTAATTCCGACGTAAAATGACACGAGGAATACGTTGGAAGCGACAAAATTGCGATCCGAGAAACCGTTGACGAGAAAATCGCGAGCATTCCCAAAACCTGATCTCGTGTTTTTTGGACTCCAGAAACGTTTACGTGCACTGCTCGTGACTGTTTCCGATGTGAAATGACGCGAGGAACCCGTTGGAAGCGACAGAATTGCATTGCGAGCAACCGTTGACGAGAAAATCGCGAGCATTCCCAAATCCTGATCTCGTGTTTTTTGAACTCCAGAACCGTGTTTGTGCATTTGTCAAGACTAATTCCGACGTAAAATGACACGAGGAATACGTTGGAAGCGACAGAATTGCGATCCGAGAAACCGTTGACGAGAAAATCTCGAGCATTCCCAAAACCTGAATTCGTGTTTTTTGGACTCCAGAACCGTGTTTGTGCATTTCTCACGACTAATTCCGACGTAAAATGACACGAGGAATACGTTGGAAGCGACAGAATTGCGATCCGAGCAACCGTTGACGAGAAAATCGCGAGCATTACCAAAACCTGATCTCATGTTTTTGGAAATCCAGAAATGCTTGCGTGCATTTCTCATGACTATTTCCGACGTAAAATGACACGAGGAACGCGTTGGATGCGACAGAATTGCGATACGAGAAACCGTTGACGAGAAAATCGCGAGCATTCCCAAACCTGATCTCGTGTTTTTTTAAATCCAGAAATGCTTTCGTGCATTTCTCGTTACTATTGCCGACGTAAAATGACGCGAGGAACGTGTCGGAAGCGACAGAATTGCGATCCGAGCAACCGTTGACGAGAAAATCGCAAGCATTCCCAAAACCTGAACTCGTGTTTTTTGGACTCCAGAAACGTTTACGTGCATTTCTCAAGACTAATGCCGACGTAAAATGACACGAGGAATACGTTGGAAGCGACAGAATTGCGATCCGAGAAACCGTTGACGAGAAAATCGCGAGCATTCCCAAAACCTGAATTCGTGTTTTTTTAAATCCAGAAATGCTTTCGTGCATTTCTCGTTACTATTGCCGACGTAAAATGACGCGAGGAACACGTTGGAAGCGACAGAATTGCATTCCGAGCAACCGTTGACGAGAAAATCGCGAGCATTCCCAAATCCTGATCTCGTGTTTTTTGGACTCGAGAAACGTTTTCGTGCATTTCTCATGACTAATTCCGATGTAAAATGGCGCGAGGAACGCGTCGGAAGCGACAGAATTGCGATCCGAGCAACCGTTGACGAGAAAATCGCGAGCATTCCCAAAACCTGATCTCGTGTTTTTTGGACTCCAGAAACGTTTACGTGCACTGCTCGTGACTGTTTCCGATGTGAAATGACGCGAGGAACACGTTGGAAGCGACAGAATTGCATTGCGAGCAACCGTTGACGAGAAAATCGCGAGCGTTCCCAAATCCTGATCTCGTGTTTTTTGAACTCCAGAACCGTGTTTGTGCATTTCTCAAGACTAATTCCGACGTAAAATGACACGAGGAATACGTTGGAAGCGACAGAATTGCGATCCGAGCAACCGTTGACGAGAAAATCGCGAGCATTACCAAAACCTGATCTCATGTTTTTGGAAATCCAGAAATGCTTGCGTGCATTTCTCATGACTATTTCCGACGTAAAATGACACGAGGAACGCGTTGGATGCGACAGAATTGCGATACGAGAAACCGTTGACGAGAAAATCGCGAGCATTCCCAAACCTGATCTCGTGTTTTTTTAAATCCAGAAATGCTTTCGTGCATTTCTCGTTACTATTGCCGACGTAAAATGACGCGAGGAACGTGTCGGAAGCGACAGAATTGCGATCCGAGCAACCGTTGACGAGAAAATCGCAAGCATTCCCAAAACCTGAACTCGTGTTTTTTGGACTCCAGAAACGTTTACGTGCATTTCTCAAGACTAATTCCGACGTAAAATGACACGAGGAATACGTTGGAAGCGACAGAATTGCGATCCGAGAAACCGTTGACGAGAAAATCGCGAGCATTCCCAAAACCTGAATTCGTGTTTTTTGAACTCCAGAACCGTGTTTGTGCATTTCTCAAGACTAATTCCGACGTAAAATGACACGAGGAATACGTTGGAAGCGACAGAATTGCGATACGAGAAACCGTTGACGAGAAAATCGCGAGCATTCCCAAACCTGATCTCGTGTTTTTTTAAATCCAGAAATACTTTCGTGCATTTCTCGTTACTATTGCCGACGTAAAATGACGCGAGGAACACGTTGGAAGCGACAGAATTGCATTCCGAGCAACCGTTGACGAGAAAATCGCGAGCATTCCCAAATCCTGATCTCGTGTTTTTTGAACTCCAGAACCGTGTTTGTGCATTTCTCAAGACTAATTCCGACGTAAAATGACACGAGGAATACGTTGGAAGCGACAGAATTGCGATCCGAGAAACCGTTGACGAGAAAATCGCGAGCATTCCCAAAACCTGAATTCGTGTTTTTTGAACTCCAGAACCGTGTTTGTGCATTTCTCAAGACTAATTCCGACGTAAAATGACACGAGGAATACGTTGGAAGCGACAGAATTGCGATACGAGAAACCGTTGACGAGAAAATCGCGAGCATTCCCAAACCTGATCTCGTGTTTTTTTAAATCCAGAAATGCTTTCGTGCATTTCTCGTTACTATTGCCGACGTAAAATGACGCGAGGAACGCGTAGGAAGCGACAGAATTGCGATCCGAGCAACCGTTGACGAGAATATCGCGAGCATTCCCAAAACCTGATCTCGTGTTTTTTGGACTCGAGAAACGTTTTCGTGCATTTCTCATGACTAATTCCGATGTAAAATGGCGCGCGGAACGCGTCGGAAGCGACACAATTGCGATCCGAGCAACCGTTGACGAGAAAATCGCAAGCATTCCCAAAACCTGAACTCGTGTTTTTTGGACTCCAGAAACGTTTACGTGCATTTCTCAAGCCTAATTCCGACATAAAATGACACGAGGAATACGTTGGAAGCGACAGAATTGCGATCCGAGAAACCGTTGACGAGAAAATCGCGAGCATTCCCGAAACCTGAATTCGTGTTTTTTGGAATCCAGAACCGTGTTTGTGCATTTCTCATGACTAATTCCGACGTAAAACGACGCGAGGAACACGTTGGAAGCGACAGAATTGCGATCCGAGAAACCTTTGACGAGAAAATCGCGTGCATTTCCAAATCCCGATCTCGTGTTTTTTGAACTCCAGAACCGTGTTTGTGCATTTCTCAAGACTAATTCCGACGTAAAATGACACGAGGAATACGTTGGAAGCGACAAAATTGCGATCCGAGAAACCGTTGACGAGAAAATCGCGAGCATTCCCAAAACCTGATCTCGTGTTTTTTTGGACTCCAGAAACGTTTACGTGCACTGCTCGTGACTGTTTCCGATGTGAAATGACGCGAGGAACCCGTTGGAAGCGACAGAATTGCATTGCGAGCAACCGTTGACGAGAAAATCGCGAGCATTCCCAAATCCTGATCTCGTGTTTTTTGAACTCCAGAACCGTGTTTGTGCATTTGTCAAGACTAATTCCGACGTAAAATGACACGAGGAATACGTTGGAAGCGACAGAATTGCGATCCGAGAAACCGTTGACGAGAAAATCTCGAGCATTCCCAAAACCTGAATTCGTGTTTTTTGGACTCCAGAACCGTGTTTGTGCATTTCTCACGACTAATTCCGACGTAAAATGACACGAGGAATACGTTGGAAGCGACAGAATTGCGATCCGAGCAACCGTTGACGAGAAAATCGCGAGCATTACCAAAACCTGATCTCATGTTTTTGGAAATCCAGAAATGCTTGCGTGCATTTCTCATGACTATTTCCGACGTAAAATGACACGAGGAACGCGTTGGATGCGACAGAATTGCGATACGAGAAACCGTTGACGAGAAAATCGCGAGCATTCCCAAACCTGATCTCGTGTTTTTTTAAATCCAGAAATGCTTTCGTGCATTTCTCGTTACTATTGCCGACGTAAAATGACGCGAGGAACGTGTCGGAAGCGACAGAATTGCGATCCGAGCAACCGTTGACGAGAAAATCGCAAGCATTCCCAAAACCTGAACTCGTGTTTTTTGGACTCCAGAAACGTTTACGTGCATTTCTCAAGACTAATGCCGACGTAAAATGACACGAGGAATACGTTGGAAGCGACAGAATTGCGATCCGAGAAACCGTTGACGAGAAAATCGCGAGCATTCCCAAAACCTGAATTCGTGTTTTTTTAAATCCAGAAATGCTTTCGTGCATTTCTCGTTACTATTGCCGACGTAAAATGACGCGAGGAACACGTTGGAAGCGACAGAATTGCATTCCGAGCAACCGTTGACGAGAAAATCGCGAGCATTCCCAAATCCTGATCTCGTGTTTTTTGGACTCGAGAAACGTTTTCGTGCATTTCTCATGACTAATTCCGATGTAAAATGGCGCGAGGAACGCGTCGGAAGCGACAGAATTGCGATCCGAGCAACCGTTGACGAGAAAATCGCGAGCATTCCCAAAACCTGATCTCGTGTTTTTTGGACTCCAGAAACGTTTACGTGCACTGCTCGTGACTGTTTCCGATGTGAAATGACGCGAGGAACACGTTGGAAGCGACAGAATTGCATTGCGAGCAACCGTTGACGAGAAAATCGCGAGCATTCCCAAATCCTGATCTCGTGTTTTTTTAAATCCAGAAATGCTTTCGTGCATTTCTCGTTACTATTGCCGACGTAAAATGACGCGAGGAACGTGTCGGAAGCGACAGAATTGCGATCCGAGCAACCGTTGACGAGAAAATCGCAAGCATTCCCAAAACCTGAACTCGTGTTTTTTGGACTCCAGAAACGTTTACGTGCATTTCTCAAGACTAATTCCGACGTAAAATGACACGAGGAATACGTTGGAAGCGACAGAATTGCGATCCGAGAAACCGTTGACGAGAAAATCGCGAGCATTCCCAAAACCTGAATTCGTGTTTTTTGAACTCCAGAACCGTGTTTGTGCATTTCTCAAGACTAATTCCGACGTAAAATGACACGAGGAATACGTTGGAAGCGACAGAATTGCGATACGAGAAACCGTTGACGAGAAAATCGCGAGCATTCCCAAACCTGATCTCGTGTTTTTTTAAATCCAGAAATACTTTCGTGCATTTCTCGTTACTATTGCCGACGTAAAATGACGCGAGGAACACGTTGGAAGCGACAGAATTGCATTCCGAGCAACCGTTGACGAGAAAATCGCGAGCATTCCCAAATCCTGATCTCGTGTTTTTTGGACTCGAGAAACGTTTTCGTGCATTTCTCATGACTAATTCCGATGTAAAATGGCGCGAGGAACGCGTCGGAAGCGACAGAATTGCGATCCGAGCAACCGTTGACGAGAAAATCGCGAGCATTCCCAAAACCTGATCTCGTGTTTTTTGGACTCCAGAAACGTTTACGTGCACTGCTCGTGACTGTTTCCGATGTGAAATGACGCGAGGAACCCGTTGGAAGCGACAGAATTGCATTGCGAGCAACCGTTGACGAGAAAATCGCGAGCATTCCCAAATCCTGATCTCGTGTTTTTTGAACTCCAGAACCGTGTTTGTGCATTTGTCAAGACTAATTCCGACGTAAAATGACACGAGGAATACGTTGGAAGCGACAGAATTGCGATCCGAGAAACCGTTGACGAGAAAATCGCGAGCATTCCCAAAACCTGAATTCGTGTTTTTTGAACTCCAGAACCGTGTTTGTGCATTTCTCAAGACTAATTCCGACGTAAAATGACACGAGGAATACGTTGGAAGCGACAGAATTGCGATACGAGAAACCGTTGACGAGAAAATCGCGAGCATTCCCAAACCTGATCTCGTGTTTTTTTAAATCCAGAAATGCTTTCGTGCATTTCTCGTTACTATTGCCGACGTAAAATGACGCGAGGAACGCGTAGGAAGCGACAGAATTGCGATCCGAGCAACCGTTGACGAGAATATCGCGAGCATTCCCAAAACCTGATCTCGTGTTTTTTGGACTCGAGAAACGTTTTCGTGCATTTCTCATGACTAATTCCGATGTAAAATGGCGCGCGGAACGCGTCGGAAGCGACACAATTGCGATCCGAGCAACCGTTGACGAGAAAATCGCAAGCATTCCCAAAACCTGAACTCGTGTTTTTTGGACTCCAGAAACGTTTACGTGCATTTCTCAAGCCTAATTCCGACATAAAATGACACGAGGAATACGTTGGAAGCGACAGAATTGCGATCCGAGAAACCGTTGACGAGAAAATCGCGAGCATTCCCGAAACCTGAATTCGTGTTTTTTGGAATCCAGAACCGTGTTTGTGCATTTCTCATGACTAATTCCGACGTAAAACGACGCGAGGAACACGTTGGAAGCGACAGAATTGCGATCCGAGAAACCTTTGACGAGAAAATCGCGTGCATTTCCAAATCCCGATCTCGTGTTTTTTGAACTCCAGAACCGTGTTTGTGCATTTCTCAAGACTAATTCCGACGTAAAATGACACGAGGAATACGTTGGAAGCGACAAAATTGCGATCCGAGAAACCGTTGACGAGAAAATCGCGAGCATTCCCAAAACCTGATCTCGTGTTTTTTGGACTCCAGAAACGTTTACGTGCACTGCTCGTGACTGTTTCCGATGTGAAATGACGCGAGGAACCCGTTGGAAGCGACAGAATTGCATTGCGAGCAACCGTTGACGAGAAAATCGCGAGCATTCCCAAATCCTGATCTCGTGTTTTTTGAACTCCAGAACCGTGTTTGTGCATTTGTCAAGACTAATTCCGACGTAAAATGACACGAGGAATACGTTGGAAGCGACAGAATTGCGATCCGAGAAACCGTTGACGAGAAAATCTCGAGCATTCCCAAAACCTGAATTCGTGTTTTTTGGACTCCAGAACCGTGTTTGTGCATTTCTCACGACTAATTCCGACGTAAAATGACACGAGGAATACGTTGGAAGCGACAGAATTGCGATCCGAGCAACCGTTGACGAGAAAATCGCGAGCATTACCAAAACCTGATCTCATGTTTTTGGAAATCCAGAAATGCTTGCGTGCATTTCTCATGACTATTTCCGACGTAAAATGACACGAGGAACGCGTTGGATGCGACAGAATTGCGATACGAGAAACCGTTGACGAGAAAATCGCGAGCATTCCCAAACCTGATCTCGTGTTTTTTTAAATCCAGAAATGCTTTCGTGCATTTCTCGTTACTATTGCCGACGTAAAATGACGCGAGGAACGTGTCGGAAGCGACAGAATTGCGATCCGAGCAACCGTTGACGAGAAAATCGCAAGCATTCCCAAAACCTGAACTCGTGTTTTTTGGACTCCAGAAACGTTTACGTGCATTTCTCAAGACTAATTCCGACGTAAAATGACACGAGGAATACGTTGGAAGCGACAGAATTGCGATCCGAGAAACCGTTGACGAGAAAATCGCGAGCATTCCCAAAACCTGAATTCGTGTTTTTTGAACTCCAGAACCGTGTTTGTGCATTTCTCAAGACTAATTCCGACGTAAAATGACACGAGGAATACGTTGGAAGCGACAGAATTGCGATACGAGAAACCGTTGACGAGAAAATCGCGAGCATTCCCAAACCTGATCTCGTGTTTTTTTAAATCCAGAAATACTTTCGTGCATTTCTCGTTACTATTGCCGACGTAAAATGACGCGAGGAACACGTTGGAAGCGACAGAATTGCATTCCGAGCAACCGTTGACGAGAAAATCGCGAGCATTCCCAAATCCTGATCTCGTGTTTTTTGGACTCGAGAAACGTTTTCGTGCATTTCTCATGACTAATTCCGATGTAAAATGGCGCGAGGAACGCGTCGGAAGCGACAGAATTGCGATCCGAGCAACCGTTGACGAGAAAATCGCGAGCATTCCCAAAACCTGATCTCGTGTTTTTTGGACTCCAGAAACGTTTACGTGCACTGCTCGTGACTGTTTCCGATGTGAAATGACGCGAGGAACACGTTGGAAGCGACAGAATTGCATTGCGAGCAACCGTTGACGAGAAAATCGCGAGCATTCCCAAATCCTGATCTCGTGTTTTTTGAACTCCAGAACCGTGTTTGTGCATTTCTCAAGACTAATTCCGACGTAAAATGACACGAGGAATACGTTGGAAGCGACAGAATTGCGATCCGAGAAACCGTTGACGAGAAAATCGCGAGCATTCCCAAAACCTGAATTCGTGTTTTTTGAACTCCAGAACCGTGTTTGTGCATTTCTCAAGACTAATTCCGACGTAAAATGACACGAGGAATACGTTGGAAGCGACAGAATTGCGATACGAGAAACCGTTGACGAGAAAATCGCGAGCATTCCCAAACCTGATCTCGTGTTTTTTTAAATCCAGAAATGCTTTCGTGCATTTCTCGTTACTATTGCCGACGTAAAATGACGCGAGGAACGCGTAGGAAGCGACAGAATTGCGATCCGAGCAACCGTTGACGAGAATATCGCGAGCATTCCCAAAACCTGATCTCGTGTTTTTTGGACTCGAGAAACGTGTTTGTGCATTTCTCACGACTAATTCCGACGTAAAATGACACGAGGAATACGTTGGAAGCGACAGAATTGCGATCCGAGCAACCGTTGACGAGAAAATCGCGAGCATTACCAAAACCTGATCTCATGTTTTTGGAAATCCAGAAATGCTTGCGTGCATTTCTCATGACTATTTCCGACGTAAAATGACACGAGGAACGCGTTGGATGCGACAGAATTGCGATACGAGAAACCGTTGACGAGAAAATCGCGAGCATTCCCAAACCTGATCTCGTGTTTTTTTAAATCCAGAAATGCTTTCGTGCATTTCTCGTTACTATTGCCGACGTAAAATGACGCGAGGAACGTGTCGGAAGCGACAGAATTGCGATCCGAGCAACCGTTGACGAGAAAATCGCAAGCATTCCCAAAACCTGAACTCGTGTTTTTTGGACTCCAGAAACGTTTACGTGCATTTCTCAAGACTAATGCCGACGTAAAATGACACGAGGAATACGTTGGAAGCGACAGAATTGCGATCCGAGAAACCGTTGACGAGAAAATCGCGAGCATTCCCAAAACCTGAATTCGTGTTTTTTTAAATCCAGAAATGCTTTCGTGCATTTCTCGTTACTATTGCCGACGTAAAATGACGCGAGGAACACGTTGGAAGCGACAGAATTGCATTCCGAGCAACCGTTGACGAGAAAATCGCGAGCATTCCCAAATCCTGATCTCGTGTTTTTTGGACTCGAGAAACGTTTTCGTGCATTTCTCATGACTAATTCCGATGTAAAATGGCGCGAGGAACGCGTCGGAAGCGACAGAATTGCGATCCGAGCAACCGTTGACGAGAAAATCGCGAGCATTCCCAAAACCTGATCTCGTGTTTTTTGGACTCCAGAAACGTTTACGTGCACTGCTCGTGACTGTTTCCGATGTGAAATGACGCGAGGAACACGTTGGAAGCGACAGAATTGCATTGCGAGCAACCGTTGACGAGAAAATCGCGAGCGTTCCCAAATCCTGATCTCGTGTTTTTTGAACTCCAGAACCGTGTTTGTGCATTTCTCAAGACTAATTCCGACGTAAAATGACACGAGGAATACGTTGGAAGCGACAGAATTGCGATCCGAGCAACCGTTGACGAGAAAATCGCGAGCATTACCAAAACCTGATCTCATGTTTTTGGAAATCCAGAAATGCTTGCGTGCATTTCTCATGACTATTTCCGACGTAAAATGACACGAGGAACGCGTTGGATGCGACAGAATTGCGATACGAGAAACCGTTGACGAGAAAATCGCGAGCATTCCCAAACCTGATCTCGTGTTTTTTTAAATCCAGAAATGCTTTCGTGCATTTCTCGTTACTATTGCCGACGTAAAATGACGCGAGGAACGTGTCGGAAGCGACAGAATTGCGATCCGAGCAACCGTTGACGAGAAAATCGCAAGCATTCCCAAAACCTGAACTCGTGTTTTTTGGACTCCAGAAACGTTTACGTGCATTTCTCAAGACTAATTCCGACGTAAAATGACACGAGGAATACGTTGGAAGCGACAGAATTGCGATCCGAGAAACCGTTGACGAGAAAATCGCGAGCATTCCCAAAACCTGAATTCGTGTTTTTTGAACTCCAGAACCGTGTTTGTGCATTTCTCAAGACTAATTCCGACGTAAAATGACACGAGGAATACGTTGGAAGCGACAGAATTGCGATACGAGAAACCGTTGACGAGAAAATCGCGAGCATTCCCAAACCTGATCTCGTGTTTTTTTAAATCCAGAAATACTTTCGTGCATTTCTCGTTACTATTGCCGACGTAAAATGACGCGAGGAACACGTTGGAAGCGACAGAATTGCATTCCGAGCAACCGTTGACGAGAAAATCGCGAGCATTCCCAAATCCTGATCTCGTGTTTTTTGGACTCGAGAAACGTTTTCGTGCATTTCTCATGACTAATTCCGATGTAAAATGGCGCGAGGAACGCGTCGGAAGCGACAGAATTGCGATCCGAGCAACCGTTGACGAGAAAATCGCGAGCATTCCCAAAACCTGATCTCGTGTTTTTTGGACTCCAGAAACGTTTACGTGCACTGCTCGTGACTGTTTCCGATGTGAAATGACGCGAGGAACACGTTGGAAGCGACAGAATTGCATTGCGAGCAACCGTTGACGAGAAAATCGCGAGCATTCCCAAATCCTGATCTCGTGTTTTTTGAACTCCAGAACCGTGTTTGTGCATTTCTCAAGACTAATTCCGACGTAAAATGACACGAGGAATACGTTGGAAGCGACAGAATTGCGATCCGAGAAACCGTTGACGAGAAAATCGCGAGCATTCCCAAAACCTGAATTCGTGTTTTTTGAACTCCAGAACCGTGTTTGTGCATTTCTCAAGACTAATTCCGACGTAAAATGACACGAGGAATACGTTGGAAGCGACAGAATTGCGATACGAGAAACCGTTGACGAGAAAATCGCGAGCATTCCCAAACCTGATCTCGTGTTTTTTTAAATCCAGAAATGCTTTCGTGCATTTCTCGTTACTATTGCCGACGTAAAATGACGCGAGGAACGCGTAGGAAGCGACAGAATTGCGATCCGAGCAACCGTTGACGAGAATATCGCGAGCATTCCCAAAACCTGATCTCGTGTTTTTTGGACTCGAGAAACGTGTTTGTGCATTTCTCACGACTAATTCCGACGTAAAATGACACGAGGAATACGTTGGAAGCGACAGAATTGCGATCCGAGCAACCGTTGACGAGAAAATCGCGAGCATTACCAAAACCTGATCTCATGTTTTTGGAAATCCAGAAATGCTTGCGTGCATTTCTCATGACTATTTCCGACGTAAAATGACACGAGGAACGCGTTGGATGCGACAGAATTGCGATACGAGAAACCGTTGACGAGAAAATCGCGAGCATTCCCAAACCTGATCTCGTGTTTTTTTAAATCCAGAAATGCTTTCGTGCATTTCTCGTTACTATTGCCGACGTAAAATGACGCGAGGAACGTGTCGGAAGCGACAGAATTGCGATCCGAGCAACCGTTGACGAGAAAATCGCAAGCATTCCCAAAACCTGAACTCGTGTTTTTTGGACTCCAGAAACGTTTACGTGCATTTCTCAAGACTAATGCCGACGTAAAATGACACGAGGAATACGTTGGAAGCGACAGAATTGCGATCCGAGAAACCGTTGACGAGAAAATCGCGAGCATTCCCAAAACCTGAATTCGTGTTTTTTTAAATCCAGAAATGCTTTCGTGCATTTCTCGTTACTATTGCCGACGTAAAATGACGCGAGGAACACGTTGGAAGCGACAGAATTGCATTCCGAGCAACCGTTGACGAGAAAATCGCGAGCATTCCCAAATCCTGATCTCGTGTTTTTTGGACTCGAGAAACGTTTTCGTGCATTTCTCATGACTAATTCCGATGTAAAATGGCGCGAGGAACGCGTCGGAAGCGACAGAATTGCGATCCGAGCAACCGTTGACGAGAAAATCGCGAGCATTCCCAAAACCTGATCTCGTGTTTTTTGGACTCCAGAAACGTTTACGTGCACTGCTCGTGACTGTTTCCGATGTGAAATGACGCGAGGAACACGTTGGAAGCGACAGAATTGCATTGCGAGCAACCGTTGACGAGAAAATCGCGAGCGTTCCCAAATCCTGATCTCGTGTTTTTTGAACTCCAGAACCGTGTTTGTGCATTTCTCAAGACTAATTCCGACGTAAAATGACACGAGGAATACGTTGGAAGCGACAGAATTGCGATCCGAGCAACCGTTGACGAGAAAATCGCGAGCATTACCAAAACCTGATCTCATGTTTTTGGAAATCCAGAAATGCTTGCGTGCATTTCTCATGACTATTTCCGACGTAAAATGACACGAGGAACGCGTTGGATGCGACAGAATTGCGATACGAGAAACCGTTGACGAGAAAATCGCGAGCATTCCCAAACCTGATCTCGTGTTTTTTTAAATCCAGAAATGCTTTCGTGCATTTCTCGTTACTATTGCCGACGTAAAATGACGCGAGGAACGTGTCGGAAGCGACAGAATTGCGATCCGAGCAACCGTTGACGAGAAAATCGCAAGCATTCCCAAAACCTGAACTCGTGTTTTTTGGACTCCAGAAACGTTTACGTGCATTTCTCAAGACTAATTCCGACGTAAAATGACACGAGGAATACGTTGGAAGCGACAGAATTGCGATCCGAGAAACCGTTGACGAGAAAATCGCGAGCATTCCCAAAACCTGAATTCGTGTTTTTTGAACTCCAGAACCGTGTTTGTGCATTTCTCAAGACTAATTCCGACGTAAAATGACACGAGGAATACGTTGGAAGCGACAGAATTGCGATACGAGAAACCGTTGACGAGAAAATCGCGAGCATTCCCAAACCTGATCTCGTGTTTTTTTAAATCCAGAAATACTTTCGTGCATTTCTCGTTACTATTGCCGACGTAAAATGACGCGAGGAACGTGTCGGAAGCGACAGAATTGCGATCCGAGCAACCGTTGACGAGAAAATCGCAAGCATTCCCAAAACCTGAACTCGTGTTTTTTGGACTCCAGAAACGTTTACGTGCATTTCTCAAGACTAATTCCGACGTAAAATGAGACGAGGAATACGTTGGAAGCGACAGAATTGCGATCCGAGAAACCGTTGACGAGAAAATCGCGAGCATTCCCAAAACCTGAATTCGTGTTTTTTGAACTCCAGAACCGTGTTTGTGCATTTCTCAAGACTAATTCCGACGTAAAATGACACGAGGAATACGTTGGAAGCGACAGAATTGCGATACGAGAAACCGTTGACGAGAAAATCGCGAGCATTCCCAAACCTGATCTCGTGTTTTTTTAAATCCAGAAATACTTTCGTGCATTTCTCGTTACTATTGCCGACGTAAAATGACGCGAGGAACACGTTGGAAGCGACAGAATTGCATTCCGAGCAACCGTTGACGAGAAAATCGCGAGCATTCCCAAATCCTGATCTCGTGTTTTTTGGACTCGAGAAACGTTTTCGTGCATTTCTCATGACTAATTCCGATGTAAAATGGCGCGAGGAACGCGTCGGAAGCGACAGAATTGCGATCCGAGCAACCGTTGACGAGAAAATCGCGAGCATTCCCAAAACCTGATCTCGTGTTTTTTGGACTCCAGAAACGTTTACGTGCACTGCTCGTGACTGTTTCCGATGTGAAATGACGCGAGGAACACGTTGGAAGCGACAGAATTGCATTGCGAGCAACCGTTGACGAGAAAATCGCGAGCATTCCCAAATCCTGATCTCGTGTTTTTTGAACTCCAGAACCGTGTTTGTGCATTTCTCAAGACTAATTCCGACGTAAAATGACACGAGGAATACGTTGGAAGCGACAGAATTGCGATCCGAGAAACCGTTGACGAGAAAATCGCGAGCATTCCCAAAACCTGAATTCGTGTTTTTTGAACTCCAGAACCGTGTTTGTGCATTTCTCAAGACTAATTCCGACGTAAAATGACACGAGGAATACGTTGGAAGCGACAGAATTGCGATACGAGAAACCGTTGACGAGAAAATCGCGAGCATTCCCAAACCTGATCTCGTGTTTTTTTAAATCCAGAAATGCTTTCGTGCATTTCTCGTTACTATTGCCGACGTAAAATGACGCGAGGAACGCGTAGGAAGCGACAGAATTGCGATCCGAGCAACCGTTGACGAGAATATCGCGAGCATTCCCAAAACCTGATCTCGTGTTTTTTGGACTCGAGAAACGTTTTCGTGCATTTCTCATGACTAATTCCGATGTAAAATGGCGCGCGGAACGCGTCGGAAGCGACACAATTGCGATCCGAGCAACCGTTGACGAGAAAATCGCAAGCATTCCCAAAACCTGAACTCGTGTTTTTTGGACTCCAGAAACGTTTACGTGCATTTCTCAAGCCTAATTCCGACATAAAATGACACAAGGAATACGTTGGAAGCGACAGAATTGCGATCCGAGAAACCGTTGACGAGAAAATCGCGAGCATTCCCGAAACCTGAATTCGTGTTTTTTGGAATCCAGAACCGTGTTTGTGCATTTCTCATGACTAATTCCGACGTAAAACGACGCGAGGAACACGTTGGAAGCGACAGAATTGCGATCCGAGAAACCTTTGACGAGAAAATCGCGTGCATTTCCAAATCCCGATCTCGTGTTTTTTGAACTCCAGAACCGTGTTTGTGCATTTCTCAAGACTAATTCCGACGTAAAATGACACGAGGAATACGTTGGAAGCGACAAAATTGCGATCCGAGAAACCGTTGACGAGAAAATCGCGAGCATTCCCAAAACCTGATCTCGTGTTTTTTTGGACTCCAGAAACGTTTACGTGCACTGCTCGTGACTGTTTCCGATGTGAAATGACGCGAGGAACCCGTTGGAAGCGACAGAATTGCATTGCGAGCAACCGTTGACGAGAAAATCGCGAGCATTCCCAAATCCTGATCTCGTGTTTTTTGAACTCCAGAACCGTGTTTGTGCATTTGTCAAGACTAATTCCGACGTAAAATGACACGAGGAATACGTTGGAAGCGACAGAATTGCGATCCGAGAAACCGTTGACGAGAAAATCTCGAGCATTCCCAAAACCTGAATTCGTGTTTTTTGGACTCCAGAACCGTGTTTGTGCATTTCTCACGACTAATTCCGACGTAAAATGACACGAGGAATACGTTGGAAGCGACAGAATTGCGATCCGAGCAACCGTTGACGAGAAAATCGCGAGCATTACCAAAACCTGATCTCATGTTTTTGGAAATCCAGAAATGCTTGCGTGCATTTCTCATGACTATTTCCGACGTAAAATGACACGAGGAACGCGTTGGATGCGACAGAATTGCGATACGAGAAACCGTTGACGAGAAAATCGCGAGCATTCCCAAACCTGATCTCGTGTTTTTTTAAATCCAGAAATGCTTTCGTGCATTTCTCGTTACTATTGCCGACGTAAAATGACGCGAGGAACGTGTCGGAAGCGACAGAATTGCGATCCGAGCAACCGTTGACGAGAAAATCGCAAGCATTCCCAAAACCTGAACTCGTGTTTTTTGGACTCCAGAAACGTTTACGTGCATTTCTCAAGACTAATGCCGACGTAAAATGACACGAGGAATACGTTGGAAGCGACAGAATTGCGATCCGAGAAACCGTTGACGAGAAAATCGCGAGCATTCCCAAAACCTGAATTCGTGTTTTTTTAAATCCAGAAATGCTTTCGTGCATTTCTCGTTACTATTGCCGACGTAAAATGACGCGAGGAACACGTTGGAAGCGACAGAATTGCATTCCGAGCAACCGTTGACGAGAAAATCGCGAGCATTCCCAAATCCTGATCTCGTGTTTTTTGGACTCGAGAAACGTTTTCGTGCATTTCTCATGACTAATTCCGATGTAAAATGGCGCGAGGAACACGTTGGAAGCGACAGAATTGCGATCCGAGAAACCTTTGACGAGAAAATCGCGAGCATTCCCAAAACCTGAATTCGTGTTTTTTGAACTCCAGAACCGTGTTTGTGCATTTCTCAAGACTAATTCCGACGTAAAATGACACGAGGAATACGTTGGAAGCGACAGAATTGCGATACGAGAAACCGTTGACGAGAAAATCGCGAGCATTCCCAAACCTGATCTCGTGTTTTTTTAAATCCAGAAATGCTTTCGTGCATTTCTCGTTACTATTGCCGACGTAAAATGACGCGAGGAACGCGTCGGAAGCGACAGAATTGCGATCCGAGCAACCGTTGATGAGAAAATCGCAAGCATTCCCAAAACCTGAACTCGTGTTTTTTGGACTCCAGAAACGTTTTCGTGCATTTCTCGTGACTAATTCCGACGTAAAATGACACGAGGAATACGTTGGAAGCGACAGAATTGCGTTCCGAGCAACCGTTGACGAGAAAATCGCGAGCATTCCCAAATCCTGATCTCGTGTTTTTTGGACTCCAGAACCGTGTTTGTGCATTTCTCAAGACTAATTCCGACGTAAAGTGGCACGAGGAATACGTTGGAAGCGACAGAATTGCGATCCGAGAAACCTTTGACGAGAAAATCGCGAGCATTTCCAAATCCCAATCTCGTGTTTTTTGAACTCCAGAACCGTGTTTGTGCATTTCTCAAGACTAATTCTGACGTAAAATGACACGAGGAATACGTTGGAAGCGACAGAATTGCGTTCCGAGCAACCGTTGACGAGAAAATCGCGAGCATTCCCAAATCCTGATCTCGTGTTTTTTGAACTCCAGAACCGTGTTTGTGCATTTCTCAAGACTAATTCCGACGTAAAATGGCACGAGGAATACGTTGGAAGCGACAGAATTGCGATCCGAGAAACCGTTGACGAGAAAATCGCGAGCATTCCAAAAACCTGAATTCGTGTTTTTTGGAATCCAGAACCGTGTTTGTGCATTTCTCATGACTAATTCCGACGTAAAACGACGCGAGGAACACGTTGGAAGCGACAGAATTGCGATCCGAGAAACCTTTGACGAGAAAATCGCGAGCATTTCCAAATCCCGATCTCGTGTTTTTTGAACTCCAGAACCGTGTTTGTGCATTTCTCAAGACTAATTCCGACGTAAAATGACATGAGGAATACGTTGGAAGCGACAGAATTGCGATCCGAGAAACCGTTGACGAGAAAATCGCGAGCATTCCCAAAACCTGATCTCGTGTTTTTTGGACTCCAGAAACGTTTACGTGCACTGCTCGTGACTGTTTCCGATGTGAAATGACGCGAGGAACACGTTGGATGCGACAGAATTGCATTGCGAGCAACCGTTGACGAGAAAATCGCGAGCATTCCCAAATCCTGATCTCGTGTTTTTTGAACTCCAGAACCGTGTTTGTGCATTTCTCAAGACTAATTCCGACGTAAAATGACACGAGGAATACGTTGGAAGCGACAGAATTGCGATCCGAGCAACCGTTGACGAGAAAATCGCGAGCATTACCAAAACCTGATCTCATGTTTTTGGAAATCCAGAAATGCTTGCGTGCATTTCTCATGACTATTTCCGACGTAAAATGACACGAGGAACGCGTTGGATGCGACAGAATTGCGATACGAGAAACCGTTGACGAGAAAATCGCGAGCATTCCCAAACCTGATCTCGTGTTTTTTTAAATCCAGAAATGCTTTCGTGCATTTCTCGTTACTATTGCCGACGTAAAATGACGCGAGGAACGTGTCGGAAGCGACAGAATTGCGATCCGAGCAACCGTTGACGAGAAAATCGCAAGCATTCCCAAAACCTGAACTCGTGTTTTTTGGACTCCAGAAACGTTTACGTGCATTTCTCAAGACTAATTCCGACGTAAAATGACGCGAGGAACACGTTGGAAGCGACAGAATTGCATTCCGAGCAACCGTTGACGAGAAAATCGCGAGCATTCCCAAATCCTGATCTCGTGTTTTTTGGACTCGAGAAACGTTTTCGTGCATTTCTCATGACTAATTCCGATGTAAAATGGCGCGAGGAACGCGTCGGAAGCGACAGAATTGCGATCCGAGCAACCGTTGACGAGAAAATCGCGAGCATTCCCAAAACCTGATCTCGTGTTTTTTGAACTCCAGAACCGTGTTTGTGCATTTCTCAAGACTAATTCCGACGTAAAATGACACGAGGAATACGTTGGAAGCGACAGAATTGCGATCCGAGAAACCGTTGACGAGAAAATCGCGAGCATTCCCAAAACCTGAATTCGTGTTTTTTGAACTCCAGAACCGTGTTTGTGCATTTCTCAAGACTAATTCCGACGTAAAATGACACGAGGAATACGTTGGAAGCGACAGAATTGCGATACGAGAAACCGTTGACGAGAAAATCGCGAGCATTCCCAAACCTGATCTCGTGTTTTTTTAAATCCAGAAATGCTTTCGTGCATTTCTCGTTACTATTGCCGACGTAAAATGACGCGCGGAACGCGTCGGAAGCGACAGAATTGCGATCCGAGCAACCGTTGACGAGAAAATCGCAAGCATTCCCAAAACCTGAACTCGTGTTTTTTGGACTCCAGAAACGTTTACGTGCATTTCTCAAGACTAATTCCGACATAAAATGACACGAGGAATACGTTGGAAGCGACAGAATTGCGATCCGAGAAACCGTTGACGAGAAAATCGCGAGCATTCCCGAAACCTGAATTCGTGTTTTTTGGAATCCAGAACCGTGTTTGTGCATTTCTCATGACTAATTCCGACGTAAAACGACGCGAGGAACACGTTGGAAGCGACAGAATTGCGATCCGAGAAACCTTTGACGAGAAAATCGCGTGCATTTCCAAATCCCGATCTCGTGTTTTTTGAACTCCAGAACCGTGTTTGTGCATTTCTCAAGACTAATTCCGACGTAAAATGACACGAGGAATACGTTGGAAGCGACAAAATTGCGATCCGAGAAACCGTTGACGAGAAAATCGCGAGCATTCCCAAAACCTGATCTCGTGTTTTTTGGACTCCAGAAACGTTTACGTGCACTGCTCGTGACTGTTTCCGATGTGAAATGACGCGAGGAACCCGTTGGAAGCGACAGAATTGCATTGCGAGCAACCGTTGACGAGAAAATCGCGAGCATTCCCAAATCCTGATCTCGTGTTTTTTGAACTCCAGAACCGTGTTTGTGCATTTCTCAAGACTAATTCCGACGTAAAATGACACGAGGAATACGTTGGAAGCGACAGAATTGCGATCCGAGAAACCGTTGACGAGAAAATCGCGAGCATTCCCAAAACCTGAATTCGTGTTTTTTGGACTCCAGAACCGTGTTTGTGCATTTCTCACGACTAATTCCGACGTAAAATGACACGAGGAATACGTTGGAAGCGACAGAATTGCGATCCGAGCAACCGTTGACGAGAAAATCGCGAGCATTACCAAAACCTGATCTCATGTTTTTGGAAATCCAGAAATGCTTGCGTGCATTTCTCATGACTATTTCCGACGTAAAATGACACGAGGAACGCGTTGGATGCGACAGAATTGCGATACGAGAAACCGTTGACGAGAAAATCGCGAGCATTCCCAAACCTGATCTCGTGTTTTTTTAAATCCAGAAATGCTTTCGTGCATTTCTCGTTACTATTGCCGACGTAAAATGACGCGAGGAACGCGTCGGAAGCGACAGAATTGCGATCCGAGCAACCGTTGACGAGAAAATCGCAAGCATTCCCAAAACCTGAACTCGTGTTTTTTGGACTCCAGAAACGTTTACGTGCATTTCTCAAGACTAATTCCGACGTAAAATGACACGAGGAATACGTTGGAAGCGACAGAATTGCGATCCGAGAAACCGTTGACGAGAAAATCGCGAGCATTCCCAAAACCTGAATTCGTGTTTTTTGAACTCCAGAACCGTGTTTGTGCATTTCTCAAGACTAATTCCGACGTAAAATGACACGAGGAATACGTTGGAAGCGACAGAATTGCGATACGAGAAACCGTTGACGAGAAAATCGCGAGCATTCCCAAACCTGATCTCGTGTTTTTTTAAATCCAGAAATGCTTTCGTGCATTTCTCGTTACTATTGCCGACGTAAAATGACGCGAGGAACGCGTCGGAAGCGACAGAATTGCGATCCGAGCAACCGTTGACGAGAATATCGCGAGCATTCCCAAAACCTGATCTCGTGTTTTTTGGACTCGAGAAACGTTTTCGTGCATTTCTCATGACTAATTCCGATGTAAAATGGCGCGCGGAACGCGTCGGAAGCGACAGAATTGCGATCCGAGCAACCGTTGACGAGAAAATCGCAAGCATTCCCAAAACCTGAACTCGTGTTTTTTGGACTCCAGAAACGTTTACGTGCATTTCTCAAGACTAATTCCGACATAAAATGACACGAGGAATACGTTGGAAGCGACAGAATTGCGATCCGAGAAACCGTTGACGAGAAAATCGCGAGCATTCCCAAAACCTGAATTCGTGTTTTTTGGAATCCAGAACCGTGTTTGTGCATTTCTCATGACTAATTCCGACGTAAAACGACGCGAGGAACACGTAGGAAGCGACAGAATTGCGATCCGAGAAACCTTTGACGAGAAAATCGCGAGCATTTCCAAATCCCGATCTCGTGTTTTTTGAACTCCAGAACCGTGTTTGTGCATTTCTCAAGACTAATTCCGACGTAAAATGACACGAGGAATACGTTGGAAGCGACAGAATTGCGATCCGAGAAACCGTTGACGAGAAAATCGCGAGCATTCCCAAAACCTGAATTCGTGTTTTTTGAACTCCAGAACCGTGTTTGTGCATTTCTCAAGATTAATTCCGACGTAAAATGACACGAGGAATACGTTGGAAGCGACAGAATTGCGATACGAGAAACCGTTGACGAGAAAATCGCGAGCATTCCCAAACCTGATCTCGTGTTTTTTTAAATCCAGAAATGCTTTCGTGCATTTCTCGTTACTATTGCCGACGTAAAATGACGCGCGGAACGCGTCGGAAGCGACAGAATTGCGATCCGAGCAACCGTTGACGAGAAAATCGCAAGCATTCCCAAAACCTGAACTCGTGTTTTTTGGACTCCAGAAACGTTTACGTGCATTTCTCAAGACTAATTCCGACATAAAATGACACGAGGAATACGTTGGAAGCGACAGAATTGCGATCCGAGAAACCGTTGACGAGAAAATCGCGAGCATTCCCGAAACCTGAATTCGTGTTTTTTGGAATCCAGAACCGTGTTTGTGCATTTCTCATGACTAATTCCGACGTAAAACGACGCGAGGAACACGTTGGAAGCGACAGAATTGCGATCCGAGAAACCTTTGACGAGAAAATCGCGTGCATTTCCAAATCCCGATCTCGTGTTTTTTGAACTCCAGAACCGTGTTTGTGCATTTCTCAAGACTAATTCCGACGTAAAATGACACGAGGAATACGTTGGAAGCGACAAAATTGCGATCCGAGAAACCGTTGACGAGAAAATCGCGAGCATTCCCAAAACCTGATCTCGTGTTTTTTGGACTCCAGAAACGTTTACGTGCACTGCTCGTGACTGTTTCCGATGTGAAATGACGCGAGGAACCCGTTGGAAGCGACAGAATTGCATTGCGAGCAACCGTTGACGAGAAAATCGCGAGCATTCCCAAATCCTGATCTCGTGTTTTTTGAACTCCAGAACCGTGTTTGTGCATTTCTCAAGACTAATTCCGACGTAAAATGACACGAGGAATACGTTGGAAGCGACAGAATTGCGATCCGAGAAACCGTTGACGAGAAAATCGCGAGCATTCCCAAAACCTGAATTCGTGTTTTTTGGACTCCAGAACCGTGTTTGTGCATTTCTCACGACTAATTCCGACGTAAAATGACACGAGGAATACGTTGGAAGCGACAGAATTGCGATCCGAGCAACCGTTGACGAGAAAATCGCGAGCATTACCAAAACCTGATCTCATGTTTTTGGAAATCCAGAAATGCTTGCGTGCATTTCTCATGACTATTTCCGACGTAAAATGACACGAGGAACGCGTTGGATGCGACAGAATTGCGATACGAGAAACCGTTGACGAGAAAATCGCAAGCATTCCCAAAACCTGAACTCGTGTTTTTTGGACTCCAGAAACGTTTACGTGCATTTCTCAAGACTAATTCCGACGTAAAATGACACGAGGAATACGTTGGAAGCGACAGAATTGCGATCCGAGAAACCGTTGACGAGAAAATCGCGAGCATTCCCAAACCTGATCTCGTGTTTTTTTAAATCCAGAAATGCTTTCGTGCATTTCTCGTTACTATTGCCGACGTAAAATGACGCGAGGAACGCGTCGGAAGCGACAGAATTGCGATCCGAGCAACCGTTGACGAGAAAATCGCAAGCATTCCCAAAACCTGAACTCGTGTTTTTTGGACTCCAGAAACGTTTACGTGCATTTCTCAAGACTAATTCCGACGTAAAATGACACGAGGAATACGTTGGAAGCGACAGAATTGCGATCCGAGAAACCGTTGACGAGAAAATCGCGAGCATTCCCAAAACCTGAATTCGTGTTTTTTGAACTCCAGAACCGTGTTTGTGCATTTCTCAAGACTAATTCCGACGTAAAATGACACGAGGAATACGTTGGAAGCGACAGAATTGCGATACGAGAAACCGTTGACGAGAAAATCGCGAGCATTCCCAAACCTGATCTCGTGTTTTTTTAAATCCAGAAATGCTTTCGTGCATTTCTCGTTACTATTGCCGACGTAAAATGACGCGAGGAACGCGTCGGAAGCGACAGAATTGCGATCCGAGCAACCGTTGACGAGAATATCGCGAGCATTCCCAAAACCTGATCTCGTGTTTTTTGGACTCGAGAAACGTTTTCGTGCATTTCTCATGACTAATTCCGATGTAAAATGGCGCGCGGAACGCGTCGGAAGCGACAGAATTGCGATCCGAGCAACCGTTGACGAGAAAATCGCAAGCATTCCCAAAACCTGATCTCGTGTTTTTTGGACTCCAGAAACGTTTACGTGCATTTCTCAAGACTAATTCCGACATAAAATGACACGAGGAATACGTTGGAAGCGACAGAATTGCGATCCGAGAAACCGTTGACGAGAAAATCGCGAGCATTCCCAAAACCTGAATTCGTGTTTTTTGGAATCCAGAACCGTGTTTGTGCATTTCTCATGACTAATTCCGACGTAAAACGACGCGAGGAACACGTAGGAAGCGACAGAATTGCGATCCGAGAAACCTTTGACGAGAAAATCGCGAGCATTTCCAAATCCCGATCTCGTGTTTTTTGAACTCCAGAACCGTGTTTGTGCATTTCTCAAGACTAATTCCGACGTAAAATGACACGAGGAATACGTTGGAAGCGACAGAATTGCGATCCGAGAAACCGTTGACGAGAAAATCGCGAGCATTCCCAAAACCTGATCTCGTGTTTTTTGGACTCCAGAAACGTTTACGTGCACTGCTCGTGACTGTTTCCGATGTGAAATGACTCGAGGAACACGTTGGAAGCGACAGAATTGCATTGCGAGCAACCGTTGACGAGAAAATCGCGAGCATTCCCAAATCCTGATCTCGTGTTTTTTGAACTCCAGAACCGTGTTTGTGCATTTCTCAAGACTAATTCCGACGTAAAATGACACGAGGAATACGTTGGAAGCGACAGAATTGCGATCCGAGAAACCGTTGACGAGAAAATCGCGAGCATTCCCAAAACCTGAATTCGTGTTTTTTGGACTCCAGAACCGTGTTTGTGCATTTCTCATGACTAATTCCGACGTAAAACAACGCGAGGAACACGTTGGAAGCGACAGAATTGCGATCCGAGAAACCTTTGACGAGAAAATCGCGAGCATTTCCAAATCCCGATCTCGTGTTTTTTGAACTCCAGAACCGTGTTTGTGCATTTCTCAAGACTAATTCCGACGTAAAATGACACGAGGAATACGTTGAAAGCGACAGAATTGCGTTCCGAGCAACCGTTGACGAGAAAATCGCGAGCATTCCCAAATCCTGATCTCGTGTTTTTTGGACTCCAGAACCGTGTTTGTGCATTTCTCAAGACTAATTCCGACGTAAAATGGCACGAGGAATACGTTGGAAGCGACAGAATTGCGTTCCGAGCAACTGTTGACGAGAAAACCGCGAGCATTCCCAAAACCTGATCTCGTGTTTTTTGAACTCCAGAACCGTGTTTGTGCATTTCTCAAGACTAATTCCGACGTAAAATGGCGCGAGGAATACGTTGGAAGCGACAGAATTGCGATCCGAGAAACCCTTGACGAGAAAATCGCGAGCATTCACAAAACCTGAATTCGTGTTTTTTGGACTCCAGAACCGTGTTTGTGCGTTTCTCATGACTAATTCCGACGTAAAACGGCGCGAGGAACACGTTGGAAGCGACAGAATTGCGATCCGAGAAACCTTTGACGAGAAAATCGCGAGCATTTCCAAATCCCGATCTCGTGTTTTTTGAACTCCAGAACCGTGTTTGTGCATTTCTCAAGACTAATTCCGACGTAAAATGACACGAGGAATACGTTGGAAGCGACAGAACTGCGTTCCGAGCAACCGTTGACGAGAAAATCGCGAGCATTTCCAAATCCCGATCTCGTGTTTTTTGAACTCCAGAACCGTGTTTGTGCATTTCTCACGACTAATTCCGACGTAAAATGACACGAGGAATACGTTGGAAGCGACAGAATTGCGATCCGAGCAACCGTTGACGAGAAAATCGCGAGCATTCCCAAAACCTGAATTCGTGTTTTTTGGACTCCAGAAACGTTTACGTGCACTGCTCGTGACTGTTTCCGATGTGAAATGACGCGAGGAACACGTTGGAAGCGACAGAATTGCGATCCGAGAAACCTTTGACGAGAAAATCGCGAGCATTTCCAAATCCCGATCTCGTGTTTTTTGAACTCCAGAACCGTGTTTGTGCATTTCTCAAGACTAATTCCGACGTAAAATGACACGAGGAATACGTTGGAAGCGACAGAATTGCGTTCCGAGCAACCGTTGACGAGAAAATCGCGAGCATTTCCAAATCCCGATCTCGTGTTTTTTGAACTCCAGAACCGTGTTTGTGCATTTCTCACGACTAATTCCGACGTAAAATGACACGAGGAATACGTTGGAAGCGACAGAATTGCGTTCCGAGCAACTGTTGACGAGAAAACCGCGAGCATTCCCAAATCCTGATCTCGTGTTTTTTGAACTCCAGAACCGTGTTTGTGCATTTCTCACGACTAATTCCGACGTAAAATGACACGAGGAATACGTTGGAAGCGACAGAATTGCGATCCGAGAAACCCTTGACGAGAAAATCGCGAGCATTCCCAAAACCTGAATTCGTGTTTTTTGGACTCCAGAACCGTGTTTGTGCGTTTCTCATGACTAATTCCGACGTAAAACGACGCGAGGAACACGTTGGAAGCGACAGAATTGCGATCCGAGAAACCTTTGACGAGAAAATCGCGTGCATTTCCAAATCCCGATCTCGTGTTTTTTGAACTCCAGAACCGTGTTTGTGCATTTCTCAAGACTAATTCCGACGTAAAATGACACGAGGAATACGTTGGAAGCGACAAAATTGCGATCCGAGAAACCGTTGACGAGAAAACCGCGAGCATTCCCAAATCCTGATCTCGTGTTTTTTGAACTCCAGAACCGTGTTTGTGCATTTCTCACGACTAATTCCGACGTAAAATGACACGAGGAATACGTTGGAAGCGACAGAATTGCGATCCGAGAAACCGTTGACGAGAAAATCGCGAGCATTCCCGAAACCTGAATTCGTGTTTTTTGGAATCCAGAACCGTGTTTGTGCATTTCTCATGACTAATTCCGACGTAAAACGACGCGAGGAACACGTTGGAAGCGACAGAATTGCGATCCGAGAAACCTTTGACGAGAAAATCGCGTGCATTTCCAAATCCCGATCTCGTGTTTTTTGAACTCCAGAACCGTGTTTGTGCATTTCTCAAGACTAATTCCGACGTAAAATGACACGAGGAATACGTTGGAAGCGACAAAATTGCGATCCGAGAAACCGTTGACGAGAAAATCGCGAGCATTCCCAAAACCTGATCTCGTGTTTTTTGGACTCCAGAAACGTTTACGTGCACTGCTCGTGACTGTTTCCGATGTGAAATGACGCGAGGAACCCGTTGGAAGCGACAGAATTGCATTGCGAGCAACCGTTGACGAGAAAATCGCGAGCATTCCCAAATCCTGATCTCGTGTTTTTTGAACTCCAGAACCGTGTTTGTGCATTTCTCAAGACTAATTCCGACGTAAAATGACACGAGGAATACGTTGGAAGCGACAGAATTGCGATCCGAGAAACCGTTGACGAGAAAATCGCGAGCATTCCCAAAACCTGAATTCGTGTTTTTTGGACTCCAGAACCGTGTTTGTGCATTTCTCACGACTAATTCCGACGTAAAATGACACGAGGAATACGTTGGAAGCGACAGAATTGCGATCCGAGCAACCGTTGACGAGAAAATCGCGAGCATTACCAAAACCTGATCTCATGTTTTTGGAAATCCAGAAATGCTTGCGTGCATTTCTCATGACTATTTCCGACGTAAAATGACACGAGGAACGCGTTGGATGCGACAGAATTGCGATACGAGAAACCGTTGACGAGAAAATCGCGAGCATTCCCAAACCTGATCTCGTGTTTTTTTAAATCCAGAAATGCTTTCGTGCATTTCTCGTTACTATTGCCGACGTAAAATGACGCGAGGAACGCGTCGGAAGCGACAGAATTGCGATCCGAGCAACCGTTGACGAGAAAATCGCAAGCATTCCCAAAACCTGAACTCGTGTTTTTTGGACTCCAGAAACGTTTACGTGCATTTCTCAAGACTAATTCCGACGTAAAATGACACGAGGAATACGTTGGAAGCGACAGAATTGCGATCCGAGAAACCGTTGACGAGAAAATCGCGAGCATTCCCAAAACCTGAATTCGTGTTTTTTGAACTCCAGAACCGTGTTTGTGCATTTCTCAAGACTAATTCCGACGTAAAATGACACGAGGAATACGTTGGAAGCGACAGAATTGCGATACGAGAAACCGTTGACGAGAAAATCGCGAGCATTCCCAAACCTGATCTCGTGTTTTTTTAAATCCAGAAATGCTTTCGTGCATTTCTCGTTACTATTGCCGACGTAAAATGACGCGAGGAACGCGTCGGAAGCGACAGAATTGCGATCCGAGCAACCGTTGACGAGAATATCGCGAGCATTCCCAAAACCTGATCTCGTGTTTTTTGGACTCGAGAAACGTTTTCGTGCATTTCTCATGACTAATTCCGATGTAAAATGGCGCGCGGAACGCGTCGGAAGCGACAGAATTGCGATCCGAGCAACCGTTGACGAGAAAATCGCAAGCATTCCCAAAACCTGATCTCGTGTTTTTTGGACTCCAGAAACGTTTACGTGCATTTCTCAAGACTAATTCCGACATAAAATGACACGAGGAATACGTTGGAAGCGACAGAATTGCGATCCGAGAAACCGTTGACGAGAAAATCGCGAGCATTCCCAAAACCTGAATTCGTGTTTTTTGGAATCCAGAACCGTGTTTGTGCATTTCTCATGACTAATTCCGACGTAAAACGACGCGAGGAACACGTAGGAAGCGACAGAATTGCGATCCGAGAAACCTTTGACGAGAAAATCGCGAGCATTTCCAAATCCCGATCTCGTGTTTTTTGAACTCCAGAACCGTGTTTGTGCATTTCTCAAGACTAATTCCGACGTAAAATGACACGAGGAATACGTTGGAAGCGACAGAATTGCGATCCGAGAAACCGTTGACGAGAAAATCGCGAGCATTCCCAAAACCTGATCTCGTGTTTTTTGGACTCCAGAAACGTTTACGTGCACTGCTCGTGACTGTTTCCGATGTGAAATGACTCGAGGAACACGTTGGAAGCGACAGAATTGCATTGCGAGCAACCGTTGACGAGAAAATCGCGAGCATTCCCAAATCCTGATCTCGTGTTTTTTGAACTCCAGAACCGTGTTTGTGCATTTCTCAAGACTAATTCCGACGTAAAATGACACGAGGAATACGTTGGAAGCGACAGAATTGCGATCCGAGAAACCGTTGACGAGAAAATCGCGAGCATTCCCAAAACCTGAATTCGTGTTTTTTGGACTCCAGAACCGTGTTTGTGCATTTCTCATGACTAATTCCGACGTAAAACAACGCGAGGAACACGTTGGAAGCGACAGAATTGCGATCCGAGAAACCTTTGACGAGAAAATCGCGAGCATTTCCAAATCCCGATCTCGTGTTTTTTGAACTCCAGAACCGTGTTTGTGCATTTCTCAAGACTAATTCCGACGTAAAATGACACGAGGAATACGTTGAAAGCGACAGAATTGCGTTCCGAGCAACCGTTGACGAGAAAATCGCGAGCATTCCCAAATCCTGATCTCGTGTTTTTTGGACTCCAGAACCGTGTTTGTGCATTTCTCAAGACTAATTCCGACGTAAAATGGCACGAGGAATACGTTGGAAGCGACAGAATTGCGTTCCGAGCAACTGTTGACGAGAAAACCGCGAGCATTCCCAAAACCTGATCTCGTGTTTTTTGAACTCCAGAACCGTGTTTGTGCATTTCTCAAGACTAATTCCGACGTAAAATGGCGCGAGGAATACGTTGGAAGCGACAGAATTGCGATCCGAGAAACCCTTGACGAGAAAATCGCGAGCATTCACAAAACCTGAATTCGTGTTTTTTGGACTCCAGAACCGTGTTTGTGCGTTTCTCATGACTAATTCCGACGTAAAACGGCGCGAGGAACACGTTGGAAGCGACAGAATTGCGATCCGAGAAACCTTTGACGAGAAAATCGCGAGCATTTCCAAATCCCGATCTCGTGTTTTTTGAACTCCAGAACCGTGTTTGTGCATTTCTCAAGACTAATTCCGACGTAAAATGACACGAGGAATACGTTGGAAGCGACAGAACTGCGTTCCGAGCAACCGTTGACGAGAAAATCGCGAGCATTTCCAAATCCCGATCTCGTGTTTTTTGAACTCCAGAACCGTGTTTGTGCATTTCTCACGACTAATTCCGACGTAAAATGACACGAGGAATACGTTGGAAGCGACAGAATTGCGATCCGAGCAACCGTTGACGAGAAAATCGCGAGCATTCCCAAAACCTGAATTCGTGTTTTTTGGACTCCAGAAACGTTTACGTGCACTGCTCGTGACTGTTTCCGATGTGAAATGACGCGAGGAACACGTTGGAAGCGACAGAATTGCGATCCGAGAAACCTTTGACGAGAAAATCGCGAGCATTTCCAAATCCCGATCTCGTGTTTTTTGAACTCCAGAACCGTGTTTGTGCATTTCTCAAGACTAATTCCGACGTAAAATGACACGAGGAATACGTTGGAAGCGACAGAATTGCGTTCCGAGCAACCGTTGACGAGAAAATCGCGAGCATTTCCAAATCCCGATCTCGTGTTTTTTGAACTCCAGAACCGTGTTTGTGCATTTCTCACGACTAATTCCGACGTAAAATGACACGAGGAATACGTTGGAAGCGACAGAATTGCGTTCCGAGCAACTGTTGACGAGAAAACCGCGAGCATTCCCAAATCCTGATCTCGTGTTTTTTGAACTCCAGAACCGTGTTTGTGCATTTCTCACGACTAATTCCGACGTAAAATGACACGAGGAATACGTTGGAAGCGACAGAATTGCGATCCGAGAAACCCTTGACGAGAAAATCGCGAGCATTCCCAAAACCTGAATTCGTGTTTTTTGGACTCCAGAACCGTGTTTGTGCGTTTCTCATGACTAATTCCGACGTAAAACGACGCGAGGAACACGTTGGAAGCGACAGAATTGCGATCCGAGAAACCTTTGACGAGAAAATCGCGTGCATTTCCAAATCCCGATCTCGTGTTTTTTGAACTCCAGAACCGTGTTTGTGCATTTCTCAAGACTAATTCCGACGTAAAATGACACGAGGAATACGTTGGAAGCGACAAAATTGCGATCCGAGAAACCGTTGACGAGAAAACCGCGAGCATTCCCAAATCCTGATCTCGTGTTTTTTGAACTCCAGAACCGTGTTTGTGCATTTCTCACGACTAATTCCGACGTAAAATGACACGAGGAATACGTTGGAAGCGACAGAATTGCGATCCGAGAAACCGTTGACGAGAAAATCGCGAGCATTCCCGAAACCTGAATTCGTGTTTTTTGGAATCCAGAACCGTGTTTGTGCATTTCTCATGACTAATTCCGACGTAAAACGACGCGAGGAACACGTTGGAAGCGACAGAATTGCGATCCGAGAAACCTTTGACGAGAAAATCGCGTGCATTTCCAAATCCCGATCTCGTGTTTTTTGAACTCCAGAACCGTGTTTGTGCATTTCTCAAGACTAATTCCGACGTAAAATGACACGAGGAATACGTTGGAAGCGACAAAATTGCGATCCGAGAAACCGTTGACGAGAAAATCGCGAGCATTCCCAAAACCTGATCTCGTGTTTTTTGGACTCCAGAAACGTTTACGTGCACTGCTCGTGACTGTTTCCGATGTGAAATGACGCGAGGAACCCGTTGGAAGCGACAGAATTGCATTGCGAGCAACCGTTGACGAGAAAATCGCGAGCATTCCCAAATCCTGATCTCGTGTTTTTTGAACTCCAAAACCGTGTTTGTGCATTTCTCAAGACTAATTCCGACGTAAAATGACACGAGGAATACGTTGGAAGCGACAGAATTGCGATCCGAGAAACCGTTGACGAGAAAATCGCGAGCATTCCCAAAACCTGAATTCGTGTTTTTTGGACTCCAGAACCGTGTTTGTGCATTTCTCACGACTAATTCCGACGTAAAATGACACGAGGAATACGTTGGAAGCGACAGAATTGCGATCCGAGCAACCGTTGACGAGAAAATCGCGAGCATTACCAAAACCTGATCTCATGTTTTTGGAAATCCAGAAATGCTTGCGTGCATTTCTCATGACTATTTCCGACGTAAAATGACACGAGGAACGCGTTGGATGCGACAGAATTGCGATACGAGAAACCGTTGACGAGAAAATCGCGAGCATTCCCAAACCTGATCTCGTGTTTTTTTAAATCCAGAAATGCTTTCGTGCATTTCTCGTTACTATTGCCGACGTAAAATGACGCGAGGAACGCGTCGGAAGCGACAGAATTGCGATCCGAGCAACCGTTGACGAGAAAATCGCAAGCATTCCCAAAACCTGAACTCGTGTTTTTTGGACTCCAGAAACGTTTACGTGCATTTCTCAAGACTAATTCCGACGTAAAATGACACGAGGAATACGTTGGAAGCGACAGAATTGCGATCCGAGAAACCGTTGACGAGAAAATCGCGAGCATTCCCAAAACCTGAATTCGTGTTTTTTGAACTCCAGAACCGTGTTTGTGCATTTCTCAAGACTAATTCCGACGTAAAATGACACGAGGAATACGTTGGAAGCGACAGAATTGCGATACGAGAAACCGTTGACGAGAAAATCGCGAGCATTCCCAAACCTGATCTCGTGTTTTTTTAAATCCAGAAATGCTTTCGTGCATTTCTCGTTACTATTGCCGACGTAAAATGACGCGAGGAACGCGTCGGAAGCGACAGAATTGCGATCCGAGCAACCGTTGACGAGAATATCGCGAGCATTCCCAAAACCTGATCTCGTGTTTTTTGGACTCGAGAAACGTTTTCGTGCATTTCTCATGACTAATTCCGATGTAAAATGGCGCGCGGAACGCGTCGGAAGCGACAGAATTGCGATCCGAGCAACCGTTGACGAGAAAATCGCAAGCATTCCCAAAACCTGATCTCGTGTTTTTTGGACTCCAGAAACGTTTACGTGCATTTCTCAAGACTAATTCCGACATAAAATGACACGAGGAATACGTTGGAAGCGACAGAATTGCGATCCGAGAAACCGTTGACGAGAAAATCGCGAGCATTCCCAAAACCTGAATTCGTGTTTTTTGGAATCCAGAACCGTGTTTGTGCATTTCTCATGACTAATTCCGACGTAAAACGACGCGAGGAACACGTAGGAAGCGACAGAATTGCGATCCGAGAAACCTTTGACGAGAAAATCGCGAGCATTTCCAAATCCCGATCTCGTGTTTTTTGAACTCCAGAACCGTGTTTGTGCATTTCTCAAGACTAATTCCGACGTAAAATGACACGAGGAATACGTTGGAAGCGACAGAATTGCGATCCGAGAAACCGTTGACGAGAAAATCGCGAGCATTCCCAAAACCTGATCTCGTGTTTTTTGGACTCCAGAAACGTTTACGTGCACTGCTCGTGACTGTTTCCGATGTGAAATGACTCGAGGAACACGTTGGAAGCGACAGAATTGCATTGCGAGCAACCGTTGACGAGAAAATCGCGAGCATTCCCAAATCCTGATCTCGTGTTTTTTGAACTCCAGAACCGTGTTTGTGCATTTCTCAAGACTAATTCCGACGTAAAATGACACGAGGAATACGTTGGAAGCGACAGAATTGCGATCCGAGAAACCGTTGACGAGAAAATCGCGAGCATTCCCAAAACCTGAATTCGTGTTTTTTGGACTCCAGAACCGTGTTTGTGCATTTCTCATGACTAATTCCGACGTAAAACAACGCGAGGAACACGTTGGAAGCGACAGAATTGCGATCCGAGAAACCTTTGACGAGAAAATCGCGAGCATTTCCAAATCCCGATCTCGTGTTTTTTGAACTCCAGAACCGTGTTTGTGCATTTCTCAAGACTAATTCCGACGTAAAATGACACGAGGAATACGTTGAAAGCGACAGAATTGCGTTCCGAGCAACCGTTGACGAGAAAATCGCGAGCATTCCCAAATCCTGATCTCGTGTTTTTTGGACTCCAGAACCGTGTTTGTGCATTTCTCAAGACTAATTCCGACGTAAAATGACACGAGGAATACGTTGAAAGCGACAGAATTGCGTTCCGAGCAACTGTTGACGAGAAAACCGCGAGCATTCCCAAATCCTGATCTCGTGTTTTTTGAACTCCAGAACCGTGTTTGTGCATTTCTCACGACTAATTCCGACGTAAAATGACACGAGGAATACGTTGGAAGCGACAGAATTGCGATCCGAGAAACCCTTGACGAGAAAATCGCGAGCATTCCCAAAACCTGAATTCGTGTTTTTTGGACTCCAGAACCGTGTTTGTGCGTTTCTCATGACTAATTCCGACGTAAAACGACGCGAGGAACACGTTGGAAGCGACAGAATTGCGATCCGAGAAACCTTTGACGAGAAAATCGCGTGCATTTCCAAATCCCGATCTCGTGTTTTTTGAACTCCAGAACCGTGTTTGTGCATTTCTCAAGACTAATTCCGACGTAAAATGACACGAGGAATACGTTGGAAGCGACAAAATTGCGATCCGAGAAACCGTTGACGAGAAAACCGCGAGCATTCCCAAATCCTGATCTCGTGTTTTTTGAACTCCAGAACCGTGTTTGTGCATTTCTCACGACTAATTCCGACGTAAAATGACACGAGGAATACGTTGGAAGCGACAGAATTGCGATCCGAGAAACCGTTGACGAGAAAATCGCGAGCATTCCCGAAACCTGAATTCGTGTTTTTTGGAATCCAGAACCGTGTTTGTGCATTTCTCATGACTAATTCCGACGTAAAACGACGCGAGGAACACGTTGGAAGCGACAGAATTGCGATCCGAGAAACCTTTGACGAGAAAATCGCGTGCATTTCCAAATCCCGATCTCGTGTTTTTTGAACTCCAGAACCGTGTTTGTGCATTTCTCAAGACTAATTCCGACGTAAAATGACACGAGGAATACGTTGGAAGCGACAAAATTGCGATCCGAGAAACCGTTGACGAGAAAATCGCGAGCATTCCCAAAACCTGATCTCGTGTTTTTTGGACTCCAGAAACGTTTACGTGCACTGCTCGTGACTGTTTCCGATGTGAAATGACGCGAGGAACCCGTTGGAAGCGACAGAATTGCATTGCGAGCAACCGTTGACGAGAAAATCGCGAGCATTCCCAAATCCTGATCTCGTGTTTTTTGAACTCCAAAACCGTGTTTGTGCATTTCTCAAGACTAATTCCGACGTAAAATGACACGAGGAATACGTTGGAAGCGACAGAATTGCGATCCGAGAAACCGTTGACGAGAAAATCGCGAGCATTCCCAAAACCTGAATTCGTGTTTTTTGGACTCCAGAACCGTGTTTGTGCATTTCTCACGACTAATTCCGACGTAAAATGACACGAGGAATACGTTGGAAGCGACAGAATTGCGATCCGAGCAACCGTTGACGAGAAAATCGCGAGCATTACCAAAACCTGATCTCATGTTTTTGGAAATCCAGAAATGCTTGCGTGCATTTCTCATGACTATTTCCGACGTAAAATGACACGAGGAACGCGTTGGATGCGACAGAATTGCGATACGAGAAACCGTTGACGAGAAAATCGCGAGCATTCCCAAACCTGATCTCGTGTTTTTTTAAATCCAGAAATGCTTTCGTGCATTTCTCGTTACTATTGCCGACGTAAAATGACGCGAGGAACGCGTCGGAAGCGACAGAATTGCGATCCGAGCAACCGTTGACGAGAAAATCGCAAGCATTCCCAAAACCTGAACTCGTGTTTTTTGGACTCCAGAAACGTTTACGTGCATTTCTCAAGACTAATTCCGACGTAAAATGACACGAGGAATACGTTGGAAGCGACAGAATTGCGATCCGAGAAACCGTTGACGAGAAAATCGCGAGCATTCCCAAAACCTGAATTCGTGTTTTTTGAACTCCAGAACCGTGTTTGTGCATTTCTCAAGACTAATTCCGACGTAAAATGACACGAGGAATACGTTGGAAGCGACAGAATTGCGATACGAGAAACCGTTGACGAGAAAATCGCGAGCATTCCCAAACCTGATCTCGTGTTTTTTTAAATCCAGAAATGCTTTCGTGCATTTCTCGTTACTATTGCCGACGTAAAATGACGCGAGGAACGCGTCGGAAGCGACAGAATTGCGATCCGAGCAACCGTTGACGAGAATATCGCGAGCATTCCCAAAACCTGATCTCGTGTTTTTTGGACTCGAGAAACGTTTTCGTGCATTTCTCATGACTAATTCCGATGTAAAATGGCGCGCGGAACGCGTCGGAAGCGACAGAATTGCGATCCGAGCAACCGTTGACGAGAAAATCGCAAGCATTCCCAAAACCTGATCTCGTGTTTTTTGGACTCCAGAAACGTTTACGTGCATTTCTCAAGACTAATTCCGACATAAAATGACACGAGGAATACGTTGGAAGCGACAGAATTGCGATCCGAGAAACCGTTGACGAGAAAATCGCGAGCATTCCCAAAACCTGAATTCGTGTTTTTTGGAATCCAGAACCGTGTTTGTGCATTTCTCATGACTAATTCCGACGTAAAACGACGCGAGGAACACGTAGGAAGCGACAGAATTGCGATCCGAGAAACCTTTGACGAGAAAATCGCGAGCATTTCCAAATCCCGATCTCGTGTTTTTTGAACTCCAGAACCGTGTTTGTGCATTTCTCAAGACTAATTCCGACGTAAAATGACACGAGGAATACGTTGGAAGCGACAGAATTGCGATCCGAGAAACCGTTGACGAGAAAATCGCGAGCATTCCCAAAACCTGATCTCGTGTTTTTTGGACTCCAGAAACGTTTACGTGCACTGCTCGTGACTGTTTCCGATGTGAAATGACTCGAGGAACACGTTGGAAGCGACAGAATTGCATTGCGAGCAACCGTTGACGAGAAAATCGCGAGCATTCCCAAATCCTGATCTCGTGTTTTTTGAACTCCAGAACCGTGTTTGTGCATTTCTCAAGACTAATTCCGACGTAAAATGACACGAGGAATACGTTGGAAGCGACAGAATTGCGATCCGAGAAACCGTTGACGAGAAAATCGCGAGCATTCCCAAAACCTGAATTCGTGTTTTTTGGACTCCAGAACCGTGTTTGTGCATTTCTCATGACTAATTCCGACGTAAAACAACGCGAGGAACACGTTGGAAGCGACAGAATTGCGATCCGAGAAACCTTTGACGAGAAAATCGCGAGCATTTCCAAATCCCGATCTCGTGTTTTTTGAACTCCAGAACCGTGTTTGTGCATTTCTCAAGACTAATTCCGACGTAAAATGACACGAGGAATACGTTGAAAGCGACAGAATTGCGTTCCGAGCAACCGTTGACGAGAAAATCGCGAGCATTCCCAAATCCTGATCTCGTGTTTTTTGGACTCCAGAACCGTGTTTGTGCATTTCTCAAGACTAATTCCGACGTAAAATGGCACGAGGAATACGTTGGAAGCGACAGAATTGCGTTCCGAGCAACTGTTGACGAGAAAACCGCGAGCATTCCCAAAACCTGATCTCGTGTTTTTTGAACTCCAGAACCGTGTTTGTGCATTTCTCAAGACTAATTCCGACGTAAAATGGCGCGAGGAATACGTTGGAAGCGACAGAATTGCGATCCGAGAAACCCTTGACGAGAAAATCGCGAGCATTCACAAAACCTGAATTCGTGTTTTTTGGACTCCAGAACCGTGTTTGTGCGTTTCTCATGACTAATTCCGACGTAAAACGGCGCGAGGAACACGTTGGAAGCGACAGAATTGCGATCCGAGAAACCTTTGACGAGAAAATCGCGAGCATTTCCAAATCCCGATCTCGTGTTTTTTGAACTCCAGAACCGTGTTTGTGCATTTCTCAAGACTAATTCCGACGTAAAATGACACGAGGAATACGTTGGAAGCGACAGAACTGCGTTCCGAGCAACCGTTGACGAGAAAATCGCGAGCATTTCCAAATCCCGATCTCGTGTTTTTTGAACTCCAGAACCGTGTTTGTGCATTTCTCACGACTAATTCCGACGTAAAATGACACGAGGAATACGTTGGAAGCGACAGAATTGCGATCCGAGCAACCGTTGACGAGAAAATCGCGAGCATTCCCAAAACCTGAATTCGTGTTTTTTGGACTCCAGAAACGTTTACGTGCACTGCTCGTGACTGTTTCCGATGTGAAATGACGCGAGGAACACGTTGGAAGCGACAGAATTGCGATCCGAGAAACCTTTGACGAGAAAATCGCGAGCATTTCCAAATCCCGATCTCGTGTTTTTTGAACTCCAGAACCGTGTTTGTGCATTTCTCAAGACTAATTCCGACGTAAAATGACACGAGGAATACGTTGGAAGCGACAGAATTGCGTTCCGAGCAACCGTTGACGAGAAAATCGCGAGCATTTCCAAATCCCGATCTCGTGTTTTTTGAACTCCAGAACCGTGTTTGTGCATTTCTCACGACTAATTCCGACGTAAAATGACACGAGGAATACGTTGGAAGCGACAGAATTGCGATCCGAGAAACCCTTGACGAGAAAATCGCGAGCATTCCCAAAACCTGAATTCGTGTTTTTTGGACTCCAGAACCGTGTTTGTGCGTTTCTCATGACTAATTCCGACGTAAAACGACGCGAGGAACACGTTGGAAGCGACAGAATTGCGATCCGAGAAACCTTTGACGAGAAAATCGCGAGCATTTCCAAATCCCGATCTCGTGTTTTTTGAACTCCAGAACCGTGTTTGTGCATTTCTCAAGACTAATTCCGACGTAAAATGACACGAGGAATACGTTGGAAGCGACAGAATTGCGTTCCGAGCAACCGTTGACGAGAAAATCGCGAGCATTCCCAAATCCTGATCTCGTGTTTTTTGAACTCCAGAACCGTGTTTGTGCATTTCTCACGACTAATTCCGACGTAAAATGACACGAGGAATACGTTGGAAGCGACAGAATTGCGATCCGAGCAACCGTTGACGAGAAAATCGCGAGCATTCCCAAAACCTGAATTCGTGTTTTTTGGACTCCAGAACCGTGTTTGTGCATTTCTCATGACTAATTCCGACGTAAAACGACGCGAGGAACACGTTGGAAGCGACAGAATTGCGATCCGAGAAACCGTTGACGAGAAAATCGCAAGCATTCCCAAAACCTGAACTCGTGGTTTTTGGACTCCAGAAACGTTTTCGTGCATTTCTCGTGACTGTTTCCGATGTAAAATGACGCGAGGAACACGTCGGAAGCGACAGAATTGCGATCCGAGCAACCGTTGACGAGAAAATCGCGAGCATTCCCAAAACCTGATCTCGTGTTTTTTGGACTCCAGAAACGTTTACGTGCACTGCTCGTGACTGTTTCCGATGTGAAATGACGCGAGGAACACGTTGGAAGCGACAGAATTGCGATCCGAGAAACCTTTGACGAGAAAATCGCGAGCATTTCCAAATCCCGATCTCGTGTTTTTTGAACTCCAGAACCGTGTTTGTGCATTTCTCAAGACTAATTCCGACGTAAAATGACACGAGGAATACGTTGGAAGCGACAGAATTGCGATCCGAGAAACCGTTGACGAGAAAATCGCGAGCATTCCCAAAACCTGAATTCGTGTTTTTTGAACTCCAGAACCGTGTTTGTGCATTTCTCAAGACTAATTCCGACGTAAAATGACACGAGGAATACGTTGGAAGCGACAGAATTGCGATACGAGAAACCGTTGACGAGAAAATCGCGAGCATTCCCAAACCTGATCTCGTGTTTTTTTAAATCCAGAAATGCTTTCGTGCATTTCTCGTTACTATTGCCGACGTAAAATGACGCGAGGAACGCGTAGGAAGCGACAGAATTGCGATCCGAGCAACCGTTGACGAGAATATCGCGAGCATTCCCAAAACCTGATCTCGTGTTTTTTGGACTCGAGAAACGTTTTCGTGCATTTCTCATGACTAATTCCGATGTAAAATGGCGCGCGGAACGCGTCGGAAGCGACAGAATTGCGTTCCGAGCAACCGTTGACGAGAAAATCGCAAGCATTCCCAAAACCTGAACTCGTGTTTTTTGGACTCCAGAAACGTTTACGTGCATTTCTCAAGACTAATTCCGACATAAAATGACACGAGGAATACGTTGGAAGCGACAGAATTGCGATCCGAGAAACCGTTGACGAGAAAATCGCGAGCATTCCCGAAACCTGAATTCGTGTTTTTTGGAATCCAGAACCGTGTTTGTGCATTTCTCAAGACTAATTCCGACGTAAAATGACACGAGGAATACGTTGGAAGCGACAAAATTGCGATCCGAGAAACCGTTGACGAGAAAATCGCGAGCATTTCCAAATCCCGATCTCGTGTTTTTTGAACTCCAGAACCGTGTTTGTGCATTTCTCAAGACTAATTCCGACGTAAAATGACACGAGGAATACGTTGGAAGCGACAGAATTGCGTTCCGAGCAACCGTTGACGAGAAAATCGCGAGCATTTCCAAATCCCGATCTCGTGTTTTTTGAACTCCAGAACCGTGTTTGTGCATTTCTCACGACTAATTCCGACGTAAAATGACACGAGGAATACGTTGGAAGCGACAGAATTGCGTTCCGAGCAACTGTTGACGAGAAAACCGCGAGCATTCCCAAATCCTGATCTCGTGTTTTTTGAACTCCAGAACCGTGTTTGTGCATTTCTCACGACTAATTCCGACGTAAAATGACACGAGGAATACGTTGGAAGCGACAGAATTGCGTTCCGAGCAACTGTTGACGAGAAAACCGCGAGCATTCCCAAATCCTGATCTCGTGTTTTTTGAACTCCAGAACCGTGTTTGTGCATTTCTCACGACTAATTCCGACGTAAAATGACACGAGGAATACGTTGGAAGCGACAGAATTGCGATCCGAGAAACCCTTGACGAGAAAATCGCGAGCATTCCCAAAACCTGAATTCGTGTTTTTTGGACTCCAGAACCGTGTTTGTGCGTTTCTCATGACTAATTCCGACGTAAAACGACGCGAGGAACACGTTGGAAGCGACAGAATTGCGATCCGAGAAACCTTTGACGAGAAAATCGCGAGCATTTCCAAATCCCGATCTCGTGTTTTTTGAACTCCAGAACCGTGTTTGTGCATTTCTCAAGACTAATTCCGACGTAAAATGACACGAGGAATACGTTGGAAGCGACTGAATTGCGATCCGAGAAACCGTTGACGAGAAAATCGCGAGCATTCCGAAAACCTGAATTCGTGTTTTTTGGACTCCAGAACCGTGTTTGTGCATTTCTCAAGACTAATTCCGACGTAAAATGACACGAGGAATACGTTGGAAGCGACAGAATTGCGATCCGAGAAACCGTTGACGAGAAAATCGCGAGCATTCCCAAAACCTGATCTCGTGTTTTTTGGACTCCAGAAACGTTTACGTGCACTGCTCGTGACTGTTTCCGATGTGAAATGACGCGAGGAACACGTTGGAAGCGACAGAATTGCGATCCGAGCAACCGTTGATGAGAAAATCGCAAGCATTCCCAAAACCTGAACTCGTGTTTTTTGGACTCCAGAAACGTTTTCGTGCATTTCTCGTGACTAATTCCGACGTAAAATGACACGAGGAATACGTTGGAAGCGACAGAATTGCGATCCGAGAAACCGTTGACGAGAAAATCGCGAGCATTCCCAAAACCTGAATTCGTGTTTTTTGGAATCCAGAACCGTGTTTGTGCATTTCTCATGACTAATTCCGACGTAAAACGACGCGAGGAACACGTTGGAAGCGACAGAATTGCGTTCCGAGCAATTGTTGACGAGAAAATCGCGAGCATTCCCAAATCGTGATCTCGTGTTTTTTGAACTCCAGAACCGTGTTTGTGCATTTCTCAAGACTAATTCCGACGTAAAATGACACGAGGAATACGTTGGAAGCGACAGAATTGCGTTCCGAGCAACCGTTGACGAGAAAATCGCGAGCATTTCCAAATCCCGATCTCGTGTTTTTTGAACTCCAGAACCGTGTTTGTGCATTTCTCACGACTAATTCCGACGTAAAATGACACGAGGAATACGTTGGAAGCGACAGAATTGCGTTCCGAGCAACTGTTGACGAGAAAACCGCGAGCATTCCCAAATCCTGATCTCGTGTTTTTTGAACTCCAGAACCGTGTTTGTGCATTTCTCACGACTAATTCCGACGTAAAATGACACGAGGAATACGTTGGAAGCGACAGAATTGCGATCCGAGAAACCCTTGACGAGAAAATCGCGAGCATTCCCAAAACCTGAATTCGTGTTTTTTGGACTCCAGAACCGTGTTTGTGCGTTTCTCATGACTAATTCCGACGTAAAACGACGCGAGGAACACGTTGGAAGCGACAGAATTGCGATCCGAGAAACCTTTGACGAGAAAATCGCGAGCATTTCCAAATCCCGATCTCGTGTTTTTTGAACTCCAGAACCGTGTTTGTGCATTTCTCAAGACTAATTCCGACGTAAAATGACACGAGGAATACGTTGGAAGCGACAGAATTGCGTTCCGAGCAACCGTTGACGAGAAAATCGCGAGCATTCCCAAATCCTGATCTCGTGTTTTTTGAACTCCAGAACCGTGTTTGTGCATTTCTCACGACTAATTCCGACGTAAAATGACACGAGGAATACGTTGGAAGCGACAGAATTGCGATCCGAGCAACCGTTGACGAGAAAATCGCGAGCATTCCCAAAACCTGAATTCGTGTTTTTTGGACTCCAGAACCGTGTTTGTGCATTTCTCATGACTAATTCCGACGTAAAACGACGCGAGGAACACGTTGGAAGCGACAGAATTGCGATCCGAGAAACCGTTGACGAGAAAATCGCAAGCATTCCCAAAACCTGAACTCGTGGTTTTTGGACTCCAGAAACGTTTTCGTGCATTTCTCGTGACTGTTTCCGATGTAAAATGACGCGAGGAACACGTCGGAAGCGACAGAATTGCGATCCGAGCAACCGTTGACGAGAAAATCGCGAGCATTCCCAAAACCTGATCTCGTGTTTTTTGGACTCCAGAAACGTTTACGTGCACTGCTCGTGACTGTTTCCGATGTGAAATGACGCGAGGAACACGTTGGAAGCGACAGAATTGCGATCCGAGAAACCTTTGACGAGAAAATCGCGAGCATTTCCAAATCCCGATCTCGTGTTTTTTGAACTCCAGAACCGTGTTTGTGCATTTCTCAAGACTAATTCCGACGTAAAATGACACGAGGAATACGTTGGAAGCGACAGAATTGCGATCCGAGAAACCGTTGACGAGAAAATCGCGAGCATTCCCAAAACCTGAATTCGTGTTTTTTGAACTCCAGAACCGTGTTTGTGCATTTCTCAAGACTAATTCCGACGTAAAATGACACGAGGAATACGTTGGAAGCGACAGAATTGCGATACGAGAAACCGTTGACGAGAAAATCGCGAGCATTCCCAAACCTGATCTCGTGTTTTTTTAAATCCAGAAATGCTTTCGTGCATTTCTCGTTACTATTGCCGACGTAAAATGACGCGAGGAACGCGTAGGAAGCGACAGAATTGCGATCCGAGCAACCGTTGACGAGAATATCGCGAGCATTCCCAAAACCTGATCTCGTGTTTTTTGGACTCGAGAAACGTTTTCGTGCATTTCTCATGACTAATTCCGATGTAAAATGGCGCGCGGAACGCGTCGGAAGCGACAGAATTGCGTTCCGAGCAACCGTTGACGAGAAAATCGCAAGCATTCCCAAAACCTGAACTCGTGTTTTTTGGACTCCAGAAACGTTTACGTGCATTTCTCAAGACTAATTCCGACATAAAATGACACGAGGAATACGTTGGAAGCGACAGAATTGCGATCCGAGAAACCGTTGACGAGAAAATCGCGAGCATTCCCGAAACCTGAATTCGTGTTTTTTGGAATCCAGAACCGTGTTTGTGCATTTCTCAAGACTAATTCCGACGTAAAATGACACGAGGAATACGTTGGAAGCGACAAAATTGCGATCCGAGAAACCGTTGACGAGAAAATCGCGAGCATTTCCAAATCCCGATCTCGTGTTTTTTGAACTCCAGAACCGTGTTTGTGCATTTCTCAAGACTAATTCCGACGTAAAATGACACGAGGAATACGTTGGAAGCGACAGAATTGCGTTCCGAGCAACCGTTGACGAGAAAATCGCGAGCATTTCCAAATCCCGATCTCGTGTTTTTTGAACTCCAGAACCGTGTTTGTGCATTTCTCACGACTAATTCCGACGTAAAATGACACGAGGAATACGTTGGAAGCGACAGAATTGCGTTCCGAGCAACTGTTGACGAGAAAACCGCGAGCATTCCCAAATCCTGATCTCGTGTTTTTTGAACTCCAGAACCGTGTTTGTGCATTTCTCACGACTAATTCCGACGTAAAATGACACGAGGAATACGTTGGAAGCGACAGAATTGCGTTCCGAGCAACTGTTGACGAGAAAACCGCGAGCATTCCCAAATCCTGATCTCGTGTTTTTTGAACTCCAGAACCGTGTTTGTGCATTTCTCACGACTAATTCCGACGTAAAATGACACGAGGAATACGTTGGAAGCGACAGAATTGCGATCCGAGAAACCCTTGACGAGAAAATCGCGAGCATTCCCAAAACCTGAATTCGTGTTTTTTGGACTCCAGAACCGTGTTTGTGCGTTTCTCATGACTAATTCCGACGTAAAACGACGCGAGGAACACGTTGGAAGCGACAGAATTGCGATCCGAGAAACCTTTGACGAGAAAATCGCGAGCATTTCCAAATCCCGATCTCGTGTTTTTTGAACTCCAGAACCGTGTTTGTGCATTTCTCACGACTAATTCCGACGTAAAATGACACGAGGAATACGTTGGAAGCGACAGAATTGCGATCCGAGAAACCGTTGACGAGAAAATCGCGAGCATTCCCAAAACCTGATCTCGTGTTTTTTGGACTCCAGAAACGTTTACGTGCACTGCTCGTGACTGTTTCCGATGTGAAATGACGCGAGGAACACGTTGGAAGCGACAGAATTGCGATCCGAGCAACCGTTGATGAGAAAATCGCAAGCATTCCCAAAACCTGAACTCGTGTTTTTTGGACTCCAGAAACGTTTTCGTGCATTTCTCGTGACTAATTCCGACGTAAAATGACACGAGGAATACGTTGGAAGCGACAGAATTGCGATCCGAGAAACCGTTGACGAGAAAATCGCGAGCATTCCCAAAACCTGAATTCGTGTTTTTTGGAATCCAGAACCGTGTTTGTGCATTTCTCATGACTAATTCCGACGTAAAACGACGCGAGGAACACGTTGGAAGCGACAGAATTGCGTTCCGAGCAATTGTTGACGAGAAAATCGCGAGCATTCCCAAATCGTGATCTCGTGTTTTTTGAACTCCAGAACCGTGTTTGTGCATTTCTCACGACTAATTCCGACGTAAAATGACACGAGGAATACGTTGGAAGCGACAGAATTGCGATCCGAGCAACCGTTGACGAGAAAATCGCGAGCATTCCCAAAACCTGAATTCGTGTTTTTTGAACTCCAGAACCGTGTTTGTGCATTTCTCAAGACTAATTCCGACGTAAAATGACACGAGGAATACGTTGGAAGCGACAGAATTGCGATACGAGAAACCGTTGACGAGAAAATCGCGAGCATTCCCAAACCTGATCTCGTGTTTTTTTAAATCCAGAAATGCTTTCGTGCATTTCTCGTTACTATTGCCGACGTAAAATGACGCGAGGAACGCGTAGGAAGCGACAGAATTGCGATCCGAGCAACCGTTGACGAGAATATCGCGAGCATTCCCAAAACCTGATCTCGTGTTTTTTGGACTCGAGAAACGTTTTCGTGCATTTCTCATGACTAATTCCGATGTAAAATGGCGCGCGGAACGCGTCGGAAGCGACAGAATTGCGTTCCGAGCAACCGTTGACGAGAAAATCGCAAGCATTCCCAAAACCTGAACTCGTGTTTTTTGGACTCCAGAAACGTTTACGTGCATTTCTCAAGACTAATTCCGACATAAAATGACACGAGGAATACGTTGGAAGCGACAGAATTGCGATCCGAGAAACCGTTGACGAGAAAATCGCGAGCATTCCCGAAACCTGAATTCGTGTTTTTTGGAATCCAGAACCGTGTTTGTGCATTTCTCAAGACTAATTCCGACGTAAAATGACACGAGGAATACGTTGGAAGCGACAAAATTGCGATCCGAGAAACCGTTGACGAGAAAATCGCGAGCATTTCCAAATCCCGATCTCGTGTTTTTTGAACTCCAGAACCGTGTTTGTGCATTTCTCAAGACTAATTCCGACGTAAAATGACACGAGGAATACGTTGGAAGCGACAGAATTGCGTTCCGAGCAACCGTTGACGAGAAAATCGCGAGCATTTCCAAATCCCGATCTCGTGTTTTTTGAACTCCAGAACCGTGTTTGTGCATTTCTCAGGACTAATTCCGACGTAAAATGACACGAGGAATACGTTGGAAGCGACAGAATTGCGTTCCGAGCAACTGTTGACGAGAAAACCGCGAGCATTCCCAAATCCTGATCTCGTGTTTTTTGAACTCCAGAACCGTGTTTGTGCATTTCTCACGACTAATTCCGACGTAAAATGACACGAGGAATACGTTGGAAGCGACAGAATTGCGTTCCGAGCAACTGTTGACGAGAAAACCGCGAGCATTCCCAAATCCTGATCTCGTGTTTTTTGAACTCCAGAACCGTGTTTGTGCATTTCTCACGACTAATTCCGACGTAAAATGACACGAGGAATACGTTGGAAGCGACAGAATTGCGATCCGAGAAACCCTTGACGAGAAAATCGCGAGCATTCCCAAAACCTGAATTCGTGTTTTTTGGACTCCAGAACCGTGTTTGTGCGTTTCTCATGACTAATTCCGACGTAAAACGACGCGAGGAACACGTTGGAAGCGACAGAATTGCGATCCGAGAAACCTTTGACGAGAAAATCGCGAGCATTTCCAAATCCCGATCTCGTGTTTTTTGAACTCCAGAACCGTGTTTGTGCATTTCTCACGACTAATTCCGACGTAAAATGACACGAGGAATACGTTGGAAGCGACAGAATTGCGATCCGAGAAACCGTTGACGAGAAAATCGCGAGCATTCCCAAAACCTGATCTCGTGTTTTTTGGACTCCAGAAACGTTTACGTGCACTGCTCGTGACTGTTTCCGATGTGAAATGACGCGAGGAACACGTTGGAAGCGACAGAATTGCGATCCGAGCAACCGTTGATGAGAAAATCGCAAGCATTCCCAAAACCTGAACTCGTGTTTTTTGGACTCCAGAAACGTTTTCGTGCATTTCTCGTGACTAATTCCGACGTAAAATGACACGAGGAATACGTTGGAAGCGACAGAATTGCGATCCGAGAAACCGTTGACGAGAAAATCGCGAGCATTCCCAAAACCTGAATTCGTGTTTTTTGGAATCCAGAACCGTGTTTGTGCATTTCTCATGACTAATTCCGACGTAAAACGACGCGAGGAACACGTTGGAAGCGACAGAATTGCGTTCCGAGCAATTGTTGACGAGAAAATCGCGAGCATTCCCAAATCGTGATCTCGTGTTTTTTGAACTCCAGAACCGTGTTTGTGCATTTCTCACGACTAATTCCGACGTAAAATGACACGAGGAATACGTTGGAAGCGACAGAATTGCGATCCGAGCAACCGTTGACGAGAAAATCGCGAGCATTCCCAAAACCTGAATTCGTGTTTTTTGGACTCCAAAACCGTGTTTGTGCATTTCTCATGACTAATTCCGACGTAAAACGACGCGAGGAACACGTTGGAAGCGACAGAATTGCGATCCGAGAAACCGTTGACGAGAAAATCGCAAGCATTCCCAAAACCTGAACTCGTGTTTTTTGGACTCCAGAAACGTTTTCGTGCATTTCTCGTGACTGTTTCCGATGTAAAATGACGCGAGGAACACGTTGGAAGCGACAGAATTGCGTTCCGAGCAACCGTTGACGAGAAAATGGCGAGCAATCCCAAATCCTGATCTCGTGTTTTTTGAACTCCAGAACCGTGTTTGTGCATTTCTCAAGACTAATTCCGACGTAAAATGACACGAGGAATACGTTGGAAGCGACTGAATTGCGATCCGAGAAACCGTTGACGAGAAAATCGCGAGCATTCCGAAAACCTGAATTCGTGTTTTTTGGACTCCAGAACCGTGTTTGTGCATTTCTCATGACTAATTCCGACGTAAAACGACGCGAGGAACACGTTGGAAGCGACAGAATTGCGATCCGAGCAACCGTTGACGAGAAAATCGCGAGCATTCCCAAACCTGATCTCGTGTTTTTTTAAATCCAGAAATGCTTTCGTGCATTTCTCGTTACTATTGTCGACGTAAAATGACGCGAGGAACGCGTCGGAAGCGACAGAATTGCGATCCGAGCAACCGTTGACGAGAATATCGCGAGCATTCCCAAAATCTGATCTCGTGTTTTTTGGACTCGAGAAACGTTTTCGTGCATTTCTCATGACTAATTCCGATTTAAATGGCGCGAGGAACGCGTCGGAAGCGACAGAATTGCGATCCGAGCAACCGTTGACGAGAAAATCGCAAGCATTCCCAAAACCTGAACTCGTGTTTTTTGGACTCCAGAAACGTTTACGTGCATTTCTCAAGACTAATTCCGACGTAAAATGACACGAGGAATACGTTGGAAGCGACAGAATTGCGATCCGAGAAACCGTTGACGAGAAAATCGCGAGCATTCCCAAAACCTGATCTCGTGTTTTTTGGACTCCAGAAACGTTTACGTGCACTGCTCGTGACTGTTTCCGATGTGAAATGACGCGAGGAACACGTTGGAAGCGACAGAATTGCGATCCGAGCAACCGTTGATGAGAAAATCGCAAGCATTCCCAAAACCTGAACTCGTGTTTTTTGGACTCCAGAAACGTTTTCGTGCATTTCTCGTGACTAATTCCGACGTAAAATGACACGAGGAATACGTTGGAAGCGACAGAATTGCGATCCGAGAAACCGTTGACGAGAAAATCGCGAGCATTCCCAAAACCTGAATTCGTTTTTTTTGGAATCCAGAACCGTGTTTGTGCATTTCTCATGACTAATTCCGACGTAAAACGACGCGAGGAACACGTTGGAAGCGACAGAATTGCGATCCGAGAAACCTTTGACGAGAAAATCGCGAGCATTTCCAAATCCCGATCTCGTGTTTTTTGAACTCCAGAACCGTGTTTGTGCATTTCTCAAGACTAATTCCGACGTAAAATGACACGAGGAATACGTTGGAAGCGACAGAATTGCGATCCGAGAAACCGTTGACGAGAAAATCGCGAGCATTCCCAAAACCTGAATTCGTGTTTTTTGGACTTCAGAACCGTGTTTGTGCATTTCTCATGACTAATTCCGACGTAAAACGACGCGAGGAACACGTTGGAAGCGACAGAATTGCGATCCGAGAAACCTTTGACGAGAAAATCGCGAGCATTTCCAAATCCCGATCTCGTGTTTTTTGAACTCCAGAACCGTGTTTGTGCATTTCTCAAGACTAATTCCGACGTAAAATGACACGAGGAATACGTTGAAAGCGACAGAATTGCGTTCCGAGCAACCGTTGACGAGAAAATCGCGAGCATTCCCAAATCCTGATCTCGTGTTTTTTGGACCCCAGAACCGTGTTTGTGCATTTCTCAAGACTAATTCCGACGTAAAATGGCACGAGGAATACGTTGGAAGCGACAGAATTGCGATCCGAGAAACCCTTGACGAGAAAATCGCGAGCATTCCCAAAACCTGAATTCGTGTTTTTTGGACTCCAGAAACGTTTACGTGCACTGCTCGTGACTGTTTCCGATGTGAAATGACGCGAGGAACACGTTGGAAGCGACAGAATTGCGATCCGAGAAACCTTTGACGAGAAAATCGCGAGCATTTCCAAATCCCGATCTCGTGTTTTTTGAACTCCAGAACCGTGTTTGTGCATTTCTCAAGACTAATTCCGACGTAAAATGACACGAGGAATACGTTGGAAGCGACAGAATTGCGTTCCGAGCAACCGTTGACGAGAAAATCGCGAGCATTTCCAAGTCCCGATCTCGTGTTTTTTGAACTCCAGAACCGTGTTTGTGCATTTCTCACGACTAATTCCGACGTAAAATGACACGAGGAATACGTTGGAAGCGACAGAATTGCGATCCGAGCAACCGTTGACGAGAAAATGGCGAGCAATCCCAAATCCTGATCTCGTGTTTTTTGAACTCCAGAACCGTGTTTGTGCATTTCTCACGACTAATTCCGACGTAAAATGACACGAGGAATACGTTGGAAGCGACAGAATTGCGATCCGAGCAACCGTTGACGAGAAAATCGCGAGCATTCCCAAAACCTGAATTCGTGTTTTTTGGACTCCAGAACCGTGTTTGTGCATTTCTCATGACTAATTCCGACGTAAAACGACGCGAGGAACACGTTGGAAGCGACAGAATTGCGATCCGAGAAACCGTTGACGAGAAAATCGCAAGCATTCCCAAAACCTGAACTCGTGTTTTTTGGACTCCAGAAACGTTTTCGTGCATTTCTCGTGACTGTTTCCGATGTAAAATGACGCGAGGAACACGTTGGAAGCGACAGAATTGCGTTCCGAGCAACCGTTGACGAGAAAATCGCGAGCATTTCCAAATCCCGATCTCGTGTTTTTTGAACTCCAGAACCGTGTTTGTGCATTTCTCAAGACTAATTCCGACGTAAAATGACACGAGGAATACGTTGAAAGCGACAGAATTGCGTTCCGAGCAACCGTTGACGAGAAAATCGCGAGCATTCCCAAATCCTGATCTCGTGTTTTTTGGACTCCAGAACAGTGTTTGTGCATTTCTCAAGACTAATTCCGACGTAAAATGGCACGAGGAATACGTTGGAAGCGACAGAATTGCGTTCCGAGCAATTGTTGACGAGAAAATCGCGAGCATTCCCAAATGGTGATCTCGTGTTTTTTGAACTCCAGAACCGTGTTTGTGCATTTCTCACGACTAATTCCGACGTAAAATGACACGAGGAATACGTTGGAAGCGACAGAATTGCGATCCGAGCAACCGTTGACGAGAAAATCGCGAGCATTCCCAAAACCTGAATTCGTGTTTTTTGGACTCCAAAACCGTGTTTGTGCATTTCTCATGACTAATTCCGACGTAAAACGACGCGAGGAACACGTTGGAAGCGACAGAATTGCGATCCGAGAAACCGTTGACGAGAAAATCGCAAGCATTCCCAAAACCTGAACTCGTGTTTTTTGGACTCCAGAAACGTTTTCGTGCATTTCTCGTGACTGTTTCCGATGTAAAATGACGCGAGGAACACGTTGGAAGCGACAGAATTGCGATCCGAGCAACCGTTGACGAGAAAATCGCGAGCATTACCAAAACCTGATCTCATGTTTTTGGAAATCCAGAAATGCTTGCGTGCATTTCTCATGACTATTTCCGACGTAAAATGACACGAGGAACGCGTTGGATGCGACAGAATTGCGATACGAGAAACCGTTGACGAGAAAATCGCGAGCATTCCCAAACCTGATCTCGTGTTTTTTTAAATCCAGAAATGCTTTCGTGCATTTCTCGTTACTATTGCCGACGTAAAATGACGCGAGGAACGCGTCGGAAGCGACAGAATTGCGATCCGAGCAACCGTTGACGAGAAAATCGCAAGCATTCCCAAAACCTGAACTCGTGTTTTTTGGACTCCAGAAACGTTTACGTGCATTTCTCAAGACTAATTCCGACGTAAAATGACACGAGGAATACGTTGGAAGCGACAGAATTGCGATCCGAGAAACCGTTGACGAGAAAATCGCGAGCATTCCCAAAACCTGAATTCGTGTTTTTTGAACTCCAGAACCGTGTTTGTGCATTTCTCAAGACTAATTCCGACGTAAAATGACACGAGGAATGCGTTGGAAGCGACAGAATTGCGATACGAGAAACCGTTGACGAGAAAATCGCGAGCATTCCCAAACCTGATCTCGTGTTTTTTTAAATCCAGAAATGCTTTCGTGCATTTCTCGTTACTATTGCCGACGTAAAATGACGCGAGGAACGCGTCGGAAGCGACAGAATTGCGATCCGAGCAACCGTTGACGAGAATATCGCGAGCATTCCCAAAACCTGATCTCGTGTTTTTTGGACTCGAGAAACGTTTACGTGCATTTCTCAAGACTAATTCCGACATAAAATGACACGAGGAATACGTTGGAAGCGACAGAATTGCGATCCGAGAAACCGTTGACGAGAAAATCGCGAGCATTCCCAAAACCTGAATTCGTGTTTTTTGGAATCCAGAACCGTGTTTGTGCATTTCTCATGACTAATTCCGACGTAAAACGACGCGAGGAACACGTAGGAAGCGACAGAATTGCGATCCGAGAAACCTTTGACGAGAAAATCGCGAGCATTTCCAAATCCCGATCTCGTGTTTTTTGAACTCCAGAACCGTGTTTGTGCATTTCTCAAGACTAATTCCGACGTAAAATGACACGAGGAATACGTTGGAAGCGACAGAATTGCGATCCGAGAAACCGTTGACGAGAAAATCGCGAGCATTCCCAAAACCTGAATTCGTGTTTTTTGAACTCCAGAACCGTGTTTGTGCATTTCTCAAGACTAATTCCGACGTAAAATGACACGAGGAATACGTTGGAAGCGACAGAATTGCGATACGAGAAACCGTTGACGAGAAAATCGCGAGCATTCCCAAACCTGATCTCGTGTTTTTTTAAATCCAGAAATGCTTTCGTGCATTTCTCGTTACTATTGCCGACGTAAAATGACGCGCGGAACGCGTCGGAAGCGACAGAATTGCGATCCGAGCAACCGTTGACGAGAAAATCGCAAGCATTCCCAAAACCTGAACTCGTGTTTTTTGGACTCCAGAAACGTTTACGTGCATTTCTCAAGACTAATTCCGACATAAAATGACACGAGGAATACGTTGGAAGCGACAGAATTGCGATCCGAGAAACCGTTGACGAGAAAATCGCGAGCATTCCCGAAACCTGAATTCGTGTTTTTTGGAATCCAGAACCGTGTTTGTGCATTTCTCATGACTAATTCCGACGTAAAACGACGCGAGGAACACGTTGGAAGCGACAGAATTGCGATCCGAGAAACCTTTGACGAGAAAATCGCGTGCATTTCCAAATCCCGATCTCGTGTTTTTTGAACTCCAGAACCGTGTTTGTGCATTTCTCAAGACTAATTCCGACGTAAAATGACACGAGGAATACGTTGGAAGCGACAAAATTGCGATCCGAGAAACCGTTGACGAGAAAATCGCGAGCATTCCCAAAACCTGATCTCGTGTTTTTTGGACTCCAGAAACGTTTACGTGCACTGCTCGTGACTGTTTCCGATGTGAAATGACGCGAGGAACCCGTTGGAAGCGACAGAATTGCATTGCGAGCAACCGTTGACGAGAAAATCGCGAGCATTCCCAAAACCTGAATTCGTGTTTTTTGGACTCCAGAACCGTGTTTGTGCATTTCTCACGACTAATTCCGACGTAAAATGACACGAGGAATACGTTGGAAGCGACAGAATTGCGATCCGAGCAACCGTTGACGAGAAAATCGCGAGCATTACCAAAACCTGATCTCATGTTTTTGGAAATCCAGAAATGCTTGCGTGCATTTCTCATGACTATTTCCGACGTAAAATGACACGAGGAACGCGTTGGATGCGACAGAATTGCGATACGAGAAACCGTTGACGAGAAAATCGCGAGCATTCCCAAACCTGATCTCGTGTTTTTTTAAATCCAGAAATGCTTTCGTGCATTTCTCGTTACTATTGCCGACGTAAAATGACGCGAGGAACGCGTCGGAAGCGACAGAATTGCGATCCGAGCAACCGTTGACGAGAAAATCGCAAGCATTCCCAAAACCTGAACTCGTGTTTTTTGGACTCCAGAAACGTTTACGTGCATTTCTCAAGACTAATTCCGACGTAAAATGACACGAGGAATACGTTGGAAGCGACAGAATTGCGATCCGAGAAACCGTTGACGAGAAAATCGCGAGCATTCCCAAAACCTGAATTCGTGTTTTTTGGAATCCAGAACCGTGTTTGTGCATTTCTCATGACTAATTCCGACGTAAAACGACGCGAGGAACACGTAGGAAGCGACAGAATTGCGATCCGAGAAACCTTTGACGAGAAAATCGCGAGCATTTCCAAATCCCGATCTCGTGTTTTTTGAACTCCAGAACCGTGTTTGTGCATTTCTCAAGACTAATTCCGACGTAAAATGACACGAGGAATACGTTGGAAGCGACAGAATTGCGATCCGAGAAACCGTTGACGAGAAAATCGCGAGCATTCCCAAAACCTGATCTCGTGTTTTTTGGACTCCAGAAACGTTTACGTGCACTGCTCGTGACTGTTTCCGATGTGAAATGACTCGAGGAACACGTTGGAAGCGACAGAATTGCATTGCGAGCAACCGTTGACGAGAAAATCGCGAGCATTCCCAAATCCTGATCTCGTGTTTTTTGAACTCCAGAACCGTGTTTGTGCATTTCTCAAGACTAATTCCGACGTAAAATGACACGAGGAATACGTTGGAAGCGACAGAATTGCGATCCGAGCAACCGTTGACGAGAAAATCGCGAGCATTCCCAAAACCTGAATTCGTGTTTTTTGGACTCCAGAAACGTTTACGTGCACTGCTCGTGACTGTTTCCGATGTGAAATGACGCGAGGAACACGTTGGAAGCGACAGAATTGCGATCCGAGAAACCGTTGACGAGAAAATCGCGAGCATTCCCAAAACCTGAATTCGTGTTTTTTGGAATCCAGAACCGTGTTTGTGCATTTCTCATGACTAATTCCGACGTAAAACGACGCGAGGAACACGTTGGAAGCGACAGAATTGCGTTCCGAGCAATTGTTGACGAGAAAATCGCGAGCATTCCCAAATCGTGATCTCGTGTTTTTTGAACTCCAGAACCGTGTTTGTGCATTTCTCACGACTAATTCCGACGTAAAATGACACGAGGAATACGTTGGAAGCGACAGAATTGCGATCCGAGCAACCGTTGACGAGAAAATCGCGAGCATTCCCAAAACCTGAATTCGTGTTTTTTGGACTCCAAAACCGTGTTTGTGCATTTCTCATGACTAATTCCGACGTAAAACGACGCGAGGAACACGTTGGAAGCGACAGAATTGCGATCCGAGAAACCGTTGACGAGAAAATCGCAAGCATTCCCAAAACCTGAACTCGTGTTTTTTGGACTCCAGAAACGTTTTCGTGCATTTCTCGTGACTGTTTCCGATGTAAAATGACGCGAGGAACACGTTGGAAGCGACAGAATTGCGTTCCGAGCAACCGTTGACGAGAAAATGGCGAGCAATCCCAAATCCTGATCTCGTGTTTTTTGAACTCCAGAACCGTGTTTGTGCATTTCTCAAGACTAATTCCGACGTAAAATGACACGAGGAATACGTTGGAAGCGACTGAATTGCGATCCGAGAAACCGTTGACGAGAAAATCGCGAGCATTCCGAAAACCTGAATTCGTGTTTTTTGGACTCCAGAACCGTGTTTGTGCATTTCTCATGACTAATTCCGACGTAAAACGACGCGAGGAACACGTTGGAAGCGACAGAATTGCGATCCGAGCAACCGTTGACGAGAAAATCGCGAGCATTCCCAAACCTGATCTCGTGTTTTTTTAAATCCAGAAATGCTTTCGTGCATTTCTCGTTACTATTGTCGACGTAAAATGACGCGAGGAACGCGTCGGAAGCGACAGAATTGCGATCCGAGCAACCGTTGACGAGAATATCGCGAGCATTCCCAAAATCTGATCTCGTGTTTTTTGGACTCGAGAAACGTTTTCGTGCATTTCTCATGACTAATTCCGATTTAAATGGCGCGAGGAACGCGTCGGAAGCGACAGAATTGCGATCCGAGCAACCGTTGACGAGAAAATCGCAAGCATTCCCAAAACCTGAACTCGTGTTTTTTGGACTCCAGAAACGTTTACGTGCATTTCTCAAGACTAATTCCGACGTAAAATGACACGAGGAATACGTTGGAAGCGACAGAATTGCGATCCGAGAAACCGTTGACGAGAAAATCGCGAGCATTCCCAAAACCTGATCTCGTGTTTTTTGGACTCCAGAAACGTTTACGTGCACTGCTCGTGACTGTTTCCGATGTGAAATGACTCGAGGAACACGTTGGAAGCGACAGAATTGCATTGCGAGCAACCGTTGACGAGAAAATCGCGAGCATTCCCAAATCCTGATCTCGTGTTTTTTGAACTCCAGAACCGTGTTTGTGCATTTCTCAAGACTAATTCCGACGTAAAATGACACGAGGAATACGTTGGAAGCGACAGAATTGCGATCCGAGCAACCGTTGACGAGAAAATCGCGAGCATTCCCAAAACCTGAATTCGTGTTTTTTGGACTCCAGAAACGTTTACGTGCACTGCTCGTGACTGTTTCCGATGTGAAATGACGCGAGGAACACGTTGGAAGCGACAGAATTGCGATCCGAGAAACCGTTGACGAGAAAATCGCGAGCATTCCCAAAACCTGAATTCGTGTTTTTTGGAATCCAGAACCGTGTTTGTGCATTTCTCATGACTAATTCCGACGTAAAACGACGCGAGGAACACGTTGGAAGCGACAGAATTGCGTTCCGAGCAATTGTTGACGAGAAAATCGCGAGCATTCCCAAATCGTGATCTCGTGTTTTTTGAACTCCAGAACCGTGTTTGTGCATTTCTCACGACTAATTCCGACGTAAAATGACACGAGGAATACGTTGGAAGCGACAGAATTGCGATCCGAGCAACCGTTGACGAGAAAATCGCGAGCATTCCCAAAACCTGAATTCGTGTTTTTTGGACTCCAAAACCGTGTTTGTGCATTTCTCATGACTAATTCCGACGTAAAACGACGCGAGGAACACGTTGGAAGCGACAGAATTGCGATCCGAGAAACCGTTGACGAGAAAATCGCAAGCATTCCCAAAACCTGAACTCGTGTTTTTTGGACTCCAGAAACGTTTTCGTGCATTTCTCGTGACTGTTTCCGATGTAAAATGACGCGAGGAACACGTTGGAAGCGACAGAATTGCGTTCCGAGCAACCGTTGACGAGAAAATGGCGAGCAATCCCAAATCCTGATCTCGTGTTTTTTGAACTCCAGAACCGTGTTTGTGCATTTCTCAAGACTAATTCCGACGTAAAATGACACGAGGAATACGTTGGAAGCGACTGAATTGCGATCCGAGAAACCGTTGACGAGAAAATCGCGAGCATTCCGAAAACCTGAATTCGTGTTTTTTGGACTCCAGAACCGTGTTTGTGCATTTCTCATGACTAATTCCGACGTAAAACGACGCGAGGAACACGTTGGAAGCGACAGAATTGCGATCCGAGCAACCGTTGACGAGAAAATCGCGAGCATTCCCAAACCTGATCTCGTGTTTTTTTAAATCCAGAAATGCTTTCGTGCATTTCTCGTTACTATTGTCGACGTAAAATGACGCGAGGAACGCGTCGGAAGCGACAGAATTGCGATCCGAGCAACCGTTGACGAGAATATCGCGAGCATTCCCAAAATCTGATCTCGTGTTTTTTGGACTCGAGAAACGTTTTCGTGCATTTCTCATGACTAATTCCGATTTAAATGGCGCGAGGAACGCGTCGGAAGCGACAGAATTGCGATCCGAGCAACCGTTGACGAGAAAATCGCAAGCATTCCCAAAACCTGAACTCGTGTTTTTTGGACTCCAGAAACGTTTACGTGCATTTCTCAAGACTAATTCCGACTTAAAATGACACGAGGAATACGTTGGAAGCGACAGAATTGCGATCCGAGAAACCGTTGACGAGAAAATCGCGAGCATTCCCAAAACCTGATCTCGTGTTTTTTGGACTCCAGAAACGTTTACGTGCACTGCTCGTGACTGTTTCCGATGTGAAATGACGCGAGGAACACGTTGGAAGCGACAGAATTGCGATCCGAGCAACCGTTGATGAGAAAATCGCAAGCATTCCCAAAACCTGAACTCGTGTTTTTTGGACTCCAGAAACGTTTTCGTGCATTTCTCGTGACTAATTCCGACGTAAAATGACACGAGGAATACGTTGGAAGCGACAGAATTGCGATCCGAGAAACCGTTGACGAGAAAATCGCGAGCATTCCCAAAACCTGAATTCGTTTTTTTTGGAATCCAGAACCGTGTTTGTGCATTTCTCATGACTAATTCCGACGTAAAACGACGCGAGGAACACGTTGGAAGCGACAGAATTGCGATCCGAGAAACCTTTGACGAGAAAATCGCGAGCATTTCCAAATCCCGATCTCGTGTTTTTTGAACTCCAGAACCGTGTTTGTGCATTTCTCAAGACTAATTCCGACGTAAAATGACACGAGGAATACGTTGGAAGCGACAGAATTGCGATCCGAGAAACCGTTGACGAGAAAATCGCGAGCATTCCCAAAACCTGAATTCGTGTTTTTTGGACTTCAGAACCGTGTTTGTGCATTTCTCATGACTAATTCCGACGTAAAACGACGCGAGGAACACGTTGGAAGCGACAGAATTGCGTTCCGAGCAACCGTTGACGAGAAAATCGCGAGCATTCCCAAATCCTGATCTCGTGTTTTTTGGACCCCAGAACCGTGTTTGTGCATTTCTCAAGACTAATTCCGACGTAAAATGGCACGAGGAATACGTTGGAAGCGACAGAATTGCGATCCGAGAAACCCTTGACGAGAAAATCGCGAGCATTCCCAAAACCTGAATTCGTGTTTTTTGGACTCCAGAAACGTTTACGTGCACTGCTCGTGACTGTTTCCGATGTGAAATGACGCGAGGAACACGTTGGAAGCGACAGAATTGCGATCCGAGAAACCTTTGACGAGAAAATCGCGAGCATTTCCAAATCCCGATCTCGTGTTTTTTGAACTCCAGAACCGTGTTTGTGCATTTCTCAAGACTAATTCCGACGTAAAATGACACGAGGAATACGTTGGAAGCGACAGAATTGCGTTCCGAGCAACCGTTGACGAGAAAATCGCGAGCATTTCCAAATCCCGATCTCGTGTTTTTTGAACTCCAGAACCGTGTTTGTGCATTTCTCACGACTAATTCCGACGTAAAATGACACGAGGAATACGTTGGAAGCGACAGAATTGCGATCCGAGCAACCGTTGACGAGAAAATGGCGAGCAATCCCAAATCCTGATCTCGTGTTTTTTGAACTCCAGAACCGTGTTTGTGCATTTCTCACGACTAATTCCGACGTAAAATGACACGAGGAATACGTTGGAAGCGACAGAATTGCGATCCGAGCAACCGTTGACGAGAAAATCGCGAGCATTCCCAAAACCTGAATTCGTGTTTTTTGGACTCCAGAACCGTGTTTGTGCATTTCTCATGACTAATTCCGACGTAAAACGACGCGAGGAACACGTTGGAAGCGACAGAATTGCGATCCGAGAAACCGTTGACGAGAAAATCGCAAGCATTCCCAAAACCTGAACTCGTGTTTTTTGGACTCCAGAAACGTTTTCGTGCATTTCTCGTGACTGTTTCCGATGTAAAATGACGCGAGGAACACGTTGGAAGCGACAGAATTGCGTTCCGAGCAACCGTTGACGAGAAAATCGTGAGCATTTCCAAATCCCGATCTCGTGTTTTTTGAACTCCAGAACCGTGTTTGTGCATTTCTCAAGACTAATTCCGACGTAAAATGACACGAGGAATACGTTGAAAGCGACAGAATTGCGTTCCGAGCAACCGTTGACGAGAAAATCGCGAGCATTCCCAAATCCTGATCTCGTGTTTTTTGGACTCCAGAACAGTGTTTGTGCATTTCTCAAGACTAATTCCGACGTAAAATGGCACGAGGAATACGTTGGAAGCGACAGAATTGCGTTCCGAGCAATTGTTGACGAGAAAATCGCGAGCATTCCCAAATCGTGATCTCGTGTTTTTTGAACTCCAGAACCGTGTTTGTGCATTTCTCACGACTAATTCCGACGTAAAATGACACGAGGAATACGTTGGAAGCGACAGAATTGCGATCCGAGCAACCGTTGACGAGAAAATCGCGAGCATTCCCAAAACCTGAATTCGTGTTTTTTGGACTCCAAAACCGTGTTTGTGCATTTCTCATGACTAATTCCGACGTAAAACGACGCGAGGAACACGTTGGAAGCGACAGAATTGCGATCCGAGAAACCGTTGACGAGAAAATCGCAAGCATTCCCAAAACCTGAACTCGTGTTTTTTGGACTCCAGAAACGTTTTCGTGCATTTCTCGTGACTGTTTCCGATGTAAAATGACGCGAGGAACACGTTGGAAGCGACAGAATTGCGATCCGAGCAACCGTTGACGAGAAAATCGCGAGCATTACCAAAACCTGATCTCATGTTTTTGGAAATCCAGAAATGCTTGCGTGCATTTCTCATGACTATTTCCGACGTAAAATGACACGAGGAACGCGTTGGATGCGACAGAATTGCGATACGAGAAACCGTTGACGAGAAAATCGCGAGCATTCCCAAACCTGATCTCGTGTTTTTTTAAATCCAGAAATGCTTTCGTGCATTTCTCGTTACTATTGCCGACGTAAAATGACGCGAGGAACGCGTCGGAAGCGACAGAATTGCGATCCGAGCAACCGTTGACGAGAAAATCGCAAGCATTCCCAAAACCTGAACTCGTGTTTTTTGGACTCCAGAAACGTTTACGTGCATTTCTCAAGACTAATTCCGACGTAAAATGACACGAGGAATACGTTGGAAGCGACAGAATTGCGATCCGAGAAACCGTTGACGAGAAAATCGCGAGCATTCCCAAAACCTGAATTCGTGTTTTTTGAACTCCAGAACCGTGTTTGTGCATTTCTCAAGACTAATTCCGACGTAAAATGACACGAGGAATACGTTGGAAGCGACAGAATTGCGATACGAGAAACCGTTGACGAGAAAATCGCGAGCATTCCCAAACCTGATCTCGTGTTTTTTTAAATCCAGAAATGCTTTCGTGCATTTCTCGTTACTATTGCCGACGTAAAATGACGCGAGGAACGCGTCGGAAGCGACAGAATTGCGATCCGAGCAACCGTTGACGAGAATATCGCGAGCATTCCCAAAACCTGATCTCGTGTTTTTTGGACTCGAGAAACGTTTTCGTGCATTTCTCATGACTAATTCCGATGTAAAATGGCGCGCGGAACGCGTCGGAAGCGACAGAATTGCGATCCGAGCAACCGTTGACGAGAAAATCGCAAGCATTCCCAAAACCTGAACTCGTGTTTTTTGGACTCCAGAAACGTTTACGTGCATTTCTCAAGACTAATTCCGACATAAAATGACACGAGGAATACGTTGGAAGCGACAGAATTGCGATCCGAGAAACCGTTGACGAGAAAATCGCGAGCATTCCCAAAACCTGAATTCGTGTTTTTTGGAATCCAGAACCGTGTTTGTGCATTTCTCATGACTAATTCCGACGTAAAACGACGCGAGGAACACGTAGGAAGCGACAGAATTGCGATCCGAGAAACCTTTGACGAGAAAATCGCGAGCATTTCCAAATCCCGATCTCGTGTTTTTTGAACTCCAGAACCGTGTTTGTGCATTTCTCAAGACTAATTCCGACGTAAAATGACACGAGGAATACGTTGGAAGCGACAGAATTGCGATCCGAGAAACCGTTGACGAGAAAATCGCGAGCATTCCCAAAACCTGAATTCGTGTTTTTTGAACTCCAGAACCGTGTTTGTGCATTTCTCAAGACTAATTCCGACGTAAAATGACACGAGGAATACGTTGGAAGCGACAGAATTGCGATACGAGAAACCGTTGACGAGAAAATCGCGAGCATTCCCAAACCTGATCTCGTGTTTTTTTAAATCCAGAAATGCTTTCGTGCATTTCTCGTTACTATTGCCGACGTAAAATGACGCGCGGAACGCGTCGGAAGCGACAGAATTGCGATCCGAGCAACCGTTGACGAGAAAATCGCAAGCATTCCCAAAACCTGAACTCGTGTTTTTTGGACTCCAGAAACGTTTACGTGCATTTCTCAAGACTAATTCCGACATAAAATGACACGAGGAATACGTTGGAAGCGACAGAATTGCGATCCGAGAAACCGTTGACGAGAAAATCGCGAGCATTCCCGAAACCTGAATTCGTGTTTTTTGGAATCCAGAACCGTGTTTGTGCATTTCTCATGACTAATTCCGACGTAAAACGACGCGAGGAACACGTTGGAAGCGACAGAATTGCGATCCGAGAAACCTTTGACGAGAAAATCGCGTGCATTTCCAAATCCCGATCTCGTGTTTTTTGAACTCCAGAACCGTGTTTGTGCATTTCTCAAGACTAATTCCGACGTAAAATGACACGAGGAATACGTTGGAAGCGACAAAATTGCGATCCGAGAAACCGTTGACGAGAAAATCGCGAGCATTCCCAAAACCTGATCTCGTGTTTTTTGGACTCCAGAAACGTTTACGTGCACTGCTCGTGACTGTTTCCGATGTGAAATGACGCGAGGAACCCGTTGGAAGCGACAGAATTGCATTGCGAGCAACCGTTGACGAGAAAATCGCGAGCATTCCCAAATCCTGATCTCGTGTTTTTTGAACTCCAGAACCGTGTTTGTGCATTTCTCAAGACTAATTCCGACGTAAAATGACACGAGGAATACGTTGGAAGCGACAGAATTGCGATCCGAGAAACCGTTGACGAGAAAATCGCGAGCATTCCCAAAACCTGAATTCGTGTTTTTTGGACTCCAGAACCGTGTTTGTGCATTTCTCACGACTAATTCCGACGTAAAATGACACGAGGAATACGTTGGAAGCGACAGAATTGCGATCCGAGCAACCGTTGACGAGAAAATCGCGAGCATTACCAAAACCTGATCTCATGTTTTTGGAAATCCAGAAATGCTTGCGTGCATTTCTCATGACTATTTCCGACGTAAAATGACACGAGGAACGCGTTGGATGCGACAGAATTGCGATACGAGAAACCGTTGACGAGAAAATCGCGAGCATTTCCAAATCCCGATCTCGTGTTTTTTGAACTCCAGAACCGTGTTTGTGCATTTCTCACGACTAATTCCGACGTAAAATGACACGAGGAATACGTTGGAAGCGACAGAATTGCGATCCGAGCAACCGTTGACGAGAAAATGGCGAGCAATCCCAAATCCTGATCTCGTGTTTTTTGAACTCCAGAACCGTGTTTGTGCATTTCTCACGACTAATTCCGACGTAAAATGACACGAGGAATACGTTGGAAGCGACAGAATTGCGATCCGAGCAACCGTTGACGAGAAAATCGCGAGCATTCCCAAAACCTGAATTCGTGTTTTTTGGACTCCAGAACCGTGTTTGTGCATTTCTCATGACTAATTCCGACGTAAAACGACGCGAGGAACACGTTGGAAGCGACAGAATTGCGATCCGAGAAACCGTTGACGAGAAAATCGCAAGCATTCCCAAAACCTGAACTCGTGTTTTTTGGACTCCAGAAACGTTTTCGTGCATTTCTCGTGACTGTTTCCGATGTAAAATGACGCGAGGAACACGTTGGAAGCGACAGAATTGCGTTCCGAGCAACCGTTGACGAGAAAATCGCGAGCATTTCCAAATCCCGATCTCGTGTTTTTTGAACTCCAGAACCGTGTTTGTGCATTTCTCAAGACTAATTCCGACGTAAAATGACACGAGGAATACGTTGAAAGCGACAGAATTGCGTTCCGAGCAACCGTTGACGAGAAAATCGCGAGCATTCCCAAATCCTGATCTCGTGTTTTTTGGACTCCAGAACAGTGTTTGTGCATTTCTCAAGACTAATTCCGACGTAAAATGGCACGAGGAATACGTTGGAAGCGACAGAATTGCGTTCCGAGCAATTGTTGACGAGAAAATCGCGAGCATTCCCAAATCGTGATCTCGTGTTTTTTGAACTCCAGAACCGTGTTTGTGCATTTCTCACGACTAATTCCGACGTAAAATGACACGAGGAATACGTTGGAAGCGACAGAATTGCGATCCGAGCAACCGTTGACGAGAAAATCGCGAGCATTCCCAAAACCTGAATTCGTGTTTTTTGGACTCCAAAACCGTGTTTGTGCATTTCTCATGACTAATTCCGACGTAAAACGACGCGAGGAACACGTTGGAAGCGACAGAATTGCGATCCGAGAAACCGTTGACGAGAAAATCGCAAGCATTCCCAAAACCTGAACTCGTGTTTTTTGGACTCCAGAAACGTTTTCGTGCATTTCTCGTGACTGTTTCCGATGTAAAATGACGCGAGGAACACGTTGGAAGCGACAGAATTGCGATCCGAGCAACCGTTGACGAGAAAATCGCGAGCATTACCAAAACCTGATCTCATGTTTTTGGAAATCCAGAAATGCTTGCGTGCATTTCTCATGACTATTTCCGACGTAAAATGACACGAGGAACGCGTTGGATGCGACAGAATTGCGATACGAGAAACCGTTGACGAGAAAATCGCGAGCATTCCCAAACCTGATCTCGTGTTTTTTTAAATCCAGAAATGCTTTCGTGCATTTCTCGTTACTATTGCCGACGTAAAATGACGCGAGGAACGCGTCGGAAGCGACAGAATTGCGATCCGAGCAACCGTTGACGAGAAAATCGCAAGCATTCCCAAAACCTGAACTCGTGTTTTTTGGACTCCAGAAACGTTTACGTGCATTTCTCAAGACTAATTCCGACGTAAAATGACACGAGGAATACGTTGGAAGCGACAGAATTGCGATCCGAGAAACCGTTGACGAGAAAATCGCGAGCATTCCCAAAACCTGAATTCGTGTTTTTTGAACTCCAGAACCGTGTTTGTGCATTTCTCAAGACTAATTCCGACGTAAAATGACACGAGGAATACGTTGGAAGCGACAGAATTGCGATACGAGAAACCGTTGACGAGAAAATCGCGAGCATTCCCAAACCTGATCTCGTGTTTTTTTAAATCCAGAAATGCTTTCGTGCATTTCTCGTTACTATTGCCGACGTAAAATGACGCGAGGAACGCGTCGGAAGCGACAGAATTGCGATCCGAGCAACCGTTGACGAGAATATCGCGAGCATTCCCAAAACCTGATCTCGTGTTTTTTGGACTCGAGAAACGTTTTCGTGCATTTCTCATGACTAATTCCGATGTAAAATGGCGCGCGGAACGCGTCGGAAGCGACAGAATTGCGATCCGAGCAACCGTTGACGAGAAAATCGCAAGCATTCCCAAAACCTGAACTCGTGTTTTTTGGACTCCAGAAACGTTTACGTGCATTTCTCAAGACTAATTCCGACATAAAATGACACGAGGAATACGTTGGAAGCGACAGAATTGCGATCCGAGAAACCGTTGACGAGAAAATCGCGAGCATTCCCAAAACCTGAATTCGTGTTTTTTGGAATCCAGAACCGTGTTTGTGCATTTCTCATGACTAATTCCGACGTAAAACGACGCGAGGAACACGTAGGAAGCGACAGAATTGCGATCCGAGAAACCTTTGACGAGAAAATCGCGAGCATTTCCAAATCCCGATCTCGTGTTTTTTGAACTCCAGAACCGTGTTTGTGCATTTCTCAAGACTAATTCCGACGTAAAATGACACGAGGAATACGTTGGAAGCGACAGAATTGCGATCCGAGAAACCGTTGACGAGAAAATCGCGAGCATTCCCAAAACCTGAATTCGTGTTTTTTGAACTCCAGAACCGTGTTTGTGCATTTCTCAAGACTAATTCCGACGTAAAATGACACGAGGAATACGTTGGAAGCGACAGAATTGCGATACGAGAAACCGTTGACGAGAAAATCGCGAGCATTCCCAAACCTGATCTCGTGTTTTTTTAAATCCAGAAATGCTTTCGTGCATTTCTCGTTACTATTGCCGACGTAAAATGACGCGCGGAACGCGTCGGAAGCGACAGAATTGCGATCCGAGCAACCGTTGACGAGAAAATCGCAAGCATTCCCAAAACCTGAACTCGTGTTTTTTGGACTCCAGAAACGTTTACGTGCATTTCTCAAGACTAATTCCGACATAAAATGACACGAGGAATACGTTGGAAGCGACAGAATTGCGATCCGAGAAACCGTTGACGAGAAAATCGCGAGCATTCCCGAAACCTGAATTCGTGTTTTTTGGAATCCAGAACCGTGTTTGTGCATTTCTCATGACTAATTCCGACGTAAAACGACGCGAGGAACACGTTGGAAGCGACAGAATTGCGATCCGAGAAACCTTTGACGAGAAAATCGCGTGCATTTCCAAATCCCGATCTCGTGTTTTTTGAACTCCAGAACCGTGTTTGTGCATTTCTCAAGACTAATTCCGACGTAAAATGACACGAGGAATACGTTGGAAGCGACAAAATTGCGATCCGAGAAACCGTTGACGAGAAAATCGCGAGCATTCCCAAAACCTGATCTCGTGTTTTTTGGACTCCAGAAACGTTTACGTGCACTGCTCGTGACTGTTTCCGATGTGAAATGACGCGAGGAACCCGTTGGAAGCGACAGAATTGCATTGCGAGCAACCGTTGACGAGAAAATCGCGAGCATTCCCAAATCCTGATCTCGTGTTTTTTGAACTCCAGAACCGTGTTTGTGCATTTCTCAAGACTAATTCCGACGTAAAATGACACGAGGAATACGTTGGAAGCGACAGAATTGCGATCCGAGAAACCGTTGACGAGAAAATCGCGAGCATTCCCAAAACCTGAATTCGTGTTTTTTGGACTCCAGAACCGTGTTTGTGCATTTCTCACGACTAATTCCGACGTAAAATGACACGAGGAATACGTTGGAAGCGACAGAATTGCGATCCGAGCAACCGTTGACGAGAAAATCGCGAGCATTACCAAAACCTGATCTCATGTTTTTGGAAATCCAGAAATGCTTGCGTGCATTTCTCATGACTATTTCCGACGTAAAATGACACGAGGAACGCGTTGGATGCGACAGAATTGCGATACGAGAAACCGTTGACGAGAAAATCGCGAGCATTCCCAAACCTGATCTCGTGTTTTTTTAAATCCAGAAATGCTTTCGTGCATTTCTCGTTACTATTGCCGACGTAAAATGACGCGAGGAACGCGTCGGAAGCGACAGAATTGCGATCCGAGCAACCGTTGACGAGAAAATCGCAAGCATTCCCAAAACCTGAACTCGTGTTTTTTGGACTCCAGAAACGTTTACGTGCATTTCTCAAGACTAATTCCGACGTAAAATGACACGAGGAATACGTTGGAAGCGACAGAATTGCGATCCGAGAAACCGTTGACGAGAAAATCGCGAGCATTCCCAAAACCTGAATTCGTGTTTTTTGAACTCCAGAACCGTGTTTGTGCATTTCTCAAGACTAATTCCGACGTAAAATGACACGAGGAATACGTTGGAAGCGACAGAATTGCGATACGAGAAACCGTTGACGAGAAAATCGCGAGCATTCCCAAACCTGATCTCGTGTTTTTTTAAATCCAGAAATGCTTTCGTGCATTTCTCGTTACTATTGCCGACGTAAAATGACGCGAGGAACGCGTCGGAAGCGACAGAATTGCGATCCGAGCAACCGTTGACGAGAATATCGCGAGCATTCCCAAAACCTGATCTCGTGTTTTTTGGACTCGAGAAACGTTTTCGTGCATTTCTCATGACTAATTCCGATGTAAAATGGCGCGCGGAACGCGTCGGAAGCGACAGAATTGCGATCCGAGCAACCGTTGACGAGAAAATCGCAAGCATTCCCAAAACCTGATCTCGTGTTTTTTGGACTCCAGAAACGTTTACGTGCATTTCTCAAGACTAATTCCGACATAAAATGACACGAGGAATACGTTGGAAGCGACAGAATTGCGATCCGAGAAACCGTTGACGAGAAAATCGCGAGCATTCCCAAAACCTGAATTCGTGTTTTTTGGAATCCAGAACCGTGTTTGTGCATTTCTCATGACTAATTCCGACGTAAAACGACGCGAGGAACACGTAGGAAGCGACAGAATTGCGATCCGAGAAACCTTTGACGAGAAAATCGCGAGCATTTCCAAATCCCGATCTCGTGTTTTTTGAACTCCAGAACCGTGTTTGTGCATTTCTCAAGACTAATTCCGACGTAAAATGACACGAGGAATACGTTGGAAGCGACAGAATTGCGATCCGAGAAACCGTTGACGAGAAAATCGCGAGCATTCCCAAAACCTGATCTCGTGTTTTTTGGACTCCAGAAACGTTTACGTGCACTGCTCGTGACTGTTTCCGATGTGAAATGACTCGAGGAACACGTTGGAAGCGACAGAATTGCATTGCGAGCAACCGTTGACGAGAAAATCGCGAGCATTCCCAAATCCTGATCTCGTGTTTTTTGAACTCCAGAACCGTGTTTGTGCATTTCTCAAGACTAATTCCGACGTAAAATGACACGAGGAATACGTTGGAAGCGACAGAATTGCGATCCGAGCAACCGTTGACGAGAAAATCGCGAGCATTCCCAAAATCTGATCTCGTGTTTTTTGGACTCGAGAAACGTTTTCGTGCATTTCTCATGACTAATTCCGATTTAAATGGCGCGAGGAACGCGTCGGAAGCGACAGAATTGCGATCCGAGCAACCGTTGACGAGAAAATCGCGAGCATTCCCAAAATCTGATCTCGTGTTTTTTGGACTCGAGAAACGTTTTCGTGCATTTCTCAAGACTAATTCCGACGTAAAATGACACGAGGAATACGTTGGAAGCGACTGAATTGCGATCCGAGAAACCGTTGACGAGAAAATCGCGAGCATTCCGAAAACCTGAATTCGTGTTTTTTGGACTCCAGAACCGTGTTTGTGCATTTCTCATGACTAATTCCGACGTAAAACGACGCGAGGAACACGTTGGAAGCGACAGAATTGCGATCCGAGCAACCGTTGACGAGAAAATCGCGAGCATTCCCAAACCTGATCTCGTGTTTTTTTAAATCCAGAAATGCTTTCGTGCATTTCTCGTTACTATTGTCGACGTAAAATGACGCGAGGAACGCGTCGGAAGCGACAGAATTGCGATCCGAGCAACCGTTGACGAGAATATCGCGAGCATTCCCAAAATCTGATCTCGTGTTTTTTGGACTCGAGAAACGTTTTCGTGCATTTCTCATGACTAATTCCGATTTAAATGGCGCGAGGAACGCGTCGGAAGCGACAGAATTGCGATCCGAGCAACCGTTGACGAGAAAATCGCAAGCATTCCCAAAACCTGAACTCGTGTTTTTTGGACTCCAGAAACGTTTACGTGCATTTCTCAAGACTAATTCCGACGTAAAATGACACGAGGAATACGTTGGAAGCGACAGAATTGCGATCCGAGAAACCGTTGACGAGAAAATCGCGAGCATTCCCAAAACCTGATCTCGTGTTTTTTGGACTCCAGAAACGTTTACGTGCACTGCTCGTGACTGTTTCCGATGTGAAATGACGCGAGGAACACGTTGGAAGCGACAGAATTGCGATCCGAGCAACCGTTGATGAGAAAATCGCAAGCATTCCCAAAACCTGAACTCGTGTTTTTTGGACTCCAGAAACGTTTTCGTGCATTTCTCGTGACTAATTCCGACGTAAAATGACACGAGGAATACGTTGGAAGCGACAGAATTGCGATCCGAGAAACCGTTGACGAGAAAATCGCGAGCATTCCCAAAACCTGAATTCGTTTTTTTTGGAATCCAGAACCGTGTTTGTGCATTTCTCATGACTAATTCCGACGTAAAACGACGCGAGGAACACGTTGGAAGCGACAGAATTGCGATCCGAGAAACCTTTGACGAGAAAATCGCGAGCATTTCCAAATACCGATCTCGTGTTTTTTGAACTCCAGAACCGTGTTTGTGCATTTCTCAAGACTAATTCCGACGTAAAATGACACGAGGAATACGTTGGAAGCGACAGAATTGCGATCCGAGAAACCGTTGACGAGAAAATCGCGAGCATTCCCAAAACCTGAATTCGTGTTTTTTGGACTTCAGAACCGTGTTTGTGCATTTCTCATGACTAATTCCGACGTAAAACGACGCGAGGAACACGTTGGAAGCGACAGAATTGCGTTCCGAGCAACCGTTGACGAGAAAATCGCGAGCATTCCCAAATCCTGATCTCGTGTTTTTTGGACCCCAGAACCGTGTTTGTGCATTTCTCAAGACTAATTCCGACGTAAAATGGCACGAGGAATACGTTGGAAGCGACAGAATTGCGATCCGAGAAACCCTTGACGAGAAAATCGCGAGCATTCCCAAAACCTGAATTCGTGTTTTTTGGACTCCAGAAACGTTTACGTGCACTGCTCGTGACTGTTTCCGATGTGAAATGACGCGAGGAACACGTTGGAAGCGACAGAATTGCGATCCGAGAAACCTTTGACGAGAAAATCGCGAGCATTTCCAAATCCCGATCTCGTGTTTTTTGAACTCCAGAACCGTGTTTGTGCATTTCTCAAGACTAATTCCGACGTAAAATGACACGAGGAATACGTTGGAAGCGACAGAATTGCGTTCCGAGCAACCGTTGACGAGAAAATCGCGAGCATTTCCAAATCCCGATCTCGTGTTTTTTGAACTCCAGAACCGTGTTTGTGCATTTCTCACGACTAATTCCGACGTAAAATGACACGAGGAATACGTTGGAAGCGACAGAATTGCGATCCGAGCAACCGTTGACGAGAAAATGGCGAGCAATCCCAAATCCTGATCTCGTGTTTTTTGAACTCCAGAACCGTGTTTGTGCATTTCTCACGACTAATTCCGACGTAAAATGACACGAGGAATACGTTGGAAGCGACAGAATTGCGATCCGAGCAACCGTTGACGAGAAAATCGCGAGCATTCCCAAAACCTGAATTCGTGTTTTTTGGACTCCAGAACCGTGTTTGTGCATTTCTCATGACTAATTCCGACGTAAAACGACGCGAGGAACACGTTGGAAGCGACAGAATTGCGATCCGAGAAACCGTTGACGAGAAAATCGCAAGCATTCCCAAAACCTGAACTCGTGTTTTTTGGACTCCAGAAACGTTTTCGTGCATTTCTCGTGACTGTTTCCGATGTAAAATGACGCGAGGAACACGTTGGAAGCGACAGAATTGCGTTCCGAGCAACCGTTGACGAGAAAATCGCGAGCATTTCCAAATCCCGATCTCGTGTTTTTTGAACTCCAGAACCGTGTTTGTGCATTTCTCAAGACTAATTCCGACGTAAAATGACACGAGGAATACGTTGAAAGCGACAGAATTGCGTTCCGAGCAACCGTTGACGAGAAAATCGCGAGCATTCCCAAATCCTGATCTCGTGTTTTTTGGACTCCAGAACAGTGTTTGTGCATTTCTCAAGACTAATTCCGACGTAAAATGGCACGAGGAATACGTTGGAAGCGACAGAATTGCGTTCCGAGCAATTGTTGACGAGAAAATCGCGAGCATTCCCAAATCGTGATCTCGTGTTTTTTGAACTCCAGAACCGTGTTTGTGCATTTCTCACGACTAATTCCGACGTAAAATGACACGAGGAATACGTTGGAAGCGACAGAATTGCGATCCGAGCAACCGTTGACGAGAAAATCGCGAGCATTCCCAAAACCTGAATTCGTGTTTTTTGGACTCCAAAACCGTGTTTGTGCATTTCTCATGACTAATTCCGACGTAAAACGACGCGAGGAACACGTTGGAAGCGACAGAATTGCGATCCGAGAAACCGTTGACGAGAAAATCGCAAGCATTCCCAAAACCTGAACTCGTGTTTTTTGGACTCCAGAAACGTTTTCGTGCATTTCTCGTGACTGTTTCCGATGTAAAATGACGCGAGGAACACGTTGGAAGCGACAGAATTGCGATCCGAGCAACCGTTGACGAGAAAATCGCGAGCATTACCAAAACCTGATCTCATGTTTTTGGAAATCCAGAAATGCTTGCGTGCATTTCTCATGACTATTTCCGACGTAAAATGACACGAGGAACGCGTTGGATGCGACAGAATTGCGATACGAGAAACCGTTGACGAGAAAATCGCGAGCATTCCCAAACCTGATCTCGTGTTTTTTTAAATCCAGAAATGCTTTCGTGCATTTCTCGTTACTATTGCCGACGTAAAATGACGCGAGGAACGCGTCGGAAGCGACAGAATTGCGATCCGAGCAACCGTTGACGAGAAAATCGCAAGCATTCCCAAAACCTGAACTCGTGTTTTTTGGACTCCAGAAACGTTTACGTGCATTTCTCAAGACTAATTCCGACGTAAAATGACACGAGGAATACGTTGGAAGCGACAGAATTGCGATCCGAGAAACCGTTGACGAGAAAATCGCGAGCATTCCCAAAACCTGAATTCGTGTTTTTTGAACTCCAGAACCGTGTTTGTGCATTTCTCAAGACTAATTCCGACGTAAAATGACACGAGGAATACGTTGGAAGCGACAGAATTGCGATACGAGAAACCGTTGACGAGAAAATCGCGAGCATTCCCAAACCTGATCTCGTGTTTTTTTAAATCCAGAAATGCTTTCGTGCATTTCTCGTTACTATTGCCGACGTAAAATGACGCGAGGAACGCGTCGGAAGCGACAGAATTGCGATCCGAGCAACCGTTGACGAGAATATCGCGAGCATTCCCAAAACCTGATCTCGTGTTTTTTGGACTCGAGAAACGTTTTCGTGCATTTCTCATGACTAATTCCGATGTAAAATGGCGCGCGGAACGCGTCGGAAGCGACAGAATTGCGATCCGAGAAACCGTTGACGAGAAAATCGCGAGCATTCCCAAAACCTGAATTCGTGTTTTTTGGAATCCAGAACCGTGTTTGTGCATTTCTCATGACTAATTCCGACGTAAAACGACGCGAGGAACACGTAGGAAGCGACAGAATTGCGATCCGAGAAACCTTTGACGAGAAAATCGCGAGCATTTCCAAATCCCGATCTCGTGTTTTTTGAACTCCAGAACCGTGTTTGTGCATTTCTCAAGACTAATTCCGACGTAAAATGACACGAGGAATACGTTGGAAGCGACAGAATTGCGATCCGAGAAACCGTTGGCGAGAAAATCGCGAGCATTCCCAAAACCTGAATTCGTGTTTTTTGAACTCCAGAACCGTGTTTGTGCATTTCTCAAGACTAATTCCGACGTAAAATGACACGAGGAATACGTTGGAAGCGACAGAATTGCGATACGAGAAACCGTTGACGAGAAAATCGCGAGCATTCCCAAACCTGATCTCGTGTTTTTTTAAATCCAGAAATGCTTTCGTGCATTTCTCGTTACTATTGCCGACGTAAAATGACGCGCGGAACGCGTCGGAAGCGACAGAATTGCGATCCGAGCAACCGTTGACGAGAAAATCGCAAGCATTCCCAAAACCTGAACTCGTGTTTTTTGGACTCCAGAAACGTTTACGTGCATTTCTCAAGACTAATTCCGACATAAAATGACACGAGGAATACGTTGGAAGCGACAGAATTGCGATCCGAGAAACCGTTGACGAGAAAATCGCGAGCATTCCCGAAACCTGAATTCGTGTTTTTTGGAATCCAGAACCGTGTTTGTGCATTTCTCATGACTAATTCCGACGTAAAACGACGCGAGGAACACGTTGGAAGCGACAGAATTGCGATCCGAGAAACCTTTGACGAGAAAATCGCGTGCATTTCCAAATCCCGATCTCGTGTTTTTTGAACTCCAGAACCGTGTTTGTGCATTTCTCAAGACTAATTCCGACGTAAAATGACACGAGGAATACGTTGGAAGCGACAAAATTGCGATCCGAGAAACCGTTGACGAGAAAATCGCGAGCATTCCCAAAACCTGATCTCGTGTTTTTTGGACTCCAGAAACGTTTACGTGCACTGCTCGTGACTGTTTCCGATGTGAAATGACGCGAGGAACCCGTTGGAAGCGACAGAATTGCATTGCGAGCAACCGTTGACGAGAAAATCGCGAGCATTCCCAAATCCTGATCTCGTGTTTTTTGAACTCCAGAACCGTGTTTGTGCATTTCTCAAGACTAATTCCGACGTAAAATGACACGAGGAATACGTTGGAAGCGACAGAATTGCGATCCGAGAAACCGTTGACGAGAAAATCGCGAGCATTCCCAAAACCTGAATTCGTGTTTTTTGGACTCCAGAACCGTGTTTGTGCATTTCTCACGACTAATTCCGACGTAAAATGACACGAGGAATACGTTGGAAGCGACAGAATTGCGATCCGAGCAACCGTTGACGAGAAAATCGCGAGCATTACCAAAACCTGATCTCATGTTTTTGGAAATCCAGAAATGCTTGCGTGCATTTCTCATGACTATTTCCGACGTAAAATGACACGAGGAACGCGTTGGATGCGACAGAATTGCGATACGAGAAACCGTTGACGAGAAAATCGCGAGCATTCCCAAACCTGATCTCGTGTTTTTTTAAATCCAGAAATGCTTTCGTGCATTTCTCGTTACTATTGCCGACGTAAAATGACGCGAGGAACGCGTCGGAAGCGACAGAATTGCGATCCGAGCAACCGTTGACGAGAAAATCGCAAGCATTCCCAAAACCTGAACTCGTGTTTTTTGGACTCCAGAAACGTTTACGTGCATTTCTCAAGACTAATTCCGACGTAAAATGACACGAGGAATACGTTGGAAGCGACAGAATTGCGATCCGAGAAACCGTTGACGAGAAAATCGCGAGCATTCCCAAAACCTGAATTCGTGTTTTTTGAACTCCAGAACCGTGTTTGTGCATTTCTCAAGACTAATTCCGACGTAAAATGACACGAGGAATACGTTGGAAGCGACAGAATTGCGATACGAGAAACCGTTGACGAGAAAATCGCGAGCATTCCCAAACCTGATCTCGTGTTTTTTTAAATCCAGAAATGCTTTCGTGCATTTCTCGTTACTATTGCCGACGTAAAATGACGCGAGGAACGCGTCGGAAGCGACAGAATTGCGATCCGAGCAACCGTTGACGAGAATATCGCGAGCATTCCCAAAACCTGATCTCGTGTTTTTTGGACTCGAGAAACGTTTTCGTGCATTTCTCATGACTAATTCCGATGTAAAATGGCGCGCGGAACGCGTCGGAAGCGACAGAATTGCGATCCGAGCAACCGTTGACGAGAAAATCGCAAGCATTCCCAAAACCTGATCTCGTGTTTTTTGGACTCCAGAAACGTTTACGTGCATTTCTCAAGACTAATTCCGACATAAAATGACACGAGGAATACGTTGGAAGCGACAGAATTGCGATCCGAGAAACCGTTGACGAGAAAATCGCGAGCATTCCCAAAACCTGAATTCGTGTTTTTTGGAATCCAGAACCGTGTTTGTGCATTTCTCATGACTAATTCCGACGTAAAACGACGCGAGGAACACGTAGGAAGCGACAGAATTGCGATCCGAGAAACCTTTGACGAGAAAATCGCGAGCATTTCCAAATCCGATCTCGTGTTTTTTGAACTCCAGAACCGTGTTTGTGCATTTCTCAAGACTAATTCCGACGTAAAATGACACGAGGAATACGTTGGAAGCGACAGAATTGCGATCCGAGAAACCGTTGACGAGAAAATCGCGAGCATTCCCAAAACCTGATCTCGTGTTTTTTGGACTCCAGAAACGTTTACGTGCACTGCTCGTGACTGTTTCCGATGTGAAATGACTCGAGGAACACGTTGGAAGCGACAGAATTGCATTGCGAGCAACCGTTGACGAGAAAATCGCGAGCATTCCCAAATCCTGATCTCGTGTTTTTTGAACTCCAGAACCGTGTTTGTGCATTTCTCAAGACTAATTCCGACGTAAAATGACACGAGGAATACGTTGGAAGCGACAGAATTGCGATCCGAGCAACCGTTGACGAGAAAATCGCGAGCATTCCCAAAACCTGAATTCGTGTTTTTTGGACTCCAGAAACGTTTACGTGCACTGCTCGTGACTGTTTCCGATGTGAAATGACGCGAGGAACACGTTGGAAGCGACAGAATTGCGATCCGAGAAACCTTTGACGAGAAAATCGCGAGCATTTCCAAATCCCGATCTCGTGTTTTTTGAACTCCAGAACCGTGTTTGTGCATTTCTCAAGACTAATTCCGACGTAAAATGACACGAGGAATACGTTGGAAGCGACAGAATTGCGTTCCGAGCAACCGTTGACGAGAAAATCGCGAGCATTTCCAAATCCCGATCTCGTGTTTTTTGAACTCCAGAACCGTGTTTGTGCATTTCTCACGACTAATTCCGACGTAAAATGACACGAGGAATACGTTGGAAGCGACAGAATTGCGTTCCGAGCAACTGTTGACGAGAAAACCGCGAGCATTCCCAAATCCTGATCTCGTGTTTTTTGAACTCCAGAACCGTGTTTGTGCATTTCTCACGACTAATTCCGACGTAAAATGACACGAGGAATACGTTGGAAGCGACAGAATTGCGATCCGAGAAACCCTTGACGAGAAAATCGCGAGCATTCCCAAAACCTGAATTCGTGTTTTTTGGACTCCAGAACCGTGTTTGTGCATTTCTCATGACTAATTCCGACGTAAAACGACGCGAGGAACACGTTGGAAGCGACAGAATTGCGATCCGAGCAACCGTTGACGAGAAAATCGCGAGCATTCCCAAACCTGATCTCGTGTTTTTTTAAATCCAGAAATGCTTTCGTGCATTTCTCGTTACTATTGTCGACGTAAAATGACGCGAGGAACGCGTCGGAAGCGACAGAATTGCGATCCGAGCAACCGTTGACGAGAATATCGCGAGCATTCCCAAAATCTGATCTCGTGTTTTTTGGACTCGAGAAACGTTTTCGTGCATTTCTCATGACTAATTCCGATTTAAATGGCGCGAGGAACGCGTCGGAAGCGACAGAATTGCGATCCGAGCAACCGTTGACGAGAAAATCGCAAGCATTCCCAAAACCTGAACTCGTGTTTTTTGGACTCCAGAAACGTTTACGTGCATTTCTCAAGACTAATTCCGACGTAAAATGACACGAGGAATACGTTGGAAGCGACAGAATTGCGATCCGAGAAACCGTTGACGAGAAAATCGCGAGCATTCCCAAAACCTGATCTCGTGTTTTTTGGACTCCAGAAACGTTTACGTGCACTGCTCGTGACTGTTTCCGATGTGAAATGACGCGAGGAACACGTTGGAAGCGACAGAATTGCGATCCGAGCAACCGTTGATGAGAAAATCGCAAGCATTCCCAAAACCTGAACTCGTGTTTTTTGGACTCCAGAAACGTTTTCGTGCATTTCTCGTGACTAATTCCGACGTAAAATGACACGAGGAATACGTTGGAAGCGACAGAATTGCGATCCGAGAAACCGTTGACGAGAAAATCGCGAGCATTCCCAAAACCTGAATTCGTTTTTTTTGGAATCCAGAACCGTGTTTGTGCATTTCTCATGACTAATTCCGACGTAAAACGACGCGAGGAACACGTTGGAAGCGACAGAATTGCGATCCGAGAAACCTTTGACGAGAAAATCGCGAGCATTTCCAAATCCCGATCTCGTGTTTTTTGAACTCCAGAACCGTGTTTGTGCATTTCTCAAGACTAATTCCGACGTAAAATGACACGAGGAATACGTTGGAAGCGACAGAATTGCGATCCGAGAAACCGTTGACGAGAAAATCGCGAGCATTCCCAAAACCTGAATTCGTGTTTTTTGGACTTCAGAACCGTGTTTGTGCATTTCTCATGACTAATTCCGACGTAAAACGACGCGAGGAACACGTTGGAAGCGACAGAATTGCGTTCCGAGCAACCGTTGACGAGAAAATCGCGAGCATTCCCAAATCCTGATCTCGTGTTTTTTGGACCCCAGAACCGTGTTTGTGCATTTCTCAAGACTAATTCCGACGTAAAATGGCACGAGGAATACGTTGGAAGCGACAGAATTGCGATCCGAGAAACCCTTGACGAGAAAATCGCGAGCATTCCCAAAACCTGAATTCGTGTTTTTTGGACTCCAGAAACGTTTACGTGCACTGCTCGTGACTGTTTCCGATGTGAAATGACGCGAGGAACACGTTGGAAGCGACAGAATTGCGATCCGAGAAACCTTTGACGAGAAAATCGCGAGCATTTCCAAATCCCGATCTCGTGTTTTTTGAACTCCAGAACCGTGTTTGTGCATTTCTCAAGACTAATTCCGACGTAAAATGACACGAGGAATACGTTGGAAGCGACAGAATTGCGTTCCGAGCAACCGTTGACGAGAAAATCGCGAGCATTTCCAAATCCCGATCTCGTGTTTTTTGAACTCCAGAACCGTGTTTGTGCATTTCTCACGACTAATTCCGACGTAAAATGACACGAGGAATACGTTGGAAGCGACAGAATTGCGATCCGAGCAACCGTTGACGAGAAAATGGCGAGCAATCCCAAATCCTGATCTCGTGTTTTTTGAACTCCAGAACCGTGTTTGTGCATTTCTCACGACTAATTCCGACGTAAAATGACACGAGGAATACGTTGGAAGCGACAGAATTGCGATCCGAGCAACCGTTGACGAGAAAATCGCGAGCATTCCCAAAACCTGAATTCGTGTTTTTTGGACTCCAGAACCGTGTTTGTGCATTTCTCATGACTAATTCCGACGTAAAACGACGCGAGGAACACGTTGGAAGCGACAGAATTGCGATCCGAGAAACCGTTGACGAGAAAATCGCAAGCATTCCCAAAACCTGAACTCGTGTTTTTTGGACTCCAGAAACGTTTTCGTGCATTTCTCGTGACTGTTTCCGATGTAAAATGACGCGAGGAACACGTTGGAAGCGACAGAATTGCGTTCCGAGCAACCGTTGACGAGAAAATCGCGAGCATTTCCAAATCCCGATCTCGTGTTTTTTGAACTCCAGAACCGTGTTTGTGCATTTCTCAAGACTAATTCCGACGTAAAATGACACGAGGAATACGTTGAAAGCGACAGAATTGCGTTCCGAGCAACCGTTGACGAGAAAATCGCGAGCATTCCCAAATCCTGATCTCGTGTTTTTTGGACTCCAGAACAGTGTTTGTGCATTTCTCAAGACTAATTCCGACGTAAAATGGCACGAGGAATACGTTGGAAGCGACAGAATTGCGTTCCGAGCAATTGTTGACGAGAAAATCGCGAGCATTCCCAAATCGTGATCTCGTGTTTTTTGAACTCCAGAACCGTGTTTGTGCATTTCTCACGACTAATTCCGACGTAAAATGACACGAGGAATACGTTGGAAGCGACAGAATTGCGATCCGAGCAACCGTTGACGAGAAAATCGCGAGCATTCCCAAAACCTGAATTCGTGTTTTTTGGACTCCAAAACCGTGTTTGTGCATTTCTCATGACTAATTCCGACGTAAAACGACGCGAGGAACACGTTGGAAGCGACAGAATTGCGATCCGAGAAACCGTTGACGAGAAAATCGCAAGCATTCCCAAAACCTGAACTCGTGTTTTTTGGACTCCAGAAACGTTTTCGTGCATTTCTCGTGACTGTTTCCGATGTAAAATGACGCGAGGAACACGTTGGAAGCGACAGAATTGCGATCCGAGCAACCGTTGACGAGAAAATCGCGAGCATTACCAAAACCTGATCTCATGTTTTTGGAAATCCAGAAATGCTTGCGTGCATTTCTCATGACTATTTCCGACGTAAAATGACACGAGGAACGCGTTGGATGCGACAGAATTGCGATACGAGAAACCGTTGACGAGAAAATCGCGAGCATTCCCAAACCTGATCTCGTGTTTTTTTAAATCCAGAAATGCTTTCGTGCATTTCTCGTTACTATTGCCGACGTAAAATGACGCGAGGAACGCGTCGGAAGCGACAGAATTGCGATCCGAGCAACCGTTGACGAGAAAATCGCAAGCATTCCCAAAACCTGAACTCGTGTTTTTTGGACTCCAGAAACGTTTACGTGCATTTCTCAAGACTAATTCCGACGTAAAATGACACGAGGAATACGTTGGAAGCGACAGAATTGCGATCCGAGAAACCGTTGACGAGAAAATCGCGAGCATTCCCAAAACCTGAATTCGTGTTTTTTGAACTCCAGAACCGTGTTTGTGCATTTCTCAAGACTAATTCCGACGTAAAATGACACGAGGAATACGTTGGAAGCGACAGAATTGCGATACGAGAAACCGTTGACGAGAAAATCGCGAGCATTCCCAAACCTGATCTCGTGTTTTTTTAAATCCAGAAATGCTTTCGTGCATTTCTCGTTACTATTGCCGACGTAAAATGACGCGAGGAACGCGTCGGAAGCGACAGAATTGCGATCCGAGCAACCGTTGACGAGAATATCGCGAGCATTCCCAAAACCTGATCTCGTGTTTTTTGGACTCGAGAAACGTTTTCGTGCATTTCTCATGACTAATTCCGATGTAAAATGGCGCGCGGAACGCGTCGGAAGCGACAGAATTGCGATCCGAGCAACCGTTGACGAGAAAATCGCAAGCATTCCCAAAACCTGAACTCGTGTTTTTTGGACTCCAGAAACGTTTACGTGCATTTCTCAAGACTAATTCCGACATAAAATGACACGAGGAATACGTTGGAAGCGACAGAATTGCGATCCGAGAAACCGTTGACGAGAAAATCGCGAGCATTCCCAAAACCTGAATTCGTGTTTTTTGGAATCCAGAACCGTGTTTGTGCATTTCTCATGACTAATTCCGACGTAAAACGACGCGAGGAACACGTTGGAAGCGACAGAATTGCGATCCGAGAAACCTTTGACGAGAAAATCGCGAGCATTTCCAAATCCCGATCTCGTGTTTTTTGAACTCCAGAACCGTGTTTGTGCATTTCTCAAGACTAATTCCGACGTAAAATGACACGAGGAATACGTTGGAAGCGACAGAATTGCGATCCGAGAAACCGTTGACGAGAAAATCGCGAGCATTCCCAAAACCTGAATTCGTGTTTTTTGAACTCCAGAACCGTGTTTGTGCATTTCTCAAGACTAATTCCGACGTAAAATGACACGAGGAATACGTTGGAAGCGACAGAATTGCGATACGAGAAACCGTTGACGAGAAAATCGCGAGCATTCCCAAACCTGATCTCGTGTTTTTTTAAATCCAGAAATGCTTTCGTGCATTTCTCGTTACTATTGCCGACGTAAAATGACGCGCGGAACGCGTCGGAAGCGACAGAATTGCGATCCGAGCAACCGTTGACGAGAAAATCGCAAGCATTCCCAAAACCTGAACTCGTGTTTTTTGGACTCCAGAAACGTTTACGTGCATTTCTCAAGACTAATTCCGACATAAAATGACACGAGGAATACGTTGGAAGCGACAGAATTGCGATCCGAGAAACCGTTGACGAGAAAATCGCGAGCATTCCCGAAACCTGAATTCGTGTTTTTTGGAATCCAGAACCGTGTTTGTGCATTTCTCATGACTAATTCCGACGTAAAACGACGCGAGGAACACGTTGGAAGCGACAGAATTGCGATCCGAGAAACCTTTGACGAGAAAATCGCGTGCATTTCCAAATCCCGATCTCGTGTTTTTTGAACTCCAGAACCGTGTTTGTGCATTTCTCAAGACTAATTCCGACGAAAAATGACACGAGGAATACGTTGGAAGCGACAAAATTGCGATCCGAGAAACCGTTGACGAGAAAATCGCGAGCATTCCCAAAACCTGATCTCGTGTTTTTTGGACTCCAGAAACGTTTACGTGCACTGCTCGTGACTGTTTCCGATGTGAAATGACGCGAGGAACCCGTTGGAAGCGACAGAATTGCATTGCGAGCAACCGTTGACGAGAAAATCGCGAGCATTCCCAAATCCTGATCTCGTGTTTTTTGAACTCCAGAACCGTGTTTGTGCATTTCTCAAGACTAATTCCGACGTAAAATGACACGAGGAATACGTTGGAAGCGACAGAATTGCGATCCGAGAAACCGTTGACGAGAAAATCGCGAGCATTCCCAAAACCTGAATTCGTGTTTTTTGGACTCCAGAACCGTGTTTGTGCATTTCTCACGACTAATTCCGACGTAAAATGACACGAGGAATACGTTGGAAGCGACAGAATTGCGATCCGAGCAACCGTTGACGAGAAAATCGCGAGCATTACCAAAACCTGATCTCATGTTTTTGGAAATCCAGAAATGCTTGCGTGCATTTCTCATGACTATTTCCGACGTAAAATGACACGAGGAACGCGTTGGATGCGACAGAATTGCGATACGAGAAACCGTTGACGAGAAAATCGCGAGCATTCCCAAACCTGATCTCGTGTTTTTTTAAATCCAGAAATGCTTTCGTGCATTTCTCGTTACTATTGCCGACGTAAAATGACGCGAGGAACGCGTCGGAAGCGACAGAATTGCGATCCGAGCAACCGTTGACGAGAAAATCGCAAGCATTCCCAAAACCTGAACTCGTGTTTTTTGGACTCCAGAAACGTTTACGTGCATTTCTCAAGACTAATTCCGACGTAAAATGACACGAGGAATACGTTGGAAGCGACAGAATTGCGATCCGAGAAACCGTTGACGAGAAAATCGCGAGCATTCCCAAAACCTGAATTCGTGTTTTTTGAACTCCAGAACCGTGTTTGTGCATTTCTCAAGACTAATTCCGACGTAAAATGACACGAGGAATACGTTGGAAGCGACAGAATTGCGATACGAGAAACCGTTGACGAGAAAATCGCGAGCATTCCCAAACCTGATCTCGTGTTTTTTTAAATCCAGAAATGCTTTCGTGCATTTCTCGTTACTATTGCCGACGTAAAATGACGCGAGGAACGCGTCGGAAGCGACAGAATTGCGATCCGAGCAACCGTTGACGAGAATATCGCGAGCATTCCCAAAACCTGATCTCGTGTTTTTTGGACTCGAGAAACGTTTTCGTGCATTTCTCATGACTAATTCCGATGTAAAATGGCGCGCGGAACGCGTCGGAAGCGACAGAATTGCGATCCGAGCAACCGTTGACGAGAAAATCGCAAGCATTCCCAAAACCTGATCTCGTGTTTTTTGGACTCCAGAAACGTTTACGTGCATTTCTCAAGACTAATTCCGACATAAAATGACACGAGGAATACGTTGGAAGCGACAGAATTGCGATCCGAGAAACCGTTGACGAGAAAATCGCGAGCATTCCCAAAACCTGAATTCGTGTTTTTTGGAATCCAGAACCGTGTTTGTGCATTTCTCATGACTAATTCCGACGTAAAACGACGCGAGGAACACGTAGGAAGCGACAGAATTGCGATCCGAGAAACCTTTGACGAGAAAATCGCGAGCATTTCCAAATCCCGATCTCGTGTTTTTTGAACTCCAGAACCGTGTTTGTGCATTTCTCAAGACTAATTCCGACGTAAAATGACACGAGGAATACGTTGGAAGCGACAGAATTGCGATCCGAGAAACCGTTGACGAGAAAATCGCGAGCATTCCCAAAACCTGATCTCGTGTTTTTTGGACTCCAGAAACGTTTACGTGCACTGCTCGTGACTGTTTCCGATGTGAAATGACTCGAGGAACACGTTGGAAGCGACAGAATTGCATTGCGAGCAACCGTTGACGAGAAAATCGCGAGCATTCCCAAATCCTGATCTCGTGTTTTTTGAACTCCAGAACCGTGTTTGTGCATTTCTCAAGACTAATTCCGACGTAAAATGACACGAGGAATACGTTGGAAGCGACAGAATTGCGATCCGAGCAACCGTTGACGAGAAAATCGCGAGCATTCCCAAAACCTGAATTCGTGTTTTTTGGACTCCAGAAACGTTTACGTGCACTGCTCGTGACTGTTTCCGATGTGAAATGACGCGAGGAACACGTTGGAAGCGACAGAATTGCGATCCGAGAAACCTTTGACGAGAAAATCGCGAGCATTTCCAAATCCCGATCTCGTGTTTTTTGAACTCCAGAACCGTGTTTGTGCATTTCTCAAGACTAATTCCGACGTAAAATGACACGAGGAATACGTTGGAAGCGACAGAATTGCGTTCCGAGCAACCGTTGACGAGAAAATCGCGAGCATTTCCAAATCCCGATCTCGTGTTTTTTGAACTCCAGAACCGTGTTTGTGCATTTCTCACGACTAATTCCGACGTAAAATGACACGAGGAATACGTTGGAAGCGACAGAATTGCGTTCCGAGCAACTGTTGACGAGAAAACCGCGAGCATTCCCAAATCCTGATCTCGTGTTTTTTGAACTCCAGAACCGTGTTTGTGCATTTCTCACGACTAATTCCGACGTAAAATGACACGAGGAATACGTTGGAAGCGACAGAATTGCGATCCGAGAAACCCTTGACGAGAAAATCGCGAGCATTCCCAAAACCTGAATTCGTGTTTTTTGGACTCCAGAACCGTGTTTGTGCGTTTCTCATGACTAATTCCGACGTAAAACGACGCGAGGAACACGTTGGAAGCGACAGAATTGCGATCCGAGAAACCTTTGACGAGAAAATCGCGAGCATTTCCAAATCCCGATCTCGTGTTTTTTGAACTCCAGAACCGTGTTTGTGCATTTCTCAAGACTAATTCCGACGTAAAATGACACGAGGAATACGTTGGAAGCGACAGAATTGCGTTCCGAGCAACCGTTGACGAGAAAATCGCGAGCATTCCCAAATCCTGATCTCGTGTTTTTTGAACTCCAGAACCGTGTTTGTGCATTTCTCACGACTAATTCCGACGTAAAATGACACGAGGAATACGTTGGAAGCGACAGAATTGCGATCCGAGCAACCGTTGACGAGAAAATCGCGAGCATTCCCAAAACCTGAATTCGTGTTTTTTGGACTCCAGAACCGTGTTTGTGCATTTCTCATGACTAATTCCGACGTAAAACGACGCGAGGAACACGTTGGAAGCGACAGAATTGCGATCCGAGAAACCGTTGACGAGAAAATCGCAAGCATTCCCAAAACCTGAACTCGTGGTTTTTGGACTCCAGAAACGTTTTCGTGCATTTCTCGTGACTGTTTCCGATGTAAAATGACGCGAGGAACACGTCGGAAGCGACAGAATTGCGATCCGAGCAACCGTTGACGAGAAAATCGCGAGCATTCCCAAAACCTGATCTCGTGTTTTTTGGACTCCAGAAACGTTTACGTGCACTGCTCGTGACTGTTTCCGATGTGAAATGACGCGAGGAACACGTTGGAAGCGACAGAATTGCGATCCGAGAAACCTTTGACGAGAAAATCGCGAGCATTTCCAAATCCCGATCTCGTGTTTTTTGAACTCCAGAACCGTGTTTGTGCATTTCTCAAGACTAATTCCGACGTAAAATGACACGAGGAATACGTTGGAAGCGACAGAATTGCGATCCGAGAAACCGTTGACGAGAAAATCGCGAGCATTCCCAAAACCTGAATTCGTGTTTTTTGAACTCCAGAACCGTGTTTGTGCATTTCTCAAGACTAATTCCGACGTAAAATGACACGAGGAATACGTTGGAAGCGACAGAATTGCGATACGAGAAACCGTTGACGAGAAAATCGCGAGCATTCCCAAACCTGATCTCGTGTTTTTTTAAATCCAGAAATGCTTTCGTGCATTTCTCGTTACTATTGCCGACGTAAAATGACGCGAGGAACGCGTAGGAAGCGACAGAATTGCGATCCGAGCAACCGTTGACGAGAATATCGCGAGCATTCCCAAAACCTGATCTCGTGTTTTTTGGACTCGAGAAACGTTTTCGTGCATTTCTCATGACTAATTCCGATGTAAAATGGCGCGCGGAACGCGTCGGAAGCGACAGAATTGCGTTCCGAGCAACCGTTGACGAGAAAATCGCAAGCATTCCCAAAACCTGAACTCGTGTTTTTTGGACTCCAGAAACGTTTACGTGCATTTCTCAAGACTAATTCCGACATAAAATGACACGAGGAATACGTTGGAAGCGACAGAATTGCGATCCGAGAAACCGTTGACGAGAAAATCGCGAGCATTCCCGAAACCTGAATTCGTGTTTTTTGGAATCCAGAACCGTGTTTGTGCATTTCTCAAGACTAATTCCGACGTAAAATGACACGAGGAATACGTTAGAAGCGACAAAATTGCGATCCGAGAAACCGTTGACGAGAAAATCGCGAGCATTTCCAAATCCCGATCTCGTGTTTTTTGAACTCCAGAACCGTGTTTGTGCATTTCTCAAGACTAATTCCGACGTAAAATGACACGAGGAATACGTTGGAAGCGACAGAATTGCGTTCCGAGCAACCGTTGACGAGAAAATCGCGAACATTTCCAAATCCCGATCTCGTGTTTTTTGAACTCCAGAACCGTGTTTGTGCATTTCTCACGACTAATTCCGACGTAAAATGACACGAGGAATACGTTGGAAGCGACAGAATTGCGTTCCGAGCAACTGTTGACGAGAAAACCGCGAGCATTCCCAAATCCTGATCTCGTGTTTTTTGAACTCCAGAACCGTGTTTGTGCATTTCTCACGACTAATTCCGACGTAAAATGACACGAGGAATACGTTGGAAGCGACAGAATTGCGTTCCGAGCAACTGTTGACGAGAAAACCGCGAGCATTCCCAAATCCTGATCTCGTGTTTTTTGAACTCCAGAACCGTGTTTGTGCATTTCTCACGACTAATTCCGACGTAAAATGACACGAGGAATACGTTGGAAGCGACAGAATTGCGATCCGAGAAACCCTTGACGAGAAAATCGCGAGCATTCCCAAAATCTGATCTCGTGTTTTTTGGACTCCAGAACCGTGTTTGTGCATTTCTCATGACTAATTCCGACGTAAAACGACGCGAGGAACACGTTGGAAGCGACAGAATTGCGATCCGAGCAACCGTTGACGAGAAAATCGCGAGCATTCCCAAACCTGATCTCGTGTTTTTTTAAATCCAGAAATGCTTTCGTGCATTTCTCGTTACTATTGTCGACGTAAAATGACGCGAGGAACGCGTCGGAAGCGACAGAATTGCGATCCGAGCAACCGTTGACGAGAATATCGCGAGCATTCCCAAAATCTGATCTCGTGTTTTTTGGACTCGAGAAACGTTTTCGTGCATTTCTCATGACTAATTCCGATTTAAATGGCGCGAGGAACGCGTCGGAAGCGACAGAATTGCGATCCGAGCAACCGTTGACGAGAAAATCGCAAGCATTCCCAAAACCTGAACTCGTGTTTTTTGGACTCCAGAAACGTTTACGTGCATTTCTCAAGACTAATTCCGACGTAAAATGACACGAGGAATACGTTGGAAGCGACAGAATTGCGATCCGAGAAACCGTTGACGAGAAAATCGCGAGCATTCCCAAAACCTGATCTCGTGTTTTTTGGACTCCAGAAACGTTTACGTGCACTGCTCGTGACTGTTTCCGATGCGAAATGACGCGAGGAACACGTTGGAAGCGACAGAATTGCGATCCGAGCAACCGTTGATGAGAAAATCGCAAGCATTCCCAAAACCTGAACTCGTGTTTTTTGGACTCCAGAAACGTTTTCGTGCATTTCTCGTGACTAATTCCGACGTAAAATGACACGAGGAATACGTTGGAAGCGACAGAATTGCGATCCGAGAAACCGTTGACGAGAAAATCGCGAGCATTCCCAAAACCTGAATTCGTTTTTTTTGGAATCCAGAACCGTGTTTGTGCATTTCTCATGACTAATTCCGACGTAAAACGACGCGAGGAACACGTTGGAAGCGACAGAATTGCGATCCGAGAAACCTTTGACGAGAAAATCGCGAGCATTTCCAAATCCCGATCTCGTGTTTTTTGAACTCCAGAACCGTGTTTGTGCATTTCTCAAGACTAATTCCGACGTAAAATGACACGAGGAATACGTCGGAAGCGACAGAATTGCGATCCGAGAAACCGTTGACGAGAAAATCGCGAGCATTCCCAAAACCTGAATTCGTGTTTTTTGGACTTCAGAACCGTGTTTGTGCATTTCTCATGACTAATTCCGACGTAAAACGACGCGAGGAACACGTTGGAAGCGACAGAATTGCGATCCGAGAAACCTTTGACGAGAAAATCGCGAGCATTTCCAAATCCCGATCTCGTGTTTTTTGAACTCCAGAACCGTGTTTGTGCATTTCTCAAGACTAATTCCGACGTAAAATGACACGAGGAATACGTTGAAAGCGACAGAATTGCGTTCCGAGCAACCGTTGACGAGAAAATCGCGAGCATTCCCAAATCCTGATCTCGTGTTTTTTGGACCCCAGAACCGTGTTTGTGCATTTCTCAAGACTAATTCCGACGTAAAATGGCACGAGGAATACGTTGGAAGCGACAGAATTGCGATCCGAGAAACCCTTGACGAGAAAATCGCGAGCATTCCCAAAACCTGAATTCGTGTTTTTTGGACTCCAGAAACGTTTACGTGCACTGCTCGTGACTGTTTCCGATGTGAAATGACGCGAGGAACACGTTGGAAGCGACAGAATTGCGATCCGAGAAACCTTTGACGAGAAAATCGCGAGCATTTCCAAATCCCGATCTCGTGTTTTTTGAACTCCAGAACCGTGTTTGTGCATTTCTCAAGACTAATTCCGACGTAAAATGACACGAGGAATACGTTGGAAGCGACAGAATTGCGTTCCGAGCAACCGTTGACGAGAAAATCGCGAGCATTTCCAAATCCCGATCTCGTGTTTTTTGAACTCCAGAACCGTGTTTGTGCATTTCTCACGACTAATTCCGACGTAAAATGACACGAGGAATACGTTGGAAGCGACAGAATTGCGATCCGAGCAACCGTTGACGAGAAAATGGCGAGCAATCCCAAATCCTGATCTCGTGTTTTTTGAACTCCAGAACCGTGTTTGTGCATTTCTCACGACTAATTCCGACGTAAAATGACACGAGGAATACGTTGGAAGCGACAGAATTGCGATCCGAGCAACCGTTGACGAGAAAATCGCGAGCATTCCCAAAACCTGAATTCGTGTTTTTTGGACTCCAGAACCGTGTTTGTGCATTTCTCATGACTAATTCCGACGTAAAACGACGCGAGGAACACGTTGGAAGCGACAGAATTGCGATCCGAGAAACCGTTGACGAGAAAATCGCAAGCATTCCCAAAACCTGAACTCGTGTTTTTTGGACTCCAGAAACGTTTTCGTGCATTTCTCGTGACTGTTTCCGATGTAAAATGACGCGAGGAACACGTTGGAAGCGACAGAATTGCGTTCCGAGCAACCGTTGACGAGAAAATCGCGAGCATTTCCAAATCCCGATCTCGTGTTTTTTGAACTCCAGAACCGTGTTTGTGCATTTCTCAAGACTAATTCCGACGTAAAATGACACGAGGAATACGTTGAAAGCGACAGAATTGCGTTCCGAGCAACCGTTGACGAGAAAATCGCGAGCATTCCCAAATCCTGATCTCGTGTTTTTTGGACTCCAGAACAGTGTTTGTGCATTTCTCAAGACTAATTCCGACGTAAAATGGCACGAGGAATACGTTGGAAGCGACAGAATTGCGTTCCGAGCAATTGTTGACGAGAAAATCGCGAGCATTCCCAAAACCTGAATTCGTGTTTTTTGGACTCCAAAGCCGTGTTTGTGCATTTCTCATGACTAATTCCGACGTAAAACGACGCGAGGAACACGTTGGAAGCGACAGAATTGCGATCCGAGAAACCGTTGACGAGAAAATCGCAAGCATTCCCAAAACCTGAACTCGTGTTTTTTGGACTCCAGAAACGTTTTCGTGCATTTCTCGTGACTGTTTCCGATGTAAAATGACGCGAGGAACACGTTGGAAGCGACAGAATTGCGTTCCGAGCAACCGTTGACGAGAAAATGGCGAGCAATCCCAAATCCTGATCTCGTGTTTTTTGAACTCCAGAACCGTGTTTGTGCATTTCTCAAGACTAATTCCGACGTAAAATGACACGAGGAATACGTTGGAAGCGACTGAATTGCGATCCGAGAAACCGTTGACGAGAAAATCGCGAGCATTCCGAAAACCTGAATTCGTGTTTTTTGGACTCCAGAACCGTGTTTGTGCATTTCTCATGACTAATTCCGACGTAAAACGACGCGAGGAACACGTTGGAAGCGACAGAATTGCGATCCGAGCAACCGTTGACGAGAAAATCGCGAGCATTCCCAAACCTGATCTCGTGTTTTTTTAAATCCAGAAATGCTTTCGTGCATTTCTCGTTACTATTGTCGACGTAAAATGACGCGAGGAACACGTTGGAAGCGACAGAATTGCGATCCGAGCAACCGTTGATGAGAAAATCGCAAGCATTCCCAAAACCTGAACTCGTGTTTTTTGGACTCCAGAAACGTTTTCGTGCATTTCTGGTGACTAATTCCGACGTAAAATGACACGAGGAATACGTTGGAAGCGACAGAATTGCGATCCGAGAAACCGTTGACGAGAAAATCGCGAGCATTCCCAAAACCTGAATTCGTGTTTTTTGGAATCCAGAACCGTGTTTGTGCATTTCTCATGACTAATTCCGACGTAAAACGACGCGAGGAACACGTTGGAAGCGACAGAATTGCGATCCGAGAAACCTTTGACGAGAAAATCGCGAGCATTTCCAAATCCCGATCTCGTGTTTTTTGAACTCCAGAACCGTGTTTGTGCATTTCTCAAGACTAATTCCGACGTAAAATGACACGAGGAATACGTTGGAAGCGACAGAATTGCGATCCGAGAAACCGTTGACGAGAAAATCGCGAGCATTCCCAAAACCTGAATTCGTGTTTTTTGGACTTCAGAACCGTGTTTGTGCATTTCTCATGACTAATTCCGACGTAAAACGACGCGAGGAACACGTTGGAAGCGACAGAATTGCGATCCGAGAAACCTTTGACGAGAAAATCGCGAGCATTTCCAAATCCCGATCTCGTGTTTTTTGAACTCCAGAACCGTGTTTGTGCATTTCTCAAGACTAATTCCGACGTAAAATGACACGAGGAATACGTTGAAAGCGACAGAATTGCGTTCCGAGCAACCGTTGACGAGAAAATCGCGAGCATTCCCAAATCCTGATCTCGTGTTTTTTGGACCCCAGAACCGTGTTTGTGCATTTCTCAAGACTAATTCCGACGTAAAATGGCACGAGGAATACGTTGGAAGCGACAGAATTGCGATCCGAGAAACCCTTGACGAGAAAATCGCGAGCATTCCCAAAACCTGAATTCGTGTTTTTTGGACTCCAGAAACGTTTACGTGCACTGCTCGTGACTGTTTCCGATGTGAAATGACGCGAGGAACACGTTGGAAGCGACAGAATTGCGATCCGAGAAACCTTTGACGAGAAAATCGCGAGCATTTCCAAATCCCGATCTCGTGTTTTTTGAACTCCAGAACCGTGTTTGTGCATTTCTCAAGACTAATTCCGACGTAAAATGACACGAGGAATACGTTGGAAGCGACAGAATTGCGTTCCGAGCAACCGTTGACGAGAAAATCGCGAGCATTTCCAAATCCCGATCTCGTGTTTTTTGAACTCCAGAACCGTGTTTGTGCATTTCTCACGACTAATTCCGACGTAAAATGACACGAGGAATACGTTGGAAGCGACAGAATTGCGATCCGAGCAACCGTTGACGAGAAAATGGCGAGCAATCCCAAATCCTGATCTCGTGTTTTTTGAACTCCAGAACCGTGTTTGTGCATTTCTCACGACTAATTCCGACGTAAAATGACACGAGGAATACGTTGGAAGCGACAGAATTGCGATCCGAGCAACCGTTGACGAGAAAATCGCGAGCATTCCCAAAACCTGAATTCGTGTTTTTTGGACTCCAGAACCGTGTTTGTGCATTTCTCATGACTAATTCCGACGTAAAACGACGCGAGGAACACGTTGGAAGCGACAGAATTGCGATCCGAGAAACCGTTGACGAGAAAATCGCAAGCATTCCCAAAACCTGAACTCGTGTTTTTTGGACTCCAGAAACGTTTTCGTGCATTTCTCGTGACTGTTTCCGATGTAAAATGACGCGAGGAACACGTTGGAAGCGACAGAATTGCGTTCCGAGCAACCGTTGACGAGAAAATCGCGAGCATTTCCAAATCCCGATCTCGTGTTTTTTGAACTCCAGAACCGTGTTTGTGCATTTCTCAAGACTAATTCCGACGTAAAATGACACGAGGAATACGTTGAAAGCGACAGAATTGCGTTCCGAGCAACCGTTGACGAGAAAATCGCGAGCATTCCCAAATCCTGATCTCGTGTTTTTTGGACTCCAGAACAGTGTTTGTGCATTTCTCAAGACTAATTCCGACGTAAAATGGCACGAGGAATACGTTGGAAGCGACAGAATTGCGTTCCGAGCAATTGTTGACGAGAAAATCGCGAGCATTCCCAAATCGTGATCTCGTGTTTTTTGAACTCCAGAACCGTGTTTGTGCATTTCTCACGACTAATTCCGACGTAAAATGACACGAGGAATACGTTGGAAGCGACAGAATTGCGATCCGAGCAACCGTTGACGAGAAAATCGCGAGCATTCCCAAAACCTGAATTCGTGTTTTTTGGACTCCAAAACCGTGTTTGTGCATTTCTCATGACTAATTCCGACGTAAAACGACGCGAGGAACACGTTGGAAGCGACAGAATTGCGATCCGAGAAACCGTTGACGAGAAAATCGCAAGCATTCCCAAAACCTGAACTCGTGTTTTTTGGACTCCAGAAACGTTTTCGTGCATTTCTCGTGACTGTTTCCGATGTAAAATGACGCGAGGAACACGTTGGAAGCGACAGAATTGCGTTCCGAGCAACCGTTGACGAGAAAATGGCGAGCAATCCCAAATCCTGATCTCGTGTTTTTTGAACTCCAGAACCGTGTTTGTGCATTTCTCAAGACTAATTCCGACGTAAAATGACACGAGGAATACGTTGGAAGCGACTGAATTGCGATCCGAGAAACCGTTGACGAGAAAATCGCGAGCATTCCGAAAACCTGAATTCGTGTTTTTTGGACTCCAGAACCGTGTTTGTGCATTTCTCATGACTAATTCCGACGTAAAACGACGCGAGGAACACGTTGGAAGCGACAGAATTGCGATCCGAGAAACCTTTGACGAGAAAATCGCAAGCATTCCCAAAACCTGAACTCGTGTTTTTTGAACTCCAGAACCGTGTTTGTGCATTTCTCGTGACTAATTCCGACGTAAAATGACACGAGGAATACGTTGGAAGCGACAGAATTGCGATCCGAGAAACCGTTGACGAGAAAATCGCGAGCATTCCCAAAACCTGAATTCGTGTTTTTTGGAATCCAGAACCGTGTTTGTGCATTTCTCATGACTAATTCCGACGTAAAACGACGCGAGGAACACGTTGGAAGCGCCAGAATTGCGATCCGAGAAACCTTTGACGAGAAAATCGCAAGCATTCCCAAAACCTGAACTCGTGTTTTTTGAACTCCAGAACCGTGTTTGTGCATTTCTCGTGACTAATTCCGACGTAAAATGACACGAGGAATACGTTGGAAGCGACAGAATTGCGATCCGAGAAACCGTTGACGAGAAAATCGCGAGCATTCCCAAAACCTGAATTCGTGTTTTTTGGAATCCAGAACCGTGTTTGTGCATTTCTCATGACTAATTCCGACGTAAAACGACGCGAGGAACACGTTGGAAGCGACAGAATTGCGATCCGAGAAACCTTTGACGAGAAAATCGCAAGCATTCCCAAAACCTGAACTCGTGTTTTTTGAACTCCAGAACCGTGTTTGTGCATTTCTCATGACTAATTCCGATGTAAAATGGCGCGAGGAACGCGTCGGAAGCGACAGAATTGCGATCCGAACAACCGTTGATGAGAAAATCGCAAGCATTCCCAAAACCTGAACTCGTGTTTTTTGGACTCCAGAAACGTTTTCGTGCATTTCTCGTGACTAATTCCGACGTAAAATGACACGAGGAATACGTTGGAAGCGACAGAATTGCGATCCGAGAAACCGTTGACGAGAAAATCGCGAGCATTCCCAAAACCTGAATTCGTGTTTTTTGGAATCCAGAACCGTGTTTGTGCATTTCTCATGACTAATTCCGACGTAAAACGACGCGAGGAACACGTTGGAAGCGACAGAATTGCGATCCGAGAAACCTTTGACGAGAAAATCGCGAGCATTTCCAAATCCCGATCTCGTGTTTTTTGAACTCCAGAACCGTGTTTGTGCATTTCTCATGACTAATTCCGACGTAAAACGACGCGAGGAACACGTTGGAAGCGACAGAATTGCGATCCGAGCAACCGTTGACGAGAAAATCGCGAGCATTCCCAAACCTGATCTCGTGTTTTTTTAAATCCAGAAATGCTTTCGTGCATTTCTCGTTACTATTGTCGACGTAAAATGACGCGAGGAACGCGTCGGAAGCGACAGAATTGCGATCCGAGCAACCGTTGACGAGAATATCGCGAGCATTTCCAAAATCTGATCTCGTGTTTTTTGGACTCGAGAAACGTTTTCGTGCATTTCTCATGACTAATTCCGATGTAAAATGGCGCGAGGAACGCGTCGGAAGCGACAGAATTGCGTTCCGAGCAACCGTTGACGAGAAAATGGCGAGCAATCCCAAATCCTGATCTCGTGTTTTTTGAACTCCAGAACCGTGTTTGTGCATTTCTCAAGACTAATTCCGACGTAAAATGACACGAGGAATACGTTGGAAGCGACTGAATTGCGATCCGAGAAACCGTTGACGAGAAAATCGCGAGCATTCCGAAAACCTGAATTCGTGTTTTTTGGACTCCAGAACCGTGTTTGTGCATTTCTCATGACTAATTCCGACGTAAAACGACGCGAGGAACACGTTGGAAGCGACAGAATTGCGATCCGAGCAACCGTTGACGAGAAAATCGCGAGCATTCCCAAACCTGATCTCGTGTTTTTTTAAATCCAGAAATGCTTTCGTGCATTTCTCGTTACTATTGTCGACGTAAAATGACGCGAGGAACGCGTCGGAAGCGACAGAATTGCGATCCGAGCAACCGTTGACGAGAATATCGCGAGCATTCCCAAAATCTGATCTCGTGTTTTTTGGACCCGAGAAACGTTTTCGTGCATTTCTCATGACTAATTCCGATGTAAAATGGCGCGAGGAACGCGTCGGAAGCGACAGAATTGCGATCCGAGCAACCGTTGACGAGAAAATCGCAAGCATTCCCAAAACCTGAACTCGTGTTTTTTGGACTCCAGAAACGTTTACGTGCATTTCTCAAGACTAATTCCGACGTAAAATGACACGAGGAATACGTTGGAAGCGACAGAATTGCGATCCGAGAAACCGTTGAGGAGAAAATCGCGAGCATTCCCAAAACCTGATCTCGTGTTTTTTGGACTCCAGAAACGTTTACGTGCACTGCTCGTGACTGTTTCCGATGTGAAATGACGCGAGGAACACGTTGGAAGCGACAGAATTGCATTCCGAGCAACCGTTGACGAGAAAATCGCGAGCATTCCCAAATCCTGATCTCGTGTTTTTTGGACTCGAGAAACGTTTTCGTGCATTTCTCATGACTAATTCCGATGTAAAATGGCGCGAGGAACGCGTCGGAAGCGACAGAATTGCGATCCGAGCAACCGTTGATGAGAAAATCGCAAGCATTCCCAAAACCTGAACTCGTGTTTTTTGGACTCCAGAAACGTTTTCGTGCATTTCTCGTGACTAATTCCGACGTAAAATGACACGAGGAATACGTTGGAAGCGACAGAATTGCGATCCGAGAAACCGTTGACGAGAAAATCGCGAGCATTCCCAAAACCTGAATTCGTGTTTTTTGGAATCCAGAACCGTGTTTGTGCATTTCTCATGACTAATTCCGACGTAAAACGACGCGAGGAACACGTTGGAAGCGACAGAATTGCGATCCGAGAAACCGTTGACGAGAAAATCGCGAGCATTCCCAAAACCTGAATTCGTGTTTTTTGGAATCCAGAACCGTGGGTGTGCATTTCTCATGACTAATTCCGACGTAAAACGACGCGAGGAACACGTTGGAAGCGACAGAATTGCGATCCGAGAAACCTTTGACGAGAAAATCGCGAGCATTTCCAAATCCCGATCTCGTGTTTTTTGAACTCCAGAACCGTGTTTGTGCATTTCTCAAGACTAATTCCGACGTAAAATGACACGAGGAATACGTTGGAAGCGACAGAATTGCGATCCGAGAAACCGTTGACGAGAAAATCGCGAGCATTCTCAAAACCTGAATTCGTGTTTTTTGGAATCCAGAACCGTGTTTGTGCATTTCTCATGACTAATTCCGACGTGAAACGACGCGAGGAATACGTTGGAAGCGACAGAATTGCGATCCGAGAAACCGTTGACGAGAAAATCGCGAGCATTCCCAAAACCCGATCTCGTGTTTTTTGGACCCCAGAAACGTTTACGTGCACTGCTCGTGACTGTTTCCGATGTGAAATGACGCGAGGAACACGTTGGAAGCGACAGAATTGCATTGCGAGCAACCGTTGACGAGAAAATCGCGAGCATTCCCAAATCCTGATCTCGTGTTTTTTGAACTCCAGAACCGTGTTTGTGCATTTCTCAAGACTAATTCCGACGTAAAATGACACGAGGAATACGTTGGAAGCGACAGAATTGCGATCCGAGAAACCGTTGACGAGAAAATCGCGAGCATTCCCAAAACCTGAATTCGTGTTTTTTGGACTTCAGAACCGTGTTTGTGCATTTCTCATGACTAATTCCGACGTAAAACGACGCGAGGAACACGTTGGAATCGACAGAATTGCGATCCGAGAAACCTTTGACGAGAAAATCGCGAGCATTTCCAAATCCCGATCTCGTGTTTTTTGAACTCCAGAACCGTGTTTGTGCATTTCTCAAGACTAATTCCGACGTAAAATGACACGAGGAATACGTTGAAAGCGACAGAATTGCGTTCCGAGCAACCGTTGACGAGAAAATCGCGAGCATTCCCAAATCCTGATCTCGTGTTTTTTGGACCCCAGAACCGTGTCTGTGCATTTCTCAAGACTAATTCCGACGTAAAATGGCACGAGGAATACGTTGGAAGCGACAGAATTGCGATCCGAGAAACCCTTGACGAGAAAATCGCGAGCATTTCCAAATCCCGATCTCGTGTTTTTTGAACTCCAGAACCGTGTTTGTGCATTTCTCAAGACTAATTCCGACGTAAAATGACACGAGGAATACGTTGGAAGCGACAGAATTGCGTTCCGAGCAACCGTTGACGAGAAAATCGCGAGCATTTCCAAATCCCGATCTCGTGTTTTTTGAACTCCAGAACCGTGTTTGTGCATTTCTCACGACTAATTCCGACGTAAAATGACACGAGGAATACGTTGGAAGCGACAGAATTGCGATCCGAGCAACCGTTGACGAGAAAATCGCGAGCATTCCCAAAACCTCAATTCGTGTTTTTTGGACTCCAGAAACGTTTACGTGCACTGCTCGTGACTGTTTCCGATGTGAAATGACGCGAGGAACACGTTGGAAGCGACAGAATTGCGATCCGAGAAACCTTTGACGAGAAAATCGCGAGCATTTCCAAATCCCGATCTCGTGTTTTTTGAACTCCAGAACCGTGTTTGTGCATTTCTCAAGACTAATTCCGACGTAAAATGACACGAGGAATACGTTGAAAGCGACAGAATTGCGTTCCGAGCAACCGTTGACGAGAAAATCGCGAGCATTCCCAAATCCTGATCTCGTGTTTTTTGGACTCCAGAACCGTGTTTGTGCATTTCTCAAGACTAATTCCGACGTAAAATGGCACGAGGAATACGTTGGAAGCGACAGAATTGCGATCCGAGAAACCGTTGACGAGAAAATCGCAAGCATTCCCAAAACCTGAACTCGTGTTTTTTGGACTCCAGAAACGTTTTCGTGCATTTCTCAAGACTAATTCCGACGTAAAATGACGCGAGGAACACGTTGGAAGCGACAGAATTGCGTTCCGAGCAACCGTTGACGAGAAAATGGCGAGCAATCCCAAATCCTGATCTCGTGTTTTTTGAACTCCAGAACCGTGTTTGTGCATTTCTCAAGACTAATTCCGACGTAAAATGACACGAGGAATACGTTGGAAGCGACTGAATTGCGATCCGAGAAACCGTTGACGAGAAAATCGCGAGCATTCCGAAAACCTGAATTCGTGTTTTTTGGACTCCAGAACCGTGTTTGTGCATTTCTCATGACTAATTCCGACGTAAAACGACGCGAGGAACACGTTGGAAGCGACAGAATTGCGATCCGAGCAACCGTTGACGAGAAAATCGCGAGCATTCCCAAACCTGATCTCGTGTTTTTTTAAATCCAGAAATGCTTTCGTGCATTTCTCGTTACTATTGTCGACGTAAAATGACGCGAGGAACGCGTCGGAAGCGACAGAATTGCGATCCGAGCAACCGTTGACGAGAATATCGCGAGCATTCCCAAAATCTGATCTCGTGTTTTTTGGACTCGAGAAACGTTTTCGTGCATTTCTCATGACTAATTCCGATGTAAAATGGCGCGAGGAACGCGTCGGAAGCGACAGAATTGCGTTCCGAGCAACCGTTGACGAGAAAATGGCGAGCAATCCCAAATCCTGATCTCGTGTTTTTTGAACTCCAGAACCGTGTTTGTGCATTTCTCAAGACTAATTCCGACGTAAAATGACACGAGGAATACGTTGGAAGCGACTGAATTGCGATCCGAGAAACCGTTGACGAGAAAATCGCGAGCATTCCGAAAACCTGATCTCGTGTTTTTTGGACTCCAGAAACGTTTACGTGCACTGCTCGTGACTGTTTCCGATGTGAAATGACGCGAGGAACACGTTGGAAGCGACAGAATTGCATTCCGAGCAACCGTTGACGAGAAAATCGCGAGCATTCCCAAATCCTGATCTCGTGTTTTTTGGACTCGAGAAACGTTTTCGTGCATTTCTCATGACTAATTCCGATGTAAAATGGCGCGAGGAACGCGTCGGAAGCGACAGAATTGCGATCCGAGCAACCGTTGATGAGAAAATCGCAAGCATTCCCAAAACCTGAACTCGTGTTTTTTGGACTCCAGAAACGTTTTCGTGCATTTCTCGTGACTAATTCCGACGTAAAATGACACGAGGAATACGTTGGAAGCGACAGAATTGCGTTCCGAGCAACCGTTGACGAGAAAATCGCGAGCATTCCCAAATCCTGATCTCGTCTTTTTTGGACTCCAGAACCGTGTTTGTGCATTTCTCAAGACTAATTCCGACGTAAAGTGGCACGAGGAATACGTTGGAAGCGACAGAATTGCGATCCGAGAAACCTTTGACGAGAAAATCGGGAGCATTTCCAAATCCCGATCTCGTGTTTTTTGAACTCCAGAACCGTGTTTGTGCATTTCTCAAGACTAATTCTGACGTAAAATGACACGAGGAATACGTTGGAAGCGACAGAATTGCGTTCCGAGCAACCGTTGACGAGAAAATCGCGAGCATTCCCAAATCCTGATCTCGTGTTTTTTGAACTCCAGAACCGTGTTTGTGCATTTCTCAAGACTAATTCCGAAGTAAAATGGCACGAGGAATACGTTGGAAGCGACAGAATTGCGATCCGAGAAACCGTTGACGAGAAAATCGCGAGCATTCCCAAAACCTGAATTCGTGTTTTTTGGAATCCAGAACCGTGTTTGTGCATTTCTCATGACTAATTCCGACGTAAAACGACGCGAGGAACACGTTGGAAGCGACAGAATTGCGATCCGAGAAACCTTTGACGAGAAAATCGCGAGCATTTCCAAATCCCGATCTCGTGTTTTTTGAACTCCAGAACCGTGTTTGTGCATTTCTCAAGACTAATTCCGACGTAAAATGACACGAGGAATACGTTGGAAGCGACAGAATTGCGATCCGAGAAACCGTTGACGAGAAAATCGCGAGCATTCCCAAAACCTGATCTCGTGTTTTTTGGACTCCAGAAACGTTTACGTGCACTGCTCGTGACTGTTTCCGATGTGAAATGACGCGAGGAACACGTTGGAAGCGACAGAATTGCATTCCGAGCAACCGTTGACGAGAAAATCGCGAGCATTCCTAAATCCTGATCTCGTGTTTTTTGGACTCGAGAAACGTTTTCGTGCATTTCTCGTGACTAATTCCGACGTAAAATGACACGAGGAATACGTTGGAAGCGACAGAATTGCGTTCCGAGCAACCGTTGACGAGAAAATCGCGAGCATTCCCAAATCCTGATCTCGTGTTTTTTGGACTCCAGAACCGTGTTTGTGCATTTCTCAAGACTAATTCCGACGTAAAGTGGCACGAGGAATACGTTGGAAGCGACAGAATTGCGATCCGAGAAACCTTTGACGAGAAAATCGCGAGCATTTCCAAATCCCGATCTCGTGTTTTTTGAAATCCAGAACCGTGTTTGTGCATTTCTCAAGACTAATTCTGACGTAAAATGACACGAGGAATACGTTGGAAGCGACAGAATTGCGTTCCGAGCAACCGTTGACGAGAAAATCGCGAGCATTCCCAAATCCTGATCTCGTGTTTTTTGAACTCCAGAACCGTGTTTGTGCATTTCTCAAGACTAATTCCGACGTAAAATGGCACGAGGAATACGTTGGAAGCGACAGAATTGCGATCCGAGAAACCGTTGACGAGAAAATCGCGAGCATTCCCAAAACCTGATCTCGTGTTTTTTGGACTCGAGAAACGTTTTCGTGCATTTCTCATGACTAATTCCGATGTAAAATGGCGCGAGGAACGCGTCGGAAGCGACAGAATTGCGATCCGAGCAACCGTTGATGAGAAAATCGCAAGCATTCCCAAAACCTGAACTCGTGTTTTTTGGACTCCAGAAACGTTTTCGTGCATTTCTCGTGACTAATTCCGACGTAAAATGACACGAGGAATACGTTGGAAGCGACAGAATTGCGTTCCGAGCAACCGTTGACGAGAAAATCGCGAGCATTCCCAAATCCTGATCTCGTCTTTTTTGGACTCCAGAACCGTGTTTGTGCATTTCTCAAGACTAATTCCGACGTAAAGTGGCACGAGGAATACGTTGGAAGCGACAGAATTGCGATCCGAGAAACCTTTGACGAGAAAATCGCGAGCATTTCCAAATCCCGATCTCGTGTTTTTTGAACTCCAGAACCGTGTTTGTGCATTTCTCAAGACTAATTCTGACGTAAAATGACACGAGGAATACGTTGGAAGCGACAGAATTGCGTTCCGAGCAACCGTTGACGAGAAAATCGCGAGCATTCCCAAATCCTGATCTCGTGTTTTTTGAACTCCAGAACCGTGTTTGTGCATTTCTCAAGACTAATTCCGAAGTAAAATGGCACGAGGAATACGTTGGAAGCGACAGAATTGCGATCCGAGAAACCGTTGACGAGAAAATCGCGAGCATTCCCAAAACCTGAATTCGTGTTTTTTGGAATCCAGAACCGTGTTTGTGCATTTCTCATGACTAATTCCGACGTAAAACGACGCTAGGAACACGTTGGAAGCGACAGAATTGCGATCCGAGAAACCTTTGACGAGAAAATCGCGAGCATTTCCAAATCCCGATCTCGTGTTTTTTGAACTCCAGAACCGTGTTTGTGCATTTCTCAAGACTAATTCCGACGTAAAATGACACGAGGAATACGTTGGAAGCGACAGAATTGCGATCCGAGAAACCGTTGACGAGAAAATCGCGAGCATTCCCAAAACCTGATCTCGTGTTTTTTGGACTCCAGAAACGTTTACGTGCACTGCTCGTGACTGTTTCCGATGTGAAATGACGCGAGGAACACGTTGGAAGCGACAGAATTGCATTCCGAGCAACCGTTGACGAGAAAATCGCGAGCATTCCCAAATCCTGATCTCGTGTTTTTTGGACTCGAGAAACGTTTTCGTGCATTTCTCATGACTAATTCCGATGTAAAATGGCGCGAGGAACGCGTCGGAAGCGACAGAATTGCGATCCGAGCAACCGTTGATGAGAAAATCGCAAGCATTCCCAAAACCTGAACTCGTGTTTTTTGGACTCCAGAAACGTTTTCGTGCATTTCTCGTGACTAATTCCGACGTAAAATGACACGAGGAATACGTTGGAAGCGACAGAATTGCGTTCCGAGCAACCGTTGACGAGAAAATCGCGAGCATTCCCAAATCCTGATCTCGTGTTTTTTGGACTCCAGAACCGTGTTTGTGCATTTCTCAAGACTAATTCCGACGTAAAGTGGCACGAGGAATACGTTGGAAGCGACAGAATTGCGATCCGAGAAACCTTTGACGAGAAAATCGCGAGCATTTCCAAATCCCGATCTCGTGTTTTTTGAACTCCAGAACCGTGTTTGTGCATTTCTCAAGACTAATTCCGACGTAAAATGGCACGAGGAATACGTTGGAAGCGACAGAATTGCGATCCGAGAAACCGTTGACGAGAAAATCGCGAGCATTCCCAAAACCTGAATTCGTGTTTTTTGGAATCCAGAACCGTGTTTGTGCATTTCTCATGACTAATTCCGACGTAAAATGACGCGAGGAACACGTTGGAAGCGACAGAATTGCATTGCGAGCAACCGTTGACGAGAAAATCGCGAGCATTCCCAAATCCTGATCTCGTGTTTTTTGAACTCCAGAACCGTGTTTGTGCATTTCTCAAGACTAATTCCGACGTAAAATGACACGAGGAATACGTTGGAAGCGACAGAATTGCGATCCGAGCAACCGTTGACGAGAAAATCGCGAGCATTACCAAAACCTGATCTCATGTTTTTGGAAATCCAGAAATGCTTGCGTGCATTTCTCATGACTATTTCCGACGTAAAATGACACGAGGAACGCGTTGGATGCGACAGAATTGCGATACGAGAAACCGTTGACGAGAAAATCGCGAGCATTCCCAAACCTGATCTCGTGTTTTTTTAAATCCAGAAATGCTTTCGTGCATTTCTCGTTACTATTGCCGACGTAAAATGACGCGAGGAACGTGTCGGAAGCGACAGAATTGCGATCCGAGCAACCGTTGACGAGAAAATCGCAAGCATTCCCAAAACCTGAACTCGTGTTTTTTGGACTCCAGAAACGTTTACGTGCATTTCTCAAGACTAATTCCGACGTAAAATGACACGAGGAATACGTTGGAAGCGACAGAATTGCGATCCGAGAAACCGTTGACGAGAAAATCGCGAGCATTCCCAAAACCTGAATTCGTGTTTTTTGAACTCCAGAACCGTGTTTGTGCATTTCTCAAGACTAATTCCGACGTAAAATGACACGAGGAATACGTTGGAAGCGACAGAATTGCGATACGAGAAACCGTTGACGAGAAAATCGCGAGCATTCCCAAACCTGATCTCGTGTTTTTTTAAATCCAGAAATGCTTTCGTGCATTTCTCGTTACTATTGCCGACGTAAAATGACGCGAGGAACGCGTCGGAAGCGACAGAATTGCGATCCGAGCAACCGTTGATGAGAAAATCGCAAGCATTCCCAAAACCTGAACTCGTGTTTTTTGGACTCCAGAAACGTTTTCGTGCATTTCTCGTGACTAATTCCGACGTAAAATGACACGAGGAATACGTTGGAAGCGACAGAATTGCGTTCCGAGCAACCGTTGACGAGAAAATCGCGAGCATTCCCAAATCCTGATCTCGTGTTTTTTGGACTCCAGAACCGTGTTTGTGCATTTCTCAAGACTAATTCCGACGTAAAGTGGCACGAGGAATACGTTGGAAGCGACAGAATTGCGATCCGAGAAACCTTTGACGAGAAAATCGCGAGCATTTCCAAATCCCGATCTCGTGTTTTTTGAACTCCAGAACCGTGTTTGTGCATTTCTCAAGACTAATTCTGACGTAAAATTACACGAGGAATACGTTGGAAGCGACAGAATTGCGTTCCGAGCAACCGTTGACGAGAAAATCGCGAGCATTCCCAAATCCTGATCTCGTGTTTTTTGAACTCCAGAACCGTGTTTGTGCATTTCTCAAGACTAATTCCGACGTAAAATGGCACGAGGAATACGTTGGAAGCGACAGAATTGCGATCCGAGAAACCGTTGACGAGAAAATCGCGAGCATTCCCAAAACGTGAATTCGTGTTTTTTGGAATCCAGAACCATGTTTGTGCATTTCTCATGACTAATTCCGACGTAAAACGACGCGAGGAACACGTTGGAAGCGACAGAATTGCGATCCGAGAAACCTTTGACGAAAAAATCGCGAGCATTTCCAAATCCCGATCTCGTGTTTTTTGAACTCCAGAACCGTGTTTGTGCATTTCTCAAGACTAATTCCGACGTAAAATGACACGAGGAATACGTTGGAAGCGACAGAATTGCGATCCGAGAAACCGTTGACGAGAAAATCGCGAGCATTCCCAAAACCTGATCTCGTGTTTTTTGGACTCCAGAAACGTTTACGTGCACTGCTCGTGACTGTTTCCGATGTGAAATGACGCGAGGAACACGTTGGAAGCGACAGAATTGCATTGCGAGCAACCGTTGACGAGAAAATCGCGAGCATTCCCAAATCCTGATCTCGTGTTTTTTGAACTCCAGAACCGTGTTTGTGCATTTCTCAAGACTAATTCCGACGTAAAATGACACGAGGAATACGTTGGAAGCGACAGAATTGCGATCCGAGCAACCGTTGACGAGAAAATCGCGAGCATTACCAAAACCTGATCTCATGTTTTTGGAAATCCAGAAATGCTTGCGTGCATTTCTCATGACTATTTCCGACGTAAAATGACACGAGGAACGCGTTGGATGCGACAGAATTGCGATACGAGAAACCGTTGACGAGAAAATCGCGAGCATTCCCAAACCTGATCTCGTGTTTTTTTAAATCCAGAAATGCTTTCGTGCATTTCTCGTTACTATTGCCGACGTAAAATGACGCGAGGAACGTGTCGGAAGCGACAGAATTGCGATCCGAGCAACCGTTGACGAGAAAATCGCAAGCATTCCCAAAACCTGAACTCGTGTTTTTTGGACCCCAGAACCGTGTTTGTGCATTTCTCAAGACTAATTCCGACGTAAAATGGCACGAGGAATACGTTGGAAGCGACAGAATTGCGATCCGAGAAACCCTTGACGAGAAAATCGCGAGCATTCCCAAAACCTGAATTCGTGTTTTTTGGACTCCAGAAACGTTTATGTGCACTGCTCGTGACTGTTTCCGATGTGAAATGACGCGAGGAACACGTTGGAAGCGACAGAATTGCGATCCGAGAAACCTTTGACGAGAAAATCGCGAGCATTTCCAAATCCCGATCTCGTGTTTTTTGAACTCCAGAACCGTGTTTGTGCATTTCTCAAGACTAATTCCGACGTAAAATGACACGAGGAATACGTTGGAAGCGACAGAATTGCGTTCCGAGCAACCGTTGACGAGAAAATCGCGAGCATTTCCAAATCCCGATCTCGTGTTTTTTGAACTCCAGAACCGTGTTTGTGCATTTCTCACGACTAATTCCGACGTAAAATGACACGAGGAATACGTTGGAAGCGACAGAATTGCGATCCGAGCAACCGTTGACGAGAAAATCGCGAGCATTCCCAAAACCTGAATTCGTGTTTTTTGGACTCCAGAAACGTTTACGTGCACTGCTCGTGACTGTTTCCGATGTGAAATGACGCGAGGAACACGTTGGAAGCGACAGAATTGCGATCCGAGAAACCTTTGACGAGAAAATCGCGAGCATTTCCAAATCCCGATCTCGTGTTTTTTGAACTCCAGAACCGTGTTTGTGCATTTCTCAAGACTAATTCCGACGTAAAATGACACGAGGAATACGTTGAAAGCGACAGAATTGCGTTCCGAGCAACCGTTGACGAGAAAATCGCGAGCATTCCCAAATCCTGATCTCGTGTTTTTTGGACTCCAGAACCGTGTTTGTGCATTTCTCAAGACTAATTCGGACGTAAAATGGCACGAGGAATACGTTGGAAGCGACAGAATTGCGTTCCGAGCAATTGCTGACGAGAAAATCGCGAGCATTCCCAAATCCTGATCTCGTGTTTTTTGAACTCCAGAACCGTGTTTGTGCATTTCTCACGACTAATTCCGACGTAAAATGACACGAGGAATACGTTGGAAGCGACAGAATTGCGATCCGAGCAACCGTTGACGAGAAAATCGCGAGCATTCCCAAAACCTGAATTCGTGTTTTTTGGACTCCAGAACCGTGTTTGTGCATTTCTCATGACTAATTCCGACGTAAAACGACGCGAGGAACACGTTGGAAGCGACAGAATTGCGATCCGAGAAACCGTTGACGAGAAAATCGCAAGCATTCCCAAAACCTGAACTCGTGTTTTTTGGACTCCAGAAACGTTTTCGTGCATTTCTCAAGACTAATTCCGACGTAAAATGACGCGAGGAACACGCTGGAAGCGACAGAATTGCGTTCCGAGCAACCGTTGACGAGAAAATGGCGAGCAATCCCAAATCCTGATCTCGTGTTTTTTGAACTCCAGAACCGTGTTTGTGCATTTCTCAAGACTAATTCCGACGTAAAATGACACGAGGAATACGTTGAAAGCGACAGAATTGCGTTCCGAGCAACCGTTGACGAGAAAATCGCGAGCATTCCCAAATCCTGATCTCGTGTTTTTTGGACTCCAGAACCGTGTTTGTGCATTTCTCAAGACTAATTCGGACGTAAAATGGCACGAGGAATACGTTGGAAGCGACAGAATTGCGTTCCGAGCAATTGCTGACGAGAAAATCGCGAGCATTCCCAAATCCTGATCTCGTGTTTTTTGAACTCCAGAACCGTGTTTGTGCATTTCTCACGACTAATTCCGACGTAAAATGACACGAGGAATACGTTGGAAGCGACAGAATTGCGATCCGAGCAACCGTTGACGAGAAAATCGCGAGCATTCCCAAAACCTGAATTCGTGTTTTTTGGACTCCAGAACCGTGTTTGTGCATTTCTCATGACTAATTCCGACGTAAAACGACGCGAGGAACACGTTGGAAGCGACAGAATTGCGATCCGAGAAACCGTTGACGAGAAAATCGCAAGCATTCCCAAAACCTGAACTCGTGTTTTTTGGACTCCAGAAACGTTTTCGTGCATTTCTCAAGACTAATTCCGACGTAAAATGACGCGAGGAACACGCTGGAAGCGACAGAATTGCGTTCCGAGCAACCGTTGACGAGAAAATGGCGAGCAATCCCAAATCCTGATCTCGTGTTTTTTGAACTCCAGAACCGTGTTTGTGCATTTCTCAAGACTAATTCCGACGTAAAATGACACGAGGAATACGTTGGAAGCGACTGAATTGCGATCCGAGAAACCGTTGACGAGAAAATCGCGAGCATTCCCAAACCTGATCTCGTGTTTTTTTAAATCCAGAAATGCTTTCGTGCATTTCTCGTTACTATTGTCGACGTAAAATGACGCGAGGAACGCGTCGGAAGCGACAGAATTGCGATCCGAGCAACCGTTGACGAGAATATCGCGAGCATTCCCAAAATCTGATCTCGTGTTTTTTGGACTCGAGAAACGTTTTCGTGCATTTCTCATGACTAATTCCGATGTAAAATGGCGCGAGGAACGCGTCGGAAGCGACAGAATTGCGTTCCGAGCAACCGTTGACGAGAAAATGGCGAGCAATCCCAAATCCTGATCTCGTGTTTTTTGAACTCCAGAACCGTGTTTGTGCATTTCTCAAGACTAATTCCGACGTAAAATGACACGAGGAATACGTTGGAAGCGACTGAATTGCGATCCGAGAAACCGTTGACGAGAAAATCGCGAGCATTCCGAAAACCTGATCTCGTGTTTTTTGGACTCCAGAAACGTTTACGTGCACTGCTCGTGACTGTTTCCGATGTGAAATGACGCGAGGAACACGTTGGAAGCGACAGAATTGCATTCCGAGCAACCGTTGACGAGAAAATCGCGAGCATTCCCAAATCCTGATCTCGTGTTTTTTGGACTCGAGAAACGTTTTCGTGCATTTCTCATGACTAATTCCGATGTAAAATGGCGCGAGGAACGCGTCGGAAGCGACAGAATTGCGATCCGAGCAACCGTTGATGAGAAAATCGCAAGCATTCCCAAAACCTGATCTCGTGTTTTTTGGACTCCAGAAACGTTTACGTGCACTGCTCGTGACTGTTTCCGATGTGAAATGACGCGAGGAACACGTTGGAAGCGACAGAATTGCATTCCGAGCAACCGTTGACGAGAAAATCGCGAGCATTCCCAAATCCTGATCTCGTGTTTTTTGGACTCGAGAAACGTTTTCGTGCATTTCTCATGACTAATTCCGATGTAAAATGGCGCGAGGAACGCGTCGGAAGCGACAGAATTGCGATCCGAGCAACCGTTGATGAGAAAATCGCAAGCATTCCCAAAACCTGAACTCGTGTTTTTTGGACTCCAGAAACGTTTTCGTGCATTTCTCGTGACTAATTCCGACGTAAAATGACACGAGGAATACGTTGGAAGCGACAGAATTGCGTTCCGAGCAACCGTTGACGAGAAAATCGCGAGCATTCCCAAATCCTGATCTCGTGTTTTTTGGACTCCAGAACCGTGTTTGTGCATTTCTCAAGACTAATTCCGACGTAAAGTGGCACGAGGAATACGTTGGAAGCGACAGAATTGCGATCCGAGAAACCTTTGACGAGAAAATCGCGAGCATTTCCAAATCCCGATCTCGTGTTTTTTGAACTCCAGAACCGTGTTTGTGCATTTCTCAAGACTAATTCTGACGTAAAATGACACGAGGAATACGTTGGAAGCGACAGAATTGCGTTCCGAGCAACCGTTGACGAGAAAATCGCGAGCATTCCCAAATCCTGATCTCGTGTTTTTTGAACTCCAGAACCGTGTTTGTGCATTTCTCAAGACTAATTCCGAAGTAAAATGGCACGAGGAATACGTTGGAAGCGACAGAATTGCGATCCGAGAAACCGTTGACGAGAAAATCGCGAGCATTCCCAAAACCTGAATTCGTGTTTTTTGGAATCCAGAACCGTGTTTGTGCATTTCTCATGACTAATTCCGACGTAAAACGACGCGAGGAACACGTTGGAAGCGACAGAATTGCGATCCGAGAAACCTTTGACGAGAAAATCGCGAGCATTTCCAAATCCCGATCTCGTGTTTTTTGAACTCCAGAACCGTGTTTGTGCATTTCTCAAGACTAATTCCGACGTAAAATGACACGAGGAATACGTTGGAAGCGACAGAATTGCGATCCGAGAAACCGTTGACGAGAAAATCGCGAGCATTCCCAAAACCTGATCTCGTGTTTTTTGGACTCCAGAAACGTTTACGTGCACTGCTCGTGACTGTTTCCGATGTGAAATGACGCGAGGAACACGTTGGAAGCGACAGAATTGCATTCCGAGCAACCGTTGACGAGAAAATCGCGAGCATTCCCAAATCCTGATCTCGTGTTTTTTGGACTCCAGAACCGTGTTTGTGCATTTCTCAAGACTAATTCCGACGTAAAGTGGCACGAGGAATACGTTGGAAGCGACAGAATTGCGATCCGAGAAACCTTTGACGAGAAAATCGCGAGCATTTCCAAATCCCGATCTCGTGTTTTTTGAACTCCAGAACCGTGTTTGTGCATTTCTCAAGACTAATTCTGACGTAAAATGACACGAGGAATACGTTGGAAGCGACAGAATTGCGTTCCGAGAAACCGTTGACGAGAAAATCGCGAGCATTCCCAAATCCTGATCTCGTGTTTTTTGAACTCCAGAACCGTGTTTGTGCATTTCTCAAGACTAATTCCGACGTAAAATGGCACGAGGAATACGTTGGAAGCGACAGAATTGCGATCCGAGAAACCGTTGACGAGAAAATCGCGAGCATTCCCAAAACCTGAATTCGTGTTTTTTGGAATCCAGAACCGTGTTTGTGCATTTCTCATGACTAATTCCGACGTAAAACGACGCGAGGAACACGTTGGAAGCGACAGAATTGCGATCCGAGAAACCTTTGACGAGAAAATCGCGAGCATTTCCAAATCCCGATCTCGTGTTTTTTGAACTCCAGAACCGTGTTTGTGCATTTCTCAAGACTAATTCCGACGTAAAATGACACGAGGAATACGTTGGAAGCGACAGAATTGCGATCCGAGAAACCGTTGACGAGAAAATCGCGAGCATTCCCAAAACCTGATCTCGTGTTTTTTGGACTCCAGAAACGTTTACGTGCACTGCTCGTGACTGTTTCCGATGTGAAATGACGCGAGGAACACGTTGGAAGCGACAGAATTGCATTGCGAGCAACCGTTGACGAGAAAATCGCGAGCATTCCCAAATCCTGATCTCGTGTTTTTTGAACTCCAGAACCGTGTTTGTGCATTTCTCAAGACTAATTCCGACGTAAAATGACACGAGGAATACGTTGGAAGCGACAGAATTGCGATCCGAGCAACCGTTGACGAGAAAATCGCGGGCATTACCAAAACCTGATCTCATGTTTTTGGAAATCCAGAAATGCTTGCGTGCATTTCTCATGACTATTTCCGACGTAAAATGACACGAGGAACGCGTTGGATGCGACAGAATTGCGATACGTGAAACCGTTGACGAGAAAATCGCGAGCATTCCCAAACCTGATCTCGTGTTTTTTTAAATCCAGAAATGCTTTCGTGCATTTCTCGTTACTATTGCCGACGTAAAATGACGCGAGGAACGTGTCGGAAGCGACAGAATTGCGATCCGAGCAACCGTTGACGAGAAAATCGCAAGCATTCCCAAAACCTGAACTCGTGTTTTTTGGACTCCAGAAACGTTTACGTGCATTTCTCAAGACTAATTCCGACGTAAAATGACACGAGGAATACGTTGGAAGCGACAGAATTGCGATCCGAGAAACCGTTGACGAGAAAATCGCGAGCATTCCCAAAACCTGAATTCGTGTTTTTTGAACTCCAGAACCGAGTTGTGCATTTCTCAAGACTAATTCCGACGTAAAATGACACGAGGAATACGTTGGAAGCGACAGAATTGCGATACGAGAAACCGTTGACGAGAAAATCGCGAGCATTCCCAAACCTGATCTCGTGTTTTTTTAAATCCAGAAATGCTTTCGTGCATTTCTCGTTACTATTGCCGACGTAAAATGACGCGAGGAACACGTTGGAAGCGACAGAATTGCATTCCGAGCAACCGTTGACGAGAAAATCGCGAGCATTCCCAAATCCTGATCTCGTGTTTTTTCGACTCCAGAACCGTGTTTGTGCATTTCTCAAGACTAATTCCGACGTAAAGTGGCACGAGGAATACGTTGGAAGCGACAGAATTGCGATCCGAGAAACCTTTGACGAGAAAATCGCGAGCATTTCCAAATCCCGATCTCGTGTTTTTTGAACTCCAGAACCGTGTTTGTGCATTTCTCAAGACTAATTCTGACGTAAAATGACACGAGGAATACGTTGGAAGCGACAGAATTGCGTTCCGAGCAACCGTTGACGAGAAAATCGCGAGCATTCCCAAATCCTGATCTCGTGTTTTTTGAACTCCAGAACCGTGTTTGTGCATTTCTCAAGACTAATTCCGACGTAAAATGGCACGAGGAATACGTTGGAAGCGACAGAATTGCGATCCGAGAAACCGTTGACGAGAAAATCGCGAGCATTCCCAAAACCTGAATTCGTGTTTTTTGGAATCCAGAACCGTGTTTGTGCATTTCACATGACTAATTCCGACGTAAAACGACGCGAGGAACACGTTGGAAGCGACAGAATTGCGATCCGAGAAACCTTTGACGAGAAAATCGCGAGCATTTCCAAATCCCGATCTCGTGTTTTTTGAACTCCAGAACCGTGTTTGTGCATTTCTCAAGACTAATTCCGACGTAAAATGACACGAGGAATACGTTGGAAGCGACAGAATTGCGATCCGAGAAACCGTTGACGAGAAAATCGCGAGCATTCCCAAAACCTGATCTCGTGTTTTTTGGACTCCAGAAACGTTTACGTGCACTGCTCGTGACTGTTTCCGATGTGAAATGACGCGAGGAACACGTTGGAAGCGACAGAATTGCATTGCGAGCAACCGTTGACGAGAAAATCGCGAGCATTCCCAAATCCTGATCTCGTGTTTTTTGAACTCCAGAACCGTGTTTGTGCATTTCTCAAGACTAATTCCGACGTAAAATGACACGAGGAATACGTTGGAAGCGACAGAATTGCGATCCGAGCAACCGTTGACGAGAAAATCGCGGGCATTACCAAAACCTGATCTCATGTTTTTGGAAATCCAGAAATGCTTGCGTGCATTTCTCATGACTATTTCCGACGTAAAATGACACGAGGAACGCGTTGGATGCGACAGAATTGCGATACGAGAAACCGTTGACGAGAAAATCGCGAGCATTCCCAAACCTGATCTCGTGTTTTTTTAAATCCAGAAATGCTTTCGTGCATTTCTCGTTACTATTGCCGATGTGAAATGACGCGAGGAACACGTTGGAAGCGACAGAATTGCATTGCGAGCAACCGTTGACGAGAAAATCGCGAGCATTCCCAAATCCTGATCTCGTGTTTTTTGAACTCCAGAACCGTGTTTGTGCATTTCTCAAGACTAATTCCGACGTAAAATGACACGAGGAATACGTTGGAAGCGACAGAATTGCGATCCGAGCAACCGTTGACGAGAAAATCGCGGGCATTACCAAAACCTGATCTCATGTTTTTGGAAATCCAGAAATGCTTGCGTGCATTTCTCATGACTATTTCCGACGTAAAATGACACGAGGAACGCGTTGGATGCGACAGAATTGCGATACGTGAAACCGTTGACGAGAAAATCGCGAGCATTCCCAAACCTGATCTCGTGTTTTTTTAAATCCAGAAATGCTTTCGTGCATTTCTCGTTACTATTGCCGACGTAAAATGACGCGAGGAACACGTTGGAAGCGACAGAATTGCATTCCGAGCAACCGTTGACGAGAAAATCGCGAGCATTCCCAAATCCTGATCTCGTGTTTTTTGGACTCCAGAACCGTGTTTGTGCATTTCTCAAGACTAATTCCGACGTAAAGTGGCACGAGGAATACGTTGGAAGCGACAGAATTGCGATCCGAGAAACCTTTGACGAGAAAATCGCGAGCATTTCCAAATCCCGATCTCGTGTTTTTTGAACTCCAGAACCGTGTTTGTGCATTTCTCAAGACTAATTCTGACGTAAAATGACACGAGGAATACGTTGGAAGCGACAGAATTGCGTTCCGAGCAACCGTTGACGAGAAAATCGCGAGCATTCCCAAATCCTGATCTCGTATTTTTTGAACTCCAGAACCGTGTTTGTGCATTTCTCAAGACTAATTCCGACGTAAAATGGCACGAGGAATACGTTGGAAGCGACAGAATTGCGATCCGAGAAACCGTTGACGAGAAAATCGCGAGCATTCCCAAAACCTGAATTCGTGTTTTTTGAACTCCAGAACCGAGTTGTGCATTTCTCAAGACTAATTCCGACGTAAAATGACACGAGGAATACGTTGGAAGCGACAGAATTGCGATACGAGAAACCGTTGACGAGAAAATCGCGAGCATTCCCAAACCTGATCTCGTGTTTTTTTAAATCCAGAAATGCTTTCGTGCATTTCTCGTTACTATTGCCGACGTAAAATGACGCGAGGAACACGTTGGAAGCGACAGAATTGCATTCCGAGCAACCGTTGACGAGAAAATCGCGAGCATTCCCAAATCCTGATCTCGTGTTTTTTGGACTCCAGAACCGTGTTTGTGCATTTCTCAAGACTAATTCCGACGTAAAGTGGCACGAGGAATACGTTGGAAGCGACAGAATTGCGATCCGAGAAACCTTTGACGAGAAAATCGCGAGCATTTCCAAATCCCGATCTCGTGTTTTTTGAACTCCAGAACCGTGTTTGTGCATTTCTCAAGACTAATTCTGACGTAAAATGACACGAGGAATACGTTGGAAGCGACAGAATTGCGTTCCGAGCAACCGTTGACGAGAAAATCGCGAGCATTCCCAAATCCTGATCTCGTATTTTTTGAACTCCAGAACCGTGTTTGTGCATTTCTCAAGACTAATTCCGACGTAAAATGGCACGAGGAATACGTTGGAAGCGACAGAATTGCGATCCGAGAAACCGTTGACGAGAAAATCGCGAGCATTCCCAAAACCTGAATTCGTGTTTTTTGGAATCCAGAACCGTGTTTGTGCATTTCTCATGACTAATTCCGACGTAAAACGACGCGAGGAACACGTTGGAAGCGACAGAATTGCGATCCGAGAAACCTTTGACGAGAAAATCGCGAGCATTTCCAAATCCCGATCTCGTGTTTTTTGAACTCCAGAACCGTGTTTCTGCATTTCTCAAGACTAATTCCGACGTAAAATGACACGAGGAATACGTTGGAAGCGACAGAATTGCGATCCGAGAAACCGTTGACGAGAAAATCGCGAGCATTCCCAAAACCTGATCTCGTGTTTTTTGGACTCCAGAAACGTTTACGTGCACTGCTCGTGACTGTTTCCGATGTGAAATGACGCGAGGAACACGTTGGAAGCGACAGAATTGCATTGCGAGCAACCGTTGACGAGAAAATCGCGAGCATTCCCAAATCCTGATCTCGTGTTTTTTGAACTCCAGAACCGTGTTTGTGCATTTCTCAAGACTAATTCCGACGTAAAATGACACGAGGAATACGTTGGAAGCGACAGAATTGCGATCCGAGCAACCGTTGACGAGAAAATCGCGGGCATTACCAAAACCTGATCTCATGTTTTTGGAAATCCAGAAATGCTTGCGTGCATTTCTCATGACTATTTCCGACGTAAAATGACACGAGGAACGCGTTGGATGCGACAGAATTGCGATACGAGAAACCGTTGACGAGAAAATCGCGAGCATTCCCAAACCTGATCTCGTGTTTTTTTAAATCCAGAAATGCTTTCGTGCATTTCTCGTTACTATTGCCGACGTAAAATGACGCGAGGAACGTGTCGGAAGCGACAGAATTGCGATCCGAGCAACCGTTGACGAGAAAATCGCAAGCATTCCCAAAACCTGAACTCGTGTTTTTTGGACTCCAGAAACGTTTACGTGCATTTCTCAAGACTAATTCCGACGTAAAATGACACGAGGAATACGTTGGAAGCGACAGAATTGCGATCCGAGAAACCGTTGACGAGAAAATCGCGAGCATTCCCAAAACCTGAATTCGTGTTTTTTGAACTCCAGAACCGAGTTGTGCATTTCTCAAGACTAATTCCGACGTAAATTGACACGAGGAATACGTTGGAAGCGACAGAATTGCGATACGAGAAACCGTTGACGAGAAAATCGCGAGCATTCCCAAACCTGATCTCGTGTTTTTTTAAATCCAGAAATGCTTTCGTGCATTTCTCGTTACTATTGCCGACGTAAAATGACGCGAGGAACACATTGGAAGCGACAGAATTGCATTCCGAGCAACCGTTGACGAGAAAATCGCGAGCATTCCCAAATCCTGATCTCGTGTTTTTTGGATTCGAGAAACGTTTTCGTGCATTTCTCACGACTAATTCCGACGTAAAATGACACGAGGAATACGTTGGAAGCGACAGAATTGCGATCCGAGCAACCGTTGACGAGAAAATGGCGAGCATTCCCAAATCCTGATCTCGTGTTTTTTGAACTCCAGAACCGTGTTTGTGCATTTCTCAAGACTAATTCCGACGTAAAATGGCACGAGGAATACGTTGGAAGCGACAGAATTGCGATCCGAGAAACCGTTGACGAGAAAATCGCGAGCATTCCCAAAACCTGAATTCGTGTTTTTTGGAATCCAGAACCGTGTTTGTGCATTTCTCATGACTAATTCCGACGTAAAACGACGCGAGGAACACGTTGGAAGCGACAGAATTGCGATCCGAGAAACCTTTGACGAGAAAATCGCGAGCATTTCCAAATCCCGATCTCGTGTTTTTTGAACTCCAGAACCGTGTTTGTGCATTTCTCAAGACTAATTCCGACGTAAAATGACACGAGGAATACGTTGGAAGCGACAGAATTGCGATCCGAGAAACCGTTGACGAGAAAATCGCGAGCATTCCCAAAACCTGATCTCGTGTTTTTTGGACTCCAGAAACGTTTACGTGCACTGCTCGTGACTGTTTCCGATGTGAAATGACGCGAGGAACACGTTGGAAGCGACAGAATTGCATTGCGAGCAACCGTTGACGAGAAAATCGCGAGCATTCCCAAATCCTGATCTCGTGTTTTTTGAACTCCAGAACCGTGTTTGTGCATTTCTCAAGACTAATTCCGACGTAAAATGACACGAGGAATACGTTGGAAGCGACAGAATTGCGATCCGAGCAACCGTTGACGAGAAAATCGCGGGCATTACCAAAACCTGATCTCATGTTTTTGGAAATCCAGAAATGCTTGCGTGCATTTCTCATGACTATTTCCGACGTAAAATGACACGAGGAACGCGTTGGATGCGACAGAATTGCGATACGTGAAACCGTTGACGAGAAAATCGCGAGCATTCCCAAACCTGATCTCGTGTTTTTTTAAATCCAGAAATGCTTTCGTGCATTTCTCGTTACTATTGCCGACGTAAAATGACGCGAGGAACGTGTCGGAAGCGACAGAATTGCGATCCGAGCAACCGTTGACGAGAAAATCGCAAGCATTCCCAAAACCTGAACTCGTGTTTTTTGGACTCCAGAAACGTTTACGTGCATTTCTCAAGACTAATTCCGACGTAAAATGACACGAGGAATACGTTGGAAGCGACAGAATTGCGATCCGAGAAACCGTTGACGAGAAAATCGCGAGCATTCCCAAAACCTGAATTCGTGTTTTTTGAACTCCAGAACCGAGTTGTGCATTTCTCAAGACTAATTCCGACGTAAAATGACACGAGGAATACGTTGGAAGCGACAGAATTGCGATACGAGAAACCGTTGACGAGAAAATCGCGAGCATTCCCAAACCTGATCTCGTGTTTTTTTAAATCCAGAAATGCTTTCGTGCATTTCTCGTTACTATTGCCGACGTAAAATGACGCGAGGAACACGTTGGAAGCGACAGAATTGCATTCCGAGCAACCGTTGACGAGAAAATCGCGAGCATTCCCAAATCCTGATCTCGTGTTTTTTCGACTCCAGAACCGTGTTTGTGCATTTCTCAAGACTAATTCCGACGTAAAGTGGCACGAGGAATACGTTGGAAGCGACAGAATTGCGATCCGAGAAACCTTTGACGAGAAAATCGCGAGCATTTCCAAATCCCGATCTCGTGTTTTTTGAACTCCAGAACCGTGTTTGTGCATTTCTCAAGACTAATTCTGACGTAAAATGACACGAGGAATACGTTGGAAGCGACAGAATTGCGTTCCGAGCAACCGTTGACGAGAAAATCGCGAGCATTCCCAAATCCTGATCTCGTGTTTTTTGAACTCCAGAACCGTGTTTGTGCATTTCTCAAGACTAATTCCGACGTAAAATGGCACGAGGAATACGTTGGAAGCGACAGAATTGCGATCCGAGAAACCGTTGACGAGAAAATCGCGAGCATTCCCAAAACCTGAATTCGTGTTTTTTGGAATCCAGAACCGTGTTTGTGCATTTCACATGACTAATTCCGACGTAAAACGACGCGAGGAACACGTTGGAAGCGACAGAATTGCGATCCGAGAAACCTTTGACGAGAAAATCGCGAGCATTTCCAAATCCCGATCTCGTGTTTTTTGAACTCCAGAACCGTGTTTGTGCATTTCTCAAGACTAATTCCGACGTAAAATGACACGAGGAATACGTTGGAAGCGACAGAATTGCGATCCGAGAAACCGTTGACGAGAAAATCGCGAGCATTCCCAAAACCTGATCTCGTGTTTTTTGGACTCCAGAAACGTTTACGTGCACTGCTCGTGACTGTTTCCGATGTGAAATGACGCGAGGAACACGTTGGAAGCGACAGAATTGCATTGCGAGCAACCGTTGACGAGAAAATCGCGAGCATTCCCAAATCCTGATCTCGTGTTTTTTGAACTCCAGAACCGTGTTTGTGCATTTCTCAAGACTAATTCCGACGTAAAATGACACGAGGAATACGTTGGAAGCGACAGAATTGCGATCCGAGCAACCGTTGACGAGAAAATCGCGGGCATTACCAAAACCTGATCTCATGTTTTTGGAAATCCAGAAATGCTTGCGTGCATTTCTCATGACTATTTCCGACGTAAAATGACACGAGGAACGCGTTGGATGCGACAGAATTGCGATACGAGAAACCGTTGACGAGAAAATCGCGAGCATTCCCAAACCTGATCTCGTGTTTTTTTAAATCCAGAAATGCTTTCGTGCATTTCTCGTTACTATTGCCGATGTGAAATGACGCGAGGAACACGTTGGAAGCGACAGAATTGCATTGCGAGCAACCGTTGACGAGAAAATCGCGAGCATTCCCAAATCCTGATCTCGTGTTTTTTGAACTCCAGAACCGTGTTTGTGCATTTCTCAAGACTAATTCCGACGTAAAATGACACGAGGAATACGTTGGAAGCGACAGAATTGCGATCCGAGCAACCGTTGACGAGAAAATCGCGGGCATTACCAAAACCTGATCTCATGTTTTTGGAAATCCAGAAATGCTTGCGTGCATTTCTCATGACTATTTCCGACGTAAAATGACACGAGGAACGCGTTGGATGCGACAGAATTGCGATACGTGAAACCGTTGACGAGAAAATCGCGAGCATTCCCAAACCTGATCTCGTGTTTTTTTAAATCCAGAAATGCTTTCGTGCATTTCTCGTTACTATTGCCGACGTAAAATGACGCGAGGAACGTGTCGGAAGCGACAGAATTGCGATCCGAGCAACCGTTGACGAGAAAATCGCAAGCATTCCCAAAACCTGAACTCGTGTTTTTTGGACTCCAGAAACGTTTACGTGCATTTCTCAAGACTAATTCCGACGTAAAATGACACGAGGAATACGTTGGAAGCGACAGAATTGCGATCCGAGAAACCGTTGACGAGAAAATCGCGAGCATTCCCAAAACCTGAATTCGTGTTTTTTGAACTCCAGAACCGAGTTGTGCATTTCTCAAGACTAATTCCGACGTAAAATGACACGAGGAATACGTTGGAAGCGACAGAATTGCGATACGAGAAACCGTTGACGAGAAAATCGCGAGCATTCCCAAACCTGATCTCGTGTTTTTTTAAATCCAGAAATGCTTTCGTGCATTTCTCGTGACTATTGCCGACGTAAAATGACGCGAGGAACACGTTGGAAGCGACAGAATTGCATTCCGAGCAACCGTTGACGAGAAAATCGCGAGCATTCCCAAATCCTGATCTCGTGTTTTTTGGACTCCAGAACCGTGTTTGTGCATTTCTCAAGACTAATTCCGACGTAAAGTGGCACGAGGAATACGTTGGAAGCGACAGAATTGCGATCCGAGAAACCTTTGACGAGAAAATCGCGAGCATTTCCAAATCCCGATCTCGTGTTTTTTGAACTCCAGAACCGTGTTTGTGCATTTCTCAAGACTAATTCTGACGTAAAATGACACGAGGAATACGTTGGAAGCGACAGAATTGCGTTCCGAGCAACCGTTGACGAGAAAATCGCGAGCATTCCCAAATCCTGATCTCGTATTTTTTGAACTCCAGAACCGTGTTTGTGCATTTCTCAAGACTAATTCCGACGTAAAATGGCACGAGGAATACGTTGGAAGCGACAGAATTGCGATCCGAGAAACCGTTGACGAGAAAATCGCGAGCATTCCCAAAACCTGAATTCGTGTTTTTTGGAATCCAGAACCGTGTTTGTGCATTTCTCATGACTAATTCCGACGTAAAACGACGCGAGGAACACGTTGGAAGCGACAGAATTGCGATCCGAGAAACCTTTGACGAGAAAATCGCGAGCATTTCCAAATCCCGATCTCGTGTTTTTTGAACTCCAGAACCGTGTTTCTGCATTTCTCAAGACTAATTCCGACGTAAAATGACACGAGGAATACGTTGGAAGCGACAGAATTGCGATCCGAGAAACCGTTGACGAGAAAATCGCGAGCATTCCCAAAACCTGATCTCGTGTTTTTTGGACTCCAGAAACGTTTACGTGCACTGCTCGTGACTGTTTCCGATGTGAAATGACGCGAGGAACACGTTGGAAGCGACAGAATTGCATTGCGAGCAACCGTTGACGAGAAAATCGCGAGCATTCCCAAATCCTGATCTCGTGTTTTTTGAACTCCAGAACCGTGTTTGTGCATTTCTCAAGACTAATTCCGACGTAAAATGACACGAGGAATACGTTGGAAGCGACAGAATTGCGATCCGAGCAACCGTTGACGAGAAAATCGCGGGCATTACCAAAACCTGATCTCATGTTTTTGGAAATCCAGAAATGCTTGCGTGCATTTCTCATGACTATTTCCGACGTAAAATGACACGAGGAACGCGTTGGATGCGACAGAATTGCGATACGAGAAACCGTTGACGAGAAAATCGCGAGCATTCCCAAACCTGATCTCGTGTTTTTTTAAATCCAGAAATGCTTTCGTGCATTTCTCGTTACTATTGCCGACGTAAAATGACGCGAGGAACGTGTCGGAAGCGACAGAATTGCGATCCGAGCAACCGTTGACGAGAAAATCGCAAGCATTCCCAAAACCTGAACTCGTGTTTTTTGGACTCCAGAAACGTTTACGTGCATTTCTCAAGACTAATTCCGACGTAAAATGACACGAGGAATACGTTGGAAGCGACAGAATTGCGATCCGAGAAACCGTTGACGAGAAAATCGCGAGCATTCCCAAAACCTGAATTCGTGTTTTTTGAACTCCAGAACCGAGTTGTGCATTTCTCAAGACTAATTCCGACGTAAATTGACACGAGGAATACGTTGGAAGCGACAGAATTGCGATACGAGAAACCGTTGACGAGAAAATCGCGAGCATTCCCAAACCTGATCTCGTGTTTTTTTAAATCCAGAAATGCTTTCGTGCATTTCTCGTTACTATTGCCGACGTAAAATGACGCGAGGAACACATTGGAAGCGACAGAATTGCATTCCGAGCAACCGTTGACGAGAAAATCGCGAGCATTCCCAAATCCTGATCTCGTGTTTTTTGGATTCGAGAAACGTTTTCGTGCATTTCTCATGACTAATTCCGATGTAAAATGGCGCGAGGAACGCGTCGGAAGCGACAGAATTGCGATCCGAGCAACCGTTGACGAGAAAATCGCGAGCATTCCCAAAACCTGATCTCGTGTTTTTTGGACTCCAGAAACGTTTACGTGCACTGCTCGTGACTGTTTCCGATGTGAAATGACGCGAGGAACACGTTGGAAGCGACAGAATTGCATTGCGAGCAACCGTTGACGAGAAAATCGCGAGCATTCCCAAATCCTGATCTCGTGTTTTTTGAACTCCAGAACCGTGTTTGTGCATTTCTCAAGACTAATTCCGACGTAAAATGACACGAGGAATACGTTGGAAGCGACAGAATTGCGATCCGAGAAACCGTTGACGAGAAAATCGCGAGCATTCCCAAAACCTGAATTCCTGTTTTTTGAACTCCAGAACCGTGTTTGTGCATTTCTCAAGACTAATTCCGACGTAAAATGACACGAGGAATACGTTGGAAGCGACAGAATTGCGATACGAGAAACCGTTGACGAGAAAATCGCGAGCATCCCCAAACCTGATCTCGTGTTTTTTTAAATCCAGAAATGCTTTCGTGCATTTCTCGTTACTATTGCCGACGTAAAATGACGCGAGGAACGCGTCGGAAGCGACAGAATTGCGATCCGAGCAACCGTTGATGAGAAAATCGCAAGCATTCCCAAAACCTGAACTCGTGTTTTTTGGACTCCAGAAACGTTTTCGTGCATTTCTCGTGACTAATTCCGACGTAAAATGACACGAGGAATACGTTGGAAGCGACAGAATTGCGTTCCGAGCAACCGTTGACGAGAAAATCGCGAGCATTCCCAAATCCTGATTTCGTGTTTTTTGGACTCCAGAACCGTGTTTGTGCATTTCTCAAGACTAATTCCGACGTAAAATGACACGAGGAATACGTTGGAAGCGACAGAATTGCGTTCCGAGCAACCGTTGACGAGAAAATCGCGAGCATTCCCAAATCCTGATCTCGTGTTTTTTGGACTCCAGAACCGTGTTTGTGCATTTCTCAAGACTAATTCCGACGTAAAATGACACGAGGAATACGTTGGAAGCGACAGAATTGCGTTCCGAGCAACCGTTGACGAGAAAATCGCGAGCATTCCCAAAACCTGAATTCGTGTTTTTTGAACTCCAGAACCGAGTTGTGCATTTCTCAAGACTAATTCCGACGTAAAATGACACGAGGAATACGTTGGAAGCGACAGAATTGCGATACGAGAAACCGTTGACGAGAAAATCGCGAGCATTCCCAAACCTGATCTCGTGTTTTTTTAAATCCAGAAATGCTTTCGTGCATTTCTCGTTACTATTGCCGACGTAAAATGACGCGAGGAACACGTTGGAAGCGACAGAATTGCGATACGAGAAACCGTTGACGAGAAAATCGCGAGCATTCCCAAACCTGATCTCGTGTTTTTTTAAATCCAGAAATGCTTTCGTGCATTTCTCGTTACTATTGCCGACGTAAAATGACGCGAGGAACGTGTCGGAAGCGACAGAATTGCGATCCGAGCAACCGTTGACGAGAAAATCGCAAGCATTCCCAAAACCTGAACTCGTGTTTTTTGGACTCCAGAAACGTTTACGTGCATTTCTCAAGACTAATTCCGACGTAAAATGACACGAGGAATACGTTGGAAGCGACAGAATTGCGATCCGAGAAACCGTTGACGAGAAAATCGCGAGCATTCCCAAAACCTGAATTCGTGTTTTTTGAACTCCAGAACCGAGTTGTGCATTTCTCAAGACTAATTCCGACGTAAATTGACACGAGGAATACGTTGGAAGCGACAGAATTGCGATACGAGAAACCGTTGACGAGAAAATCGCGAGCATTCCCAAACCTGATCTCGTGTTTTTTTAAATCCAGAAATGCTTTCGTGCATTTCTCGTTACTATTGCCGACGTAAAATGACGCGAGGAACACATTGGAAGCGACAGAATTGCATTCCGAGCAACCGTTGACGAGAAAATCGCGAGCATTCCCAAATCCTGATCTCGTGTTTTTTGGACTCGAGAAACGTTTTCGTGCATTTCTCATGACTAATTCCGATGTAAAATGGCGCGAGGAACGCGTCGGAAGCGACAGAATTGCGATCCGAGCAACCGTTGACGAGAAAATCGCGAGCATTCCCAAAACCTGATCTCGTGTTTTTTGGACTCCAGAAACGTTTACGTGCACTGCTCGTGACTGTTTCCGATGTGAAATGACGCGAGGAACACGTTGGAAGCGACAGAATTGCATTGCGAGCAACCGTTGACGAGAAAATCGCGAGCATTCCCAAATCCTGATCTCGTGTTTTTTGAACTCCAGAACCGTGTTTGTGCATTTCTCAAGACTAATTCCGACGTAAAATGACACGAGGAATACGTTGGAAGCGACAGAATTGCGATCCGAGAAACCGTTGACGAGAAAATCGCGAGCATTCCCAAAACCTGAATTCCTGTTTTTTGAACTCCAGAACCGTGTTTGTGCATTTCTCAAGACTAATTCCGACGTAAAATGACACGAGGAATACGTTGGAAGCGACAGAATTGCGATACGAGAAACCGTTGACGAGAAAATCGCGAGCATCCCCAAACCTGATCTCGTGTTTTTTTAAATCCAGAAATGCTTTCGTGCATTTCTCGTTACTATTGCCGACGTAAAATGACGCGAGGAACGCGTCGGAAGCGACAGAATTGCGATCCGAGCAACCGTTGATGAGAAAATCGCAAGCATTCCCAAAACCTGAACTCGTGTTTTTTGGACTCCAGAAACGTTTTCGTGCATTTCTCGTGACTAATTCCGACGTAAAATGACACGAGGAATACGTTGGAAGCGACAGAATTGCGTTCCGAGCAACCGTTGACGAGAAAATCGCGAGCATTCCCAAATCCTGATCTCGTGTTTTTTGGACTCCAGAACCGTGTTTGTGCATTTCTCAAGACTAATTCCGACGTAAAATGACACGAGGAATACGTTGGAAGCGACAGAATTGCGTTCCGAGCAACCGTTGACGAGAAAATCGCGAGCATTCCCAAATCCTGATCTCGTGTTTTTTGGACTCCAGAACCGTGTTTGTGCATTTCTCAAGACTAATTCCGACGTAAAATGACACGAGGAATACGTTGGAAGCGACAGAATTGCGTTCCGAGCAACCGTTGACGAGAAAATCGCGAGCATTCCCAAAACCTGAATTCGTGTTTTTTGAACTCCAGAACCGAGTTGTGCATTTCTCAAGACTAATTCCGACGTAAAATGACACGAGGAATACGTTGGAAGCGACAGAATTGCGATACGAGAAACCGTTGACGAGAAAATCGCGAGCATTCCCAAACCTGATCTCGTGTTTTTTTAAATCCAGAAATGCTTTCGTGCATTTCTCGTTACTATTGCCGACGTAAAATGACGCGAGGAACACGTTGGAAGCGACAGAATTGCATTCCGAGCAACCGTTGACGAGAAAATCGCGAGCATTCCCAAATCCTGATCTCGTGTTTTTTGGACTCGAGAAACGTTTTCGTGCATTTCTCATGACTAATTCCGATGTAAAATGGCGCGAGGAACGCGTCGGAAGCGACAGAATTGCGATCCGAGCAACCGTTGACGAGAAAATCGCGAGCATTCCCAAAACCTGATCTCGTGTTTTTTGGACTCCAGAAACGTTTACGTGCACTGCTCGTGACTGTTTCCAATGTGAAATGACGCGAGGAACACGTTGGAAGCGACAGAATTGCATTGCGAGCAACCGTTGACGAGAAAATCGCGAGCATTCCCAAATCCTGATCTCGTGTTTTTTGAACTCCAGAACCGTGTTTGTGCATTTCTCAAGACTAATTCCGACGTAAAATGACACGAGGAATACGTTGGAAGCGACAGAATTGCGATCCGAGAAACCGTTGACGAGAAAATCGCGAGCATTCCCAAAACCTGAATTCCTGTTTTTTGAACTCCAGAACCGTGTTTGTGCATTTCTCAAGACTAATTCCGACGTAAAATGACACGAGGAATACGTCGGAAGCGACAGAATTGCGATACGAGAAACCGTTGACGAGAAAATCGCGAGCATTCCCAAACCTGATCTCGTGTTTTTTTAAATCCAGAAATGCTTTCGTGCTTTTCTCGTTACTATTGCCGACGTAAAATGACGCGAGGAACGCGTCGGAAGCGACAGAATTGCGATCCGAGCAACCGTTGATGAGAAAATCGCAAGCATTCCCAAAACCTGAACTCGTGTTTTTTGGACTCCAGAAACGTTTTCGTGCATTTCTCGTGACTAATTCCGACGTAAAATGACACGAGGAATACGTTGGAAGCGACAGAATTGCGTTCCGAGCAACCGTTGACGAGAAAATCGCGAGCATTCCCAAATCCTGATCTCGTGTTTTTTGGACTCCAGAACCGTGTTTGTGCATTTCTCAAGACTAATTCCGACGTAAAGTGGCACGAGGAATACGTTGGAAGCGACAGAATTGCGATCCGAGAAACCTTTGACGAGAAAATCGCGAGCATTTCCAAATCCCGATCTCGTGTTTTTTGAACTCCAGAACCGTGTTTGTGCATTTCTCAAGACTAATTCTGACGTAAAATGACACGAGGAATACGTTGGAAGCGACAGAATTGCGTTCCGAGCAACCGTTGACGAGAAAATCGCGAGCATTCCCAAATCCTGATCTCGTGTTTTTTGAACTCCAGAACCGTGTTTGTGCATTTCTCAAGACTAATTCCGACGTAAAATGGCACGAGGAATACGTTGGAAGCGACAGAATTGCGATCCGAGAAACCGTTGACGAGAAAATCGCGAGCATTCCCAAAACGTGAATTCGTGTTTTTTGGAATCCAGAACCATGTTTGTGCATTTCTCATGACTAATTCCGACGTAAAACGACGCGAGGAACACGTTGGAAGCGACAGAATTGCGATCCGAGAAACCTTTGACGAGAAAATCGCGAGCATTTCCAAATCCCGATCTCGTGTTTTTTGAACTCCAGAACCGTGTTTGTGCATTTCTCAAGACTAATTCCGACGTAAAATGACACGAGGAATACGTTGGAAGCGACAGAATTGCGATCCGAGAAACCGTTGACGAGAAAATCGCGAGCATTCCCAAAACCTGATCTCGTGTTTTTTTGGACTCCAGAAACGTTTACGTGCACTGCTCGTGACTGTTTCCGATGTGAAATGACGCGAGGAACACGTTGGAAGCGACAGAATTGCGATCCGAGAAACCTTTGACGAGAAAATCGCGAGCATTTCCAAATCCCGATCTCGTGTTTTTTGAACTCCAGAACCGTGTTTGTGCATTTCTCAAGACTAATTCTGACGTAAAATGACACGAGGAATACGTTGGAAGCGACAGAATTGCGTTCCGAGCAACCGTTGACGAGAAAATCGCGAGCATTCCCAAATCCTGATCTCGTGTTTTTTGAACTCCAGAACCGTGTTTGTGCATTTCTCAAGACTAATTCCGACGTAAAATGGCACGAGGAATACGTTGGAAGCGACAGAATTGCGATCCGAGAAACCGTTGACGAGAAAATCGCGAGCATTCCCAAAACCTGATCTCGTGTTTTTTGGACTCCAGAAACGTTTACGTGCACTGCTCGTGACTGTTTCCGATGTGAAATGACGCGAGGAACACGTTGGAAGCGACAGAATTGCATTGCGAGCAACCGTTGACGAGAAAATCGCGAGCATTCCCAAATCCTGATCTCGTGTTTTTTGAACTCCAGAACCGTGTTTGTGCATTTCTCAAGACTAATTCCGACGTAAAATGACACGAGGAATACGTTGGAAGCGACAGAATTGCGATCCGAGCAACCGTTGACGAGAAAATCGCGAGCATTACCAAAACCTGATCTCATGTTTTTGGAAATCCAGAAATGCTTGCGTGCATTTCTCATGACTATTTCCGACGTAAAATGACACGAGGAACGCGTTGGATGCGAGACAATTGCGATACGAGAAACCGTTGACGAGAAAATCGCGAGCATTCCCAAACCTGATCTCGTGTTTTTTTAAATCCAGAAATGCTTTCGTGCATTTCTCGTTACTATTGCCGACGTAAAATGACGCGAGGAACGTGTCGGAAGCGACAGAATTGCGATCCGAGCAGCCGTTGACGAGAAAATCGCAAGCATTCCCAAAACCCTGTACTCGTGTTTTTTGGACTCCAGAAACGTTTACGTGCATTTCTCAAGACTAATTCCGACGTAAAATGACACGAGGAATACGTTGGAAGCGACAGAATTGCGATCCGAGAAACCGTTGACGAGAAAATCGCGAGCATTCCCAAAACCTGAATTCGTGTTTTTTGAACTCCAGAACCGTGTTTGTGCATTTCTCAAGACTAATTCCGACGTAAAATGACACGAGGAATACGTTGGAAGCGACAGAATTGCGATACGAGAAACCGTTGACGAGAAAATCGCGAGCATTCCCAAACCTGATCTCGTGTTTTTTTAAATCCAGAAATACTTTCGTGCATTTCTCGTTACTATTGCCGACGTAAAATGACGCGAGGAACACGTTGGAAGCGACAGAATTGCATTCCGAGCAACCGTTGACGAGAAAATCGCGAGCATTCCCAAATCCTGATCTCGTGTTTTTTGGACTCGAGAAACGTTTTCGTGCATTTCTCATGACTAATTCCGATGTAAAATGGCGCGAGGAACGCGTCGGAAGCGACAGAATTGCGATCCGAGCAACCGTTGACGAGAAAATCGCGAGCATTCCCAAATCCTGATCTCGTGTTTTTTGGACTCCAGAACCGTGTTTGTGCATTTCTCAAGACTAATTCCGACGTAAAGTGGCACGAGGAATACGTTGGAAGCGACAGAATTGCGATCCGAGAAACCTTTGACGAGAAAATCGCGAGCATTTCCAAATCCCGATCTCGTGTTTTTTGAACTCCAGAACCGTGTTTGTGCATTTCTCAAGACTAATTCTGACGTAAAATGACACGAGGAATACGTTGGAAGCGACAGAATTGCGTTCCGAGCAACCGTTGACGAGAAAATCGCGAGCATTCCCAAATCCTGATCTCGTGTTTTTTGAACTCCAGAACCGTGTTTGTGCATTTCTCAAGACTAATTCCGACGTAAAATGGCACGAGGAATACGTTGGAAGCGACAGAATTGCGATCCGAGAAACCGTTGACGAGAAAATCGCGAGCATTCCCAAAACCTGAATTCGTGTTTTTTGAACTCCAGAACCGTGTTTGTGCATTTCTCAAGACTAATTCCGACGTAAAATGACACGAGGAATACGTTGGAAGCGACAGAATTGCGATACGAGAAACCGTTGACGAGAAAATCGCGAGCATTCCCAAACCTGATCTCGTGTTTTTTTAAATCCAGAAATACTTTCGTGCATTTCTCGTTACTATTGCCGACGTAAAATGACGCGAGGAACACGTTGGAAGCGACAGAATTGTATTCCGAGCAACCGTTGACGAGAAAATCGCGAGCATTCCCAAATCCTGATCTCGTGTTTTTTGGACTCGAGAAACGTTTTCGTGCATTTCTCATGACTAATTCCGATGTAAAATGGCGCGAGGAACGCGTCGGAAGCGACAGAATTGCGATCCGAGCAACCGTTGACGAGAAAATCGCGAGCATTCCCAAAACCTGATCTCGTGTTTTTTGGACTCCAGAAACGTTTACGTGCACTGCTCGTGACTGTTTCCGATGTGAAATGACGCGAGGAACACGTTGGAAGCGACAGAATTGCATTGCGAGCAACCGTTGACGAGAAAATCGCGAGCATTCCCAAATCCTGATCTCGTGTTTTTTGAACTCCAGAACCGTGTTTGTGCATTTCTCAAGACTAATTCCGACGTAAAATGACACGAGGAATACGTTGGAAGCGACAGAATTGCGATCCGAGAAACCGTTGACGAGAAAATCGCGAGCATTCCCAAAACCTGAATTCGTGTTTTTTGAACTCCAGAACCGTGTTTGTGCATTTCTCAAGACTAATTCCGACGTAAAATGACACGAGGAATACGTTGGAAGCGACAGAATTGCGATACGAGAAACCGTTGACGAGAAAATCGCGAGCATTCCCAAACCTGATCTCGTGTTTTTTTAAATCCAGAAATGCTTTCGTGCATTTCTCGTTACTATTGCCGACGTAAAATGACGCGAGGAACGCGTAGGAAGCGACAGAATTGCGATCCGAGCAACCGTTGACGAGAATATCGCGAGCATTCCCAAAACCTGATCTCGTGTTTTTTGGACTCGAGAAACGTTTTCGTGCATTTCTCATGACTAATTCCGATGTAAAATGGCGCGCGGAACGCGTCGGAAGCGACACAATTGCGATCCGAGCAACCGTTGACGAGAAAATCGCAAGCATTCCCAAAACCTGAACTCGTGTTTTTTGGACTCCAGAAACGTTTACGTGCATTTCTCAAGCCTAATTCCGACATAAAATGACACGAGGAATACGTTGGAAGCGACAGAATTGCGATCCGAGAAACCGTTGACGAGAAAATCGCGAGCATTCCCGAAACCTGAATTCGTGTTTTTTGGAATCCAGAACCGTGTTTGTGCATTTCTCATGACTAATTCCGACGTAAAACGACGCGAGGAACACGTTGGAAGCGACAGAATTGCGATCCGAGAAACCTTTGACGAGAAAATCGCGTGCATTTCCAAATCCCGATCTCGTGTTTTTTGAACTCCAGAACCGTGTTTGTGCATTTCTCAAGACTAATTCCGACGTAAAATGACACGAGGAATACGTTGGAAGCGACAAAATTGCGATCCGAGAAACCGTTGACGAGAAAATCGCGAGCATTCCCAAAACCTGATCTCGTGTTTTTTGGACTCCAGAAACGTTTACGTGCACTGCTCGTGACTGTTTCCGATGTGAAATGACGCGAGGAACCCGTTGGAAGCGACAGAATTGCATTGCGAGCAACCGTTGACGAGAAAATCGCGAGCATTCCCAAATCCTGATCTCGTGTTTTTTGAACTCCAGAACCGTGTTTGTGCATTTGTCAAGACTAATTCCGACGTAAAATGACACGAGGAATACGTTGGAAGCGACAGAATTGCGATCCGAGAAACCGTTGACGAGAAAATCTCGAGCATTCCCAAAACCTGAATTCGTGTTTTTTGGACTCCAGAACCGTGTTTGTGCATTTCTCACGACTAATTCCGACGTAAAATGACACGAGGAATACGTTGGAAGCGACAGAATTGCGATCCGAGCAACCGTTGACGAGAAAATCGCGAGCATTACCAAAACCTGATCTCATGTTTTTGGAAATCCAGAAATGCTTGCGTGCATTTCTCATGACTATTTCCGACGTAAAATGACACGAGGAACGCGTTGGATGCGACAGAATTGCGATACGAGAAACCGTTGACGAGAAAATCGCGAGCATTCCCAAACCTGATCTCGTGTTTTTTTAAATCCAGAAATGCTTTCGTGCATTTCTCGTTACTATTGCCGACGTAAAATGACGCGAGGAACGTGTCGGAAGCGACAGAATTGCGATCCGAGCAACCGTTGACGAGAAAATCGCAAGCATTCCCAAAACCTGAACTCGTGTTTTTTGGACTCCAGAAACGTTTACGTGCATTTCTCAAGACTAATGCCGACGTAAAATGACACGAGGAATACGTTGGAAGCGACAGAATTGCGATCCGAGAAACCGTTGACGAGAAAATCGCGAGCATTCCCAAAACCTGAATTCGTGTTTTTTTAAATCCAGAAATGCTTTCGTGCATTTCTCGTTACTATTGCCGACGTAAAATGACGCGAGGAACACGTTGGAAGCGACAGAATTGCATTCCGAGCAACCGTTGACGAGAAAATCGCGAGCATTCCCAAATCCTGATCTCGTGTTTTTTGGACTCGAGAAACGTTTTCGTGCATTTCTCATGACTAATTCCGATGTAAAATGGCGCGAGGAACGCGTCGGAAGCGACAGAATTGCGATCCGAGCAACCGTTGACGAGAAAATCGCGAGCATTCCCAAAACCTGATCTCGTGTTTTTTGGACTCCAGAAACGTTTACGTGCACTGCTCGTGACTGTTTCCGATGTGAAATGACGCGAGGAACACGTTGGAAGCGACAGAATTGCATTGCGAGCAACCGTTGACGAGAAAATCGCGAGCATTCCCAAATCCTGATCTCGTGTTTTTTGAACTCCAGAACCGTGTTTGTGCATTTCTCAAGACTAATTCCGACGTAAAATGACACGAGGAATACGTTGGAAGCGACAGAATTGCGATCCGAGAAACCGTTGACGAGAAAATCGCGAGCATTCCCAAAACCTGAATTCGTGTTTTTTGAACTCCAGAACCGTGTTTGTGCATTTCTCAAGACTAATTCCGACGTAAAATGACACGAGGAATACGTTGGAAGCGACAGAATTGCGATACGAGAAACCGTTGACGAGAAAATCGCGAGCATTCCCAAACCTGATCTCGTGTTTTTTTAAATCCAGAAATGCTTTCGTGCATTTCTCGTTACTATTGCCGACGTAAAATGACGCGAGGAACGCGTAGGAAGCGACAGAATTGCGATCCGAGCAACCGTTGACGAGAATATCGCGAGCATTCCCAAAACCTGATCTCGTGTTTTTTGGACTCCAGAAACGTTTTCGTGCATTTCTCATGACTAATTCCGATGTAAAATGGCGCGCGGAACGCGTCGGAAGCGACAGAATTGCGATCCGAGCAACCGTTGACGAGAAAATCGCAAGCATTCCCAAAACCTGAACTCGTGTTTTTTGGACTCCAGAAACGTTTACGTGCATTTCTCAAGACTAATTCCGACATAAAATGACACGAGGAATACGTTGGAAGCGACAGAATTGCGATCCGAGAAACCGTTGACGAGAAAATCGCGAGCATTCCCGAAACCTGAATTCGTGTTTTTTGGAATCCAGAACCGTGTTTGTGCATTTCTCATGACTAATTCCGACGTAAAACGACGCGAGGAACACGTTGGAAGCGACAGAATTGCGATCCGAGAAACCTTTGACGAGAAAATCGCGTGCATTTCCAAATCCCGATCTCGTGTTTTTTGAACTCCAGAACCGTGTTTGTGCATTTCTCAAGACTAATTCCGACGTAAAATGACACGAGGAATACGTTGGAAGCGACAAAATTGCGATCCGAGAAACCGTTGACGAGAAAATCGCGAGCATTCCCAAAACCTGATCTCGTGTTTTTTGGACTCCAGAAACGTTTACGTGCACTGCTCGTGACTGTTTCCGATGTGAAATGACGCGAGGAACCCGTTGGAAGCGACAGAATTGCATTGCGAGCCACCGTTGACGAGAAAATCGCGAGCATTCCCAAATCCTGATCTCGTGTTTTTTGAACTCCAGAACCGTGTTTGTGCATTTGTCAAGACTAATTCCGACGTAAAATGACACGAGGAATACGTTGGAAGCGACAGAATTGCGATCCGAGAAACCGTTGACGAGAAAATCGCGAGCATTCCCAAAACCTGAATTCGTGTTTTTTGAACTCCAGAACCGTGTTTGTGCATTTCTCAAGACTAATTCCGACGTAAAATGACACGAGGAATACGTTGGAAGCGACAGAATTGCGATACGAGAAACCGTTGACGAGAAAATCGCGAGCATTCCCAAACCTGATCTCGTGTTTTTTTAAATCCAGAAATGCTTTCGTGCATTTCTCGTTACTATTGCCGTCGTAAAATGACGCGAGGAACGCGTAGGAAGCGACAGAATTGCGATCCGAGCAACCGTTGACGAGAATATCGCGAGCATTCCCAAAACCTGATCTCGTGTTTTTTGGACTCGAGAAACGTTTTCGTGCATTTCTCATGACTAATTCCGATGTAAAATGGCGCGCGGAACGCGTCGGAAGCGACAGAATTGCGATCCGAGCAACCGTTGACGAGAAAATCGCAAGCATTCCCAAAACCTGAACTCGTGTTTTTTGGACTCCAGAAACGTTTACGTGCATTTCTCAAGACTAATTCCGACATAAAATGACACGAGGAATACGTTGGAAGCGACAGAATTGCGATCCGAGAAACCGTTGACGAGAAAATCGCGAGCATTCCCGAAACCTGAATTCGTGTTTTTTGGAATCCAGAACCGTGTTTGTGCATTTCTCATGACTAATTCCGACGTAAAACGACGCGAGGAACACGTTGGAAGCGACAGAATTGCGATCCGAGAAACCTTTGACGAGAAAATCGCGTGCATTTCCAAATCCCGATCTCGTGTTTTTTGAACTCCAGAACCGTGTTTGTGCATTTCTCAAGACTAATTCCGACGTAAAATGACACGAGGAATACGTTGGAAGCGACAAAATTGCGATCCGAGAAACCGTTGACGAGAAAATCGCGAGCATTCCCAAATCCTGATCTCGTGTTTTTTGAACTCCAGAACCGTGTTTGTGCATTTGTCAAGACTAATTCCGACGTAAAATGACACGAGGAATACGTTGGAAGCGACAGAATTGCGATCCGAGAAACCGTTGACGAGAAAATCGCGAGCATTCCCAAAACCTGAATTCGTGTTTTTTGAACTCCAGAACCGTGTTTGTGCATTTCTCAAGACTAATTCCGACGTAAAATGACACGAGGAATACGTTGGAAGCGACAGAATTGCGATACGAGAAACCGTTGACGAGAAAATCGCGAGCATTCCCAAACCTGATCTCGTGTTTTTTTAAATCCAGAAATGCTTTCGTGCATTTCTCGTTACTATTGCCGACGTAAAATGACGCGAGGAACGCGTCGGAAGCGACAGAATTGCGATCCGAGCAACCGTTGATGAGAAAATCGCAAGCATTCCCAAAACCTGAACTCGTGTTTTTTGGACTCCAGAAACGTTTTCGTGCATTTCTCGTGACTAATTCCGACGTAAAATGACACGAGGAATACGTTGGAAGCGACAGAATTGCGTTCCGAGCAACCGTTGACGAGAAAATCGCGAGCATTCCCAAATCCTGATCTCGTGTTTTTTGGACTCCAGAACCGTGTTTGTGCATTTCTCAAGACTAATTCCGACGTAAAGTGGCACGAGGAATACGTTGGAAGCGACAGAATTGCGATCCGAGAAACCTTTGACGAGAAAATCGCGAGCATTTCCAAATCCCGATCTCGTGTTTTTTGAACTCCAGAACCGTGTTTGTGCATTTCTCAAGACTAATTCTGACGTAAAATGACACGAGGAATACGTTGGAAGCGACAGAATTGCGTTCCGAGCAACCGTTGACGAGAAAATCGCGAGCATTCCCAAATCCTGATCTCGTGTTTTTTGAACTCCAGAACCGTGTTTGTGCATTTCTCAAGACTAATTCCGACGTAAAATGGCACGAGGAATACGTTGGAAGCGACTGAATTGCGATCCGAGAAACCGTTGACGAGAAAATCGCGAGCATTCCAAAAACCTGAATTCGTGTTTTTTGGAATCCAGAACCGTGTTTGTGCATTTCTCATGACTAATTCCGACGTAAAACGACGCGAGGAACACGTTGGAAGCGACAGAATTGCGATCCGAGAAACCTTTGACGAGAAAATCGCGAGCATTTCCAAATCCCGATCTCGTGTTTTTTGAACTCCAGAACCGTGTTTGTGCATTTCTCAAGACTAATTCCGACGTAAAATGACATGAGGAATACGTTGGAAGCGACAGAATTGCGATCCGAGAAACCGTTGACGAGAAAATCGCGAGCATTCCCAAAACCTGATCTCGTGTTTTTTGGACTCCAGAAACGTTTACGTGCACTGCTCGTGACTGTTTCCGATGTGAAATGACGCGAGGAACACGTTGGATGCGACAGAATTGCATTGCGAGCAACCGTTGACGAGAAAATCGCGAGCATTCCCAAATCCTGATCTCGTGTTTTTTGAACTCCAGAACCGTGTTTGTGCATTTCTCAAGACTAATTCCGACGTAAAATGACACGAGGAATACGTTGGAAGCGACAGAATTGCGATCCGAGCAACCGTTGACGAGAAAATCGCGAGCATTACCAAAACCTGATCTCATGTTTTTGGAAATCCAGAAATGCTTGCGTGCATTTCTCATGACTATTTCCGACGTAAAATGACACGAGGAACGCGTTGGATGCGACAGAATTGCGATACGAGAAACCGTTGACGAGAAAATCGCGAGCATTCCCAAACCTGATCTCGTGTTTTTTTAAATCCAGAAATGCTTTCGTGCATTTCTCGTTACTATTGCCGACGTAAAATGACGCGAGGAACGTGTCGGAAGCGACAGAATTGCGATCCGAGCAACCGTTGACGAGAAAATCGCAAGCATTCCCAAAACCTGAACTCGTGTTTTTTGGACTCCAGAAACGTTTACGTGCATTTCTCAAGACTAATTCCGACGTAAAATGACGCGAGGAACACGTTGGAAGCGACAGAATTGCATTCCGAGCAACCGTTGACGAGAAAATCGCGAGCATTCCCAAATCCTGATCTCGTGTTTTTTGGACTCGAGAAACGTTTTCGTGCATTTCTCATGACTAATTCCGATGTAAAATGGCGCGAGGAACGCGTCGGAAGCGACAGAATTGCGATCCGAGCAACCGTTGACGAGAAAATCGCGAGCATTCCCAAAACCTGATCTCGTGTTTTTTGGACTCCAGAAACGTTTACGTGCACTGCTCGTGACTGTTTCCGATGTGAAATGACGCGAGGAACACGTTGGAAGCGACAGAATTGCATTGCGAGCAACCGTTGACGAGAAAATCGCGAGCATTCCCAAATCCTGATCTCGTGTTTTTTGAACTCCAGAACCGTGTTTGTGCATTTCTCAAGACTAATTCCGACGTAAAATGACACGAGGAATACGTTGGAAGCGACAGAATTGCGATCCGAGAAACCGTTGACGAGAAAATCGCGAGCATTCCCAAAACCTGAATTCGTGTTTATTGAACTCCAGAACCGTGTTTGTGCATTTCTCAAGACTAATTCCGACGTAAAATGACACGAGGAATACGTTGGAAGCGACAGAATTGCGATACGAGAAACCGTTGACGAGAAAATCGCGAGCATTCCCAAACCTGATCTCGTGTTTTTTTAAATCCAGAAATGCTTTCGTGCATTTCTCGTTACTATTGCCGACGTAAAATGACGCGAGGAACGCGTCGGAAGCGACAGAATTGCGATCCGAGCAACCGTTGATGAGAAAATCGCAAGCATTCCCAAAACCTGAACTCGTGTTTTTTGGACTCCAGAAACGTTTTCGTGCATTTCTCGTGACTAATTCCGACGTAAAATGACACGAGGAATACGTTGGAAGCGACAGAATTGCGTTCCGAGCAACCGTTGACGAGAAAATCGCGAGCATTCCCAAATCCTGATCTCGTGTTTTTTGGACTCCAGAACCGTGTTTGTGCATTTCTCAAGACTAATTCCGACGTAAAGTGGCACGAGGAATACGTTGGAAGCGACAGAATTGCGATCCGAGAAACCTTTGACGAGAAAATCGCGAGCATTTCCAAATCCCGATCTCGTGTTTTTTGAACTCCAGAACCGTGTTTGTGCATTTCTCAAGACTAATTCTGACGTAAAATGACACGAGGAATACGTTGGAAGCGACAGAATTGCGTTCCGAGCAACCGTTGACGAGAAAATCGCGAGCATTCCCAAATCCTGATCTCGTGTTTTTTGAACTCCAGAACCGTGTTTGTGCATTTCTCAAGACTAATTCCGACGTAAAATGGCACGAGGAATACGTTGGAAGCGACTGAATTGCGATCCGAGAAACCGTTGACGAGAAAATCGCGAGCATTCCAAAAACCTGAATTCGTGTTTTTTGGAATCCAGAACCGTGTTTGTGCATTTCTCATGACTAATTCCGACGTAAAACGACGCGAGGAACACGTTGGAAGCGACAGAATTGCGATCCGAGAAACCTTTGACGAGAAAATCGCGAGCATTTCCAAATCCCGATCTCGTGTTTTTTGAACTCCAGAACCGTGTTTGTGCATTTCTCAAGACTAATTCCGACGTAAAATGACATGAGGAATACGTTGGAAGCGACAGAATTGCGATCCGAGAAACCGTTGACGAGAAAATCGCGAGCATTCCCAAAACCTGATCTCGTGTTTTTTGGACTCCAGAAACGTTTACGTGCACTGCTCGTGACTGTTTCCGATGTGAAATGACGCGAGGAACACGTTGGATGCGACAGAATTGCATTGCGAGCAACCGTTGACGAGAAAATCGCGAGCATTCCCAAATCCTGATCTCGTGTTTTTTGAACTCCAGAACCGTGTTTGTGCATTTCTCAAGACTAATTCCGACGTAAAATGACACGAGGAATACGTTGGAAGCGACAGAATTGCGATCCGAGCAACCGTTGACGAGAAAATCGCGAGCATTACCAAAACCTGATCTCATGTTTTTGGAAATCCAGAAATGCTTGCGTGCATTTCTCATGACTATTTCCGACGTAAAATGACACGAGGAACGCGTTGGATGCGACAGAATTGCGATACGAGAAACCGTTGACGAGAAAATCGCGAGCATTCCCAAACCTGATCTCGTGTTTTTTTAAATCCAGAAATGCTTTCGTGCATTTCTCGTTACTATTGCCGACGTAAAATGACGCGAGGAACGTGTCGGAAGCGACAGAATTGCGATCCGAGCAACCGTTGACGAGAAAATCGCAAGCATTCCCAAAACCTGAACTCGTGTTTTTTGGACTCCAGAAACGTTTACGTGCATTTCTCAAGACTAATTCCGACGTAAAATGACGCGAGGAACACGTTGGAAGCGACAGAATTGCATTCCGAGCAACCGTTGACGAGAAAATCGCGAGCATTCCCAAATCCTGATCTCGTGTTTTTTGGACTCGAGAAACGTTTTCGTGCATTTCTCATGACTAATTCCGATGTAAAATGGCGCGAGGAACGCGTCGGAAGCGACAGAATTGCGATCCGAGCAACCGTTGACGAGAAAATCGCGAGCATTCCCAAAACCTGATCTCGTGTTTTTTGGACTCCAGAAACGTTTACGTGCACTGCTCGTGACTGTTTCCGATGTGAAATGACGCGAGGAACACGTTGGAAGCGACAGAATTGCATTGCGAGCAACCGTTGACGAGAAAATCGCGAGCATTCCCAAATCCTGATCTCGTGTTTTTTGAACTCCAGAACCGTGTTTGTGCATTTCTCAAGACTAATTCCGACGTAAAATGACACGAGGAATACGTTGGAAGCGACAGAATTGCGATCCGAGAAACCGTTGACGAGAAAATCGCGAGCATTCCCAAAACCTGAATTCGTGTTTTTTGAACTCCAGAACCGTGTTTGTGCATTTCTCAAGACTAATTCCGACGTAAAATGACACGAGGAATACGTTGGAAGCGACAGAATTGCGATACGAGAAACCGTTGACGAGAAAATCGCGAGCATTCCCAAACCTGATCTCGTGTTTTTTTAAATCCAGAAATGCTTTCGTGCATTTCTCGTTACTATTGCCGACGTAAAATGACGTGCGGAACGCGTCGGAAGCGACAGAATTGCGATCCGAGCAACCGTTGACGAGAAAATCGCAAGCATTCCCAAAACCTGAACTCGTGTTTTTTGGACTCCAGAAACGTTTACGTGCATTTCTCAAGACTAATTCCGACATAAAATGACACGAGGAATACGTTGGAAGCGACAGAATTGCGATCCGAGAAACCGTTGACGAGAAAATCGCGAGCATTCCCGAAACCTGAATTCGTGTTTTTTGGAATCCAGAACCGTGTTTGTGCATTTCTCATGACTAATTCCGACGTAAAACGACGCGAGGAACACGTTGGAAGCGACAGAATTGCGATCCGAGAAACCGTTGACGAGAAAATGGCGAGCAATCCCAAATCCTGATCTCGTGTTTTTTGAACTCCAGAACCGTGTTTGTGCATTTCTCACGACTAATTCCGACGTAAAATGACACGAGGAATACGTTGGAAGCGACAGAATTGCGATCCGAGCAACCGTTGACGAGAAAATGGCGAGCAATCCCAAATCCTGATCTCGTGTTTTTTGAACTCCAGAACCGTGTTTGTGCATTTCTCAAGACTAATTCCGACGTAAAATGACACGAGGAATACGTTGGAAGCGACAAAATTGCGATCCGAGAAACCGTTGACGAGAAAATCGCGAGCATTCCCAAAACCTGATCTCGTGTTTTTTGGACTCCAGAAACGTTTACGTGCACTGCTCGTGACTGTTTCCGATGTGAAATGACGCGAGGAACCCGTTGGAAGCGACAGAATTGCATTGCGAGCAACCGTTGACGAGAAAATCGCGAGCATTCCCAAATCCTGATCTCGTGTTTTTTGAACTCCAGAACCGTGTTTGTGCATTTCTCAAGACTAATTCCGACGTAAAATGACACGAGGAATACGTTGGAAGCGACAGAATTGCGATCCGAGAAACCGTTGACGAGAAAATCGCGAGCATTCCCAAAACCTGAATTCGTGTTTTTTGGACTCCAGAACCGTGTTTGTGCATTTCTCACGACTAATTCCGACGTAAAATGACACGAGGAATACGTTGGAAGCGACAGAATTGCGATCCGAGCAACCGTTGACGAGAAAATCGCGAGCATTACCAAAACCTGATCTCATGTTTTTGGAAATCCAGAAATGCTTGCGTGCATTTCTCATGACTATTTCCGACGTAAAATGACACGAGGAACGCGTTGGATGCGACAGAATTGCGATACGAGAAACCGTTGACGAGAAAATCGCGAGCATTCCCAAACCTGATCTCGTGTTTTTTTAAATCCAGAAATGCTTTCGTGCATTTCTCGTTACTATTGCCGACGTAAAATGACGCGAGGAACGCGTCGGAAGCGACAGAATTGCGATCCGAGCAACCGTTGACGAGAAAATCGCAAGCATTCCCAAAACCTGAACTCGTGTTTTTTGGACTCCAGAAACGTTTACGTGCATTTCTCAAGACTAATTCCGACGTAAAATGACACGAGGAATACGTTGGAAGCGACAGAATTGCGATCCGAGAAACCGTTGACGAGAAAATCGCGAGCATTCCCAAAACCTGAATTCGTGTTTTTTGAACTCCAGAACCGTGTTTGTGCATTTCTCAAGACTAATTCCGACGTAAAATGACACGAGGAATACGTTGGAAGCGACAGAATTGCGATACGAGATACCGTTGACGAGAAAATCGCGAGCATTCCCAAACCTGATCTCGTGTTTTTTTAAATCCAGAAATGCTTTCGTGCATTTCTCGTTACTATTGCCGACGTAAAATGACGCGAGGAACGCGTCGGAAGCGACAGAATTGCGATCCGAGCAACCGTTGACGAGAATATCGCGAGCATTCCCAAAACCTGATCTCGTGTTTTTTGGACTCGAGAAACGTTTTCGTGCATTTCTCATGACTAATTCCGATGTAAAATGGCGCGCGGAACGCGTCGGAAGCGACAGAATTGCGATCCGAGCAACCGTTGACGAGAAAATCGCAAGCATTCCCAAAACCTGAACTCGTGTTTTTTGGACTCCAGAAACGTTTACGTGCATTTCTCAAGACTAATTCCGACATAAAATGACACGAGGAATACGTTGGAAGCGACAGAATTGCGATCCGAGAAACCGTTGACGAGAAAATCGCGAGCATTCCCAAAACCTGAATTCGTGTTTTTTGGAATCCAGAACCGTGTTTGTGCATTTCTCATGACTAATTCCGACGTAAAACGACGCGAGGAACACGTAGGAAGCGACAGAATTGCGATCCGAGAAACCTTTGACGAGAAAATCGCGAGCATTTCCAAATCCCGATCTCGTGTTTTTTGAACTCCAGAACCGTGTTTGTGCATTTCTCAAGACTAATTCCGACGTAAAATGACACGAGGAATACGTTGGAAGCGACAGAATTGCGATCCGAGAAACCGTTGACGAGAAAATCGCGAGCATTCCCAAAACCTGAATTCGTGTTTTTTGAACTCCAGAACCGTGTTTGTGCATTTCTCAAGACTAATTCCGACGTAAAATGACACGAGGAATACGTTGGAAGCGACAGAATTGCGATACGAGAAACCGTTGACGAGAAAATCGCGAGCATTCCCAAACCTGATCTCGTGTTTTTTTAAATCCAGAAATGCTTTCGTGCATTTCTCGTTACTATTGCCGACGTAAAATGACGCGCGGAACGCGTCGGAAGCGACAGAATTGCGATCCGAGCAACCGTTGACGAGAAAATCGCAAGCATTCCCAAAACCTGAACTCGTGTTTTTTGGACTCCAGAAACGTTTACGTGCATTTCTCAAGACTAATTCCGACATAAAATGACACGAGGAATACGTTGGAAGCGACAGAATTGCGATCCGAGAAACCGTTGACGAGAAAATCGCGAGCATTCCCGAAACCTGAATTCGTGTTTTTTGGAATCCAGAACCGTGTTTGTGCATTTCTCATGACTAATTCCGACGTAAAACGACGCGAGGAACACGTTGGAAGCGACAGAATTGCGATCCGAGAAACCTTTGACGAGAAAATCGCGTGCATTTCCAAATCCCGATCTCGTGTTTTTTGAACTCCAGAACCGTGTTTGTGCATTTCTCAAGACTAATTCCGACGTAAAATGACACGAGGAATACGTTGGAAGCGACAAAATTGCGATCCGAGAAACCGTTGACGAGAAAATCGCGAGCATTCCCAAAACCTGATCTCGTGTTTTTTGGACTCCAGAAACGTTTACGTGCACTGCTCGTGACTGTTTCCGATGTGAAATGACGCGAGGAACCCGTTGGAAGCGACAGAATTGCATTGCGAGCAACCGTTGACGAGAAAATCGCGAGCATTCCCAAATCCTGATCTCGTGTTTTTTGAACTCCAGAACCGTGTTTGTGCATTTCTCAAGACTAATTCCGACGTAAAATGACACGAGGAATACGTTGGAAGCGACAGAATTGCGATCCGAGAAACCGTTGACGAGAAAATCGCGAGCATTCCCAAAACCTGAATTCGTGTTTTTTGGACTCCAGAACCGTGTTTGTGCATTTCTCACGACTAATTCCGACGTAAAATGACACGAGGAATACGTTGGAAGCGACAGAATTGCGATCCGAGCAACCGTTGACGAGAAAATCGCGAGCATTACCAAAACCTGATCTCATGTTTTTGGAAATCCAGAAATGCTTGCGTGCATTTCTCATGACTATTTCCGACGTAAAATGACACGAGGAACGCGTTGGATGCGACAGAATTGCGATACGAGAAACCGTTGACGAGAAAATCGCGAGCATTCCCAAACCTGATCTCGTGTTTTTTTAAATCCAGAAATGCTTTCGTGCATTTCTCGTTACTATTGCCGACGTAAAATGACGCGAGGAACGCGTCGGAAGCGACAGAATTGCGATCCGAGCAACCGTTGACGAGAAAATCGCAAGCATTCCCAAAACCTGAACTCGTGTTTTTTGGACTCCAGAAACGTTTACGTGCATTTCTCAAGACTAATTCCGACGTAAAATGACACGAGGAATACGTTGGAAGCGACAGAATTGCGATCCGAGAAACCGTTGACGAGAAAATCGCGAGCATTCCCAAAACCTGAATTCGTGTTTTTTGAACTCCAGAACCGTGTTTGTGCATTTCTCAAGACTAATTCCGACGTAAAATGACACGAGGAATACGTTGGAAGCGACAGAATTGCGATACGAGAAACCGTTGACGAGAAAATCGCGAGCATTCCCAAACCTGATCTCGTGTTTTTTTAAATCCAGAAATGCTTTCGTGCATTTCTCGTTACTATTGCCGACGTAAAATGACGCGAGGAACGCGTCGGAAGCGACAGAATTGCGATCCGAGCAACCGTTGACGAGAATATCGCGAGCATTCCCAAAACCTGATCTCGTGTTTTTTGGACTCGAGAAACGTTTTCGTGCATTTCTCATGACTAATTCCGATGTAAAATGGCGCGCGGAACGCGTCGGAAGCGACAGAATTGCGATCCGAGCAACCGTTGACGAGAAAATCGCAAGCATTCCCAAAACCTGATCTCGTGTTTTTTGGACTCCAGAAACGTTTACGTGCATTTCTCAAGACTAATTCCGACATAAAATGACACGAGGAATACGTTGGAAGCGACAGAATTGCGATCCGAGAAACCGTTGACGAGAAAATCGCGAGCATTCCCAAAACCTGAATTCGTGTTTTTTGGAATCCAGAACCGTGTTTGTGCATTTCTCATGACTAATTCCGACGTAAAACGACGCGAGGAACACGTAGGAAGCGACAGAATTGCGATCCGAGAAACCTTTGACGAGAAAATCGCGAGCATTTCCAAATCCCGATCTCGTGTTTTTTGAACTCCAGAACCGTGTTTGTGCATTTCTCAAGACTAATTCCGACGTAAAATGACACGAGGAATACGTTGGAAGCGACAGAATTGCGATCCGAGAAACCGTTGACGAGAAAATCGCGAGCATTCCCAAAACCTGATCTCGTGTTTTTTGGACTCCAGAAACGTTTACGTGCACTGCTCGTGACTGTTTCCGATGTGAAATGACTCGAGGAACACGTTGGAAGCGACAGAATTGCATTGCGAGCAACCGTTGACGAGAAAATCGCGAGCATTCCCAAATCCTGATCTCGTGTTTTTTGAACTCCAGAACCGTGTTTGTGCATTTCTCAAGACTAATTCCGACGTAAAATGACACGAGGAATACGTTGGAAGCGACAGAATTGCGATCCGAGAAACCGTTGACGAGAAAATCGCGAGCATTCCCAAAACCTGAATTCGTGTTTTTTGGACTCCAGAACCGTGTTTGTGCATTTCTCATGACTAATTCCGACGTAAAACAACGCGAGGAACACGTTGGAAGCGACAGAATTGCGATCCGAGAAACCTTTGACGAGAAAATCGCGAGCATTTCCAAATCCCGATCTCGTGTTTTTTGAACTCCAGAACCGTGTTTGTGCATTTCTCAAGACTAATTCCGACGTAAAATGACACGAGGAATACGTTGAAAGCGACAGAATTGCGTTCCGAGCAACCGTTGACGAGAAAATCGCGAGCATTCCCAAATCCTGATCTCGTGTTTTTTGGACTCCAGAACCGTGTTTGTGCATTTCTCAAGACTAATTCCGACGTAAAATGGCACGAGGAATACGTTGGAAGCGACAGAATTGCGTTCCGAGCAACTGTTGACGAGAAAACCGCGAGCATTCCCAAAACCTGATCTCGTGTTTTTTGAACTCCAGAACCGTGTTTGTGCATTTCTCAAGACTAATTCCGACGTAAAATGGCGCGAGGAATACGTTGGAAGCGACAGAATTGCGATCCGAGAAACCCTTGACGAGAAAATCGCGAGCATTCACAAAACCTGAATTCGTGTTTTTTGGACTCCAGAACCGTGTTTGTGCGTTTCTCATGACTAATTCCGACGTAAAACGGCGCGAGGAACACGTTGGAAGCGACAGAATTGCGATCCGAGAAACCTTTGACGAGAAAATCGCGAGCATTTCCAAATCCCGATCTCGTGTTTTTTGAACTCCAGAACCGTGTTTGTGCATTTCTCACGACTAATTCCGACGTAAAATGACACGAGGAATACGTTGGAAGCGACAGAATTGCGATCCGAGCAACCGTTGACGAGAAAATCGCGAGCATTCCCAAAACCTGAATTCGTGTTTTTTGGACTCCAGAAACGTTTACGTGCACTGCTCGTGACTGTTTCCGATGTGAAATGACGCGAGGAACACGTTGGAAGCGACAGAATTGCGATCCGAGAAACCTTTGACGAGAAAATCGCGAGCATTTCCAAATCCCGATCTCGTGTTTTTTGAACTCCAGAACCGTGTTTGTGCATTTCTCAAGACTAATTCCGACGTAAAATGACACGAGGAATACGTTGGAAGCGACAGAATTGCGTTCCGAGCAACCGTTGACGAGAAAATCGCGAGCATTTCCAAATCCCGATCTCGTGTTTTTTGAACTCCAGAACCGTGTTTGTGCATTTCTCACGACTAATTCCGACGTAAAATGACACGAGGAATACGTTGGAAGCGACAGAATTGCGTTCCGAGCAACTGTTGACGAGAAAACCGCGAGCATTCCCAAATCCTGATCTCGTGTTTTTTGAACTCCAGAACCGTGTTTGTGCATTTCTCACGACTAATTCCGACGTAAAATGACACGAGGAATACGTTGGAAGCGACAGAATTGCGATCCGAGAAACCCTTGACGAGAAAATCGCGAGCATTCCCAAAACCTGAATTCGTGTTTTTTGGACTCCAGAACCGTGTTTGTGCGTTTCTCATGACTAATTCCGACGTAAAACGACGCGAGGAACACGTTGGAAGCGACAGAATTGCGATCCGAGAAACCTTTGACGAGAAAATCGCGAGCATTTCCAAATCCCGATCTCGTGTTTTTTGAACTCCAGAACCGTGTTTGTGCATTTCTCAAGACTAATTCCGACGTAAAATGACACGAGGAATACGTTGGAAGCGACTGAATTGCGATCCGAGAAACCGTTGACGAGAAAATCGCGAGCATTCCGAAAACCTGAATTCGTGTTTTTTGGACTCCAGAACCGTGTTTGTGCATTTCTCAAGACTAATTCCGACGTAAAATGACACGAGGAATACGTTGGAAGCGACAGAATTGCGATCCGAGAAACCGTTGACGAGAAAATCGCGAGCATTCCCAAAACCTGATCTCGTGTTTTTTGGACTCCAGAAACGTTTACGTGCACTGCTCGTGACTGTTTCCGATGTGAAATGACGCGAGGAACACGTTGGAAGCGACAGAATTGCGATCCGAGCAACCGTTGATGAGAAAATCGCAAGCATTCCCAAAACCTGAACTCGTGTTTTTTGGACTCCAGAAACGTTTTCGTGCATTTCTCGTGACTAATTCCGACGTAAAATGACACGAGGAATACGTTGGAAGCGACAGAATTGCGATCCGAGAAACCGTTGACGAGAAAATCGCGAGCATTCCCAAAACCTGAATTCGTGTTTTTTGGAATCCAGAACGGTGTTTGTGCATTTCTCATGACTAATTCCGACGTAAAACGACGCGAGGAACACGTTGGAAGCGACAGAATTGCGTTCCGAGCAATTGTTGACGAGAAAATCGCGAGCATTCCCAAATCGTGATCTCGTGTTTTTTGAACTCCAGAACCGTGTTTGTGCATTTCTCACGACTAATTCCGACGTAAAATGACACGAGGAATACGTTGGAAGCGACAGAATTGCGATCCGAGCAACCGTTGACGAGAAAATCGCGAGCATTCCCAAAACCTGAATTCGTGTTTTTTGGACTCCAAAACCGTGTTTGTGCATTTCTCATGACTAATTCCGACGTAAAACGACGCGAGGAACACGTTGGAAGCGACAGAATTGCGATCCGAGAAACCGTTGACGAGAAAATCGCAAGCATTCCCAAAACCTGAACTCGTGTTTTTTGGACTCCAGAAACGTTTTCGTGCATTTCTCGTGACTGTTTCCGATGTAAAATGACGCGAGGAACACGTTGGAAGCGACAGAATTGCGTTCCGAGCAACCGTTGACGAGAAAATGGCGAGCAATCCCAAATCCTGATCTCGTGTTTTTTGAACTCCAGAACCGTGTTTGTGCATTTCTCAAGACTAATTCCGACGTAAAATGACACGAGGAATACGTTGGAAGCGACTGAATTGCGATCCGAGAAACCGTTGACGAGAAAATCGCGAGCATTCCGAAAACCTGAATTCGTGTTTTTTGGACTCCAGAACCGTGTTTGTGCATTTCTCATGACTAATTCCGACGTAAAACGACGCGAGGAACACGTTGGAAGCGACAGAATTGCGATCCGAGCAACCGTTGACGAGAAAATCGCGAGCATTCCCAAACCTGATCTCGTGTTTTTTTAAATCCAGAAATGCTTTCGTGCATTTCTCGTTACTATTGTCGACGTAAAATGACGCGAGGAACGCGTCGGAAGCGACAGAATTGCGATCCGAGCAACCGTTGACGAGAATATCGCGAGCATTCCCAAAATCTGATCTCGTGTTTTTTGGACTCGAGAAACGTTTTCGTGCATTTCTCATGACTAATTCCGATTTAAATGGCGCGAGGAACGCGTCGGAAGCGACAGAATTGCGATCCGAGCAACCGTTGACGAGAAAATCGCAAGCATTCCCAAAACCTGAACTCGTGTTTTTTGGACTCCAGAAACGTTTACGTGCATTTCTCAAGACTAATTCCGACGTAAAATGACACGAGGAATACGTTGGAAGCGACAGAATTGCGATCCGAGAAACCGTTGACGAGAAAATCGCGAGCATTCCCAAAACCTGATCTCGTGTTTTTTGGACTCCAGAAACGTTTACGTGCACTGCTCGTGACTGTTTCCGATGTGAAATGACGCGAGGAACACGTTGGAAGCGACAGAATTGCGATCCGAGCAACCGTTGATGAGAAAATCGCAAGCATTCCCAAAACCTGAACTCGTGTTTTTTGGACTCCAGAAACGTTTTCGTGCATTTCTCGTGACTAATTCCGACGTAAAATGACACGAGGAACACGTTGGAAGCGACAGAATTGCGATCCGAGAAACCGTTGACGAGAAAATCGCGAGCATTCCCAAAACCTGAATTCGTTTTTTTTGGAATCCAGAACCGTGTTTGTGCATTTCTCATGACTAATTCCGACGTAAAACGACGCGAGGAACACGTTGGAAGCGACAGAATTGCGATCCGAGAAACCTTTGACGAGAAAATCGCGAGCATTTCCAAATCCCGATCTCGTGTTTTTTGAACTCCAGAACCGTGTTTGTGCATTTCTCAAGACTAATTCCGACGTAAAATGACACGAGGAATACGTTGAAAGCGACAGAATTGCGTTCCGAGCAACCGTTGACGAGAAAATCGCGAGCATTCCCAAATCCTGATCTCGTGTTTTTTGGACTCCAGAACAGTGTTTGTGCATTTCTCAAGACTAATTCCGACGTAAAATGGCACGAGGAATACGTTGGAAGCGACAGAATTGCGTTCCGAGCAATTGTTGACGAGAAAATCGCGAGCATTCCCAAATCGTGATCTCGTGTTTTTTGAACTCCAGAACCGTGTTTGTGCATTTCTCACGACTAATTCCGACGTAAAATGACACGAGGAATACGTTGGAAGCGACAGAATTGCGATCCGAGCAACCGTTGACGAGAAAATCGCGAGCATTCCCAAAACCTGAATTCGTGTTTTTTGGACTCCAAAACCGTGTTTGTGCATTTCTCATGACTAATTCCGACGTAAAACGACGCGAGGAACACGTTGGAAGCGACAGAATTGCGATCCGAGAAACCGTTGACGAGAAAATCGCAAGCATTCCCAAAACCTGAACTCGTGTTTTTTGGACTCCAGAAACGTTTTCGTGCATTTCTCGTGACTGTTTCCGATGTAAAATGACGCGAGGAACACGTTGGAAGCGACAGAATTGCGTTCCGAGCAACCGTTGACGAGAAAATGGCGAGCAATCCCAAATCCTGATCTCGTGTTTTTTGAACTCCAGAACCGTGTTTGTGCATTTCTCAAGACTAATTCCGACGTAAAATGACACGAGGAATACGTTGGAAGCGACAGAATTGCGATCCGAGAAACCGTTGACGAGAAAATCGCAAGCATTCCCAAAACCTGAACTCGTGTTTTTTGGACTCCAGAAACGTTTTCGTGCATTTCTCGTGACTGTTTCCGATGTAGAATGACGCGAGGAACACGTTGGAAGCGACAGAATTGCGTTCCGAGCAACCGTTGACGAGAAAATGGCGAGCAATCCCAAATCCTGATCTCGTGTTTTTTGAACTCCAGAACCGTGTTTGTGCATTTCTCAAGACTAATTCCGACGTAAAATGACACGAGGAATACGTTGGAAGCGACTGAATTGCGATCCGAGAAACCGTTGACGAGAAAATCGCGAGCATTCCGAAAACCTGAATTCGTGTTTTTTGGACTCCAGAACCGTGTTTGTGCATTTCTCATGACTAATTCCGACGTAAAACGACGCGAGGAACACGTTGGAAGCGACAGAATTGCGATCCGAGCAACCGTTGACGAGAAAATCGCGAGCATTCCCAAACCTGATCTCGTGTTTTTTTAAATCCAGAAATGCTTTCGTGCAATTCTCGTTACTATTGTCGACGTAAAATGACGCGAGGAACGCGTCGGAAGCGACAGAATTGCGATCCGAGCAACCGTTGACGAGAATATCGCGAGCATTCCCAAAATCTGATCTCGTGTTTTTTGGACTCGAGAAACGTTTTCGTGCATTTCTCATGACTAATTCCGATGTAAAATGGCGCGAGGAACGCGTCGGAAGCGACAGAATTGCGTTCCGAGCAACCGTTGACGAGAAAATGGCGAGCAATCCCAAATCCTGATCTCGTGTTTTTTGAACTCCAGAACCGTGTTTGTGCATTTCTCAAGACTAATTCCGACGTAAAATGACACGAGGAATACGTTGGAAGCGACTGAATTGCGATCCGAGAAACCGTTGACGAGAAAATCGCGAGCATTCCGAAAACCTGAATTCGTGTTTTTTGGACTCCAGAACCGTGTTTGTGCATTTCTCATGACTAATTCCGACGTAAAACGACGCGAGGAACACGTTGGAAGCGACAGAATTGCGATCCGAGCAACCGTTGACGAGAAAATCGCGAGCATTCCCAAACCTGATCTCGTGTTTTTTTAAATCCAGAAATGCTTTCGTGCATTTCTCGTTACTATTGTCGACGTAAAATGACGCGAGGAACGCGTCGGAAGCGACAGAATTGCGATCCGAGCAACCGTTGACGAGAATATCGCGAGCATTCCCAAAATCTGATCTCGTGTTTTTTGGACTCGAGAAACGTTTTCGTGCATTTCTCATGACTAATTCCGATTTAAATGGCGCGAGGAACGCGTCGGAAGCGACAGAATTGCGATCCGAGCAACCGTTGACAAGAAAATCGCAAGCATTCCCAAAACCTGAACTCGTGTTTTTTGGACTCCAGAAACGTTTACGTGCATTTCTCAAGACTAATTCCGACGTAAAATGACACGAGGAATACGTTGGAAGCGACAGAATTGCGATCCGAGAAACCGTTGACGAGAAAATCGCGAGCATTCCCAAAACCTGATCTCGTGTTTTTTGGACTCCAGAAACGTTTACGTGCACTGCTCGTGACTGTTTCCGATGTGAAATGACGCGAGGAACACGTTGGAAGCGACAGAATTGCGATCCGAGCAACCGTTGATGAGAAAATCGCAAGCATTCCCAAAACCTGAACTCGTGTTTTTTGGACTCCAGAAACGTTTTCGTGCATTTCTCGTGACTAATTCCGACGTAAAATGACACGAGGAATACGTTGGAAGCGACAGAATTGCGATCCGAGAAACCGTTGACGAGAAAATCGCGAGCATTCCCAAAACCTGAATTCGTGTTTTTTGGAATCCAGAACCGTGTTTGTGCATTTCTCATGACTAATTCCGACGTAAAACGACGCGAGGAACACGTTGGAAGCGACAGAATTGCGATCCGAGAAACCTTTGACGAGAAAATCGCGAGCATTTCCAAATCCCGATCTCGTGTTTTTTGAACTCCAGAACCGTGTTTGTGCATTTCTCAAGACTAATTCCGACGTAAAATGACACGAGGAATACGTTGGAAGCGACAGAATTGCGATCCGAGAAACCGTTGACGAGAAAATCGCGAGCATTCCCAAAACCTGAATTCGTGTTTTTTGGACTTCAGAACCGTGTTTGTGCATTTCTCATGACTAATTCCGACGTAAAACGACGCGAGGAACACGTTGGAAGCGACAGAATTGCGATCCGAGAAACCTTTGACGAGAAAATCGCGAGCATTTCCAAATCCCGATCTCGTGTTTTTTGAACTCCAGAACCGTGTTTGTGCATTTCTCAAGACTAATTCCGACGTAAAATGACACGAGGAATACGTTGAAAGCGACAGAATTGCGTTCCGAGCAACCGTTGACGAGAAAATCGCGAGCATTCCCAAATCCTGATCTCGTGTTTTTTGGACCCCAGAACCGTGTTTGTGCATTTCTCAAGACTAATTCCGACGTAAAATGGCACGAGGAATACGTTGGAAGCGACAGAATTGCGATCCGAGAAACCCTTGACGAGAAAATCGCGAGCATTCCCAAAACCTGAATTCGTGTTTTTTGGACTCCAGAAACGTTTACGTGCACTGCTCGTGACTGTTTCCGATGTGAAATGACGCGAGGAACACGTTGGAAGCGACAGAATTGCGATCCGAGAAACCTTTGACGAGAAAATCGCGAGCATTTCCAAATCCCGATCTCGTGTTTTTTGAACTCCAGAACCGTGTTTGTGCATTTCTCAAGACTAATTCCGACGTAAAATGACACGAGGAATACGTTGGAAGCGACAGAATTGCGTTCCGAGCAACCGTTGACGAGAAAATCGCGAGCATTTCCAAATCCCGATCTCGTGTTTTTTGAACTCCAGAACCGTGTTTGTGCATTTCTCACGACTAATTCCGACGTAAAATGACACGAGGAATACGTTGGAAGCGACAGAATTGCGATCCGAGCAACCGTTGACGAGAAAATGGCGAGCAATCCCAAATCCTGATCTCGTGTTTTTTGAACTCCAGAACCGTGTTTGTGCATTTCTCACGACTAATTCCGACGTAAAATGACACGAGGAATACGTTGGAAGCGACAGAATTGCGATCCGAGCAACCGTTGACGAGAAAATCGCGAGCATTCCTAAAACCTGAATTCGTGTTTTTTGGACTCCAGAACCGTGTTTGTGCATTTCTCATGACTAATTCCGACGTAAAACGACGCGAGGAACACGTTGGAAGCGACAGAATTGCGATCCGAGAAACCGTTGACGAGAAAATCGCAAGCATTCCCAAAACCTGAACTCGTGTTTTTTGGACTCCAGAAACGTTTTCGTGCATTTCTCGTGACTGTTTCCGATGTAAAATGACGCGAGGAACACGTTGGAAGCGACAGAATTGCGTTCCGAGCAACCGTTGACGAGAAAATCGCGAGCATTTCCAAATCCCGATCTCGTGTTTTTTGAACTCCAGAACCGTGTTTGTGCATTTCTCAAGACTAATTCCGACGTAAAATGACACGAGGAATACGTTGAAAGCGACAGAATTGCGTTCCGAGCAACCGTTGACGAGAAAATCGCGAGCATTCCCAAATCCTGATCTCGTGTTTTTTGGACTCCAGAACAGTGTTTGTGCATTTCTCAAGACTAATTCCGACGTAAAATGGCACGAGGAATACGTTGGAAGCGACAGAATTGCGTTCCGAGCAATTGTTGACGAGAAAATCGCGAGCATTCCCAAATCGTGATCTCGTGTTTTTTGAACTCCAGAACCGTGTTTGTGCATTTCTCACGACTAATTCCGACGTAAAATGACACGAGGAATACGTTGGAAGCGACAGAATTGCGATCCGAGCAACCGTTGACGAGAAAATCGCGAGCATTCCCAAAACCTGAATTCGTGTTTTTTGGACTCCAAAACCGTGTTTGTGCATTTCTCATGACTAATTCCGACGTAAAACGACGCGAGGAACACGTTGGAAGCGACAGAATTGCGATCCGAGAAACCGTTGACGAGAAAATCGCAAGCATTCCCAAAACCTGAACTCGTGTTTTTTGGACTCCAGAAACGTTTTCGTGCATTTCTCGTGACTGTTTCCGATGTAAAATGACGCGAGGAACACGTTGGAAGCGACAGAATTGCGTTCCGAGCAACCGTTGACGAGAAAATGGCGAGCAATCCCAAATCCTGATCTCGTGTTTTTTGAACTCCAGAACCGTGTTTGTGCATTTCTCAAGACTAATTCCGACGTAAAATGACACGAGGAATACGTTGGAAGCGACTGAATTGCGATCCGAGAAACCGTTGACGAGAAAATCGCGAGCATTCCGAAAACCTGAATTCGTGTTTTTTGGACTCCAGAACCGTGTTTGTGCATTTCTCATGACTAATTCCGACGTAAAACGACGCGAGGAACACGTTGGAAGCGACAGAATTGCGATCCGAGCAACCGTTGACGAGAAAATCGCGAGCATTCCCAAACCTGATCTCGTGTTTTTTTAAATCCAGAAATGCTTTCGTGCATTTCTCGTTACTATTGTCGACGTAAAATGACGCGAGGAACGCGTCGGAAGCGACAGAATTGCGATCCGAGCAACCGTTGACGAGAATATCGCGAGCATTCCCAAAATCTGATCTCGTGTTTTTTGGACTCGAGAAACGTTTTCGTGCATTTCTCATGACTAATTCCGATGTAAAATGGCGCGAGGAACGCGTCGGAAGCGACAGAATTGCGTTCCGAGCAACCGTTGACGAGAAAATGGCGAGCAATCCCAAATCCTGATCTCGTGTTTTTTGAACTCCAGAACCGTGTTTGTGCATTTCTCAAGACTAATTCCGACGTAAAATGACACGAGGAATACGTTGGAAGCGACTGAATTGCGATCCGAGAAACCGTTGACGAGAAAATCGCGAGCATTCCGAAAACCTGAATTCGTGTTTTTTGGACTCCAGAACCGTGTTTGTGCATTTCTCATGACTAATTCCGACGTAAAACGACGCGAGGAACACGTTGGAAGCGACAGAATTGCGATCCGAGCAACCGTTGACGAGAAAATCGCGAGCATTCCCAAACCTGATCTCGTGTTTTTTTAAATCCAGAAATGCTTTCGTGCATTTCTCGTTACTATTGTCGACGTAAAATGACGCGAGGAACGCGTCGGAAGCGACAGAATTGCGATCCGAGCAACCGTTGACGAGAATATCGCGAGCATTCCCAAAATCTGATCTCGTGTTTTTTGGACTCGAGAAACGTTTTCGTGCATTTCTCATGACTAATTCCGATTTAAATGGCGCGAGGAACGCGTCGGAAGCGACAGAATTGCGATCCGAGCAACCGTTGACGAGAAAATCGCAAGCATTCCCAAAACCTGAACTCGTGTTTTTTGGACTCCAGAAACGTTTACGTGCATTTCTCAAGACTAATTCCGACGTAAAATGACACGAGGAATACGTTGGAAGCGACAGAATTGCGATCCGAGAAACCGTTGACGAGAAAATCGCGAGCATTCCCAAAACCTGATCTCGTGTTTTTTGGACTCCAGAAACGTTTACGTGCACTGCTCGTGACTGTTTCCGATGTGAAATGACGCGAGGAACACGTTGGAAGCGACAGAATTGCGATCCGAGCAACCGTTGATGAGAAAATCGCAAGCATTCCCAAAACCTGAACTCGTGTTTTTTGGACTCCAGAAACGTTTTCGTGCATTTCTCGTGACTAATTCCGACGTAAAATGACACGAGGAATACGTTGGAAGCGACAGAATTGCGATCCGAGAAACCGTTGACGAGAAAATCGCGAGCATTCCCAAAACCTGAATTCGTGTTTTTTGGAATCCAGAACCGTGTTTGTGCATTTCTCATGACTAATTCCGACGTAAAACGACGCGAGGAACACGTTGGAAGCGACAGAATTGCGATCCGAGAAACCTTTGACGAGAAAATCGCGAGCATTTCCAAATCCCGATCTCGTGTTTTTTGAACTCCAGAACCGTGTTTGTGCATTTCTCAAGACTAATTCCGACGTAAAATGACACGAGGAATACGTTGGAAGCGACAGAATTGCGATCCGAGAAACCGTTGACGAGAAAATCGCGAGCATTCCCAAAACCTGAATTCGTGTTTTTTGGACTTCAGAACCGTGTTTGTGCATTTCTCATGACTGATTCCGACGTAAAACGACGCGAGGAACACGTTGGAAGCGACAGAATTGCGATCCGAGAAACCTTTGACGAGAAAATCGCGAGCATTTCCAAATCCCGATCTCGTGTTTTTTGAACTCCAGAACCGTGTTTGTGCATTTCTCAAGACTAATTCCGACGTAAAATGACACGAGGAATACGTTGAAAGCGACAGAATTGCGTTCCGAGCAACCGTTGACGAGAAAATCGCAAGCATTCCCAAATCCTGATCTCGTGTTTTTTGGACCCCAGAACCGTGTTTGTGCATTTCTCAAGACTAATTCCGACGTAAAATGGCACGAGGAATACGTTGGAAGCGACAGAATTGCGATCCGAGAAACCCTTGACGAGAAAATCGCGAGCATTCCCAAAACCTGAATTCGTGTTTTTTGGACTCCAGAAACGTTTACGTGCACTGCTCGTGACTGTTTCCGATGTGAAATGACGCGAGGAACACGTTGGAAGCGACAGAATTGCGATCCGAGAAACCTTTGACGAGAAAATCGCGAGCATTTCCAAATCCCGATCTCGTGTTTTTTGAACTCCAGAACCGTGTTTGTGCATTTCTCAAGACTAATTCCGACGTAAAATGACACGAGGAATACGTTGGAAGCGACAGAATTGCGTTCCGAGCAACCGTTGACGAGAAAATCGCGAGCATTTCCAAATCCCGATCTCGTGTTTTTTGAACTCCAGAACCGTGTTTGTGCATTTCTCACGACTAATTCCGACGTAAAATGACACGAGGAATACGTTGGAAGCGACAGAATTGCGATCCGAGCAACCGTTGACGAGAAAATGGCGAGCAATCCCAAATCCTGATCTCGTGTTTTTTGAACTCCAGAACCGTGTTTGTGCATTTCTCACGACTAATTCCGACGTAAAATGACACGAGGAATACGTTGGAAGCGACAGAATTGCGATCCGAGCAACCGTTGACGAGAAAATCGCGAGCATTCCCAAAACCTGAATTCGTGTTTTTTGGACTCCAGAACCGTGTTTGTGCATTTCTCATGACTAATTCCGACGTAAAACGACGCGAGGAACACGTTGGAAGCGACAGAATTGCGATCCGAGAAACCGTTGACGAGAAAATCGCAAGCATTCCCAAAACCTGAACTCGTGTTTTTTGGACTCCAGAAACGTTTTCGTGCATTTCTCGTGACTGTTTCCGATGTAAAATGACGCGAGGAACACGTTGGAAGCGACAGAATTGCGTTCCGAGCAACCGTTGACGAGAAAATGGCGAGCAATCCCAAATCCTGATCTCGTGTTTTTTGAACTCCAGAACCGTGTTTGTGCATTTCTCAAGACTAATTCCGACGTAAAATGACACGAGGAATACGTTGGAAGCGACTGAATTGCGATCCGAGAAACCGTTGACGAGAAAATCGCGAGCATTCCGAAAACCTGAATTCGTGTTTTTTGGACTCCAGAACCGTGTTTGTGCATTTCTCATGACTAATTCCGACGTAAAACGAGGCGAGGAACACGTTGGAAGCGACAGAATTGCGATCCGAGCAACCGTTGACGAGAAAATCGCGAGCAGTCCCAAACCTGATCTCGTGTTTTTTTAAATCCAGAAATGCTTTCGTGCATTTCTCGTTACTATTGTCGACGTAAAATGACGCGAGGAACGCGTCGGAAGCGACAGAATTGCGATCCGAGCAACCGTTGACGAGAATATCGCGAGCATTCCCAAAATCTGATCTCGTGTTTTTTGGACTCGAGAAACGTTTTCGTGCATTTCTCATGACTAATTCCGATGTAAAATGGCGCGAGGAACGCGTCGGAAGCGACAGAATTGCGTTCCGAGCAACCGTTGACGAGAAAATGGCGAGCAATCCCAAATCCTGATATCGTGTTTTTTGAACTCCAGAACCGTGTTTGTGCATTTCTCAAGACTAATTCCGACGTAAAATGACACGAGGAACACGTTGGAAGCGACAGAATTGCGATCCGAGAAACCTTTGACGAGAAAATCGCGAGCAATCCCAAATCCTGATCTCGTGTTTTTTGAACTCCAGAACCGTGTTTGTGCATTTCTCACGACTAATTCCGACGTAAAATGACACGAGGAATACGTTGGAAGCGACAGAATTGCGATCCGAGCAACCGTTGACGAGAAAATCGCGAGCATTCCCAAACCTGATCTCGTGTTTTTTTAAATCCAGAAATGCTTTCGTGCATTTCTCGTTACTATTGTCGAAGTAAAATGACGCGAGGAACGCGTCGGAAGCGACAGAATTGCGATCCGAGCAACCGTTGACGAGAATATCGCGAGCATTCCCAAAACCTGAATTCGTGTTTTTTGGACTCCAGAAACGTTTACGTGCACTGCTCGTGACTGTTTCCGATGTGAAATGACGCGAGGAACACGTTGGAAGCGACAGAATTGCGATCCGAGAAACCTTTGACGAGAAAATCGCGAGCATTTCCAAATCCCGATCTCGTGTTTTTTGAACTCCAGAACCGTGTTTGTGCATTTCTCAAGACTAATTCCGACGTAAAATGACACGAGGAATACGTTGGAAGCGACAGAATTGCGTTCCGAGCAACCGTTGACGAGAAAATCGCGAGCATTTCCAAATCCCGATCTCGTGTTTTTTGAACTCCAGAACCGTGTTTGTGCATTTCTCACGACTAATTCCGACGTAAAATGACACGAGGAATACGTTGGAAGCGACAGAATTGCGATCCGAGCAACCGTTGACGAGAAAATGGCGAGCAATCCCAAATCCTGATCTCGTGTTTTTTGAACTCCAGAACCGTGTTTGTGCATTTCTCACGACTAATTCCGACGTAAAATGACACGAGGAATACGTTGGAAGCGACAGAATTGCGATCCGAGCAACCGTTGACGAGAAAATCGCGAGCATTCCCAAAACCTGAATTCGTGTTTTTTGGACTCCAGAACCGTGTTTGTGCATTTCTCATGACTAATTCCGACGTAAAACGACGCGAGGAACACGTTGGAAGCGACAGAATTGCGATCCGAGAAACCGTTGACGAGAAAATCGCAAGCATTCCCAAAACCTGAACTCGTGTTTTTGGACTCCAGAAACGTTTTCGTGCATTTCTCGTGACTGTTTCCGATGTAAAATGACGCGAGGAACACGTTGGAAGCGACAGAATTGCGTTCCGAGCAACCGTTGACGAGAAAATGGCGAGCAATCCCAAATCCTGATCTCGTGTTTTTTGAACTCCAGAACCGTGTTTGTGCATTTCTCAAGACTAATTCCGACGTAAAATGACACGAGGAATACGTTGGAAGCGACTGAATTGCGATCCGAGAAACCGTTGACGAGAAAATCGCGAGCATTCCGAAAACCTGAATTCGTGTTTTTTGGACTCCAGAACCGTGTTTGTGCATTTCTCATGACTAATTCCGACGTAAAACGACGCGAGGAACACGTTGGAAGCGACAGAATTGCGATCCGAGCAACCGTTGACGAGAAAATCGCGAGCATTCCCAAACCTGATCTCGTGTTTTTTTAAATCCAGAAATGCTTTCGTGCATTTCTCGTTACTATTGTCGACGTAAAATGACGCGAGGAACGCGTCGGAAGCGACAGAATTGCGATCCGAGCAACCGTTGACGAGAATATCGCGAGCATTCCCAAAATCTGATCTCGTGTTTTTTGGACTCGAGAAACGTTTTCGTGCATTTCTCATGACTAATTCCGATGTAAAATGGCGCGAGGAACGCGTCGGAAGCGACAGAATTGCGTTCCGAGCAACCGTTGACGAGAAAATGGCGAGCAATCCCAAATCCTGATCTCGTGTTTTTTGAACTCCAGAACCGTGTTTGTGCATTTCTCAAGACTAATTCCGACGTAAAATGACACGAGGAATACGTTGGAAGCGACTGAATTGCGATCCGAGAAACCGTTGACGAGAAAATCGCGAGCATTCCGAAAACCTGAATTCGTGTTTTTTGGACTCCAGAACCGTGTTTGTGCATTTCCCATGACTAATTCCGACGTAAAACGACGCGAGGAACACGTTGGAAGCGACAGAATTGCGATCCGAGCAACCGTTGACGAGAAAATCGCGAGCATTCCCAAACCTGATCTCGTGTTTTTTTAAATCCAGAAATGCTTTCGTGCATTTCTCGTTACTATTGTCGACGTAAAATGACGCGAGGAACGCGTCGGAAGCGACAGAATTGCGATCCGAGCAACCGTTGACGAGAATATCGCGAGCATTCCCAAAATCTGATCTCGTGTTTTTTGGACTCGAGAAACGTTTTCGTGCATTTCTCATGACTAATTCCGATGTAAAATGGCGCGAGGAACGCGTCGGAAGCGACAGAATTGCGTTCCGAGCAACCGTTGACGAGAAAATGGCGAGCAATCCCAAATCCTGATCTCGTGTTTTTTGAACTCCAGAACCGTGTTTGTGCATTTCTCACGACTAATTCCGACGTAAAATGACACGAGGAATACGTTGGAAGCGACAGAATTGCGATCCGAGCAACCGTTGACGAGAAAATCGCGAGCATTCCCAAAACCTGAATTCGTGTTTTTTGGACTCCAGAACCGTGTTTGTGCATTTCTCATGACTAATTCCGACGTAAAACGACGCGAGGAACACGTTGGAAGCGACAGAATTGCGATCCGAGAAACCGTTGACGAGAAAATCGCAAGCATTCCCAAAACCTGAACTCGTGTTTTTTGGACTCCAGAAACGTTTTCGTGCATTTCTCGTGACTGTTTCCGATGTAAAATGACGCGAGGAACACGTTGGAAGCGACAGAATTGCGTTCCGAGCAACCGTTGACGAGAAAATGGCGAGCAATCCCAAATCCTGATCTCGTGTTTTTTGAACTCCAGAACCGTGTTTGTGCATTTCTCAAGACTAATTCCGACGTAAAATGACACGAGGAATACGTTGGAAGCGACTGAATTGCGATCCGAGAAACCGTTGACGAGAAAATCGCGAGCATTCCGAAAACCTGAATTCGTGTTTTTTGGACTCCAGAACCGTGTTTGTGCATTTCTCATGACTAATTCCGACGTAAAACGACGCGAGGAACACGTTGGAAGCGACAGAATTGCGATCCGAGCAACCGTTGACGAGAAAATCGCGAGCATTCCCAAACCTGATCTCGTGTTTTTTTAAATCCAGAAATGCTTTCGTGCATTTCTCGTTACTATTGTCGACGTAAAATGACGCGAGGAACGCGTCGGAAGCGACAGAATTGCGATCCGAGCAACCGTTGACGAGAATATCGCGAGCATTCCCAAAATCTGATCTCGTGTTTTTTGGACTCGAGAAACGTTTTCGTGCATTTCTCATGACTAATTCCGACGTAAAATGACACGAGGAACACGTTGGAAGCGACAGAATTGCGATCCGAGAAACCTTTGACGAGAAAATCGCGAGCAATCCCAAATCCTGATCTCGTGTTTTTTGAACTCCAGAACCGTGTTTGTGCATTTCTCACGACTAATTCCGACGTAAAATGACACGAGGAATACGTTGGAAGCGACAGAATTGCGATCCGAGCAACCGTTGACGAGAAAATCGCGAGCATTCCCAAAACCTGAATTCGTGTTTTTTGGACTCCAGAACCGTGTTTGTGCATTTCTCATGACTAATTCCGACGTAAAACGACGCGAGGAACACGTTGGAAGCGACAGAATTGCGATCCGAGCAACCGTTGACGAGAAAATCGCGAGCATTCCCAAAACCTGAATTCGTGTTTTTTGGACTCCAGAAACGTTTACGTGCACTGCTCGTGACTGTTTCCGATGTGAAATGACGCGAGGAACACGTTGGAAGCGACAGAATTGCGATCCGAGAAACCTTTGACGAGAAAATCGCGAGCATTTCCAAATCCCGATCTCGTGTTTTTTGAACTCCAGAACCGTGTTTGTGCATTTCTCAAGACTAATTCCGACGTAAAATGACACGAGGAATACGTTGGAAGCGACAGAATTGCGTTCCGAGCAACCGTTGACGAGAAAATCGCGAGCATTTCCAAATCCCGATCTCGTGTTTTTTGAACTCCAGAACCGTGTTTGTGCATTTCTCACGACTAATTCCGACGTAAAATGACACGAGGAATACGTTGGAAGCGACAGAATTGCGATCCGAGCAACCGTTGACGAGAAAATGGCGAGCAATCCCAAATCCTGATCTCGTGTTTTTTGAACTCCAGAACCGTGTTTGTGCATTTCTCACGACTAATTCCGACGTAAAATGACACGAGGAATACGTTGGAAGCGACAGAATTGCGATCCGAGCAACCGTTGACGAGAAAATCGCGAGCATTCCCAAAACCTGAATTCGTGTTTTTTGGACTCCAGAACCGTGTTTGTGCATTTCTCATGACTAATTCCGACGTAAAACGACGCGAGGAACACGTTGGAAGCGACAGAATTGCGATCCGAGAAACCGTTGACGAGAAAATCGCAAGCATTCCCAAAACCTGAACTCGTGTTTTTGGACTCCAGAAACGTTTTCGTGCATTTCTCGTGACTGTTTCCGATGTAAAATGACGCGAGGAACACGTTGGAAGCGACAGAATTGCGTTCCGAGCAACCGTTGACGAGAAAATGGCGAGCAATCCCAAATCCTGATCTCGTGTTTTTTGAACTCCAGAACCGTGTTTGTGCATTTCTCAAGACTAATTCCGACGTAAAATGACACGAGGAATACGTTGGAAGCGACTGAATTGCGATCCGAGAAACCGTTGACGAGAAAATCGCGAGCATTCCGAAAACCTGAATTCGTGTTTTTTGGACTCCAGAACCGTGTTTGTGCATTTCTCATGACTAATTCCGACGTAAAACGACGCGAGGAACACGTTGGAAGCGACAGAATTGCGATCCGAGCAACCGTTGACGAGAAAATCGCGAGCATTCCCAAACCTGATCTCGTGTTTTTTTAAATCCAGAAATGCTTTCGTGCATTTCTCGTTACTATTGTCGACGTAAAATGACGCGAGGAACGCGTCGGAAGCGACAGAATTGCGATCCGAGCAACCGTTGACGAGAATATCGCGAGCATTCCCAAAATCTGATCTCGTGTTTTTTGGACTCGAGAAACGTTTTCGTGCATTTCTCATGACTAATTCCGATGTAAAATGGCGCGAGGAACGCGTCGGAAGCGACAGAATTGCGTTCCGAGCAACCGTTGACGAGAAAATGGCGAGCAATCCCAAATCCTGATCTCGTGTTTTTTGAACTCCAGAACCGTGTTTGTGCATTTCTCAAGACTAATTCCGACGTAAAATGACACGAGGAATACGTTGGAAGCGACTGAATTGCGATCCGAGAAACCTTTGACGAGAAAATCGCGAGCATTTCCAAATCCCGATCTCGTGTTTTTTGAACTCCAGAACCGTGTTTGTGCATTTCTCAAGACTAATTCCGACGTAAAATGACACGAGGAATACGTTGGAAGCGACAGAATTGCGTTCCGAGCAACCGTTGACGAGAAAATCGCGAGCATTTCCAAATCCCGATCTCGTGTTTTTTGAACTCCAGAACCGTGTTTGTGCATTTCTCACGACTAATTCCGACGTAAAATGACACGAGGAATACGTTGGAAGCGACAGAATTGCGATCCGAGCAACCGTTGACGAGAAAATGGCGAGCAATCCCAAATCCTGATCTCGTGTTTTTTGAACTCCAGAACCGTGTTTGTGCATTTCTCACGACTAATTCCGACGTAAAATGACACGAGGAATACGTTGGAAGCGACAGAATTGCGATCCGAGCAACCGTTGACGAGAAAATCGCGAGCATTCCCAAAACCTGAATTCGTGTTTTTTGGACTCCAGAACCGTGTTTGTGCATTTCTCATGACTAATTCCGACGTAAAACGACGCGAGGAACACGTTGGAAGCGACAGAATTGCGATCCGAGAAACCGTTGACGAGAAAATCGCAAGCATTCCCAAAACCTGAACTCGTGTTTTTGGACTCCAGAAACGTTTTCGTGCATTTCTCGTGACTGTTTCCGATGTAAAATGACGCGAGGAACACGTTGGAAGCGACAGAATTGCGTTCCGAGCAACCGTTGACGAGAAAATGGCGAGCAATCCCAAATCCTGATCTCGTGTTTTTTGAACTCCAGAACCGTGTTTGTGCATTTCTCAAGACTAATTCCGACGTAAAATGACACGAGGAATACGTTGGAAGCGACTGAATTGCGATCCGAGAAACCGTTGACGAGAAAATCGCGAGCATTCCGAAAACCTGAATTCGTGTTTTTTGGACTCCAGAACCGTGTTTGTGCATTTCTCATGACTAATTCCGACGTAAAACGACGCGAGGAACACGTTGGAAGCGACAGAATTGCGATCCGAGCAACCGTTGACGAGAAAATCGCGAGCATTCCCAAACCTGATCTCGTGTTTTTTTAAATCCAGAAATGCTTTCGTGCATTTCTCGTTACTATTGTCGACGTAAAATGACGCGAGGAACGCGTCGGAAGCGACAGAATTGCGATCCGAGCAACCGTTGACGAGAATATCGCGAGCATTCCCAAAATCTGATCTCGTGTTTTTTGGACTCGAGAAACGTTTTCGTGCATTTCTCATGACTAATTCCGACGTAAAATGACACGAGGAACACGTTGGAAGCGACAGAATTGCGATCCGAGCAACCGTTGACGAGAAAATCGCGAGCATTCCCAAAACCTGAATTCGTGTTTTTTGGACTCCAGAAACGTTTACGTGCACTGCTCGTGACTGTTTCCGATGTGAAATGACGCGAGGAACACGTTGGAAGCGACAGAATTGCGATCCGAGAAACCTTTGACGAGAAAATCGCGAGCATTTCCAAATCCCGATCTCGTGTTTTTTGAACTCCAGAACCGTGTTTGTGCATTTCTCAAGACTAATTCCGACGTAAAATGACACGAGGAATACGTTGGAAGCGACAGAATTGCGTTCCGAGCAACCGTTGACGAGAAAATCGCGAGCATTTCCAAATCCCGATCTCGTGTTTTTTGAACTCCAGAACCGTGTTTGTGCATTTCTCACGACTAATTCCGACGTAAAATGACACGAGGAATACGTTGGAAGCGACAGAATTGCGATCCGAGCAACCGTTGACGAGAAAATGGCGAGCAATCCCAAATCCTGATCTCGTGTTTTTTGAACTCCAGAACCGTGTTTGTGCATTTCTCACGACTAATTCCGACGTAAAATGACACGAGGAATACGTTGGAAGCGACAGAATTGCGATCCGAGCAACCGTTGACGAGAAAATCGCGAGCATTCCCAAAACCTGAATTCGTGTTTTTTGGACTCCAGAACCGTGTTTGTGCATTTCTCATGACTAATTCCGACGTAAAACGACGCGAGGAACACGTTGGAAGCGACAGAATTGCGATCCGAGAAACCGTTGACGAGAAAATCGCAAGCATTCCCAAAACCTGAACTCGTGTTTTTGGACTCCAGAAACGTTTTCGTGCATTTCTCGTGACTGTTTCCGATGTAAAATGACGCGAGGAACACGTTGGAAGCGACAGAATTGCGTTCCGAGCAACCGTTGACGAGAAAATGGCGAGCAATCCCAAATCCTGATCTCGTGTTTTTTGAACTCCAGAACCGTGTTTGTGCATTTCTCAAGACTAATTCCGACGTAAAATGACACGAGGAATACGTTGGAAGCGACTGAATTGCGATCCGAGAAACCGTTGACGAGAAAATCGCGAGCATTCCGAAAACCTGAATTCGTGTTTTTTGGACTCCAGAACCGTGTTTGTGCATTTCTCATGACTAATTCCGACGTAAAACGACGCGAGGAACACGTTGGAAGCGACAGAATTGCGATCCGAGCAACCGTTGACGAGAAAATCGCGAGCATTCCCAAACCTGATCTCGTGTTTTTTTAAATCCAGAAATGCTTTCGTGCATTTCTCGTTACTATTGTCGACGTAAAATGACGCGAGGAACGCGTCGGAAGCGACAGAATTGCGATCCGAGCAACCGTTGACGAGAATATCGCGAGCATTCCCAAAATCTGATCTCGTGTTTTTTGGACTCGAGAAACGTTTTCGTGCATTTCTCATGACTAATTCCGATGTAAAATGGCGCGAGGAACGCGTCGGAAGCGACAGAATTGCGTTCCGAGCAACCGTTGACGAGAAAATGGCGAGCAATCCCAAATCCTGATCTCGTGTTTTTTGAACTCCAGAACCGTGTTTGTGCATTTCTCACGACTAATTCCGACGTAAAATGACGCGAGGAACACGTTGGAAGCGACAGAATTGCGATCCGAGCAACCGTTGACGAGAAAATCGCGAGCATTCCCAAAACCTGAATTCGTGTTTTTTGGACTCCAGAAACGTTTACGTGCACTGCTCGTGACTGTTTCCGATGTGAAATGACGCGAGGAACACGTTGGAAGCGACAGAATTGCGATCCGAGAAACCTTTGACGAGAAAATCGCGAGCATTTCCAAATCCCGATCTCGTGTTTTTTGAACTCCAGAACCGTGTTTGTGCATTTCTCAAGACTAATTCCGACGTAAAATGACACGAGGAATACGTTGGAAGCGACAGAATTGCGTTCCGAGCAACCGTTGACGAGAAAATCGCGAGCATTTCCAAATCCCGATCTCGTGTTTTTTGAACTCCAGAACCGTGTTTGTGCATTTCTCACGACTAATTCCGACGTAAAATGACACGAGGAATACGTTGGAAGCGACAGAATTGCGATCCGAGCAACCGTTGACGAGAAAATGGCGAGCAATCCCAAATCCTGATCTCGTGTTTTTTGAACTCCAGAACCGTGTTTGTGCATTTCTCACGACTAATTCCGACGTAAAATGACACGAGGAATACGTTGGAAGCGACAGAATTGCGATCCGAGCAACCGTTGACGAGAAAATGGCGAGCAATCCCAAATCCTGATCTCGTGTTTTTTGAACTCCAGAACCGTGTTTGTGCATTTCTCACGACTAATTCCGACGTAAAATGACACGAGGAATACGTTGGAAGCGACAGAATTGCGATCCGAGCAACCGTTGACGAGAAAATCGCGAGCATTCCCAAAACCTGAATTCGTGTTTTTTGGACTCCAGAACCGTGTTTGTGCATTTCTCATGACTAATTCCGACGTAAAACGACGCGAGGAACACGTTGGAAGCGACAGAATTGCGATCCGAGAAACCGTTGACGAGAAAATCGCAAGCATTCCCAAAACCTGAACTCGTGTTTTTGGACTCCAGAAACGTTTTCGTGCATTTCTCGTGACTGTTTCCGATGTAAAATGACGCGAGGAACACGTTGGAAGCGACAGAATTGCGTTCCGAGCAACCGTTGACGAGAAAATGGCGAGCAATCCCAAATCCTGATCTCGTGTTTTTTGAACTCCAGAACCGTGTTTGTGCATTTCTCAAGACTAATTCCGACGTAAAATGACACGAGGAATACGTTGGAAGCGACTGAATTGCGATCCGAGAAACCGTTGACGAGAAAATCGCGAGCATTCCGAAAACCTGAATTCGTGTTTTTTGGACTCCAGAACCGTGTTTGTGCATTTCTCATGACTAATTCCGACGTAAAACGACGCGAGGAACACGTTGGAAGCGACAGAATTGCGATCCGAGCAACCGTTGACGAGAAAATCGCGAGCATTCCCAAACCTGATCTCGTGTTTTTTTAAATCCAGAAATGCTTTCGTGCATTTCTCGTTACTATTGTCGACGTAAAATGACGCGAGGAACGCGTCGGAAGCGACAGAATTGCGATCCGAGCAACCGTTGACGAGAATATCGCGAGCATTCCCAAAATCTGATCTCGTGTTTTTTGGACTCGAGAAACGTTTTCGTGCATTTCTCATGACTAATTCCGATGTAAAATGGCGCGAGGAACGCGTCGGAAGCGACAGAATTGCGTTCCGAGCAACCGTTGACGAGAAAATGGCGAGCAATCCCAAATCCTGATCTCGTGTTTTTTGAACTCCAGAACCGTGTTTGTGCATTTCTCACGACTAATTCCGACGTAAAATGACGCGAGGAACACGTTGGAAGCGACAGAATTGCGATCCGAGCAACCGTTGACGAGAAAATCGCGAGCATTCCCAAAACCTGAATTCGTGTTTTTTGGACTCCAGAAACGTTTACGTGCACTGCTCGTGACTGTTTCCGATGTGAAATGACGCGAGGAACACGTTGGAAGCGACAGAATTGCGATCCGAGAAACCTTTGACGAGAAAATCGCGAGCATTTCCAAATCCCGATCTCGTGTTTTTTGAACTCCAGAACCGTGTTTGTGCATTTCTCAAGACTAATTCCGACGTAAAATGACACGAGGAATACGTTGGAAGCGACAGAATTGCGTTCCGAGCAAACGTTGACGAGAAAATCGCGAGCATTTCCAAATCCCGATCTCGTGTTTTTTGAACTCCAGAACCGTGTTTGTGCATTTCTCACGACTAATTCCGACGTAAAATGACACGAGGAATACGTTGGAAGCGACAGAATTGCGATCCGAGCAACCGTTGACGAGAAAATGGCGAGCAATCCCAAATCCTGATCTCGTGTTTTTTGAACTCCAGAACCGTGTTTGTGCATTTCTCACGACTAATTCCGACGTAAAATGACACGAGGAATACGTTGGAAGCGACAGAATTGCGATCCGAGCAACCGTTGACGAGAAAATCGCGAGCATTCCCAAAACCTGAATTCGTGTTTTTTGGACTCCAGAACCGTGTTTGTGCATTTCTCATGACTAATTCCGACGTAAAACGACGCGAGGAACACGTTGGAAGCGACAGAATTGCGATCCGAGAAACCGTTGACGAGAAAATCGCAAGCATTCCCAAAACCTGAACTCGTGTTTTTGGACTCCAGAAACGTTTTCGTGCATTTCTCGTGACTGTTTCCGATGTAAAATGACGCGAGGAACACGTTGGAAGCGACAGAATTGCGTTCCGAGCAACCGTTGACGAGAAAATGGCGAGCAATCCCAAATCCTGATCTCGTGTTTTTTGAACTCCAGAACCGTGTTTGTGCATTTCTCAAGACTAATTCCGACGTAAAATGACACGAGGAATACGTTGGAAGCGACTGAATTGCGATCCGAGAAACCGTTGACGAGAAAATCGCGAGCATTCCGAAAACCTGAATTCGTGTTTTTTGGACTCCAGAACCGTGTTTGTGCATTTCTCATGACTAATTCCGACGTAAAACGACGCGAGGAACACGTTGGAAGCGACAGAATTGCGATCCGAGCAACCGTTGACGAGAAAATCGCGAGCATTCCCAAACCTGATCTCGTGTTTTTTTAAATCCAGAAATGCTTTCGTGCATTTCTCGTTACTATTGTCGACGTAAAATGACGCGAGGAACGCGTCGGAAGCGACAGAATTGCGATCCGAGCAACCGTTGACGAGAATATCGCGAGCATTCCCAAAATCTGATCTCGTGTTTTTTGGACTCGAGAAACGTTTTCGTGCATTTCTCATGACTAATTCCGATGTAAAATGGCGCGAGGAACGCGTCGGAAGCGACAGAATTGCGTTCCGAGCAACCGTTGACGAGAAAATGGCGAGCAATCCCAAATCCTGATCTCGTGTTTTTTGAACTCCAGAACCGTGTTTGTGCATTTCTCACGACTAATTCCGACGTAAAATGACGCGAGGAACACGTTGGAAGCGACAGAATTGCGATCCGAGCAACCGTTGACGAGAAAATCGCGAGCATTCCCAAAACCTGAATTCGTGTTTTTTGGACTCCAGAAACGTTTACGTGCACTGCTCGTGACTGTTTCCGATGTGAAATGACGCGAGGAACACGTTGGAAGCGACAGAATTGCGATCCGAGAAACCTTTGACGAGAAAATCGCGAGCATTTCCAAATCCCGATCTCGTGTTTTTTGAACTCCAGAACCGTGTTTGTGCATTTCTCAAGACTAATTCCGACGTAAAATGACACGAGGAATACGTTGGAAGCGACAGAATTGCGTTCCGAGCAAACGTTGACGAGAAAATCGCGAGCATTTCCAAATCCCGATCTCGTGTTTTTTGAACTCCAGAACCGTGTTTGTGCATTTCTCACGACTAATTCCGACGTAAAATGACACGAGGAATACGTTGGAAGCGACAGAATTGCGATCCGAGCAACCGTTGACGAGAAAATGGCGAGCAATCCCAAATCCTGATCTCGTGTTTTTTGAACTCCAGAACCGTGTTTGTGCATTTCTCACGACTAATTCCGACGTAAAATGACACGAGGAATACGTTGGAAGCGACAGAATTGCGATCCGAGCAACCGTTGACGAGAAAATCGCGAGCATTCCCAAAACCTGAATTCGTGTTTTTTGGACTCCAGAACCGTGTTTGTGCATTTCTCATGACTAATTCCGACGTAAAACGACGCGAGGAACACGTTGGAAGCGACAGAATTGCGATCCGAGAAACCGTTGACGAGAAAATCGCAAGCATTCCCAAAACCTGAACTCGTGTTTTTGGACTCCAGAAACGTTTTCGTGCATTTCTCGTGACTGTTTCCGATGTAAAATGACGCGAGGAACACGTTGGAAGCGACAGAATTGCGTTCCGAGCAACCGTTGACGAGAAAATGGCGAGCATTCCCAAAATCTGATCTCGTGTTTTTTGGACTCGAGAAACGTTTTCGTGCATTTCTCATGACTAATTCCGATGTAAAATGGCGCGAGGAACGCGTCGGAAGCGACAGAATTGCGTTCCGAGCAACCGTTGACGAGAAAATGGCGAGCAATCCCAAATCCTGATCTCGTGTTTTTTGAACTCCAGAACCGTGTTTGTGCATTTCTCACGACTAATTCCGACGTAAAATGACGCGAGGAACACGTTGGAAGCGACAGAATTGCGATCCGAGCAACCGTTGACGAGAAAATCGCGAGCATTCCCAAAACCTGAATTCGTGTTTTTTGGACTCCAGAAACGTTTACGTGCACTGCTCGTGACTGTTTCCGATGTGAAATGACGCGAGGAACACGTTGGAAGCGACAGAATTGCGATCCGAGAAACCTTTGACGAGAAAATCGCGAGCATTTCCAAATCCCGATCTCGTGTTTTTTGAACTCCAGAACCGTGTTTGTGCATTTCTCAAGACTAATTCCGACGTAAAATGACACGAGGAATACGTTGGAAGCGACAGAATTGCGTTCCGAGCAACCGTTGACGAGAAAATCGCGAGCATTTCCAAATCCCGATCTCGTGTTTTTTGAACTCCAGAACCGTGTTTGTGCATTTCTCACGACTAATTCCGACGTAAAATGACACGAGGAATACGTTGGAAGCGACAGAATTGCGATCCGAGCAACCGTTGACGAGAAAATGGCGAGCAATCCCAAATCCTGATCTCGTGTTTTTTGAACTCCAGAACCGTGTTTGTGCATTTCTCACGACTAATTCCGACGTAAAATGACACGAGGAATACGTTGGAAGCGACAGAATTGCGATCCGAGCAACCGTTGACGAGAAAATCGCGAGCATTCCCAAAACCTGAATTCGTGTTTTTTGGACTCCAGAACCGTGTTTGTGCATTTCTCATGACTAATTCCGACGTAAAACGACGCGAGGAACACGTTGGAAGCGACAGAATTGCGATCCGAGAAACCGTTGACGAGAAAATCGCAAGCATTCCCAAAACCTGAACTCGTGTTTTTGGACTCCAGAAACGTTTTCGTGCATTTCTCGTGACTGTTTCCGATGTAAAATGACGCGAGGAACACGTTGGAAGCGACAGAATTGCGTTCCGAGCAACCGTTGACGAGAAAATGGCGAGCAATCCCAAATCCTGATCTCGTGTTTTTTGAACTCCAGAACCGTGTTTGTGCATTTCTCAAGACTAATTCCGACGTAAAACGACGCGAGGAACACGTTGGAAGCGACAGAATTGCAATCCGAGCAACCGTTGACGAGAAAATCGCGAGCATTCCCAAACCTGATCTCGTGTTTTTTTAAATCCAGAAATGCTTTCGTGCATTTCTCGTTACTATTGCCGACGTAAAATGACGCGAGGAACGCGTCGGAAGCGACAGAATTGCGATCCGAGCAACCGTTGACGAGAATATCGCGAGCATTCCCAAAATCTGATCTCGTGTTTTTTGGACTCGAGAAACGTTTTCGTGCATTTCTCATGACTAATTCCGATGTAAAATGGCGCGAGGAACGCGTCGGAAGCGACAGAATTGCGTTCCGAGCAACCGTTGACGAGAAAATGGCGAGCAATCCCAAATCCTGATCTCGTGTTTTTTGAACTCCAGAACCGTGTTTGTGCATTTCTCACGACTAATTCCGACGTAAAATGACGCGAGGAACACGTTGGAAGCGACAGAATTGCGATCCGAGCAACCGTTGACGAGAAAATCGCGAGCATTCCCAAAACCTGAATTCGTGTTTTTTGGACTCCAGAAACGTTTACGTGCACTGCTCGTGACTGTTTACGATGTGAAATGACGCGAGGAACACGTTGGAAGCGACAGAATTGCGATCCGAGAAACCTTTGACGAGAAAATCGCGAGCATTCCAAATCCCGATCTCGTGTTTTTTGAACTCCAGAACCGTGTTTGTGCATTTCTCAAGACTAATTCCGACGTAAAATGACACGAGGAATACGTTGGAAGCGACAGAATTGCGTTCCGAGCAACCGTTGACGAGAAAATCGCGAGCATTTCCAAATCCCGATCTCGTGTTTTTTGAACTCCAGAACCGTGTTTGTGCATTTCTCACGACTAATACCGACGTAAAATGACACGAGGAATACGTTGGAAGCGACAGAATTGCGATCCGAGCAACCGTTGACGAGAAAATGGCGAGCAATCCCAAATCCTGATCTCGTGTTTTTTGAACTCCAGAACCGTGTTTGTGCATTTCTCACGACTAATTCCGACGTAAAATGACACGAGGAATACGTTGGAAGCGACAGAATTGCGATCCGAGCAACCGTTGACGAGAAAATCGCGAGCATTCCCAAAACCTGAATTCGTGTTTTTTGGACTCCAGAACCGTGTTTGTGCATTTCTCATGACTAATTCCGACGTAAAACGACGCGAGGAACACGTTGGAAGCGACAGAATTGCGATCCGAGAAACCGTTGACGAGAAAATCGCAAGCATTCCCAAAACCTGAACTCGTGTTTTTGGACTCCAGAAACGTTTTCGTGCATTTCTCGTGACTGTTTCCGATGTAAAATGACGCGAGGAACACGTTGGAAGCGACAGAATTGCGTTCCGAGCAACCGTTGACGAGAAAATGGCGAGCATTCCCAAAATCTGATCTCGTGTTTTTTGGACTCGAGAAACGTTTTCGTGCATTTCTCATGACTAATTCCGATGTAAAATGGCGCGAGGAACGCGTCGGAAGCGACAGAATTGCGTTCCGAGCAACCGTTGACGAGAAAATGGCGAGCAATCCCAAATCCTGATCTCGTGTTTTTTGAACTCCAGAACCGTGTTTGTGCATTTCTCACGACTAATTCCGACGTAAAATGACGCGAGGAACACGTTGGAAGCGACAGAATTGCGATCCGAGCAACCGTTGACGAGAAAATCGCGAGCATTCCCAAAACCTGAATTCGTGTTTTTTGGACTCCAGAAACGTTTACGTGCACTGCTCGTGACTGTTTCCGATGTGAAATGACGCGAGGAACACGTTGGAAGCGACAGAATTGCGATCCGAGAAACCTTTGACGAGAAAATCGCGAGCATTTCCAAATCCCGATCTCGTGTTTTTTGAACTCCAGAACCGTGTTTGTGCATTTCTCAAGACTAATTCCGACGTAAAATGACACGAGGAATACGTTGGAAGCGACAGAATTGCGTTCCGAGCAACCGTTGACGAGAAAATCGCGAGCATTTCCAAATCCCGATCTCGTGTTTTTTGAACTCCAGAACCGTGTTTGTGCATTTCTCACGACTAATTCCGACGTAAAATGACACGAGGAATACGTTGGAAGCGACAGAATTGCGATCCGAGCAACCGTTGACGAGAAAATGGCGAGCAATCCCAAATCCTGATCTCGTGTTTTTTGAACTCCAGAACCGTGTTTGTGCATTTCTCACGACTAATTCCGACGTAAAATGACACGAGGAATACGTTGGAAGCGACAGAATTGCGATCCGAGCAACCGTTGACGAGAAAATCGCGAGCATTCCCAAAACCTGAATTCGTGTTTTTTGGACTCCAGAACCGTGTTTGTGCATTTCTCATGACTAATTCCGACGTAAAACGACGCGAGGAACACGTTGGAAGCGACAGAATTGCGATCCGAGAAACCGTTGACGAGAAAATCGCAAGCATTCCCAAAACCTGAACTCGTGTTTTTGGACTCCAGAAACGTTTTCGTGCATTTCTCGTGACTGTTTCCGATGTAAAATGACGCGAGGAACACGTTGGAAGCGACAGAATTGCGTTCCGAGCAACCGTTGACGAGAAAATGGCGAGCAATCCCAAATCCTGATCTCGTGTTTTTTGAACTCCAGAACCGTGTTTGTGCATTTCTCAAGACTAATTCCGACGTAAAACGACGCGAGGAACACGTTGGAAGCGACAGAATTGCGATCCGAGCAACCGTTGACGAGAAAATCGCGAGCATTCCCAAACCTGATCTCGTGTTTTTTTAAATCCAGAAATGCTTTCGTGCATTTCTCGTTACTATTGTCGACGTAAAATGACGCGAGGAACGCGTCGGAAGCGACAGAATTGCGATCCGAGCAACCGTTGACGAGAATATCGCGAGCATTCCCAAAATCTGATCTCGTGTTTTTTGGACTCGAGAAACGTTTTCGTGCATTTCTCATGACTAATTCCGATGTAAAATGGCGCGAGGAACGCGTCGGAAGCGACAGAATTGCGTTCCGAGCAACCGTTGACGAGAAAATGGCGAGCAATCCCAAATCCTGATCTCGTGTTTTTTGAACTCCAGAACCGTGTTTGTGCATTTCTCACGACTAATTCCGACGTAAAATGACGCGAGGAACACGTTGGAAGCGACAGAATTGCGATCCGAGCAACCGTTGACGAGAAAATCGCGAGCATTCCCAAAACCTGAATTCGTGTTTTTTGGACTCCAGAAACGTTTACGTGCACTGCTCGTGACTGTTTCCGATGTGAAATGACGCGAGGAACACGTTGGAAGCGACAGAATTGCGATCCGAGAAACCTTTGACGAGAAAATCGCGAGCATTTCCAAATCCCGATCTCGTGTTTTTTGAACTCCAGAACCGTGTTTGTGCATTTCTCAAGACTAATTCCGACGTAAAATGACACGAGGAATACGTTGGAAGCGACAGAATTGCGTTCCGAGCAACCGTTGACGAGAAAATCGCGAGCATTTCCAAATCCCGATCTCGTGTTTTTTGAACTCCAGAACCGTGTTTGTGCATTTCTCACGACTAATTCCGACGTAAAATGACACGAGGAATACGTTGGAAGCGACAGAATTGCGATCCGAGCAACCGTTGACGAGAAAATGGCGAGCAATCCCAAATCCTGATCTCGTGTTTTTTGAACTCCAGAACCGTGTTTGTGCATTTCTCACGACTAATTCCGACGTAAAATGACACGAGGAATACGTTGGAAGCGACAGAATTGCGATCCGAGCAACCGTTGACGAGAAAATCGCGAGCATTCCCAAAACCTGAATTCGTGTTTTTTGGACTCCAGAACCGTGTTTGTGCATTTCTCATGACTAATTCCGACGTAAAACGACGCGAGGAACACGTTGGAAGCGACAGAATTGCGATCCGAGAAACCGTTGACGAGAAAATCGCAAGCATTCCCAAAACCTGAACTCGTGTTTTTGGACTCCAGAAACGTTTTCGTGCATTTCTCGTGACTGTTTCCGATGTAAAATGACGCGAGGAATACGTTGGAAGCGACTGAATTGCGATCCGAGAAACCGTTGACGAGAAAATCGCGAGCATTCCGAAAACCTGAATTCGTGTTTTTTGGACTCCAGAACCGTGTTTGTGCATTTCTCATGACTAATTCCGACGTAAAACGACGCGAGGAACACGTTGGAAGCGACAGAATTGCGATCCGAGCAACCGTTGACGAGAAAATGGCGAGCAATCCCAAATCCTGATCTCGTGTTTTTTGAACTCCAGAATCGTGTTTGTGCATTTCTCAAGACTAATTCCGACGTAAAATGACACGAGGAATACGTTGGAAGCGACTGAATTGCGATCCGAGAAACCGTTGACGAGAAAATCGCGAGCATTCCGAAAACCTGAATTCGTGTTTTTTGGACTCCAGAACCGTGTTTGTGCATTTCTCATGACTAATTCCGACGTAAAACGACGCGAGGAACACGTTGGAAGCGACAGAATTGCGATCCGAGCAACCGTTGACGAGAAAATCGCGAGCATTCCCAAACCTGATCTCGTGTTTTTTTAAATCCAGAAATGCTTTCGTGCATTTCTCGTTACTATTGTCGACGTAAAATGACGCGAGGAACGCGTCGGAAGCGACAGAATTGCGATCCGAGCAACCGTTGACGAGAATATCGCGAGCATTCCCAAAATCTGATCTCGTGTTTTTTGGACTCGAGAAACGTTTTCGTGCATTTCTCATGACTAATTCCGATGTAAAATGGCGCGAGGAACGCGTCGGAAGCGACAGAATTGCGTTCCGAGCAACCGTTGACGAGAAAATGGCGAGCAATCCCAAATCCTGATCTCGTGTTTTTTGAACTCCAGAACCGTGTTTGTGCATTTCTCAAGACTAATTCCGACGTAAAATGACACGAGGAATACGTTGGAAGCGACTGAATTGCGATCCGAGAAACCGTTGACGAGAAAATCGCGAGCATTCCGAAAACCTGAATTCGTGTTTTTTGGACTCCAGAACCGTGTTTGTGCATTTCCCATGACTAATTCCGACGTAAAACGACGCGAGGAACACGTTGGAAGCGACAGAATTGCGATCCGAGCAACCGTTGACGAGAAAATCGCGAGCATTCCTAAACCTGATCTCGTGTTTTTTTAAATCCAGAAATGCTTTCGTGCATTTCTCGTTACTATTGTCGACGTAAAATGACGCGAGGAACGCGTCGGAAGCGACAGAATTGCGATCCGAGCAACCGTTGACGAGAATATCGCGAGCATTCCCAAAATCTGATCTCGTGTTTTTTGGACTCGAGAAACGTTTTCGTGCATTTCTCATGACTAATTCCGATGTAAAATGGCGCGAGGAACGCGTCGGAAGCGACAGAATTGCGATCCGAGCAACCGTTGACGAGAAAATCGCAAGCATTCCCAAAACCTGAACTCGTGTTTTTGGACTCCAGAAACGTTTTCGTGCATTTCTCGTGACTGTTTCCGATGTAAAATGACGCGAGGAACACGTTGGAAGCGACAGAATTGCGTTCCGAGCAACCGTTGACGAGAAAATGGCGAGCAATCCCAAATCCTGATCTCGTGTTTTTTGAACTCCAGAACCGTGTTTGTGCATTTCTCAAGACTAATTCCGACGTAAAATGACACGAGGAATACGTTGGAAGCGACTGAATTGCGATCCGAGAAACCGTTGACGAGAAAATCGCGAGCATTCCGAAAACCTGAATTCGTGTTTTTTGGACTCCAGAACCGTGTTTGTGCATTTCTCATGACTAATTCCGACGTAAAACGACGCGAGGAACACGTTGGAAGCGACAGAATTGCGATCCGAGCAACCGTTGACGAGAAAATCGCGAGCATTCCCAAACCTGATCTCGTGTTTTTTTAAATCCAGAAATGCTTTCGTGCATTTCTCGTTACTATTGTCGACGTAAAATGACGCGAGGAACGCGTCGGAAGCGACAGAATTGCGATCCGAGCAACCGTTGACGAGAATATCGCGAGCATTCCCAAAATCTGATCTCGTGTTTTTTGGACTCGAGAAACGTTTTCGTGCATTTCTCATGACTAATTCCGATGTAAAATGGCGCGAGGAACGCGTCGGAAGCGACAGAATTGCGTTCCGAGCAACCGTTGACGAGAAAATGGCGAGCAATCCCAAATCCTGATCTCGTGTTTTTTGAACTCCAGAACCGTGTTTGTGCATTTCTCACGACTAATTCCGACGTAAAATGACGCGAGGAACACGTTGGAAGCGACAGAATTGCGATCCGAGCAACCGTTGACGAGAAAATCGCGAGCATTCCCAAAACCTGAATTCGTGTTTTTTGGACTCCAGAAACGTTTACGTGCACTGCTCGTGACTGTTTCCGATGTGAAATGACGCGAGGAACACGTTGGAAGCGACAGAATTGCGATCCGAGAAACCTTTGACGAGAAAATCGCGAGCATTTCCAAATCCCGATCTCGTGTTTTTTGAACTCCAGAACCGTGTTTGTGCATTTCTCAAGACTAATTCCGACGTAAAATGACACGAGGAATACGTTGGAAGCGACAGAATTGCGTTCCGAGCAAACGTTGACGAGAAAATCGCGAGCATTTCCAAATCCCGATCTCGTGTTTTTTGAACTCCAGAACCGTGTTTGTGCATTTCTCACGACTAATTCCGACGTAAAATGACACGAGGAATACGTTGGAAGCGACAGAATTGCGATCCGAGCAACCGTTGACGAGAAAATGGCGAGCAATCCCAAATCCTGATCTCGTGTTTTTTGAACTCCAGAACCGTGTTTGTGCATTTCTCACGACTAATTCCGACGTAAAATGACACGAGGAATACGTTGGAAGCGACAGAATTGCGATCCGAGCAACCGTTGACGAGAAAATCGCGAGCATTCCCAAAACCTGAATTCGTGTTTTTTGGACTCCAGAACCGTGTTTGTGCATTTCTCATGACTAATTCCGACGTAAAACGACGCGAGGAACACGTTGGAAGCGACAGAATTGCGATCCGAGAAACCGTTGACGAGAAAATCGCAAGCATTCCCAAAACCTGAACTCGTGTTTTTGGACTCCAGAAACGTTTTCGTGCATTTCTCGTGACTGTTTCCGATGTAAAATGACGCGAGGAACACGTTGGAAGCGACAGAATTGCGTTCCGAGCAACCGTTGACGAGAAAATGGCGAGCATTCCCAAAATCTGATCTCGTGTTTTTTGGACTCGAGAAACGTTTTCGTGCATTTCTCATGACTAATTCCGATGTAAAATGGCGCGAGGAACGCGTCGGAAGCGACAGAATTGCGTTCCGAGCAACCGTTGACGAGAAAATGGCGAGCAATCCCAAATCCTGATCTCGTGTTTTTTGAACTCCAGAACCGTGTTTGTGCATTTCTCACGACTAATTCCGACGTAAAATGACGCGAGGAACACGTTGGAAGCGACAGAATTGCGATCCGAGCAACCGTTGACGAGAAAATCGCGAGCATTCCCAAAACCTGAATTCGTGTTTTTTGGACTCCAGAAACGTTTACGTGCACTGCTCGTGACTGTTTCCGATGTGAAATGACGCGAGGAACACGTTGGAAGCGACAGAATTGCGATCCGAGAAACCTTTGACGAGAAAATCGCGAGCATTTCCAAATCCCGATCTCGTGTTTTTTGAACTCCAGAACCGTGTTTGTGCATTTCTCAAGACTAATTCCGACGTAAAATGACACGAGGAATACGTTGGAAGCGACAGAATTGCGTTCCGAGCAACCGTTGACGAGAAAATCGCGAGCATTTCCAAATCCCGATCTCGTGTTTTTTGAACTCCAGAACCGTGTTTGTGCATTTCTCACGACTAATTCCGACGTAAAATGACACGAGGAATACGTTGGAAGCGACAGAATTGCGATCCGAGCAACCGTTGACGAGAAAATGGCGAGCAATCCCAAATCCTGATCTCGTGTTTTTTGAACTCCAGAACCGTGTTTGTGCATTTCTCACGACTAATTCCGACGTAAAATGACACGAGGAATACGTTGGAAGCGACAGAATTGCGATCCGAGCAACCGTTGACGAGAAAATCGCGAGCATTCCCAAAACCTGAATTCGTGTTTTTTGGACTCCAGAACCGTGTTTGTGCATTTCTCATGACTAATTCCGACGTAAAACGACGCGAGGAACACGTTGGAAGCGACAGAATTGCGATCCGAGAAACCGTTGACGAGAAAATCGCAAGCATTCCCAAAACCTGAACTCGTGTTTTTGGACTCCAGAAACGTTTTCGTGCATTTCTCGTGACTGTTTCCGATGTAAAATGACGCGAGGAACACGTTGGAAGCGACAGAATTGCGTTCCGAGCAACCGTTGACGAGAAAATGGCGAGCAATCCCAAATCCTGATCTCGTGTTTTTTGAACTCCAGAACCGTGTTTGTGCATTTCTCAAGACTAATTCCGACGTAAAACGACGCGAGGAACACGTTGGAAGCGACAGAATTGCAATCCGAGCAACCGTTGACGAGAAAATCGCGAGCATTCCCAAACCTGATCTCGTGTTTTTTTAAATCCAGAAATGCTTTCGTGCATTTCTCGTTACTATTGCCGACGTAAAATGACGCGAGGAACGCGTCGGAAGCGACAGAATTGCGATCCGAGCAACCGTTGACGAGAATATCGCGAGCATTCCCAAAATCTGATCTCGTGTTTTTTGGACTCGAGAAACGTTTTCGTGCATTTCTCATGACTAATTCCGATGTAAAATGGCGCGAGGAACGCGTCGGAAGCGACAGAATTGCGTTCCGAGCAACCGTTGACGAGAAAATGGCGAGCAATCCCAAATCCTGATCTCGTGTTTTTTGAACTCCAGAACCGTGTTTGTGCATTTCTCACGACTAATTCCGACGTAAAATGACGCGAGGAACACGTTGGAAGCGACAGAATTGCGATCCGAGCAACCGTTGACGAGAAAATCGCGAGCATTCCCAAAACCTGAATTCGTGTTTTTTGGACTCCAGAAACGTTTACGTGCACTGCTCGTGACTGTTTACGATGTGAAATGACGCGAGGAACACGTTGGAAGCGACAGAATTGCGATCCGAGAAACCTTTGACGAGAAAATCGCGAGCATTCCAAATCCCGATCTCGTGTTTTTTGAACTCCAGAACCGTGTTTGTGCATTTCTCAAGACTAATTCCGACGTAAAATGACACGAGGAATACGTTGGAAGCGACAGAATTGCGTTCCGAGCAACCGTTGACGAGAAAATCGCGAGCATTTCCAAATCCCGATCTCGTGTTTTTTGAACTCCAGAACCGTGTTTGTGCATTTCTCACGACTAATACCGACGTAAAATGACACGAGGAATACGTTGGAAGCGACAGAATTGCGATCCGAGCAACCGTTGACGAGAAAATGGCGAGCAATCCCAAATCCTGATCTCGTGTTTTTTGAACTCCAGAACCGTGTTTGTGCATTTCTCACGACTAATTCCGACGTAAAATGACACGAGGAATACGTTGGAAGCGACAGAATTGCGATCCGAGCAACCGTTGACGAGAAAATCGCGAGCATTCCCAAAACCTGAATTCGTGTTTTTTGGACTCCAGAACCGTGTTTGTGCATTTCTCATGACTAATTCCGACGTAAAACGACGCGAGGAACACGTTGGAAGCGACAGAATTGCGATCCGAGAAACCGTTGACGAGAAAATCGCAAGCATTCCCAAAACCTGAACTCGTGTTTTTGGACTCCAGAAACGTTTTCGTGCATTTCTCGTGACTGTTTCCGATGTAAAATGACGCGAGGAACACGTTGGAAGCGACAGAATTGCGTTCCGAGCAACCGTTGACGAGAAAATGGCGAGCATTCCCAAAATCTGATCTCGTGTTTTTTGGACTCGAGAAACGTTTTCGTGCATTTCTCATGACTAATTCCGATGTAAAATGGCGCGAGGAACGCGTCGGAAGCGACAGAATTGCGTTCCGAGCAACCGTTGACGAGAAAATGGCGAGCAATCCCAAATCCTGATCTCGTGTTTTTTGAACTCCAGAACCGTGTTTGTGCATTTCTCACGACTAATTCCGACGTAAAATGACGCGAGGAACACGTTGGAAGCGACAGAATTGCGATCCGAGCAACCGTTGACGAGAAAATCGCGAGCATTCCCAAAACCTGAATTCGTGTTTTTTGGACTCCAGAAACGTTTACGTGCACTGCTCGTGACTGTTTCCGATGTGAAATGACGCGAGGAACACGTTGGAAGCGACAGAATTGCGATCCGAGAAACCTTTGACGAGAAAATCGCGAGCATTTCCAAATCCCGATCTCGTGTTTTTTGAACTCCAGAACCGTGTTTGTGCATTTCTCAAGACTAATTCCGACGTAAAATGACACGAGGAATACGTTGGAAGCGACAGAATTGCGTTCCGAGCAACCGTTGACGAGAAAATCGCGAGCATTTCCAAATCCCGATCTCGTGTTTTTTGAACTCCAGAACCGTGTTTGTGCATTTCTCACGACTAATTCCGACGTAAAATGACACGAGGAATACGTTGGAAGCGACAGAATTGCGATCCGAGCAACCGTTGACGAGAAAATGGCGAGCAATCCCAAATCCTGATCTCGTGTTTTTTGAACTCCAGAACCGTGTTTGTGCATTTCTCACGACTAATTCCGACGTAAAATGACACGAGGAATACGTTGGAAGCGACAGAATTGCGATCCGAGCAACCGTTGACGAGAAAATCGCGAGCATTCCCAAAACCTGAATTCGTGTTTTTTGGACTCCAGAACCGTGTTTGTGCATTTCTCATGACTAATTCCGACGTAAAACGACGCGAGGAACACGTTGGAAGCGACAGAATTGCGATCCGAGAAACCGTTGACGAGAAAATCGCAAGCATTCCCAAAACCTGAACTCGTGTTTTTGGACTCCAGAAACGTTTTCGTGCATTTCTCGTGACTGTTTCCGATGTAAAATGACGCGAGGAACACGTTGGAAGCGACAGAATTGCGTTCCGAGCAACCGTTGACGAGAAAATGGCGAGCAATCCCAAATCCTGATCTCGTGTTTTTTGAACTCCAGAACCGTGTTTGTGCATTTCTCAAGACTAATTCCGACGTAAAACGACGCGAGGAACACGTTGGAAGCGACAGAATTGCGATCCGAGCAACCGTTGACGAGAAAATCGCGAGCATTCCCAAACCTGATCTCGTGTTTTTTTAAATCCAGAAATGCTTTCGTGCATTTCTCGTTACTATTGTCGACGTAAAATGACGCGAGGAACGCGTCGGAAGCGACAGAATTGCGATCCGAGCAACCGTTGACGAGAATATCGCGAGCATTCCCAAAATCTGATCTCGTGTTTTTTGGACTCGAGAAACGTTTTCGTGCATTTCTCATGACTAATTCCGATGTAAAATGGCGCGAGGAACGCGTCGGAAGCGACAGAATTGCGTTCCGAGCAACCGTTGACGAGAAAATGGCGAGCAATCCCAAATCCTGATCTCGTGTTTTTTGAACTCCAGAACCGTGTTTGTGCATTTCTCACGACTAATTCCGACGTAAAATGACGCGAGGAACACGTTGGAAGCGACAGAATTGCGATCCGAGCAACCGTTGACGAGAAAATCGCGAGCATTCCCAAAACCTGAATTCGTGTTTTTTGGACTCCAGAAACGTTTACGTGCACTGCTCGTGACTGTTTCCGATGTGAAATGACGCGAGGAACACGTTGGAAGCGACAGAATTGCGATCCGAGAAACCTTTGACGAGAAAATCGCGAGCATTTCCAAATCCCGATCTCGTGTTTTTTGAACTCCAGAACCGTGTTTGTGCATTTCTCAAGACTAATTCCGACGTAAAATGACACGAGGAATACGTTGGAAGCGACAGAATTGCGTTCCGAGCAACCGTTGACGAGAAAATCGCGAGCATTTCCAAATCCCGATCTCGTGTTTTTTGAACTCCAGAACCGTGTTTGTGCATTTCTCACGACTAATTCCGACGTAAAATGACACGAGGAATACGTTGGAAGCGACAGAATTGCGATCCGAGCAACCGTTGACGAGAAAATGGCGAGCAATCCCAAATCCTGATCTCGTGTTTTTTGAACTCCAGAACCGTGTTTGTGCATTTCTCACGACTAATTCCGACGTAAAATGACACGAGGAATACGTTGGAAGCGACAGAATTGCGATCCGAGCAACCGTTGACGAGAAAATCGCGAGCATTCCCAAAACCTGAATTCGTGTTTTTTGGACTCCAGAACCGTGTTTGTGCATTTCTCATGACTAATTCCGACGTAAAACGACGCGAGGAACACGTTGGAAGCGACAGAATTGCGATCCGAGAAACCGTTGACGAGAAAATCGCAAGCATTCCCAAAACCTGAACTCGTGTTTTTGGACTCCAGAAACGTTTTCGTGCATTTCTCGTGACTGTTTCCGATGTAAAATGACGCGAGGAATACGTTGGAAGCGACTGAATTGCGATCCGAGAAACCGTTGACGAGAAAATCGCGAGCATTCCGAAAACCTGAATTCGTGTTTTTTGGACTCCAGAACCGTGTTTGTGCATTTCTCATGACTAATTCCGACGTAAAACGACGCGAGGAACACGTTGGAAGCGACAGAATTGCGATCCGAGCAACCGTTGACGAGAAAATGGCGAGCAATCCCAAATCCTGATCTCGTGTTTTTTGAACTCCAGAATCGTGTTTGTGCATTTCTCAAGACTAATTCCGACGTAAAATGACACGAGGAATACGTTGGAAGCGACTGAATTGCGATCCGAGAAACCGTTGACGAGAAAATCGCGAGCATTCCGAAAACCTGAATTCGTGTTTTTTGGACTCCAGAACCGTGTTTGTGCATTTCTCATGACTAATTCCGACGTAAAACGACGCGAGGAACACGTTGGAAGCGACAGAATTGCGATCCGAGCAACCGTTGACGAGAAAATCGCGAGCATTCCCAAACCTGATCTCGTGTTTTTTTAAATCCAGAAATGCTTTCGTGCATTTCTCGTTACTATTGTCGACGTAAAATGACGCGAGGAACGCGTCGGAAGCGACAGAATTGCGATCCGAGCAACCGTTGACGAGAATATCGCGAGCATTCCCAAAATCTGATCTCGTGTTTTTTGGACTCGAGAAACGTTTTCGTGCATTTCTCATGACTAATTCCGATGTAAAATGGCGCGAGGAACGCGTCGGAAGCGACAGAATTGCGTTCCGAGCAACCGTTGACGAGAAAATGGCGAGCAATCCCAAATCCTGATCTCGTGTTTTTTGAACTCCAGAACCGTGTTTGTGCATTTCTCAAGACTAATTCCGACGTAAAATGACACGAGGAATACGTTGGAAGCGACTGAATTGCGATCCGAGAAACCGTTGACGAGAAAATCGCGAGCATTCCGAAAACCTGAATTCGTGTTTTTTGGACTCCAGAACCGTGTTTGTGCATTTCCCATGACTAATTCCGACGTAAAACGACGCGAGGAACACGTTGGAAGCGACAGAATTGCGATCCGAGCAACCGTTGACGAGAAAATCGCGAGCATTCCTAAACCTGATCTCGTGTTTTTTTAAATCCAGAAATGCTTTCGTGCATTTCTCGTTACTATTGTCGACGTAAAATGACGCGAGGAACGCGTCGGAAGCGACAGAATTGCGATCCGAGCAACCGTTGACGAGAATATCGCGAGCATTCCCAAAATCTGATCTCGTGTTTTTTGGACTCGAGAAACGTTTTCGTGCATTTCTCATGACTAATTCCGATGTAAAATGGCGCGAGGAACGCGTCGGAAGCGACAGAATTGCGATCCGAGCAACCGTTGACGAGAAAATCGCAAGCATTCCCAAAACCTGAACTCGTGTTTTTTGGACTCCAGAAACGTTTACGTGCATTTCTCAAGACTAATTCCGACGTAAAATGACACGAGGAATACGTTGGAAGCGACAGAATTGCGATCCGAGAAACCGTTGACGAGAAAATCGCGAGCATTCCCAAAACCTGATCTCGTGTTTTTTGGACTCCAGAAACGTTTACGTGCACTGCTCGTGACTGTTTCCGATGTGAAATGACGCGAGGAACACGTTGGAAGCGACAGAATTGCATTCCGAGCAACCGTTGACGAGAAAATCGCGAGCAATCCCAAATCCTGATCTCGTGTTTTTTGAACTCCAGAACCGTGTTTGTGCATTTCTCAAGACTAATTCCGACGTAAAATGACACGAGGAATACGTTGGAAGCGACTGAATTGCGATCCGAGAAACCGTTGACGAGAAAATCGCGAGCATTCCGAAAACCTGAATTCGTGTTTTTTGGACTCCAGAACCGTGTTTGTGCATTTCTCATGACTAATTCCGACGTAAAACGACGCGAGGAACACGTTGGAAGCGACAGAATTGCGATCCGAGCAACCGTTGACGAGAAAATCGCGAGCATTCCCAAACCTGATCTCGTGTTTTTTTAAATCCAGAAATGCTTTCGTGCATTTCTCGTTACTATTGTCGACGTAAAATGACGCGAGGAACGCGTCGGAAGCGACAGAATTGCGATCCGAGCAACCGTTGACGAGAATATCGCGAGCATTCCCAAAATCTGATCTCGTGTTTTTTGGACTCGAGAAACGTTTTCGTGCATTTCTCATGACTAATTCCGATGTAAAATGGCGCGAGGAACGCGTCGGAAGCGACAGAATTGCGTTCCGAGCAACCGTTGACGAGAAAATGGCGAGCAATCCCAAATCCTGATCTCGTGTTTTTTGAACTCCAGAACCGTGTTTGTGCATTTCTCAAGACTAATTCCGACGTAAAATGACACGAGGAATACGTTGGAAGCGACTGAATTGCGATCCGAGAAACCGTTGACGAGAAAATCGCGAGCATTCCGAAAACCTGAATTCGTGTTTTTTGGACTCCAGAACCGTGTTTGTGCATTTCCCATGACTAATTCCGACGTAAAACGACGCGAGGAACACGTTGGAAGCGACAGAATTGCGATCCGAGCAACCGTTGACGAGAAAATCGCGAGCATTCCCAAACCTGATCTCGTGTTTTTTTAAATCCAGAAATGCTTTCGTGCATTTCTCGTTACTATTGTCGACGTAAAATGACGCGAGGAACGCGTCGGAAGCGACAGAATTGCGATCCGAGCAACCGTTGACGAGAATATCGCGAGCATTCCCAAAATCTGATCTCGTGTTTTTTGGACTCGAGAAACGTTTTCGTGCATTTCTCATGACTAATTCCGATGTAAAATGGCGCGAGGAACGCGTCGGAAGCGACAGAATTGCGATCCGAGCAACCGTTGACGAGAAAATCGCAAGCATTCCCAAAACCTGATCTCGTGTTTTTTGGACTCCAGAAACGTTTACGTGCACTGCTCGTGACTGTTTCCGATGTGAAATGACGCGAGGAACACGTTGGAAGCGACAGAATTGCATTCCGAGCAACCGTTGACGAGAAAATCGCGAGCATTCCCAAATCCTGATCTCGTGTTTTTTGGACTCGAGAAACGTTTTCGTGCATTTCTCATGACTAATTCCGATGTAAAATGGCGCGAGGAACGCGTCGGAAGCGACAGAATTGCGATCCGAGCAACCGTTGATGAGAAAATCGCAAGCATTCCCAAAACCTGAACTCGTGTTTTTTGGACTCCAGAAACGTTTTCGTGCATTTCTCGTGACTAATTCCGACGTAAAATGACACGAGGAATACGTTGGAAGCGACAGAATTGCGTTCCGAGCAACCGTTGACGAGAAAATCGCGAGCATTCCCAAATCCTGATCTCGTGTTTTTTGGACTCCAGAACCGTGTTTGTGCATTTCTCAAGACTAATTCCGACGTAAAGTGGCACGAGGAATACGTTGGAAGCGACAGAATTGCGTTCCGAGCAACCGTTGACGAGAAAATCGCGAGCATTCCCAAATCCTGATCTCGTGTTTTTTGAACTCCAGAACCGTGTTTGTGCATTTCTCAAGACTAATTCCGACGTAAAATGGCACGAGGAATACGTTGGAAGCGACAGAATTGCGATCCGAGAAACCGTTGACGAGAAAATCGCGAGCATTCCCAAAACCTGAATTCGTGTTTTTTGGAATCCAGAACCGTGTTTGTGCATTTCTCATGACTAATTCCGACGTAAAACGACGCGAGGAACACGTTGGAAGCGACAGAATTGCGATCCGAGCAACCGTTGACGAGAAAATCGCGAGCATTCCCAAACCTGATCTCGTGTTTTTTTAAATCCAGAAATGCTTTCGTGCATTTCTCGTTACTATTGTCGACGTAAAATGACGCGAGGAACGCGTCGGAAGCGACAGAATTGCGATCCGAGCAACCGTTGACGAGAATATCGCGAGCATTCCCAAAATCTGATCTCGTGTTTTTTGGACTCGAGAAACGTTTTCGTGCATTTCTCATGACTAATTCCGATGTAAAATGGCGCGAGGAACGCGTCGGAAGCGACAGAATTGCGTTCCGAGCAACCGTTGACGAGAAAATGGCGAGCAATCCCAAATCCTGATCTCGTGTTTTTTGAACTCCAGAACCGTGTTTGTGCATTTCTCAAGACTAATTCCGACGTAAAATGACACGAGGAATACGTTGGAAGCGACTGAATTGCGATCCGAGAAACCGTTGACGAGAAAATCGCGAGCATTCCGAAAACCTGAATTCGTGTTTTTTGGACTCCAGAACCGTGTTTGTGCATTTCTCATGACTAATTCCGACGTAAAACGACGCGAGGAACACGTTGGAAGCGACAGAATTGCGATCCGAGCAACCGTTGACGAGAAAATCGCGAGCATTCCCAAACCTGATCTCGTGTTTTTTTAAATCCAGAAATGCTTTCGTGCATTTCTCGTTACTATTGTCGACGTAAAATGACGCGAGGAACGCGTCGGAAGCGACAGAATTGCGATCCGAGCAACCGTTGACGAGAATATCGCGAGCATTCCCAAAATCTGATCTCGTGTTTTTTGGACTCGAGAAACGTTTTCGTGCATTTCTCATGACTAATTCCAATGTAAAATGGCGCGAGGAACGCGTCGGAAGCGACAGAATTGCGTTCCGAGCAACCGTTGACGAGAAAATCGCAAGCATTCCCAAAACCTGAACTCGTGTTTTTTGGACTCCAGAAACGTTTACGTGCATTTCTCAAGACTAATTCCGACGTAAAATGACACGAGGAATACGTTGGAAGCGACAGAATTGCGATCCGAGAAACCGTTGACGAGAAAATCGCGAGCATTCCCAAAACCTGATCTCGTGTTTTTTGGACTCCAGAAACGTTTACGTGCACTGCTCGTGACTGTTTCCGATGTGAAATGACGCGAGGAACACGTTGGAAGCGACAGAATTGCATTCCGAGCAACCGTTGACGAGAAAATCGCGAGCATTCCCAAATCCTGATCTCGTGTTTTTTGGACTCGAGAAACGTTTTCGTGCATTTCTCATGACTAATTCCGATGTAAAATGGCGCGAGGAACGCGTCGGAAGCGACAGAATTGCGATCCGAGCAACCGTTGATGAGAAAATCGCAAGCATTCCCAAAACCTGAACTCGTGTTTTTTGGACTCCAGAAACGTTTTCGTGCATTTCTCGTGACTAATTCCGACGTAAAATGACACGAGGAATACGTTGGAAGCGACAGAATTGCGATCCGAGAAACCGTTGACGAGAAAATCGCGAGCATTCCCAAAACCTGAATTCGTGTTTTTTGGAATCCAGAACCGTGTTTGTGCATTTCTCATGACTAATTCCGACGTGAAACGACGCGAGGAACACGTTGGAAGCGACAGAATTGCGATCCGAGAAACCTTTGACGAGAAAATCGCGAGCATTTCCAAATCCCGATCTCGTGTTTTTTGAACTCCAGAACCGTGTTTGTGCATTTCTCAAGACTAATTCCGACGTAAAATGACACGAGGAATACGTTGGAAGCGACAGAATTGCGATCCGAGAAACCGTTGACGAGAAAATCGCGAGCATTCCCAAAACCTGAATTCGTGTTTTTTGGACTTCAGAACCGTGTTTGTGCATTTCTCATGACTAATTCCGACGTAAAACGACGCGAGGAACACGTTGGAAGCGACAGAATTGCGATCCGAGAAACCTTTGACGAGAAAATCGCGAGCATTTCCAAATCCCGATCTCGTGTTTTTTGAACTCCAGAACCGTGTTTGTGCATTTCTCAAGACTAATTCCGACGTAAAATGACACGAGGAATACGTTGAAAGCGACAGAATTGCGTTCCGAGCAACCGTTGACGAGAAAATCGCGAGCATTCCCAAATCCTGATCTCGTGTTTTTTGGACCCCAGAACCGTGTTTGTGCATTTCTCAAGACTAATTCCGACGTAAAATGGCACGAGGAATACGTTGGAAGCGACAGAATTGCGATCCGAGAAACCCTTGACGAGAAAATCGCGTGCATTCCCAAAACCTGAATTCGTGTTTTTTGGACTCCAGAAACGTTTACGTGCACTGCTCGTGACTGTTTCCGATGTGAAATGACGCGAGGAACACGTTGGAAGCGACAGAATTGCGATCCGAGAAACCTTTGACGAGAAAATCGCGAGCATTTCCAAATCCCGATCTCGTGTTTTTTGAACTCCAGAACCGTGTTTGTGCATTTCTCAAGACTAATTCCGACGTAAAATGACACGAGGAATACGTTGGAAGCGACAGAATTACGTTCCGAGCAACCGTTGACGAGAAAATCGCGAGCATTCCCAAACCTGATCTCGTGTTTTTTTAAATCCAGAAATGCTTTCGTGCATTTCTCGTTACTATTGTCGACGTAAAATGACGCGAGGAACGCGTCGGAAGCGACAGAATTGCGATCCGAGCAACCGTTGACGAGAATATCGCGAGCATTCCCAAAATCTGATCTCGTGTTTTTTGGACTCGAGAAACGTTTTCGTGCATTTCTCATGACTAATTCCGATGTAAAATGGCGCGAGGAACGCGTCGGAAGCGACAGAATTGCGTTCCGAGCAACCGTTGACGAGAAAATGGCGAGCAATCCCAAATCCTGATCTCGTGTTTTTTGACCTCCAGAACCGTGTTTGTGCATTTCTCAAGACTAATTCCGACGTAAAATGACACGAGGAATACGTTGGAAGCGACTGAATTGCGATCCGAGAAACCGTTGACGAGAAAATCGCGAGCATTCCGAAAACCTGAATTCGTGTTTTTTGGACTCCAGAACCGTGTTTGTGCATTTCCCATGACTAATTCCGACGTAAAACGACGCGAGGAACACGTTGGAAGCGACAGAATTGCGATCCGAGCAACCGTTGACGAGAAAATCGCGAGCATTCCTAAACCTGATCTCGTGTTTTTTTAAATCCAGAAATGCTTTCGTGCATTTCTCGTTACTATTGTCGACGTAAAATGACGCGAGGAACGCGTCGGAAGCGACAGAATTGCGATCCGAGCAACCGTTGACGAGAATATCGCGAGCATTCCCAAAATCTGATCTCGTGTTTTTTGGACTCGAGAAACGTTTTCGTGCATTTCTCATGACTAATTCCGATGTAAAATGGCGCGAGGAACGCGTCGGAAGCGACAGAATTGCGATCCGAGCAACCGTTGACGAGAAAATCGCAAGCATTCCCAAAACCTGAACTCGTGTTTTTTGGACTCCAGAAACGTTTACGTGCATTTCTCAAGACTAATTCCGACGTAAAATGACACGAGGAATACGTTGGAAGCGACAGAATTGCGATCCGAGAAACCGTTGACGAGAAAATCGCGAGCATTCCCAAAACCTGATCTCGTGTTTTTTGGACTCCAGAAACGTTTACGTGCACTGCTCGTGACTGTTTCCGATGTGAAATGACGCGAGGAACACGTTGGAAGCGACAGAATTGCATTCCGAGCAACCGTTGACGAGAAAATCGCGAGCATTCCCAAATCCTGATCTCGTGTTTTTTGGACTCGAGAAACGTTTTCGTGCATTTCTCATGACTAATTCCGATGTAAAATGGCGCGAGGAACGCGTCGGAAGCGACAGAATTGCGATCCGAGCAACCGTTGATGAGAAAATCGCAAGCATTCCCAAAACCTGAACTCGTGTTTTTTGGACTCCAGAAACGTTTTCGTGCATTTCTCGTGACTAATTCCGACGTAAAATGACACGAGGAACACGTTGGAAGCGACAGAATTGCGATCCGAGCAACCGTTGACGAGAAAATCGCGAGCATTCCCAAAACCTGAATTCGTGTTTTTTGGACTCCAGAAACGTTTACGTGCACTGCTCGTGACTGTTTCCGATGTGAAATGACGCGAGGAACACGTTGGAAGCGACAGAATTGCGATCCGAGAAACCTTTGACGAGAAAATCGCGAGCATTTCCAAATCCCGATCTCGTGTTTTTTGAACTCCAGAACCGTGTTTGTGCATTTCTCAAGACTAATTCCGACGTAAAATGACACGAGGAATACGTTGGAAGCGACAGAATTGCGTTCCGAGCAACCGTTGACGAGAAAATCGCGAGCATTTCCAAATCCCGATCTCGTGTTTTTTGAACTCCAGAACCGTGTTTGTGCATTTCTCACGACTAATTCCGACGTAAAATGACACGAGGAATACGTTGGAAGCGACAGAATTGCGATCCGAGCAACCGTTGACGAGAAAATGGCGAGCAATCCCAAATCCTGATCTCGTGTTTTTTGAACTCCAGAACCGTGTTTGTGCATTTCTCACGACTAATTCCGACGTAAAATGACACGAGGAATACGTTGGAAGCGACAGAATTGCGATCCGAGCAACCGTTGACGAGAAAATCGCGAGCATTCCCAAAACCTGAATTCGTGTTTTTTGGACTCCAGAACCGTGTTTGTGCATTTCTCATGACTAATTCCGACGTAAAACGACGCGAGGAACACGTTGGAAGCGACAGAATTGCGATCCGAGAAACCGTTGACGAGAAAATCGCAAGCATTCCCAAAACCTGAACTCGTGTTTTTGGACTCCAGAAACGTTTTCGTGCATTTCTCGTGACTGTTTCCGATGTAAAATGACGCGAGGAACACGTTGGAAGCGACAGAATTGCGTTCCGAGCAACCGTTGACGAGAAAATGGCGAGCAATCCCAAATCCTGATCTCGTGTTTTTTGAACTCCAGAACCGTGTTTGTGCATTTCTCAAGACTAATTCCGACGTAAAATGACACGAGGAATACGTTGGAAGCGACTGAATTGCGATCCGAGAAACCGTTGACGAGAAAATCGCGAGCATTCCGAAAACCTGAATTCGTTTTTTTTGGACTCCAGAACCGTGTTTGTGCATTTCTCATGACTAATTCCGACGTAAAACGACGCGAGGAACACGTTGGAAGCGACAGAATTGCGATCCGAGCAACCGTTGACGAGAAAATCGCGAGCATTCCCAAACCTGATCTCGTGTTTTTTTAAATCCAGAAATGCTTTCGTGCATTTCTCGTTACTATTGTCGACGTAAAATGACGCGAGGAACGCGTCGGAAGCGACAGAATTGCGATCCGAGCAACCGTTGACGAGAATATCGCGAGCATTCCCAAAATCTGATCTCGTGTTTTTTGGACTCGAGAAACGTTTTCGTGCATTTCTCATGACTAATTCCGATGTAAAATGGCGCGAGGAACGCGTCGGAAGCGACAGAATTGCGTTCCGAGCAACCGTTGACGAGAAAATGGCGAGCAATCCCAAATCCTGATCTCGTGTTTTTTGAACTCCAGAACCGTGTTTGTGCATTTCTCAAGACTAATTCCGACGTAAAATGACACGAGGAATACGTTGGAAGCGACTGAATTGCGATCCGAGAAACCGTTGACGAGAAAATCGCGAGCATTCCGAAAACCTGAATTCGTGTTTTTTGGACTCCAGAACCGTGTTTGTGCATTTCCCATGACTAATTCCGACGTAAAACGACGCGAGGAACACGTTGGAAGCGACAGAATTGCGATCCGAGCAACCGTTGACGAGAAAATCGCGAGCATTCCCAAACCTGATCTCGTGTTTTTTTAAATCCAGAAATGCTTTCGTGCATTTCTCGTTACTATTGTCGACGTAAAATGACGCGAGGAACGCGTCGGAAGCGACAGAATTGCGATCCGAGCAACCGTTGACGAGAATATCGCGAGCATTCCCAAAATCTGATCTCGTGTTTTTTGGACTCGAGAAACGTTTTCGTGCATTTCTCATGACTAATTCCGATGTAAAATGGCGCGAGGAACGCGTCGGAAGCGACAGAATTGCGTTCCGAGCAACCGTTGACGAGAAAATGGCGAGCAATCCCAAATCCTGATCTCGTGTTTTTTGAACTCCAGAACCGTGTTTGTGCATTTCTCAAGACTAATTCCGACGTAAAATGACACGAGGAATACGTTGGAAGCGACAGAATTGCGTTCCGAGCAACCGTTGACGAGAAAATCGCGAGCATTTCCAAATCCCGATCTCGTGTTTTTTGAACTCCAGAACCGTGTTTGTGCATTTCTCACGACTAATTCCGACGTAAAATGACACGAGGAATACGTTGGAAGCGACAGAATTGCGATCCGAGCAACCGTTGACGAGAAAATGGCGAGCAATCCCAAATCCTGATCTCGTGTTTTTTGAACTCCAGAACCGTGTTTGTGCATTTCTCACGACTAATTCCGACGTAAAATGACACGAGGAATACGTTGGAAGCGACAGAATTGCGATCCGAGCAACCGTTGACGAGAAAATCGCGAGCATTCCCAAAACCTGAATTCGTGTTTTTTGGACTCCAGAACCGTGTTTGTGCATTTCTCATGACTAATTCCGACGTAAAACGACGCGAGGAACACGTTGGAAGCGACAGAATTGCGATCCGAGAAACCGTTGACGAGAAAATCGCAAGCATTCCCAAAACCTGAACTCGTGTTTTTGGACTCCAGAAACGTTTTCGTGCATTTCTCGTGACTGTTTCCGATGTAAAATGACGCGAGGAACACGTTGGAAGCGACAGAATTGCGTTCCGAGCAACCGTTGACGAGAAAATGGCGAGCAATCCCAAATCCTGATCTCGTGTTTTTTGAACTCCAGAACCGTGTTTGTGCATTTCTCAAGACTAATTCCGACGTAAAATGACACGAGGAATACGTTGGAAGCGACTGAATTGCGATCCGAGAAACCGTTGACGAGAAAATCGCGAGCATTCCGAAAACCTGAATTCGTGTTTTTTGGACTCCAGAACCGTGTTTGTGCATTTCTCATGACTAATTCCGACGTAAAACGACGCGAGGAACACGTTGGAAGCGACAGAATTGCGATCCGAGCAACCGTTGACGAGAAAATCGCGAGCATTCCCAAACCTGATCTCGTGTTTTTTTAAATCCAGAAATGCTTTCGTGCATTTCTCGTTACTATTGTCGACGTAAAATGACGCGAGGAACGCGTCGGAAGCGACAGAATTGCGATCCGAGCAACCGTTGACGAGAATATCGCGAGCATTCCCAAAATCTGATCTCGTGTTTTTTGGACTCGAGAAACGTTTTCGTGCATTTCTCATGACTAATTCCGATGTAAAATGGCGCGAGGAACGCGTCGGAAGCGACAGAATTGCGTTCCGAGCAACCGTTGACGAGAAAATGGCGAGCAATCCCAAATCCTGATCTCGTGTTTTTTGAACTCCAGAACCGTGTTTGTGCATTTCTCAAGACTAATTCCGACGTAAAATGACACGAGGAATACGTTGGAAGCGACTGAATTGCGATCCGAGAAACCGTTGACGAGAAAATCGCGAGCATTCCGAAAACCTGAATTCGTGTTTTTTGGACTCCAGAACCGTGTTTGTGCATTTCTCATGACTAATTCCGACGTAAAACGACGCGAGGAACACGTTGGAAGCGACAGAATTGCGATCCGAGCAACCGTTGACGAGAAAATCGCGAGCATTCCCAAACCTGATCTCGTGTTTTTTTAAATCCAGAAATGCTTTCGTGCATTTCTCGTTACTATTGTCGACGTAAAATGACGCGAGGAACGCGTCGGAAGCGACAGAATTGCGATCCGAGCAACCGTTGACGAGAATATCGCGAGCATTCCCAAAATCTGATCTCGTGTTTTTTGGACTCGAGAAACGTTTTCGTGCATTTCTCATGACTAATTCCAATGTAAAATGGCGCGAGGAACGCGTCGGAAGCGACAGAATTGCGATCCGAGCAACCGTTGACGAGAAAATCGCAAGCATTCCCAAAACCTGAACTCGTGTTTTTTGGACTCCAGAAACGTTTACGTGCATTTCTCAAGACTAATTCCGACGTAAAATGACACGAGGAATACGTTGGAAGCGACAGAATTGCGATCCGAGAAACCGTTGACGAGAAAATCGCGAGCATTCCCAAAACCTGATCTCGTGTTTTTTGGACTCCAGAAACGTTTACGTGCACTGCTCGTGACTGTTTCCGATGTGAAATGACGCGAGGAACACGTTGGAAGCGACAGAATTGCATTCCGAGCAACCGTTGACGAGAAAATCGCGAGCATTCCCAAATCCTGATCTCGTGTTTTTTGGACTCGAGAAACGTTTTCGTGCATTTCTCATGACTAATTCCGATGTAAAATGGCGCGAGGAACGCGTCGGAAGCGACAGAATTGCGATCCGAGCAACCGTTGATGAGAAAATCGCAAGCATTCCCAAAACCTGAACTCGTGTTTTTTGGACTCCAGAAACGTTTTCGTGCATTTCTCGTGACTAATTCCGACGTAAAATGACACGAGGAATACGTTGGAAGCGACAGAATTGCGATCCGAGAAACCGTTGACGAGAAAATCGCGAGCATTCCCAAAACCTGAATTCGTGTTTTTTGGAATCCAGAACCGTGTTTGTGCATTTCTCATGACTAATTCCGACGTAAAACGACGCGAGGAACACGTTGGAAGCGACAGAATTGCGATCCGAGAAACCTTTGACGAGAAAATCGCGAGCATTTCCAAATCCCGATCTCGTGTTTTTTGAACTCCAGAACCGTGTTTGTGCATTTCTCAAGACTAATTCCGACGTAAAATGACACGAGGAATACGTTGGAAGCGACAGAATTGCGATCCGAGAAACCGTTGACGAGAAAATCGCGAGCATTCCCAAAACCTGAATTCGTGTTTTTTGGACTTCAGAACCGTGTTTGTGCATTTCTCATGACTAATTCCGACGTAAAACGACGCGAGGAACACGTTGGAAGCGACAGAATTGCGATCCGAGAAACCTTTGACGAGAAAATCGCGAGCATTTCCAAATCCCGATCTCGTGTTTTTTGAACTCCAGAACCGTGTTTGTGCATTTCTCAAGACTAATTCCGACGTAAAATGACACGAGGAATACGTTGAAAGCGACAGAATTGCGTTCCGAGCAACCGTTGACGAGAAAATCGCGAGCATTCCCAAATCCTGATCTCGTGTTTTTTGGACCCCAGAACCGTGTTTGTGCATTTCTCAAGACTAATTCCGACGTAAAATGGCACGAGGAATACGTTGGAAGCGACAGAATTGCGATCCGAGAAACCCTTGACGAGAAAATCGCGTGCATTCCCAAAACCTGAATTCGTGTTTTTTGGACTCCAGAAACGTTTACGTGCACTGCTCGTGACTGTTTCCGATGTGAAATGACGCGAGGAACACGTTGGAAGCGACAGAATTGCGATCCGAGAAACCTTTGACGAGAAAATCGCGAGCATTTCCAAATCCCGATCTCGTGTTTTTTGAACTCCAGAACCGTGTTTGTGCATTTCTCAAGACTAATTCCGACGTAAAATGACACGAGGAACACGTTGGAAGCGACAGAATTGCGTTCCGAGCAACCGTTGACGAGAAAATGGCGAGCAATCCCAAATCCTGATCTCGTGTTTTTTGAATTCCAGAACCGTGTTTGTGCATTTCTCAAGACTAATTCCGACGTAAAATGACACGAGGAATACGTTGGAAGCGACTGAATTGCGATCCGAGAAACCGTTGACGAGAAAATCGCGAGCATTCCGAAAACCTGAATTCGTGTTTTTTGGACTCCAGAACCGTGTTTGTGCATTTCTCATGACTAATTCCGACGTAAAACGACGCGAGGAACACGTTGGAAGCGACAAGTAGATTAAACAAAGCGGTTTCTGGGACACCAAAAATTTCGCGCGGTGACGTCACCGCGTCTACCCGTCGATGTGCACGAGGGCGAATTGCTGTGTCAGCAACCTTGAAAATTGCTGACGGAAACTAGACACCTGGTCAGCTAACCTTGAAACCCAATCTACCCATCGAAATGCACGAGGGCGAATTGTTGCATCAGCAACCTTGAAAATTGCTGATGGAAACTAGACACCTGGTCAACTGACCCTAAGCTCAAATTTTCTCGTCGATATCCACGAGGAGCTAACCTTGAAACCCAATCTACCCGTCGATATCCACGAGGTTGAATTGTTGCATCAGCAACCTTGATTATTGCTGATGGAAACTAGACACCTGGTCTGCTAACCTTCAGCTCCAATCTATCCGTCGATATGCATGACGTTAAATTGCTGCGTCGACAACCCACACACACACACATGACAACTCTGATCTCACGTAGCTACCAACGAAGCGCATACGACACAGTAACCTTGAGCTCACGTAGCCATCAAATTGCTACATCAGCAACTGTCCCTGTGACCCTAACAGCTACTGCCATACCCTAAAAATGCAGTATCGATAGAAAATCAAGGTCCCCCGACAGCGACCCAAAATGTCGTAACAGCAGAAAGATATTGGTAGCGAGCACACTTACAATGAAGACTCCCCTACCCTCCCCGCATGCATATAAAACGAACTGCGATACCTCATTCAGATTTTGTAAGCATACACGTAATCATGGATATCACAAGCGACATGTTGAAGAAGCTGAAAGCTTCATCGATATTATTACGGAACGTGAACGAATACCGCGAGTGGTTGAATCAGTGCGACGAGTGTTTAGCTCTCATAGCCGAGCACACTGAAAAGAATAGAGACATGTTATCAATTGGTACAAAACGTCATATAGTATGTGTTCTAACGCGTATAAAGTGCTTGAAAGTGACAGTGCAGGAACGGTTTGTACGTGTTGGTAGAGGGTTACATGGTGACACACAATCAACAAGAGCATCCAGCCTCACTCTTGTAGAGATCGAATCAGCATTCATGGATCGGATTTCCACAAGCGCTGTTATCAATTCACAGCACATCGATCCCAAACACTTCCTTCGTGATGCACGAGGAATGGTAACCAGACGTGTAACTGAGGGTATCAACCAACACCGTAATGTGAAGGTGAATGTAACCATGGAGGCCGAATATGTGCTAGACGGAACAGTCAGCGTGAAGGGGTTCAATACGCGGAACAGCGAGCTTGATCCATCTAGCAACTTACGTCGCTGGTACACACGCGATGTGGAACATCCAATATTAACACAAATGTCGGAATTTCAAGAACGTGATAGCGGTTGGGCTCTGCGGAGGGTTCTACATTTAATGATAAATATAAACAGGTACCAGCCCATCTGTCCAGGAGGGAGCATACCTCTACCAAGAGCCATACAATTGAAGAAAGCCGTCATAAATATCAATTGTGTGGACGACACATGCTTTTTCTGGGCAGTCACCGCAAGCCTTCACCCCGTCGAGAACTCCGGCATACAAAATGTTTCTAGAACATCATCATACCCACACTATACAGATACATTGAATACCAGTGAGGCAGAAGTTCCAATGAGGTTAAAACAGATTTCAGCATTTGAAAAACGCAATAACATCTCCGTGAACGTGTTTGGGTGGGAGCGGAACAGATGTGTACCACTCCGCATAACAAAAAACAAGCGCCAGCAACATGCTAACCTGCTAATGATTGAAAGCAGAAAGACCTCACACAAATACCATTATGCATGCATCAGAAGCCTATCACGACTACTGTCCACGGAAATTAGTAAAAGCCGACGCTCAAAGCATATATGCGAGCGGTAAGTACGATTCTGTTCATAATCATAAAGCATTCACTACAAAATCTCAATATTACATTCTAGGTGTCTACACTACTTCAACACACAGGAAAAGCTGTCGATGCATCTAATCGACTGCTCACGGATGGATGAATGTGCTATAACGCTCCCCACCGGGGATGACAGGTGGTTGAAATTTAAGAACTACAGCCACAAGGAGCGCATGCCTTTCGTAATCTATGCTGACATAGAGTGCTGGCTGGAGACCGTCGGGAGCGAGAAGCAAGGTCGCCAACAAGGGAGTTCACTGCCATACCAACGTCACCGTCCATTCAGCATCGGCTACTACGTCCACTGCGCATATGACGAGTCGCTCTGCCACTACAGCTGTTACAGCAGTGAAACTGGATGCATGGAGTGGTTCGCCAGAGAACTGCATATGTTAGGCACACGGATTAAGAAGATATTCAGCCGAGTGGTTCCAATGAACGCTCTAACAGGTGCTGAAGTGCTACAACACCAACGAGCTGAACACTCACATATGTGTGAAACCGTTCACTGATGCGGGGGACGGGAAAGTGCGTGACCACTGTCACCTCACAGGCGCCTACCGCGGTGCAGCTCATGCAAGCTGCAATCTAGGATATAGGATACCACATACAGTACCAGTTGTATTCCACAACCTATCAGGTTATGACGCACACTTCGTCATAATGGCCTTAGCGAAGGCGTTTGACGGTAAAATTGACCTTCTACCAATAACGAAGGAGAAGTACATATCCTTCACCAAACATGTGGCAGATACTGGCGAGGGGGGTTGGCGCAGTAAAAAATGCGTAAAGTTCCGCTTCATTGACTCATTCAAATTCCTTAGCTCAAGTCTCGATAAACTATCATCATACCTGAGCGGACCGAACCAACTACGTACCGTGCAACGGGAATTTAAACACCTGTCTGAGACAGACTTGAAACTCTTGACAAGGAAGGGTGTCTTTCCCTATGAATACATAACATCCTACAGTAAGCTTAACGACACGGAGCTACCACCACAAGAGGCATTCTACAGCCGTCTGAACGATTGTCACGTTAGCGATAATGATTATCAACATGCTAAAGAAGTGTGGAAACGCTTCAAGGTTCGAACGTTAGGAGAATATTGTAGCCTCTACATGAAGATTGACACGTTGTTGCTAACCGATGTGTTCGAGAGTTTCAGAGAGAACTGTATAGCAAGTTATAAGCTTGATCCGGCGCACTACTTCACCCTCCCGGGTTTCACATGGGATGCAATGCTAAAGCACACCGGTATAGAGTTCGAACTATTAACAGATATCGATATGCTTCTATTCATAGAGCGTGGAATACGCGGTGGACTGAGCCAGTGTTCACATAGGTATGCAAGTGCCAACAACAAGCACCTACCAACATATGACCCTGCAAAGAGCTCTACATACCTAATGTATTTCGATGTTAACAATCTCTACGGCTGGGCAATGTCCCAACCTCTACCGTATGGAGGTTTCCGATGGATCGAGCAGAATGATGAAGATGCAGTAGCAACCTTTGACATAAAAGCTATTCCGGAGAACAGTCAAGTAGGATACGTATTAGAAGTCGATCTACAATACCCACAAAATATACATGATATGCATGCTGATATCCCCTTCTGCGCAAACCACGAGCTCAGCCCGCTGCAGCGGAGGGGGAGCAGACAGAAAAAACTGCTTGCTACACTGAACAACAAGACACGGTACATAATACACTATCGACATCTACAATTGTGTATGAAACATGGGTTGAAGCTGCTGAAGGTGCACCGTATCTTGGAGTTTAAACAGTCTCCATGGTTGCATGATTATATACAATTAAATACACACTTACGAACACAATCCACCAACGATTTCAGCAAGAACCTCTATAAACTAATGAACAATGCTGTGTTTGGTAAGACGATGGAGAATGTGCGTAACCATGCTGATGTGAAACTGTTCACGCAATGGTGCGGTCGGTATGGTGCAGAGACAGCGATCGCAAAGCCTAATTTCCATAGCCGTACAGTATTCTCAGAGGATCTCATAGCTGTTCAAATGCGGAAGCTTAGCATTAATATCTCTAAGCCTATATATGTTGGAATGTGTATTCTAGAAATATCCAAAATATGTTTATACAAATTCCACTACGAGTACATGCTCCCCAAATTTGGTGAAAGTTGTAAGGTTATGTATACAGATACTGATAGCCTCATCTATGAGATTAGCTGTGACGATATCTATGAGATCATGAAACAAGATTTGGCACAATTCGATACTAGCGACTACGATGATAACAACCCCTACAGTATACCGCGTGCAAACAAAAAGGTTCCAGGATTAATGAAGGATGAGAATTGTGGTTTGATCATGACAGAATTCGTTGGGCTGAGATCTAAAATGTATGCCATACGGGTACATGGTAAAGAGAGATGCGAAAAGAAGATAAAGGGTATTAAGAAAAGTGTTACTACCAAGTGCATACAGTTCGATGATTATGTTAGGTGTCTAAGGAATAATGTTGAGAAAACCGTCGAACAAAACTGTATCAGATCCATACGTCATAACGTTTTCACAATACGCGAGAAGAAACTCGCTCTCAGCCCCCACGATGATAAACGATATATTCTCCAAAATTCGATATGCACACTCCCTTGGGGACACTTTAGGATATGTAACACTGAAGAATGAATTAACCATATGTTTCAGGAGGTATGAGACAACACTTTGTAGAGACTAGTTGACTAAGGAGCTGTTTATTGAGAGATAACAAAGATCGTTCAATGTTTTTAGAGTCTATACAACAGCACTTTTATCAATCCATGAGTTATGTGTATTATTGAACCCCAACCACTTCACATACAACTTATCACCTCTCCTCCGCAACACCTTTTCAACTAAATGTACATCTGGATGCGCTGTCCTGAGTAGCTCTTGCTCGTAGAATCCACCTGCAACCGGATCGCCCCCAGAATCTTTGAGAGAGTATGTCGCTGGATTTGTTCGCTTAACTTCACAAATCTCAAACACCTCTGTCGACCAATTCGGTGTATATCCCTTATCGAAGACTGTTTTGAACTTGCTGACACGCACCTTATCACCAACACTGAACTTCGCAGGTCCAAGTATCTTCAGGTTGCTATACACACTTGTCAGGAGGTGCTTCTCATTGCTACAATTAACATCCATGGGACGCATCTTGATAGTTCTATGCTTGCGACTATTGTAGTCGGACACTAGCGAGGCAAGGGTGTTAATCCAGCGGTAAGACCCGTTCAACGAGAAGGACTTCCACATCGCATTCTTAAGTGTGCGGTTGAAACGCTCCACTACAGAAGCTTTCATGATGCTGAATGTGGAGTAGTGGTTAATGGAATGTTTTTTCATACAACCTTGAAAGCTCGTATTATAAAACTCCTTACCCATATCCGTCTGCAGGTTTCTAGGTACTCTCGCATCACTGCGTAATATGCTTGCAAAAACCTTAGATACATCGGTTGCACCTTTGCTCTTGAGAGGGAGAGCCCACGCATACTTACTAAACACATCTATTACCGTTAGAATATACTGGTGCCCTCGATTATCCTTTGCGAATGCTCGAACATCTACGAGGTCGGCCTGCCATAGATCGTCAATCCCATGAACGATGACACGTCTGCGTGGAAAGTTACGTCTGGCCGGCGCATGCAACTCCTCAACCAGTTTCGTTTTTATTTTGCTCATGTTTATACCGCTACACCTCAACCGGCAAGTTGCTTCCGCACTTCAGCTGATACAAACACACGAAGGGAAGCTGCCAGATCACGCTTAGTTTGAGACTCACGCATATTAAGCACTTCCTTCATTCGATCAAATCTTTCACCAACTTCAGAGCGAAGTTTACTCATATGGTTATACATATATCGTAAGTTTACAACATCACATGAGGCCTCGGGGTCTGCTGCATGCTCAATCCTGACATCTCGCGCATTGAAAGTTGTCCCCTCTAGACACAGCGCAATATTACTAATGCGAGACTCACTCGTATCGGTCACACCCTTCATTAGACGAAACTTTTCGTCAATTTCAGAGCGAAGTTTACTCAGGAGGTCGTACATATATCGTAAGTTTACAACATCACATGAAGCCTCGGGGTCTGCTACACGCACAATCCTGGTATCTCGCGCATTGAAAGTTGTCCCCTCCAGACACAGCGCAATATTACTAATTTGAGACTCACTCGTATCGGCCATACCCTTCATTAGACGAAATTTTTCATCAATTTCAGAGCGAAGTTTATTCAGGAGGTCATACATGTATCGTAAGTTTACAACATCACTTGCAGCCTCAGGGTCTGCTACACGCACAATCCTGACATCTCGCGCATTGAAGGTTGTCCCCTCAAGACACAACGCAATATTACGAATGTGATTCACCGGCTGTTGAGTAACTTCCACACCCGCTCCCAGCAGCTCTCCAAACTTGTTGATTGGCATCTCCCACCATACTGAACTGCAATCTCGTAAAACATCTAATTTATAATCAGCCCCACCTCACGAAGCTCTTCAATTATGGATGTTAATTCATTATTGTGACCCGTATGACCAGCACGCTGCGAGGAAACCAACAGCCTCATACGATCCACCAGCTCATTCGGATCGTCCCAATGCACATAATCGATAGCGTTATTCGATACAACCATCGGGTATTGAGTATATGTCTCAAGTCCGCTTCCCACAACTGATCCATCAATGGTGGTAAATAGCTTTCTTATGATATGTTTATACTTATACCCCTTATTACCCTTCTTTTGCTTTGATGGAGAGTGTTTACACTTGTGTGCACTGGATTTCAGTAGAACGTCCTTGTATGCTATGAGATCCCGTTCAGTATACTTCTTCGGATCAGGCATCTTCATGAATATCAGCTCATAGAGACCCTCAGTCCCTACGTATCTTGTTGTACCAACTACAATACTGTCATCAGCGTTCACGTCGAAGGTTGTATTACCAATACGCATTGCACCATTATCATAGAAGATGCCATATACATTGTCAGCAACATCTGTGTAGAGCAGTTGCATATATCGTTTAGCCAGAGGTCCCATCACATTGATCAGAGACTGTTCGGAACTATCCTGCAGAATTTCACGCATTGAGCTATCTGGGAGAGTAGCGTAATTACTGCTCGTTGACGGAGTAGAATCCATCGGCTCAGGAGATGTACCACTAGCATGCTCCACACTATCGACATCTCGATCCCACACAGCCTCGTCAAATTGTCTCAGTCGAGCTTTCTTGATTTGAATGTTTCTGAATGGAGTTGAATGTCTCGGTGTCATACTGTCAGGACGTGACCTTTTCACTCCTACAGCTGTCGGAAGCATTTTGTTTATACCATGTGGTTTTAATGGTGCATAATCATCGAGTATAGATGCCTGTGGAGGTGGTGGTGATGATTGCAATGATAGCGACTGTCGCTTGATTGCATCACTACTATCAAAGGACTGCTGCTTGACAACGTTGCTATTACCAGCCAGCTGTTTCAGCGGCTCAAGTATCGGGCGCAGGTTTGTCTCCAAAGCTGCGTCAGCATCATTCTTCCCCACCTTCAGCGCGAGATACTTCTTGCGTATAGCAGCACTAGTCTTAGCTATCTCCTTCGCAACCGCTTCCTGTTTAGCACGCTCCATATTCTTCTTCTCTTCATCCATTATACGTAGCAGTTAAAATACGACAACTGGTTACAACGACACCTTTAGAACGTATGATCGCAACGCTGAAATCATGGTGTTATATCCTCATGACTGATGATTGCAAAATCGCTAAACCCACACCGGTACCGACCACCATCTACAGGACTGTCCTTGTCTATAACGAGGAAACCATACTTTTTGTCCCAGCATTTCACACATAACTCTGTGAACCTTTCGAGCGGCATGTCAGTATTGACATGATCACAATATACGTGTCTAAGATTCGTGCCATCCTGCTTGAATAGTATGATCATATTTGCATTATCACGGATCAGATGCTTCGGTATTCGAGCGTATGACTGACTCAAGTAGAAGCAGTCTACATTTGAGTGTCTACCCATAGCGAAGTATTCCCGCATTACATTCTGATCATCACAAGCAACGTCATCAAAGATAAATACCGAGTTCGGTAACGCATCGGCTGGTGATATCACACTAACGTTCTCTGCAAAGGGAAAATACCCCAAGTCCTCCACAGATGATAGCACTTCTTCCAAATATCTGTATTTAGATTGATTCAGCGATTTTGAGTATACATATACATTCTCAAATCGTAACCCGTTTGGACTCTCGAGTAGTCCTACCATAGTGTTAGTCTTTCCACAGTTTGATGGACCACATATTACGCAACGTATACTATTGGGTAGAAGTGTGCCATGCCTCCGATGCTTATTAGGTTCATTAAAAGCACGACTTGTAGGTATTATAATACTTATAGGCTGTTTCACAAAGCGCATGGTGGGAGGATGCTTGTACTCTACTACAGCAATACGTGATTCGGAGCAGTATATATACGTTGCATAGTCCAGGTAGGCAGCTCGACAAACTTGTCTAGCTAGGTTCTACGGGTTGATTCAGCAGTTCGGTAGACCTGTTGGTCTCAAGTTAGCAGTTCAACCAATTTGTTTTGCAGTTCAACCGATCGGTTTAGCAGTTCATCCGATCGGTTTAGCAGTTCAACTGATCGGTTTAGCAGTTCAACCGATCGGTTTTGACAGTTCAACCGATCGGTTTAGCAGTTCAACCGATCGGTTTAGCAGTTCAACCGATCGGTTTAGCAGTTCAACTGATCGGTTTAGCAGTTCAACCGATCGGTATAGCAGTTCAGTAGGGTTGTTGGGGTATCTATTAGTGGAAGACTGGATATATAATACGGTTGAGAACTAACTGATATGTTAGTTCAAGGGCAGCTATGCTTGAGGAATCATCTCTATGGCTGGACTCCTGAATAAAGTAATTGATTCCCTACCAATCGAACTGCATGTGCCTGGGTATCAATTTTGTGGTCCTGGTACGCGTTTAGAGCGTCGATTGGCTCGTGGAGAGCAAGGAGTTAACCCTTTGGACGCCGCGTGTAGAAGACACGACATTGCATATTCTCAGCGGAAGGATATAGAAGGTCGCCACGAAGCTGACAAGATATTGAGTGAAAGCGCACTGCAACGTCTAGCAGCTAATGATTCTACACTTGGTGAACGAGCAACAGCCGCAGCTGTCTGGACGGCTATGAAGACGAAACGTAGACTAGGAATGGGAGTAGGAGGGAAGAAAAAACCACAAGACGGTAAAAAGAAAAAGAAGACAAAACGGTATAGGATACTGTCAATAGCTAAGCGTGGAGGCTTTTTACCGCTACTGTTTCCTGCTTTGGGCGCCCTAGGAGCATTGGCTACAGGAGCCTCATCTATAGCCAAATCCGTCGCTGCTAAGAGAGCTGCTCAGAAACAGCTTGAGGAAATCCAGCGACATAACCGTGTGATGGAGGGGCAAGGCTTATACCTATCACCGTACAAGCGGGGAGAAGGGGTAAAGACCAAAAAAAAAAAAAAACGTTAAGCAGGAGGGGGAGTTTGACTACTAGTATGGGTACCTCAAATTATCAGCTGGAAGACTGGTGCAAAGACATACCACACTTCCGAGGGGTGTTCATGCGTGATAATTTACCAGGTGAGGCAAAGGCTCGCGAGTGTGGTATAGTTAATCTAGACAGCGATCGAGGTCCTGGGACGCACTGGACGGCATACGTTAAGCATGGCGCAAGTGTAAAATATTTCGACAGTTTTGGGAACCTTCGTCCTCCGAACGAATTGGTACGCTACTTCGGTAATGTGACAAGAATCAGATACAACCATAGGCGTTTACAAGAGTATGATGAAAGCAACTGTGGTCAATTATGTGTGAAATTTCTCCGCGAGAACCTATTATAAAAAACTGCCGGCGATCCCTGGTGGATATACTTCCCACCAAACCTTCATACTGAGCACACATAGTGGATGATCTCTCTTGAAAATGTCACTAACATTCACTGTATCAGGCAGAGGTAGCTTGCTGTCATCTACCCATTTTCCGCCAATAGATCTGAGTGGTGGAGGTTATGAACTCGGTTTGATGAGCTTTGAAACTTATCATACAATACCAAACATTAGCTCGGCCAATGGAAACAACAAATTCTACTTTGGCGATCATGATGAAGAGATCATAATTCCTGATGGATCATATGAGTTGGAGGCTATCGCCAGACTTCTGAAACGTGAAATACTTGGACGGTATCCGCGCAAGACAGCTAGTGACGAAGATCACTCGTTCATACTACGAGCTAATAATAACACTATGAAGAGTGAAATTTGCAGCACCTTCAGAGTTAACTTCATGAAGCCTGATAATGTGGGGTTGCTGTTGGGGTTTTCCACAAACCGTATTCTCTTACCGAACGTGTGGCACGAGTCCGATGCACCAATAAGCATCATGAGTGTGAATATGATTAGGGTGGAGTGTAATGTTACTAGCGGTTCGTATAGCAATGGTCGACCAGTGCATGTCATACATGAGTTCTCACCCAGAGTCCCCCCAGGATATAAGATATCGGAGTCACCGCCACGAGTCATTTACCTCCCAATCGTTGTTCGAGCAATACACGACTTAACGATTCGGATAACCGATCAATCCGGTCAGTTAATAGATTTTCGTGGGGAGGAGATAACTATACGTTTACACGTACGACGACGCGGTTGAGACTACCTCATAGCATGCTGGTCTATAACAACAACAACAACAACAACAACAACAACAACAGTTGGAACGTTAACACATGGTTACAACCAGCTAGCAGGAAGAGTCTCAACACATGTGGAGTGGCTGCTGAAGAGTATAATACTAGAAAAGCGGTGCAGTTAAGTGCATCGAACATCGAGTTTTTACGGTCTATGGGATTTAAAGTTGCACAGCGATAAAGATGTCGGATAACATTCTAAACATCAGCGGTACCCCAGCCTTTGATAATCGGATAACTAAGGTAGAGCTGCATGGATATAACCCATATGTCAATGCATCCTTGGGGAATAGTGATGAGATAAGAATACCTATCCAGCAGCAAGATTTGTATCTGCTACCATGCCGAAGCTTCTTATATGTTGAAGGGAAGCTAACCCATATAAATCGGGCAGTGGGGGGAGACACAATATCTCTAGACAATAACTGTATAGCCTTTCTGTTCGATGAGATACGGTATGAGCTCGATGGTACTGAAATAGACCGAGCTAGGAATCCTGGTATAACATCAACCTTGAAGAACTACTTGAGCCTCTCAGCTGGGAAGAGCAAGGTGTTGGGTAATGCTGGTTGGAAGTGTATGGGAGGTTCCGATGACATAGGTCATGCACCATTTGACTTTAACTTCTGTGTGCCGCTGAGCATGCTCTTCGGCTTCTGTGAGGACTATAAGCATGTTGTGATAAACGCTCGTCATGAGCTTATACTGATACGTTCTCGCACGGATGATAATGCTATACATGGCCCGTCCGGTGCAACATACAGTCTTGTGCTGCATAAGGTACAGTGGCGGATGCCTCATGTCACTCTAGAAGAGCTACAAAAATTGTCTATGCTACGTGTGTTGGAGAGTGGTAGAGCGATTAATATGTGCTTCCGTTCATGGGATCTCTATGAATATCCCCTCCTGCAGATGACAACTAAGCATACGTGGGCTGTAAAGGCTGCAACGCAGATGGAGAAGCCTCGATACGTCGTATTCGCTCTGCAAACTGCTCGAAAAAATGATTTGACTAAAAGGGTCTCGCTGTTCGATCATTGTACTCTTTCCAACATCCGTTTACACCTCAACTCGGAAACGTACCCCTACGATGATTTAAACATTGATTTTGGGAAAAACAAGTATGCTTTGCTCTATGAGATGTATACAAAATTTCAAGAATCCTACTACGGCTCTGGAGAGCCGCTGCTTGATGTTACCAACTTTCTACATTATGGACCATTTGTTGTTTTGGATTGTTCTCGTCAAAACGAGTCTCTGAAGAGTGCGGCTGTTGATGTGCGATTAGAGTTTGAATGTCGTGAAAACGTTCCAGAAAACACTATGGCATATTGTATGATTATACATGATCGAATTGTTGAATACAGCCCGCTGACGAATGTTGTACGTAGAATCACATAGCTTTGGGAGGAGTAGTCTATGTATCAATCGCACCCGGGTATATGTATTGTTAAAACATTCTGAGACTATACTGGTACTCAACGAGGTCTAGGAATGTTATATAATAAATGTGGTTCAGCTCAGAGTGTTCCAAAATCTCTAAACCCTAACACCTATAATAAATGTGGTTCAGCTCAGAGTGTTTCAAAATCTCTAAACCCTAACAACTATAGAAAAAAAAAGTTGAAAAATTATATTGAATTCATTGGATATTATATTATATGAACTAGATGTATTAAGAGAAGCAGGGAGATTTTTTCTGGTTGAGCACATTCATATTTATGGAAAGTATAATCTGAAAGATGTAGGTGATCCCCTCTTGAGGAGTAGTGAATAGCATTTCTGCAGATATGACAGAATTTGAGAGTGTGCCTTGAGGCGTCATGTGTCACACCCTCCAAGAGTCATAGTAGTGATAGCGAATATAAAGTTGCATGAGTGGAAACCCCCTCCTTAAGATGAAGGTACAAAGGCGAGCTGAGAATCGTAAGAGCTCATTAGTTTGTCATGGACCAGCATACGCAGGATCTCTACGCCGCCACATCGCTGGAGTGGATCCGCAGCCATGCTCTGCATGTTGTGGATCAGCTCAACCGAGACCCGGCAGTCCAAGTGTGGATTATGCGTGGGATGTCGCCTCTACCACCCTCGTCCCACCCAAACACGTTCACGGAGATGTTATTGCGTTTTTCAAATGCTGAAATCTGTTTTAACCTCATTGGAACTTCTGCCTCACTGGTATTCAATGTATCTGTATAGTGTGGGTATGATGATGTTCTAGAAACATTTTGTATGCCGGAGTTCTCGACGGGGTGAAGGCTTGCGGTGACTGCCCAGAAGAAGCATGTGTCGTCCACACAATTGATATTTATGACGGCTTTCTTCAATTGTATGGCTCTTGGTAGAGGTATGCTCCCTCCTGGACAGATGGGCTGGTACCTGTTTATATTTATCATTAAATGTAGAACCCTCCGCAGAGCCCAACCGCTATCACGTTCTTGAAATTCCGACATTTGTGTTAATATTGGATGTTCCACATCGCGTGTGTACCAGCGACGTAAGTTGCTAGATGGATCAAGCTCGCTGTTCCGCGTATTGAACCCCTTCACGCTGACTGTTCCGTCTAGCACATATTCGGCCTCCATGGTTACATTCACCTTCACATTACGGTGTTGGTTGATACCCTCAGTTACACGTCTGGTTACCATTCTTCGTGCATCACGAAGGAAGTGTTTGGGATCGATGTGCTGTGAATTGATAACAGCGCTTGTGGAAATCCGATCCATGAATGCTGATTCGATCTCTACAAGAGTGAGGCTGGATGCTCTTGTTGATTGTGTGTCACCATGTAACCCTCTACCAACACGTACAAACCGTTCCTGCACTGTCACTTTCAAGCACTTTATACGCGTTAGAACACATACTATATGACGTTTTGTACCAATTGATAACATGTCTCTATTCTTTTCAGTGTGCTCGGCTATGAGAGCTGAACACTCGTCGCACTGATTCAACCACTCGCGGTATTCGTTCACGTTCCGTAATAATATCGATGAAGCTTTCAGCTTCTTCAACATGTCGCTTGTGATATCCATGATTACGTGTATGCTTACAAAATCTGAATGAGGTATCGCAGTTCGTTTTATATGCATGCGGGGAGGGTAGGGGAGTCTTCATTGTAAGTGTGCTCGCTACCAATATCTTTCTGCTGTTACGACATTTTGGGTCGCTGTCGGGGGACCTTGATTTTCTATCGATACTGCATTTTTAGGGTATGGCAGTAGCTGTTAGGGTCACAGGGACAGTTGCTGATGTAGCAATTTGATGGCTACGTGAGCTCAAGGTTACTGTGTCGTATGCGCTTCGTTGGTAGCTACGTGAGATCAGAGTTGTCATGTGTGTGTGTGTGGGTTGTCGACGCAGCAATTTAACGTCATGCATATCGACGGATAGATTGGAGCTAAAGGTTAGCAGACCAGGTGTCTAGTTTCCATCAGCAATAATCAAGGTTGCTGATGCAACAATTCAACCTCGTGGATATCGACGGGTAGATTGGGTTTCAAGGTTAGCTCCTCGTGGATATCGACGAGAAAATTTGAGCTTAGGGTCAGTTGACCAGGTGTCTAGTTTCCATCAGCAATTTTCAAGGTTGCTGATGCAACAATTCGCCCTCGTGCATATCGATGGGTAGATTGGGTTTCAAGGTTAGCTGACCAGGTGTCTAGTTTCCGTCAGCAATTTTCAAGGTTGCTGACACAGCAATTCGCCCTCGTGCACATCGACGGGTAGACGCGGTGACGTCACCGCGCGAAATTTTTGGTGTCCCAGAAACCGCTTTGTTTAATCTACTGCGACAGAATTGCGATCCGAGCAACCGTTGACGAGAAAATCGCGAGCATTCCCAAACCTGATCTCGTGTTTTTTTAAATCCAGAAATGCTTTCGTGCATTTCTCGTTACTATTGTCGACGTAAAATGACGCGAGGAACGCGTCGGAAGCGACAGAATTGCGATCCGAGCAACCGTTGACGAGAATATCGCGAGCATTCCCAAAATCTGATCTCGTGTTTTTTGGACTCGAGAAACGTTTTCGTGCATTTCTCATGACTAATTCCGATGTAAAATGGCGCGAGGAACGCGTCGGAAGCGACAGAATTGCGTTCCGAGCAACCGTTGACGAGAAAATGGCGAGCAATCCCAAATCCTGATCTCGTGTTTTTTGAACTCCAGAACCGTGTTTGTGCATTTCTCAAGACTAATTCCGACGTAAAATGACACGAGGAATACGTTGGAAGCGACTGAATTGCGATCCGAGAAACCGTTGACGAGAAAATCGCGAGCATTCCGAAAACCTGAATTCGTGTTTTTTGGACTCCAGAACCGTGTTTGTGCATTTCTCATGACTAATTCCGACGTAAAACGACGCGAGGAACACGTTGGAAGCGACAGAATTGCGATCCGAGCAACCGTTGACGAGAAAATCGCGAGCATTCCCAAACCTGATCTCGTGTTTTTTTAAATCCAGAAATGCTTTCGTGCATTTCTCGTTACTATTGTCGACGTAAAATGACGCGAGGAACGCGTCGGAAGCGACAGAATTGCGATCCGAGCAACCGTTGACGAGAATATCGCGAGCATTCCCAAAATCTGATCTCGTGTTTTTTGGACCCGAGAAACGTTTTCGTGCATTTCTCATGACTAATTCCGATGTAAAATGGCGCGAGGAACGCGTCGGAAGCGACAGAATTGCGATCCGAGCAACCGTTGACGAGAAAATCGCAAGCATTCCCAAAACCTGAACTCGTGTTTTTTGGACTCCAGAAACGTTTACGTGCATTTCTCAAGACTAATTCCGACGTAAAATGACACGAGGAATACGTTGGAAGCGACAGAATTGCGATCCGAGAAACCGTTGACGAGAAAATCGCGAGCATTCCCAAAACCTGATCTCGTGTTTTTTGGACTCCAGAAACGTTTACGTGCACTGCTCGTGACGGTTTCCGATGTGAAATGACGCGAGGAACACGTTGGAAGCGACAGAATTGCATTCCGAGCAACCGTTGACGAGAAAATCGCGAGCATTCCCAAATCCTGATCTCGTGTTTTTTGGACTCGAGAAACGTTTTCGTGCATTTCTCATGACTAATTCCGATGTAAAATGGCGCGAGGAACGCGTCGGAAGCGACAGAATTGCGATCCGAGCAACCGTTGATGAGAAAATCGCAAGCATTCCCAAAACCTGAACTCGTGTTTTTTGGACTCCAGAAACGTTTTCGTGCATTTCTCGTGACTAATTCCGACGTAAAATGACACGAGGAATACGTTGGAAGCGACAGAATTGCGATCCGAGAAACCGTTGACGAGAAAATCGCGAGCATTCCCAAAACCTGAATTCGTGTTTTTTGGAATCCAGAACCGTGTTTGTGCATTTCTCATGACTAATTCCGACGTAAAACGACGCGAGGAACACGTTGGAAGCGACAGAATTGCGATCCGAGCAACCGTTGACGAGAAAATCGCGAGCATTCCCAAACCTGATCTCGTGTTTTTTTAAATCCAGAAATGCTTTCGTGCATTTCTCGTTACTATTGTCGACGTAAAATGACGCGAGGAACGCGTCGGAAGCGACAGAATTGCGATCCGAGCAACCGTTGACGAGAATATCGCGAGCATTCCCAAAATCTGATCTCGTGTTTTTTGGACTCGAGAAACGTTTTCGTGCATTTCTCATGACTAATTCCGATGTAAAATGGCGCGAGGAACGCGTCGGAAGCGACAGAATTGCGTTCCGAGCAACCGTTGACGAGAAAATGGCGAGCAATCCCAAATCCTGATCTCGTGTTTTTTGAACTCCAGAACCGTGTTTGTGCATTTCTCAAGACTAATTCCGACGTAAAATGACACGAGGAATACGTTGGAAGCGACTGAATTGCGATCCGAGAAACCGTTGACGAGAAAATCGCGAGCATTCCGAAAACCTGAATTCGTGTTTTTTGGACTCCAGAACCGTGTTTGTGCATTTCTCATGACTAATTCCGACGTAAAACGACGCGAGGAACACGTTGGAAGCGACAGAATTGCGATCCGAGCAACCGTTGACGAGAAAATCGCGAGCATTCCCAAACCTGATCTCGTGTTTTTTTAAATCCAGAAATGCTTTCGTGCATTTCTCGTTACTATTGTCGACGTAAAATGACGCGAGGAACGCGTCGGAAGCAACAGAATTGCGATCCGAGCAACCGTTGACGAGAATATCGCGAGCATTCCCAAAATCTGATCTCGTGTTTTTTGGACTCGAGAAACGTTTTCGTGCATTTCTCATGACTAATTCCAATGTAAAATGGCGCGAGGAACGCGTCGGAAGCGACAGAATTGCGATCCGAGCAACCGTTGACGAGAAAATCGCAAGCATTCCCAAAACCTGAACTCGTGTTTTTTGGACTCCAGAAACGTTTACGTGCATTTCTCAAGACTAATTCCGACGTAAAATGACACGAGGAATACGTTGGAAGCGACAGAATTGCGATCCGAGAAACCGTTGACGAGAAAATCGCGAGCATTCCCAAAACCTGATCTCGTGTTTTTTGGACTCCAGAAACGTTTACGTGCACTGCTCGTGACTGTTTCCGATGTGAAATGACGCGAGGAACACGTTGGAAGCGACAGAATTGCATTCCGAGCAACCGTTGACGAGAAAATCGCGAGCATTCCCAAATCCTGATCTCGTGTTTTTTGGACTCGAGAAACGTTTTCGTGCATTTCTCATGACTAATTCCGATGTAAAATGGCGCGAGGAACGCGTCGGAAGCAACAGAATTGCGATCCGAGCAACCGTTGATGAGAAAATCGCAAGCATTCCCAAAACCTGAACTCGTGTTTTTTGGACTCCAGAAACGTTTTCGTGCATTTCTCGTGACTAATTCCGACGTAAAATGACACGAGGAATACGTTGGAAGCGACAGAATTGCGATCCGAGAAACCGTTGACGAGAAAATCGCGAGCATTCCCAAAACCTGAATTCGTGTTTTTTGGAATCCAGAACCGTGTTTGTGCATTTCTCATGACTAATTCCGACGTAAAACGACGCGAGGAACACGTTGGAAGCGACAGAATTGCGATCCGAGAAACCTTTGACGAGAAAATCGCGAGCATTTCCAAATCCCGATCTCGTGTTTTTTGAACTCCAGAACCGTGTTTGTGCATTTCTCAAGACTAATTCCGACGTAAAATGACACGAGGAATACGTTGGAAGCGACAGAATTGCGATCCGAGAAACCGTTGACGAGAAAATCGCGAGCATTCCCAAAACCTGAATTCGTGTTTTTTGGACTTCAGAACCGTGTTTGTGCATTTCTCATGACTAATTCCGACGTAAAACGACGCGAGGAACACGTTGGAAGCGACAGAATTGCGATCCGAGAAACCTTTGACGAGAAAATCGCGAGCATTTCCAAATCCCGATCTCGTGTTTTTTGAACTCCAGAACCGTGTTTGTGCATTTCTCAAGACTAATTCCGACGTAAAATGACACGAGGAATACGTTGAAAGCGACAGAATTGCGTTCCGAGCAACCGTTGACGAGAAAATCGCGAGCATTCCCAAATCCTGATCTCGTGTTTTTTGGACCCCAGAACCGTGTTTGTGCATTTCTCAAGACTAATTCCGACGTAAAATGGCACGAGGAATACGTTGGAAGCGACAGAATTGCGATCCGAGAAACCCTTGACGAGAAAATCGCGAGCATTCCCAAAACCTGAATTCGTGTTTTTTGGACTCCAGAAACGTTTACGTGCACTGCTCGTGACTGTTTCCGATGTGAAATGACGCGAGGAACACGTTGGAAGCGACAGAATTGCGATCCGAGAAACCTTTGACGAGAAAATCGCGAGCATTTCCAAATCCCGATCTCGTGTTTTTTGAACTCCAGAACCGTGTTTGTGCATTTCTCAAGACTAATTCCGACGTAAAATGACACGAGGAATACGTTGGAAGCGACAGAATTGCGTTCCGAGCAACCGTTGACGAGAAAATCGCGAGCATTTCCAAATCCCGATCTCGTGTTTTTTGAACTCCAGAACCGTGTTTGTGCATTTCTCACGACTAATTCCGACGTAAAATGACACGAGGAATACGTTGGAAGCGACCGAATTGCGATCCGAGCAACCGTTGACGAGAAAATGGCGAGCAATCCCAAATCCTGATCTCGTGTTTTTTGAACTCCAGAACCGTGTTTGTGCATTTCTCACGACTAATTCCGACGTAAAATGACACGAGGAATACGTTGGAAGCGACAGAATTGCGATCCGAGCAACCGTTGACGAGAAAATCGCGAGCATTCCCAAAACCTGAATTCGTGTTTTTTGGACTCCAGAACCGTGTTTGTGCATTTCTCATGACTAATTCCGACGTAAAACGACGCGAGGAACACGTTGGAAGCGACAGAATTGCGATCCGAGAAACCGTTGACGAGAAAATCGCAAGCATTCCCAAAACCTGAACTCGTGTTTTTTGGACTCCAGAAACGTTTTCGTGCATTTCTCGTGACTGTTTCCGATGTAAAATGACGCGAGGAACACGTTGGAAGCGACAGAATTGCGTTCCGAGCAACCGTTGACGAGAAAATGGCGAGCAATCCCAAATCCTGATCTCGTGTTTTTTGAATTCCAGAACCGTGTTTGTGCATTTCTCAAGACTAATTCCGACGTAAAATGACACGAGGAATACGTTGGAAGCGACTGAATTGCGATCCGAGAAACCGTTGACGAGAAAATCGCGAGCATTCCGAAAACCTGAATTCGTGTTTTTTGGACTCCAGAACCGTGTTTGTGCATTTCTCATGACTAATTCCGACGTAAAACGACGCGAGGAACGCGTCGGAAGCGACAGAATTGCGATCCGAGCAACCGTTGACGAGAATATCGCGAGCATTCCCAAAATCTGATCTCGTGTTTTTTGGACTCGAGAAACGTTTTCGTGCATTTCTCATGACTAATTCCGATGTAAAATGGCGCGAGGAACGCGTCGGAAGCGACAGAATTGCGTTCCGAGCAACCGTTGACGAGAAAATGGCGAGCAATCCCAAATCCTGATCTCGTGTTTTTTGAACTCCAGAACCGTGTTTGTGCATTTCTCAAGACTAATTCCGACGTAAAATGACACGAGGAATACGTTGGAAGCGACTGAATTGCGATCCGAGAAACCGTTGACGAGAAAATCGCGAGCATTCCGAAAACCTGAATTCGTGTTTTTTGGACTCCAGAACCGTGTTTGTGCATTTCTCATGACTAATTCCGACGTAAAACGACGCGAGGAACACGTTGGAAGCGACAGAATTGCGATCCGAGCAACCGTTGACGAGAATATCGCAAGCATTCCCAAAACCTGAACTCGTGTTTTTTGGACTCCAGAAACGTTTACGTGCATTTCTCAAGACTAATTCCGATGTAAAATGGCGCGAGGAACGCGTCGGAAGCGACAGAATTGCGATCCGAGCAACCGTTGATGAGAAAATCGCAAGCATTCCCAAAACCTGAACTCGTGTTTTTTGGACTCCAGAAACGTTTTCGTGCATTTCTCGTGACTAATTCCGACGTAAAATGACACGAGGAACGCGTCGGAAGCGACAGAATTGCGATCCGAGCAACCGTTGATGAGAAAATCGCAAGCATTCCCAAAACCTGAACTCGTGTTTTTTGGACTCCAGAAACGTTTTCGTGCATTTCTCGTGACTAATTCCGACGTAAAATGACACGAGGAATACGTTGGAAGCGACAGAATTGCGTTCCGAGCAACCGTTGACGAGAAAATCGCGAGCATTCCCAAATCCTGATCTCGTGTTTTTTGGACTCCAGAACCGTGTTTGTGCATTTCTCAAGACTAATTCCGACGTAAAGTGGCACGAGGAATACGTTGGAAGCGACAGAATTGCGATCCGAGAAACCTTTGACGAGAAAATCGCGAGCATTTCCAAATCCCGATCTCGTGTTTTTTGAACTCCAGAACCGTGTTTGTGCATTTCTCAAGACTAATTCTGACGTAAAATGACACGAGGAATACGTTGGAAGCGACAGAATTGCGATCCGATAAACCGTTGACGAGAAAATCGCGAGCATTCCCAAAACCTGATCTCGTGTTTTTTGGACTCCAGAAACGTTTACGTGCACTGCTCGTGACTGTTTCCGATGTGAAATGACGCGAGGAACACGTTGGAAGCGACAGAATTGCATTCCGAGCAACCGTTGACGAGAAAATCGCGAGCATTCCCAAATCCTGATCTCGTGTTTTTTGGACTCGAGAAACGTTTTCGTGCATTTCTCATGACTAATTCCGATGTAAAATGGCGCGAGGAACGCGTCGGAAGCGACAGAATTGCGATCCGAGCAACCGTTGATGAGAAAATCGCAAGCATTCCCAAAACCTGAACTCGTGTTTTTTGGACTCCAGAAACGTTTTCGTGCATTTCTCGTGACTAATTCCGACGTAAAATGACACGAGGAGTACGTTGGAAGCGACAGAATTGCGTTCCGAGCAACCGTTGACGAGAAAATCGCGAGCATTCCCAAATCCTGATCTCGTGTTTTTTGGACTCCAGAACCGTGTTTGTGCATTTCTCAAGACTAATTCCGACGTAAAGTGGCACGAGGAATACGTTGGAAGCGACAGAATTGCGATCCGAGAAACCTTTGACGAGAAAATCGCGAGCATTTCCAAATCCCGATCTCGTGTTTTTTGAACTCCAGAACCGTGTTTGTGCATTTCTCAAGACTAATTCTGACGTAAAATGACACGAGGAATACGTTGGAAGCGACAGAATTGCGTTCCGAGCAACCGTTGACGAGAAAATCGCGAGCATTCCCAAATCCTGATCTCGTGTTTTTTGAACTCCAGAACCGTGTTTGTGCATTTCTCAAGACTAATTCCGACGTAAAATGGCACGAGGAATACGTTGGAAGCGACAGAATTGCGATCCGAGAAACCGTTGACGAGAAAATCGCGAGCATTCCCAAAACCTGAATTCGTGTTTTTTGGAATCCAGAACCGTGTTTGTGCATTTCTCATGACTCATTCCGACGTAAAACGACGCGAGGAACACGTTGGAAGCGCCAGAATTGCGATCCGAGAAACCTTTGACGAGAAAATCGCGAGCATTTCCAAATCCCGATCTCGTGTTTTTTGAACTCCAGAACCGTGTTTGTGCATTTCTCAAGACTAATTCCGACGTAAAATGACACGAGGAATACGTTGGAAGCGACAGAATTGCGATCCGAGAAACCGTTGACGAGAAAATCGCGAGCATTCCCAAAATCTGATCTCGTGTTTTTTGGACTCCAGAAACGTTTACGTGCACTGCTCGTGACTGTTTCCGATGTGAAATGACGCGAGGAACACGTTGGAAGCGACAGAATTGCATTCCGAGCAACCGTTGACGAGAAAATCGCGAGCATTCCCAAATCCTGATCTCGTGTTTTTTGGACTCGAGAAACGTTTTCGTGCATTTCTCATGACTAATTCCGATGTAAAATGGCGCGAGGAACGCGTCGGAAGCGACAGAATTGCGATCCGAGCAACCGTTGATGAGAAAATTGCAAACATTCCCAAAACCTGAACTCGTGTTTTTTGGACTCCAGAAACGTTTTCGTGCATTTCTCGTGACTAATTCCGACGTAAAATGACACGAGGAATACGTTGGAAGCGACAGAATTGCGTTCCGAGCAACCGTTGACGAGAAAATCGCGAGCATTCCCAAATCCTGATCTCGTGTTTTTTGGACTCCAGAACCGTGTTTGTGCATTTCTCAAGACTAATTCCGACGTAACGTGGCACGAGGAATACGTTGGAAGCGACAGAATTGCGATCCGAGAAACCTTTGACGAGAAAATCGCGAGCATTCCCAAATCCTGATCTCGTGTTTTTTGAACTCCAGAACCGTGTTTGTGCATTTCTCAAGACTAATTCCGACGTAAAATGGCACGAGGAATACGTTGGAAGCGACAGAATTGCGATCCGAGAAACCGTTGACGAGAAAATCGCGAGCATTCCCAAAACCTGAATTCGTGTTTTTTGGAATCCAGAACCGTGTTTGTGCATTTCTCATGACTAATTCCGACGTAAAACGACGCGAGGAACACGTTGGAAGCGACAGAATTGCGATCCGAGAAACCTTTGACGAGAAAATCGCGAGCATTTCCAAATCCCGATCTCGTGTTTTTTGAACTCCAGAACCGTGTTTGTGCATTTCTCAAGACTAATTCCGACGTAAAATGACACGAGGAATACGTTGGAAGCGACAGAATTGCGATCCGAGAAACCGTTGACGAGAAAATCGCGAGCATTCCCAAAACCTGATCTCGTGTTTTTTGGACTCCAGAAACGTTTACGTGCACTGCTCGTGACTGTTTCCGATGTGAAATGACGCGAGGAACACGTTGGAAGCGACAGAATTGCATTGCGAGCAACCGTTGACGAGAAAATCGCGAGCATTCCCAAATCCTGATCTCGTGTTTTTTGAACTCCAGAACCGTGTTTGTGCATTTCTCAAGACTAATTCCGACGTAAAATGACACGAGGAATACGTTGGAAGCGACAGAATTGCGATCCGAGCAACCGTTGACGAGAAAATCGCGAGCATTACCAAAACCTGATCTCATGTTTTTGGAAATCCAGAAATGCTTGCGTGCATTTCTCATGACTATTTCCGACGTAAAATGACACGAGGAACGCGTTGGATGCGACAGAATTGCGATACGAGAAACCGTTGACGAGAAAATCGCGAGCATTCCCAAACCTGATCTCGTGTCTTTTTAAATCCAGAAATGCTTTCGTGCATTTCTCGTTACTATTGCCGACGTAAAATGACGCGAGGAACGTGTCGGAAGCGACAGAATTGCGATCCGAGCAACCGTTGACGAGAAAATCGCAAGCATTCCCAAAACCTGAACTCGTGTTTTTTGGACTCCAGAAACGTTTACGTGCATTTCTCAAGACTAATTCCGACGTAAAATGACACGAGGAATACGTTGGAAGCGACAGAATTGCGATCCGAGAAACCGTTGACGAGAAAATCGCGAGCATTCCCAAAACCTGAATTCGTGTTTTTTGAACTCCAGAACCGTGTTTGTGCATTTCTCAAGACTAATTCCGACGTAAAATGACACGAGGAATACGTTGGAAGCGACAGAATTGCGATACGAGAAACCGTTGACGAGAAAATCGCGAGCATTCCCAAACCTGATCTCGTGTTTTTTTAAATCCAGAAATGCTTTCGTGCATTTCTCGTTACTATTGCCGACGTAAAATGACGCGAGGAACGCGTCGGAAGCGACAGAATTGCGATCCGAGCAACCGTTGACGAGAATATCGCGAGCATTCCCAAAACCTGATCTCGTGTTTTTTGGACTCGAGAAACGTTTTCGTGCATTTCTCATGACTAATTCCGATGTAAAATGGCGCGCGGAACGCGTCGGAAGCGACAGAATTGCGATCCGAGCAACCGTTGACGAGAAAATCGCAAGCATTCCCAAAACCTGAACTCGTGTTTTTTGGACTCCAGAAACGTTTACGTGCATTTCTCAAGACTAATTCCGACATAAAATGACACGAGGAATACGTTGGAAGCGACAGAATTGCGATCCGAGAAACCGTTGACGAGAAAATCGCGAGCATTCCCAAAACCTGAATTCGTGTTTTTTGGAATCCAGAACCGTGTTTGTGCATTTCTCATGACTAATTCCGACGTAAAACGACGCGAGGAACACGTTGGAAGCGACAGAATTGCGATCCGAGTAACCTTTGACGAGAAAATCGCGAGCATTTCCAAATCCCGATCTCGTGTTTTTTGAACTCCAGAACCGTGTTTGTGCATTTCTCAAGACTAATTCCGACGTAAAATGACACGAGGAATACGTTGGAAGCGACAGAATTGCGATCCGAGAAACCGTTGACGAGAAAATCGCGAGCATTCCCAAAACCTGAATTCGTGTTTTTTGGACTCCAGAAACGTTTTCGTGCATTTCTCGTGACTAATTCCGACGTAAAATGACACGAGGAATACGTTGGAAGCGACAGAATTGCGTTCCGAGCAACCGTTGACGAGAAAATCGCGAGCATTCCCAAATCCTGATCTCGTGTTTTTTGGACTCCAGAACCGTGTTTGTGCATTTCTCAAGACTAATTCCGACGTAACGTGGCACGAGGAATACGTTGGAAGCGACAGAATTGCGATCCGAGAAACCTTTGACGAGAAAATCGCGAGCATTCCCAAATCCTGATCTCGTGTTTTTTGAACTCCAGAACCGTGTTTGTGCATTTCTCAAGACTAATTCCGACGTAAAATGGCACGAGGAATACGTTGGAAGCGACAGAATTGCGATCCGAGAAACCGTTGACGAGAAAATCGCGAGCATTCCCAAAACCTGAATTCGTGTTTTTTGGAATCCAGAACCGTGTTTGTGCATTTCTCATGACTAATTCCGACGTAAAACGACGCGAGGAACACGTTGGAAGCGACAGAATTGCGATCCGAGAAACCTTTGACGAGAAAATCGCGAGCATTTCCAAATCCCGATCTCGTGTTTTTTGAACTCCAGAACCGTGTTTGTGCATTTCTCAAGACTAATTCCGACGTAAAATGACACGAGGAATACGTTGGAAGCGACAGAATTGCGATCCGAGAAACCGTTGACGAGAAAATCGCGAGCATTCCCAAAACCTGATCTCGTGTTTTTTGGACTCCAGAAACGTTTACGTGCACTGCTCGTGACTGTTTCCGATGTGAAATGACGCGAGGAACACGTTGGAAGCGACAGAATTGCATTGCGAGCAACCGTTGACGAGAAAATCGCGAGCATTCCCAAATCCTGATCTCGTGTTTTTTGAACTCCAGAACCGTGTTTGTGCATTTCTCAAGACTAATTCCGACGTAAAATGGCACGAGGAATACGTTGGAAGCGACAGAATTGCGATCCGAGAAACCGTTGACGAGAAAATCGCGAGCATTCCCAAAACCTGAATTCGTGTTTTTTGGAATCCAGAACCGTGTTTGTGCATTTCTCATGACTAATTCCGACGTAAAACGACGCGAGGAACACGTTGGAAGCGACAGAATTGCGATCCGAGAAACCTTTGACGAGAAAATCGCGAGCATTTCCAAATCCCGATCTCGTGTTTTTTGAACTCCAGAACCGTGTTTGTGCATTTCTCAAGACTAATTCCGACGTAAAATGACACGAGGAATACGTTGGAAGCGACAGAATTGCGATCCGAGCAACCGTTGACGAGAAAATCGCGAGCATTCCCAAAACCTGAATTCGTGTTTTTTGGAGTCCAGAACCGTGTTTGTGCATTTCTCATGACTAATTCCGACGTAAAACGACGCGAGGAACACGTTGGAAGCGACAGAATTGCGATCCGAGAAACCTTTGACGAGAAAATCGCGAGCATTTCCAAATCCCGATCTCGTGTTTTTTGAACTCCAGAACCGTGTTTGTGCATTTCTCAAGACTAATTCCGACGTAAAATGACACGAGGAATACGTTGGAAGCGACAGAATTGCGTTCCGAGCAACCGTTGACGAGAAAATCGCGAGCATTTCCAAATCCCGATCTCGTGTTTTTTGAACTCCAGAACCGTGTTTGTGCATTTCTCACGACTAATTCCGACGTAAAATGACACGAGGAATACGTTGGAAGCGACAGAATTGCGATCCGAGCAACCGTTGACGAGAAAATGGCGAGCAATCCCAAATCCTGATCTCGTGTTTTTTGAACTCCAGAACCGTGTTTGTGCATTTCTCACGACTAATTCCGACGTAAAATGACACGAGGAATACGTTGGAAGCGACAGAATTGCGATCCGAGCAACCGTTGACGAGAAAATCGCGAGCATTCCCAAAACCTGAATTCGTGTTTTTTGGACTCCAGAACCGTGTTTGTGCATTTCTCATGACTAATTCCGACGTAAAACGACGCGAGGAACACGTTGGAAGGGACAGAATTGCGATCCGAGAAACCGTTGACGAGAAAATCGCAAGCATTCCCAAAACCTGAACTCGTGTTTTTTGGACTCCAGAAACGTTTTCGTGCATTTCTCGTGACTGTTTCCGATGTAAAATGACGCGAGGAACACGTTGGAAGCGACAGAATTGCGTTCCGAGCAACCGTTGACGAGAAAATGGCGAGCAATCCCAAATCCTGATCTCGTGTTTTTTGAATTCCAGAACCGTGTTTGTGCATTTCTCAAGACTAATTCCGACGTAAAACGACGCGAGGAACACGTTGGAAGCGACAGAATTGCGATCCGAGCAACCGTTGACGAGAAAATCGCGAGCATTCCCAAACCTGATCTCGTGTTTTTTTAAATCCAGAAATGCTTTCGTGCATTTCTCGTTACTATTGTCGACGTAAAATGACGCGAGGAACGCGTCGGAAGCGACAGAATTGCGATCCGAGCAACCGTTGACGAGAATATCGCGAGCATTCCCAAAATCTGATCTCGTGTTTTTTGGACTCGAGAAACGTTTTCGTGCATTTCTCATGACTAATTCCGATGTAAAATGGCGCGAGGAACGCGTCGGAAGCGACAGAATTGCGTTCCGAGCAACCGTTGACGAGAAAATGGCGAGCAATCCCAAATCCTGATCTCGTGTTTTTTGAACTCCAGAACCGTGTTTGTGCATTTCTCAAGACTAATTCCGACGTAAAATGACACGAGGAATACGTTGGAAGCGACTGAATTGCGATCCGAGAAACCGTTGACGAGAAAATCGCGAGCATTCCGAAAACCTGAATTCGTGTTTTTTGGACTCCAGAACCGTGTTTGTGCATTTCTCATGACTAATTCCAACGTAAAACGACGCGAGGAACACGTTGGAAGCGACAGAATTGCGATCCGAGCAACCGTTGACGAGAAAATCGCGAGCATTCCCAAACCTGATCTCGTGTTTTTTTAAATCCAGAAATGCTTTCGTGCATTTCTCGTTACTATTGTCGACGTAAAATGACGCGAGGAACGCGTCGGAAGCGACAGAATTGCGATCCGAGCAACCGTTGACGAGAATATCGCGAGCATTCCCAAAATCTGATCTCGTGTTTTTTGGACCCGAGAAACGTTTTCGTGCATTTCTCATGACTAATTCCGATGTAAAATGGCGCGAGGAACGCGTCGGAAGCGACAGAATTGCGATCCGAGCAACCGTTGACGAGAAAATCGCAAGCATTCCCAAAACCTGAACTCGTGTTTTTTGGACTCCAGAAACGTTTACGTGCATTTCTCAAGACTAATTCCGACGTAAAATGACACGAGGAATACGTTGGAAGCGACAGTATTGCGATCCGAGAAACCGTTGACGAGAAAATCGCGAGCATTCCCAAAACCTGATCTCGTGTTTTTTGGACACCAGAAACGTTTACGTGCACTGCTCGTGACTGTTTCCGATGTGAAATGACGCGAGGAACACGTTGGAAGCGACAGAATTGCATTCCGAGCAACCGTTGACGAGAAAATCGCGAGCATTCCCAAATCCTGATCTCGTGTTTTTTGGACTCGAGAAACGTTTTCGTGCATTTCTCGTGACTAATTCCGACGTAAAATGACACGAGGAATACGTTGGAAGCGACAGAATTGCGATCCGAGAAACCGTTGACGAGAAAATCGCGAGCATTCCCAAAACCTGAATTCGTGTTTTTTGGAATCCAGAACCGTGTTTGTGCATTTCTCATGACTAATTCCGACGTAAAACGACGCGAGGAACACGTTGGAAGCGACAGAATTGCGATCCGAGCAACCGTTGACGAGAAAATCGCGAGCATTCCCAAACCTGATCTCGTGTTTTTTTAAATCCAGAAATGCTTTCGTGCATTTCTCGTTACTATTGTCGACGTAAAATGACGCGAGGAACGCGTCGGAAGCGACAGAATTGCGATCCGAGCAACCGTTGACGAGAATATCGCGAGCATTCCCAAAATCTGATCTCGTGTTTTTTGGACTCGAGAAACGTTTTCGTGCATTTCTCATGACTAATTCCAATGTAAAATGGCGCGAGGAACGCGTCGGAAGCGACAGAATTGCGATCCGAGCAACCGTTGACGAGAAAATCGCAAGCATTCCCAAAACCTGAACTCGTGTTTTTTGGACTCCAGAAACGTTTACGTGCATTTCTCAAGACTAATTCCGACGTAAAATGACACGAGGAATACGTTGGAAGCGACAGAATTGCGATCCGAGAAACCGTTGACGAGAAAATCGCGAGCATTCCCAAAACCTGATCTCGTGTTTTTTGGACTCCAGAAACGTTTACGTGCACTGCTCGTGACTGTTTCCGATGTGAAATGACGCGAGGAACACGTTGGAAGCGACAGAATTGCATTCCGAGCAACCGTTGACGAGAAAATCGCGAGCATTCCCAAATCCTGATCTCGTGTTTTTTGGACTCGAGAAACGTTTTCGTGCATTTCTCATGACTAATTCCGATGTAAAATGGCGCGAGGAACGCGTCGGAAGCGACAGAATTGCGATCCGAGCAACCGTTGATGAGAAAATCGCAAGCATTCCCAAAACCTGAACTCGTGTTTTTTGGACTCCAGAAACGTTTTCGTGCATTTCTCGTGACTAATTCCGACGTAAAATGACACGAGGAATACGTTGGAAGCGACAGAATTGCGATCCGAGAAACCGTTGACGAGAAAATCGCGAGCATTCCCAAAACCTGAATTCGTGTTTTTTGGAATCCAGAACCGTGTTTGTGCATTTCTCATGACTAATTCCGACGTAAAACGACGCGAGGAACACGTTGGAAGCGACAGAATTGCGATCCGAGAAACCTTTGACGAGAAAATCGCGAGCATTTCCAAATCCCGATCTCGTGTTTTTTGAACTCCAGAACCGTGTTTGTGCATTTCTCAAGACTAATTCCGACGTAAAATGACACGAGGAATACGTTGGAAGCGACAGAATTGCGATCCGAGAAACCGTTGACGAGAAAATCGCGAGCATTCCCAAAATCTGATCTCGTGTTTTTTGGACTCGAGAAACGTTTTCGTGCATTTCTCATGACTAATTCCAATGTAAAATGGCGCGAGGAACGCGTCGGAAGCGACAGAATTGCGATCCGAGCAACCGTTGACGAGAAAATCGCAAGCATTCCCAAAACCTGAACTCGTGTTTTTTGGACTCCAGAAACGTTTTCGTGCATTTCTCGTGACTAATTCCGACGTAAAATGACACGAGGAATACGTTGGAAGCGACAGAATTGCGATCCGAGAAACCTTTGACGAGAAAATCGCGAGCATTCCCAAATCCTGATCTCGTGTTTTTTGAACTCCAGAACCGTGTTTGTGCATTTCTCAAGACTAATTCCGACGTAAAATGGCACGAGGAATACGTTGGAAGCGACAGAATTGCGATCCGAGAAACCGTTGACGAGAAAATCGCGAGCATTCCCAAAACCTGAATTCGTGTTTTTTGGAATCCAGAACCGTGTTTGTGCATTTCTCATGACTAATTCCGACGTAAAACGACGCGAGGAACACGTTGGAAGCGACAGAATTGCGATCCGAGAAACCTTTGACGAGAAAATCGCGAGCATTTCCAAATCCCGATCTCGTGTTTTTTGAACTCCAGAACCGTGTTTGTGCATTTCTCAAGACTAATTCCGACGTAAAATGACACGAGGAATACGTTGGAAGCGACAGAATTGCGATCCGAGAAACCGTTGACGAGAAAATCGCGAGCATTCCCAAAACCTGATCTCGTGTTTTTTGGACTCCAGAAACGTTTACGTGCACTGCTCGTGACTGTTTCCGATGTGAAATGACGCGAGGAACACGTTGGAAGCGACAGAATTGCATTGCGAGCAACCGTTGACGAGAAAATCGCGAGCATTCCCAAATCCTGATCTCGTGTTTTTTGAACTCCAGAACCGTGTTTGTGCATTTCTCAAGACTAATTCCGACGTAAAATGACACGAGGAATACGTTGGAAGCGACAGAATTGCGATCCGAGCAACCGTTGACGAGAAAATCGCGAGCATTACCAAAACCTGATCTCATGTTTTTGGAAATCCAGAAATGCTTGCGTGCATTTCTCATGACTATTTCCGACGTAAAATGACACGAGGAACGCGTTGGATGCGACAGAATTGCGATACGAGAAACCGTTGACGAGAAAATCGCGAGCATTCCCAAACCTGATCTCGTGTCTTTTTAAATCCAGAAATGCTTTCGTGCATTTCTCGTTACTATTGCCGACGTAAAATGACGCGAGGAACGTGTCGGAAGCGACAGAATTGCGATCCGAGCAACCGTTGACGAGAAAATCGCAAGCATTCCCAAAACCTGAACTCGTGTTTTTTGGACTCCAGAAACGTTTACGTGCATTTCTCAAGACTAATTCCGACGTAAAATGACACGAGGAATACGTTGGAAGCGACAGAATTGCGATACGAGAAACCGTTGACGAGAAAATCGCGAGCATTCCCAAACCTGATCTCGTGTTTTTTTAAATCCAGAAATGCTTTCGTGCATTTCTCGTTACTATTGCCGACGTAAAATGACGCGAGGAACGCGTCGGAAGCGACAGAATTGCGATCCGAGCAACCGTTGACGAGAATATCGCGAGCATTCCCAAAACCTGATCTCGTGTTTTTTGGACTCGAGAAACGTTTTCGTGCATTTCTCATGACTAATTCCGATGTAAAATGGCGCGCGGAACGCGTCGGAAGCGACAGAATTGCGATCCGAGCAACCGTTGACGAGAAAATCGCAAGCATTCCCAAAACCTGAACTCGTGTTTTTTGGACTCCAGAAACGTTTACGTGCATTTCTCAAGACTAATTCCGACATAAAATGACACGAGGAATACGTTGGAAGCGACAGAATTGCGATCCGAGAAACCGTTGACGAGAAAATCGCGAGCATTCCCAAAACCTGAATTCGTGTTTTTTGGAATCCAGAACCGTGTTTGTGCATTTCTCATGACTAATTCCGACGTAAAACGACGCGAGGAACACGTTGGAAGCGACAGAATTGCGATCCGAGTAACCTTTGACGAGAAAATCGCGAGCATTTCCAAATCCCGATCTCGTGTTTTTTGAACTCCAGAACCGTGTTTGTGCATTTCTCAAGACTAATTCCGACGTAAAATGACACGAGGAATACGTTGGAAGCGACAGAATTGCGATCCGAGAAACCGTTGACGAGAAAATCGCGAGCATTCCCAAAACCTGATCTCGTGTTTTTTGGACTCCAGAAACGTTTACGTGCACTGCTCGTGACTGTTTCCGATGTGAAATGACGCGAGGAACACGTTGGAAGCGACAGAATTGCGATACGAGAAACCGTTGACGAGAAAATCGCGAGCATTCCCAAACCTGATCTCGTGTTTTTTTAAATCCAGAAATGCTTTCGTGCATTTCTCGTTACTATTGCCGACGTAAAATGACGCGAGGAACGCGTCGGAAGCGACAGAATTGCGATCCGAGCAACCGTTGACGAGAATATCGCGAGCATTCCCAAAACCTGATCTCGTGTTTTTTGGACTCGAGAAACGTTTTCGTGCATTTCTCATGACTAATTCCGATGTAAAATGGCGCGCGGAACGCGTCGGAAGCGACAGAATTGCGATCCGAGCAACCGTTGACGAGAAAATCGCAAGCATTCCCAAAACCTGAACTCGTGTTTTTTGGACTCCAGAAACGTTTACGTGCATTTCTCAAGACTAATTCCGACATAAAATGACACGAGGAATACGTTGGAAGCGACAGAATTGCGATCCGAGAAACCGTTGACGAGAAAATCGCGAGCATTCCCAAAACCTGAATTCGTGTTTTTTGGAATCCAGAACCGTGTTTGTGCATTTCTCATGACTAATTCCGACGTAAAACGACGCGAGGAACACGTTGGAAGCGACAGAATTGCGATCCGAGTAACCTTTGACGAGAAAATCGCGAGCATTTCCAAATCCCGATCTCGTGTTTTTTGAACTCCAGAACCGTGTTTGTGCATTTCTCAAGACTAATTCCGACGTAAAATGACACGAGGAATACGTTGGAAGCGACAGAATTGCGATCCGAGAAACCGTTGACGAGAAAATCGCGAGCATTCCCAAAACCTGATCTCGTGTTTTTTGGACTCCAGAAACGTTTACGTGCACTGCTCGTGACTGTTTCCGATGTGAAATGACGCGAGGAACACGTTGGAAGCGACAGAATTGCATTGCGAGCAACCGTTGACGAGAAAATCGCGAGCATTCCCAAATCCTGATCTCGTGTTTTTTGAACTCCAGAACCGTGTTTGTGCATTTCTCAAGACTAATTCCGACGTAAAATGACACGAGGAATACGTTGGAAGCGACAGAATTGCGATCCGAGCAACCGTTGACGAGAAAATCGCGAGCATTCCCAAAACCTGAATTCGTGTTTTTTGGAGTCCAGAACCGTGTTTGTGCATTTCTCATGACTAATTCCGACGTAAAACGACGCGAGGAACACGTTGGAAGCGACAGAATTGCGATCCGAGAAACCGTTGACGAGAAAATCGCAAGCATTCCCAAAACCTGAATTCGTGTTTTTTGGACTCCAGAAACGTTTACGTGCACTGCTCGTGACTGTTTCCGATGTGAAATGACGCGAGGAACACGTTGGAAGCGACAGAATTGCGATCCGAGAAACCTTTGACGAGAAAATCGCGAGCATTTCCAAATCCCGATCTCGTGTTTTTTGAACTCCAGAACCGTGTTTGTGCATTTCTCAAGACTAATTCCGACGTAAAATGACACGAGGAATACGTTGGAAGCGACAGAATTGCGTTCCGAGCAACCGTTGACGAGAAAATCGCGAGCATTTCCAAATCCCGATCTCGTATTTTTTGAACTCCAGAACCGTGTTTGTGCATTTCTCACGACTAATTCCGACGTAAAATGACACGAGGAATACGTTGGAAGCGACAGAATTGCGATCCGAGCAACCGTTGACGAGAAAATCGCGAGCATTCCCAAAACCTGAATTCGTGTTTTTTGGAGTCCAGAACCGTGTTTGTGCATTTCTCATGACTAATTCCGACGTAAAACGACGCGAGGAACACGTTGGAAGCGACAGAATTGCGATCCGAGAAACCGTTGACGAGAAAATCGCAAGCATTCCCAAAACCTGAATTCGTGTTTTTTGGACTCCAGAAACGTTTACGTGCACTGCTCGTGACTGTTTCCGATGTGAAATGACGCGAGGAACACGTTGGAAGCGACAGAATTGCGATCCGAGAAACCTTTGACGAGAAAATCGCGAGCATTTCCAAATCCCGATCTCGTGTTTTTTGAACTCCAGAACCGTGTTTGTGCATTTCTCAAGACTAATTCCGACGTAAAATGACACGAGGAATACGTTGGAAGCGACAGAATTGCGATCCGAGCAACCGTTGACGAGAAAATGGCGAGCAATCCCAAATCCTGATCTCGTGTTTTTTGAACTCCAGAACCGTGTTTGTGCATTTCTCACGACTAATTCCGACGTAAAATGACACGAGGAATACGTTGGAAGCGACAGAATTGCGATCCGAGCAACCGTTGACGAGAAAATCGCGAGCATTCCCAAAACCTGAATTCGTGTTTTTTGGACTCCAGAACCGTGTTTGTGCATTTCTCATGACTAATTCCGACGTAAAACGACGCGAGGAACACGTTGGAAGGGACAGAATTGCGATCCGAGAAACCGTTGACGAGAAAATCGCAAGCATTCCCAAAACCTGAACTCGTGTTTTTTGGACTCCAGAAACGTTTTCGTGCATTTCTCGTGACTGTTTCCGATGTAAAATGACGCGAGGAACACGTTGGAAGCGACAGAATTGCGTTCCGAGCAACCGTTGACGAGAAAATGGCGAGCAATCCCAAATCCTGATCTCGTGTTTTTTGAATTCCACAACCGTGTTTGTGCATTTCTCAAGACTAATTCCGACGTAAAATGACACGAGGAATACGTTGGAAGCGACTGAATTGCGATCCGAGAAACCGTTGACGAGAAAATCGCGAGCATTCCGAAAACCTGAATTCGTGTTTTTTGGACTCCAGAACCGTGTTTGTGCATTTCTCATGACTAATTCCGACGTAAAACGACGCGAGGAACACGTTGGAAGCGACAGAATTGCGATCCGAGCAACCGTTGACGAGAAAATCGCGAGCATTCCCAAACCTGATCTCGTGTTTTTTTAAATCCAGAAATGCTTTCGTGCATTTCTCGTTACTATTGTCGACGTAAAATGACGCGAGGAACGCGTCGGAAGCGACAGAATTGCGATCCGAGCAACCGTTGACGAGAATATCGCGAGCATTCCCAAAATCTGATCTCGTGTTTTTTGGATTCGAGAAACGTTTTCGTGCATTTCTCATGACTAATTCCGATGTAAAATGGCGCGAGGAACGCGTCGGAAGCGACAGAATTGCGTTCCGAGCAACCGTTGACGAGAAAATGGCGAGCAATCCCAAATCCTGATCTCGTGTTTTTTGAACTCCAGAACCGTGTTTGTGCATTTCTCAAGACTAATTCCGACGTAAAATGACACGAGGAATACGTTGGAAGCGACTGAATTGCGATCCGAGAAACCGTTGACGAGAAAATCGCGAGCATTCCGAAAACCTGAATTCGTGTTTTTTGGACTCCAGAACCGTGTTTGTGCATTTCTCATGACTAATTCCAACGTAAAACGACGCGAGGAACACGTTGGAAGCGACAGAATTGCGATCCGAGCAACCGTTGACGAGAAAATCGCGAGCATTCCCAAACCTGATCTCGTGTTTTTTTAAATCCAGAAATGCTTTCGTGCATTTCTCGTTACTATTGTCGACGTAAAATGACGCGAGGAACGCGTCGGAAGCGACAGAATTGCGATCCGAGCAACCGTTGACGAGAATATCGCGAGCATTCCCAAAATCTGATCTCGTGTTTTTTGGACCCGAGAAACGTTTTCGTGCATTTCTCATGACTAATTCCGATGTAAAATGGCGCGAGGAACGCGTCGGAAGCGACAGAATTGCGATCCGAGCAACCGTTGACGAGAAAATCGCAAGCATTCCCAAAACCTGAACTCGTGTTTTTTGGACTCCAGAAACGTTTACGTGCATTTCTCAAGACTAATTCCGACGTAAAATGACACGAGGAATACGTTGGAAGCGACAGAATTGCGATCCGAGAAACCGTTGACGAGAAAATCGCGAGCATTCCCAAAACCTGATCTCGTGTTTTTTGGACTCCAGAAACGTTTACGTGCACTGCTCGTGACTGTTTCCGATGTGAAATGACGCGAGGAACACGTTGGAAGCGACAGAATTGCATTCCGAGCAACCGTTGACGAGAAAATCGCGAGCATTCCCAAATCCTGATCTCGTGTTTTTTGGACTCGAGAAACGTTTTCGTGCATTTCTCATGACTAATTCCGATGTAAAATGGCGCGAGGAACGCGTCGGAAGCGACAGAATTGCGATCCGAGCAACCGTTGATGAGAAAATCGCAAGCATTCCCAAAACCTGAACTCGTGTTTTTTGGACTCCAGAAACGTTTTCGTGCATTTCTCGTGACTAATTCCGACGTAAAATGACACGAGGAATACGTTGGAAGCGACAGAATTGCGATCCGAGAAACCGTTGACGAGAAAATCGCGAGCATTCCCAAAACCTGAATTCGTGTTTTTTGGAATCCAGAACCGTGTTTGTGCATTTCTCATGACTAATTCCGACGTAAAACGACGCGAGGAACACGTTGGAAGCGACAGAATTGCGATCCGAGCAACCGTTGACGAGAAAATCGCGAGCATTCCCAAACCTGATCTCGTGTTTTTTTAAATCCAGAAATGCTTTCGTGCATTTCTCGTTACTATTGTCGACGTAAAATGACGCGAGGAACGCGTCGGAAGCGACAGAATTGCGATCCGAGCAACCGTTGACGAGAATATCGCGAGCATTCCCAAAATCTGATCTCGTGTTTTTTGGACTCGAGAAACGTTTTCGTGCATTTCTCATGACTAATTCCGATGTAAAATGGCGCGAGGAACGCGTCGGAAGCGACAGAATTGCGTTCCGAGCAACCGTTGACGAGAAAATGGCGAGCAATCCCAAATCCTGATCTCGTGTTTTTTGAACTCCAGAACCGTGTTTGTGCATTTCTCAAGACTAATTCCGACGTAAAATGACACGAGGAATACGTTGGAAGCGACTGAATTGCGATCCGAGAAACCGTTGACGAGAAAATCGCGAGCATTCCGAAAACCTGAATTCGTGTTTTTTGGACTCCAGAACCGTGTTTGTGCATTTCTCATGACTAATTCCGACGTAAAACGACGCGAGGAACACGTTGGAAGCGACAGAATTGCGATCCGAGCAACCGTTGACGAGAAAATCGCGAGCATTCCCAAACCTGATCTCGTGTTTTTTTAAATCCAGAAATGCTTTCGTGCATTTCTCGTTACTATTGTCGACGTAAAATGACGCGAGGAACGCGTCGGAAGCGACAGAATTGCGATCCGAGCAACCGTTGACGAGAATATCGCGAGCATTCCCAAAATCTGATCTCGTGTTTTTTGGACTCGAGAAACGTTTTCGTGCATTTCTCATGACTAATTCCAATGTAAAATGGCGCGAGGAACGCGTCGGAAGCGACAGAATTGCGATCCGAGCAACCGTTGACGAGAAAATCGCAAGCATTCCCAAAACCTGAACTCGTGTTTTTTGGACTCCAGAAACGTTTACGTGCATTTCTCAAGACTAATTCCGACGTAAAATGACACGAGGAATACGTTGGAAGCGACAGAATTGCGATCCGAGAAACCGTTGACGAGAAAATCGCGAGCATTCCCAAAACCTGATCTCGTGTTTTTTGGACTCCAGAAACGTTTACGTGCACTGCTCGTGACTGTTTCCGATGTGAAATGACGCGAGGAACACGTTGGAAGCGACAGAATTGCATTCCGAGCAACCGTTGACGAGAAAATCGCGAGCATTCCCAAATCCTGATCTCGTGTTTTTTGGACTCGAGAAACGTTTTCGTGCATTTCTCATGACTAATTCCGATGTAAAATGGCGCGAGGAACGCGTCGGAAGCGACAGAATTGCGATCCGAGCAACCGTTGATGAGAAAATCGCAAGCATTCCCAAAACCTGAACTCGTGTTTTTTGGACTCCAGAAACGTTTTCGTGCATTTCTCGTGACTAATTCCGACGTAAAATGACACGAGGAATACGTTGGAAGCGACAGAATTGCGATCCGAGAAACCTTTGACGAGAAAATCGCGAGCATTTCCAAATCCCGATCTCGTGTTTTTTGAACTCCAGAACCGTGTTTGTGCATTTCTCAAGACTAATTCCGACGTAAAATGACACGAGGAATACGTTGGAAGCGACAGAATTGCGATCCGAGAAACCGTTGACGAGAAAATCGCGAGCATTCCCAAAATCTGATCTCGTGTTTTTTGGACTCGAGAAACGTTTTCGTGCATTTCTCATGACTAATTCCAATGTAAAATGGCGCGAGGAACGCGTCGGAAGCGACAGAATTGCGATCCGAGCAACCGTTGACGAGAAAATCGCAAGCATTCCCAAAACCTGAACTCGTGTTTTTTGGACTCCAGAAACGTTTTCGTGCATTTCTCGTGACTAATTCCGACGTAAAATGACACGAGGAATACGTTGGAAGCGACAGAATTGCGATCCGAGCAACCGTTGACGAGAAAATCGCGAGCATTCCCAAATCCTGATCTCGTGTTTTTTGGACTCCAGAACCGTGTTTGTGCATTTCTCAAGACTAATTCCGACGTAACGTGGCACGAGGAATACGTTGGAAGCGACAGAATTGCGATCCGAGAAACCTTTGACGAGAAAATCGCGAGCATTCCCAAATCCTGATCTCGTGTTTTTTGAACTCCAGAACCGTGTTTGTGCATTTCTCAAGACTAATTCCGACGTAAAATGGCACGAGGAATACGTTGGAAGCGACAGAATTGCGATCCGAGAAACCGTTGACGAGAAAATCGCGAGCATTCCCAAAACCTGAATTCGTGTTTTTTGGAATCCAGAACCGTGTTTGTGCATTTCTCATGACTAATTCCGACGTAAAACGACGCGAGGAACACGTTGGAAGCGACAGAATTGCGATCCGAGAAACCTTTGACGAGAAAATCGCGAGCATTTCCAAATCCCGATCTCGTGTTTTTTGAACTCCAGAACCGTGTTTGTGCATTTCTCAAGACTAATTCCGACGTAAAATGACACGAGGAATACGTTGGAAGCGACAGAATTGCGATCCGAGAAACCGTTGACGAGAAAATCGCGAGCATTCCCAAAACCTGATCTCGTGTTTTTTGGACTCCAGAAACGTTTACGTGCACTGCTCGTGACTGTTTCCGATGTGAAATGACGCGAGGAACACGTTGGAAGCGACAGAATTGCATTGCGAGCAACCGTTGACGAGAAAATCGCGAGCATTCCCAAATCCTGATCTCGTGTTTTTTGAACTCCAGAACCGTGTTTGTGCATTTCTCAAGACTAATTCCGACGTAAAATGACACGAGGAATACGTTGGAACCGACAGAATTGCGATCCGAGCAACCGTTGACGAGAAAATCGCGAGCATTACCAAAACCTGATCTCATGTTTTTGGAAATCCAGAAATGCTTGCGTGCATTTCTCATGACTATTTCCGACGTAAAATGACACGAGGAACGCGTTGGATGCGACAGAATTGCGATACGAGAAACCGTTGACGAGAAAATCGCGAGCATTCCCAAACCTGATCTCGTGTCTTTTTAAATCCAGAAATGCTTTCGTGCATTTCTCGTTACTATTGCCGACGTAAAATGACGCGAGGAACGTGTCGGAAGCGACAGAATTGCGATCCGAGCAACCGTTGACGAGAAAATCGCAAGCATTCCCAAAACCTGAACTCGTGTTTTTTGGACTCCAGAAACGTTTACGTGCATTTCTCAAGACTAATTCCGACGTAAAATGACACGAGGAATACGTTGGAAGCGACAGAATTGCGATCCGAGAAACCGTTGACGAGAAAATCGCGAGCATTCCCAAAACCTGAATTCGTGTTTTTTGAACTCCAGAACCGTGTTTGTGCATTTCTCAAGACTAATTCCGACGTAAAATGACACGAGGAATACGTTGGAAGCGACAGAATTGCGATACGAGAAACCGTTGACGAGAAAATCGCGAGCATTCCCAAACCTGATCTCGTGTTTTTTTAAATCCAGAAATGCTTTCGTGCATTTCTCGTTACTATTGCCGACGTAAAATGACGCGAGGAACGCGTCGGAAGCGACAGAATTGCGATCCGAGCAACCGTTGACGAGAAAATCGCAAGCATTCCCAAAACCTGAACTCGTGTTTTTTGGACTCCAGAAACGTTTACGTGCATTTCTCAAGACTAATTCCGACATAAAATGACACGAGGAATACGTTGGAAGCGACAGAATTGCGATCCGAGAAACCGTTGACGAGAAAATCGCGAGCATTCCCAAAACCTGAATTCGTGTTTTTTGGAATCCAGAACCGTGTTTGTGCATTTCTCATGACTAATTCCGACGTAAAACGACGCGAGGAACACGTTGGAAGCGACAGAATTGCGATCCGAGTAACCTTTGACGAGAAAATCGCGAGCATTTCCAAATCCCGATCTCGTGTTTTTTGAACTCCAGAACCGTGTTTGTGCATTTCTCAAGACTAATTCCGACGTAAAATGACACGAGGAATACGTTGGAAGCGACAGAATTGCGATCCGAGAAACCGTTGACGAGAAAATCGCGAGCATTCCCAAAACCTGAATTCGTGTTTTTTGGACTCCAGAAACGTTTTCGTGCATTTCTCGTGACTAATTCCGACGTAAAATGACACGAGGAATACGTTGGAAGCGACAGAATTGCGTTCCGAGCAACCGTTGACGAGAAAATCGCGAGCATTCCCAAATCCTGATCTCGTGTTTTTTGGACTCCAGAACCGTGTTTGTGCATTTCTCAAGACTAATTCCGACGTAACGTGGCACGAGGAATACGTTGGAAGCGACAGAATTGCGATCCGAGAAACCTTTGACGAGAAAATCGCGAGCATTCCCAAATCCTGATCTCGTGTTTTTTGAACTCCAGAACCGTGTTTGTGCATTTCTCAAGACTAATTCCGACGTAAAATGGCACGAGGAATACGTTGGAAGCGACAGAATTGCGATCCGAGAAACCGTTGACGAGAAAATCGCGAGCATTCCCAAAACCTTAATTCGTGTTTTTTGGAATCCAGAACCGTGTTTGTGCATTTCTCATGACTAATTCCGACGTAAAACGACGCGAGGAACACGTTGGAAGCGACAGAATTGCGATCCGAGAAACCTTTGACGAGAAAATCGCGAGCATTTCCAAATCCCGATCTCGTGTTTTTTGAACTCCAGAACCGTGTTTGTGCATTTCTCAAGACTAATTCCGACGTAAAATGACACGAGGAATACGTTGGAAGCGACAGAATTGCGATCCGAGAAACCGTTGACGAGAAAATCGCGAGCATTCCCAAAACCTGATCTCGTGTTTTTTGGACTCCAGAAACGTTTACGTGCACTGCTCGTGACTGTTTCCGATGTGAAATGACGCGAGGAACACGTTGGAAGCGACAGAATTGCATTGCGAGCAACCGTTGACGAGAAAATCGCGAGCATTCCCAAATCCTGATCTCGTGTTTTTTGAACTCCAGAACCGTGTTTGTGCATTTCTCAAGACTAATTCCGACGTAAAATGGCACGAGGAATACGTTGGAAGCGACAGAATTGCGATCCGAGAAACCGTTGACGAGAAAATCGCGAGCATTCCCAAAACCTGAATTCGTGTTTTTTGGAATCCAGAACCGTGTTTGTGCATTTCTCATGACTAATTCCGACGTAAAACGACGCGAGGAACACGTTGGAAGCGACAGAATTGCGATCCGAGAAACCTTTGACGAGAAAATCGCGAGCATTTCCAAATCCCGATCTCGTGTTTTTTGAACTCCAGAACCGTGTTTGTGCATTTCTCAAGACTAATTCCGACGTAAAATGACACGAGGAATACGTTGGAAGCGACAGAATTGCGATCCGAGAAACCGTTGACGAGAAAATCGCGAGCATTCCCAAAACCTGATCTCGTGTTTTTTGGACTCCAGAAACGTTTACGTGCATTTCTCAAGACTAATTCCGACGTAAAATGACACGAGGAATACGTTGGAAGCGACAGAATTGCGATCCGAGAAACCGTTGACGAGAAAATCGCGAGCATTCCCAAAACCTGAATTCGTGTTTTTTGAACTCCAGAACCGTGTTTGTGCATTTCTCAAGACTAATTCCGACGTAAAATGACACGAGGAATACGTTGGAAGCGACAGAATTGCGATACGAGAAACCGTTGACGAGAAAATCGCGAGCATTCCCAAACCTGATCTCGTGTTTTTTTAAATCCAGAAATGCTTTCGTGCATTTCTCGTTACTATTGCCGACGTAAAATGACGCGAGGAACGCGTCGGAAGCGACAGAATTGCGATCCGAGCAACCGTTGACGAGAATATCGCGAGCATTCCCAAAACCTGATCTCGTGTTTTTTGGACTCGAGAAACGTTTTCGTGCATTTCTCATGACTAATTCCGATGTAAAATGGCGCGCGGAACGCGTCGGAAGCGACAGAATTGCGATCCGAGCAACCGTTGACGAGAAAATCGCAAGCATTCCCAAAACCTGAACTCGTGTTTTTTGGACTCCAGAAACGTTTACGTGCATTTCTCAAGACTAATTCCGACATAAAATGACACGAGGAATACGTTGGAAGCGACAGAATTGCGATCCGAGAAACCGTTGACGAGAAAATCGCGAGCATTCCCAAAACCTGAATTCGTGTTTTTTGGAATCCAGAACCGTGTTTGTGCATTTCTCATGACTAATTCCGACGTAAAACGACGCGAGGAACACGTTGGAAGCGACAGAATTGCGATCCGAGTAACCTTTGACGAGAAAATCGCGAGCATTTCCAAATCCCGATCTCGTGTTTTTTGAACTCCAGAACCGTGTTTGTGCATTTCTCAAGACTAATTCCGACGTAAAATGACACGAGGAATACGTTGGAAGCGACAGAATTGCGATCCGAGAAACCGTTGACGAGAAAATCGCGAGCATTCCCAAAACCTGATCTCGTGTTTTTTGGACTCGAGAAACGTTTTCGTGCATTTCTCATGACTAATTCCGATGTAAAATGGCGCGAGGAACGCGTCGGAAGCGACAGAATTGCGATCCGAGCAACCGTTGACGAGAAAATGGCGAGCAATCCCAAATCCTGATCTCGTGTTTTTTGAACTCCAGAACCGTGTTTGTGCATTTCTCACGACTAATTCCGACGTAAAATGACACGAGGAATACGTTGGAAGCGACAGAATTGCGATCCGAGCAACCGTTGACGAGAAAATCGCGAGCATTCCCAAAACCTGAATTCGTGTTTTTTGGACTCCAGAACCGTGTTTGTGCATTTCTCATAACTAATTCCGACGTAAAACGACGCGAGGAACACGTTGGAAGCGACAGAATTGCGATCCGAGAAACCGTTGACGAGAAAATCGCAAGCATTCCCAAAACCTGAACTCGTGTTTTTTGGACTCCAGAAACGTTTTCGTGCATTTCTCGTGACTGTTTCCGATGTAAAATGACGCGAGGAACACGTTGGAAGCGACAGAATTGCGTTCCGAGCAACCGTTGACGAGAAAATGGCGAGCAATCCCAAATCCTGATCTCGTGTTTTTTGAATTCCAGAACCGTGTTTGTGCATTTCTCAAGACTAATTCCGACGTAAAATGACACGAGGAATACGTTGGAAGCGACTGAATTGCGATCCGAGAAACCGTTGACGAGAAAATCGCGAGCATTCCGAAAACCTGAATTCGTGTTTTTTGGACTCCAGAACCGTGTTTGTGCATTTCTCATGACTAATTCCGACGTAAAACGACGCGAGGAACACGTTGGAAGCGACAGAATTGCGATCCGAGCAACCGTTGACGAGAAAATCGCGAGCATTCCCAAACCTGATCTCGTGTTTTTTTAAATCCAGAAATGCTTTCGTGCATTTCTCGTTACTATTGTCGACGTAAAATGACGCGAGGAACGCGTCGGAAGCGACAGAATTGCGATCCGAGCAACCGTTGACGAGAATATCGCGAGCATTCCCAAAATCTGATCTCGTGTTTTTTGGACTCGAGAAACGTTTTCGTGCATTTCTCATGACTAATTCCGATGTAAAATGGCGCGAGGAACGCGTCGGAAGCGACAGAATTGCGTTCCGAGCAACCGTTGACGAGAAAATGGCGAGCAATCCCAAATCCTGATCTCGTGTTTTTTGAACTCCAGAACCGTGTTTGTGCATTTCTCAAGACTAATTCCGACGTAAAATGACACGAGGAATACGTTGGAAGCGACTGAATTGCGATCCGAGAAACCGTTGACGAGAAAATCGCGAGCATTCCGAAAACCTGAATTCGTGTTTTTTGGACTCCAGAACCGTGTTTGTGCATTTCTCATGACTAATTCCAACGTAAAACGACGCGAGGAACACGTTGGAAGCGACAGAATTGCGATCCGAGCAACCGTTGACGAGAAAATCGCGAGCATTCCCAAACCTGATCTCGTGTTTTTTTAAATCCAGAAATGCTTTCGTGCATTTCTCGTTACTATTGTCGACGTAAAATGACGCGAGGAACGCGTCGGAAGCGACAGAATTGCGATCCGAGCAACCGTTGACGAGAATATCGCGAGCATTCCCAAAATCTGATCTCGTGTTTTTTGGACCCGAGAAACGTTTTCGTGCATTTCTCATGACTAATTCCGATGTAAAATGGCGCGAGGAACGCGTCGGAAGCGACAGAATTGCGATCCGAGCAACCGTTGACGAGAAAATCGCAAGCATTCCCAAAACCTGAACTCGTGTTTTTTGGACTCCAGAAACGTTTACGTGCATTTCTCAAGACTAATTCCGACATAAAATGACACGAGGAATACGTTGGAAGCGACAGAATTGCGATCCGAGAAACCGTTGACGAGAAAATCGCGAGCATTCCCAAAACCTGATCTCGTGTTTTTTGGACTCCAGAAACGTTTACGTGCACTGCTCGTGACTGTTTCCGATGTGAAATGACGCGAGGAACACGTTGGAAGCGACAGAATTGCATTCCGAGCAACCGTTGACGAGAAAATCGCGAGCATTCCCAAATCCTGATCTCGTGTTTTTTGGACTCGAGAAACGTTTTCGTGCATTTCTCATGACTAATTCCGATGTAAAATGGCGCGAGGAACGCGTCGGAAGCGACAGAATTGCGATCCGAGCAACCGTTGATGAGAAAATCGCAAGCATTCCCAAAACCTGAACTCGTGTTTTTTGGACTCCAGAAACGTTTTCATGCATTTCTCGTGACTAATTCCGACGTAAAATGACACGAGGAATACGTTGGAAGCGACAGAATTGCGATCCGAGAAACCGTTGACGAGAAAATCGCGAGCATTCCCAAAACCTGAATTCGTGTTTTTTGGAATCCAGAACCGTGTTTGTGCATTTCTCATGACTAATTCCGACGTAAAACGACGCGAGGAACACGTTGGAAGCGACAGAATTGCGATCCGAGCAACCGTTGACGAGAAAATCGCGAGCATTCCCAAACCTGATCTCGTGTTTTTTTAAATCCAGAAATGCTTTCGTGCATTTCTCGTTACTATTGTCGACGTAAAATGACGCGAGGAACGCGTCGGAAGCGACAGAATTGCGATCCGAGCAACCGTTGACGAGAATATCGCGAGCATTCCCAAAATCTGATCTCGTGTTTTTTGGACTCGAGAAACGTTTTCGTGCATTTCTCATGACTAATTCCGATGTAAAATGGCGCGAGGAACGCGTCGGAAGCGACAGAATTGCGTTCCGAGCAACCGTTGACGAGAAAATGGCGAGCAATCCCAAATCCTGATCTCGTGTTTTTTGAACTCCAGAACCGTGTTTGTGCATTTCTCAAGACTAATTCCGACGTAAAATGACACGAGGAATACGTTGGAAGCGACTGAATTGCGATCCGAGAAACCGTTGACGAGAAAATCGCGAGCATTCCGAAAACCTGAATTCGTGTTTTTTGGACTCCAGAACCGTGTTTGTGCATTTCTCATGACTAATTCCGACGTAAAACGACGCGAGGAACACGTTGGAAGCGACAGAATTGCGATCCAAGCAACCGTTGACGAGAAAATCGCGAGCATTCCCAAACCTGATCTCGTGTTTTTTTAAATCCAGAAATGCTTTCGTGCATTTCTCGTTACTATTGTCGACGTAAAATGACGCGAGGAACGCGTCGGAAGCGACAGAATTGCGATCCGAGCAACCGTTGACGAGAATATCGCGAGCATTCCCAAAATCTGATCTCGTGTTTTTTGGACTCGAGAAACGTTTTCGTGCATTTCTCATGACTAATTCCAATGTAAAATGGCGCGAGGAACGCGTCGGAAGCGACAGAATTGCGATCCGAGCAACCGTTGACGAGAAAATAGCAAGCATTCCCAAAACCTGAACTCGTGTTTTTTGGACTCCAGAAACGTTTACGTGCATTTCTCAAGACTAATTCCGACGTAAAATGACACGAGGAATACGTTGGAAGCGACAGAATTGCGATCCGAGAAACCGTTGACGAGAAAATCGCGAGCATTCCCAAAACCTGATCTCGTGTTTTTTGGACTCCAGAAACGTTTACGTGCACTGCTCGTGACTGTTTCCGATGTGAAATGACGCGAGGAACACGTTGGAAGCGACAGAATTGCATTCCGAGCAACCGTTGACGAGAAAATCGCGAGCATTCCCAAATCCTGATCTCGTGTTTTTTGGACTCGAGAAACGTTTTCGTGCATTTCTCATGACTAATTCCGATGTAAAATGGCGCGAGGAACGCGTCGGAAGCGACAGAATTGCGATCCGAGCAACCGTTGATGAGAAAATCGCAAGCATTCCCAAAACCTGAACTCGTGTTTTTTGGACTCCAGAAACGTTTTCGTGCATTTCTCGTGACTAATTCCGACGTAAAATGACACGAGGAATACGTTGGAAGCGACAGAATTGCGATCCGAGAAACCGTTGACGAGAAAATCGCGAGCATTCCCAAAACCTGAATTCGTGTTTTTTGGAATCCAGAACCGTGTTTGTGCATTTCTCATGACTAATTCCGACGTAAAACGACGCGAGGAACACGTTGGAAGCGACAGAATTGCGATCCGAGAAACCTTTGACGAGAAAATCGCGAGCATTTCCAAATCCCGATCTCGTGTTTTTTGAACTCCAGAACCGTGTTTGTGCATTTCTCAAGACTAATTCCGACGTAAAATGACACGAGGAATACGTTGGAAGCGACAGAATTGCGATCCGAGAAACCGTTGACGAGAAAATCGCGAGCATTCCCAAAACCTGATCTCGTGTTTTTTGGACTCCAGAAACGTTTACGTGCACTGCTCGTGACTGTTTCCGATGTGAAATGACGCGAGGAACACGTTGGAAGCGACAGAATTGCATTCCGAGCAACCGTTGACGAGAAAATCGCGAGCATTCCCAAATCCTGATCTCGTGTTTTTTGGACTCGAGAAACGTTTTCATGCATTTCTCATGACTAATTCCGACGTAAAATGACACGAGGAATACGTTGGAAGCGACAGAATTGCGATCCGAGAAACCGTTGACGAGAAAATCGCGAGCATTCCCAAAACCTGAATTCGTGTTTTTTGGAATCCAGAACCGTGTTTGTGCATTTCTCATGACTAATTCCGACGTAAAACGACGCGAGGAACACGTTGGAAGCGACAGAATTGCGATCCGAGAAACCTTTGACGAGAAAATCGCGAGCATTCCCAAAACCTGAATTCGTGTTTTTTGGACTCGAGAAACGTTTTCGTGCATTTCTCATGACTAATTCCAATGTAAAATGGCGCGAGGAACGCGTCGGAAGCGACAGAATTGCGATCCGAGCAACCGTTGACGAGAAAATCGCAAGCATTCCCAAAACCTGAACTCGTGTTTTTTGGACTCCAGAAACGTTTACGTGCATTTCTCAAGACTAATTCCGACGTAAAATGACACGAGGAATACGTTGGAAGCGACAGAATTGCGATCCGAGAAACCGTTGACGAGAAAATCGCGAGCATTCCCAAAACCTGATCTCGTGTTTTTTGGACTCCAGAAACGTTTACGTGCACTGCTCGTGACTGTTTCCGATGTGAAATGACGCGAGGAACACGTTGGAAGCGACAGAATTGCATTCCGAGCAACCGTTGACGAGAAAATCGCGAGCATTCCCAAATCCTGATCTCGTGTTTTTTGGACTCGAGAAACGTTTTCATGCATTTCTCATGACTAATTCCGATGTAAAATGGCGCGAGGAACGCGTCGGAAGCGACAGAATTGCGATCCGAGCAACCGTTGATGAGAAAATCGCAAGCATTCCCAAAACCTGAACTCGTGTTTTTTGGACTCCAGAAACGTTTTCGTGCATTTCTCGTGACTAATTCCGACGTAAAATGACACGAGGAATACGTTGGAAGCGACAGAATTGCGATCCGAGAAACCGTTGACGAGAAAATCGCGAGCATTCCCAAAACCTGAATTCGTGTTTTTTGGAATCCAGAACCGTGTTTGTGCATTTCTCATGACTAATTCCGACGTAAAACGACGCGAGGAACACGTTGGAAGCGACAGAATTGCGATCCGAGAAACCTTTGACGAGAAAATCGCGAGCATTTCCAAATCCCGATCTCGTGTTTTTTGAACTCCAGAACCGTGTTTGTGCATTTCTCAAGACTAATTCCGACGTAAAATGACACGAGGAATACGTTGGAAGCGACAGAATTGCGATCCGAGAAACCGTTGACGAGAAAATCGCGAGCATTCCCAAAACCTGAATTCGTGTTTTTTGGACTTCAGAACCGTGTTTGTGCATTTCTCATGACTAATTCCGACGTAAAACGACGCGAGGAACACGTTGGAAGCGACAGAATTGCGATCCGAGAAACCTTTGACGAGAAAATCGCGAGCATTTCCAAATCCCGATCTCGTGTTTTTTGAACTCCAGAACCGTGTTTGTGCATTTCTCAAGACTAATTCCGACGTAAAATGACACGAGGAATACGTTGAAAGCGACAGAATTGCGTTCCGAGCAACCGTTGACGAGAAAATCGCGAGCATTCCCAAATCCTGATCTCGTGTTTTTTGGACCCCAGAACCGTGTTTGTGCATTTCTCAAGACTAATTCCGACGTAAAATGGCACGAGGAATACGTTGGAAGCGACAGAATTGCGATCCGAGAAACCCTTGACGAGAAAATCGCGAGCATTCCCAAAACCTGAATTCGTGTTTTTTGGACTCCAGAAACGTTTACGTGCACTGCTCGTGACTGTTTCCGATGTGAAATGACGCGAGGAACACGTTGGAAGCGACAGAATTGCGATCCGAGAAACCTTTGACGAGAAAATCGCGAGCATTTCCAAATCCCGATCTCGTGTTTTTTGAACTCCAGAACCGTGTTTGTGCATTTCTCAAGACTAATTCCGACGTAAAATGACACGAGGAATACGTTGGAAGCGACAGAATTGCGTTCCGAGCAACCGTTGACGAGAAAATCGCGAGCATTTCCAAATCCCGATCTCGTGTTTTTTGAACTCCAGAACCGTGTTTGTGCATTTCTCACGACTAATTCCGACGTAAAATGACACGAGGAATACGTTGGAAGCGACAGAATTGCGATCCGAGCAACCGTTGACGAGAAAATGGCGAGCATTCCGAAAACCTGAATTCGTGTTTTTTGGACTCCAGAACCGTGTTTGTGCATTTCTCATGACTAATTCCGACGTAAAACGACGCGAGGAACACGTTGGAAGCGACAGAATTGCGATCCGAGCAACCGTTGACGAGAAAATCGCGAGCATTCCCAAACCTGATCTCGTGTTTTTTTAAATCCAGAAATGCTTTCGTGCATTTCTCGTTACTATTGTCGACGTAAAATGACGCGAGGAACGCGTCGGAAGCGACAGAATTGCGATCCGAGCAACCGTTGACGAGAATATCGCGAGCATTCCCAAAATCTGATCTCGTGTTTTTTGGACTCGAGAAACGTTTTCGTGCATTTCTCATGACTAATTCCGATGTAAAATGGCGCGAGGAACGCGTCGGAAGCGACAGAATTGCGTTCCGAGCAACCGTTGACGAGAAAATGGCGAGCAATCCCAAATCCTGATCTCGTGTTTTTTGAACTCCAGAACCGTGTTTGTGCATTTCTCAAGACTAATTCCGACGTAAAATGACACGAGGAATACGTTGGAAGCGACTGAATTGCGATCCGAGAAACCGTTGACGAGAAAATCGCGAGCATTCCGAAAACCTGAATTCGTGTTTTTTGGACTCCAGAACCGTGTTTGTGCATTTCTCATGACTAATTCCAACGTAAAACGACGCGAGGAACACGTTGGAAGCGACAGAATTGCGATCCGAGCAACCGTTGACGAGAAAATCGCGAGCATTCCCAAACCTGATCTCGTGTTTTTTTAAATCCAGAAATGCTTTCGTGCATTTCTCGTTACTATTGTCGACGTAAAATGACGCGAGGAACGCGTCGGAAGCGACAGAATTGCGATCCGAGCAACCGTTGACGAGAATATCGCGAGCATTCCCAAAATCTGATCTCGTGTTTTTTGGACCCGAGAAACGTTTTCGTGCATTTCTCATGACTAATTCCGATGTAAAATGGCGCGAGGAACGCGTCGGAAGCGACAGAATTGCGATCCGAGCAACCGTTGACGAGAAAATCGCAAGCATTCCCAAAACATGAACTCGTGTTTTTTGGACTCCAGAAACGTTTACGTGCATTTCTCAAGACTAATTCCGACGTAAAATGACACGAGGAATACGTTGGAAGCGACAGAATTGCGATCCGAGAAACCGTTGACGAGAAAATCGCGAGCATTCCCAAAACCTGATCTCGTGTTTTTTGGACTCCAGAAACGTTTACGTGCACTGCTCGTGACTGTTTCCGATGTGAAATGACGCGAGGAACACGTTGGAAGCGACAGAATTGCATTCCGAGCAACCGTTGACGAGAAAATCGCGAGCATTCCCAAATCCTGATCTCGTGTTTTTTGGACTCGAGAAACGTTTTCGTGCATTTCTCATGACTAATTCCGATGTAAAATGGCGCGAGGAACGCGTCGGAAGCGACAGAATTGCCATCCGAGCAACCGTTGATGAGAAAATCGCAAGCATTCCCAAAACCTGAACTCGTGTTTTTTGGACTCCAGAAACGTTTTCGTGCATTTCTCGTGACTAATTCCGACGTAAAATGACACGAGGAATACGTTGGAAGCGACAGAATTGCGATCCGAGAAACCGTTGACGAGAAAATCGCGAGCATTCCCAAAACCTGAATTCGTGTTTTTTGGAATCCAGAACCGTGTTTGTGCATTTCTCATGACTAATTCCGACGTAAAACGACGCGAGGAACACGTTGGAAGCGACAGAATTGCGATCCGAGCAACCGTTGACGAGAAAATCGCGAGCATTCCCAAAACCTGAATTCGTGTTTTTTGGAATCCAGAACCGTGTTTGTGCATTTCTCATGACTAATTCCGACGTAAAACGACGCGAGGAACACGTTGGAAGCGACAGAATTGCGATCCGAGCAACCGTTGACGAGAAAATCGCGAGCATTCCCAAACCTGATCTCGTGTTTTTTTAAATCCAGAAATGCTTTCGTGCATTTCTCGTTACTATTGTCGACGTAAAATGACGCGAGGAACGCGTCGGAAGCGACAGAATTGCGATCCGAGCAACCGTTGACGAGAATATCGCGAGCATTCCCAAAATCTGATCTCGTGTTTTTTGGACTCGAGAAACGTTTTCGTGCATTTCTCATGACTAATTCCGATGTAAAATGGCGCGAGGAACGCGTCGGAAGCGACAGAATTGCGTTCCGAGCAACCGTTGACGAGAAAATGGCGAGCAATCCCAAATCCTGATCTCGTGTTTTTTGAACTCCAGAACCGTGTTTGTGCATTTCTCAAGACTAATTCCGACGTAAAATGACACGAGGAATACGTTGGAAGCGACTGAATTGCGATCCGAGAAACCGTTGACGAGAAAATCGCGAGCATTCCGAAAACCTGAATTCGTGTTTTTTGGACTCCAGAACCGTGTTTGTGCATTTCTCATGACTAATTCCGACGTAAAACGACGCGAGGAACACGTTGGAAGCGACAGAATTGCGATCCGAGCAACCGTTGACGAGAAAATCGCGAGCATTCCCAAACCTGATCTCGTGTTTTTTTAAATCCAGAAATGCTTTCGTGCATTTCTCGTTACTATTGTCGACGTAAAATGACGCGAGGAACGCGTCGGAAGCGACAGAATTGCGATCCGAGCAACCGTTGACGAGAATATCGCGAGCATTCCCAAAATCTGATCTCGTGTTTTTTGGACTCGAGAAACGTTTTCGTGCATTTCTCATGACTAATTCCAATGTAAAATGGCGCGAGGAACGCGTCGGAAGCGACAGAATTGCGATCCGAGCAACCGTTGACGAGAAAATCGCAAGCATTCCCAAAACCTGAACTCGTGTTTTTTGGACTCCAGAAACGTTTACGTGCATTTCTCAAGACTAATTCCGACGTAAAATGACACGAGGAATACGTTGGAAGCGACAGAATTGCGATCCGAGAAACCGTTGACGAGAAAATCGCGAGCATTCCCAAAACCTGATCTCGTGTTTTTTGGACTCCAGAAACGTTTACGTGCACTGCTCGTGACTGTTTCCGATGTGAAATGACGCGAGGAACACGTTGGAAGCGACAGAATTGCATTCCGAGCAACCGTTGACGAGAAAATCGCGAGCATTCCCAAATCCTGATCTCGTGTTTTTTGGACTCGAGAAACGTTTTCGTGCATTTCTCATGACTAATTCCGATGTAAAATGGCGCGAGGAACGCGTCGGAAGCGACAGAATTGCGATCCGAGCAACCGTTGATGAGAAAATCGCAAGCATTCCCAAAACCTGAACTCGTGTTTTTTGGACTCCAGAAACGTTTTCGTGCATTTCTCGTGACTAATTCCGACGTAAAATGACACGAGGAATACGTTGGAAGCGACAGAATTGCGATCCGAGAAACCGTTGACGAGAAAATCGCGAGCATTCCCAAAACCTGAATTCGTGTTTTTTGGAATCCAGAACCGTGTTTGTGCATTTCTCATGACTAATTCCGACGTAAAACGACGCGAGGAACACGTTGGAAGCGACAGAATTGCGATCCGAGAAACCTTTGACGAGAAAATCGCGAGCATTTCCAAATCCCGATCTCGTGTTTTTTGAACTCCAGAACCGTGTTTGTGCATTTCTCAAGACTAATTCCGACGTAAAATGACACGAGGAATACGTTGGAAGCGACAGAATTGCGTTCCGAGCAACCGTTGACGAGAAAATCGCGAGCATTCCCAAATCCTGATCTCGTGTTTTTTGGACTTCAGAACCGTGTTTGTGCATTTCTCAAGACTAATTCCGACGTAAAATGGCACGAGGAATACGTTGGAAGCGACAGAATTGCGATCCGAGAAACCCTTGACGAGAAAATCGCGAGCATTCCCAAAACCTGAATTCGTGTTTTTTGGACTCCAGAAACGTTTACGTGCACTGCTCGTGACTGTTTCCGATGTGAAATGACGCGAGGAACACGTTGGAAGCGACAGAATTGCGATCCGAGAAACCTTTGACGAGAAAATCGCGAGCATTTCCAAATCCCGATCTCGTGTTTTTTGAACTCCAGAACCGTGTTTGTGCATTTCTCAAGACTAATTCCGACGTAAAATGACACGAGGAATACGTTGGAAGCGACAGAATTGCGTTCCGAGCAACCGTTGACGAGAAAATCGCGAGCATTTCCAAATCCCGATCTCGTGTTTTTTGAACTCCAGAACCGTGTTTGTGCATTTCTCACGACTAATTCCGACGTAAAATGACACGAGGAATACGTTGGAAGCGACAGAATTGCGATCCGAGCAACCGTTGACGAAAAAATGGCGAGCAATCCCAAATCCTGATCTCGTGTTTTTTGAACTCCAGAACCGTGTTTGTGCATTTCTCACGACTAATTCCGACGTAAAATGACACGAGGAATACGTTGGAAGCGACAGAATTGCGATCCGAGCAACCGTTGACGAGAAAATCGCGAGCATTCCCAAAACCTGAATTCGTGTTTTTTGGACTCCAGAACCGTGTTTGTGCATTTCTCATGACTAATTCCGACGTAAAACGACGCGAGGAACACGTTGGAAGCGACAGAATTGCGATCCGAGAAACCGTTGACGAGAAAATCGCAAGCATTCCCAAAAACTGAACTCGTGTTTTTTGGACCCCAGAAACGTTTTCGTGCATTTCTCGTGACTGTTTCCGATGTAAAATGACGCGAGGAACACGTTGGAAGCGACAGAATTGCGTTCCGAGCAACCGTTGACGAGAAAATGGCGAGCAATCCCAAATCCTGATCTCGTGTTTTTTGAATTCCAGAACCGTGTTTGTGCATTTCTCAAGACTAATTCCGACGTAAAATGACACGAGGAATACGTTGGAAGCGACTGAATTGCGATCCGAGAAACCGTTGACGAGAAAATCGCGAGCATTCCGAAAACCTGAATTCGTGTTTTTTGGACTCCAGAACCGTGTTTGTGCATTTCTCATGACTAATTCCGACGTAAAACGACGCGAGGAACACGTTGGAAGCGACAGAATTGCGATCCGAGCAACCGTTGACGAGAAAATCGCGAGCATTCCCAAACCTGATCTCGTGTTTTTTTAAATCCAGAAATGCTTTCGTGCATTTCTCGTTACTATTGTCGACGTAAAATGACGCGAGGAACGCGTCGGAAGCGACAGAATTGCGATCCGAGCAACCGTTGACGAGAATATCGCGAGCATTCCCAAAATCTGATCTCGTGTTTTTTGGACTCGAGAAACGTTTTCGTGCATTTCTCATGACTAATTCCGATGTAAAATGGCGCGAGGAACGCGTCGGAAGCGACAGAATTGCGTTCCGAGCAACCGTTGACGAGAAAATGGCGAGCAATCCCAAATCCTGATCTCGTGTTTTTTGAACTCCAGAACCGTGTTTGTGCATTTCTCAAGACTAATTCCGACGTAAAATGACACGAGGAATACGTTGGAAGCGACTGAATTGCGATCCGAGAAACCGTTGACGAGAAAATCGCGAGCATTCCGAAAACCTGAATTCGTGTTTTTTGGACTCCAGAACCGTGTTTGTGCATTTCTCATGACTAATTCCGACGTAAAACGACGCGAGGAACACGTTGGAAGCGACAGAATTGCGATCCGAGCAACCGTTGACGAGAAAATCGCGAGCATTCCCAAACCTGATCTCGTGTTTTTTTAAATCCAGAAATGCTTTCGTGCATTTCTCGTTACTATTGTCGACGTAAAATGACGCGAGGAACGCGTCGGAAGCGACAGAATTGCGATCCGAGCAACCGTTGACGAGAATATCGCGAGCATTCCCAAAATCTGATCTCGTGTTTTTTGGACCCGAGAAACGTTTTCGTGCATTTCTCATGACTAATTCCGATGTAAAATGGCGCGAGGAACGCGTCGGAAGCGACAGAATTGCGATCCGAGCAACCGTTGACGAGAAAATCGCAAGCATTCCCAAAACCTGAACTCGTGTTTTTTGGACTCCAGAAACGTTTACGTGCATTTCTCAAGACTAATTCCGACGTAAAATGGCACGAGGAATACGTTGGAAGCGACAGAATTGCGATCCGAGAAACCCTTGACGAGAAAATCGCGAGCATTCCCAAAACCTGAATTCGTGTTTTTTGGACTCCAGAAACGTTTACGTGCACTGCTCGTGACTGTTTCCGATGTGAAATGACGCGAGGAACACGTTGGAAGCGACAGAATTGCGATCCGAGAAACCTTTGACGAGAAAATCGCGAGCATTTCCAAATCCCGATCTCGTGTTTTTTGAACTCCAGAACCGTGTTTGTGCATTTCTCAAGACTAATTCCGACGTAAAATGACACGAGGAATACGTTGGAAGCGACAGAATTGCGTTCCGAGCAACCGTTGACGAGAAAATCGCGAGCATTTCCAAATCCCGATCTCGTGTTTTTTGAACTCCAGAACCGTGTTTGTGCATTTCTCACGACTAATTCCGACGTAAAATGACACGAGGAATACGTTGGAAGCGACAGAATTGCGATCCGAGCAACCGTTGACGAAAAAATGGCGAGCAATCCCAAATCCTGATCTCGTGTTTTTTGAACTCCAGAACCGTGTTTGTGCATTTCTCACGACTAATTCCGACGTAAAATGACACGAGGAATACGTTGGAAGCGACAGAATTGCGATCCGAGAAACCGTTGACGAGAAAATCGCGAGCATTCCCAAAACCTGATCTCGTGTTTTTTGGACTCCAGAAACGTTTACGTGCATTTCTCAAGACTAATTCCGACGTAAAATGACACGAGGAATACGTTGGAAGCGACAGAATTGCGATCCGAGAAACCGTTGACGAGAAAATCGCGAGCATTCCCAAAACCTGAATTCGTGTTTTTTGAACTCCAGAACCGTGTTTGTGCATTTCTCAAGACTAATTCCGACGTAAAATGACACGAGGAATACGTTGGAAGCGACAGAATTGCGATACGAGAAACCGTTGACGAGAAAATCGCGAGCATTCCCAAACCTGATCTCGTGTTTTTTTAAATCCAGAAATGCTTTCGTGCATTTCTCGTTACTATTGCCGACGTAAAATGACGCGAGGAACGCGTCGGAAGCGACAGAATTGCGATCCGAGCAACCGTTGACGAGAATATCGCGAGCATTCCCAAAACCTGATCTCGTGTTTTTTGGACTCGAGAAACGTTTTCGTGCATTTCTCATGACTAATTCCGATGTAAAATGGCGCGCGGAACGCGTCGGAAGCGACAGAATTGCGATCCGAGCAACCGTTGACGAGAAAATCGCAAGCATTCCCAAAACCTGAACTCGTGTTTTTTGGACTCCAGAAACGTTTACGTGCATTTCTCAAGACTAATTCCGACATAAAATGACACGAGGAATACGTTGGAAGCGACAGAATTGCGATCCGAGAAACCGTTGACGAGAAAATCGCGAGCATTCCCAAAACCTGAATTCGTGTTTTTTGGAATCCAGAACCGTGTTTGTGCATTTCTCATGACTAATTCCGACGTAAAACGACGCGAGGAACACGTTGGAAGCGACAGAATTGCGATCCGAGTAACCTTTGACGAGAAAATCGCGAGCATTTCCAAATCCCGATCTCGTGTTTTTTGAACTCCAGAACCGTGTTTGTGTATTTCTCAAGACTAATTCCGACGTAAAATGACACGAGGAATACGTTGGAAGCGACAGAATTGCGATCCGAGAAACCGTTGACGAGAAAATCGCGAGCATTCCCAAAACCTGATCTCGTGTTTTTTGGACTCGAGAAACGTTTTCGTGCATTTCTCATGACTAATTCCGATGTAAAATGGCGCGAGGAACGCGTCGGAAGCGACAGAATTGCGATCCGAGCAACCGTTGACGAGAAAATGGCGAGCAATCCCAAATCCTGATCTCGTGTTTTTTGAACTCCAGAACCGTGTTTGTGCATTTCTCACGACTAATTCCGACGTAAAATGACACGAGGAATACGTTGGAAGCGACAGAATTGCGATACGAGAAACCGTTGACGAGAAAATCGCGAGCATTCCCAAACCTGATCTCGTGTTTTTTTAAATCCAGAAATGCTTTCGTGCATTTCTCGTTACTATTGCCGACGTAAAATGACGCGAGGAACGCGTCGGAAGCGACAGAATTGCGATCCGAGCAACCGTTGACGAGAATATCGCGAGCATTCCCAAAACCTGATCTCGTGTTTTTTGGACTCGAGAAACGTTTTCATGCATTTCTCATGACTAATTCCGATGTAAAATGGCGCGCGGAACGCGTCGGAAGCGACAGAATTGCGATCCGAGCAACCGTTGACGAGAAAATCGCAAGCATTCCCAAAACCTGAACTCGTGTTTTTTGGACTCCAGAAACGTTTACGTGCATTTCTCAAGACTAATTCCGACATAAAATGACACGAGGAATACGTTGGAAGCGACAGAATTGCGATCCGAGAAACCGTTGACGAAAAAATGGCGAGCAATCCCAAATCCTGATCTCGTGTTTTTTGAACTCCAGAACCGTGTTTGTGCATTTCTCATGACTAATTCCGACGTAAAACGACGCGAGGAACACGTTGGAAGCGACAGAATTGCGATCCGAGAAACCTTTGACGAGAAAATCGCGAGCATTTCCAAATCCCGATCTCGTGTTTTTTGAACTCCAGAACCGTGTTTGTGCATTTCTCAAGACTAATTCCGACGTAAAATGACACGAGGAATACGTTGGAAGCGACAGAATTGCGTTCCGAGCAACCGTTGACGAGAAAATCGCGAGCATTTCCAAATCCCGATCTCGTGTTTTTTGAACTCCAGAACCGTGTTTGTGCATTTCTCACGACTAATTCCGACGTAAAATGACACGAGGAATACGTTGGAAGCGACAGAATTGCGATCCGAGCAACCGTTGACGAAAAAATGGCGAGCAATCCCAAATCCTGATCTCGTGTTTTTTGAACTCCAGAACCGTGTTTGTGCATTTCTCACGACTAATTCCGACGTAAAATGACACGAGGAATACGTTGGAAGCGACAGAATTGCGATCCGAGCAACCGTTGACGAGAAAATCGCGAGCATTCCCAAAACCTGAATTCGTGTTTTTTGGACTCCAGAACCGTGTTTGTGCATTTCTCATGACTAATTCCGACGTAAAACGACGCGAGGAACACGTTGGAAGCGACAGAATTGCGATCCGAGAAACCGTTGACGAGAAAATCGCAAGCATTCCCAAAACCTGAACTCGTGTTTTTTGGACCCCAGAAACGTTTTCGTGCATTTCTCGTGACTGTTTCCGATGTAAAATGACGCGAGGAACACGTTGGAAGCGACAGAATTGCGTTCCGAGCAACCGTTGACGAGAAAATGGCGAGCAATCCCAAATCCTGATCTCGTGTTTTTTGAATTCCAGAACCGTGTTTGTGCATTTCTCAAGACTAATTCCGACGTAAAATGACACGAGGAATACGTTGGAAGCGACTGAATTGCGATCCGAGAAACCGTTGACGAGAAAATCGCGAGCATTCCGAAAACCTGAATTCGTGTTTTTTGGACTCCAGAACCGTGTTTGTGCATTTCTCATGACTAATTCCGACGTAAAACGACGCGAGGAACACGTTGGAAGCGACAGAATTGCGATCCGAGCAACCGTTGACGAGAAAATCGCGAGCATTCCCAAACCTGATCTCGTGTTTTTTTAAATCCAGAAATGCTTTCGTGCATTTCTCGTTACTATTGTCGACGTAAAATGACGCGAGGAACGCGTCGGAAGCGACAGAATTGCGATCCGAGCAACCGTTGACGAGAATATCGCGAGCATTCCCAAAATCTGATCTCGTGTTTTTTGGACTCGAGAAACGTTTTCGTGCATTTCTCATGACTAATTCCGATGTAAAATGGCGCGAGGAACGCGTCGGAAGCGACAGAATTGCGTTCCGAGCAACCGTTGACGAGAAAATGGCGAGCAATCCCAAATCCTGATCTCGTGTTTTTTGAACTCCAGAACCGTGTTTGTGCATTTCTCAAGACTAATTCCGACGTAAAATGACACGAGGAATACGTTGGAAGCGACTGAATTGCGATCCGAGAAACCGTTGACGAGAAAATCGCGAGCATTCCGAAAACCTGAATTCGTGTTTTTTGGACTCCAGAACCGTGTTTGTGCATTTCTCATGACTAATTCCGACGTAAAACGACGCGAGGAACACGTTGGAAGCGACAGAATTGCGATCCGAGCAACCGTTGACGAGAAAATCGCGAGCATTCCCAAACCTGATCTCGTGTTTTTTTAAATCCAGAAATGCTTTCGTGCATTTCTCGTTACTATTGTCGACGTAAAATGACGCGAGGAACGCGTCGGAAGCGACAGAATTGCGATCCGAGCAACCGTTGACGAGAATATCGCGAGCATTCCCAAAATCTGATCTCGTGTTTTTTGGACCCGAGAAACGTTTTCGTGCATTTCTCATGACTAATTCCGATGTAAAATGGCGCGAGGAACGCGTCGGAAGCGACAGAATTGCGATCCGAGCAACCGTTGACGAGAAAATCGCAAGCATTCCCAAAACCTGAACTCGTGTTTTTTGGACTCCAGAAACGTTTACGTGCATTTCTCAAGACTAATTCCGACGTAAAATGGCACGAGGAATACGTTGGAAGCGACAGAATTGCGATCCGAGAAACCCTTGACGAGAAAATCGCGAGCATTCCCAAAACCTGAATTCGTGTTTTTTGGACTCCAGAAACGTTTACGTGCACTGCTCGTGACTGTTTCCGATGTGAAATGACGCGAGGAACACGTTGGAAGCGACAGAATTGCGATCCGAGAAACCTTTGACGAGAAAATCGCGAGCATTTCCAAATCCCGATCTCGTGTTTTTTGAACTCCAGAACCGTGTTTGTGCATTTCTCAAGACTAATTCCGACGTAAAATGACACGAGGAATACGTTGGAAGCGACAGAATTGCGTTCCGAGCAACCGTTGACGAGAAAATCGCGAGCATTTCCAAATCCCGATCTCGTGTTTTTTGAACTCCAGAACCGTGTTTGTGCATTTCTCACGACTAATTCCGACGTAAAATGACACGAGGAATACGTTGGAAGCGACAGAATTGCGATCCGAGCAACCGTTGACGAAAAAATGGCGAGCAATCCCAAATCCTGATCTCGTGTTTTTTGAACTCCAGAACCGTGTTTGTGCATTTCTCACGACTAATTCCGACGTAAAATGACACGAGGAATACGTTGGAAGCGACAGAATTGCGATCCGAGAAACCGTTGACGAGAAAATCGCGAGCATTCCCAAAACCTGATCTCGTGTTTTTTGGACTCCAGAAACGTTTACGTGCATTTCTCAAGACTAATTCCGACGTAAAATGACACGAGGAATACGTTGGAAGCGACAGAATTGCGATCCGAGAAACCGTTGACGAGAAAATCGCGAGCATTCCCAAAACCTGAATTCGTGTTTTTTGAACTCCAGAACCGTGTTTGTGCATTTCTCAAGACTAATTCCGACGTAAAATGACACGAGGAATACGTTGGAAGCGACAGAATTGCGATACGAGAAACCGTTGACGAGAAAATCGCGAGCATTCCCAAACCTGATCTCGTGTTTTTTTAAATCCAGAAATGCTTTCGTGCATTTCTCGTTACTATTGCCGACGTAAAATGACGCGAGGAACGCGTCGGAAGCGACAGAATTGCGATCCGAGCAACCGTTGACGAGAATATCGCGAGCATTCCCAAAACCTGATCTCGTGTTTTTTGGACTCGAGAAACGTTTTCGTGCATTTCTCATGACTAATTCCGATGTAAAATGGCGCGCGGAACGCGTCGGAAGCGACAGAATTGCGATCCGAGCAACCGTTGACGAGAAAATCGCAAGCATTCCCAAAACCTGAACTCGTGTTTTTTGGACTCCAGAAACGTTTACGTGCATTTCTCAAGACTAATTCCGACATAAAATGACACGAGGAATACGTTGGAAGCGACAGAATTGCGATCCGAGAAACCGTTGACGAGAAAATCGCGAGCATTCCCAAAACCTGAATTCGTGTTTTTTGGAATCCAGAACCGTGTTTGTGCATTTCTCATGACTAATTCCGACGTAAAACGACGCGAGGAACACGTTGGAAGCGACAGAATTGCGATCCGAGTAACCTTTGACGAGAAAATCGCGAGCATTTCCAAATCCCGATCTCGTGTTTTTTGAACTCCAGAACCGTGTTTGTGCATTTCTCAAGACTAATTCCGACGTAAAATGACACGAGGAATACGTTGGAAGCGACAGAATTGCGATCCGAGAAACCGTTGACGAGAAAATCGCGAGCATTCCCAAAACCTGATCTCGTGTTTTTTGGACTCGAGAAACGTTTTCGTGCATTTCTCATGACTAATTCCGATGTAAAATGGCGCGAGGAACGCGTCGGAAGCGACAGAATTGCGATCCGAGCAACCGTTGACGAGAAAATGGCGAGCAATCCCAAATCCTGATCTCGTGTTTTTTGAACTCCAGAACCGTGTTTGTGCATTTCTCACGACTAATTCCGACGTAAAATGACACGAGGAATACGTTGGAAGCGACAGAATTGCGATACGAGAAACCGTTGACGAGAAAATCGCGAGCATTCCCAAACCTGATCTCGTGTTTTTTTAAATCCAGAAATGCTTTCGTGCATTTCTCGTTACTATTGCCGACGTAAAATGACGCGAGGAACGCGTCGGAAGCGACAGAATTGCGATCCGAGCAACCGTTGACGAGAATATCGCGAGCATTCCCAAAACCTGATCTCGTGTTTTTTGGACTCGAGAAACGTTTTCGTGCATTTCTCATGACTAATTCCGATGTAAAATGGCGCGCGGAACGCGTCGGAAGCGACAGAATTGCGATCCGAGCAACCGTTGACGAGAAAATCGCAAGCATTCCCAAAACCTGAACTCGTGTTTTTTGGACTCCAGAAACGTTTACGTGCATTTCTCAAGACTAATTCCGACATAAAATGACACGAGGAATACGTTGGAAGCGACAGAATTGCGATCCGAGAAACCGTTGACGAGAAAATCGCGAGCATTCCCAAAACCTGAATTCGTGTTTTTTGGAATCCAGAACCGTGTTTGTGCATTTCTCATGACTAATTCCGACGTAAAACGACGCGAGGAACACGTTGGAAGCGACAGAATTGCGATCCGAGTAACCTTTGACGAGAAAATCGCGAGCATTTCCAAATCCCGATCTCGTGTTTTTTGAACTCCAGAACCGTGTTTGTGCATTTCTCAAGACTAATTCCGACGTAAAATGACACGAGGAATACGTTGGAAGCGACAGAATTGCGATCCGAGAAACCGTTGACGAGAAAATCGCGAGCATTCCCAAAACCTGATCTCGTGTTTTTTGGACTCGAGAAACGTTTTCGTGCATTTCTCATGACTAATTCCGATGTAAAATGGCGCGAGGAACGCGTCGGAAGCGACAGAATTGCGATCCGAGCAACCGTTGACGAGAAAATGGCGAGCAATCCCAAATCCTGATCTCGTGTTTTTTGAACTCCAGAACCGTGTTTGTGCATTTCTCACGACTAATTCCGACGTAAAATGACACGAGGAATACGTTGGAAGCGACAGAATTGCGATCCGAGCAACCGTTGACGAGAAAATCGCGAGCATTCCCAAAACCTGAATTCGTGTTTTTTGGACTCCAGAACCGTGTTTGTGCATTTCTCATAACTAATTCCGACGTAAAACGACGCGAGGAACACGTTGGAAGCGACAGAATTGCGATCCGAGAAACCGTTGACGAGAAAATCGCAAGCATTCCCAAAACCTGAACTCGTGTTTTTTGGACTCCAGAAACGTTTTCGTGCATTTCTCGTGACTGTTTCCGATGTAAAATGACGCGAGGAACACGTTGGAAGCGACAGAATTGCGTTCCGAGCAACCGTTGACGAGAAAATGGCGAGCAATCCCAAATCCTGATCTCGTGTTTTTTGAATTCCAGAACCGTGTTTGTGCATTTCTCAAGACTAATTCCGACGTAAAATGACACGAGGAATACGTTGGAAGCGACTGAATTGCGATCCGAGAAACCGTTGACGAGAAAATCGCGAGCATTCCGAAAACCTGAATTCGTGTTTTTTGGACTCCAGAACCGTGTTTGTGCATTTCTCATGACTAATTCCGACGTAAAACGACGCGAGGAACACGTTGGAAGCGACAGAATTGCGATCCGAGCAACCGTTGACGAGAAAATCGCGAGCATTCCCAAACCTGATCTCGTGTTTTTTTAAATCCAGAAATGCTTTCGTGCATTTCTCGTTACTATTGTCGACGTAAAATGACGCGAGGAACGCGTCGGAAGCGACAGAATTGCGATCCGAGCAACCGTTGACGAGAATATCGCGAGCATTCCCAAAATCTGATCTCGTGTTTTTTGGACTCGAGAAACGTTTTCGTGCATTTCTCATGACTAATTCCGATGTAAAATGGCGCGAGGAACGCGTCGGAAGCGACAGAATTGCGTTCCGAGCAACCGTTGACGAGAAAATGGCGAGCAATCCCAAATCCTGATCTCGTGTTTTTTGAACTCCAGAACCGTGTTTGTGCATTTCTCAAGACTAATTCCGACGTAAAATGACACGAGGAATACGTTGGAAGCGACTGAATTGCGATCCGAGAAACCGTTGACGAGAAAATCGCGAGCATTCCGAAAACCTGAATTCGTGTTTTTTGGACTCCAGAACCGTGTTTGTGCATTTCTCATGACTAATTCCAACGTAAAACGACGCGAGGAACACGTTGGAAGCGACAGAATTGCGATCCGAGCAACCGTTGACGAGAAAATCGCGAGCATTCCCAAACCTGATCTCGTGTTTTTTTAAATCCAGAAATGCTTTCGTGCATTTCTCGTTACTATTGTCGACGTAAAATGACGCGAGGAACGCGTCGGAAGCGACAGAATTGCGATCCGAGCAACCGTTGACGAGAATATCGCGAGCATTCCCAAAATCTGATCTCGTGTTTTTTGGACCCGAGAAACGTTTTCGTGCATTTCTCATGACTAATTCCGATGTAAAATGGCGCGAGGAACGCGTCGGAAGCGACAGAATTGCGATCCGAGCAACCGTTGACGAGAAAATCGCAAGCATTACCAAAACCTGAACTCGTGTTTTTTGGACTCCAGAAACGTTTACGTGCATTTCTCAAGACTAATTCCGACGTAAAATGACACGAGGAATACGTTGGAAGCGACAGAATTGCGATCCGAGAAACCGTTGACGAGAAAATCGCGAGCATTCCCAAAACCTGATCTCGTGTTTTTTGGACTCCAGAAACGTTTACGTGCACTGCTCGTGACTGTTTCCGATGTGAAATGACGCGAGGAACACGTTGGAAGCGACAGAATTGCATTCCGAGCAACCGTTGACGAGAAAATCGCGAGCATTCCCAAATCCTGATCTCGTGTTTTTTGGACTCGAGAAACGTTTTCGTGCATTTCTCATGACTAATTCCGATGTAAAATGGCGCGAGGAACGCGTCGGAAGCGACAGAATTGCGATCCGAGCAACCGTTGATGAGAAAATCGCAAGCATTCCCAAAACCTGAACTCGTGTTTTTTGGACTCCAGAAACGTTTTCATGCATTTCTCGTGACTAATTCCGACGTAAAATGACACGAGGAATACGTTGGAAGCGACAGAATTGCGATCCGAGAAACCGTTGACGAGAAAATCGCGAGCATTCCCAAAACCTGAATTCGTGTTTTTTGGAATCCAGAACCGTGTTTGTGCATTTCTCATGACTAATTCCGACGTAAAACGACGCGAGGAACACGTTGGAAGCGACAGAATTGCGATCCGAGCAACCGTTGACGAGAAAATCGCGAGCATTCCCAAACCTGATCTCGTGTTTTTTTAAATCCAGAAATGCTTTCGTGCATTTCTCGTTACTATTGTCGACGTAAAATGACGCGAGGAACGCGTCGGAAGCGACAGAATTGCGATCCGAGCAACCGTTGACGAGAATATCGCGAGCATTCCCAAAATCTGATCTCGTGTTTTTTGGACTCGAGAAACGTTTTCGTGCATTTCTCATGACTAATTCCGATGTAAAATGGCGCGAGGAACGCGTCGGAAGCGACAGAATTGCGTTCCGAGCAACCGTTGACGAGAAAATGGCGAGCAATCCCAAATCCTGATCTCGTGTTTTTTGAACTCCAGAACCGTGTTTGTGCATTTCTCAAGACTAATTCCGACGTAAAATGACACGAGGAATACGTTGGAAGCGACTGAATTGCGATCCGAGAAACCGTTGACGAGAAAATCGCGAGCATTCCGAAAACCTGAATTCGTGTTTTTTGGACTCCAGAACCGTGTTTGTGCATTTCTCATGACTAATTCCGACGTAAAACGACGCGAGGAACACGTTGGAAGCGACAGAATTGCGATCCGAGCAACCGTTGACGAGAAAATCGCGAGCATTCCCAAACCTGATCTCGTGTTTTTTTAAATCCAGAAATGCTTTCGTGCATTTCTCGTTACTATTGTCGACGTAAAATGACGCGAGGAACGCGTCGGAAGCGACAGAATTGCGATCCGAGCAACCGTTGACGAGAATATCGCGAGCATTCCCAAAATCTGATCTCGTGTTTTTTGGACTCGAGAAACGTTTTCGTGCATTTCTCATGACTAATTCCAATGTAAAATGGCGCGAGGAACGCGTCGGAAGCGACAGAATTGCGATCCGAGCAACCGTTGACGAGAAAATCGCAAGCATTCCCAAAACCTGAACTCGTGTTTTTTGGACTCCAGAAACGTTTACGTGCATTTCTCAAGACTAATTCCGACGTAAAATGACACGAGGAATACGTTGGAAGCGACAGAATTGCGATCCGAGAAACCGTTGACGAGAAAATCGCGAGCATTCCCAAAACCTGATCTCGTGTTTTTTGGACTCCAGAAACGTTTACGTGCACTGCTCGTGACTGTTTCCGATGTGAAATGACGCGAGGAACACGTTGGAAGCGACAGAATTGCATTCCGAGCAACCGTTGACGAGAAAATCGCGAGCATTCCCAAATCCTGATCTCGTGTTTTTTGGACTCGAGAAACGTTTTCGTGCATTTCTCATGACTAATTCCGATGTAAAATGGCGCGAGGAACGCGTCGGAAGCGACAGAATTGCGATCCGAGCAACCGTTGATGAGAAAATCGCAAGCATTCCCAAAACCTGAACTCGTGTGTTTTGGACTCCAGAAACGTTTTCGTGCATTTCTCGTGACTAATTCCGACGTAAAATGACACGAGGAATACGTTGGAAGCGACAGAATTGCGATCCGAGAAACCGTTGACGAGAAAATCGCGAGCATTCCCAAAACCTGAATTCGTGTTTTTTGGAATCCAGAACCGTGTTTGTGCATTTCTCATGACTAATTCCGACGTAAAACGACGCGAGGAACACGTTGGAAGCGACAGAATTGCGATCCGAGAAACCTTTGACGAGAAAATCGCGAGCATTTCCAAATCCCGATCTCGTGTTTTTTGAACTCCAGAACCGTGTTTGTGCATTTCTCAAGACTAATTCCGACGTAAAATGACACGAGGAATACGTTGGAAGCGACAGAATTGCGATCCGAGAAACCGTTGACGAGAAAATCGCGAGCATTCCCAAAACCTGATCTCGTGTTTTTTGGACTCCAGAAACGTTTACGTGCACTGCTCGTGACTGTTTCCGATGTGAAATGACGCGAGGAACACGTTGGAAGCGACAGAATTGCATTCCGAGCAACCGTTGACGAGAAAATCGCGAGCATTCCCAAATCCTGATCTCGTGTTTTTTGGACTCGAGAAACGTTTTCATGCATTTCTCATGACTAATTCCGACGTAAAATGACACGAGGAATACGTTGGAAGCGACAGAATTGCGATCCGAGAAACCGTTGACGAGAAAATCGCGAGCATTCCCAAAACCTGAATTCGTGTTTTTTGGAATCCAGAACCGTGTTTGTGCATTTCTCATGACTAATTCCGACGTAAAACGACGCGAGGAACACGTTGGAAGCGACAGAATTGCGATCCGAGAAACCTTTGACGAGAAAATCGCGAGCATTCCCAAAACCTGAATTCGTGTTTTTTGGACTCGAGAAACGTTTTCGTGCATTTCTCATGACTAATTCCAATGTAAAATGGCGCGAGGAACGCGTCGGAAGCGACAGAATTGCGATCCGAGCAACCGTTGACGAGAAAATCGCAAGCATTCCCAAAACCTGAACTCGTGTTTTTTGGACTCCAGAAACGTTTACGTGCATTTCTCAAGACTAATTCCGACGTAAAATGACACGAGGAATACGTTGGAAGCGACAGAATTGCGATCCGAGAAACCGTTGACGAGAAAATCGCGAGCATTCCCAAAACCTGATCTCGTGTTTTTTGGACTCCAGAAACGTTTACGTGCACTGCTCGTGACTGTTTCCGATGTGAAATGACGCGAGGAACACGTTGGAAGCGACAGAATTGCATTCCGAGCAACCGTTGACGAGAAAATCGCGAGCATTCCCAAATCCTGATCTCGTGTTTTTTGGACTCGAGAAACGTTTTCATGCATTTCTCATGACTAATTCCGATGTAAAATGGCGCGAGGAACGCGTCGGAAGCGACAGAATTGCGATCCGAGCAACCGTTGATGAGAAAATCGCAAGCATTCCCAAAACCTGAACTCGTGTTTTTTGGACTCCAGAAACGTTTTCGTGCATTTCTCGTGACTAATTCCGACGTAAAATGACACGAGGAATACGTTGGAAGCGACAGAATTGCGATCCGAGAAACCGTTGACGAGAAAATCGCGAGCATTCCCAAAACCTGAATTCGTGTTTTTTGGAATCCAGAACCGTGTTTGTGCATTTCTCATGACTAATTCCGACGTAAAACGACGCGAGGAACACGTTGGAAGCGACAGAATTGCGATCCGAGAAACCTTTGACGAGAAAATCGCGAGCATTTCCAAATCCCGATCTCGTGTTTTTTGAACTCCAGAACCGTGTTTGTGCATTTCTCAAGACTAATTCCGACGTAAAATGACACGAGGAATACGTTGGAAGCGACAGAATTGCGATCCGAGAAACCGTTGACGAGAAAATCGCGAGCATTCCCAAAACCTGAATTCGTGTTTTTTGGACTTCAGAACCGTGTTTGTGCATTTCTCATGACTAATTCCGACGTAAAACGACGCGAGGAACACGTTGGAAGCGACAGAATTGCGATCCGAGAAACCTTTGACGAGAAAATCGCGAGCATTTCCAAATCCCGATCTCGTGTTTTTTGAACTCCAGAACCGTGTTTGTGCATTTCTCAAGACTAATTCCGACGTAAAATGACACGAGGAATACGTTGAAAGCGACAGAATTGCGTTCCGAGCAACCGTTGACGAGAAAATCGCGAGCATTCCCAAATCCTGATCTCGTGTTTTTTGGACCCCAGAACCGTGTTTGTGCATTTCTCAAGACTAATTCCGACGTAAAATGGCACGAGGAATACGTTGGAAGCGACAGAATTGCGATCCGAGAAACCCTTGACGAGAAAATCGCGAGCATTCCCAAAACCTGAATTCGTGTTTTTTGGACTCCAGAAACGTTTACGTGCACTGCTCGTGACTGTTTCCGATGTGAAATGACGCGAGGAACACGTTGGAAGCGACAGAATTGCGATCCGAGAAACCTTTGACGAGAAAATCGCGAGCATTTCCAAATCCCGATCTCGTGTTTTTTGAACTCCAGAACCGTGTTTGTGCATTTCTCAAGACTAATTCCGACGTAAAATGACACGAGGAATACGTTGGAAGCGACAGAATTGCGTTCCGAGCAACCGTTGACGAGAAAATCGCGAGCATTTCCAAATCCCGATCTCGTGTTTTTTGAACTCCAGAACCGTGTTTGTGCATTTCTCACGACTAATTCCGACGTAAAATGACACGAGGAATACGTTGGAAGCGACAGAATTGCGATCCGAGCAACCGTTGACGAGAAAATGGCGAGCATTCCGAAAACCTGAATTCGTGTTTTTTGGACTCCAGAACCGTGTTTGTGCATTTCTCATGACTAATTCCGACGTAAAACGACGCGAGGAACACGTTGGAAGCGACAGAATTGCGATCCGAGCAACCGTTGACGAGAAAATCGCGAGCATTCCCAAACCTGATCTCGTGTTTTTTTAAATCCAGAAATGCTTTCGTGCATTTCTCGTTACTATTGTCGACGTAAAATGACGCGAGGAACGCGTCGGAAGCGACAGAATTGCGATCCGAGCAACCGTTGACGAGAATATCGCGAGCATTCCCAAAATCTGATCTCGTGTTTTTTGGACTCGAGAAACGTTTTCGTGCATTTCTCATGACTAATTCCGATGTAAAATGGCGCGAGGAACGCGTCGGAAGCGACAGAATTGCGTTCCGAGCAACCGTTGACGAGAAAATGGCGAGCAATCCCAAATCCTGATCTCGTGTTTTTTGAACTCCAGAACCGTGTTTGTGCATTTCTCAAGACTAATTCCGACGTAAAATGACACGAGGAATACGTTGGAAGCGACTGAATTGCGATCCGAGAAACCGTTGACGAGAAAATCGCGAGCATTCCGAAAACCTGAATTCGTGTTTTTTGGACTCCAGAACCGTGTTTGTGCATTTCTCATGACTAATTCCAACGTAAAACGACGCGAGGAACACGTTGGAAGCGACAGAATTGCGATCCGAGCAACCGTTGACGAGAAAATCGCGAGCATTCCCAAACCTGATCTCGTGTTTTTTTAAATCCAGAAATGCTTTCGTGCATTTCTCGTTACTATTGTCGACGTAAAATGACGCGAGGAACGCGTCGGAAGCGACAGAATTGCGATCCGAGCAACCGTTGACGAGAATATCGCGAGCATTCCCAAAATCTGATCTCGTGTTTTTTGGACCCGAGAAACGTTTTCGTGCATTTCTCATGACTAATTCCGATGTAAAATGGCGCGAGGAACGCGTCGGAAGCGACAGAATTGCGATCCGAGCAACCGTTGACGAGAAAATCGCAAGCATTCCCAAAACATGAACTCGTGTTTTTTGGACTCCAGAAACGTTTACGTGCATTTCTCAAGACTAATTCCGACGTAAAATGACACGAGGAATACGTTGGAAGCGACAGAATTGCGATCCGAGAAACCGTTGACGAGAAAATCGCGAGCATTCCCAAAACCTGATCTCGTGTTTTTTGGACTCCAGAAACGTTTACGTGCACTGCTCGTGACTGTTTCCGATGTGAAATGACGCGAGGAACACGTTGGAAGCGACAGAATTGCATTCCGAGCAACCGTTGACGAGAAAATCGCGAGCATTCCCAAATCCTGATCTCGTGTTTTTTGGACTCGAGAAACGTTTTCGTGCATTTCTCATGACTAATTCCGATGTAAAATGGCGCGAGGAACGCGTCGGAAGCGACAGAATTGCGATCCGAGCAACCGTTGATGAGAAAATCGCAAGCATTCCCAAAACCTGAACTCGTGTTTTTTGGACTCCAGAAACGTTTTCGTGCATTTCTCGTGACTAATTCCGACGTAAAATGACACGAGGAATACGTTGGAAGCGACAGAATTGCGATCCGAGAAACCGTTGACGAGAAAATCGCGAGCATTCCCAAAACCTGAATTCGTGTTTTTTGGAATCCAGAACCGTGTTTGTGCATTTCTCATGACTAATTCCGACGTAAAACGACGCGAGGAACACGTTGGAAGCGACAGAATTGCGATCCGAGCAACCGTTGACGAGAAAATCGCGAGCATTCCCAAAACCTGAATTCGTGTTTTTTGGAATCCAGAACCGTGTTTGTGCATTTCTCATGACTAATTCCGACGTAAAACGACGCGAGGAACACGTTGGAAGCGACAGAATTGCGATCCGAGCAACCGTTGACGAGAAAATCGCGAGCATTCCCAAACCTGATCTCGTGTTTTTTTAAATCCAGAAATGCTTTCGTGCATTTCTCGTTACTATTGTCGACGTAAAATGACGCGAGGAACGCGTCGGAAGCGACAGAATTGCGATCCGAGCAACCGTTGACGAGAATATCGCGAGCATTCCCAAAATCTGATCTCGTGTTTTTTGGACTCGAGAAACGTTTTCGTGCATTTCTCATGACTAATTCCGATGTAAAATGGCGCGAGGAACGCGTCGGAAGCGACAGAATTGCGTTCCGAGCAACCGTTGACGAGAAAATGGCGAGCAATCCCAAATCCTGATCTCGTGTTTTTTGAACTCCAGAACCGTGTTTGTGCATTTCTCAAGACTAATTCCGACGTAAAATGACACGAGGAATACGTTGGAAGCGACTGAATTGCGATCCGAGAAACCGTTGACGAGAAAATCGCGAGCATTCCGAAAACCTGAATTCGTGTTTTTTGGACTCCAGAACCGTGTTTGTGCATTTCTCATGACTAATTCCGACGTAAAACGACGCGAGGAACACGTTGGAAGCGACAGAATTGCGATCCGAGCAACCGTTGACGAGAAAATCGCGAGCATTCCCAAACCTGATCTCGTGTTTTTTTAAATCCAGAAATGCTTTCGTGCATTTCTCGTTACTATTGTCGACGTAAAATGACGCGAGGAACGCGTCGGAAGCGACAGAATTGCGATCCGAGCAACCGTTGACGAGAATATCGCGAGCATTCCCAAAATCTGATCTCGTGTTTTTTGGACTCGAGAAACGTTTTCGTGCATTTCTCATGACTAATTCCAATGTAAAATGGCGCGAGGAACGCGTCGGAAGCGACAGAATTGCGATCCGAGCAACCGTTGACGAGAAAATCGCAAGCATTCCCAAAACCTGAACTCGTGTTTTTTGGACTCCAGAAACGTTTACGTGCATTTCTCAAGACTAATTCCGACGTAAAATGACACGAGGAATACGTTGGAAGCGACAGAATTGCGATCCGAGAAACCGTTGACGAGAAAATCGCGAGCATTCCCAAAACCTGATCTCGTGTTTTTTGGACTCCAGAAACGTTTACGTGCACTGCTCGTGACTGTTTCCGATGTGAAATGACGCGAGGAACACGTTGGAAGCGACAGAATTGCATTCCGAGCAACCGTTGACGAGAAAATCGCGAGCATTCCCAAATCCTGATCTCGTGTTTTTTGGACTCGAGAAACGTTTTCGTGCATTTCTCATGACTAATTCCGATGTAAAATGGCGCGAGGAACGCGTCGGAAGCGACAGAATTGCGATCCGAGCAACCGTTGATGAGAAAATCGCAAGCATTCCCAAAACCTGAACTCGTGTTTTTTGGACTCCAGAAACGTTTTCGTGCATTTCTCGTGACTAATTCCGACGTAAAATGACACGAGGAATACGTTGGAAGCGACAGAATTGCGATCCGAGAAACCGTTGACGAGAAAATCGCGAGCATTCCCAAAACCTGAATTCGTGTTTTTTGGAATCCAGAACCGTGTTTGTGCATTTCTCATGACTAATTCCGACGTAAAACGACGCGAGGAACACGTTGGAAGCGACAGAATTGCGATCCGAGAAACCTTTGACGAGAAAATCGCGAGCATTTCCAAATCCCGATCTCGTGTTTTTTGAACTCCAGAACCGTGTTTGTGCATTTCTCAAGACTAATTCCGACGTAAAATGACACGAGGAATACGTTGGAAGCGACAGAATTGCGATCCGAGAAACCGTTGACGAGAAAATCGCGAGCATTCCCAAAATCTGATCTCGTGTTTTTTGGACTCGAGAAACGTTTTCGTGCATTTCTCATGACTAATTCCAATGTAAAATGGCGCGAGGAACGCGTCGGAAGCGACAGAATTGCGATCCGAGCAACCGTTGACGAGAAAATCGCAAGCATTCCCAAAACCTGAACTCGTGTTTTTTGGACTCCAGAAACGTTTACGTGCATTTCTCAAGACTAATTCCGACGTAAAATGACACGAGGAATACGTTGGAAGCGACAGAATTGCGATCCGAGAAACCGTTGACGAGAAAATCGCGAGCATTCCCAAAACCTGATCTCGTGTTTTTTGGACTCCAGAAACGTTTACGTGCACTGCTCGTGACTGTTTCCGATGTGAAATGACGCGAGGAACACGTTGGAAGCGACAGAATTGCATTCCGAGCAACCGTTGACGAGAAAATCGCGAGCATTCCCAAATCCTGATCTCGTGTTTTTTGGACTCGAGAAACGTTTTCATGCATTTCTCATGACTAATTCCGATGTAAAATGGCGCGAGGAACGCGTCGGAAGCGACAGAATTGCGATCCGAGCAACCGTTGATGAGAAAATCGCAAGCATTCCCAAAACCTGAACTCGTGTTTTTTGGACTCCAGAAACGTTTTCGTGCATTTCTCGTGACTAATTCCGACGTAAAATGACACGAGGAATACGTTGGAAGCGACAGAATTGCGATCCGAGAAACCGTTGACGAGAAAATCGCGAGCATTCCCAAAACCTGAATTCGTGTTTTTTGGAATCCAGAACCGTGTTTGTGCATTTCTCATGACTAATTCCGACGTAAAACGACGCGAGGAACACGTTGGAAGCGACAGAATTGCGATCCGAGAAACCTTTGACGAGAAAATCGCGAGCATTTCCAAATCCCGATCTCGTGTTTTTTGAACTCCAGAACCGTGTTTGTGCATTTCTCAAGACTAATTCCGACGTAAAATGACACGAGGAATACGTTGGAAGCGACAGAATTGCGATCCGAGAAACCGTTGACGAGAAAATCGCGAGCATTCCCAAAACCTGAATTCGTGTTTTTTGGACTTCAGAACCGTGTTTGTGCATTTCTCATGACTAATTCCGACGTAAAACGACGCGAGGAACACGTTGGAAGCGACAGAATTGCGATCCGAGAAACCTTTGACGAGAAAATCGCGAGCATTTCCAAATCCCGATCTCGTGTTTTTTGAACTCCAGAACCGTGTTTGTGCATTTCTCAAGACTAATTCCGACGTAAAATGACACGAGGAATACGTTGAAAGCGACAGAATTGCGTTCCGAGCAACCGTTGACGAGAAAATCGCGAGCATTCCCAAATCCTGATCTCGTGTTTTTTGGACCCCAGAACCGTGTTTGTGCATTTCTCAAGACTAATTCCGACGTAAAATGGCACGAGGAATACGTTGGAAGCGACAGAATTGCGATCCGAGAAACCCTTGACGAGAAAATCGCGAGCATTCCCAAAACCTGAATTCGTGTTTTTTGGACTCCAGAAACGTTTACGTGCACTGCTCGTGACTGTTTCCGATGTGAAATGAAGCGAGGAACACGTTGGAAGCGACAGAATTGCGATCCGAGAAACCTTTGACGAGAAAATCGCGAGCATTTCCAAATCCCGATCTCGTGTTTTTTGAACTCCAGAACCGTGTTTGTGCATTTCTCAAGACTAATTCCGACGTAAAATGACACGAGGAATACGTTGGAAGCGACAGAATTGCGTTCCGAGCAACCGTTGACGAGAAAATCGCGAGCATTTCCAAATCCCGATCTCGTGTTTTTTGAACTCCAGAACCGTGTTTGTGCATTTCTCACGACTAATTCCGACGTAAAATGACACGAGGAATACGTTGGAAGCGACAGAATTGCGATCCGAGCAACCGTTGACGAAAAAATGGCGAGCAATCCCAAATCCTGATCTCGTGTTTTTTGAACTCCAGAACCGTGTTTGTGCATTTCTCACGACTAATTCCGACGTAAAATGACACGAGGAATACGTTGGAAGCGACAGAATTGCGATCCGAGCAACCGTTGACGAGAAAATCGCGAGCATTCCCAAAACCTGAATTCGTGTTTTTTGGACTCCAGAACCGTGTTTGTGCATTTCTCATGACTAATTCCGACGTAAAACGACGCGAGGAACACGTTGGAAGCGACAGAATTGCGATCCGAGAAACCGTTGACGAGAAAATCGCAAGCATTCCCAAAACCTGAACTCGTGTTTTTTGGACCCCAGAAACGTTTTCGTGCATTTCTCGTGACTGTTTCCGATGTAAAATGACGCGAGGAACACGTTGGAAGCGACAGAATTGCGTTCCGAGCAACCGTTGACGAGAAAATGGCGAGCAATCCCAAATCCTGATCTCGTGTTTTTTGAATTCCAGAACCGTGTTTGTGCATTTCTCAAGACTAATTCCGACGTAAAATGACACGAGGAATACGTTGGAAGCGACTGAATTGCGATCCGAGAAACCGTTGACGAGAAAATCGCGAGCATTCCGAAAACCTGAATTCGTGTTTTTTGGACTCCAGAACCGTGTTTGTGCATTTCTCATGACTAATTCCGACGTAAAACGACGCGAGGAACACGTTGGAAGCGACAGAATTGCGATCCGAGCAACCGTTGACGAGAAAATCGCGAGCATTCCCAAACCTGATCTCGTGTTTTTTTAAATCCAGAAATGCTTTCGTGCATTTCTCGTTACTATTGTCGACGTAAAATGACGCGAGGAACGCGTCGGAAGCGACAGAATTGCGATCCGAGCAACCGTTGACGAGAATATCGCGAGCATTCCCAAAATCTGATCTCGTGTTTTTTGGACTCGAGAAACGTTTTCGTGCATTTCTCATGACTAATTCCGATGTAAAATGGCGCGAGGAACGCGTCGGAAGCGACAGAATTGCGTTCCGAGCAACCGTTGACGAGAAAATGGCGAGCAATCCCAAATCCTGATCTCGTGTTTTTTGAACTCCAGAACCGTGTTTGTGCATTTCTCAAGACTAATTCCGACGTAAAATGACACGAGGAATACGTTGGAAGCGACTGAATTGCGATCCGAGAAACCGTTGACGAGAAAATCGCGAGCATTCCGAAAACCTGAATTCGTGTTTTTTGGACTCCAGAACCGTGTTTGTGCATTTCTCATGACTAATTCCGACGTAAAACGACGCGAGGAACACGTTGGAAGCGACAGAATTGCGATCCGAGCAACCGTTGACGAGAAAATCGCGAGCATTCCCAAACCTGATCTCGTGTTTTTTTAAATCCAGAAATGCTTTCGTGCATTTCTCGTTACTATTGTCGACGTAAAATGACGCGAGGAACGCGTCGGAAGCGACAGAATTGCGATCCGAGCAACCGTTGACGAGAATATCGCGAGCATTCCCAAAATCTGATCTCGTGTTTTTTGGACCCGAGAAACGTTTTCGTGCATTTCTCATGACTAATTCCGATGTAAAATGGCGCGAGGAACGCGTCGGAAGCGACAGAATTGCGATCCGAGCAACCGTTGACGAGAAAATCGCAAGCATTCCCAAAACCTGAACTCGTGTTTTTTGGACTCCAGAAACGTTTACGTGCATTTCTCAAGACTAATTCCGACGTAAAATGACACGAGGAATACGTTGGAAGCGACAGAATTGCGATCCGAGAAACCGTTGACGAGAAAATCGCGAGCATTCCCAAAACCTGATCTCGTGTTTTTTGGACTCCAGAAACGTTTACGTGCACTGCTCGTGACTGTTTCCGATGTGAAATGACGCGAGGAACACGTTGGAAGCGACAGAATTGCATTCCGAGCAACCGTTGACGAGAAAATCGCGAGCATTCCCAAATCCTGATCTCGTGTTTTTTGGACTCGAGAAACGTTTTCGTGCATTTCTCATGACTAATTCCGATGTAAAATGGCGCGAGGAACGCGTCGGAAGCGACAGAATTGCGATCCGAGCAACCGTTGATGAGAAAATCGCAAGCATTCCCAAAACCTGAACTCGTGTTTTTTGGACTCCAGAAACGTTTTCGTGCATTTCTCGTGACTAATTCCGACGTAAAATGACACGAGGAATACGTTGGAAGCGACAGAATTGCGTTCCGAGCAACCGTTGACGAGAAAATCGCGAGCATTCCCAAATCCTGATCTCGTGTTTTTTGGACTCCAGAACCGTGTTTGTGCATTTCTCAAGACTAATTCCGACGTAAAGTGGCACGAGGAATACGTTGGAAGCGACAGAATTGCGATCCGAGAAACCTTTGACGAGAAAATCGCGAGCATTTCCAAATCCCGATCTCGTGTTTTTTGAACTCCAGAACCGTGTTTGTGCATTTCTCAAGACTAATTCTGACGTAAAATGACACGAGGAATACGTTGGAAGCGACAGAATTGCGATCCGAGAAACCGTTGACGAGAAAATCGCGAGCATTCCCAAAACCTGATCTCGTGTTTTTTGGACTCCAGAAACGTTTACGTGCACTGCTCGTGACTGTTTCCGATGTGAAATGACGCGAGGAACACGTTGGAAGCGACAGAATTGCATTCCGAGCAACCGTTGACGAGAAAATCGCGAGCATTCCCAAATCCTGATCTCGTGTTTTTTGGACTCGAGAAACGTTTTCGTGCATTTCTCATGACTAATTCCGATGTAAAATGGCGCGAGGAACGCGTCGGAAGCGACAGAATTGCGTTCCGAGCAACCGTTGACGAGAAAATGGCGAGCAATCCCAAATCCTGATCTCGTGTTTTTTGAACTCCAGAACCGTGTTTGTGCATTTCTCAAGACTAATTCCGACGTAAAATGACACGAGGAATACGTTGGAAGCGACTGAATTGCGATCCGAGAAACCGTTGACGAGAAAATCGCGAGCATTCCGAAAACCTGAATTCGTGTTTTTTGGACTCCAGAACCGTGTTTGTGCATTTCTCATGACTAATTCCGACGTAAAACGACGCGAGGAACACGTTGGAAGCGACAGAATTGCGATCCGAGCAACCGTTGACGAGAAAATCGCGAGCATTCCCAAACCTGATCTCGTGTTTTTTTAAATCCAGAAATGCTTTCGTGCATTTCTCGTTACTATTGTCGACGTAAAATGACGCGAGGAACGCGTCGGAAGCGACAGAATTGCGATCCGAGCAACCGTTGACGAGAATATCGCGAGCATTCCCAAAATCTGATCTCGTGTTTTTTGGACCCGAGAAACGTTTTCGTGCATTTCTCATGACTAATTCCGATGTAAAATGGCGCGAGGAACGCGTCGGAAGCGACAGAATTGCGATCCGAGCAACCGTTGACGAGAAAATCGCAAGCATTCCCAAAACCTGAACTCGTGTTTTTTGGACTCCAGAAACGTTTACGTGCATTTCTCAAGACTAATTCCGACGTAAAATGACACGAGGAATACGTTGGAAGCGACAGAATTGCGATCCGAGAAACCGTTGACGAGAAAATCGCGAGCATTCCCAAAATCTGATCTCGTGTTTTTTGGACTCCAGAAACGTTTACGTGCACTGCTCGTGACTGTTTCCGATGTGAAATGACGCGAGGAACACGTTGGAAGCGACAGAATTGCATTCCGAGCAACCGTTGACGAGAAAATCGCGAGCATTCCCAAATCCTGATCTCGTGTTTTTTGGACTCGAGAAACGTTTTCGTGCATTTCTCATGACTAATTCCGATGTAAAATGGCGCGAGGAACGCGTCGGAAGCGACAGAATTGCGATCCGAGCAACCGTTGATGAGAAAATCGCAAGCATTCCCAAAACCTGAACTCGTGTTTTTTGGACTCCAGAAACGTTTTCGTGCATTTCTCGTGACTAATTCCGACGTAAAATGACACGAGGAATACGTCGGAAGCGACAGAATTGCGTTCCGAGCAACCGTTGACGAGAAAATGGCGAGCAATCCCAAATCCTGATCTCGTGTTTTTTGAACTCCAGAACCGTGTTTGTGCATTTCTCAAGACTAATTCCGACGTAAAATGACACGAGGAATACGTTGGAAGCGACTGAATTGCGATCCGAGAAACCGTTGACGAGAAAATCGCGAGCATTCCGAAAACCTGAATTCGTGTTTTTTGGACTCCAGAACCGTGTTTGTGCATTTCTCATGACTAATTCCGACGTAAAACGACGCGAGGAACACGTTGGAAGCGACAGAATTGCGATCCGAGCAACCGTTGACGAGAAAATCGCGAGCATTCCCAAACCTGATCTCGTGTTTTTTTAAATCCAGAAATGCTTTCGTGCATTTCTCGTTACTATTGTCGACGTAAAATGACGCGAGGAACGCGTCGGAAGCGACAGAATTGCGATCCGAGCAACCGTTGACGAGAATATCGCGAGCATTCCCAAAATCTGATCTCGTGTTTTTTGGACCCGAGAAACGTTTTCGTGCATTTCTCATGACTAATTCCGATGTAAAATGGCGCGAGGAACGCGTCGGAAGCGACAGAATTGCGATCCGAGCAACCGTTGACGAGAAAATCGCAAGCATTCCCAAAACCTGAACTCGTGTTTTTTGGACTCCAGAAACGTTTACGTGCATTTCTCAAGACTAATTCCGACGTAAAATGACACGAGGAATACGTTGGAAGCGACAGAATTGCGATCCGAGAAACCGTTGACGAGAAAATCGCGAGCATTCCCAAAATCTGATCTCGTGTTTTTTGGACTCCAGAAACGTTTACGTGCACTGCTCGTGACTGTTTCCGATGTGAAATGACGCGAGGAACACGTTGGAAGCGACAGAATTGCATTCCGAGCAACCGTTGACGAGAAAATCGCGAGCATTCCCAAATCCTGATCTCGTGTTTTTTGGACTCGAGAAACGTTTTCGTGCATTTCTCATGACTAATTCCGATGTAAAATGGCGCGAGGAACGCGTCGGAAGCGACAGAATTGCGATCCGAGCAACCGTTGATGAGAAAATCGCAAGCATTCCCAAAACCTGAACTCGTGTTTTTTGGACTCCAGAAACGTTTTCGTGCATTTCTCGTGACTAATTCCGACGTAAAATGACACGAGGAATACGTTGGAAGCGACAGAATTGCGTTCCGAGCAACCGTTGACGAGAAAATCGCGAGCATTCCCAAATCCTGATCTCGTATTTTTTGGACTCCAGAACCGTGTTTGTGCATTTCTCAAGACTAATTCCGACGTAAAGTGGCACGAGGAATACGTTGGAAGCGACAGAATTGCGATCCGAGAAACCTTTGACGAGAAAATCGCGAGCATTTCCAAATCCCGATCTCGTGTTTTTTGAACTCCAGAACCGTGTTTGTGCATTTCTCAAGACTAATTCTGACGTAAAATGACACGAGGAATACGTTGGAAGCGACAGAATTGCGATCCGAGAAACCGTTGACGAGAAAATCGCGAGCATTCCCAAAACCTGATCTCGTGTTTTTTGGACTCCAGAAACGTTTACGTGCACTGCTCGTGACTGTTTCCGATGTGAAATGACGCGAGGAACACGTTGGAAGCGACAGAATTGCATTCCGAGCAACCGTTGACGAGAAAATCGCGAGCATTCCCAAATCCTGATCTCGTGTTTTTTGGACTCGAGAAACGTTTTCGTGCATTTCTCATGACTAATTCCGATGTAAAATGGCGCGAGGAACGCGTCGGAAGCGACAGAATTGCGATCCGAGCAACCGTTGATGAGAAAATCGCAAGCATTCCCAAAACCTGAACTCGTGTTTTTTGGACTCCAGAAACGTTTTCGTGCATTTCTCGTGACTAATTCCGACGTAAAATGACACGAGGAATACGTTGGAAGCGACAGAATTGCGTTCCGAGCAACCGTTGACGAGAAAATCGCGAGCATTCCCAAATCCTGATCTCGTGTTTTTTGGACTCCAGAACCGTGTTTGTGCATTTCTCAAGACTAATTCCGACGTAAAGTGGCACGAGGAATACGTTGGAAGCGACAGAATTGCGATCCGAGAAACCTTTGACGAGAAAATCGCGAGCATTTCCAAATCCCGATCTCGTGTTTTTTGAACTCCAGAACCGTGTTTGTGCATTTCTCAAGACTAATTCTGACGTAAAATGACACGAGGAATACGTTGGAAGCGACAGAATTGCGATCCGAGAAACCGTTGACGAGAAAATCGCGAGCATTCCCAAAACCTGATCTCGTGTTTTTTGGACTCCAGAAACGTTTACGTGCACTGCTCGTGACTGTTTCCGATGTGAAATGACGCGAGGAACACGTTGGAAGCGACAGAATTGCATTCCGAGCAACCGTTGACGAGAAAATCGCGAGCATTCCCAAATCCTGATCTCGTGTTTTTTGGACTCGAGAAACGTTTTCGTGCATTTCTCATGACTAATTCCGATGTAAAATGGCACGAGGAACGCGTCGGAAGCGACAGAATTGCGTTCCGAGCAACCGTTGACGAGAAAATGGCGAGCAATCCCAAATCCTGATCTCGTGTTTTTTGAACTCCAGAACCGTGTTTGTGCATTTCTCAAGACTAATTCCGACGTAAAATGACACGAGGAATACGTTGGAAGCGACTGAATTGCGATCCGAGAAACCGTTGACGAGAAAATCGCGAGCATTCCGAAAACCTGAATTCGTGTTTTTTGGACTCCAGAACCGTGTTTGTGCATTTCTCATGACTAATTCCGACGTAAAACGACGCGAGGAACACGTTGGAAGCGACAGAATTGCGATCCGAGCAACCGTTGACGAGAAAATCGCGAGCATTCCCAAACCTGATCTCGTGTTTTTTTAAATCCAGAAATGCTTTCGTGCATTTCTCGTTACTATTGTCGACGTAAAATGACGCGAGGAACGCGTCGGAAGCGACAGAATTGCGATCCGAGCAACCGTTGACGAGAATATCGCGAGCATTCCCAAAATCTGATCTCGTGTTTTTTGGACCCGAGAAACGTTTTCGTGCATTTCTCATGACTAATTCCGATGTAAAATGGCGCGAGGAACGCGTCGGAAGCGACAGAATTGCGATCCGAGCAACCGTTGACGAGAAAATCGCAAGCATTCCCAAAACCTGAACTCGTGTTTTTTGAACTCCAGAAACGTTTACGTGCATTTCTCAAGACTAATTCCGACGTAAAATGACACGAGGAATACGTTGGAAGCGACAGAATTGCGATCCGAGAAACCGTTGACGAGAAAATCGCGAGCATTCCCAAAACCTGATCTCGTGTTTTTTGGACTCCAGAAACGTTTACGTGCACTGCTCGTGACTGTTTCCGATGTGAAATGACGCGAGGAACACGTTGGAAGCGACAGAATTGCATTCCGAGCAACCGTTGACGAGAAAATCGCGAGCATTCCCAAATCCTGATCTCGTGTTTTTTGGACTCGAGAAACGTTTTCGTGCATTTCTCATGACTAATTCCGATGTAAAATGGCGCGAGGAACGCGTCGGAAGCGACAGAATTGCGATCCGAGCAACCGTTGATGAGAAAATCGCAAGCATTCCCAAAACCTGAACTCGTGTTTTTTGGACTCCAGAAACGTTTTCGTGCATTTCTCGTGACTAATTCCGACGTAAAATGACACGAGGAATACGTTGGAAGCGACAGAATTGCGTTCCGAGCAACCGTTGACGAGAAAATCGCGAGCATTCCCAAATCCTGATCTCGTGTTTTTTGGACTCCAGAACCGTGTTTGTGCATTTCTCAAGACTAATTCCGACGTAAAGTGGCACGAGGAATACGTTGGAAGCGACAGAATTGCGATCCGAGAAACCTTTGACGAGAAAATCGCGAGCATTTCCAAATCCCGATCTCGTGTTTTTTGAACTCCAGAACCGTGTTTGTGCATTTCTCAAGACTAATTCTGACGTAAAATGACACGAGGAATACGTTGGAAGCGACAGAATTGCGATCCGAGAAACCGTTGACGAGAAAATCGCGAGCATTCCCAAAACCTGATCTCGTGTTTTTTGGACTCCAGAAACGTTTACGTGCACTGCTCGTGACTGTTTCCGATGTGAAATGACGCGAGGAACACGTTGGAAGCGACAGAATTGCATTCCGAGCAACCGTTGACGAGAAAATCGCGAGCATTCCCAAATCCTGATCTCGTGTTTTTTGGACTCGAGAAACGTTTTCGTGCATTTCTCATGACTAATTCCGATGTAAAATGGCGCGAGGAACGCGTCGGAAGCGACAGAATTGCGATCCGAGCAACCGTTGATGAGAAAATCGCAAGCATTCCCAAAACCTGAACTCGTGTTTTTTGGACTCCAGAAACGTTTTCGTGCATTTCTCGTGACTAATTCCGACGTAAAATGACACGAGGAGTACGTTGGAAGCGACAGAATTGCGTTCCGAGCAACCGTTGACGAGAAAATCGCGAGCATTCCCAAATCCTGATCTCGTGTTTTTTGGACTCCAGAACCGTGTTTGTGCATTTCTCAAGACTAATTCCGACGTAAAGTGGCACGAGGAATACGTTGGAAGCGACAGAATTGCGATCCGAGAAACCTTTGACGAGAAAATCGCGAGCATTTCCAAATCCCGATCTCGTGTTTTTTGAACTCCAGAACCGTGTTTGTGCATTTCTCAAGACTAATTCTGACGTAAAATGACACGAGGAATACGTTGGAAGCGACAGAATTGCGTTCCGAGCAACCGTTGACGAGAAAATCGCGAGCATTCCCAAATCCTGATCTCGTGTTTTTTGAGCTCCAGAACCGTGTTTGTGCATTTCTCAAGACTAATTCCGACGTAAAATGGCACGAGGAATACGTTGGAAGCGACAGAATTGCGATCCGAGAAACCGTTGACGAGAAAATCGCGAGCATTCCCAAAACCTGAATTCGTGTTTTTTGGAATCCAGAACCGTGTTTGTGCATTTCTCATGACTCATTCCGACGTAAAACGACGCGAGGAACACGTTGGAAGCGCCAGAATTGCGATCCGAGAAACCTTTGACGAGAAAATCGCGAGCATTTCCAAATCCCGATCTCGTGTTTTTTGAACTCCAGAACCGTGTTTGTGCATTTCTCAAGACTAATTCCGACGTAAAATGACACGAGGAATACGTTGGAAGCGACAGAATTGCGATCCGAGAAACCGTTGACGAGAAAATCGCGAGCATTCCCAAAACCTGATCTCGTGTTTTTTGGACTCCAGAACCGTGTTTGTGCATTTCTCAAGACTAATTCCGACGTAAAGTGGCACGAGGAATACGTTGGAAGCGACAGAATTGCGATCCGAGAAACCTTTGACGAGAAAATCGCGAGCATTTCCAAATCCCGATCTCGTGTTTTTTGAACTCCAGAACCGTGTTTGTGCATTTCTCAAGACTAATTCTGACGTAAAATGACACGAGGAATACGTTGGAAGCGACAGAATTGCGTTCCGAGCAACCGTTGACGAGAAAATCGCGAGCATTCCCAAATCCTGATCTCGTGTTTTTTGAACTCCAGAACCGTGTTTGTGCATATCTCAAGACTAATTCCGACGTAAAATGGCACGAGGAATACGTTGGAAGCGACAGAATTGCGATCCGAGAAACCGTTGACGAGAAAATCGCGAGCATTCCCAAAACCTGAATTCGTGTTTTTTGGAATCCAGAACCGTGTTTGTGCATTTCTCATGACTCATTCCGACGTAAAACGACGCGAGGAACACGTTGGAAGCGCCAGAATTGCGATCCGAGAAACCTTTGACGAGAAAATCGCGAGCATTTCCAAATCCCGATCTCGTGTTTTTTGAACTCCAGAACCGTGTTTGTGCATTTCTCAAGACTAATTCCGACGTAAAATGACACGAGGAATACGTTGGAAGCGACAGAATTGCGATCCGAGAAACCGTTGACGAGAAAATCGCGAGCATTCCCAAAACCTGATCTCGTGTTTTTTGGACTCCAGAAACGTTTACGTGCACTGCTCGTGACTGTTTCCGATGTGAAATGACGCGAGGAACGCGTTGGAAGCGACAGAATTGCATTCCGAGCAACCGTTGACGAGAAAATCGCGAGCATTCCCAAATCCTGATCTCGTGTTTTTTGGACTCGAGAAACGTTTTCGTGCATTTCTCATGACTAATTCCGATGTAAAATGGCGCGAGGAACGCGTCGGAAGCGACAGAATTGCGATCCGAGCAACCGTTGATGAGAAAATTGCAAGCATTCCCAAAACCTGAACTCGTGTTTTTTGGACTCCAGAAACGTTTTCGTGCATTTCTCGTGACTAATTCCGACGTAAAATGACACGAGGAATACGTTGGAAGCGACAGAATTGCGTTCCGAGCAACCGTTGACGAGAAAATCGCGAGCATTCCCAAATCCTGATCTCGTGTTTTTTGGACTCCAGAACCGTGTTTGTGCATTTCTCAAGACTAATTCCGACGTAACGTGGCACGAGGAATACGTTGGAAGCGACAGAATTGCGATCCGAGAAACCTTTGACGAGAAAATCGCGAGCATTCCCAAATCCTGATCTCGTGTTTTTTGAACTCCAGAACCGTGTTTGTGCATTTCTCAAGACTAATTCCGACGTAAAATGGCACGAGGAATACGTTGGAAGCGACAGAATTGCGATCCGAGAAACCGTTGACGAGAAAATCGCGAGCATTCCCAAAACCTGAATTCGTGTTTTTTGGAATCCAGAACCGTGTTTGTGCATTTCTCATGACTAATTCCGACGTAAAACGACGCGAGGAACACGTTGGAAGCGACAGAATTGCGATCCGAGAAACCTTTGACGAGAAAATCGCGAGCATTTCCAAATCCCGATCTCGTGTTTTTTGAACTCCAGAACCGTGTTTGTGCATTTCTCAAGACTAATTCCGACGTAAAATGACACGAGGAATACGTTGGAAGCGACAGAATTGCGATCCGAGAAACCGTTGACGAGAAAATCGCGAGCATTCCCAAAACCTGATCTCGTGTTTTTTGGACTCCAGAAACGTTTACGTGCACTGCTCGTGACTGTTTCCGATGTGAAATGACGCGAGGAACACGTTGGAAGCGACAGAATTGCATTGCGAGCAACCGTTGACGAGAAAATCGCGAGCATTCCCAAATCCTGATCTCTTGTTTTTTGAACTCCAGAACCGTGTTTGTGCATTTCTCAAGACTAATTCCGACGTAAAATGACACGAGGAATACGTTGGAAGCGACAGAATTGCGATCCGAGCAACCGTTGACGAGAAAATCGCGAGCATTACCAAAACCTGATCTCATGTTTTTGGAAATCCAGAAATGCTTGCGTGCATTTCTCATGACTATTTCCGACGTAAAATGACACGAGGAACGCGTTGGATGCGACAGAATTGCGATACGAGAAACCGTTGACGAGAAAATCGCGAGCATTCCCAAACCTGATCTCGTGTCTTTTTAAATCCAGAAATGCTTTCGTGCATTTCTCGTTACTATTGCCGACGTAAAATGACGCGAGGAACGTGTCGGAAGCGACAGAATTGCGATCCGAGCAACCGTTGACGAGAAAATCGCAAGCATTCCCAAAACCTGAACTCGTGTTTTTTGGACTCCAGAAACGTTTACGTGCATTTCTCAAGACTAATTCCGACGTAAAATGACACGAGGAATACGTTGGAAGCGACAGAATTGCGATCCGAGCAACCGTTGACGAGAAAATCGCAAGCATTCCCAAAACCTGAACTCGTGTTTTTTGGACTCCAGAAACGTTTACGTGCATTTCTCAAGACTAATTCCGACGTAAAATGACACGAGGAATACGTTGGAAGCGACAGAATTGCGATACGAGAAACCGTTGACGAGAAAATCGCGAGCATTCCCAAAACCTGATCTCGTGTTTTTTGGACTCGAGAAACGTTTTCGTGCATTTCTCATGACTAATTCCGATGTAAAATGGCGCGCGGAACGCGTCGGAAGCGACAGAATTGCGATCCGAGCAACCGTTGACGAGAAAATCGCAAGCATTCCCAAAACCTGAACTCGTGTTTTTTGGACTCCAGAAACGTTTACGTGCATTTCTCAAGACTAATTCCGACATAAAATGACACGAGGAATACGTTGGAACTCCAGAACCGTGTTTGTGCATTTCTCAAGACTAATTCCGACGTAAAATGACACGAGGAATACGTTGGAAGCGACTGAATTGCGATCCGAGAAACCGTTGACGAGAAAATCGCGAGCATTCCGAAAACCTGAATTCGTGTTTTTTGGACTCCAGAACCGTGTTTGTGCATTTCTCATGACTAATTCCGACGTAAAACGACGCGAGGAACACGTTGGAAGCGACAGAATTGCGATCCGAGCAACCGTTGACGAGAAAATCGCGAACATTCCCAAACCTGATCTCGTGTTTTTTTAAATCCAGAAATGCTTTCGTGCATTTCTCGTTACTATTGTCGACGTAAAATGACGCGAGGAACGCGTCGGAAGCGACAGAATTGCGATCCGAGCAACCGTTGACGAGAATATCGCGAGCATTCCCAAAATCTGATCTCGTGTTTTTTGGACCCGAGAAACGTTTTCGTGCATTTCTCATGACTAATTCCGATGTAAAATGGCGCGAGGAACGCGTCGGAAGCGACAGAATTGCGATCCGAGCAACCGTTGACGAGAAAATCGCAAGCATTCCCAAAACCTGAACTCGTGTTTTTTGGACTCCAGAAACGTTTACGTGCATTTCTCAAGACTAATTCCGACGTAAAATGACACGAGGAATACGTTGGAAGCGACAGAATTGCGATCCGAGAAACCGTTGACGAGAAAATCGCGAGCATTCCCAAAACCTGATCTCGTGTTTTTTGGACTCCAGAAACGTTTACGTGCACTGCTCGTGACTGTTTCCGATGTGAAATGACGCGAGGAACACGTTGGAAGCGACAGAATTGCATTCCGAGCAACCGTTGACGAGAAAATCGCGAGCATTCCCAAATCCTGATCTCGTGTTTTTTGGACTCGAGAAACGTTTTCGTGCATTTCTCATGACTAATTCCGATGTAAAATGGCGCGAGGAACGCGTCGGAAGCGACAGAATTGCGATCCGAGCAACCGTTGATGAGAAAATCGCAAGCATTCCCAAAACCTGAACTCGTGTTTTTTGGACTCCAGAAACGTTTTCGTGCATTTCTCGTGACTAATTCCGACGTAAAATGACACGAGGAATACGTTGGAAGCGACAGAATTGCGTTCCGAGCAACCGTTGACGAGAAAATCGCGAGCATTCCCAAATCCTGATCTCGTGTTTTTTGGACTCCAGAACCGTGTTTGTGCATTTCTCAAGACTAATTCCGACGTAAAGTGGCACGAGGAATACGTTGGAAGCGACAGAATTGCGATCCGAGAAACCTTTGACGAGAAAATCGCGAGCATTTCCAAATCCCGACCTCGTGTTTTTTGAACTCCAGAACCGTGTTTGTGCATTTCTCAAGACTAATTCTGACGTAAAATGACACGAGGAATACGTTGGAAGCGACAGAATTGCGATCCGAGAAACCGTTGACGAGAAAATCGCGAGCATTCCCAAAACCTGATCTCGTGTTTTTTGGACTCCAGAAACGTTTACGTGCACTGCTCGTGACTGTTTCCGATGTGAAATGACGCGAGGAACACGTTGGAAGCGACAGAATTGCATTCCGAGCAACCGTTGACGAGAAAATCGCGAGCATTCCCAAATCCTGATCTCGTGTTTTTTGGACTCGAGAAACGTTTTCGTGCATTTCTCATGACTAATTCCGATGTAAAATGGCGCGAGGAACGCGTCGGAAGCGACAGAATTGCGATCCGAGCAACCGTTGATGAGAAAATCGCAAGCATTCCCAAAACCTGAACTCGTGTTTTTTGGACTCCAGAAACGTTTTCGTGCATTTCTCGTGACTAATTCCGACGTAAAATGACACGAGGAGTACGTTGGAAGCGACAGAATTGCGTTCCGAGCAACCGTTGACGAGAAAATCGCGAGCATTCCCAAATCCTGATCTCGTGTTTTTTGGACTCCAGAACCGTGTTTGTGCATTTCTCAAGACTAATTCCGACGTAAAGTGGCACGAGGAATACGTTGGAAGCGACAGAATTGCGATCCGAGAAACCTTTGACGAGAAAATCGCGAGCATTTCCAAATCCCGATCTCGTGTTTTTTGAACTCCAGAACCGTGTTTGTGCATTTCTCAAGACTAATTCTGACGTAAAATGACACGAGGAATACGTTGGAAGCGACAGAATTGCGTTCCGAGCAACCGTTGACGAGAAAATCGCGAGCATTCCCAAATCCTGATCTCGTGTTTTTTGAACTCCAGAACCGTGTTTGTGCATTTCTCAAGACTAATTCCGACGTAAAATGGCACGAGGAATACGTTGGAAGCGACAGAATTGCGATCCGAGAAACCGTTGACGAGAAAATCGCGAGCATTCCCAAAACCTGAATTCGTGTTTTTTGGAATCCAGAACCGTGTTTGTGCATTTCTCATGACTCATTCCGACGTAAAACGACGCGAGGAACACGTTGGAAGCGCCAGAATTGCGATCCGAGAAACCTTTGACGAGAAAATCGCGAGCATTTCCAAATCCCGATCTCGTGTTTTTTGAACTCCAGAACCGTGTTTGTGCATTTCTCAAGACTAATTCCGACGTAAAATGACACGAGGAATACGTTGGAAGCGACAGAATTGCGATCCGAGAAACCGTTAACGAGAAAATCGCGAGCATTCCCAAAACCTGATCTCGTGTTTTTTGGACTCCAGAAACGTTTACGTGCACTGCTCGTGACTGTTTCCGATGTGAAATGACGCGAGGAACACGTTGGAAGCGACAGAATTGCATTCCGAGCAACCGTTGACGAGAAAATCGCGAGCATTCCCAAATCCTGATCTCGTGTTTTTTGGACTCGAGAAACGTTTTCGTGCATTTCTCATGACTAATTCCGATGTAAAATGGCGCGAGGAACGCGTCGGAAGCGACAGAATTGCGATCCGAGCAACCGTTGATGAGAAAATTGCAAGTATTCCCAAAACCTGAACTCGTGTTTTTTGGACTCCAGAAACGTTTTCGTGCATTTCTCGTGACTAATTCCGACGTAAAATGACACGAGGAATACGTTGGAAGCGACAGAATTGCGTTCCGAGCAACCGTTGACGAGAAAATCGCGAGCATTCCCAAATCCTGATCTCGTGTTTTTTGGACTCCAGAACCGTGTTTGTGCATTTCTCAAGACTAATTCCGACGTAACGTGGCACGAGGAATACGTTGGAAGCGACAGAATTGCGATCCGAGAAACCTTTGACGAGAAAATCGCGAGCATTCCCAAATCCTGATCTCGTGTTTTTTGAACTCCAGAACCGTGTTTGTGCATTTCTCAAGACTAATTCCGACGTAAAATGGCACGAGGAATACGTTGGAAGCGACAGAATTGCGATCCGAGAAACCGTTGACGAGAAAATCGCGAGCATTCCCAAAACCTGAATTCGTGTTTTTTGGAATCCAGAACCGTGTTTGTGCATTTCTCATGACTAATTCCGACGTAAAACGACGCGAGGAACACGTTGGAAGCGACAGAATTGCGATCCGAGAAACCTTTGACGAGAAAATCGCGAGCATTTCCAAATCCCGATCTCGTGTTTTTTGAACTCCAGAACCGTGTTTGTGCATTTCTCAAGACTAATTCCGACGTAAAATGACACGAGGAATACGTTGGAAGCGACAGAATTGCGATCCGAGAAACCGTTGACGAGAAAATCGCGAGCATTCCCAAAACCTGATCTCGTGTTTTTTGGACTCCAGAAACGTTTACGTGCACTGCTCGTGACTGTTTCCGATGTGAAATGACGCGAGGAACACGTTGGAAGCGACAGAATTGCATTGCGAGCAACCGTTGACGAGAAAATCGCGAGCATTCCCAAATCCTGATCTCGTGTTTTTTGAACTCCAGAACCGTGTTTGTGCATTTCTCAAGAGTAATTCCGACGTAAAATGACACGAGGAATACGTTGGAAGCGACAGAATTGCGATCCGAGCAACCGTTGACGAGAAAATCGCGAGCATTACCAAAACCTGATCTCATGTTTTTGGAAATCCAGAAATGCTTGCGTGCATTTCTCATGACTATTTCCGACGTAAAATGACACGAGGAACGCGTTGGATGCGACAGAATTGCGATACGAGAAACCGTTGACGAGAAAATCGCGAGCATTCCCAAACCTGATCTCGTGTCTTTTTAAATCCAGAAATGCTTTCGTGCATTTCTCGTTATTATTGCCGACGTAAAATGACGCGAGGAACGTGTCGGAAGCGACAGAATTGCGATCCGAGCAACCGTTGACGAGAAAATCGCAAGCATTCCCAAAACCTGAACTCGTGTTTTTTGGACTCCAGAAACGTTTACGTGCATTTCTCAAGACTAATTCCGACGTAAAATGACACGAGGAATACGTTGGAAGCGACAGAATTGCGATCCGAGAAACCGTTGACGAGAAAATCGCGAGCATTCCCAAAACCTGAATTCGTGTTTTTTGGACTCCAGAAACGTTTACGTGCACTGCTCGTGACTGTTTCCGATGTGAAATGACGCGAGGAACACGTTGGAAGCGACAGAATTGCGATACGAGAAACCGTTGACGAGAAAATCGCGAGCATTCCCAAAACCTGATCTCGTGTTTTTTGGACTCGAGAAACGTTTTCGTGCATTTCTCATGACTAATTCCGATGTAAAATGGCGCGCGGAACGCGTCGGAAGCGACAGAATTGCGATCCGAGCAACCGTTGACGAGAAAATCGCAAGCATTCCCAAAACCTGAACTCGTGTTTTTTGGACTCCAGAAACGTTTACGTGCATTTCTCAAGACTAATTCCGACATAAAATGACACGAGGAATACGTTGGAAGCGACAGAATTGCGATCCGAGAAACCGTTGACGAGAAAATCGCGAGCATTCCCAAAACCTGAATTCGTGTTTTTTGGACTCCAGAAACGTTTACGTGCACTGCTCGTGACTGTTTCCGATGTGAAATGACGCGAGGAACACGTTGGAAGCGACAGAATTGCGATCCGAGAAACCTTTGACGAGAAAATCGCGAGCATTCCCAAATCCTGATCTCGTGTTTTTTGGACTCCAGAACCGTGTTTGTGCATTTCTCATGACTAATTCCGACGTAAAACGACGCGAGGAACACGTTGGAAGCGACAGAATTGCGATCCGAGCAACCGTTGACGAGAAAATCGCGAACATTCCCAAACCTGATCTCGTGTTTTTTTAAATCCAGAAATGCTTTCGTGCATTTCTCGTTACTATTGTCGACGTAAAATGACGCGAGGAACGCGTCGGAAGCGACAGAATTGCGATCCGAGCAACCGTTGACGAGAATATCGCGAGCATTCCCAAAATCTGATCTCGTGTTTTTTGGACCCGAGAAACGTTTTCGTGCATTTCTCATGACTAATTCCGATGTAAAATGGCGCGAGGAACGCGTCGGAAGCGACAGAATTGCGATCCGAGCAACCGTTGACGAGAAAATCGCAAGCATTCCCAAAACCTGAACTCGTGTTTTTTGGACTCCAGAAACGTTTACGTGCATTTCTCAAGACTAATTCCGACGTAAAATGACACGAGGAATACGTTGGAAGCGACAGAATTGCGATCCGAGAAACCGTTGACGAGAAAATCGCGAGCATTCCCAAAACCTGATCTCGTGTTTTTTGGACTCCAGAAACGTTTACGTGCACTGCTCGTGACTGTTTCCGATGTGAAATGACGCGAGGAACACGTTGGAAGCGACAGAATTGCATTCCGAGCAACCGTTGACGAGAAAATCGCGAGCATTCCCAAATCCTGATCTCGTGTTTTTTGGACTCGAGAAACGTTTTCGTGCATTTCTCATGACTAATTCCGATGTAAAATGGCGCGAGGAACGCGTCGGAAGCGACAGAATTGCGATCCGAGCAACCGTTGATGAGAAAATCGCAAGCATTCCCAAAACCTGAACTCGTGTTTTTTGGACTCCAGAAACGTTTTCGTGCATTTCTCGTGACTAATTCCGACGTAAAATGACACGAGGAATACGTTGGAAGCGACAGAATTGCGTTCCGAGCAACCGTTGACGAGAAAATCGCGAGCATTCCCAAATCCTGATCTCGTGTTTTTTGGACTCCAGAACCGTGTTTGTGCATTTCTCAAGACTAATTCCGACGTAAAGTGGCACGAGGAATACGTTGGAAGCGACAGAATTGCGATCCGAGAAACCTTTGACGAGAAAATCGCGAGCATTTCCAAATCCCGATCTCGTGTTTTTTGAACTCCAGAACCGTGTTTGTGCATTTCTCAAGACTAATTCTGACGTAAAATGACACGAGGAATACGTTGGAAGCGACAGAATTGCGATCCGAGAAACCGTTGACGAGAAAATCGCGAGCATTCCCAAAACCTGATCTCGTGTTTTTTGGACTCCAGAAACGTTTACGTGCACTGCTCGTGACTGTTTCCGATGTGAAATGACGCGAGGAACACGTTGGAAGCGACAGAATTGCATTCCGAGCAACCGTTGACGAGAAAATCGCGAGCATTCCCAAATCCTGATCTCGTGTTTTTTGGACTCGAGAAACGTTTTCGTGCATTTCTCATGACTAATTCCGATGTAAAATGGCGCGAGGAACGCGTCGGAAGCGACAGAATTGCGATCCGAGCAACCGTTGATGAGAAAATCGCAAGCATTCCCAAAACCTGAACTCGTGTTTTTTGGACTCCAGAAACGTTTTCGTGCATTTCTCGTGACTAATTCCGACGTAAAATGACACGAGGAGTACGTTGGAAGCGACAGAATTGCGTTCCGAGCAACCGTTGACGAGAAAATCGCGAGCATTCCCAAATCCTGATCTCGTGTTTTTTGGACTCCAGAACCGTGTTTGTGCATTTCTCAAGACTAATTCCGACGTAAAGTGGCACGAGGAATACGTTGGAAGCGACAGAATTGCGATCCGAGAAACCTTTGACGAGAAAATCGCGAGCATTTCCAAATCCCGATCTCGTGTTTTTTGAACTCCAGAACCGTGTTTGTGCATTTCTCAAGACTAATTCTGACGTAAAATGACACGAGGAATACGTTGGAAGCGACAGAATTGCGTTCCGAGCAACCGTTGACGAGAAAATCGCGAGCATTCCCAAATCCTGATCTCGTGTTTTTTGAACTCCAGAACCGTGTTTGTGCATTTCTCAAGACTAATTCCGACGTAAAATGGCACGAGGAATACGTTGGAAGCGACAGAATTGCGATCCGAGAAACCGTTGACGAGAAAATCGCGAGCATTCCCAAAACCTGAATTCGTGTTTTTTGGAATCCAGAACCGTGTTTGTGCATTTCTCATGACTCATTCCGACGTAAAACGACGCGAGGAACACGTTGGAAGCGCCAGAATTGCGATCCGAGAAACCTTTGACGAGAAAATCGCGAGCATTTCCAAATCCCGATCTCGTGTTTTTTGAACTCCAGAACCGTGTTTGTGCATTTCTCAAGACTAATTCCGACGTAAAATGACACGAGGAATACGTTGGAAGCGACAGAATTGCGATCCGAGAAACCGTTAACGAGAAAATCGCGAGCATTCCCAAAACCTGATCTCGTGTTTTTTGGACTCCAGAAACGTTTACGTGCACTGCTCGTGACTGTTTCCGATGTGAAATGACGCGAGGAACACGTTGGAAGCGACAGAATTGCATTCCGAGCAACCGTTGACGAGAAAATCGCGAGCATTCCCAAATCCTGATCTCGTGTTTTTTGGACTCGAGAAACGTTTTCGTGCATTTCTCATGACTAATTCCGATGTAAAATGGCGCGAGGAACGCGTCGGAAGCGACAGAATTGCGATCCGAGCAACCGTTGATGAGAAAATTGCAAGTATTCCCAAAACCTGAACTCGTGTTTTTTGGACTCCAGAAACGTTTTCGTGCATTTCTCGTGACTAATTCCGACGTAAAATGACACGAGGAATACGTTGGAAGCGACAGAATTGCGTTCCGAGCAACCGTTGACGAGAAAATCGCGAGCATTCCCAAATCCTGATCTCGTGTTTTTTGGACTCCAGAACCGTGTTTGTGCATTTCTCAAGACTAATTCCGACGTAACGTGGCACGAGGAATACGTTGGAAGCGACAGAATTGCGATCCGAGAAACCTTTGACGAGAAAATCGCGAGCATTCCCAAATCCTGATCTCGTGTTTTTTGAACTCCAGAACCGTGTTTGTGCATTTCTCAAGACTAATTCCGACGTAAAATGGCACGAGGAATACGTTGGAAGCGACAGAATTGCGATCCGAGAAACCGTTGACGAGAAAATCGCGAGCATTCCCAAAACCTGAATTCGTGTTTTTTGGAATCCAGAACCGTGTTTGTGCATTTCTCATGACTAATTCCGACGTAAAACGACGCGAGGAACACGTTGGAAGCGACAGAATTGCGATCCGAGAAACCTTTGACGAGAAAATCGCGAGCATTTCCAAATCCCGATCTCGTGTTTTTTGAACTCCAGAACCGTGTTTGTGCATTTCTCAAGACTAATTCCGACGTAAAATGCCACGAGGAATACGTTGGAAGCGACAGAATTGCGATCCGAGAAACCGTTGACGAGAAAATCGCGAGCATTCCCAAAACCTGATCTCGTGTTTTTTGGACTCCAGAAACGTTTACGTGCACTGCTCGTGACTGTTTCCGATGTGAAATGACGCGAGGAACACGTTGGAAGCGACAGAATTGCATTGCGAGCAACCGTTGACGAGAAAATCGCGAGCATTCCCAAATCCTGATCTCGTGTTTTTTGAACTCCAGAACCGTGTTTGTGCATTTCTCAAGACTAATTCCGACGTAAAATGACACGAGGAATACGTTGGAAGCGACAGAATTGCGATCCGAGCAACCGTTGACGAGAAAATCGCGAGCATTACCAAAACCTGATCTCATGTTTTTGGAAATCCAGAAATGCTTGCGTGCATTTCTCATGACTATTTCCGACGTAAAATGACACGAGGAACGCGTTGGATGCGACAGAATTGCGATACGAGAAACCGTTGACGAGAAAATCGCGAGCATTCCCAAACCTGATCTCGTGTCTTTTTAAATCCAGAAATGCTTTCGTGCATTTCTCGTTATTATTGCCGACGTAAAATGACGCGAGGAACGTGTCGGAAGCGACAGAATTGCGATCCGAGCAACCGTTGACGAGAAAATCGCAAGCATTCCCAAAACCTGAACTCGTGTTTTTTGGACTCCAGAAACGTTTACGTGCATTTCTCAAGACTAATTCCGACGTAAAATGACACGAGGAATACGTTGGAAGCGACAGAATTGCGATCCGAGAAACCGTTGACGAGAAAATCGCGAGCATTCCGAAAACCTGAATTCGTGTTTTTTGGACTCCAGAACCGTGTTTGTGCATTTCTCATGACTAATTCCGACGTAAAACGACGCGAGGAATACGTTGGAAGCGACAGAATTGCGATACGAGAAACCGTTGACGAGAAAATCGCGAGCATTCCCAAAACCTGATCTCGTGTTTTTTGGACTCGAGAAACGTTTTCGTGCATTTCTCATGACTAATTCCGATGTAAAATGGCGCGCGGAACGCGTCGGAAGCGACAGAATTGCGATCCGAGCAACCGTTGACGAGAAAATCGCAAGCATTCCCAAAACCTGAACTCGTGTTTTTTGGACTCCAGAAACGTTTACGTGCATTTCTCAAGACTAATTCCGACATAAAATGACACGAGGAATACGTTGGAAGCGACAGAATTGCGATCCGAGAAACCGTTGACGAGAAAATCGCGAGCATTCCCAAAACCTGAATTCGTGTTTTTTGGACTCCAGAAACGTTTACGTGCACTGCTCGTGACTGTTTCCGATGTGAAATGACGCGAGGAACACGTTGGAAGCGACAGAATTGCGATCCGAGAAACCTTTGACGAGAAAATCGCGAGCATTTCCAAATCCCGATCTCGTGTTTTTTGAACTCCAGAACCGTGTTTGTGCATTTCTCAAGACTAATTCCGACGTAAAATGACACGAGGAATACGTTGGAAGCGACAGAATTGCGTTCCGAGCAACCGTTGACGAGAAAATCGCGAGCATTTCCAAATCCCGATCTCGTGTTTTTTGAACTCCAGAACCGTGTTTGTGCATTTCTCACGACTAATTCCGACGTAAAATGACACGAGGAATACGTTGGAAGCGACAGAATTGCGATCCGAGCAACCGTTGACGAGAAAATGGCGAGCAATCCCAAATCCTGATCTCGTGTTTTTTGAACTCCAGAACCGTGTTTGTGCATTTCTCACGACTAATTCCGACGTAAAATGACACGAGGAATACGTTGGAAGCGACAGAATTGCGATCCGAGCAACCGTTGACGAGAAAATCGCGAGCATTCCCAAAACCTGAATTCGTGTTTTTTGGACTCCAGAATCGTGTTTGTGCATTTCTCATGACTAATTCCGACGTAAAACGACGCGAGGAACACGTTGGAAGCGACAGAATTGCGATCCGAGAAACCGTTGACGAGAAAATCGCAAGCATTCCCAAAACCTGAACTCGTGTTTTTTGGACCCCAGAAACGTTTTCGTGCATTTCTCGTGACTGTTTCCGATGTAAAATGACGCGAGGAACACGTTGGAAGCGACAGAATTGCGTTCCGAGCAACCGTTGACGAGAAAATGGCGAGCAATCCCAAATCCTGATCTCGTGTTTTTTGAATTCCAGAACCGTGTTTGTGCATTTCTCAAGACTAATTCCGACGTAAAATGACACGAGGAATACGTTGGAAGCGACTGAATTGCGATCCGAGAAACCGTTGACGAGAAAATCGCGAGCATTCCGAAAACCTGAATTCGTGTTTTTTGGACTCCAGAACCGTGTTTGTGCATTTCTCATGACTAATTCCGACGTAAAACGACGCGAGGAACACGTTGGAAGCGACAGAATTGCGATCCGAGCAACCGTTGACGAGAAAATCGCGAGCATTCCCAAACCTGATCTCGTGTTTTTTTAAATCCAGAAATGCTTTCGTGCATTTCTCGTTACTATTATCGACGTAAAATGACGCGAGGAACGCGTCGGAAGCGACAGAATTGCGATCCGAGCAACCGTTGACGAGAATATCGCGAGCATTCCCAAAATCTGATCTCGTGTTTTTTGGACTCGAGAAACGTTTTCGTGCATTTCTCATGACTAATTCCGATGTAAAATGGCGCGAGGAACGCGTCGGAAGCGACAGAATTGCGTTCCGAGCAACCGTTGACGAGAAAATGGCGAGCAATCCCAAATCCTGATCTCGTGTTTTTTGAACTCCAGAACCGTGTTTGTGCATTTCTCAAGACTAATTCCGACGTAAAATGACACGAGGAATACGTTGGAAGCGACTGAATTGCGATCCGAGAAACCGTTGACGAGAAAATCGCGAGCATTCCGAAAACCTGAATTCGTGTTTTTTGGACTCCAGAACCGTGTTTGTGCATTTCTCATGACTAATTCCGACGTAAAACGACGCGAGGAACACGTTGGAAGCGACAGAATTGCGATCCGAGCAACCGTTGACGAGAAAATCGCGAGCATTCCCAAACCTGATCTCGTGTTTTTTTAAATCCAGAAATGCTTTCGTGCATTTCTCGTTACTATTGTCGACGTAAAATGACGCGAGGAACGCGTCGGAAGCGACAGAATTGCGATCCGAGCAACCGTTGACGAGAATATCGCGAGCATTCCCAAAATCTGATCTCGTGTTTTTTGGACCCGAGAAACGTTTTCGTGCATTTCTCATGACTAATTCCGATGTAAAATGGCGCGAGGAACGCGTCGGAAGCGACAGAATTGCGATCCGAGCAACCGTTGACGAGAAAATCGCAAGCATTCCCAAAACCTGAACTCGTGTTTTTTGGACTCCAGAAACGTTTACGTGCATTTCTCAAGACTAATTCCGACGTAAAATGACACGAGGAATACGTTGGAAGCGACAGAATTGCGATCCGAGAAACCGTTGACGAGAAAATCGCGAGCATTCCCAAAACCTGATCTCGTGTTTTTTGGACTCCAGAAACGTTTACGTGCACTGCTCGTGACTGTTTCCGATGTGAAATGACGCGAGGAACACGTTGGAAGCGACAGAATTGCATTCCGAGCAACCGTTGACGAGAAAATCGCGAGCATTCCCAAATCCTGATCTCGTGTTTTTTGGACTCGAGAAACGTTTTCGTGCATTTCTCATGACTAATTCCGATGTAAAATGGCGCGAGGAACGCGTCGGAAGCGACAGAATTGCGATCCGAGCAACCGTTGATGAGAAAATCGCAAGCATTCCCAAAACCTGAACTCGTGTTTTTTGGACTCCAGAAACGTTTTCGTGCATTTCTCGTGACTAATTCCGACGTAAAATGACACGAGGAATACGTTGGAAGCGACAGAATTGCGTTCCGAGCAACCGTTGACGAGAAAATCGCGAGCATTCCCAAATCCTGATCTCGTGTTTTTTGGACTCCAGAACCGTGTTTGTGCATTTCTCAAGACTAATTCCGACGTAAAGTGGCACGAGGAATACGTTGGAAGCGACAGAATTGCGATCCGAGAAACCTTTGACGAGAAAATCGCGAGCATTTCCAAATCCCGATCTCGTGTTTTTTGAACTCCAGAACCGTGTTTGTGCATTTCTCAAGACTAATTCTGACGTAAAATGACACGAGGAATACGTTGGAAGCGACAGAATTGCGATCCGAGAAACCGTTGACGAGAAAATCGCGAGCATTCCCAAAACCTGATCTCGTGTTTTTTGGACTCCAGAAACGTTTACGTGCACTGCTCGTGACTGTTTCCGATGTGAAATGACGCGAGGAACACGTTGGAAGCGACAGAATTGCATTCCGAGCAACCGTTGACGAGAAAATCGCGAGCATTCCCAAATCCTGATCTCGTGTTTTTTGGACTCGAGAAACGTTTTCGTGCATTTCTCATGACTAATTCCGATGTAAAATGGCGCGAGGAACGCGTCGGAAGCGACAGAATTGCGATCCGAGCAACCGTTGATGAGAAAATCGCAAGCATTCCCAAAACCTGAACTCGTGTTTTTTGGACTCCAGAAACGTTTTCGTGCATTTCTCGTGACTAATTCCGACGTAAAATGACACGAGGAATACGTTGGAAGCGACAGAATTGCGATCCGAGAAACCGTTGACGAGAAAATCGCGAGCATTCCCAAAACCTGAATTCGTGTTTTTTGGAATCCAGAACCGTGTTTGTGCATTTCTCATGACTAATTCCGACGTAAAACGACGCGAGGAACACGTTGGAAGCGACAGAATTGCGATCCGAGAAACCTTTGACGAGAAAATCGCGAGCATTTCCAAATCCCGATCTCGTGTTTTTTGAACTCCAGAACCGTGTTTGTGCATTTCTCAAGACTAATTCCGACGTAAAATGACACGAGGAATACGTTGGAAGCGACAGAATTGCGATCCGAGAAACCGTTGACGAGAAAATCGCGAGCATTCCCAAAACCTGATCTCGTGTTTTTTGGACTCCAGAAACGTTTACGTGCACTGCTCGTGACTGTTTCCGATGTGAAATGACACGAGGAATACGTTGGAAGCGACAGAATTGCGTTCCGAGCAACCGTTGACGAGAAAATCGCGAGCATTCCCAAATCCTGATCTCGTGTTTTTTGGACTCCAGAACCGTGTTTGTGCATTTCTCAAGACTAATTCCGACGTAAAGTGGCACGAGGAATACGTTGGAAGCGACAGAATTGCGATCCGAGAAACCTTTGACGAGAAAATCGCGAGCATTTCCAAATCCCGATCTCGTGTTTTTTGAACTCCAGAACCGTGTTTGTGCATTTCTCAAGACTAATTCTGACGTAAAATGACACGAGGAATACGTTGGAAGCGACAGAATTGCGATCCGAGAAACCGTTGACGAGAAAATCGCGAGCATTCCCAAAACCTGATCTCGTGTTTTTTGGACTCCAGAAACGTTTACGTGCACTGCTCGTGACTGTTTCCGATGTGAAATGACGCGAGGAACACGTTGGAAGCGACAGAATTGCATTCCGAGCAACCGTTGACGAGAAAATCGCGAGCATTCCCAAATCCTGATCTCGTGTTTTTTGGACTCGAGAAACGTTTTCGTGCATTTCTCATGACTAATTCCGATGTAAAATGGCGCGAGGAACGCGTCGGAAGCGACAGAATTGCGTTCCGAGCAACCGTTGACGAGAAAATGGCGAGCAATCCCAAATCCTGATCTCGTGTTTTTTGAACTCCAGAACCGTGTTTGTGCATTTCTCAAGACTAATTCCGACGTAAAATGACACGAGGAATACGTTGGAAGCGACTGAATTGCGATCCGAGAAACCGTTGACGAGAAAATCGCGAGCATTCCGAAAACCTGAATTCGTGTTTTTTGGACTCCAGAACCGTGTTTGTGCATTTCTCATGACTAATTCCGACGTAAAACGACGCGAGGAACACGTTGGAAGCGACAGAATTGCGATCCGAGCAACCGTTGACGAGAAAATCGCGAGCATTCCCAAACCTGATCTCGTGTTTTTTTAAATCCAGAAATGCTTTCGTGCATTTCTCGTTACTATTGTCGACGTAAAATGACGCGAGGAACGCGTCGGAAGCGACAGAATTGCGTTCCGAGCAACCGTTGACGAGAAAATCGCGAGCATTCCCAAATCCTGATCTCGTGTTTTTTGGACTCCAGAACCGTGTTTGTGCATTTCTCAAGACTAATTCCGACGTAAAGTGGCACGAGGAATACGTTGGAAGCGACAGAATTGCGATCCGAGAAACCTTTGACGAGAAAATCGCGAGCATTTCCAAATCCCGATCTCGTGTTTTTTGAACTCCAGAACCGTGTTTGTGCATTTCTCAAGACTAATTCTGACGTAAAATGACACGAGGAATACGTTGGAAGCGACAGAATTGCGATCCGAGAAACCGTTGACGAGAAAATCGCGAGCATTCCCAAAACCTGATCTCGTGTTTTTTGGACTCCAGAAACGTTTACGTGCACTGCTCGTGACTGTTTCCGATGTGAAATGACGCGAGGAACACGTTGGAAGCGACAGAATTGCATTCCGAGCAACCGTTGACGAGAAAATCGCGAGCATTCCCAAATCCTGATCTCGTGTTTTTTGGACTCGAGAAACGTTTTCGTGCATTTCTCATGACTAATTCCGATGTAAAATGGCGCGAGGAACGCGTCGGAAGCGACAGAATTGCGTTCCGAGCAACCGTTGACGAGAAAATGGCGAGCAATCCCAAATCCTGATCTCGTGTTTTTTGAACTCCAGAACCGTGTTTGTGCATTTCTCAAGACTAATTCCGACGTAAAATGACACGAGGAATACGTTGGAAGCGACTGAATTGCGATCCGAGAAACCGTTGACGAGAAAATCGCGAGCATTCCGAAAACCTGAATTCGTGTTTTTTGGACTCCAGAACCGTGTTTGTGCATTTCTCATGACTAATTCCGACGTAAAACGACGCGAGGAACACGTTGGAAGCGACAGAATTGCGATCCGAGCAACCGTTGACGAGAAAATCGCGAGCATTCCCAAACCTGATCTCGTGTTTTTTTAAATCCAGAAATGCTTTCGTGCATTTCTCGTTACTATTGTCGACGTAAAATGACGCGAGGAACGCGTCGGAAGCGACAGAATTGCGATCCGAGCAACCGTTGACGAGAATATCGCGAGCATTCCCAAAATCTGATCTCGTGTTTTTTGGACCCGAGAAACGTTTTCGTGCATTTCTCATGACTAATTCCGATGTAAAATGGCGCGAGGAACGCGTCGGAAGCGACAGAATTGCGATCCGAGCAACCGTTGACGAGAAAATCGCAAGCATTCCCAAAACCTGAACTCGTGTTTTTTGGACTCCAGAAACGTTTACGTGCATTTCTCAAGACTAATTCCGACGTAAAATGACACGAGGAATACGTTGGAAGCGACAGAATTGCGATCCGAGAAACCGTTGACGAGAAAATCGCGAGCATTCACAAAACCTGATCTCGTGTTTTTTGGACTCCAGAAACGTTTACGTGCACTGCTCGTGACTGTTTCCGATGTGAAATGACGCGAGGAACACGTTGGAAGCGACAGAATTGCATTCCGAGCAACCGTTGACGAGAAAATCGCGAGCATTCCCAAATCCTGATCTCGTGTTTTTTGGACTCGAGAAACGTTTTCGTGCATTTCTCATGACTAATTCCGATGTAAAATGGCGCGAGGAACGCGTCGGAAGCGACAGAATTGCGATCCGAGCAACCGTTGATGAGAAAATCGCAAGCATTCCCAAAACCTGAACTCGTGTTTTTTGGACTCCAGAAACGTTTTCGTGCATTTCTCGTGACTAATTCCGACGTAAAATGACACGAGGAATACGTTGGAAGCGACAGAATTGCGTTCCGAGCAACCGTTGACGAGAAAATCGCGAGCATTCCCAAATCCTGATCTCGTGTTTTTTGGACTCCAGAACCGTGTTTGTGCATTTCTCAAGACTAATTCCGACGTAAAGTGGCACGAGGAATACGTTGGAAGCGACAGAATTGCGATCCGAGAAACCTTTGACGAGAAAATCGCGAGCATTTCCAAATCCCGATCTCGTGTTTTTTGAACTCCAGAACCGTGTTTGTGCATTTCTCAAGACTAATTCTGACGTAAAATGACACGAGGAATACGTTGGAAGCGACAGAATTGCGATCCGAGAAACCGTTGACGAGAAAATCGCGAGCATTCCCAAAACCTGATCTCGTGTTTTTTGGACTCCAGAAACGTTTACGTGCACTGCTCGTGACTGTTTCCGATGTGAAATGACGCGAGGAACACGTTGGAAGCGACAGAATTGCATTCCGAGCAACCGTTGACGAGAAAATCGCGAGCATTCCCAAATCCTGATCTCGTGTTTTTTGGACTCGAGAAACGTTTTCGTGCATTTCTCATGACTAATTCCGATGTAAAATGGCGCGAGGAACGCGTCGGAAGCGACAGAATTGCGATCCGAGCAACCGTTGATGAGAAAATCGCAAGCATTCCCAAAACCTGAACTCGTGTTTTTTGGACTCCAGAAACGTTTTCGTGCATTTCTCGTGACTAATTCCGACGTAAAATGACACGAGGAATACGTTGGAAGCGACAGAATTGCGATCCGAGAAACCGTTGACGAGAAAATCGCGAGCATTCCCAAAACCTGAATTCGTGTTTTTTGGAATCCAGAACCGTGTTTGTGCATTTCTCATGACTAATTCCGACGTAAAACGACGCGAGGAACACGTTGGAAGCGACAGAATTGCGATCCGAGAAACCTTTGACGAGAAAATCGCGAGCATTTCCAAATCCCGATCTCGTGTTTTTTGAACTCCAGAACCGTGTTTGTGCATTTCTCAAGACTAATTCCGACGTAAAATGACACGAGGAATACGTTGGAAGCGACAGAATTGCGATCCGAGAAACCGTTGACGAGAAAATCGCGAGCATTCCCAAAACCTGATCTCGTGTTTTTTGGACTCCAGAAACGTTTACGTGCACTGCTCGTGACTGTTTCCGATGTGAAATGACACGAGGAATACGTTGGAAGCGACAGAATTGCGTTCCGAGCAACCGTTGACGAGAAAATCGCGAGCATTCCCAAATCCTGATCTCGTGTTTTTTGGACTCCAGAACCGTGTTTGTGCATTTCTCAAGACTAATTCCGACGTAAAGTGGCACGAGGAATACGTTGGAAGCGACAGAATTGCGATCCGAGAAACCTTTGACGAGAAAATCGCGAGCATTTCCAAATCCCGATCTCGTGTTTTTTGAACTCCAGAACCGTGTTTGTGCATTTCTCAAGACTAATTCTGACGTAAAATGACACGAGGAATACGTTGGAAGCGACAGAATTGCGATCCGAGAAACCGTTGACGAGAAAATCGCGAGCATTCCCAAAACCTGATCTCGTGTTTTTTGGACTCCAGAAACGTTTACGTGCACTGCTCGTGACTGTTTCCGATGTGAAATGACGCGAGGAACACGTTGGAAGCGACAGAATTGCATTCCGAGCAACCGTTGACGAGAAAATCGCGAGCATTCCCAAATCCTGATCTCGTGTTTTTTGGACTCGAGAAACGTTTTCGTGCATTTCTCATGACTAATTCCGATGTAAAATGGCGCGAGGAACGCGTCGGAAGCGACAGAATTGCGTTCCGAGCAACCGTTGACGAGAAAATGGCGAGCAATCCCAAATCCTGATCTCGTGTTTTTTGAACTCCAGAACCGTGTTTGTGCATTTCTCAAGACTAATTCCGACGTAAAATGACACGAGGAATACGTTGGAAGCGACTGAATTGCGATCCGAGAAACCGTTGACGAGAAAATCGCGAGCATTCCGAAAACCTGAATTCGTGTTTTTTGGACTCCAGAACCGTGTTTGTGCATTTCTCATGACTAATTCCGACGTAAAACGACGCGAGGAACACGTTGGAAGCGACAGAATTGCGATCCGAGCAACCGTTGACGAGAAAATCGCGAGCATTCCCAAACCTGATCTCGTGTTTTTTTAAATCCAGAAATGCTTTCGTGCATTTCTCGTTACTATTGTCGACGTAAAATGACGCGAGGAACGCGTCGGAAGCGACAGAATTGCGATCCGAGCAACCGTTGACGAGAATATCGCGAGCATTCCCAAAATCTGATCTCGTGTTTTTTGGACCCGAGAAACGTTTTCGTGCATTTCTCATGACTAATTCCGATGTAAAATGGCGCGAGGAACGCGTCGGAAGCGACAGAATTGCGATCCGAGCAACCGTTGACGAGAAAATCGCAAGCATTCCCAAAACCTGAACTCGTGTTTTTTGGACTCCAGAAACGTTTACGTGCATTTCTCAAGACTAATTCCGACGTAAAATGACACGAGGAATACGTTGGAAGCGACAGAATTGCGATCCGAGAAACCGTTGACGAGAAAATCGCGAGCATTCCCAAAACCTGATCTCGTGTTTTTTGGACTCCAGAAACGTTTACGTGCACTGCTCGTGACTGTTTCCGATGTGAAATGACGCGAGGAACACGTTGGAAGCGACAGAATTGCATTCCGAGCAACCGTTGACGAGAAAATCGCGAGCATTCCCAAATCCTGATCTCGTGTTTTTTGGACTCGAGAAACGTTTTCGTGCATTTCTCATGACTAATTCCGATGTAAAATGGCGCGAGGAACGCGTCGGAAGCGACAGAATTGCGATCCGAGCAACCGTTGATGAGAAAATCGCAAGCATTCCCAAAACCTGAACTCGTGTTTTTTGGACTCCAGAAACGTTTACGTGCATTTCTCAAGACTAATTCCGACGTAAAATGACACGAGGAATACGTTGGAAGCGACAGAATTGCGATCCGAGAAACCGTTGACGAGAAAATCGCGAGCATTCCCAAAACCTGATCTCGTGTTTTTTGGACTCCAGAAACGTTTACGTGCACTGCTCGTGACTGTTTCCGATGTGAAATGACGCGAGGAACACGTTGGAAGCGACAGAATTGCATTCCGAGCAACCGTTGACGAGAAAATCGCGAGCATTCCCAAATCCTGATCTCGTGTTTTTTGGACTCGAGAAACGTTTTCGTGCATTTCTCATGACTAATTCCGATGTAAAATGGCGCGAGGAACGCGTCGGAAGCGACAGAATTGCGATCCGAGCAACCGTTGATGAGAAAATCGGGAGTGTCCACATTGCACACGTTCCATCTTGCGCACACGTGGATTATTGGACACGGTGGAATTTGCGCACGTTGGAAGTTGACTCCAGTAGAATCAGGACACATTGGATATTGGACACATTGGAATTTGCGCACGTTGGAAATTTACTCCAGTGGAAGCAGGACACATCGACGGTGGAAGTTAAACACATCCCAGAAGAAACAGGACACACAGGATAACGCGAATAATGGAATTTGGACACACTAGATGAAAAAGATGTGTACATTGCGACAATATGTATTCTCAGAACACATTTAATTGAAAAGCAATAAATAACAGTGAAATAATTAATGATTTGTAAGAAACACCAAAGTTGTTTATTCGTGAAAAAAGTGATTGCTTATATGACTATGATTAAATAAATATAAACAACGGGTGGTTATGAGTTTTAATTTATTAACAACCATTTTTATTTAATATAAGTACATAATAGTTAAGTATATAATATTCAGGGTTTTTTTAGGTTTGGCGAGCGAAACGAGCATGCCCCCCTCCCCCGGACTAGGGTTGGTTTGTGGTTCTTATTGAGACCAAACTTAGCAAGGTAAGGTGAGCTAGTAAGGTGAGCAAGTAAGGTGAGCTAAAATTGAAAATAAAATATCAGATACACTCATAAAATCTAAGAATGATATTTTCGTGAACCATAATTGATAAGGATATCTACCACTAGTAAATACAATGCAGCAAAATATCTTGCTGTTGTAATTAGTATGTGGCAATACATAATCAATTAAATTAACGGACGTCCATCTTTAGCCCTGAAACATTTCAACCGCAGAATTTTCCGATAATTGTTAATTGACAATGGCTAAATTCTACGTATGATTCTTGTAGAAATGTCTACACAGTATTTAGTGGCCAACTTCCACTTTCCATGTGGGAAAAGTCCACTGTGTCCTCTATACACTGTGCGCAGTTTCCACTTGTAACGATATCTTATGTGGGCAATGTCCAATGTGCGCTGTTTCCAATGTGGGCAATGTCCAATGTGCGCAGTTTCCAATGTGGGCAACGTCCAATGTGCGCAGTTTCCAATGTGGGCAATGTGCAACGTGCGCTGTTTCCATGTGCGCAAGTTCCAAAAAAGGCCCGTGTCCAAAGTGGAACGTGCGCAAAGGAGACTCACTCAGAAAATCGCAAGCATTCCCAAAACCTGAACTCGTGTTTTTTGGACTCCAGAAACGTTTTCGTGCATTTCTCGTGACTAATTCCGACGTAAAATGACACGAGGAATACGTTGGAAGCGACAGAATTGCGTTCCGAGCAACCGTTGACGAGAAAATCGCGAGCATTCCCAAATCCTGATCTCGTGTTTTTTGGACTCCAGAACCGTGTTTGTGCATTTCTCAAGACTAATTCCGACGTAAAGTGGCACGAGGAATACGTTGGAAGCGACAGAATTGCGATCCGAGAAACCTTTGACGAGAAAATCGCGAGCATTTCCAAATCCCGATCTCGTGTTTTTTGAACTCCAGAACCGTGTTTGTGCATTTCTCAAGACTAATTCTGACGTAAAATGACACGAGGAATACGTTGGAAGCGACAGAATTGCGATCCGAGAAACCGTTGACGAGAAAATCGCGAGCATTCCCAAAACCTGATCTCGTGTTTTTTGGACTCCAGAAACGTTTACGTGCACTGCTCGTGACTGTTTCCGATGTGAAATGACGCGAGGAACACGTTGGAAGCGACAGAATTGCATTCCGAGCAACCGTTGACGAGAAAATCGCGAGCATTCCCAAATCCTGATCTCGTGTTTTTTGGACCCGAGAAACGTTTTCGTGCATTTCTCATGACTAATTCCGATGTAAAATGGCGCGAGGAACGCGTCGGAAGCGACAGAATTGCGATCCGAGCAACCGTTGATGAGAAAATCGCAAGCATTCCCAAAACCTGAACTCGTGTTTTTTGGACTCCAGAAACGTTTTCGTGCATTTCTCGTGACTAATTCCGACGTAAAATGACACGAGGAGTACGTTGGAAGCGACAGAATTGCGTTCCGAGCAACCGTTGACGAGAAAATCGCGAGCATTCCCAAATCCTGATCTCGTGTTTTTTGGACTCCAGAACCGTGTTTGTGCATTTCTCAAGACTAATTCCGACGTAAAGTGGCACGAGGAATACGTTGGAAGCGACAGAATTGCGATCCGAGAAACCTTTGACGAGAAAATCGCGAGCATTTCCAAATCCCGATCTCGTGTTTTTTGAACTCCAGAACCGTGTTTGTGCATTTCTCAAGACTAATTCTGACGTAAAATGACACGAGGAATACGTTGGAAGCGACAGAATTGCGTTCCGAGCAACCGTTGACGAGAAAATCGCGAGCATTCCCAAATCCTGATCTCGTGTTTTTTGAACTCCAGAACCGTGTTTGTGCATTTCTCAAGACTAATTCCGACGTAAAATGGCACGAGGAATACGTTGGAAGCGACAGAATTGCGATCCGAGAAACCGTTGACGAGAAAATCGCGAGCATTCCCAAAACCTGAATTCGTGTTTTTTGGAATCCAGAACCGTGTTTGTGCATTTCTCATGACTCATTCCGACGTAAAACGACGCGAGGAACACGTTGGAAGCGCCAGAATTGCGATCCGAGAAACCTTTGACGAGAAAATCGCGAGCATTTCCAAATCCCGATCTCGTGTTTTTTGAACTCCAGAACCGTGTTTGTGCATTTCTCAAGACTAATTCCGACGTAAAATGACACGAGGAATACGTTGGAAGCGACAGAATTGCGATCCGAGAAACCGTTGACGAGAAAATCGCGAGCATTCCCAAAACCTGATCTCGTGTTTTTTGGACTCCAGAAACGTTTACGTGCACTGCTCGTGACTGTTTCCGATGTGAAATGACGCGAGGAACACGTTGGAAGCGACAGAATTGCATTCCGAGCAACCGTTGACGAGAAAATCGCGAGCATTCCCAAATCCTGATCTCGTGTTTTTTGGACTCGAGAAACGTTTTCGTGCATTTCTCATGACTAATTCCGATGTAAAATGGCGCGAGGAACGCGTCGGAAGCGACAGAATTGCGATCCGAGCAACCGTTGATGAGAAAATTGCAAGCATTCCCAAAACCTGAACTCGTGTTTTTTGGACTCCAGAAACGTTTTCGTGCATTTCTCGTGACTAATTCCGACGTAAAATGACACGAGGAATACGTTGGAAGCGACAGAATTGCGTTCCGAGCAACCGTTGACGAGAAAATCGCGAGCATTCCCAAATCCTGATCTCGTGTTTTTTGGACTCCAGAACCGTGTTTGTGCATTTCTCAAGACTAATTCCGACGTAACGTGGCACGAGGAATACGTTGGAAGCGACAGAATTGCGATCCGAGAAACCTTTGACGAGAAAATCGCGAGCATTCCCAAATCCTGATCTCGTGTTTTTTGAACTCCAGAACCGTGTTTGTGCATTTCTCAAGACTAATTCCGACGTAAAATGGCACGAGGAATACGTTGGAAGCGACAGAATTGCGATCCGAGAAACCGTTGACGAGAAAATCGCGAGCATTCCCAAAACCTGAATTCGTGTTTTTTGGAATCCAGAACCGTGTTTGTGCATTTCTCATGACTAATTCCGACGTAAAACGACGCGAGGAACACGTTGGAAGCGACAGAATTGCGATCCGAGAAACCTTTGACGAGAAAATCGCGAGCATTTCCAAATCCCGATCTCGTGTTTTTTGAACTCCAGAACCGTGTTTGTGCATTTCTCAAGACTAATTCCGACGTAAAATGACACGAGGAATACGTTGGAAGCGACAGAATTGCGATCCGAGAAACCGTTGACGAGAAAATCGCGAGCATTCCCAAAACCTGATCTCGTGTTTTTTGGACTCCAGAAACGTTTACGTGCACTGCTCGTGACTGTTTCCGATGTGAAATGACGCGAGGAACACGTTGGAAGCGACAGAATTGCATTGCGAGCAACCGTTGACGAGAAAATCGCGAGCATTCCCAAATCCTGATCTCGTGTTTTTTGAACTCCAGAACCGTGTTTGTGCATTTCTCAAGACTAATTCCGACGTAAAATGACACGAGGAATACGTTGGAAGCGACAGAATTGCGATCCGAGCAACCGTTGACGAGAAAATCGCGAGCATTACCAAAACCTGATCTCATGTTTTTGGAAATCCAGAAATGCTTGCGTGCATTTCTCATGACTATTTCCGACGTAAAATGACACGAGGAACGCGTTGGATGCGACAGAATTGCGATACGAGAAACCGTTGACGAGAAAATCGCGAGCATTCCCAAACCTGATCTCGTGTCTTTTTAAATCCAGAAATGCTTTCGTGCATTTCTCGTTATTATTGCCGACGTAAAATGACGCGAGGAACGTGTCGGAAGCGACAGAATTGCGATCCGAGCAACCGTTGACGAGAAAATCGCAAGCATTCCCAAAACCTGAACTCGTGTTTTTTGGACTCCAGAAACGTTTACGTGCATTTCTCAAGACTAATTCCGACGTAAAATGACACGAGGAATACGTTGGAAGCGACAGAATTGCGATCCGAGAAACCGTTGACGAGAAAATCGCGAGCATTCCCAAAACCTGAATTCGTGTTTTTTGAACTCCAGAACCGTGTTTGTACATTTCTCAAGACTAATTCCGACGTAAAATGACACGAGGAATACGTTGGAAGCGACAGAATTGCGATACGAGAAACCGTTGACGAGAAAATCGCGAGCATTCCCAAAACCTGATCTCGTGTTTTTTGGACTCGAGAAACGTTTTCGTGCATTTCTCATGACTAATTCCGATGTAAAATGGCGCGCGGAACGCGTCGGAAGCGACAGAATTGCGATCCGAGCAACCGTTGACGAGAAAATCGCAAGCATTCCCAAAACCTGAACTCGTGTTTTTTGGACTCCAGAAACGTTTACGTGCATTTCTCAAGACTAATTCCGACATAAAATGACACGAGGAATACGTTGGAAGCGACAGAATTGCGATCCGAGAAACCGTTGACGAGAAAATCGCGAGCATTCCCAAAACCTGAATTCGTGTTTTTTGGACTCCAGAAACGTTTACGTGCACTGCTCGTGACTGTTTCCGATGTGAAATGACGCGAGGAACACGTTGGAAGCGACAGAATTGCGATCCGAGAAACCTTTGACGAGAAAATCGCGAGCATTTCCAAATCCCGATCTCGTGTTTTTTGAACTCCAGAACCGTGTTTGTGCATTTCTCAAGACTAATTCCGACGTAAAATGACACGAGGAATACGTTGGAAGCGACAGAATTGCGTTCCGAGCAACCGTTGACGAGAAAATCGCGAGCATTTCCAAATCCCGATCTCGTGTTTTTTGAACTCCAGAACCGTGTTTGTGCATTTCTCACGACTAATTCCGACGTAAAATGACACGAGGAATACGTTGGAAGCGACAGAATTGCGATCCGAGCAACCGTTGACGAGAAAATGGCGAGCAATCCCAAATCCTGATCTCGTGTTTTTTGAACTCCAGAACCGTGTTTGTGCATTTCTCACGACTAATTCCGACGTAAAATGACACGAGGAATACGTTGGAAGCGACAGAATTGCGATCCGAGCAACCGTTGACGAGAAAATCGCGAGCATTCCCAAAACCTGAATTCGTGTTTTTTGGACTCCAGAACCGTGTTTGTGCATTTCTCATGACTAATTCCGACGTAAAACGACGCGAGGAACACGTTGGAAGCGACAGAATTGCGATCCGAGAAACCGTTGACGAGAAAATCGCAAGCATTCCCAAAACCTGAACTCGTGTTTTTTGGACCCCAGAAACGTTTTCGTGCATTTCTCGTGACTGTTTCCGATGTAAAATGACGCGAGGAACACGTTGGAAGCGACAGAATTGCGTTCCGAGCAACCGTTGACGAGAAAATGGCGAGCAATCCCAAATCCTGATCTCGTGTTTTTTGAATTCCAGAACCGTGTTTGTGCATTTCTCAAGACTAATTCCGACGTAAAATGACACGAGGAATACGTTGGAAGCGACTGAATTGCGATCCGAGAAACCGTTGACGAGAAAATCGCGAGCATTCCGAAAACCTGAATTCGTGTTTTTTGGACTCCAGAACCGTGTTTGTGCATTTCTCATGACTAATTCCGACGTAAAACGACGCGAGGAACACGTTGGAAGCGACAGAATTGCGATCCGAGCAACCGTTGACGAGAAAATCGCGAGCATTCCCAAACCTGATCTCGTGTTTTTTTAAATCCAGAAATGCTTTCGTGCATTTCTCGTTACTATTGTCGACGTAAAATGACGCGAGGAACGCGTCGGAAGCGACAGAATTGCGATCCGAGCAACCGTTGACGAGAATATCGCGAGCATTCCCAAAATCTGATCTCGTGTTTTTTGGACTCGAGAAACGTTTTCGTGCATTTCTCATGACTAATTCCGATGTAAAATGGCGCGAGGAACGCGTCGGAAGCGACAGAATTGCGTTCCGAGCAACCGTTGACGAGAAAATGGCGAGCAATCCCAAATCCTGATCTCGTGTTTTTTGAACTCCAGAACCGTGTTTGTGCATTTCTCAAGACTAATTCCGACGTAAAATGACACGAGGAATACGTTGGAAGCGACTGAATTGCGATCCGAGAAACCGTTGACGAGAAAATCGCGAGCATTCCGAAAACCTGAATTCGTGTTTTTTGGACTCCAGAACCGTGTTTGTGCATTTCTCATGACTAATTCCGACGTAAAACGACGCGAGGAACACGTTGGAAGCGACAGAATTGCGATCCGAGCAACCGTTGACGAGAAAATCGCGAGCATTCCCAAACCTGATCTCGTGTTTTTTTAAATCCAGAAATGCTTTCGTGCATTTCTCGTTACTATTGTCGACGTAAAATGACGCGAGGAACGCGTCGGAAGCGACAGAATTGCGATCCGAGCAACCGTTGACGAGAATATCGCGAGCATTCCCAAAATCTGATCTCGTGTTTTTTGGACCCGAGAAACGTTTTCGTGCATTTCTCATGACTAATTCCGATGTAAAATGGCGCGAGGAACGCGTCGGAAGCGACAGAATTGCGATCCGAGCAACCGTTGACGAGAAAATCGCAAGCATTCCCAAAACCTGAACTCGTGTTTTTTGGACTCCAGAAACGTTTACGTGCATTTCTCAAGACTAATTCCGACGTAAAATGACACGAGGAATACGTTGGAAGCGACAGAATTGCGATCCGAGAAACCGTTGACGAGAAAATCGCGAGCATTCCCAAAACCTGATCTCGTGTTTTTTGGACTCCAGAAACGTTTACGTGCACTGCTCGTGACTGTTTCCGATGTGAAATGACGCGAGGAACACGTTGGAAGCGACAGAATTGCGATCCGAGCAACCGTTGATGAGAAAATCGCAAGCATTCCCAAAACCTGAACTCGTGTTTTTTGGACTCCAGAAACGTTTTCGTGCATTTCTCGTGACTAATTCCGACGTAAAATGACACGAGGAATACGTTGGAAGCGACAGAATTGCGTTCCGAGCAACCGTTGACGAGAAAATCGCGAGCATTCCCAAATCCTGATCTCGTGTTTTTTGGACTCCAGAACCGTGTTTGTGCATTTCTCAAGACTAATTCCGACGTAAAGTGGCACGAGGAATACGTTGGAAGCGACAGAATTGCGATCCGAGAAACCTTTGACGAGAAAATCGCGAGCATTTCCAAATCCCGATCTCGTGTTTTTTGAACTCCAGAACCGTGTTTGTGCATTTCTCAAGACTAATTCTGACGTAAAATGACACGAGGAATACGTTGGAAGCGACAGAATTGCGATCCGAGAAACCGTTGACGAGAAAATCGCGAGCATTCCCAAAACCTGATCTCGTGTTTTTTGGACTCCAGAAACGTTTACGTGCACTGCTCGTGACTGTTTCCGATGTGAAATGACGCGAGGAACACGTTGGAAGCGACAGAATTGCATTCCGAGCAACCGTTGACGAGAAAATCGCGAGCATTCCCAAATCCTGATCTCGTGTTTTTTGGACTCGAGAAACGTTTTCGTGCATTTCTCATGACTAATTCCGATGTAAAATGGCGCGAGGAACGCGTCGGAAGCGACACAATTGCGTTCCGAGCAACCGTTGACGAGAAAATGGCGAGCAATCCCAAATACTGATCTCGTGTTTTTTGAACTCCAGAACCGTGTTTGTGCATTTCTCAAGACTAATTCCGACGTAAAATGACACGAGGAATACGTTGGAAGCGACTGAATTGCGATCCGAGAAACCGTTGACGAGAAAATCGCGAGCATTCCGAAAACCTGAATTCGTGTTTTTTGGACTCCAGAACCGTGTTTGTGCATTTCTCATGACTAATTCCGACGTAAAACGACGCGAGGAACACGTTGGAAGCGACAGAATTGCGATCCGAGCAACCGTTGACGAGAAAATCGCGAGCATTCCCAAACCTGATCTCGTGTTTTTTTAAATCCAGAAATGCTTTCGTGCATTTCTCGTTACTATTGTCGACGTAAAATGACGCGAGGAACGCGTCGGAAGCGACAGAATTGCGATCCGAGCAACCGTTGACGAGAATATCGCGAGCATTCCCAAAATCTGATCTCGTGTTTTTTGGACCCGAGAAACGTTTTCGTGCATTTCTCATGACTAATTCCGATGTAAAATGGCGCGAGGAACGCGTCGGAAGCGACAGAATTGCGATCCGAGCAACCGTTGACGAGAAAATCGCAAGCATTCCCAAAACCTGAACTCGTGTTTTTTGGACTCCAGAAACGTTTACGTGCATTTCTCAAGACTAATTCCGACGTAAAATGACACGAGGAATACGTTGGAAGCGACAGAATTGCGATCCGAGAAACCGTTGACGAGAAAATCGCGAGCATTCCCAAAACCTGATCTCGTGTTTTTTGGACTCCAGAAACGTTTACGTGCACTGCTCGTGACTGTTTCCGATGTGAAATGACGCGAGGAACACGTTGGAAGCGACAGAATTGCATTCCGAGCAACCGTTGACGAGAAAATCGCGAGCATTCCCAAATCCTGATCTCGTGTTTTTTGGACTCGAGAAACGTTTTCGTGCATTTCTCATGACTAATTCCGATGTAAAATGGCGCGAGGAACGCGTCGGAAGCGACAGAATTGCGATCCGAGCAACCGTTGATGAGAAAATCGCAAGCATTCCCAAAACCTGAACTCGTGTTTTTTGGACTCCAGAAACGTTTTCGTGCATTTCTCGTGACTAATTCCGACGTAAAATGACACGAGGAATACGTTGGAAGCGACAGAATTGCGTTCCGAGCAACCGTTGACGAGAAAATCGCGAGCATTCCCAAATCCTGATCTCGTGTTTTTTGGACTCCAGAACCGTGTTTGTGCATTTCTCAAGACTAATTCCGACGTAAAGTGGCACGAGGAATACGTTGGAAGCGACAGAATTGCGATCCGAGAAACCTTTGACGAGAAAATCGCGAGCATTTCCAAATCCCGATCTCGTGTTTTTTGAACTCCAGAACCGTGTTTGTGCATTTCTCAAGACTAATTCTGACGTAAAATGACACGAGGAATACGTTGGAAGCGACAGAATTGCGATCCGAGAAACCGTTGACGAGAAAATCGCGAGCATTCCCAAAACCTGATCTCGTGTTTTTTGGACTCCAGAAACGTTTACGTGCACTGCTCGTGACTGTTTCCGATGTGAAATGACGCGAGGAACACGTTGGAAGCGACAGAATTGCATTCCGAGCAACCGTTGACGAGAAAATCGCGAGCATTCCCAAATCCTGATCTCGTGTTTTTTGGACTCGAGAAACGTTTTCGTGCATTTCTCATGACTAATTCCGATGTAAAATGGCGCGAGGAACGCGTCGGAAGCGACAGAATTGCGATCCGAGCAACCGTTGATGAGAAAATCGCAAGCATTCCCAAAACCTGAACTCGTGTTTTTTGGACTCCAGAAACGTTTTCGTGCATTTCTCGTGACTAATTCCGACGTAAAATGACACGAGGAGTACGTTGGAAGCGACAGAATTGCGTTCCGAGCAACCGTTGACGAGAAAATCGCGAGCATTCCCAAATCCTGATCTCGTGTTTTTTGGACTCCAGAACCGTGTTTGTGCATTTCTCAAGACTAATTCCGACGTAAAGTGGCACGAGGAATACGTTGGAAGCGACAGAATTGCGATCCGAGAAACCTTTGACGAGAAAATCGCGAGCATTCCCAAATCCTGATCTCGTGTTTTTTGAACTCCAGAACCGTGTTTGTGCATTTCTCAAGACTAATTCCGACGTAAAATGGCACGAGGAATACGTTGGAAGCGACAGAATTGCGATCCGAGAAACCGTTGACGAGAAAATCGCGAGCATTCCCAAAACCTGAATTCGTGTTTTTTGGAATCCAGAACCGTGTTTGTGCATTTCTCATGACTCATTCCGACGTAAAACGACGCGAGGAACACGTTGGAAGCGCCAGAATTGCGATCCGAGAAACCTTTGACGAGAAAATCGCGAGCATTTCCAAATCCCGATCTCGTGTTTTTTGAACTCCAGAACCGTGTTTGTGCATTTCTCAAGACTAATTCCGACGTAAAATGACACGAGGAATACGTTGGAAGCGACAGAATTGCGATCCGAGAAACCGTTGACGAGAAAATCGCGAGCATTCCCAAAACCTGATCTCGTGTTTTTTGGACTCCAGAACCGTGTTTGTGCATTTCTCAAGACTAATTCCGACGTAAAGTGGCACGAGGAATACGTTGGAAGCGACAGAATTGCGATCCGAGAAACCTTTGACGAGAAAATCGCGAGCATTTCCAAATCCCGATCTCGTGTTTTTTGAACTCCAGAACCGTGTTTGTGCATTTCTCAAGACTAATTCTGACGTAAAATGACACGAGGAATACGTTGGAAGCGACAGAATTGCGTTCCGAGCAACCGTTGACGAGAAAATCGCGAGCATTCCCAAATCCTGATCTCGTGTTTTTTGAACTCCAGAACCGTGTTTGTGCATTTCTCAAGACTAATTCCGACGTAAAATGGCACGAGGAATACGTTGGAAGCGACAGAATTGCGATCCGAGAAACCGTTGACGAGAAAATCGCGAGCATTCCCAAAACCTGAATTCGTGTTTTTTGGAATCCAGAACCGTGTTTGTGCATTTCTCATGACTCATTCCGACGTAAAACGACGCGAGGAACACGTTGGAAGCGCCAGAATTGCGATCCGAGAAACCTTTGACGAGAAAATCGCGAGCATTTCCAAATCCCGATCTCGTGTTTTTTGAACTCCAGAACCGTGTTTGTGCATTTCTCAAGACTAATTCCGACGTAAAATGACACGAGGAATACGTTGGAAGCGACAGAATTGCGATCCGAGAAACCGTTGACGAGAAAATCGCGAGCATTCCCAAAACCTGATCTCGTGTTTTTTGGACTCCAGAAACGTTTACGTGCACTGCTCGTGACTGTTTCCGATGTGAAATGACGCGAGGAACGCGTTGGAAGCGACAGAATTGCATTCCGAGCAACCGTTGACGAGAAAATCGCGAGCATTCCCAAATCCTGATCTCGTGTTTTTTGGACTCGAGAAACGTTTTCGTGCATTTCTCATGACTAATTCCGATGTAAAATGGCGCGAGGAACGCGTCGGAAGCGACAGAATTGCGATCCGAGCAACCGTTGATGAGAAAATTGCAAGCATTCCCAAAACCTGAACTCGTGTTTTTTGGACTCCAGAAACGTTTTCGTGCATTTCTCGTGACTAATTCCGACGTAAAATGACACGAGGAATACGTTGGAAGCGACAGAATTGCGTTCCGAGCAACCGTTGACGAGAAAATCGCGAGCATTCCCAAATCCTGATCTCGTGTTTTTTGGACTCCAGAACCGTGTTTGTGCATTTCTCAAGACTAATTCCGACGTAACGTGGCACGAGGAATACGTTGGAAGCGACAGAATTGCGATCCGAGAAACCTTTGACGAGAAAATCGCGAGCATTCCCAAATCCTGATCTCGTGTTTTTTGAACTCCAGAACCGTGTTTGTGCATTTCTCAAGACTAATTCCGACGTAAAATGGCACGAGGAATACGTTGGAAGCGACAGAATTGCGATCCGAGAAACCGTTGACGAGAAAATCGCGAGCATTCCCAAAACCTGAATTCGTGTTTTTTGGAATCCAGAACCGTGTTTGTGCATTTCTCATGACTAATTCCGACGTAAAACGACGCGAGGAACACGTTGGAAGCGACAGAATTGCGATCCGAGAAACCTTTGACGAGAAAATCGCGAGCATTTCCAAATCCCGATCTCGTGTTTTTTGAACTCCAGAACCGTGTTTGTGCATTTCTCAAGACTAATTCCGACGTAAAATGACACGAGGAATACGTTGGAAGCGACAGAATTGCGATCCGAGAAACCGTTGACGAGAAAATCGCGAGCATTCCCAAAACCTGATCTCGTGTTTTTTGGACTCCAGAAACGTTTACGTGCACTGCTCGTGACTGTTTCCGATGTGAAATGACGCGAGGAACACGTTGGAAGCGACAGAATTGCATTGCGAGCAACCGTTGACGAGAAAATCGCGAGCATTCCCAAATCCTGATCTCTTGTTTTTTGAACTCCAGAACCGTGTTTGTGCATTTCTCAAGACTAATTCCGACGTAAAATGACACGAGGAATACGTTGGAAGCGACAGAATTGCGATCCGAGCAACCGTTGACGAGAAAATCGCGAGCATTACCAAAACCTGATCTCATGTTTTTGGAAATCCAGAAATGCTTGCGTGCATTTCTCATGACTATTTCCGACGTAAAATGACACGAGGAACGCGTTGGATGCGACAGAATTGCGATACGAGAAACCGTTGACGAGAAAATCGCGAGCATTCCCAAACCTGATCTCGTGTCTTTTTAAATCCAGAAATGCTTTCGTGCATTTCTCGTTACTATTGCCGACGTAAAATGACGCGAGGAACGTGTCGGAAGCGACAGAATTGCGATCCGAGCAACCGTTGACGAGAAAATCGCAAGCATTCCCAAAACCTGAACTCGTGTTTTTTGGACTCCAGAAACGTTTACGTGCATTTCTCAAGACTAATTCCGACGTAAAATGACACGAGGAATACGTTGGAAGCGACAGAATTGCGATCCGAGAAACCGTTGACGAGAAAATAGCGAGCATTCCCAAAACCTGAATTCGTGTTTTTTGAACTCCAGAACCGTGTTTGTACATTTCTCAAGACTAATTCCGACGTAAAATGACACGAGGAATACGTTGGAAGCGACAGAATTGCGATACGAGAAACCGTTGACGAGAAAATCGCGAGCATTCCCAAAACCTGATCTCGTGTTTTTTGGACTCGAGAAACGTTTTCGTGCATTTCTCATGACTAATTCCGATGTAAAATGGCGCGCGGAACGCGTCGGAAGCGACAGAATTGCGATCCGAGCAACCGTTGACGAGAAAATCGCAAGCATTCCCAAAACCTGAACTCGTGTTTTTTGGACTCCAGAAACGTTTACGTGCATTTCTCAAGACTAATTCCGACATAAAATGACACGAGGAATACGTTGGAACTCCAGAACCGTGTTTGTGCATTTCTCAAGACTAATTCCGACGTAAAATGACACGAGGAATACGTTGGAAGCGACAGAATTGCGATCCGAGAAACCGTTGACGAGAAAATCGCGAGCATTCCCAAAACCTGATCGCGTGTTTTTTGGACTCCAGAAACGTTTACGTGCACTGCTCGTGACTGTTTCCGATGTGAAATGACGCGAGGAACACGTTGGAAGCGACAGAATTGCATTCCGAGCAACCGTTGACGAGAAAATCGCGAGCATTCCCAAATCCTGATCTCGTGTTTTTTGGACTCGAGAAACGTTTTCGTGCATTTCTCATGACTAATTCCGATGTAAAATGGCGCGAGGAACGCGTCGGAAGCGACAGAATTGCGATCCGAGCAACCGTTGATGAGAAAATCGCAAGCATTCCCAAAACCTGAACTCGTGTTTTTTGGACTCCAGAAACGTTTTCGTGCATTTCTCGTGACTAATTCCGACGTAAAATGACACGAGGAATACGTTGGAAGCGACAGAATTGCGTTCCGAGCAACCGTTGACGAGAAAATCGCGAGCATTCCCAAATCCTGATCTCGTGTTTTTTGGACTCCAGAACCGTGTTTGTGCATTTCTCAAGACTAATTCCGACGTAAAGTGGCACGAGGAATACGTTGGAAGCGACAGAATTGCGATCCGAGAAACCTTTGACGAGAAAATCGCGAGCATTTCCAAATCCCGATCTCGTGTTTTTTGAACTCCAGAACCGTGTTTGTGCATTTCTCAAGACTAATTCTGACGTAAAATGACACGAGGAATACGTTGGAAGCGACAGAATTGCGATCCGAGAAACCGTTGACGAGAAAATCGCGAGCATTCCCAAAACCTGATCTCGTGTTTTTTGGACTCCAGAAACGTTTACGTGCACTGCTCGTGACTGTTTCCGATGTGAAATGACGCGAGGAACACGTTGGAAGCGACAGAATTGCATTCCGAGCAACCGTTGACGAGAAAATCGCGAGCATTCCCAAATCCTGATCTCGTGTTTTTTGGACTCGAGAAACGTTTTCGTGCATTTCTCATGACTAATTCCGATGTAAAATGGCGCGAGGAACGCGTCGGAAGCGACAGAATTGCGATCCGAGCAACCGTTGATGAGAAAATCGCAAGCATTCCCAAAACCTGAACTCGTGTTTTTTGGACTCCAGAAACGTTTTCGTGCATTTCTCGTGACTAATTCCGACGTAAAATGACACGAGGAGTACGTTGGAAGCGACAGAATTGCGTTCCGAGCAACCGTTGACGAGAAAATCGCGAGCATTCCCAAATCCTGATCTCGTGTTTTTTGGACTCCAGAACCGTGTTTGTGCATTTCTCAAGACTAATTCCGACGTAAAGTGGCACGAGGAATACGTTGGAAGCGACAGAATTGCGATCCGAGAAACCTTTGACGAGAAAATCGCGAGCATTTCCAAATCCCGATCTCGTGTTTTTTGAACTCCAGAACCGTGTTTGTGCATTTCTCAAGACTAATTCTGACGTAAAATGACACGAGGAATACGTTGGAAGCGACAGAATTGCGTTCCGAGCAACCGTTGACGAGAAAATCGCGAGCATTCCCAAATCCTGATCTCGTGTTTTTTGAACTCCAGAACCGTGTTTGTGCATTTCTCAAGACTAATTCCGACGTAAAATGGCACGAGGAATACGTTGGAAGCGACAGAATTGCGATCCGAGAAACCGTTGACGAGAAAATCGCGAGCATTCCCAAAACCTGAATTCGTGTTTTTTGGAATCCAGAACCGTGTTTGTGCATTTCTCATGACTCATTCCGACGTAAAACGACGCGAGGAACACGTTGGAAGCGCCAGAATTGCGATCCGAGAAACCTTTGACGAGAAAATCGCGAGCATTTCCAAATCCCGATCTCGTGTTTTTTGAACTCCAGAACCGTGTTTGTGCATTTCTCAAGACTAATTCCGACGTAAAATGACACGAGGAATACGTTGGAAGCGACAGAATTGCGATCCGAGAAACCGTTGACGAGAAAATCGCGAGCATTCCCAAAACCTGATCTCGTGTTTTTTGGACTCCAGAAACGTTTACGTGCACTGCTCGTGACTGTTTCCGATGTGAAATGACGCGAGGAACACGTTGGAAGCGACAGAATTGCATTCCGAGCAACCGTTGACGAGAAAATCGCGAGCATTCCCAAATCCTGATCTCGTGTTTTTTGGACTCGAGAAACGTTTTCGTGCATTTCTCATGACTAATTCCGATGTAAAATGGCGCGAGGAACGCGTCGGAAGCGACAGAATTGCGATCCGAGCAACCGTTGATGAGAAAATTGCAAGCATTCCCAAAACCTGAACTCGTGTTTTTTGGACTCCAGAAACGTTTTCGTGCATTTCTCGTGACTAATTCCGACGTAAAATGACACGAGGAATACGTTGGAAGCGACAGAATTGCGTTCCGAGCAACCGTTGACGAGAAAATCGCGAGCATTCCCAAATCCTGATCTCGTGTTTTTTGGACTCCAGAACCGTGTTTGTGCATTTCTCAAGACTAATTCCGACGTAACGTGGCACGAGGAATACGTTGGAAGCGACAGAATTGCGATCCGAGAAACCTTTGACGAGAAAATCGCGAGCATTCCCAAATCCTGATCTCGTGTTTTTTGAACTCCAGAACCGTGTTTGTGCATTTCTCAAGACTAATTCCGACGTAAAATGGCACGAGGAATACGTTGGAAGCGACAGAATTGCGATCCGAGAAACCGTTGACGAGAAAATCGCGAGCATTCCCAAAACCTGAATTCGTGTTTTTTGGAATCCAGAACCGTGTTTGTGCATTTCTCATGACTAATTCCGACGTAAAACGACGCGAGGAACACGTTGGAAGCGACAGAATTGCGATCCGAGAAACCTTTGACGAGAAAATCGCGAGCATTTCCAAATCCCGATCTCGTGTTTTTTGAACTCCAGAACCGTGTTTGTGCATTTCTCAAGACTAATTCCGACGTAAAATGACACGAGGAATACGTTGGAAGCGACAGAATTGCGATCCGAGAAACCGTTGACGAGAAAATCGCGAGCATTCCCAAAACCTGATCTCGTGTTTTTTGGACTCCAGAAACGTTTACGTGCACTGCTCGTGACTGTTTCCGATGTGAAATGACGCGAGGAACACGTTGGAAGCGACAGAATTGCATTGCGAGCAACCGTTGACGAGAAAATCGCGAGCATTCCCAAATCCTGATCTCGTGTTTTTTGAACTCCAGAACCGTGTTTGTGCATTTCTCAAGACTAATTCCGACGTAAAATGACACGAGGAATACGTTGGAAGCGACAGAATTGCGATCCGAGCAACCGTTGACGAGAAAATCGCGAGCATTACCAAAACCTGATCTCATGTTTTTGGAAATCCAGAAATGCTTGCGTGCATTTCTCATGACTATTTCCGACGTAAAATGACACGAGGAACGCGTTGGATGCGACAGAATTGCGATACGAGAAACCGTTGACGAGAAAATCGCGAGCATTCCCAAACCTGATCTCGTGTCTTTTTAAATCCAGAAATGCTTTCGTGCATTTCTCGTTATTATTGCCGACGTAAAATGACGCGAGGAACGTGTCGGAAGCGACAGAATTGCGATCCGAGCAACCGTTGACGAGAAAATCGCAAGCATTCCCAAAACCTGAACTCGTGTTTTTTGGACTCCAGAAACGTTTACGTGCATTTCTCAAGACTAATTCCGACGTAAAATGACACGAGGAATACGTTGGAAGCGACAGAATTGCGATCCGAGAAACCGTTGACGAGAAAATCGCGAGCATTCCCAAAACCTGAATTCGTGTTTTTTGAACTCCAGAACCGTGTTTGTACATTTCTCAAGACTAATTCCGACGTAAAATGACACGAGGAATACGTTGGAAGCGACAGAATTGCGATACGAGAAACCGTTGACGAGAAAATCGCGAGCATTCCCAAAACCTGATCTCGTGTTTTTTGGACTCGAGAAACGTTTTCGTGCATTTCTCATGACTAATTCCGATGTAAAATGGCGCGCGGAACGCGTCGGAAGCGACAGAATTGCGATCCGAGCAACCGTTGACGAGAAAATCGCAAGCATTCCCAAAACCTGAACTCGTGTTTTTTGGACTCCAGAAACGTTTACGTGCATTTCTCAAGACTAATTCCGACATAAAATGACACGAGGAATACGTTGGAAGCGACAGAATTGCGATCGGAGAAACCGTTGACGAGAAAATCGCGAGCATTCCCAAAACCTGAATTCGTGTTTTTTGGACTCCAGAAACGTTTACGTGCACTGCTCGTGACTGTTTCCGATGTGAAATGACGCGAGGAACACGTTGGAAGCGACAGAATTGCATTGCGAGCAACCGTTGACGAGAAAATGGCGAGCAATCCCAAATCCTGATCTCGTGTTTTTTGAATTCCAGAACCGTGTTTGTGCATTTCTCAAGACTAATTCCGACGTAAAATGACACGAGGAATACGTTGGAAGCGACAGAATTGCGATCCGAGAAACCGTTGACGAGAAAATCGCGAGCATTCCCAAAACCTGAATTCGTGTTTTTTGAACTCCAGAACCGTGTTTGTGCATTTCTCACGACTAATTCCGACGTAAAATGACACGAGGAATACGTTGGAAGCGACAGAATTGCGATCCGAGCAACCGTTGACGAGAAAATCGCGAGCATTCCCAAAACCTGAATTCGTGTTTTTTGGAGTCCAGAACCGTGTTTGTGCATTTCTCATGACTAATTCCGACGTAAAACGACGCGAGGAACACGTTGGAAGCGACAGAATTGCGATCCGAGAAACCGTTGACGAGAAAATGGCGAGCAATCCCAAATCCTGATCTCGTGTTTTTTGAATTCCAGAACCGTGTTTGTGCATTTCTCAAGACTAATTCCGACGTAAAATGACACGAGGAATACGTTGGAAGCGACAGAATTGCGATCCGAGAAACCGTTGACGAGAAAATCGCGAGCATTCCCAAAACCTGAATTCGTGTTTTTTGAACTCCAGAACCGTGTTTGTGCATTTCTCACGACTAATTCCGACGTAAAATGACACGAGGAATACGTTGGAAGCGACAGAATTGCGATCCGAGCAACCGTTGACGAGAAAATCGCGAGCATTCCCAAAACCTGAATTCGTGTTTTTTGGAGTCCAGAACCGTGTTTGTGCATTTCTCATGACTAATTCCGACGTAAAACGACGCGAGGAACACGTTGGAAGCGACAGAATTGCGATCCGAGAAACCGTTGACGAGAAAATGGCGAGCAATCCCAAATCCTGATCTCGTGTTTTTTGAATTCCAGAACCGTGTTTGTGCATTTCTCAAGACTAATTCCGACGTAAAATGACACGAGGAATACGTTGGAAGCGACTGAATTGCGATCCGAGAAACCGTTGACGAGAAAATCGCGAGCATTCCCAAAATCTGATCTCGTGTTTTTTGGACCCGAGAAACGTTTTCGTGCATTTCTCATGACTAATTCCGATGTAAAATGGCGCGAGGAACGCGTCGGAAGCGACAGAATTGCGATCCGAGCAACCGTTGACGAGAAAATCGCAAGCATTCCCAAAACCTGAACTCGTGTTTTTTGGACTCCAGAAACGTTTACGTGCATTTCTCAAGCCTAATTCCGACATAAAATGACACGAGGAATACGTTGGAAGCGACAGAATTGCGATCCGAGAAACCGTTGACGAGAAAATCGCGAGCATTCCCAAAACCTGATCTCGTGTTTTTTGGACTCCAGAAACGTTTACGTGCACTGCTCGTGACTGTTTCCGATGTGAAATGACGCGAGGAACACGTTGGAAGCGACAGAATTGCATTGCGAGCAACCGTTGACGAGAAAATCGCGAGCATTCCCAAATCCTGATCTCGTGTTTTTTGAACTCCAGAACCGTGTTTGTGCATTTCTCAAGACTAATTCCGACGTAAAATGACACGAGGAATACGTTGGAAGCGACAGAATTGCGATCCGAGCAACCGTTGACGAGAAAATCGCGAGCATTACCAAAACCTGATCTCATGTTTTTGGAAATCCAGAAATGCTTGCGTGCATTTCTCATGACTATTTCCGACGTAAAATGACACGAGGAACGCGTTGGATGCGACAGAATTGCGATACGAGAAACCGTTGACGAGAAAATCGCGAGCATTCCCAAACCTGATCTCGTGTCTTTTTAAATCCAGAAATGCTTTCGTGCATTTCTCGTTATTATTGCCGACGTAAAATGACGCGAGGAACGTGTCGGAAGCGACAGAATTGCGATCCGAGCAACCGTTGACGAGAAAATCGCAAGCATTCCCAAAACCTGAACTCGTGTTTTTTGGACTCCAGAAACGTTTACGTGCATTTCTCAAGACTAATTCCGACGTAAAATGACACGAGGAATACGTTGGAAGCGACAGAATTGCGATCCGAGAAACCGTTGACGAGAAAATCGCGAGCATTCCCAAAACCTGAATTCGTGTTTTTTGAACTCCAGAACCGTGTTTGTACATTTCTCAAGACTAATTCCGACGTAAAATGACACGAGGAATACGTTGGAAGCGACAGAATTGCGATACGAGAAACCGTTGACGAGAAAATCGCGAGCATTCCCAAAACCTGATCTCGTGTTTTTTGGACTCGAGAAACGTTTTCGTGCATTTCTCATGACTAATTCCGATGTAAAATGGCGCGCGGAACGCGTCGGAAGCGACAGAATTGCGATCCGAGCAACCGTTGACGAGAAAATCGCAAGCATTCCCAAAACCTGAACTCGTGTTTTTTGGACTCCAGAAACGTTTACGTGCATTTCTCAAGACTAATTCCGACATAAAATGACACGAGGAATACGTTGGAAGCGACAGAATTGCGATCGGAGAAACCGTTGACGAGAAAATCGCGAGCATTCCCAAAACCTGAATTCGTGTTTTTTGGACTCCAGAAACGTTTACGTGCACTGCTCGTGACTGTTTCCGATGTGAAATGACGCGAGGAACACGTTGGAAGCGACAGAATTGCATTGCGAGCAACCGTTGACGAGAAAATGGCGAGCAATCCCAAATCCTGATCTCGTGTTTTTTGAATTCCAGAACCGTGTTTGTGCATTTCTCAAGACTAATTCCGACGTAAAATGACACGAGGAATACGTTGGAAGCGACAGAATTGCGATCCGAGAAACCGTTGACGAGAAAATCGCGAGCATTCCCAAAACCTGAATTCGTGTTTTTTGAACTCCAGAACCGTGTTTGTGCATTTCTCACGACTAATTCCGACGTAAAATGACACGAGGAATACGTTGGAAGCGACAGAATTGCGATCCGAGCAACCGTTGACGAGAAAATCGCGAGCATTCCCAAAACCTGAATTCGTGTTTTTTGGAGTCCAGAACCGTGTTTGTGCATTTCTCATGACTAATTCCGACGTAAAACGACGCGAGGAACACGTTGGAAGCGACAGAATTGCGATCCGAGAAACCGTTGACGAGAAAATGGCGAGCAATCCCAAATCCTGATCTCGTGTTTTTTGAATTCCAGAACCGTGTTTGTGCATTTCTCAAGACTAATTCCGACGTAAAATGACACGAGGAATACGTTGGAAGCGACAGAATTGCGATCCGAGAAACCGTTGACGAGAAAATCGCGAGCATTCCCAAAACCTGAATTCGTGTTTTTTGAACTCCAGAACCGTGTTTGTGCATTTCTCACGACTAATTCCGACGTAAAATGACACGAGGAATACGTTGGAAGCGACAGAATTGCGATCCGAGCAACCGTTGACGAGAAAATCGCGAGCATTCCCAAAACCTGAATTCGTGTTTTTTGGAGTCCAGAACCGTGTTTGTGCATTTCTCATGACTAATTCCGACGTAAAACGACGCGAGGAACACGTTGGAAGCGACAGAATTGCGATCCGAGAAACCGTTGACGAGAAAATGGCGAGCAATCCCAAATCCTGATCTCGTGTTTTTTGAATTCCAGAACCGTGTTTGTGCATTTCTCAAGACTAATTCCGACGTAAAATGACACGAGGAATACGTTGGAAGCGACTGAATTGCGATCCGAGAAACCGTTGACGAGAAAATCGCGAGCATTCCCAAAATCTGATCTCGTGTTTTTTGGACCCGAGAAACGTTTTCGTGCATTTCTCATGACTAATTCCGATGTAAAATGGCGCGAGGAACGCGTCGGAAGCGACAGAATTGCGATCCGAGCAACCGTTGACGAGAAAATCGCAAGCATTCCCAAAACCTGAACTCGTGTTTTTTGGACTCCAGAAACGTTTACGTGCATTTCTCAAGCCTAATTCCGACATAAAATGACACGAGGAATACGTTGGAAGCGACAGAATTGCGATCCGAGAAACCGTTGACGAGAAAATCGCGAGCATTCCCAAAACCTGATCTCGTGTTTTTTGGACTCCAGAAACGTTTACGTGCACTGCTCGTGACTGTTTCCGATGTGAAATGACGCGAGGAACACGTTGGAAGCGACAGAATTGCATTCCGAGCAACCGTTGACGAGAAAATCGCGAGCATTCCCAAATCCTGATCTCGTGTTTTTTGGACTCGAGAAACGTTTTCGTGCATTTCTCATGACTAATTCCGATGTAAAATGGCGCGAGGAACGCGTCGGAAGCGACAGAATTGCGATCCGAGGAACCGTTGATGAGAAAATCGCAAGCATTCCCAAAACCTGAACTCGTGTTTTTTGGACTCCAGAAACGTTTTCGTGCATTTCTCGTGACTAATTCCGACGTAAAATGACACGAGGAATACGTTGGAAGCGACAGAATTGCGATCCGAGAAACCGTTGACGAGAAAATCGCGAGCATTCCCAAAACCTGATCTCGTGTTTTTTGGACTCCAGAAACGTTTACGTGCACTGCTCGTGACTGTTTCCGATGTGAAATGACGCAAGGAACACGTTGGAAGCGACAGAATTGCATTCCGAGCAACCGTTGACGAGAAAATCGCGAGCATTCCCAAATCCTGATCTCGTGTTTTTTGGACTCGAGAAACGTTTTCGTGCATTTCTCATGACTAATTCCGATGTAAAATGGCGCGAGGAACGCGTCGGAAGCGACAGAATTGCGATCCGAGCAACCGTTGATGAGAAAATCGCAAGCATTCCCAAAACCTGAACTCGTGTTTTTTGGACTCCAGAAACGTTTTCGTGCATTTCTCGTGACTAATTCCGACGTAAAATGACACGAGGAATACGTTGGAAGCGACAGAATTGCGTTCCGAGCAACCGTTGACGAGAAAATCGCGAGCATTCCCAAATCCTGATCTCGTGTTTTTTGGACTCCAGAACCGTGTTTGTGCATTTCTCAAGACTAATTCCGACGTAACGTGGCACGAGGAATACGTTGGAAGCGACAGAATTGCGATCCGAGAAACCTTTGACGAGAAAATCGCGAGCATTCCCAAATCCTGATCTCGTGTTTTTTGAACTCCAGAACCGTGTTTGTGCATTTCTCAAGACTAATTCCGACGTAAAATGGCACGAGGAATACGTTGGAAGCGACAGAATTGCGATCCGAGAAACCGTTGACGAGAAAATCGCGAGCATTCCCAAAACCTGAATTCGTGTTTTTTGGAATCCAGAACCGTGTTTGTGCATTTCTCATGACTAATTCCGACGTAAAACGACGCGAGGAACACGTTGGAAGCGACAGAATTGCGATCCGAGAAACCTTTGACGAGAAAATCGCGAGCATTTCCAAATCCCGATCTCGTGTTTTTTGAACTCCAGAACCGTGTTTGTGCATTTCTCAAGACTAATTCCGACGTAAAATGACACGAGGAATACGTTGGAAGCGACAGAATTGCGATCCGAGAAACCGTTGACGAGAAAATCGCGAGCATTCCCAAAACCTGATCTCGTGTTTTTTGGACTCCAGAAACGTTTACGTGCACTGCTCGTGACTGTTTCCGATGTGAAATGACGCGAGGAACACGTTGGAAGCGACAGAATTGCATTGCGAGCAACCGTTGACGAGAAAATCGCGAGCATTCCCAAATCCTGATCTCGTGTTTTTTGAACTCCAGAACCGTGTTTGTGCATTTCTCAAGACTAATTCCGACGTAAAATGACACGAGGAATACGTTGGAAGCGACAGAATTGCGATCCGAGCAACCGTTGACGAGAAAATCGCGAGCATTACCAAAACCTGATCTCATGTTTTTGGAAATCCAGAAATGCTTGCGTGCATTTCTCATGACTATTTCCGACGTAAAATGACACGAGGAACGCGTTGGATGCGACAGAATTGCGATACGAGCAACCGTTGACGAGAAAATCGCGAGCATTACCAAAACCTGATCTCATGTTTTTGGAAATCCAGAAATGCTTGCGTGCATTTCTCATGACTATTTCCGACGTAAAATGACACGAGGAACGCGTTGGATGCGACAGAATTGCGATACGAGAAACCGTTGACGAGAAAATCGCGAGCATTCCCAAACCTGATCTCGTGTCTTTTTAAATCCAGAAATGCTTTCGTGCATTTCTCGTTACTATTGCCGACGTAAAATGACGCGAGGAACGTGTCGGAAGCGACAGAATTGCGATCCGAGCAACCGTTGACGAGAAAATCGCAAGCATTCCCAAAACCTGAACTCGTGTTTTTTGGACTCCAGAAACGTTTACGTGCATTTCTCAAGACTAATTCCGACGTAAAATGACACGAGGAATACGTTGGAAGCGACAGAATTGCGATCCGAGAAACCGTTGACGAGAAAATCGCGAGCATTCCCAAAACCTGAATTCGTGTTTTTTGAACTCCAGAACCGTGTTTGTACATTTCTCAAGACTAATTCCGACGTAAAATGACACGAGGAATACGTTGGAAGCGACAGAATTGCGATACGAGAAACCGTTGACGAGAAAATCGCGAGCATTCCCAAAACCTGATCTCGTGTTTTTTGGACTCGAGAAACGTTTTCGTGCATTTCTCATGACTAATTCCGATGTAAAATGGCGCGCGGAACGCGTCGGAAGCGACAGAATTGCGATCCGAGCAACCGTTGACGAGAAAATCGCAAGCATTCCCAAAACCTGAACTCGTGTTTTTTGGACTCCAGAAACGTTTACGTGCATTTCTCAAGACTAATTCCGACATAAAATGACACGAGGAATACGTTGGAAGCGACAGAATTGCGATCCGAGAAACCGTTGACGAGAAAATCGCGAGCATTCCCAAAACCTGAATTCGTGTTTTTTGGACTCCAGAAACGTTTACGTGCACTGCTCGTGACTGTTTCCGATGTGAAATGACGCGAGGAACACGTTGGAAGCGACAGAATTGCATTGCGAGCAACCGTTGACGAGAAAATGGCGAGCAATCCCAAATCCTGATCTCGTGTTTTTTGAATTCCAGAACCGTGTTTGTGCATTTCTCAAGACTAATTCCGACGTAAAATGACACGAGGAATACGTTGGAAGCGACAGAATTGCGATCCGAGAAACCGTTGACGAGAAAATCGCGAGCATTCCCAAAACCTGAATTCGTGTTTTTTGAACTCCAGAACCGTGTTTGTGCATTTCTCACGACTAATTCCGACGTAAAATGACACGAGGAATACGTTGGAAGCGACAGAATTGCGATCCGAGCAACCGTTGACGAGAAAATCGCGAGCATTCCCAAAACCTGAATTCGTGTTTTTTGGAGTCCAGAACCGTGTTTGTGCATTTCTCATGACTAATTCCGACGTAAAACGACGCGAGGAACACGTTGGAAGCGACAGAATTGCGATCCGAGAAACCGTTGACGAGAAAATGGCGAGCAATCCCAAATCCTGATCTCGTGTTTTTTGAATTCCAGAACCGTGTTTGTGCATTTCTCAAGACTAATTCCGACGTAAAATGACACGAGGAATACGTTGGAAGCGACTGAATTGCGATCCGAGAAACCGTTGACGAGAAAATCGCGAGCATTCCCAAAATCTGATCTCGTGTTTTTTGGACCCGAGAAACGTTTTCGTGCATTTCTCATGACTAATTCCGATGTAAAATGGCGCGAGGAACGCGTCGGAAGCGACAGAATTGCGATCCGAGCAACCGTTGACGAGAAAATCGCAAGCATTCCCAAAACCTGAACTCGTGTTTTTTGGACTCCAGAAACGTTTACGTGCATTTCTCAAGCCTAATTCCGACGTAAAATGACACGAGGAATACGTTGGAAGCGACAGAATTGCGATCCGAGAAACCGTTGACGAGAAAATCGCGAGCATTCCCAAAACCTGATCTCGTGTTTTTTGGACTCCAGAAACGTTTACGTGCATTTCTCATGACTAATTCCGATGTAAAATGGCGCGAGGAACGCGTCGGAAGCGACAGAATTGCGATCCGAGGAACCGTTGATGAGAAAATCGCAAGCATTCCCAAAACCTGAACTCGTGTTTTTTGGACTCCAGAAACGTTTTCGTGCATTTCTCGTGACTAATTCCGACGTAAAATGACACGAGGAATACGTTGGAAGCGACAGAATTGCGTTCCGAGCAACCGTTGACGAGAAAATGGCGAGCAATCCCAAATCCTGATCTCGTGTTTTTTGAATTCCAGAACCGTGTTTGTGCATTTCTCAAGACTAATTCCGACGTAAAATGACACGAGGAATACGTTGGAAGCGACAGAATTGCGATCCGAGAAACCGTTGACGAGAAAATCGCGAGCATTCCCAAAACCTGAATTCGTGTTTTTTGAACTCCAGAACCGTGTTTGTGCATTTCTCACGACTAATTCCGACGTAAAATGACACGAGGAATACGTTGGAAGCGACAGAATTGCGATCCGAGCAACCGTTGACGAGAAAATCGCGAGCATTCCCAAAACCTGAATTCGTGTTTTTTGGAGTCCAGAACCGTGTTTGTGCATTTCTCATGACTAATTCCGACGTAAAACGACGCGAGGAACACGTTGGAAGCGACAGAATTGCGATCCGAGAAACCGTTGACGAGAAAATGGCGAGCAATCCCAAATCCTGATCTCGTGTTTTTTGAATTCCAGAACCGTGTTTGTGCATTTCTCAAGACTAATTCCGACGTAAAATGACACGAGGAATACGTTGGAAGCGACTGAATTGCGATCCGAGAAACCGTTGACGAGAAAATCGCGAGCATTCCCAAAATCTGATCTCGTGTTTTTTGGACCCGAGAAACGTTTTCGTGCATTTCTCATGACTAATTCCGATGTAAAATGGCGCGAGGAACGCGTCGGAAGCGACAGAATTGCGATCCGAGCAACCGTTGACGAGAAAATCGCAAGCATTCCCAAAACCTGAACTCGTGTTTTTTGGACTCCAGAAACGTTTACGTGCATTTCTCAAGCCTAATTCCGACGTAAAATGACACGAGGAATACGTTGGAAGCGACAGAATTGCGATCCGAGAAACCGTTGACGAGAAAATCGCGAGCATTCCCAAAACCTGATCTCGTGTTTTTTGGACTCCAGAAACGTTTACGTGCATTTCTCATGACTAATTCCGATGTAAAATGGCGCGAGGAACGCGTCGGAAGCGACAGAATTGCGATCCGAGGAACCGTTGATGAGAAAATCGCAAGCATTCCCAAAACCTGAACTCGTGTTTTTTGGACTCCAGAAACGTTTTCGTGCATTTCTCGTGACTAATTCCGACGTAAAATGACACGAGGAATACGTTGGAAGCGACAGAATTGCGTTCCGAGCAACCGTTGACGAGAAAATCGCGAGCATTCCCAAATCCTGATCTCGTGTTTTTTGGACTCCAGAACCGTGTTTGTGCATTTCTCAAGACTAATTCCGACGTAAAGTGGCACGAGGAATACGTTGGAAGCGACAGAATTGCGATCCGAGAAACCTTTGACGAGAAAATCGCGAGCATTTCCAAATCCCGATCTCGTGTTTTTTGAACTCCAGAACCGTGTTTGTGCATTTCTCAAGACTAATTCTGACGTAAAATGACACGAGGAATACGTTGGAAGCGACAGAATTGCGATCCGAGAAACCGTTGACGAGAAAATCGCGAGCATTCCCAAAACCTGATCTCGTGTTTTTTGGACTCCAGAAACGTTTACGTGCACTGCTCGTGACTGTTTCCGATGTGAAATGACGCAAGGAACACGTTGGAAGCGACAGAATTGCATTCCGAGCAACCGTTGACGAGAAAATCGCGAGCATTCCCAAATCCTGATCTCGTGTTTTTTGGACTCGAGAAACGTTTTCGTGCATTTCTCATGACTAATTCCGATGTAAAATGGCGCGAGGAACGCGTCGGAAGCGACAGAATTGCGATCCGAGCAACCGTTGATGAGAAAATCGCAAGCATTCCCAAAACCTGAACTCGTGTTTTTTGGACTCCAGAAACGTTTTCGTGCATTTCTCGTGACTAATTCCGACGTAAAATGACACGAGGAATACGTTGGAAGCGACAGAATTGCGTTCCGAGCAACCGTTGACGAGAAAATCGCGAGCATTCCCAAATCCTGATCTCGTGTTTTTTGGACTCCAGAACCGTGTTTGTGCATTTCTCAAGACTAATTCCGACGTAAAGTGGCACGAGGAATACGTTGGAAGCGACAGAATTGCGATCCGAGAAACCTTTGACGAGAAAATCGCGAGCATTTCCAAATCCCGATCTCGTGTTTTTTGAACTCCAGAACCGTGTTTGTGCATTTCTCAAGACTAATTCTGACGTAAAATGACACGAGGAATACGTTGGAAGCGACAGAATTGCGTTCCGAGCAACCGTTGACGAGAAAATCGCGAGCATTCCCAAATCCTGATCTCGTGTTTTTTGAACTCCAGAACCGTGTTTGTGCATTTCTCAAGACTAATTCCGACGTAAAATGGCACGAGGAACGCGTCGGAAGCGACAGAATTGCGATCCGAGCAACCGTTGACGAGAAAATCGCAAGCATTCCCAAAACCTGAACTCGTGTTTTTTGGACTCCAGAAACGTTTACGTGCATTTCTCAAGACTAATTCCGACATAAAATGACACGAGGAATACGTTGGAAGCGACAGAATTGCGATCCGAGAAACCGTTGACGAGAAAATCGCGAGCATTCCCAAAACCTGAATTCGTGTTTTTTGAACTCCAGAACCGTGTTTGTGCATTTCTCACGACTAATTCCGACGTAAAATGACACGAGGAATACGTTGGAAGCGACAGAATTGCATTGCGAGCAACCGTTGACGAGAAAATGGCGAGCAATCCCAAATCCTGATCTCGTGTTTTTTGAATTCCAGAACCGTGTTTGTGCATTTCTCAAGACTAATTCCGACGTAAAATGACACGAGGAATACGTTGGAAGCGACAGAATTGCGATCCGAGAAACCGTTGACGAGAAAATCGCGAGCATTCCCAAAACCTGAATTCGTGTTTTTTGAACTCCAGAACCGTGTTTGTGCATTTCTCACGACTAATTCCGACGTAAAATGACACGAGGAATACGTTGGAAGCGACAGAATTGCGATCCGAGCAACCGTTGACGAGAAAATCGCGAGCATTCCCAAAACCTGAATTCGTGTTTTTTGGAGTCCAGAACCGTGTTTGTGCATTTCTCATGACTAATTCCGACGTAAAACGACGCGAGGAACACGTTGGAAGCGACAGAATTGCGATCCGAGAAACCGTTGACGAGAAAATGGCGAGCAATCCCAAATCCTGATCTCGTGTTTTTTGAATTCCAGAACCGTGTTTGTGCATTTCTCAAGACTAATTCCGACGTAAAATGACACGAGGAATACGTTGGAAGCGACTGAATTGCGATCCGAGAAACCGTTGACGAGAAAATCGCGAGCATTCCCAAAATCTGATCTCGTGTTTTTTGGACCCGAGAAACGTTTTCGTGCATTTCTCATGACTAATTCCGATGTAAAATGGCGCGAGGAACGCGTCGGAAGCGACAGAATTGCGATCCGAGCAACCGTTGACGAGAAAATCGCAAGCATTCCCAAAACCTGAACTCGTGTTTTTTGGACTCCAGAAACGTTTACGTGCATTTCTCAAGCCTAATTCCGACGTAAAATGACACGAGGAATACGTTGGAAGCGACAGAATTGCGATCCGAGAAACCGTTGACGAGAAAATCGCGAGCATTCCCAAAACCTGATCTCGTGTTTTTTGGACTCCAGAAACGTTTACGTGCACTGCTCGTGACTGTTTCCGATGTGAAATGACGCGAGGAACACGTTGGAAGCGACAGAATTGCATTCCGAGCAACCGTTGACGAGAAAATCGCGAGCATTCCCAAATCCTGATCTCGTGTTTTTTGGACTCGAGAAACGTTTTCGTGCATTTCTCATGACTAATTCCGATGTAAAATGGCGCGAGGAACGCGTCGGAAGCGACAGAATTGCGATCCGAGGAACCGTTGATGAGAAAATCGCAAGCATTCCCAAAACCTGAACTCGTGTTTTTTGGACTCCAGAAACGTTTTCGTGCATTTCTCGTGACTAATTCCGACGTAAAATGACACGAGGAATACGTTGGAAGCGACAGAATTGCGTTCCGAGCAACCGTTGACGAGAAAATCGCGAGCATTCCCAAATCCTGATCTCGTGTTTTTTGGACTCCAGAACCGTGTTTGTGCATTTCTCAAGACTAATTCCGACGTAAAGTGGCACGAGGAATACGTTGGAAGCGACAGAATTGCGATCCGAGAAACCTTTGACGAGAAAATCGCGAGCATTTCCAAATCCCGATCTCGTGTTTTTTGAACTCCAGAACCGTGTTTGTGCATTTCTCAAGACTAATTCTGACGTAAAATGACACGAGGAATACGTTGGAAGCGACAGAATTGCGATCCGAGAAACCGTTGACGAGAAAATCGCGAGCATTCCCAAAACCTGATCTCGTGTTTTTTGGACTCCAGAAACGTTTACGTGCACTGCTCGTGACTGTTTCCGATGTGAAATGACGCAAGGAACACGTTGGAAGCGACAGAATTGCATTCCGAGCAACCGTTGACGAGAAAATCGCGAGCATTCCCAAATCCTGATCTCGTGTTTTTTGGACTCGAGAAACGTTTTCGTGCATTTCTCATGACTAATTCCGATGTAAAATGGCGCGAGGAACGCGTCGGAAGCGACAGAATTGCGATCCGAGCAACCGTTGATGAGAAAATCGCAAGCATTCCCAAAACCTGAACTCGTGTTTTTTGGACTCCAGAAACGTTTTCGTGCATTTCTCGTGACTAATTCCGACGTAAAATGACACGAGGAATACGTTGGAAGCGACAGAATTGCGTTCCGAGCAACCGTTGACGAGAAAATCGCGAGCATTCCCAAATCCTGATCTCGTGTTTTTTGGACTCCAGAACCGTGTTTGTGCATTTCTCAAGACTAATTCCGACGTAAAGTGGCACGAGGAATACGTTGGAAGCGACAGAATTGCGATCCGAGAAACCTTTGACGAGAAAATCGCGAGCATTTCCAAATCCCGATCTCGTGTTTTTTGAACTCCAGAACCGTGTTTGTGCATTTCTCAAGACTAATTCTGACGTAAAATGACACGAGGAATACGTTGGAAGCGACAGAATTGCGTTCCGAGCAACCGTTGACGAGAAAATCGCGAGCATTCCCAAATCCTGATCTCGTGTTTTTTGAACTCCAGAACCGTGTTTGTGCATTTCTCAAGACTAATTCCGACGTAAAATGGCACGAGGAACGCGTCGGAAGCGACAGAATTGCGATCCGAGCAACCGTTGACGAGAAAATCGCAAGCATTCCCAAAACCTGAACTCGTGTTTTTTGGACTCCAGAAACGTTTACGTGCATTTCTCAAGCCTAATTCCGACGTAAAATGACACGAGGAATACGTTGGAAGCGACAGAATTGCGATCCGAGAAACCGTTGACGAGAAAATCGCGAGCATTCCCAAAACCTGATCTCGTGTTTTTTGGACTCCAGAAACGTTTACGTGCACTGCTCGTGACTGTTTCCGATGTGAAATGACGCAAGGAACACGTTGGAAGCGACAGAATTGCATTCCGAGCAACCGTTGACGAGAAAATCGCGAGCATTCCCAAATCCTGATCTCGTGTTTTTTGGACTCGAGAAACGTTTTCGTGCATTTCTCATGACTAATTCCGATGTAAAATGGCGCGAGGACCGCGTCGGAAGCGACAGAATTGCGATCCGAGCAACCGTTGATGAGAAAATCGCAAGCATTCCCAAAACCTGAACTCGTGTTTTTTGGACTCCAGAAACGTTTTCGTGCATTTCTCGTGACTAATTCCGACGTAAAATGACACGAGGAATACGTTGGAAGCGACAGAATTGCGTTCCGAGCAACCGTTGACGAGAAAATCGCGAGCATTCCCAAATCCTGATCTCGTGTTTTTTGGACTCCAGAACCGTGTTTGTGCATTTCTCAAGACTAATTCCGACGTAAAGTGGCACGAGGAATACGTTGGAAGCGACAGAATTGCGATCCGAGAAACCTTTGACGAGAAAATCGCGAGCATTTCCAAATCCCGATCTCGTGTTTTTTGAACTCCAGAACCGTGTTTGTGCATTTCTCAAGACTAATTCTGACGTAAAATGACACGAGGAATACGTTGGAAGCGACAGAATTGCGATCCGAGAAACCGTTGACGAGAAAATCGCGAGCATTCCCAAAACCTGATCTCGTGTTTTTTGGACTCCAGAAACGTTTACGTGCACTGCTCGTGACTGTTTCCGATGTGAAATGACGCGAGGAACACGTTGGAAGCGACAGAATTGCATTCCGAGCAACCGTTGACGAGAAAATCGCGAGCATTCCCAAATCCTGATCTCGTGTTTTTTGGACTCGAGAAACGTTTTCGTGCATTTCTCATGACTAATTCCGATGTAAAATGGCGCGAGGAACGCGTCGGAAGCGACAGAATTGCGATCCGAGCAACCGTTGATGAGAAAATCGCAAGCATTCCCAAAACCTGAACTCGTGTTTTTTGGACTCCAGAACCGTGTTTGTGCATTTCTCAAGACTAATTCTGACGTAAAATGACACGAGGAATACGTTGGAAGCGACAGAATTGCGTTCCGAGCAACCGTTGACGAGAAAATCGCGAGCATTCCCAAATCCTGATCTCGTGTTTTTTGAACTCCAGAACCGTGTTTGTGCATTTCTCAAGACTAATTCCGACGTAAAATGGCACGAGGAATACGTTGGAAGCGACAGAATTGCGATCCGAGAAACCGTTGACGAGAAAATCGCGAGCATTCCCAAAACCTGAATTCGTGTTTTTTGGAATCCAGAACCGTGTTTGTGCATTTCTCATGACTAATTCCGACGTAAAACGACGCGAGGAACACGTTGGAAGCGCCAGAATTGCGATCCGAGAAACCTTTGACGAGAAAATCGCGAGCATTTCCAAATCCCGATCTCGTGTTTTTTGAACTCCAGAACCGTGTTTGTGCATTTCTCAAGACTAATTCCGACGTAAAATGGCACGAGGAATACGTTGGAAGCGACAGAATTGCGATCCGAGAAACCGTTGACGAGAAAATCGCGAGCATTCCCAAAACCTGATCTCGTGTTTTTTGGACTCCAGAAACGTTTACGTGCACTGCTCGTGACTGTTTCCGATGTGAAATGACGCAAGGAACACGTTGGAAGCGACAGAATTGCATTCCGAGCAACCGTTGACGAGAAAATCGCGAGCATTCCCAAATCCTGATCTCGTGTTTTTTGGACTCGAGAAACGTTTTCGTGCATTTCTCATGACTAATTCCGATGTAAAATGGCGCGAGGAACGCGTCGGAAGCGACAGAATTGCGATCCGAGGAACCGTTGATGAGAAAATCGCAAGCATTCCCAAAACCTGAACTCGTGTTTTTTGGACTCCAGAAACGTTTTCGTGCATTTCTCGTGACTAATTCCGACGTAAAATGACACGAGGAATACGTTGGAAGCGACAGAATTGCGTTCCGAGCAACCGTTGACGAGAAAATCGCGAGCATTCCCAAATCCTGATCTCGTGTTTTTTGGACTCCAGAACCGTGTTTGTGCATTTCTCAAGACTAATTCCGACGTAAAGTGGCACGAGGAATACGTTGGAAGCGACAGAATTGCGATCCGAGAAACCTTTGACGAGAAAATCGCGAGCATTTCCAAATCCCGATCTCGTGTTTTTTGAACTCCAGAACCGTGTTTGTGCATTTCTCAAGACTAATTCTGACGTAAAATGACACGAGGAATACGTTGGAAGCGACAGAATTGCGATCCGAGAAACCGTTGACGAGAAAATCGCGAGCATTCCCAAAACCTGATCTCGTGTTTTTTGGACTCCAGAAACGTTTACGTGCACTGCTCGTGACTGTTTCCGATGTGAAATGACGCAAGGAACACGTTGGAAGCGACAGAATTGCATTCCGAGCAACCGTTGACGAGAAAATCGCGAGCATTCCCAAATCCTGATCTCGTGTTTTTTGGACTCGAGAAACGTTTTCGTGCATTTCTCATGACTAATTCCGATGTAAAATGGCGCGAGGAACGCGTCGGAAGCGACAGAATTGCGATCCGAGCAACCGTTGATGAGAAAATCGCAAGCATTCCCAAAACCTGAACTCGTGTTTTTTGGACTCCAGAAACGTTTTCGTGCATTTCTCGTGACTAATTCCGACGTAAAATGACACGAGGAATACGTTGGAAGCGACAGAATTGCGTTCCGAGCAACCGTTGACGAGAAAATCGCGAGCATTCCCAAATCCTGATCTCGTGTTTTTTGGACTCCAGAACCGTGTTTGTGCATTTCTCAAGACTAATTCCGACGTAACGTGGCACGAGGAATACGTTGGAAGCGACAGAATTGCGATCCGAGAAACCTTTGACGAGAAAATCGCGAGCATTCCCAAATCCTGATCTCGTGTTTTTTGAACTCCAGAACCGTGTTTGTGCATTTCTCAAGACTAATTCCGACGTAAAATGGCACGAGGAATACGTTGGAAGCGACAGAATTGCGATCCGAGAAACCGTTGACGAGAAAATCGCGAGCATTCCCAAAACCTGAATTCGTGTTTTTTGGAATCCAGAACCGTGTTTGTGCATTTCTCATGACTAATTCCGACGTAAAACGACGCGAGGAACACGTTGGAAGCGACAGAATTGCGATCCGAGAAACCTTTGACGAGAAAATCGCGAGCATTTCCAAATCCCGATCTCGTGTTTTTTGAACTCCAGAACCGTGTTTGTGCATTTCTCAAGACTAATTCCGACGTAAAATGACACGAGGAATACGTTGGAAGCGACAGAATTGCGATCCGAGAAACCGTTGACGAGAAAATCGCGAGCATTCCCAAAACCTGATCTCGTGTTTTTTGGACTCCAGAAACGTTTACGTGCACTGCTCGTGACTGTTTCCGATGTGAAATGACGCGAGGAACACGTTGGAAGCGACAGAATTGCATTGCGAGCAACCGTTGACGAGAAAATCGCGAGCATTCCCAAATCCTGATCTCGTGTTTTTTGAACTCCAGAACCGTGTTTGTGCATTTCTCAAGACTAATTCCGACGTAAAATGACACGAGGAATACGTTGGAAGCGACAGAATTGCGATCCGAGAAACCGTTGACGAGAAAATCGCGAGCATTCCCAAAACCTGAATTCGTGTTTTTTGAACTCCAGAACCGTGTTTGTACATTTCTCAAGACTAATTCCGACGTAAAATGACACGAGGAATACGTTGGAAGCGACAGAATTGCGATACGAGAAACCGTTGACGAGAAAATCGCGAGCATTCCCAAAACCTGATCTCGTGTTTTTTGGACTCGAGAAACGTTTTCGTGCATTTCTCATGACTAATTCCGATGTAAAATGGCGCGCGGAACGCGTCGGAAGCGACAGAATTGCGATCCGAGCAACCGTTGACGAGAAAATCGCAAGCATTCCCAAAACCTGAACTCGTGTTTTTTGGACTCCAGAAACGTTTACGTGCATTTCTCAAGACTAATTCCGACATAAAATGACACGAGGAATACGTTGGAAGCGACAGAATTGCGATCCGAGAAACCGTTGACGAGAAAATCGCGAGCATTCCCAAAACCTGAATTCGTGTTTTTTGGACTCCAGAAACGTTTACGTGCACTGCTCGTGACTGTTTCCGATGTGAAATGACGCGAGGAACACGTTGGAAGCGACAGAATTGCATTGCGAGCAACCGTTGACGAGAAAATGGCGAGCAATCCCAAATCCTGATCTCGTGTTTTTTGAATTCCAGAACCGTGTTTGTGCATTTCTCAAGACTAATTCCGACGTAAAATGACACGAGGAATACGTTGGAAGCGACAGAATTGCGATCCGAGAAACCGTTGACGAGAAAATCGCGAGCATTCCCAAAACCTGAATTCGTGTTTTTTGAACTCCAGAACCGTGTTTGTGCATTTCTCACGACTAATTCCGACGTAAAATGACACGAGGAACGCGTTGGATGCGACAGAATTGCGATACGAGAAACCGTTGACGAGAAAATCGCGAGCATTCCCAAACCTGATCTCGTGTCTTTTTAAATCCAGAAATGCTTTCGTGCATTTCTCGTTATTATTGCCGACGTAAAATGACGCGAGGAACGTGTCGGAAGCGACAGAATTGCGATCCGAGCAACCGTTGACGAGAAAATCGCAAGCATTCCCAAAACCTGAACTCGTGTTTTTTGGACTCCAGAAACGTTTACGTGCATTTCTCAAGACTAATTCCGACGTAAAATGACACGAGGAATACGTTGGAAGCGACAGAATTGCGATCCGAGAAACCGTTGACGAGAAAATCGCGAGCATTCCCAAAACCTGAATTCGTGTTTTTTGAACTCCAGAACCGTGTTTGTACATTTCTCAAGACTAATTCCGACGTAAAATGACACGAGGAATACGTTGGAAGCGACAGAATTGCGATACGAGAAACCGTTGACGAGAAAATCGCGAGCATTCCCAAAACCTGATCTCGTGTTTTTTGGACTCGAGAAACGTTTTCGTGCATTTCTCATGACTAATTCCGATGTAAAATGGCGCGCGGAACGCGTCGGAAGCGACAGAATTGCGATCCGAGCAACCGTTGACGAGAAAATCGCAAGCATTCCCAAAACCTGAACTCGTGTTTTTTGGACTCCAGAAACGTTTACGTGCATTTCTCAAGACTAATTCCGACATAAAATGACACGAGGAATACGTTGGAAGCGACAGAATTGCGATCCGAGAAACCGTTGACGAGAAAATCGCGAGCATTCCCAAAACCTGAATTCGTGTTTTTTGGACTCCAGAAACGTTTACGTGCACTGCTCGTGACTGTTTCCGATGTGAAATGACGCGAGGAACACGTTGGAAGCGACAGAATTGCATTGCGAGCAACCGTTGACGAGAAAATGGCGAGCAATCCCAAATCCTGATCTCGTGTTTTTTGAATTCCAGAACCGTGTTTGTGCATTTCTCAAGACTAATTCCGACGTAAAATGACACGAGGAATACGTTGGAAGCGACAGAATTGCGATCCGAGAAACCGTTGACGAGAAAATCGCGAGCATTCCCAAAACCTGAATTCGTGTTTTTTGAACTCCAGAACCGTGTTTGTGCATTTCTCACGACTAATTCCGACGTAAAATGACACGAGGAATACGTTGGAAGCGACAGAATTGCGATCCGAGCAACCGTTGACGAGAAAATCGCGAGCATTCCCAAAACCTGAATTCGTGTTTTTTGGAGTCCAGAACCGTGTTTGTGCATTTCTCATGACTAATTCCGACGTAAAACGACGCGAGGAACACGTTGGAAGCGACAGAATTGCGATCCGAGAAACCGTTGACGAGAAAATGGCGAGCAATCCCAAATCCTGATCTCGTGTTTTTTGAATTCCAGAACCGTGTTTGTGCATTTCTCAAGACTAATTCCGACGTAAAATGACACGAGGAATACGTTGGAAGCGACAGAATTGCGATCCGAGAAACCGTTGACGAGAAAATCGCGAGCATTCCCAAAACCTGAATTCGTGTTTTTTGAACTCCAGAACCGTGTTTGTGCATTTCTCACGACTAATTCCGACGTAAAATGACACGAGGAATACGTTGGAAGCGACAGAATTGCGATCCGAGCAACCGTTGACGAGAAAATCGCGAGCATTCCCAAAACCTGAATTCGTGTTTTTTGGAGTCCAGAACCGTGTTTGTGCATTTCTCATGACTAATTCCGACGTAAAACGACGCGAGGAACACGTTGGAAGCGACAGAATTGCGATCCGAGAAACCGTTGACGAGAAAATGGCGAGCAATCCCAAATCCTGATCTCGTGTTTTTTGAATTCCAGAACCGTGTTTGTGCATTTCTCAAGACTAATTCCGACGTAAAATGACACGAGGAATACGTTGGAAGCGACTGAATTGCGATCCGAGAAACCGTTGACGAGAAAATCGCGAGCATTCCCAAAATCTGATCTCGTGTTTTTTGGACCCGAGAAACGTTTTCGTGCATTTCTCATGACTAATTCCGATGTAAAATGGCGCGAGGAACGCGTCGGAAGCGACAGAATTGCGATCCGAGCAACCGTTGACGAGAAAATCGCAAGCATTCCCAAAACCTGAACTCGTGTTTTTTGGACTCCAGAAACGTTTACGTGCATTTCTCAAGCCTAATTCCGACGTAAAATGACACGAGGAATACGTTGGAAGCGACAGAATTGCGATCCGAGAAACCGTTGACGAGAAAATCGCGAGCATTCCCAAAACCTGATCTCGTGTTTTTTGGACTCCAGAAACGTTTACGTGCACTGCTCGTGACTGTTTCCGATGTGAAATGACGCGAGGAACACGTTGGAAGCGACAGAATTGCATTCCGAGCAACCGTTGACGAGAAAATCGCGAGCATTCCCAAATCCTGATCTCGTGTTTTTTGGACTCGAGAAACGTTTTCGTGCATTTCTCATGACTAATTCCGATGTAAAATGGCGCGAGGAACGCGTCGGAAGCGACAGAATTGCGATCCGAGGAACCGTTGATGAGAAAATCGCAAGCATTCCCAAAACCTGAACTCGTGTTTTTTGGACTCCAGAAACGTTTTCGTGCATTTCTCGTGACTAATTCCGACGTAAAATGACACGAGGAATACGTTGGAAGCGACAGAATTGCGTTCCGAGCAACCGTTGACGAGAAAATCGCGAGCATTCCCAAATCCTGATCTCGTGTTTTTTGGACTCCAGAACCGTGTTTGTGCATTTCTCAAGACTAATTCCGACGTAAAGTGGCACGAGGAATACGTTGGAAGCGACAGAATTGCGATCCGAGAAACCTTTGACGAGAAAATCGCGAGCATTTCCAAATCCCGATCTCGTGTTTTTTGAACTCCAGAACCGTGTTTGTGCATTTCTCAAGACTAATTCTGACGTAAAATGACACGAGGAATACGTTGGAAGCGACAGAATTGCGATCCGAGAAACCGTTGACGAGAAAATCGCGAGCATTCCCAAAACCTGATCTCGTGTTTTTTGGACTCCAGAAACGTTTACGTGCACTGCTCGTGACTGTTTCCGATGTGAAATGACGCAAGGAACACGTTGGAAGCGACAGAATTGCATTCCGAGCAACCGTTGACGAGAAAATCGCGAGCATTCCCAAATCCTGATCTCGTGTTTTTTGGACTCGAGAAACGTTTTCGTGCATTTCTCATGACTAATTCCGATGTAAAATGGCGCGAGGAACGCGTCGGAAGCGACAGAATTGCGATCCGAGCAACCGTTGATGAGAAAATCGCAAGCATTCCCAAAACCTGAACTCGTGTTTTTTGGACTCCAGAAACGTTTTCGTGCATTTCTCGTGACTAATTCCGACGTAAAATGACACGAGGAATACGTTGGAAGCGACAGAATTGCGTTCCGAGCAACCGTTGACGAGAAAATCGCGAGCATTCCCAAATCCTGATCTCGTGTTTTTTGGACTCCAGAACCGTGTTTGTGCATTTCTCAAGACTAATTCCGACGTAACGTGGCACGAGGAATACGTTGGAAGCGACAGAATTGCGATCCGAGAAACCTTTGACAAGAAAATCGCGAGCATTCCCAAATCCTGATCTCGTGTTTTTTGAACTCCAGAACCGTGTTTGTGCATTTCTCAAGACTAATTCCGACGTAAAATGGCACGAGGAATACGTTGGAAGCGACAGAATTGCGATCCGAGAAACCGTTGACGAGAAAATCGCGAGCATTCCCAAAACCTGAATTCGTGTTTTTTGGAATCCAGAACCGTGTTTGTGCATTTCTCATGACTAATTCCGACGTAAAACGACGCGAGGAACACGTTGGAAGCGACAGAATTGCGATCCGAGAAACCTTTGACGAGAAAATCGCGAGCATTTCCAAATCCCGATCTCGTGTTTTTTGAACTCCAGAACCGTGTTTGTGCATTTCTCAAGACTAATTCCGACGTAAAATGACACGAGGAATACGTTGGAAGCGACAGAATTGCGATCCGAGAAACCGTTGACGAGAAAATCGCGAGCATTCCCAAAACCTGATCTCGTGTTTTTTGGACTCCAGAAACGTTTACGTGCACTGCTCGTGACTGTTTCCGATGTGAAATGACGCGAGGAACACGTTGGAAGCGACAGAATTGCATTGCGAGCAACCGTTGACGAGAAAATCGCGAGCATTCCCAAATCCTGATCTCGTGTTTTTTGAACTCCAGAACCGTGTTTGTGCATTTCTCAAGACTAATTCCGACGTAAAATGACACGAGGAATACGTTGGAAGCGACAGAATTGCGATCCGAGAAACCGTTGACGAGAAAATCGCGAGCATTCCCAAACCTGATCTCGTGTCTTTTTAAATCCAGAAATGCTTTCGTGCATTTCTCGTTACTATTGCCGACGTAAAATGACGCGAGGAACGTGTCGGAAGCGACAGAATTGCGATCCGAGCAACCGTTGACGAGAAAATCGCAAGCATTCCCAAAACCTGAACTCGTGTTTTTTGGACTCCAGAAACGTTTACGTGCATTTCTCAAGACTAATTCCGACGTAAAATGACACGAGGAATACGTTGGAAGCGACAGAATTGCGATCCGAGAAACCGTTGACGAGAAAATCGCGAGCATTCCCAAAACCTGAATTCGTGTTTTTTGAACTCCAGAACCGTGTTTGTACATTTCTCAAGACTAATTCCGACGTAAAATGACACGAGGAATACGTTGGAAGCGACAGAATTGCGATACGAGAAACCGTTGACGAGAAAATCGCGAGCATTCCCAAAACCTGATCTCGTGTTTTTTGGACTCGAGAAACGTTTTCGTGCATTTCTCATGACTAATTCCGATGTAAAATGGCGCGCGGAACGCGTCGGAAGCGACAGAATTGCGATCCGAGCAACCGTTGACGAGAAAATCGCAAGCATTCCCAAAACCTGAACTCGTGTTTTTTGGACTCCAGAAACGTTTACGTGCATTTCTCAAGACTAATTCCGACATAAAATGACACGAGGAATACGTTGGAAGCGACAGAATTGCGATCCGAGAAACCGTTGACGAGAAAATCGCGAGCATTCCCAAAACCTGAATTCGTGTTTTTTGGACTCCAGAAACGTTTACGTGCACTGCTCGTGACTGTTTCCGATGTGAAATGACACGAGGAATACGTTGGAAGCGACAGAATTGCGTTCCGAGCAACCGTTGACGAGAAAATCGCGAGCATTCCCAAATCCTGATCTCGTGTTTTTTGGACTCCAGAACCGTGTTTGTGCATTTCTCAAGACTAATTCCGACGTAAAGTGGCACGAGGAATACGTTGGAAGCGACAGAATTGCGATCCGAGAAACCTTTGACGAGAAAATCGCGAGCATTTCCAAAACCTGATCTCGTGTTTTTTGGACTCCAGAAACGTTTACGTGCACTGCTCGTGACTGTTTCCGATGTGAAATGACGCGAGGAACACGTTGGAAGCGACAGAATTGCATTCCGAGCAACCGTTGACGAGAAAATCGCGAGCATTCCCAAATCCTGATCTCGTGTTTTTTGGACTCGAGAAACGTTTTCGTGCATTTCTCATGACTAATTCCGATGTAAAATGGCGCGAGGAACGCGTCGGAAGCGACAGAATTGCGATCCGAGGAACCGTTGATGAGAAAATCGCAAGCATTCCCAAAACCTGAACTCGTGTTTTTTGGACTCCAGAAACGTTTTCGTGCATTTCTCGTGACTAATTCCGACGTAAAATGACACGAGGAATACGTTGGAAGCGACAGAATTGCGTTCCGAGCAACCGTTGACGAGAAAATCGCGAGCATTCCCAAATCCTGATCTCGTGTTTTTTGGACTCCAGAACCGTGTTTGTGCATTTCTCAAGACTAATTCCGACGTAAAGTGGCACGAGGAATACGTTGGAAGCGACAGAATTGCGATCCGAGAAACCTTTGACGAGAAAATCGCGAGCATTTCCAAATCCCGATCTCGTGTTTTTTGAACTCCAGAACCGTGTTTGTGCATTTCTCAAGACTAATTCTGACGTAAAATGACACGAGGAATACGTTGGAAGCGACAGAATTGCGATCCGAGAAACCGTTGACGAGAAAATCGCGAGCATTCCCAAAACCTGATCTCGTGTTTTTTGGACTCCAGAAACGTTTACGTGCACTGCTCGTGACTGTTTCCGATGTGAAATGACGCAAGGAACACGTTGGAAGCGACAGAATTGCATTCCGAGCAACCGTTGACGAGAAAATCGCGAGCATTCCCAAATCCTGATCTCGTGTTTTTTGGACTCGAGAAACGTTTTCGTGCATTTCTCATGACTAATTCCGATGTAAAATGGCGCGAGGAACGCGTCGGAAGCGACAGAATTGCGATCCGAGCAACCGTTGATGAGAAAATCGCAAGCATTCCCAAAACCTGAACTCGTGTTTTTTGGACTGCAGAAACGTTTTCGTGCATTTCTCGTGACTAATTCCGACGTAAAATGACACGAGGAATACGTTGGAAGCGACAGAATTGCGTTCCGAGCAACCGTTGACGAGAAAATCGCGAGCATTCCCAAATCCTGATCTCGTGTTTTTTGGACTCCAGAACCGTGTTTGTGCATTTCTCAAGACTAATTCCGACGTAACGTGGCACGAGGAATACGTTGGAAGCGACAGAATTGCGATCCGAGAAACCTTTGACGAGAAAATCGCGAGCATTCCCAAATCCTGATCTCGTGTTTTTTGAACTCCAGAACCGTGTTTGTGCATTTCTCAAGACTAATTCCGACGTAAAATGGCACGAGGAATACGTTGGAAGCGACAGAATTGCGATCCGAGAAACCGTTGACGAGAAAATCGCGAGCATTCCCAAAACCTGAATTCGTGTTTTTTGGAATCCAGAACCGTGTTTGTGCATTTCTCATGACTAATTTCGACGTAAAACGACGCGAGGAACACGTTGGGAGCGACAGAATTGCGATCCGAGAAACCTTTGACGAGAAAATCGCGAGCATTTCCAAATCCCGATCTCGTGTTTTTTGAACTCCAGAACCGTGTTTGTGCATTTCTCAAGACTAATTCCGACGTAAAATGACACGAGGAATACGTTGGAAGCGACAGAATTGCGATCCGAGAAACCGTTGACGAGAAAATCGCGAGCATTCCCAAAACCTGATCTCGTGTTTTTTGGACTCCAGAAACGTTTACGTGCACTGCTCGTGACTGTTTCCGATGTGAAATGACGCGAGGAACACGTTGGAAGCGACAGAATTGCATTGCGAGCAACCGTTGACGAGAAAATCGCGAGCATTCCCAAATCCTGATCTCGTGTTTTTTGAACTCCAGAACCGTGTTTGTGCATTTCTCAAGACTAATTCTGACGTAAAATGACACGAGGAATACGTTGGAAGCGACAGAATTGCGATCCGAGCAACCGTTGACGAGAAAATCGCGAGCATTACCAAAACCTGATCTCATGTTTTTGGAAATCCAGAAATGCTTGCGTGCATTTCTCATGACTATTTCCGACGTAAAATGACACGAGGAACGCGTTGGATGCGACAGAATTGCGATACGAGAAACCGTTGACGAGAAAATCGCGAGCATTCCCAAACCTGATCTCGTGTCTTTTTAAATCCAGAAATGCTTTCGTGCATTTCTCGTTACTATTGCCGACGTAAAATGACGCGAGGAACGTGTCGGAAGCGACAGAATTGCGATCCGAGCAACCGTTGACGAGAAAATCGCAAGCATTCCCAAAACCTGAACTCGTGTTTTTTGGACTCCAGAAACGTTTACGTGCATTTCTCAAGACTAATTCCGACGTAAAATGACACGAGGAATACGTTGGAAGCGACAGAATTGCGATCCGAGAAACCGTTGACGAGAAAATCGCGAGCATTCCCAAAACCTGAATTCGTGTTTTTTGAACTCCAGAACCGTGTTTGTACATTTCTCAAGACTAATTCCGACGTAAAATGACACGAGGAATACGTTGGAAGCGACAGAATTGCGATACGAGAAACCGTTGACGAGAAAATCGCGAGCATTCCCAAAACCTGATCTCGTGTTTTTTGGACTCGAGAAACGTTTTCGTGCATTTCTCATGACTAATTCCGATGTAAAATGGCGCGCGGAACGCGTCGGAAGCGACAGAATTGCGATCCGAGCAACCGTTGACGAGAAAATCGCAAGCATTCCCAAAACCTGAACTCGTGTTTTTTGGACTCCAGAAACGTTTACGTGCATTTCTCAAGACTAATTCCGACATAAAATGACACGAGGAATACGTTGGAAGCGACAGAATTGCGATCCGAGAAACCGTTGACGAGAAAATCGCGAGCATTCCCAAAACCTGAATTCGTGTTTTTTGGACTCCAGAAACGTTTACGTGCACTGCTCGTGACTGTTTCCGATGTGAAATGACGCGAGGAACACGTTGGAAGCGACAGAATTGCATTGCGAGCAACCGTTGACGAGAAAATGGCGAGCAATCCCAAATCCTGATCTCGTGTTTTTTGAATTCCAGAACCGTGTTTGTGCATTTCTCAAGACTAATTCCGACGTAAAATGACACGAGGAATACGTTGGAAGCGACAGAATTGCGATCCGAGAAACCGTTGACGAGAAAATCGCGAGCATTCCCAAAACCTGAATTCGTGTTTTTTGAACTCCAGAACCGTGTTTGTGCATTTCTCACGACTAATTCCGACGTAAAATGACACGAGGAATACGTTGGAAGCGACAGAATTGCGATCCGAGCAACCGTTGACGAGAAAATCGCGAGCATTCCCAAAACCTGAATTCGTGTTTTTTGGAGTCCAGAACCGTGTTTGTGCATTTCTCATGACTAATTCCGACGTAAAACGACGCGAGGAACACGTTGGAAGCGACAGAATTGCGATCCGAGAAACCGTTGACGAGAAAATGGCGAGCAATCCCAAATCCTGATCTCGTGTTTTTTGAATTCCAGAACCGTGTTTGTGCATTTCTCAAGACTAATTCCGACGTAAAATGACACGAGGAATACGTTGGAAGCGACTGAATTGCGATCCGAGAAACCGTTGACGAGAAAATCGCGAGCATTCCCAAAATCTGATCTCGTGTTTTTTGGACCCGAGAAACGTTTTCGTGCATTTCTCATGACTAATTCCGATGTAAAATGGCGCGAGGAACGCGTCGGAAGCGACAGAATTGCGATCCGAGCAACCGTTGACGAGAAAATCGCAAGCATTCCCAAAACCTGAACTCGTGTTTTTTGGACTCCAGAAACGTTTACGTGCATTTCTCAAGCCTAATTCCGACGTAAAATGACACGAGGAATACGTTGGAAGCGACAGAATTGCGATCCGAGAAACCGTTGACGAGAAAATCGCGAGCATTCCCAAAACCTGATCTCGTGTTTTTTGGACTCCAGAAACGTTTACGTGCATTTCTCATGACTAATTCCGATGTAAAATGGCGCGAGGAACGCGTCGGAAGCGACAGAATTGCGATCCGAGGAACCGTTGATGAGAAAATCGCAAGCATTCCCAAAACCTGAACTCGTGTTTTTTGGACTCCAGAAACGTTTTCGTGCATTTCTCGTGACTAATTCCGACGTAAAATGACACGAGGAATACGTTGGAAGCGACAGAATTGCGTTCCGAGCAACCGTTGACGAGAAAATCGCGAGCATTCCCAAATCCTGATCTCGTGTTTTTTGGACTCCAGAACCGTGTTTGTGCATTTCTCAAGACTAATTCCGACGTAAAGTGGCACGAGGAATACGTTGGAAGCGACAGAATTGCGATCCGAGAAACCTTTGACGAGAAAATCGCGAGCATTTCCAAATCCCGATCTCGTGTTTTTTGAACTCCAGAACCGTGTTTGTGCATTTCTCAAGACTAATTCTGACGTAAAATGACACGAGGAATACGTTGGAAGCGACAGAATTGCGATCCGAGAAACCGTTGACGAGAAAATCGCGAGCATTCCCAAAACCTGATCTCGTGTTTTTTGGACTCCAGAAACGTTTACGTGCACTGCTCGTGACTGTTTCCGATGTGAAATGACGCAAGGAACACGTTGGAAGCGACAGAATTGCATTCCGAGCAACCGTTGACGAGAAAATCGCGAGCATTCCCAAATCCTGATCTCGTGTTTTTTGGACTCGAGAAACGTTTTCGTGCATTTCTCATGACTAATTCCGATGTAAAATGGCGCGAGGAACGCGTCGGAAGCGACAGAATTGCGATCCGAGCAACCGTTGATGAGAAAATCGCAAGCATTCCCAAAACCTGAACTCGTGTTTTTTGGACTCCAGAAACGTTTTCGTGCATTTCTCGTGACTAATTCCGACGTAAAATGACACGAGGAATACGTTGGAAGCGACAGAATTGCGTTCCGAGCAACCGTTGACGAGAAAATCGCGAGCATTCCCAAATCCTGATCTCGTGTTTTTTGGACTCCAGAACCGTGTTTGTGCATTTCTCAAGACTAATTCCGACGTAAAGTGGCACGAGGAATACGTTGGAAGCGACAGAATTGCGATCCGAGAAACCTTTGACGAGAAAATCGCGAGCATTTCCAAATCCCGATCTCGTGTTTTTTGAACTCCAGAACCGTGTTTGTGCATTTCTCAAGACTAATTCTGACGTAAAATGACACGAGGAATACGTTGGAAGCGACAGAATTGCGTTCCGAGCAACCGTTGACGAGAAAATCGCGAGCATTCCCAAATCCTGATCTCGTGTTTTTTGAACTCCAGAACCGTGTTTGTGCATTTCTCAAGACTAATTCCGACGTAAAATGGCACGAGGAACGCGTCGGAAGCGACAGAATTGCGATCCGAGCAACCGTTGACGAGAAAATCGCAAGCATTCCCAAAACCTGAACTCGTGTTTTTTGGACTCCAGAAACGTTTACGTGCATTTCTCAAGACTAATTCCGACATAAAATGACACGAGGAATACGTTGGAAGCGACAGAATTGCGATCCGAGAAACCGTTGACGAGAAAATCGCGAGCATTCCCAAAACCTGAATTCGTGTTTTTTGAACTCCAGAACCGTGTTTGTGCATTTCTCACGACTAATTCCGACGTAAAATGACACGAGGAATACGTTGGAAGCGACAGAATTGCATTGCGAGCAACCGTTGACGAGAAAATGGCGAGCAATCCCAAATCCTGATCTCGTGTTTTTTGAATTCCAGAACCGTGTTTGTGCATTTCTCAAGACTAATTCCGACGTAAAATGACACGAGGAATACGTTGGAAGCGACAGAATTGCGATCCGAGAAACCGTTGACGAGAAAATCGCGAGCATTCCCAAAACCTGAATTCGTGTTTTTTGAACTCCAGAACCGTGTTTGTGCATTTCTCACGACTAATTCCGACGTAAAATGACACGAGGAATACGTTGGAAGCGACAGAATTGCGATCCGAGCAACCGTTGACGAGAAAATCGCGAGCATTCCCAAAACCTGAATTCGTGTTTTTTGGAGTCCAGAACCGTGTTTGTGCATTTCTCATGACTAATTCCGACGTAAAACGACGCGAGGAACACGTTGGAAGCGACAGAATTGCGATCCGAGAAACCGTTGACGAGAAAATGGCGAGCAATCCCAAATCCTGATCTCGTGTTTTTTGAATTCCAGAACCGTGTTTGTGCATTTCTCAAGACTAATTCCGACGTAAAATGACACGAGGAATACGTTGGAAGCGACTGAATTGCGATCCGAGAAACCGTTGACGAGAAAATCGCGAGCATTCCCAAAATCTGATCTCGTGTTTTTTGGACCCGAGAAACGTTTTCGTGCATTTCTCATGACTAATTCCGATGTAAAATGGCGCGAGGAACGCGTCGGAAGCGACAGAATTGCGATCCGAGCAACCGTTGACGAGAAAATCGCAAGCATTCCCAAAACCTGAACTCGTGTTTTTTGGACTCCAGAAACGTTTACGTGCATTTCTCAAGCCTAATTCCGACGTAAAATGACACGAGGAATACGTTGGAAGCGACAGAATTGCGATCCGAGAAACCGTTGACGAGAAAATCGCGAGCATTCCCAAAACCTGATCTCGTGTTTTTTGGACTCCAGAAACGTTTACGTGCACTGCTCGTGACTGTTTCCGATGTGAAATGACGCGAGGAACACGTTGGAAGCGACAGAATTGCATTCCGAGCAACCGTTGACGAGAAAATCGCGAGCATTCCCAAATCCTGATCTCGTGTTTTTTGGACTCGAGAAACGTTTTCGTGCATTTCTCATGACTAATTCCGATGTAAAATGGCGCGAGGAACGCGTCGGAAGCGACAGAATTGCGATCCGAGGAACCGTTGATGAGAAAATCGCAAGCATTCCCAAAACCTGAACTCGTGTTTTTTGGACTCCAGAAACGTTTTCGTGCATTTCTCGTGACTAATTCCGACGTAAAATGACACGAGGAATACGTTGGAAGCGACAGAATTGCGTTCCGAGCAACCGTTGACGAGAAAATCGCGAGCATTCCCAAATCCTGATCTCGTGTTTTTTGGACTCCAGAACCGTGTTTGTGCATTTCTCAAGACTAATTCCGACGTAAAGTGGCACGAGGAATACGTTGGAAGCGACAGAATTGCGATCCGAGAAACCTTTGACGAGAAAATCGCGAGCATTTCCAAATCCCGATCTCGTGTTTTTTGAACTCCAGAACCGTGTTTGTGCATTTCTCAAGACTAATTCTGACGTAAAATGACACGAGGAATACGTTGGAAGCGACAGAATTGCGATCCGAGAAACCGTTGACGAGAAAATCGCGAGCATTCCCAAAACCTGATCTCGTGTTTTTTGGACTCCAGAAACGTTTACGTGCACTGCTCGTGACTGTTTCCGATGTGAAATGACGCAAGGAACACGTTGGAAGCGACAGAATTGCATTCCGAGCAACCGTTGACGAGAAAATCGCGAGCATTCCCAAATCCTGATCTCGTGTTTTTTGGACTCGAGAAACGTTTTCGTGCATTTCTCATGACTAATTCCGATGTAAAATGGCGCGAGGAACGCGTCGGAAGCGACAGAATTGCGATCCGAGCAACCGTTGATGAGAAAATCGCAAGCATTCCCAAAACCTGAACTCGTGTTTTTTGGACTCCAGAAACGTTTTCGTGCATTTCTCGTGACTAATTCCGACGTAAAATGACACGAGGAATACGTTGGAAGCGACAGAATTGCGTTCCGAGCAACCGTTGACGAGAAAATCGCGAGCATTCCCAAATCCTGATCTCGTGTTTTTTGGACTCCAGAACCGTGTTTGTGCATTTCTCAAGACTAATTCCGACGTAAAGTGGCACGAGGAATACGTTGGAAGCGACAGAATTGCGATCCGAGAAACCTTTGACGAGAAAATCGCGAGCATTTCCAAATCCCGATCTCGTGTTTTTTGAACTCCAGAACCGTGTTTGTGCATTTCTCAAGACTAATTCTGACGTAAAATGACACGAGGAATACGTTGGAAGCGACAGAATTGCGTTCCGAGCAACCGTTGACGAGAAAATCGCGAGCATTCCCAAATCCTGATCTCGTGTTTTTTGAACTCCAGAACCGTGTTTGTGCATTTCTCAAGACTAATTCCGACGTAAAATGGCACGAGGAACGCGTCGGAAGCGACAGAATTGCGATCCGAGCAACCGTTGACGAGAAAATCGCAAGCATTCCCAAAACCTGAACTCGTGTTTTTTGGACTCCAGAAACGTTTACGTGCATTTCTCAAGCCTAATTCCGACGTAAAATGACACGAGGAATACGTTGGAAGCGACAGAATTGCGATCCGAGAAACCGTTGACGAGAAAATCGCGAGCATTCCCAAAACCTGATCTCGTGTTTTTTGGACTCCAGAAACGTTTACGTGCACTGCTCGTGACTGTTTCCGATGTGAAATGACGCAAGGAACACGTTGGAAGCGACAGAATTGCATTCCGAGCAACCGTTGACGAGAAAATCGCGAGCATTCCCAAATCCTGATCTCGTGTTTTTTGGACTCGAGAAACGTTTTCGTGCATTTCTCATGACTAATTCCGATGTAAAATGGCGCGAGGACCGCGTCGGAAGCGACAGAATTGCGATCCGAGCAACCGTTGATGAGAAAATCGCAAGCATTCCCAAAACCTGAACTCGTGTTTTTTGGACTCCAGAAACGTTTTCGTGCATTTCTCGTGACTAATTCCGACGTAAAATGACACGAGGAATACGTTGGAAGCGACAGAATTGCGTTCCGAGCAACCGTTGACGAGAAAATCGCGAGCATTCCCAAATCCTGATCTCGTGTTTTTTGGACTCCAGAACCGTGTTTGTGCATTTCTCAAGACTAATTCCGACGTAAAGTGGCACGAGGAATACGTTGGAAGCGACAGAATTGCGATCCGAGAAACCTTTGACGAGAAAATCGCGAGCATTTCCAAATCCCGATCTCGTGTTTTTTGAATTCCAGAACCGTGTTTGTGCATTTCTCAAGACTAATTCTGACGTAAAATGACACGAGGAATACGTTGGAAGCGACAGAATTGCGATCCGAGAAACCGTTGACGAGAAAATCGCGAGCATTCCCAAAACCTGATCTCGTGTTTTTTGGACTCCAGAAACGTTTACGTGCACTGCTCGTGACTGTTTCCGATGTGAAATGACGCGAGGAACACGTTGGAAGCGACAGAATTGCATTCCGAGCAACCGTTGACGAGAAAATCGCGAGCATTCCCAAATCCTGATCTCGTGTTTTTTGGACTCGAGAAACGTTTTCGTGCATTTCTCATGACTAATTCCGATGTAAAATGGCGCGAGGAACGCGTCGGAAGCGACAGAATTGCGATCCGAGCAACCGTTGATGAGAAAATCGCAAGCATTCCCAAAACCTGAACTCGTGTTTTTTGGACTCCAGAACCGTGTTTGTGCATTTCTCAAGACTAATTCTGACGTAAAATGACACGAGGAATACGTTGGAAGCGACAGAATTGCGTTCCGAGCAACCGTTGACGAGAAAATCGCGAGCATTCCCAAATCCTGATCTCGTGTTTTTTGAACTCCAGAACCGTGTTTGTGCATTTCTCAAGACTAATTCCGACGTAAAATGGCACGAGGAATACGTTGGAAGCGACAGAATTGCGATCCGAGAAACCGTTGACGAGAAAATCGCGAGCATTCCCAAAACCTGAATTCGTGTTTTTTGGAATCCAGAACCGTGTTTGTGCATTTCTCATGACTAATTCCGACGTAAAACGACGCGAGGAACACGTTGGAAGCGCCAGAATTGCGATCCGAGAAACCTTTGACGAGAAAATCGCGAGCATTTCCAAATCCCGATCTCGTGTTTTTTGAACTCCAGAACCGTGTTTGTGCATTTCTCAAGACTAATTCCGACGTAAAATGGCACGAGGAATACGTTGGAAGCGACAGAATTGCGATCCGAGAAACCGTTGACGAGAAAATCGCGAGCATTCCCAAAACCTGATCTCGTGTTTTTTGGACTCCAGAAACGTTTACGTGCACTGCTCGTGACTGTTTCCGATGTGAAATGACGCAAGGAACACGTTGGAAGCGACAGAATTGCATTCCGAGCAACCGTTGACGAGAAAATCGCGAGCATTCCCAAATCCTGATCTCGTGTTTTTTGGACTCGAGAAACGTTTTCGTGCATTTCTCATGACTAATTCCGATGTAAAATGGCGCGAGGAACGCGTCGGAAGCGACAGAATTGCGATCCGAGGAACCGTTGATGAGAAAATCGCAAGCATTCCCAAAACCTGAACTCGTGTTTTTTGGACTCCAGAAACGTTTTCGTGCATTTCTCGTGACTAATTCCGACGTAAAATGACACGAGGAATACGTTGGAAGCGACAGAATTGCGTTCCGAGCAACCGTTGACGAGAAAATCGCGAGCATTCCCAAATCCTGATCTCGTGTTTTTTGGACTCCAGAACCGTGTTTGTGCATTTCTCAAGACTAATTCCGACGTAAAGTGGCACGAGGAATACGTTGGAAGCGACAGAATTGCGATCCGAGAAACCTTTGACGAGAAAATCGCGAGCATTTCCAAATCCCGATCTCGTGTTTTTTGAACTCCAGAACCGTGTTTGTGCATTTCTCAAGACTAATTCTGACGTAAAATGACACGAGGAATACGTTGGAAGCGACAGAATTGCGATCCGAGAAACCGTTGACGAGAAAATCGCGAGCATTCCCAAAACCTGATCTCGTGTTTTTTGGACTCCAGAAACGTTTACGTGCACTGCTCGTGACTGTTTCCGATGTGAAATGACGCAAGGAACACGTTGGAAGCGACAGAATTGCATTCCGAGCAACCGTTGACGAGAAAATCGCGAGCATTCCCAAATCCTGATCTCGTGTTTTTTGGACTCGAGAAACGTTTTCGTGCATTTCTCATGACTAATTCCGATGTAAAATGGCGCGAGGAACGCGTCGGAAGCGACAGAATTGCGATCCGAGCAACCGTTGATGAGAAAATCGCAAGCATTCCCAAAACCTGAACTCGTGTTTTTTGGACTCCAGAAACGTTTTCGTGCATTTCTCGTGACTAATTCCGACGTAAAATGACACGAGGAATACGTTGGAAGCGACAGAATTGCGTTCCGAGCAACCGTTGACGAGAAAATCGCGAGCATTCCCAAATCCTGATCTCGTGTTTTTTGGACTCCAGAACCGTGTTTGTGCATTTCTCAAGACTAATTCCGACGTAACGTGGCACGAGGAATACGTTGGAAGCGACAGAATTGCGATCCGAGAAACCTTTGACGAGAAAATCGCGAGCATTCCCAAATCCTGATCTCGTGTTTTTTGAACTCCAGAACCGTGTTTGTGCATTTCTCAAGACTAATTCCGACGTAAAATGGCACGAGGAATACGTTGGAAGCGACAGAATTGCGATCCGAGAAACCGTTGACGAGAAAATCGCGAGCATTCCCAAAACCTGAATTCGTGTTTTTTGGAATCCAGAACCGTGTTTGTGCATTTCTCATGACTAATTCCGACGTAAAACGACGCGAGGAACACGTTGGAAGCGACAGAATTGCGATCCGAGAAACCTTTGACGAGAAAATCGCGAGCATTTCCAAATCCCGATCTCGTGTTTTTTGAACTCCAGAACCGTGTTTGTGCATTTCTCAAGACTAATTCCGACGTAAAATGACACGAGGAATACGTTGGAAGCGACAGAATTGCGATCCGAGAAACCGTTGACGAGAAAATCGCGAGCATTCCCAAAACCTGATCTCGTGTTTTTTGGACTCCAGAAACGTTTACGTGCACTGCTCGTGACTGTTTCCGATGTGAAATGACGCGAGGAACACGTTGGAAGCGACAGAATTGCATTGCGAGCAACCGTTGACGAGAAAATCGCGAGCATTCCCAAATCCTGATCTCGTGTTTTTTGAACTCCAGAACCGTGTTTGTGCATTTCTCAAGACTAATTCCGACGTAAAATGACACGAGGAATACGTTGGAAGCGACAGAATTGCGATCCGAGCAACCGTTGACGAGAAAATCGCGAGCATTACCAAAACCTGATCTCATGTTTTTGGAAATCCAGAAATGCTTGCGTGCATTTCTCATGACTATTTCCGACGTAAAATGACACGAGGAACGCGTTGGATGCGACAGAATTGCGATACGAGAAACCGTTGACGAGAAAATCGCGAGCATTCCCAAACCTGATCTCGTGTCTTTTTAAATCCAGAAATGCTTTCGTGCATTTCTCGTTACTATTGCCGACGTAAAATGACGCGAGGAACGTGTCGGAAGCGACAGAATTGCGATCCGAGCAACCGTTGACGAGAAAATCGCAAGCATTCCCAAAACCTGAACTCGTGTTTTTTGGACTCCAGAAACGTTTACGTGCATTTCTCAAGACTAATTCCGACGTAAAATGACACGAGGAATACGTTGGAAGCGACAGAATTGCGATCCGAGAAACCGTTGACGAGAAAATCGCGAGCATTCCCAAAACCTGAATTCGTGTTTTTTGAACTCCAGAACCGTGTTTGTACATTTCTCAAGACTAATTCCGACGTAAAATGACACGAGGAATACGTTGGAAGCGACAGAATTGCGATACGAGAAACCGTTGACGAGAAAATCGCGAGCATTCCCAAAACCTGATCTCGTGTTTTTTGGACTCGAGAAACGTTTTCGTGCATTTCTCATGACTAATTCCGATGTAAAATGGCGCGCGGAACGCGTCGGAAGCGACAGAATTGCGATCCGAGCAACCGTTGACGAGAAAATCGCAAGCATTCCCAAAACCTGAACTCGTGTTTTTTGGACTCCAGAAACGTTTACGTGCATTTCTCAAGACTAATTCCGACATAAAATGACACGAGGAATACGTTGGAAGCGACAGAATTGCGATCCGAGAAACCGTTGACGAGAAAATCGCGAGCATTCCCAAAACCTGAATTCGTGTTTTTTGGACTCCAGAAACGTTTACGTGCACTGCTCGTGACTGTTTCCGATGTGAAATGACGCGAGGAACACGTTGGAAGCGACAGAATTGCATTGCGAGCAACCGTTGACGAGAAAATGGCGAGCAATCCCAAATCCTGATCTCGTGTTTTTTGAATTCCAGAACCGTGTTTGTGCATTTCTCAAGACTAATTCCGACGTAAAATGACACGAGGAATACGTTGGAAGCGACAGAATTGCGATCCGAGAAACCGTTGACGAGAAAATCGCGAGCATTCCCAAAACCTGAATTCGTGTTTTTTGAACTCCAGAACCGTGTTTGTGCATTTCTCACGACTAATTCCGACGTAAAATGACACGAGGAATACGTTGGAAGCGACAGAATTGCGATCCGAGCAACCGTTGACGAGAAAATCGCGAGCATTCCCAAAACCTGAATTCGTGTTTTTTGGAGTCCAGAACCGTGTTTGTGCATTTCTCATGACTAATTCCGACGTAAAACGACGCGAGGAACACGTTGGAAGCGACAGAATTGCGATCCGAGAAACCGTTGACGAGAAAATGGCGAGCAATCCCAAATCCTGATCTCGTGTTTTTTGAATTCCAGAACCGTGTTTGTGCATTTCTCAAGACTAATTCCGACGTAAAATGACACGAGGAATACGTTGGAAGCGACTGAATTGCGATCCGAGAAACCGTTGACGAGAAAATCGCGAGCATTCCCAAAATCTGATCTCGTGTTTTTTGGACCCGAGAAACGTTTTCGTGCATTTCTCATGACTAATTCCGATGTAAAATGGCGCGAGGAACGCGTCGGAAGCGACAGAATTGCGATCCGAGCAACCGTTGACGAGAAAATCGCAAGCATTCCCAAAACCTGAACTCGTGTTTTTTGGACTCCAGAAACGTTTACGTGCATTTCTCAAGCCTAATTCCGACGTAAAATGACACGAGGAATACGTTGGAAGCGACAGAATTGCGATCCGAGAAACCGTTGACGAGAAAATCGCGAGCATTCCCAAAACCTGATCTCGTGTTTTTTGGACTCCAGAAACGTTTACGTGCATTTCTCATGACTAATTCCGATGTAAAATGGCGCGAGGAACGCGTCGGAAGCGACAGAATTGCGATCCGAGGAACCGTTGATGAGAAAATCGCAAGCATTCCCAAAACCTGAACTCGTGTTTTTTGGACTCCAGAAACGTTTTCGTGCATTTCTCGTGACTAATTCCGACGTAAAATGACACGAGGAATACGTTGGAAGCGACAGAATTGCGTTCCGAGCAACCGTTGACGAGAAAATCGCGAGCATTCCCAAATCCTGATCTCGTGTTTTTTGGACTCCAGAACCGTGTTTGTGCATTTCTCAAGACTAATTCCGACGTAAAGTGGCACGAGGAATACGTTGGAAGCGACAGAATTGCGATCCGAGAAACCTTTGACGAGAAAATCGCGAGCATTTCCAAATCCCGATCTCGTGTTTTTTGAACTCCAGAACCGTGTTTGTGCATTTCTCAAGACTAATTCTGACGTAAAATGACACGAGGAATACGTTGGAAGCGACAGAATTGCGATCCGAGAAACCGTTGACGAGAAAATCGCGAGCATTCCCAAAACCTGATCTCGTGTTTTTTGGACTCCAGAAACGTTTACGTGCACTGCTCGTGACTGTTTCCGATGTGAAATGACGCAAGGAACACGTTGGAAGCGACAGAATTGCATTCCGAGCAACCGTTGACGAGAAAATCGCGAGCATTCCCAAATCCTGATCTCGTGTTTTTTGGACTCGAGAAACGTTTTCGTGCATTTCTCATGACTAATTCCGATGTAAAATGGCGCGAGGAACGCGTCGGAAGCGACAGAATTGCGATCCGAGCAACCGTTGATGAGAAAATCGCAAGCATTCCCAAAACCTCTACTCGTGTTTTTTGGACTCCAGAAACGTTTTCGTGCATTTCTCGTGACTAATTCCGACGTAAAATGACACGAGGAATACGTTGGAAGCGACAGAATTGCGTTCCGAGCAACCGTTGACGAGAAAATCGCGAGCATTCCCAAATCCTGATCTCGTGTTTTTTGGACTCCAGAACCGTGTTTGTGCATTTCTCAAGACTAATTCCGACGTAAAGTGGCACGAGGAATACGTTGGAAGCGACAGAATTGCGATCCGAGAAACCTTTGACGAGAAAATCGCGAGCATTTCCAAATCCCGATCTCGTGTTTTTTGAACTCCAGAACCGTGTTTGTGCATTTCTCAAGACTAATTCTGACGTAAAATGACACGAGGAATACGTTGGAAGCGACAGAATTGCGTTCCGAGCAACCGTTGACGAGAAAATCGCGAGCATTCCCAAATCCTGATCTCGTGTTTTTTGGAGTCCAGAACCGTGTTTGTGCATTTCTCATGACTAATTCCGACGTAAAACGACGCGAGGAACACGTTGGAAGCGACAGAATTGCGATCCGAGAAACCGTTGACGAGAAAATGGCGAGCAATCCCAAATCCTGATCTCGTGTTTTTTGAATTCCAGAACCGTGTTTGTGCATTTCTCAAGACTAATTCCGACGTAAAATGACACGAGGAATACGTTGGAAGCGACTGAATTGCGATCCGAGAAACCGTTGACGAGAAAATCGCGAGCATTCCCAAAATCTGATCTCGTGTTTTTTGGACCCGAGAAACGTTTTCGTGCATTTCTCATGACTAATTCCGATGTAAAATGGCGCGAGGAACGCGTCGGAAGCGACAGAATTGCGATCCGAGCAACCGTTGACGAGAAAATCGCAAGCATTCCCAAAACCTGAACTCGTGTTTTTTGGACTCCAGAAACGTTTTCGTGCATTTCTCGTGACTAATTCCGACGTAAAATGACACGAGGAATACGTTGGAAGCGACAGAATTGCGTTCCGAGCAACCGTTGACGAGAAAATCGCGAGCATTCCCAAATCCTGATCTCGTGTTTTTTGGACTCCAGAACCGTGTTTGTGCATTTCTCAAGACTAATTCCGACGTAAAGTGGCACGAGGAATACGTTGGAAGCGACAGAATTGCGATCCGAGAAACCTTTGACGAGAAAATCGCGAGCATTTCCAAATCCCGATCTCGTGTTTTTTGAACTCCAGAACCGTGTTTGTGCATTTCTCAAGACTAATTCTGACGTAAAATGACACGAGGAATACGTTGGAAGCGACAGAATTGCGTTCCGAGCAACCGTTGACGAGAAAATCGCGAGCATTCCCAAATCCTGATCTCGTGTTTTTTGGAGTCCAGAACCGTGTTTGTGCATTTCTCATGACTAATTCCGACGTAAAACGACGCGAGGAACACGTTGGAAGCGACAGAATTGCGATCCGAGAAACCGTTGACGAGAAAATGGCGAGCAATCCCAAATCCTGATCTCGTGTTTTTTGAATTCCAGAACCGTGTTTGTGCATTTCTCAAGACTAATTCCGACGTAAAATGACACGAGGAATACGTTGGAAGCGACTGAATTGCGATCCGAGAAACCGTTGACGAGAAAATCGCGAGCATTCCCAAAATCTGATCTCGTGTTTTTTGGACCCGAGAAACGTTTTCGTGCATTTCTCATGACTAATTCCGATGTAAAATGGCGCGAGGAACGCGTCGGAAGCGACAGAATTGCGATCCGAGCAACCGTTGACGAGAAAATCGCAAGCATTCCCAAAACCTGAACTCGTGTTTTTTGGACTCCAGAAACGTTTACGTGCATTTCTCAAGCCTAATTCCGACGTAAAATGACACGAGGAATACGTTGGAAGCGACAGAATTGCGATCCGAGAAACCGTTGACGAGAAAATCGCGAGCATTCCCAAAACCTGATCTCGTGTTTTTTGGACTCCAGAAACGTTTACGTGCACTGCTCGTGACTGTTTCCGATGTGAAATGACGCGAGGAACACGTTGGAAGCGACAGAATTGCATTCCGAGCAACCGTTGACGAGAAAATCGCGAGCATTCCCAAATCCTGATCTCGTGTTTTTTGGACTCGAGAAACGTTTTCGTGCATTTCTCATGACTAATTCCGATGTAAAATGGCGCGAGGAACGCGTCGGAAGCGACAGAATTGCGATCCGAGGAACCGTTGATGAGAAAATCGCAAGCATTCCCAAAACCTGAACTCGTGTTTTTTGGACTCCAGAAACGTTTTCGTGCATTTCTCGTGACTAATTCCGACGTAAAATGACACGAGGAATACGTTGGAAGCGACAGAATTGCGTTCCGAGCAACCGTTGACGAGAAAATCGCGAGCATTCCCAAATCCTGATCTCGTGTTTTTTGGACTCCAGAACCGTGTTTGTGCATTTCTCAAGACTAATTCCGACGTAAAGTGGCACGAGGAATACGTTGGAAGCGACAGAATTGCGATCCGAGAAACCTTTGACGAGAAAATCGCGAGCATTTCCAAATCCCGATCTCGTGTTTTTTGAACTCCAGAACCGTGTTTGTGCATTTCTCAAGACTAATTCTGACGTAAAATGACACGAGGAATACGTTGGAAGCGACAGAATTGCGATCCGAGAAACCGTTGACGAGAAAATCGCGAGCATTCCCAAAACCTGATCTCGTGTTTTTTGGACTCCAGAAACGTTTACGTGCACTGCTCGTGACTGTTTCCGATGTGAAATGACGCAAGGAACACGTTGGAAGCGACAGAATTGCATTCCGAGCAACCGTTGACGAGAAAATCGCGAGCATTCCCAAATCCTGATCTCGTGTTTTTTGGACTCGAGAAACGTTTTCGTGCATTTCTCATGACTAATTCCGATGTAAAATGGCGCGAGGACCGCGTCGGAAGCGACAGAATTGCGATCCGAGCAACCGTTGATGAGAAAATCGCAAGCATTCCCAAAACCTGAACTCGTGTTTTTTGGACTCCAGAAACGTTTTCGTGCATTTCTCGTGACTAATTCCGACGTAAAATGACACGAGGAATACGTTGGAAGCGACAGAATTGCGTTCCGAGCAACCGTTGACGAGAAAATCGCGAGCATTCCCAAATCCTGATCTCGTGTTTTTTGGACTCCAGAACCGTGTTTGTGCATTTCTCAAGACTAATTCCGACGTAAAGTGGCACGAGGAATACGTTGGAAGCGACAGAATTGCGATCCGAGAAACCTTTGACGAGAAAATCGCGAGCATTTCCAAATCCCGATCTCGTGTTTTTTGAACTCCAGAACCGTGTTTGGGCATTTCTCAAGACTAATTCTGACGTAAAATGACACGAGGAATACGTTGGAAGCGACAGAATTGCGATCCGAGAAACCGTTGACGAGAAAATCGCGAGCATTCCCAAAACCTGATCTCGTGTTTTTTGGACTCCAGAAACGTTTACGTGCACTGCTCGTGACTGTTTCCGATGTGAAATGACGCGAGGAACACGTTGGAAGCGACAGAATTGCATTCCGAGCAACCGTTGACGAGAAAATCGCGAGCATTCCCAAATCCTGATCTCGTGTTTTTTGGACTCGAGAAACGTTTTCGTGCATTTCTCATGACTAATTCCGATGTAAAATGGCGCGAGGAACGCGTCGGAAGCGACAGAATTGCGATCCGAGCAACCGTTGATGAGAAAATCGCAAGCATTCCCAAAACCTGAACTCGTGTTTTTTGGACTCCAGAACCGTGTTTGTGCATTTCTCAAGACTAATTCTGACGTAAAATGACACGAGGAATACGTTGGAAGCGACAGAATTGCGTTCCGAGCAACCGTTGACGAGAAAATCGCGAGCATTCCCAAATCCTGATCTCGTGTTTTTTGAACTCCAGAACCGTGTTTGTGCATTTCTCAAGACTAATTCCGACGTAAAATGGCACGAGGAATACGTTGGAAGCGACAGAATTGCGATCCGAGAAACCGTTGACGAGAAAATCGCGAGCATTCCCAAAACCTGAATTCGTGTTTTTTGGAATCCAGAACCGTGTTTGTGCATTTCTCATGACTAATTCCGACGTAAAACGACGCGAGGAACACGTTGGAAGCGCCAGAATTGCGATCCGAGAAACCTTTGACGAGAAAATCGCGAGCATTTCCAAATCCCGATCTCGTGTTTTTTGAACTCCAGAACCGTGTTTGTGCATTTCTCAAGACTAATTCCGACGTAAAATGACACGAGGAATACGTTGGAAGCGACAGAATTGCGATCCGAGCAACCGTTGACGAGAAAATCGCGAGCATTACCAAAACCTGATCTCATGTTTTTGGAAATCCAGAAATGCTTGCGTGCATTTCTCATGACTATTTCCGACGTAAAATGACACGAGGAACGCGTTGGATGCGACAGAATTGCGATACGAGAAACCGTTGACGAGAAAATCGCGAGCATTCCCAAACCTGATCTCGTGTCTTTTTAAATCCAGAAATGCTTTCGTGCATTTCTCGTTACTATTGCCGACGTAAAATGACGCGAGGAACGTGTCGGAAGCGACAGAATTGCGATCCGAGCAACCGTTGACGAGAAAATCGCAAGCATTCCCAAAACCTGAATTCGTGTTTTTTGAACTCCAGAACCGTGTTTGTGCATTTCTCAAGACTAATTCCGACGTAAAATGACACGAGGAATACGTTGGAAGCGACAGAATTGCGATACGAGAAACCGTTGACGAGAAAATCGCGAGCATTCCCAAACCTGATCTCGTGTTTTTTTAAATCCAGAAATGCTTTCGTGCATTTCTCGTTACTATTGCCGACGTAAAATGACGCGAGGAACGCGTCGGAAGCGACAGAATTGCGATCCGAGCAACCGTTGACGAGAATATCGCGAGCATTCCCAAAACCTGATCTCGTGTTTTTTGGACTCGAGAAACGTTTTCGTGCATTTCTCATGACTAATTCCGATGTAAAATGGCGCGCGGAACGCGTCGGAAGCGACAGAATTGCGATCCGAGCAACCGTTGACGAGAAAATCGCAAGCATTCCCAAAACCTGGACTCGTGTTTTTTGGACTCCAGAAACGTTTACGTGCATTTCTCAAGACTAATTCCGACATAAAATGACACGAGGAATACGTTGGAAGCGACAGAATTGCGATCCGAGAAACCGTTGACGAGAAAATCGCGAGCATTCCCAAAACCTGAATTCGTGTTTTTTGGAATCCAGAACCGTGTTTGTGCATTTCTCATGACTAATTCCGACGTAAAACGACGCGAGGAACACGTTGGAAGCGACAGAATTGCGATCCGAGAAACCTTTGACGAGAAAATCGCGAGCATTTCCAAATCCCGATCTCGTGTTTTTTGAACTCCAGAACCGTGTTTGTGCATTTCTCAAGACTAATTCCGACGTAAAATGACACGAGGAATACGTTGGAAGCGACAGAATTGCGATCCGAGAAACCGTTGACGAGAAAATCGCGAGCATTCCCAAAACCTGATCTCGTGTTTTTTGGACTCCAGAAACGTTTACGTGCACTGCTCGTGACTGTTTCCGATGTGAAATGACGCGAGGAACACGTTGGAAGCGACAGAATTGCATTGCGAGCAACCGTTGACGAGAAAATCGCGAGCATTCCCAAATCCTGATCTCGTGTTTTTTGAACTCCAGAACCGTGTTTGTGCATTTCTCAAGACTAATTCCGACGTAAAATGACACGAGGAATACGTTGGAAGCGACAGAATTGCGATCCGAGCAACCGTTGACGAGAAAATCGCGAGCATTACCAAAACCTGATCTCATGTTTTTGGAAATCCAGAAATGCTTGCGTGCATTTCTCATGACTATTTCCGACGTAAAATGACACGAGGAACGCGTTGGATGCGACAGAATTGCGATACGAGAAACCGTTGACGAGAAAATCGCGAGCATTCCCAAACCTGATCTCGTGTCTTTTTAAATCCAGAAATGCTTTCGTGCATTTCTCGTTACTATTGCCGACGTAAAATGACGCGAGGAACGTGTCGGAAGCGACAGAATTGCGATCCGAGCAACCGTTGACGAGAAAATCGCAAGCATTCCCAAAACCTGAATTCGTGTTTTTTGAACTCCAGAACCGTGTTTGTGCATTTCTCAAGACTAATTCCGACGTAAAATGACACGAGGAATACGTTGGAAGCGACAGAATTGCGATACGAGAAACCGTTGACGAGAAAATCGCGAGCATTCCCAAACCTGATCTCGTGTTTTTTTAAATCCAGAAATGCTTTCGTGCATTTCTCGTTACTATTGCCGACGTAAAATGACGCGAGGAACGCGTCGGAAGCGACAGAATTGCGATCCGAGCAACCGTTGACGAGAATATCGCGAGCATTCCCAAAACCTGATCTCGTGTTTTTTGGACTCGAGAAACGTTTTCGTGCATTTCTCATGACTAATTCCGATGTAAAATGGCGCGCGGAACGCGTCGGAAGCGACAGAATTGCGATCCGAGCAACCGTTGACGAGAAAATCGCAAGCATTCCCAAAACCTGGACTCGTGTTTTTTGGACTCCAGAAACGTTTACGTGCATTTCTCAAGACTAATTCCGACATAAAATGACACGAGGAATACGTTGGAAGCGACAGAATTGCGATCCGAGAAACCGTTGACGAGAAAATCGCGAGCATTCCCAAAACCTGAATTCGTGTTTTTTGGAATCCAGAACCGTGTTTGTGCATTTCTCATGACTAATTCCGACGTAAAACGACGCGAGGAACACGTTGGAAGCGACAGAATTGCGATCCGAGAAACCTTTGACGAGAAAATCGCGAGCATTTCCAAATCCCGATCTCGTGTTTTTTGAACTCCAGAACCGTGTTTGTGCATTTCTCAAGACTAATTCCGACGTAAAATGACACGAGGAATACGTTGGAAGCGACAGAATTGCGATCCGAGAAACCGTTGACGAGAAAATCGCGAGCATTCCCAAAACCTGATCTCGTGTTTTTTGGACTCCAGAAACGTTTACGTGCACTGCTCGTGACTGTTTCCGATGTGAAATGACGCGAGGAACACGTTGGAAGCGACAGAATTGCATTGCGAGCAACCGTTGACGAGAAAATCGCGAGCATTCCCAAATCCTGATCTCGTGTTTTTTGAACTCCAGAACCGTGTTTGTGCATTTCTCAAGACTAATTCCGACGTAAAATGACACGAGGAATACGTTGGAAGCGACAGAATTGCGATCCGAGAAACCGTTGACGAGAAAATCGCGAGCATTCCCAAAACCTGAATTCGTGTTTTTTGGACTCCAGAACCGTGTTTGTGCATTTCTCATGACTAATTCCGACGTAAAACGACGCGAGGAACACGTTGGAAGCGACAGAATTACGATCCGAGAAACCTTTGACGAGAAAATCGCGAGCATTTCCAAATCCCGATCTCGTGTTTTTTGAACTCCAGAACCGTGTTTGTGCATTTCTCAAGACTAATTCCGACGTAAAATGACACGAGGAATACGTTGAAAGCGACAGAATTGCGTTCCGAGCAACCGTTGACGAGAAAATCGCGAGCATTCCCAAATCCTGATCTCGTGTTTTTTGGACTCCAGAACCGTGTTTGTGCATTTCTCAAGACTAATTCCGACGTAACGTGGCACGAGGAATACGTTGGAAGCGACAGAATTGCGATCCGAGAAACCTTTGACGAGAAAATCGCGAGCATTCCCAAATCCTGATCTCGTGTTTTTTGAACTCCAGAACCGTGTTTGTGCATTTCTCAAGACTAATTCCGACGTAACGTGGCACGAGGAATACGTTGGAAGCGACAGAATTGCGATCCGAGAAACCTTTGACGAGAAAATCGCGAGCATTCCCAAATCCTGATCTCGTGTTTTTTGAACTCCAGAACCGTGTTTGTGCATTTCTCAAGACTAATTCCGACGTAAAATGGCACGAGGAATACGTTGGAAGCGACAGAATTGCGATCCGAGAAACCGTTGACGAGAAAATCGCGAGCATTCCCAAAACCTGAATTCGTGTTTTTTGGACTCCAGAAACGTTTACGTGCACTGCTCGTGACTGTTTCCGATGTGAAATGACGCGAGGAACACGTTGGAAGCGACAGAATTGCATTGCGAGCAACCGTTGACGAGAAAATGGCGAGCAATCCCAAATCCTGATCTCGTGTTTTTTGAATTCCAGAACCGTGTTTGTGCATTTCTCAAGACTAATTCCGACGTAAAATGACACGAGGAATACGTTGGAAGCGACAGAATTGCGATCCGAGAAACCGTTGACGAGAAAATCGCGAGCATTCCCAAAACCTGAATTCGTGTTTTTTGGACTCCAGAACCGTGTTTGTGCATTTCTCATGACTAATTCCGACGTAAAACGACGCGAGGAACACGTTGGAAGCGACAGAATTACGATCCGAGAAACCTTTGACGAGAAAATCGCGAGCATTTCCAAATCCCGATCTCGTGTTTTTTGAACTCCAGAACCGTGTTTGTGCATTTCTCAAGACTAATTCCGACGTAAAATGACACGAGGAATACGTTGAAAGCGACAGAATTGCGTTCCGAGCAACCGTTGACGAGAAAATCGCGAGCATTCCCAAATCCTGATCTCGTGTTTTTTGGACTCCAGAACCGTGTTTGTGCATTTCTCAAGACTAATTCCGACGTAACGTGGCACGAGGAATACGTTGGAAGCGACAGAATTGCGATCCGAGAAACCTTTGACGAGAAAATCGCGAGCATTCCCAAATCCTGATCTCGTGTTTTTTGAACTCCAGAACCGTGTTTGTGCATTTCTCAAGACTAATTCCGACGTAAAATGGCACGAGGAATACGTTGGAAGCGACAGAATTGCGATCCGAGAAACCGTTGACGAGAAAATCGCGAGCATTCCCAAAACCTGAATTCGTGTTTTTTGGAATCCAGAACCGTGTTTGTGCATTTCTCATGACTAATTCCGACGTAAAACGACGCGAGGAACACGTTGGAAGCGACAGAATTGCGATCCGAGAAACCTTTGACGAGAAAATCGCGAGCATTTCCAAATCCCGATCTCGTGTTTTTTGAACTCCAGAACCGTGTTTGTGCATTTCTCAAGACTAATTCCGACGTAAAATGACACGAGGAATACGTTGGAAGCGACAGAATTGCGATCCGAGAAACCGTTGACGAGAAAATCGCGAGCATTCCCAAAACCTGATCTCGTGTTTTTTGGACTCCAGAAACGTTTACGTGCACTGCTCGTGACTGTTTCCGATGTGAAATGACGCGAGGAACACGTTGGAAGCGACAGAATTGCATTGCGAGCAACCGTTGACGAGAAAATCGCGAGCATTCCCAAATCCTGATCTCGTGTTTTTTGAACTCCAGAACCGTGTTTGTGCATTTCTCAAGACTAATTCCGACGTAAAATGACACGAGGAATACGTTGGAAGCGACAGAATTGCGATCCGAGCAACCGTTGACGAGAAAATCGCGAGCATTACCAAAACCTGATCTCATGTTTTTGGAAATCCAGAAATGCTTGCGTGCATTTCTCATGACTATTTCCGACGTAAAATGACACGAGGAACGCGTTGGATGCGACAGAATTGCGATACGAGAAACCGTTGACGAGAAAATCGCGAGCATTCCCAAACCTGATCTCGTGTCTTTTTAAATCCAGAAATGCTTTCGTGCATTTCTCGTTACTATTGCCGACGTAAAATGACGCGAGGAACGTGTCGGAAGCGACAGAATTGCGATCCGAGCAACCGTTGACGAGAAAATCGCAAGCATTCCCAAAACCTGAATTCGTGTTTTTTGAACTCCAGAACCGTGTTTGTGCATTTCTCAAGACTAATTCCGACGTAAAATGACACGAGGAATACGTTGGAAGCGACAGAATTGCGATACGAGAAACCGTTGACGAGAAAATCGCGAGCATTCCCAAACCTGATCTCGTGTTTTTTTAAATCCAGAAATGCTTTCGTGCATTTCTCGTTACTATTGCCGACGTAAAATGACGCGAGGAACGCGTCGGAAGCGACACTATTGCGATCCGAGCAACCGTTGACGAGAATATCGCGAGCATTCCCAAAACCTGATCTCGTGTTTTTTGGACTCGAGAAACGTTTACGTGCATTTCTCAAGACTAATTCCGACATAAAATGACACGAGGAATACGTTGGAAGCGACAGAATTGCGATCCGAGAAACCGTTGACGAGAAAATCGCGAGCATTCCCAAAACCTGAATTCGTGTTTTTTGGAATCCAGAACCGTGTTTGTGCATTTCTCATGACTAATTCCGACGTAAAACGACGCGAGGAACACGTTGGAAGCGACAGAATTGCGATCCGAGAAACCTTTGACGAGAAAATCGCGAGCATTTCCAAATCCCGATCTCGTGTTTTTTGAACTCCAGAACCGTGTTTGTGCATTTCTCAAGACTAATTCCGACGTAAAATGACACGAGGAATACGTTGGAAGCGACAGAATTGCGATCCGAGAAACCGTTGACGAGAAAATCGCGAGCATTCCCAAAACCTGATCTCGTGTTTTTTGGACTCCAGAAACGTTTACGTGCACTGCTCGTGACTGTTTCCGATGTGAAATGACGCGAGGAACACGTTGGAAGCGACAGAATTGCATTGCGAGCAACCGTTGACGAGAAAATCGCGAGCATTCCCAAATCCTGATCTCGTGTTTTTTGAACTCCAGAACCGTGTTTGTGCATTTCTCAAGACTAATTCCGACGTAAAATGACACGAGGAATACGTTGGAAGCGACAGAATTGCGATCCGAGAAACCGTTGACGAGAAAATCGCGAGCATTCCCAAAACCTGAATTCGTGTTTTTTGGACTCCAGAACCGTGTTTGTGCATTTCTCATGACTAATTCCGACGTAAAACGACGCGAGGAATACGTTGGAAGCGACAGAATTGCGTTCCGAGCAACTGTTGACGAGAAAATCGCGAGCATTCCCAAATCCTGATCTCGTGTTTTTTGAACTCCAGAACCGTGTTTGTGCATTTCTCAAGACTAATTCCGACGTAAAATGGCGCGAGGAATACGTTGGAAGCGACAGAATTGCGATCCGAGAAACCCTTGACGAGAAAATCGCGAGCATTCCCAAAACCTGAATTCGTGTTTTTTGGACTCCAGAACCGTGTTTGTGCGTTTCTCATGACTAATTCCGACGTAAAACGACGCGAGGAACACGTTGGAAGCGACAGAATTGCGATCCGAGAAACCTTTGACGAGAAAATCGCGAGCATTTCCAAATCCCGATCTCGTGTTTTTTGAACTCCAGAACCGTGTTTGTGCATTTCTCAAGACTAATTCCGACGTAAAATGACACGAGGAATACGTCGGAAGCGACAGAATTGCGATCCGAGCAACCGTTGACGAGAAAATCGCGAGCATTCCCAAAACCTGAATTCGTGTTTTTTGGACTCCAGAAACGTTTACGTGCACTGCTCGTGACTGTTTCCGATGTGAAATGACGCGAGGAACACGTTGGAAGCGACAGAATTGCGATCCGAGAAACCTCTGACGAGAAAATCGCGAGCATTTCCAAATCCCGATCTCGTGTTTTTTGAACTCCAGAACCGTGTTTGTGCATTTCTCAAGACTAATTCCGACGTAAAATTACACGAGGGATACGTTGAAAGCGACAGAATTGCGTTCCGAGCAACCGTTCACGAGAAAATCGCGAGCATTCCCAAATCCTGATCTCGTGTTTTTTGGACTCCAGAACCGTGTTTGTGCATTTCTCAAGACTAATTTCGACGTAAAATGGCACGAGGAATACGTTGGAAGCGACAGAATTGCGTTCCGAGCAACTGTTGACGAGAAAATCGCGAGCATTCCCAAATCCTGATCTCGTGTTTTTTGAACTCCAGAACCGTGTTTGTGCATTTTTCAAGACTAATTCCGACGTAAAATGGCGCGAGGAATACGTTGGAAGCGACAGAATTGCGATCCGAGAAACCCTTGACGAGAAAATCGCGAGCATTCCCAAAACCTGAATTCGTGTTTTTTGGACTCCAGAACCGTGTTTGTGCGTTTCTCATGACTAATTCCGACGTAAAACGACGCGAGGAACACGTTGGAAGCGACAGAATTGCGATCCGAGAAACCTTTGACGAGAACATCGCGAGCATTTCCAAATCCCGATCTCGTGTTTTTTGAACTCCAGAACCGTGTTTGTGCATTTCTCAAGACTAATTCCGACGTAAAATGACACGAGGAATACGTTGGAAGCGACAGAATTGCGTTCCGAGCAACCGTTGACGAGAAAATCGCGAGCATTCCCAAAACCTGAATTCGTGTTTTTTGGAATCCAGAACCGTGTTTGTGCATTTCTCATGACTAATTCCGACGTAAAACGACGCGAGGAACACGTTGGAAGCGACAGAATTGCGATCCGAGAAACCTTTGACGAGAAAATCGCGAGCATTTCCAAATCCCGATCTCGTGTTTTTTGAACTCCAGAACCGTGTTTGTGCATTTCTCAAGACTAATTCCGACGTAAAATGACACGAGGAATACGTTGGAAGCGACAGAATTGCGATCCGAGAAACCGTTGACGAGAAAATCGCGAGCATTCCCAAAACCTGATCTCGTGTTTTTTGGACTCCAGAAACGTTTACGTGCACTGCTCGTGACTGTTTCCGATGTGAAATGACGCGAGGAACACGTTGGAAGCGACAGAATTGCATTGCGAGCAACCGTTGACGAGAAAATCGCGAGCATTCCCAAATCCTGATCTCGTGTTTTTTGAACTCCAGAACCGTGTTTGTGCATTTCTCAAGACTAATTCCGACGTAAAATGACACGAGGAATACGTTGGAAGCGACAGAATTGCGATCCGAGAAACCGTTGACGAGAAAATCGCGAGCATTCCCAAAACCTGAATTCGTGTTTTTTGGACTCCAGAACCGTGTTTGTGCATTTCTCATGACTAATTCCGACGTAAAACGACGCGAGGAATACGTTGGAAGCGACAGAATTGCGTTCCGAGCAACTGTTGACGAGAAAATCGCGAGCATTCCCAAATCCTGATCTCGTGTTTTTTGAACTCCAGAACCGTGTTTGTGCATTTCTCAAGACTAATTCCGACGTAAAATGGCGCGAGGAATACGTTGGAAGCGACAGAATTGCGATCCGAGAAACCCTTGACGAGAAAATCGCGAGCATTCCCAAAACCTGAATTCGTGTTTTTTGGACTCCAGAACCGTGTTTGTGCGTTTCTCATGACTAATTCCGACGTAAAACGACGCGAGGAACACGTTGGAAGCGACAGAATTGCGATCCGAGAAACCTTTGACGAGAACATCGCGAGCATTTCCAAATCCCGATCTCGTGTTTTTTGAACTCCAGAACCGTGTTTGTGCATTTCTCAAGACTAATTCCGACGTAAAATGACACGAGGAATACGTTGGAAGCGACAGAATTGCGTTCCGAGCAACCGTTGACGAGAAAATCGCGAGCATTCCCAAATCCTGATCTCGTGTTTTTTGAACTCCAGAACCGTGTTTGTGCATTTCTCACGACTAATTCCGACGTAAAATGACACGAGGAATACGTTGGAAGCGACAGAATTGCGATCCGAGCAACCGTTGACGAGAAAATCGCGAGCATTCCCAAAACCTGAATTCGTGTTTTTTGGACTCCAGAACCGTGTTTGTGCATTTCTCATGACTAATTCCGACGTAAAACGACGCGAGGAACACGTTGGAAGCGACAGAATTGCGATCCGAGAAACCGTTGACGAGAAAATCGCAAGCATTCCCAAAACCTGAACTCGTGGTTTTTGGACTCCAGAAACGTTTTCGTGCATTTCTCGTGACTGTTTCCGATGTAAAATGACGCGAGGAACACGTTGGAAGCGACAGAATTGCGTTCCGAGCAACCGTTGACGAGAAAATGGCGAGCAATCCCAAATCCTGATCTCGTGTTTTTTGAACTCCAGAACCGTGTTTGTGCATTTCTCAAGACTAATTCCGACGTAAAATGACACGAGGAATACGTTGGAAGCGACTGAATTGCGATCCGAGAAACCGTTGACGAGAAAATCGCGAGCATTTCGAAAACCTGAATTCGTGTTTTTTGGACTCCAGAACCGTGTTTGTGCATTTCTCATGACTAATTCCGACGTAAAACGACGCGAGGAACACGTTGGAAGCGACAGAATTGCGATCCGAGCAACCGTTGACGAGAAAATCGCGAGCATTCCCAAACCTGATCTCGTGTTTTTTTAAATCCAGAAATGCTTTCGTGCATTTCTCGTTACTATTGTCGACGTAAAATGACGCGAGGAACGCGCCGGAAGCGACAGAATTGCGATCCGAGCAACCGTTGACGAGAATATCGCGACCATTCCCAAAATCTGATCTCGTGTTTTTTGGACTCGAGAAACGTTTTCGTGCATTTCTCATGACTAATTCCGATGTAAAATGACGCGAGGAACACGTTGGAAGCGACAGAATTGCGATCCGAGAAACCTTTGACGAGAAAATCGCGAGCATTTCCAAATCCCGATCTCGTGTTTTTTGAACTCCAGAACCGTGTTTGTGCATTTCTCAAGACTAATTCCGACGTAAAATGACACGAGGAATACGTTGGAAGCGACAGAATTGCGTTCCGAGCAACCGTTGACGAGAAAATCGCGAGCATTTCCAAATCCCGATCTCGTGTTTTTTGAACTCCAGAACCGTGTTTGTGCATTTCTCACGACTAATTCCGACGTAAAATGACACGAGGAATACGTTGGAAGCGACAGAATTGCGATCCGAGCAACCGTTGACGAGAAAATCGCGAGCATTCCCAAAACCTGAATTCGTGTTTTTTGGACTCCAGAAACGTTTACGTGCACTGCTCGTGACTGTTTCCGATGTGAAATGACGCGAGGAACACGTTGGAAGCGACAGAATTGCGATCCGAGAAACCTTTGACGAGAAAATCGCGAGCATTTCCAAATCAGGATCTCGTGTTTTTGGAACTCCAGAACCGTGTTTGTGCATTTCTCAAGACTAATTCCGACGTAAAATGACACGAGGAATACGTTGAAAGCGACAGAATTGCGTTCCGAGCAACCGTTGACGAGAAAATCGCGAGCATTCCCAAATCCTGATCTCGTGTTTTTTGGACTCCAGAACCGTGTTTGTGCATTTCTCAAGACTAATTCCGACGTAAAATGACACGAGGAATACGTTGGAAGCGATAGAATTGCGTTCCGAGCAACCGTTGACGAGAAAATCGCGAGCATTCCCAAATCCTGATCTCGTGTTTTTTGAACTCCAGAACCGTGTTTGTGCATTTCTCACGACTAATTCCGACGTAAAATGACACGAGGAATACGTTGGAAGCGACAGAATTGCGATCCGAGCAACCGTTGACGAGAAAATCGCGAGCATTCCCAAAACCTGAATTCGTGTTTTTTGGACTCCAGAAACGTTTTCGTGCATTTCTCATGACTAATTCCGATGTAAAATGGCGCGAGGAACGCGTCGGAAGCGACAGAATTGCGATCCGAGCAACCGTTGATGAGAAAATCGCAAGCATTCCCAAAACCTGAACTCGTGGTTTTTGGACTCCAGAAACGTTTTCGTGCATTTCTCGTGACTAATTCCGACGTAAAATGACACGAGGAATACGTTGGAAGTGACAGAATTGCGTTCCGAGCAATCGTTGACGAGAAAATCGCGAGCATTCCCAAATCCTGATCTCGTGTTTTTTGGAATCCAGAACCGTGTTTGTGCATTTCTCATGACTAATTCCGACGTAAAACGACGCGAGGAACACGTTGGAAGAGACAGAATTGCGATCCGAGAAACCTTTGACGAGAAAATCGCGAGCACTTCCAAATCCTGATCTCGTGTTTTTTGAACTCCAGAACCGTTGTTCAGGAATCATCGCCCTATTGGCCCCCTAGATTTAAGCCATGTTATCTAGTATTGTAAGACTTATCTAGTCATGCGCATTCGACCCCGTAGCCGACTACAAGATGATCGATCCGCCTATCGATCCGCATAGATTCCACCAATGAACGTAGCGTTCGGGACGCTCCCCCGCGGAAGCGTGAAGAACTTGCGCTTCTTCTCCGGCCGGCTTCCTTGTTCCGCCATAACTGTAACTTTTGCTGAAGGAAACGGACGCGTCCCTTGCGAGTAAAAGCTAGATTGTGTGTCGATCCGAACCTCTATTGTTAATTGTACCGCTAATTCAGATCTTTTGTGCCGCCAACCACTTGTGAGATTTTGTGAATTGTGATAGGACCGAGTGGTGCCTTTTGCCACCGGCCCAAGGATTACTGCCAGCAACATTCCTTACGGCGAGTTTTTGTACCGCCTCAAGGTAATTCAATAAACCTCAACATTGTTATCAGAACTCCTCTTATCTTTTCTATTGGTTCCCGACTAGCCTGAATCCAGAGTCCCGCATTCCCGCAAACGAAACATTTTTTGGTCCTTCGAGCCGGATTCAGTCTAGTCCCAGATCTTTGTCTTCCCTTCCTCGCCGCCATTATCCGCGTGCCTCGTGGCCTATCTATCCGCGCTTCTAACGTTTCCTTGTTACACACCGCTTCTTCTTACTCTCCCGCGGCTTACGCATTCCGTTTTCTCCAGATTACCCGAAAATCCCAGCGCCGCGCAATGAAGGGGAAGGAAGATCCCCTTTCAGATACCGCGAAGGAGCTGAAGCTCCCCGCAGTCTCCGCAGGTCCCGCCGATTCCGCACCGCCATCACCATGTGTGGCGTCTGAAGTCGAGACACTTCGGCTTCAGGTCGCCACACTGGTAGTTCCGTCCTCGGAAACCGCCGCCACTTCCGCCATTACTGTCCCGCCGAAAACCGCCAGACCCACCTCGCCGAAGCCGCAGAAATCCGCCTCCGCCAAGCTGTTGCGTCGAGTGGCCCGCCAAGCCACTCATCGAAAGCTGCTGGCGGGGATCGACAAGGAGTTGAGAGAGTCCGCCGATACCGCTCAGAAATCGCTCCCCTTCATTATGAGCCACCAGGAGAGCTTGGAGACCTTGTGGGAGGCGTTTGGGGAAACCCACAACGCCATCGAGGATCTGGTGGCCCAGGAGAAATTGCAGACCCTCGATTATCTGGACGGAACCGCATACGACGACGCCCTCACCATTTACCTGAGGGCGAAGACGTTCCTCCGCCGACTCGAGGTGGCGCACGTATCCGCTGGCACCGCTTCCGCATCCACCTCTTCTGCTTCCTCCACTCCTCTTACTCCCCGCTTACTCCCCGAACTCAAACTCCCTACATTCCTTGGGGACTACGCCTCCTGGCCCTCGTACCGCGACATGTTCCGCTCCATAGTTATCCGCAATACCTCCCTGTCCGATATAGAGCGCATGCACTATTTGAAGACCACCCTCGCCGGCCCCGCATTACAACTTGTCTCCGCCTTACCAGTATCCGCCGAAATGTTCCCATCGGCCTGGCAGACCCTGACTGCCAGGTACGACAACAAGCGCCACTTCGTCTCCGCACACCTTGACCGTCTCTATAACCTCAAACCGCTAACCCCCAGATCCGCAGAACAAATTGAACACCTGACCACCACTGTAACCTCCGTACTCAACTGCCTCCGATCCCTCTCCTACCCGGTGGAACACTGGGACCTCATGGTAGTCCATCTGATTACCCTGAAAATGGACCAGAGCCTCCGGGAGTCTTGGGAGAATTCCCTGGGCTCCACGACGGAGTGCCCCGCGTTATCTCACTTACTGAGCTTCCTGGCCACTAAGGTCAGGACCTTAGAGAGGTTGGCCTCCGCCGACCCCTCACCCGCTTCCTCTACTTCCACCAAACCGCCTACTTCCTCCGCACCGCCAACTCCATCCACCAGTACCGCCGTCTCCAGCTCCTCCAACCCTGCACCGCAGATCCCCCCTTGCCACGTGTGTGGAGAAATCCACTACGTGGCCAGGTGTCCAGCTTTTGTGAGGATGACACCGGAGCAGCGCCGCAACGTTGCCCAGCAGCTGAAGCTATGCCCCAACTGCCTGGGGAACCACGGCCTGAACTGGTGTAAGTCCACTCAGAGCTGTAGGGTGTGCGGTGCAAGGCACCACACTTACCTACATCCGCTTACCTCCGCATCCGCTCCATCCGCTGCCAACCACTGAAGTTCCACGCTTCCACGCTCCGCCTTACCTCCTTACTCCTCTAACTCACCGCTGACCACTCCTGCACCGCTTTACCTCCAATCCGCAGTACCAAACCCGCCAACCAACAAACATAACCTACACCTGTCAAAATCCATACCTGCCTACGCCGCACAGTCCAACAGGACAACTAATTCTGGTGTCTGGGATGAGACGACCTTGGCACATGGTGCTTCGGCACCAGGAGGGTTGAGGGTCTCGCCTTCTCAGCCATCGGGAGAGGTTTCCCAGGACAATTGTGCCAATCATTCCTCACCTAACTATATCCGTCCTATAGTTCTGCTAGCAACCAGCCTTGCCGCCATAGTTACGCCACTCAGAACTCACCAAGTCAGATTGCTCTTGGATCCTGGGTCTGAGCTGACGTTCATATCTGAAACCGCTGTACGCCAGTGTAAATTGGCAAGAAAGCATGCCTCAGTTGCCATCCGAGGCATTGGCAATGCAAGTGCTGGAACCACCAGAGGCGTAGTGCACCTAACACTGAAATCCGCATACACGCATGAAGCTATCCAAGTCACCGCACACATCTTGAAGGAACTGACAGGCACAATACCATCCACGGATATTCCAAACGCCTCATGGAGCCACTTGAAACATCTACAACTGGCTGACCCGCAATTTATGACACCAGGCCCTATCGACATACTCCTTGGTGCTGACCATTATGGCATAATTCTACAACCTGAGGTGGTAAAGGAGTCCGCTGACCTGCCTGTAGCCCAACGCACAATATTTGGATGGATAGTGCTGGGCCCAACCTCTTCGCACCGCAACCAGGCAAGTCAGTCTTACCAAATATCTGTTGACCAACAACAACAGGACCTTCAAGAATTGTTGACCCGCTTTTGGATACAAGAAGAAGTACCAACGTCATCTAACATACCAGAATCCACAGCAGATGAACGTGCTTGTGAACTCCACTTCCAAGCAACACATACCAGAACCGCTGCTGGCAGGTACGTTGTCAGACTGCCACTGAGATCTGCCCCCGCACAACTTGGAGATTCATTCCATACTGCCCATGCTTGCCTCCGCCATCTGCTCAGACGTCTTGCCAAGGATGGCACGTACCGCCAACTATACATGAACTTCTTACAAGAATATGAGCAACTTGGGCACATGACCAGAGCACCAGACACGCCAACTACAACTCCAACCTATTACCTTCCGCACCATGGAGTTCTTAAAGAAAGCAGTACCACCACCAAACTGCGAGTTGTGTTCAATGGATCTCGAGCAACGCCGACAGGAGTGTCCCTCAATGTTGCGCGTAGATGTTAACATGAAGTGTTTGTGTTTGTACATAGTAAGTTTGACTGTTAAACATGTGAAATGTTTGCGTTAGATTTAAGTTATTCAAATGTATAATAGACCAATCACAACTTGTATTAGTGTTAAAATAAACGGTATACTGTAAAGGAAGCGCGAGGAAGCAGAATCTGGAGTTTCTGAAGTACTAGAAAGTAGATATCGGGATAGACAACATACGATTTCCCACAGCAGAACCCGTAGTGCGCGAAGGCGTGAAAACGCAATCGTGGCCTAGAAGCCATTGGTTCAGGGAGATGCATGCATCAATCTGAAGCCGTTATAGACCTCGTTAGGGAAATAATTACCCGGGTTTTGAAGGTCACTGCGTGCACGGCAGATTCTGAAAAGTTTCTGCCGGGGCCGCCAGGCTAAGTGGGGTATGCTGCGGGAAACGTAGGTACGAATTGTCTATGGAAAGGGAAGCTTCCATGTTCCAACCAATAATATAGTTTGGCAATAAAGGGGGGAGATGAGTAGCCCGCTAGGCACGTTATTTAAAGAAACTCCAAAACCTTCCTCGGGCATTCGAACAGAAGTTTTCGGCCTGAGAGGTGAGAATAAAGAGCAACAAATTCAGTCTAATACAATTTTTGGTGCCGAAACCCGGGACTATTACCACGACCGGTTAAGTCAGGAAAAACGGTAACCCGGTTTGCTGAAACAATGCCACCCAAGAAGAGGAAGAACATCCAAGTGGCGAACCATCAGGCCATAGCGAAGCGATTAAGAAGCTCTCAGGCGGCGGAAACAACCCGGGGTCAACCCGACGACACCGCCGGACCTTCCTCGCGACAGACACCCCCAAGACAACCACGAGTAGAAACCCGAACACCGCCAGCGAGCGCGAGACACTCACATACTTCCGAGAGCAGCGACGACAACCCACCAACCCAACAACGAGTGCAGGCGTGCAGCACCCCACACCACGTGAGTGAAAACCTACCTGTGAGCCCACCACGGGGCGAAGATTCCGCTTCACGCTTATCAAAAGCAATAGAAGATACTTTGCGCGCGGTCCGAGAATCGTCGTCATTAGGAATGAATGACCCGCGGTTGTTAAATAGATTAACGCAGGCGAAAGATTTACCGACATTTACGGGAGACCCTTTGGAATGGCTCCATTTCAAGGAAGCTTTCGAGTTATCCTCGGAACTTGGCGGGTACAACGACCGAGAGAACACGATGCGCCTTTTCGCCGCCCTGAAGGGCGAAGCACGGGAGACTGTAAACACGTTATTAGCCACCAGTAGAGACGCGAATGCGGTCATGAAGACTTTGGAGTTGCATTTCGGTAACAGGAAAATAGTCGCGGAAAGAATTGTCAAGGAGATAAAGGAGTTGCCTGATTTGGACTCGGGTAAGATAAACCTGACACAATTTTCTATGAAGCTTCGAAACGCTGTCGCGGCTTTCAAATCTCTGAAATTAATTGGCTATTTACACAGCCCAGACTTAGTGCAAACAATCGGACGCAAATTACCATCAGTCCTTAAATACAGCTACAATCGCCACGCAGTGGGGGCCGCGCCGGACAAGGCAGAATTAGAAAAGCTCGCGGATTTTTTATATCAAGAAGCAGAGCTAGCCGTAGCAGGCGGCATATTTGACCTGGAACCGATATCCTCGCCTGTTTCTACCCGTAAAAGCGTGCCCCAAAAAACGATGGGGAGACCCGCGAGGGCAGCGGTAATGCATGCCTCGGTTCAGAAAAGTAACACGGAAGGGGGACGCGCAGGGCCAAGCGGTTTGCACGCGGTTAGTTGCGCCTTTTGCCAAAGGAGGAACCATCAATCTGTAAATTGCAGGAACTTCGCGCGCGAATCGACAGAAAGACGTTGGTTTTTGGTCAAGAAGCACCGGTTATGCTTTCAATGTCTACGACAAGGACACATACGAGATAATTGCAGAACCAGGAAGTGCCCTAGATGCAATAAGCGACATCATGAACTTTTGCACAAAATAACGCGAAGTAACGACGACGCGAAGGGGTCTAGAAATAAAGACGGAACTTTTACACAAGGGGAGTCGAATTCAGGAAGGCCAAATGTTGTTACATTAACGGCCTCGGAAGCTATATGACTAGAACCAACATGCGCATTGTTAAAGTTAGTTCCTTTACGCATATACGGTCCTAAAAACCATGTAAGTACCTTTGCGTTGTTAGATGACGGCTCAACAATCACTTTGATTGACCGTGCATTAGCGCGAAGTATAGGAGTAAGAGGCCAACGCATAGATATAACCTTGCAAGGAATAGGAAAACGGGAAGTAGTGAAGAATAACAGCGAAAAAGTCACAGTAGAAGTACACGGAATATCCGGTAAACATCAAATCGAGCATGCCGTGGCGGTCCAAGGTTTGAGCCTCCTAACCCAATCGCTTTCCGCCGAATTAGCAGATTACGTGCGAACTACAGAAAGGATAGATATAGAGCCATATAATAACGCGCGGCCAGGAATTCTCTTAGGGCAGGACAATTGGCAGTTGATACCAACTAGAGAATTCCGCGAAATGGATAAGGTCGGCCTCGCTGCGTCACGCTCCCTCCTGGGCTGGGCAATACACGGTCTAGCTCAAAAAAGATCGGGTACGGGAGTCAAGGCTAAGGTATTTACGACAGAGCAGGCAACGGATAAACGGGACCCAAACATAAATCAATTACCTGGTGAGGACGAAAGACTCGACGAGTTGATAAAACAATATTTCCAACTAGATACTCTTGGAGTAAACGGAACTTTGGAGAGCGCAAGTAAACACAATCGCGCGCTAAGAATACTAAATGAAACCAGTCGTCATTCGGGGAAAATGTGGGAAACGGGCCTGTTATGGAAAGAAGATTACACTCCAAATGTAGATAGTTTTAGAATGGCACAGAAAAGACTCACTTCGTTGGAACGAAAATTAGATCGCGATCCGGCATATGCAGCATTATATTACAAGGAAATGGATAGGCTTATCAAGAATGGATTTGCGGTAAAGGTCGATGAAACGAAGATAAGATCGCGAATATGGCATCTACCACATTTTGGGGTACAAAATAGAAATAAGCCCGGAAAATTAAGATTGGTTTTCGACGCCGCAGCCAAGGCTGAAGGCACCAGCCTGAACGATCAGCTAGACTCAGGACCGGATCTATTGCAAGGATTGCCAGGGGTATTATTGCGTTTTCGTCAGTACGCGATTGCGGTCAAAGCGGACATAAAAGATATGTTCCTGAAAGTAAAAGTCCGAGAAGAGGATCGAGGAGCGCTGAGATTTTTGTGGCGCGGAAAAGATAGGTTGAATAAACCGGCAATGTACGAAATGACGTGTTTAATATTTGGCGCGAAATCGTCACCGTGCAGCGCAATCTTTGTGAAAGACAGAAACGCGTCTAAATTCTCGGATCTCAAACCGGTCGCATCGCGGAGTATAATAAAAAATAGTTACGTTGATGATTATTTAACGAGCAAAGAAACCGTACAAGAAACCATAGGTCTCATACGCGATGTAGTCATGATAAACGCCGAAGCAAATTTCGAGTTTCATGGATGGGCCTGCAACGATGATCGCGTATTAAAAGCCATCCCCGAATGCGCCGAATTAAATAGACAAACGGAACCACAACTATTAGATCGGGGAGCAGAAAGAGTCCTAGGTTTGCGTTGGGACACGCAAACAGACGAATTAAAATTTAATTTAGGCATTAACAAAATTCCGCATAGGTTGTTAGACGGTCTCGAGAAACCAACAAAACGGGAATTTCTTAGAGTCATAATGAGCGTTTTTGACCCATTGGGATTTCTCTCCCCATTTACACTAAAATCAAAAATACTTATGCAAGAAATATGGCGAAGTGGAGTTGGCTGGGACGATCATATACGTGATGAGGAACACGAGGGTTGGAAGGTATGGTCAAAAAACCTCAGCGATATAAGCGGTTGTCATATACCGCGTTGCTACGCCCCGCCCGGGATAGAGTACGAAAGCGTAGAACTACACATATTTTGTGATGCAAGCTTAAAAGCCTATTGCGCCGCTGCGTATTTACGTTTTCGAATAGATAACGATCAGGCACACGTAACACTAATCATGGCAAAGGCTAAAGTCGCGCCTCTTAAACCGTTATCAATTCCACGGTTAGAACTACAAGCCGCGTTATTAGGAGCTAAACTTGCCAAAACGGTAAAAGAAGAGCTTGAAATTGATATAAATAAACGCTACCTTTGGACCGACTCAACTACAGTCATCCAATGGATTAGATCAGAACCGCGAATACGTCAAACATTTGTCACACATCGCCTCGGCGAAATCGCTGAACTTACGGTGATTTCCGAATGGAAATGGGTTCCGTCGGTTTTAAACCCAGCCGACGATTCGACACGATGGACAAACGAAAAGCTTCAAGCGAATTCGCGCTGGTACGTCGGTCCAGATTTTCTACGCAAAAGCGAAACATACTGGCCCACGGAAAAACCCCTCAACCACAACGAGAAGAAAGCGATAGATAATATGGAAACTTGCAAAGCCATGGTATATGTCACTTCCATGCCAGCATACAATCTCCCACTCACCGCGAGAATCTTAGGATGGCGAGGCCTACTAGTCGTAGCAAGACGCGTCCGAGCAGCAGCAGATCGATGGAGAGGTAGGACGCGAGAGCAATTAGACGCGGAGTGCATAAAGTCCGCGGAAGAGTTCTGGTATCGCAGGATCCAATCGGAATGTTTTGAAGAAGAACTAGAAGCCTTACGCATTGGGAAGAATATAAAAAAAGGCAGCCGGATTGCCAAAATAAAGCCATTTCTGGATCAACGCGGTATAATGAGAGCGGACGGTAGGGCGACGCGCCTTCCGGAATTTAACAATCAGCCTGTTATTCTCGACGCTAGACACCCCGCCACGAGAAAGCTGGTAATTGAGTATCACCGCAAGTTTTACCACGCAAGCAGCGATGCCGTCGTGAACGAACTACGACAAACGCACCACATAGTAGGTCTTAGAAAGGCGCTACGCTCATTAATAAGTCAATGTCTTATTTGCCGAATGAGTAGAGGCAAACCTGGAAATCCGATGATGGCCACGCTGCCCGCAGATCGTTTAGCGTATAAACAAAGGCCTTTCAGCCACTGCGGGGTGGATTACTTTGGCCCGATGCTGGTCAAAATCGGTAGACGTAGGGAGAAGCGATGGGGGGTGCTCTTTACATGCCTTACAACCAGAGCCATTCACTTGGAGCTAGCTCATACCCTAAACGCCAGTTCGGCCATCATGGCTTTGCAACGATTAGCCGCACGCAGAGGTACTCCGCTCGTCATCTACAGCGACAACGGGACAAATTTTAGGGGCGCATGTAAAGAGCTAAAAGAAGCGGTAACTATGATTGACGTGGAGAAACAAAAGGAATACGCATTGTCCAATCGCATAAAATGGATATTTAATCCACCAGACGCCCCCCATATGGGTGGAGTATGGGAGCGATTGGTCAGGTCGGTAAAGATAGCGTTACGAGTTGTACTTCGCGAACAGGCACCCGCGGAAGAAACCCTACTCACCGTACTCGCGGAAATCGAGCACTCTGTTAATTCGCGACCTCTGACACATGTATCAGTAGACCCGCGGGATCAAGAAGCGTTAACGCCGAACCATTTTTTAATCGGTTCATCCTCCGGGGAAGTAAGACTAGATAAATACGAACAACAAACAACAAACCCGAAGAGGCAATGGAGAATTGCCCAAGCGACCGCGGACGCCTTTTGGAAGCGTTGGCTCCGCGAATACGTACCTACTTTAATTAAGCGCGCCAAGTGGAATAATAAAGATACACCTTTAGAAGTAGGCGACTTGGTACTTATTGTCGATTATCAAGCGCCGCGAAACTCATGGAAAAGAGGGATCATCACCGAAACGTTTCCCAGTTCGGATGGGGAAGTTAGGATAGCGAAAGTCCGCACCTCGACCACGGAAACCAGGCGACCAACGCGCAAACTCATAAAGTTATTAGGAGCGAAAGAAGTCCAAAATTAAATGATTTTTGTACGGAGGGGAGAATGTTGCGCGTAGATGTTAACATGAAGTGTTTGTGTTTGTACATAGTAAGTTTGACTGTTAAACATGTGAAATGTTTGCGTTAGATTTAAGTTATTCAAATGTATAATAGACCAATCACAACTTGTATTAGTGTTAAAATAAACGGTATACTGTAAAGGAAGCGCGAGGAAGCAGAATCTGGAGTTTCTGAAGTACTAGAAAGTAGATATCGGGATAGACAACATACGATTTCCCACAGCAGAACCCGTAGTGCGCGAAGGCGTGAAAACGCAATCGTGGCCTAGAAGCCATTGGTTCAGGGAGATGCATGCATCAATCTGAAGCCGTTATAGACCTCGTTAGGGAAATAATTACCCGGGTTTTGAAGGTCACTGCGTGCACGGCAGATTCTGAAAAGTTTCTGCCGGGGCCGCCAGGCTAAGTGGGGTATGCTGCGGGAAACGTAGGTACGAATTGTCTATGGAAAGGGAAGCTTCCATGTTCCAACCAATAATATAGTTTGGCAATAAAGGGGGGAGATGAGTAGCCCGCTAGACACGTTATTTAAAGAAACTCCAAAACCTTCCTCGGGCATTCGAACAGAAGTTTTCGGCCTGAGAGGTGAGAATAAAGAGCAACAAATTCAGTCTAATACACTCAATGATATCTTACACACTGGAGCTAAGCTTCAGATTGATATCATGGACGTGCTGTTGTGGATCCGCAGACACCGCTTCATATTTGCCACTGACATCACGAAGATGTTCCGCCAAATCCTGGTCGACCAACGAGATTGGGATTTACAGCGCATACTCTGGGTGGACGAGCAGCAGAACATAACCTCGTACCAGCTTACAACTGTCACGTACGGTACTCGTCCAGCCCCGTTCCTCGCAGTCCGCGTACTTCTTCAACTGGTGGCAGATGAAGGACACAAGTTCCCACTCGCTGTCAACCCGCTCACATATGGACGTTATGTGGACGATATATTCGGAGGTGCCGACAACATCGCCGAACTTCAAGAAACCGCAGATCAGCTGACTGGCTTGTGCCAGGCGGGCGGATTCCCCCTGGCCAAGTGGAGTAGCAATACTCGCAGTCTGCATCAGAAATCTAGCGTGGAAGCGAAACCTAGCCTGTCTCTCAACGACACAGAGGACAGCACCAAGCTCCTCGGACTCCACTGGTCGCCGCATACTGATACACTGCAATTTCAGATCAAGCCGCCGACTTCATCCAGTTATCTGACGAAACGCATGATACTTTCGGAGATCGCCCAAATCTTTGATCCTCTTGGCTTAATCGCACCGCTGATAATTCGCGCCAAGGTATTATTGCAGGAGCTTTGGTTGGAAAAACTTGGCTGGGACGACCACTTGACTGAGCGAATTCGGCTCAAGTGGATTGCCTTCAAGACGGAACTTGCCGAAATTCCGTCACTGACTATACCAAGATGGATCAACTGTACCGCCACAACGTCAGCAGAAATCCATGGCTTCTCTGACGCTTCACAGCTCGCAATGGCAGAAGCTGTTTATCTGAAGACGCATTCGCCGCAGACAGGAACACGCATCATTCTAGTCTGCGCGAAGACAAAGGTAGCACCGCTTAAACGGCTCACCATCCCACGATTGGAGCTCGCCGCTGCACTGATGCTCGCAAGGCTTGTGCATTACTGCCAGAAGACCCCCGACGCCGCCAGCTATCCAGTCTACCTTTGGACAGATTCTTCAGTAGCTCTCACTTGGATCCAATCAAACCCGTCCCGCTGGAAAGATTTCGTCAGGAATAGAGTGTCCACCATTCAAGATCTGACTCCACACGGCCGTTGGAGTTTCGTACCTGGCAAGGAGAACCCCGCTGACTGCGCTTCGAGAGGACTCTCTCCAAGCCAACTGAAAACGCACCAACTTTGGTGGACTGGCCCTCCATGGTTGCGCAAACCCGCACAGTCCTGGCCGCCGCAGAAATTCACCTGTGATCCAGCCTACCAACTCGAAGAGCGACCTGGATTGGCGTTTTCCGTGAGAACACCCCCGGAACCTTACTGGGATCTCATTGGAAGATATTCCAACCTGACACGCCTGCTCCGCATTACCGCTATCTGTTTCAGAGTCCACCAAGTACTGACCAAGGTGCCGAATTGTACTCTCAGATTCGCTATTGACTCCGCAGATCTCGCCAAGGCTCTCGAGTACTGGATCAAGGTTATTCAGTCTATACATTTCCCGCTTGAACTCAAGCTGTTAGCCACGATGTCTCCGTGGCCTCGCGGCCATCCCTTCAACCGACTGACCGCCTTTGTGGACACCAAGGGAATAATTCGTGTTGGAGGCAGGCTCTCACACTCCAACTTAGAGCCCAGCAATAAGAATCCCGCCATTCTACCACGGAATTCCCCGCTGACAACATTGATGATCTCCGACGCACACCACCGCACACTTCACGGTGGCACGCAAGTGACACTCGCCGCTCTGAGACAGCAGGTCTGGATTCTGGGAGGAAGACAACCTGTCCGCTCACATATCCTGAGATGCGTGAGATGTGCACGCCATCGAGGGCTCCGCGCACAACAGTTGATGGGCCAACTGCCCAGCATTCGAGTCACGCCGTCACCCGCCTTTACACACACTGGACTCGACTACGCCGGACCCATCACACTACGCACGTGGAAAGGAAGAGGAGCCAAAACCGCCAAGGGATGGCTTTGCGTATTTGTCTGCTTCACTACCTCCGCTGTACATCTCGAAGCTGTCAGCGAGTATTCCACCGACGCATTCATCGCCGCATTCCGCCGATTTACTGGACGACGAGGTATCTGCCAGACACTCTCCAGTGATTGTGGCACTAACTTTGTGGGAGCTGACGCCACCATCAAACAGATGTTCCACCAAGGGACTCAAGATTTCGCCAGACTCGCCGCCCTGTTTACCGCAGACCGCATTACTTGGCGATTTAATCCGCCGGCTGCTCCTCACATGGGAGGAAAGAGGGAGGCAGCTGTCAAATCTGTCAAGCACCACCTGGCCCGCCTAAACGCTACAGCTCTCACTTTTGAAGAACTTACGACTCTTCTAATACAAGTGGAAGCAGTATTAAACTCGAGACCGCTTGAACCACTGACCGATGATCCAGATGACCTGACTGCACTTACCCCCGGACACTTCCTCATTGGACATCCGCTCAATGTGCTACCAGAACCCTCATTACTGGACATCAAGACAACGCGACTTGGAAGATGGCAGCTCCTGCAGCAAATGCTGCAAGGATTCTGGTCGACTTGGTCCACCAGCTACTTGCAGCAACTACAGGCTATCTCCAAATGGCACCACCCGCATAACATAATCCATGTCGGTTCTTTAGTCCTGGTTACAGATGAACGCTTTCCTCCAGCCAAGTGGCCTCTCGCCAGAGTCACTCAGCTGCATCCTGGGAAGGACGGATTGACACGGGTAGTCACGCTAAAGACGGCAACGACGACTCTTACAAGGCCGATCGCAAAACTTGCCGTTCTACCCATCACTGACCCGCCTGATCGACCACAATCTGCTACGCCTGATACCGCATGAGAGATCGATCCGCAAGGATCAACACATAATCATCAACGCTGTTGCCGATGGCGGCCGGAATGTTCAGGAATCATCGCCCTATTGGCCCCCTAGATTTAAGCCATGTTATCTAGTATTGTAAGACTTATCTAGTCATGCGCATTCGACCCCGTAGCCGACTACAAGATGATCGATCCGCCTATCGATCCGCATAGATTCCACCAATGAACGTAGCGTTCGGGAGGCTCCCCCGCGGAAGCGTGAAGAACTTGCGCTTCTTCTCCGGCCGGCTTCCTTGTTCCGCCATAACTGTAACTTTTGCTGAAGGAAACGGACGCGTCCCTTGCGAGTAAAAGCTAGATTGTGTGTCGATCCGAACCTCTATTGTTAATTGTACCGCTAATTCAGATCTTTTGTGCCGCCAACCACTTGTGAGATTTTGTGAATTGTGATAGGACCGAGTGGTGCCTTTTGCCACCGGCCCAAGAATTACCGCCAGCAACATTCCTTACGGCGAGTTTTTGTACCGCCTCAAGGTAATTCAATAAACCTCAACATTGTTATCAGAACTCCTCTTATCTTTTCTATTGGTTCCCGACTAGCCTGAATCCAGAGTCCCGCATTCCCGCAAACGAAACAACCGTGTTTGTGCATTTCTCAAGACTAATTCCGACGTAAAATGACACGAGGAATACGTTGGAAGCGACAGAATTGCGATCCCAGAAACCGTTGACGAGAAAATCGCGAGCATTCCCAAAACCTGATCTCGTGTTTTTTGGACTCCAGAAACGTTTACGTGCACTGCTCGTGACTGTTTCCGATGTGAAATGACGCGAGGAACACGTTGGAAGCGACAGAATTGCATTCCGAGCAACCGTTGACGAGAAAATCGCGAGCATTCCCAAATCCTGATCTCGTGTTTTTGGAAATCCAGAAATGCTTGCGTGCATTTCTCATGACTATTTCCGACGTAAAATGACGCGAGGAACACGTTAGAAGCGACAGAATTGCGATCCGAGCAACCTTTGACGAGAAAATCGCGAGCATTCCCAAATCCCGATCTCGTGTTTTTTGAACTGCAGAACCGTGTTTGTGCATTTCTCAAGACTAATTCCGACGTAAAATGACACGAGGAACGCGTTGGATGCGACAGAATTGCGATACGAGAAACCGTTGACGAGAAAATCGCGAGCATTCCCAAACCTGATCTCGTGTTTTTTTAAATCCAGAAATGCCTTCGTGCATTTCTCGTTACTATTGCCGACGTAAAATGACGCGAGGAACGCGTCGGAAGCGACAGAATTGCGATCCGAGCAACCGTTGACGAGAAAATCGCAAGCATTCCCAAAACCTGAACTCGTGTTTTTTGGACTCCAGAAACGTTTTCGTGCATTTCTCGTGACTAATTCCGACGTAAAATGACACGAGGAATACGTTGGAAGCGACAGAATTGCGTTCCGAGCAACCGTTGACGAGAAAATCGCGAGCATTCCCAAATCCTGATCTCATGTTTTTTGGACTCCAGAACCGTGTTTGTGCATTTCTCAAGACTAATTCCGACGTAAAATGGCACGAGGAATACGTTGGAAGCGACAGAATTGCGATCCGAGAAACCTTTGACGAGAAAATCGCGAGCATTTCCAAATCCCGATCTCGTGTTTTTTGAACTCCAGAACCGTGTTTGTGCATTTCTCAAGACTAATTCTGACGTAAAATGACACGAGGAATACGTTGGAAGCGACAGAATTGCGTTCCGAGCAACCGTTGACGAGAAAATCGCGAGCATTCCCAAATCCTGATCTCGTGTTTTTTGAACTCCAGAACCGTGTTTGTGCATTTCTCAAGACTAATTCCGACGTAAAATGGGACGAGGAATACGTTGGAAGCGACAGAATTGCGATCCGAGAAACCGTTGACGAGAAAATCGCGAGCATTCCCAAAACCTGAATTCGTGTTTTTTGGACTCCAGAACCGTGTTTGTGCATTTCTCAAGACTAATTCCGACGTAAAATGACACGAGGAATACGTTGGAAGCGACAGAATTGCGATCCGAGAAACCGTTGACGAGAAAATCGCGAGCATTCCCAAAACCTGATCTCGTGTTTTTTGGACTCCAGAACCGTGTTTGTGCATTTCTCAAGACTAATTCCGACGTAAAATGGCACGAGGAATACGTTGGAAGCGACAGAATTGCGTTCCGAGCAACCGTTGACGAGAAAATCGCGAGCATTCCCAAATCCTGATCTCGTGTTTTTTGAACTCCAGAACCGTGTTTGTGCATTTCTCAAGACTAATTCCGACGTAAAATGGCACGAGGAATACGTTGGAAGCGACAGAATTGCGATCCGAGAAACCGTTGACGAGAAAATCGCGAGCATTCCCAAAACCTGAATTCGTGTTTTTTGGACTCCAGAACCGTGTTTGTGCATTTCTCATGACTAATTCCGACGTAAAACGACGCGAGGAACACGTTGGAAGCGACAGAATTGCGATCCGAGAAACCTTTGACGAGAAAATCGCGAGCATTTCCAAATCCCGATCTCGTGTTTTTTGAACTCCAGAACCGTGTTTGTGCATTTCTCAAGACTAATTCCGACGTAAAATGACACGAGGAATACGTTGGAAGCGACAGAATTGCGATCCGAGAAACCGTTGACGAGAAAATCGCGAGCATTCCCAAAACCTGATCTCGTGTTTTTTGGACTCCAGAACCGTGTTTGTGCATTTCTCATGACTAATTCCGACGTAAAACGACGCGAGGAACACGTTGGAAGCGACAGAATTGCGATCCGAGAAACCTTTGACGAGAAAATCGCGAGCATTTCCAAATCCCGATCTCGTGTTTTTTGAACTCCAGAACCGTGTTTGTGCATTTCTCAAGACTAATTCCGACGTAAAATGACACGAGGAATACGTTGGAAGCGACAGAATTGCGATCCGAGAAACCGTTGACGAGAAAATCGCGAGCATTCCCAAAACCTGATCTCGTGTTTTTTGGACTCCAGAAACGTTTACGTGCACTGCTCGTGACTGCTTCCGACGTAAAATGACACGAGGAAAACGTTGGATGCGACAGAATTGCGATCCCAGCAACTGTTGACGAGAAAATCGCGAGCATTCCCAAAACATGAACTCGTGTTTTTTGGACTCCAGAAGCGTTTTCCTGCATTTCTCGTGACTATTTCCGACGTAAAATGACGCGAGGAACAAGTTGGAAGCGACAGAATTGCGATCCGAGCAACCGTTGACGAGAAAATCGCGAGCATTCCCAAATCCTGATCTCGTGTTTTTTGAACTCCAGAACCGTGTTTGTGCATTTCACAAGACTAATTCCGACGTAAAATGGCACGAGGAATACGTTGGAAGCGACAGAATTGCGATCCGAGAAACCGTTGACGAGAAAATCGCGAGCATTCCCAAAACCTGAATTCGTGTTTTTTGGATTCCAGAACCGTGTTTGTGCATTTCTCATGACTAATTCCGACGTAAAACGACGCGAGGAACACGTTGGAAGCGACAGAATTGCGATCCGAGAAACCTTTGACGAGAAAATCGCGAGCATTTCCAAATCCCGATCTCGTGTTTTTTGAACTCCAGAACCGTGTTTGTGCATTTCTCAAGACTAATTCCGACGTAAAATGACACGAGGAATACGTTGGAAGCGACAGAATTGCGATCCGAGAAACCGTTGACGAGAAAATCGCGAGCATTCCCAAAACCTGATCTCGTGTTTTTTGGACTCCAGAAACGTTTACGTGCACTGCTCGTGACTGTTTCCGACGTAAAATGACACGAGGAAAACGTTGGATGCGACAGAATTGCGATCCCAGCAACTGTTGACGAGAAAATCGCGAGCATTCCCAAAACATGAACTCGTGTTTTTTGGACTCCAGAAGCGTTTTCCTGCATTTCTCGTGACTATTTCCGACGTAAAATGACGCGAGGAACAGGCTGGAAGCGACAGAATTGCGATCCGAGAAACCGTTGACGAGAAAATTGCAAGCATTCCCAAATCCTGATCTCGTGTTTTTTGGATTCCAGAACCATGTTTGTGCATTTCTCATGACTAATTCCAACATTAAATACTGTGATATCCGCCCCTAAAAATCGCAAAACTCATATATTATACTCTTGCGTGAACATGCCCTTCGCACGAGCGAAGTGCCTGCTCACTTGTAATTACTAGCTCCTATTATCCTCGATACATATGTAAGCACGTGTCCCATATACTCCGCCTTAGCAAACACGCTTAAGCGCTTAAATCTTACTATATTACTAGCCGCTCGCATATACGATACACACGAGCGACATACTTACCGAGCTTCTACTCACCTCCAGCTGCCGCGAGCATTGGCAGCACACCTGGGAAACCTGTGGACATGACTCGGAAAAAGAGCCGTCATAAATGATCAAGCATTGTGCCCAATTAGCACTCCAAAGAGGACCATAAAAGCCCGAGGAGCGCGTGCAAATTCATTGTAGCGGCACGCGCCATCCCGACACCGAGGACCGCCCGGCCCCATAAAGTCGGCCGAGCTCCGAGCGGCTGGCCCGAGCCTCAGCAGCCAGCAGTGCTCCGCCCACGGGCCTATGACCTGGCTCCGAGTGCCCAGCGCCTACGCATTGGCAGCGCACCAACGTCATAGGAGGGTGGCATCCCCTACCGCTCGACCAACCGCCAGGCCCCAGCAGCAGCCCCAGCGCCACGCACCATCGCTACTACCCTCGGCACCCAGCAGGCGACCTACTATACTTTCCTGCGGCCCGAGTACCTACGGCTCCAGCGGAGCCAACGGGCCCCCGAGGCCACGCCCACTCGGCGTGCCACTAACTCTGTTCCTTGCGGCCTGAATACCGACGGCTCTAGCAGAGACGCCAGACCAATTCCTAGCCACGCCCACTACCCGGAGCAGCTACCTACTTCGCTTTCCTGCTCCCCGGCTCCAACCGCGCGGCTTAGGGCCCCGGGAATCAAACCTCGTGATCAATTAAACAAGGATTATTGAGCGATCCAGCAACGCTACATCGACGCTCGACCATTCCATCGATTCGCGGCACTTGCAGCCTGAAACCCAAATTGCCTCCTGGCTTGGGGCGAATCTCCTTCCTCGTTAAAACTACGGACAAAGTTAGCGCAACCGCGAAGACGCGTGGTATCAAAGCGTAACGTATTCTTAAGCATTTATTGTAACTCAGCATCGCCGGAGCTCTGTTCCACGTACTCCGCTTCTTACTTAGGCATAACTTCACTCTTGCGAACTCGGCCTGCCTCACGGCAACGAACGACTCCGTCAATCCGAACCGGTTCCCGCTACGCAGGGCCTCTATCATATCCATTTATGCGAGCAAGCACACGTGCCGCGGCTAAGCCGGCACGCGAGTCGAGCAGCGAGTGCTGCTAGAGTCGTAAGACGTCACGACTCCCACTACTTTCTCCTGCTACTAGGTTTGTTCGGGCAGCCAGTTGCCTCAGTTCGCAGCCGGTTCGCAACAGCCTGACGCATGCGCACAGGCGAGAAGTGGATGCTTTCTCGCATGTGCACATGCGTCAGGCCGTTGCGAACCGGTTGTGAACTGAGACAACTGGCTGCCCGAACAAACCTACTTTCTCTCACTCAAAATGCAAGTCCCCACTGCAACTTTGACCTATAAAAGGGAAAGCATCGTCCTAGTTCATCAGTTCTTACTTTGGCCTCACTTACAGTGAACATCTCTCCTGAACTTGCTAGATCCGCTCTGCTCTTCAGACTCCTAAATCTCCAAAGTAGACTCACTCTAAATCTTATAGTCAGTCAGTTAATAAGACTTAGTCTTCTACTGACATTCCCAACTCGTACCAACGCTTACCAACTCGTCTTAAACCTTACGAACATATTATAAGTTCATTGTATTTAATCCTTGTAACCATCATACTACTTAGAATATATCTTATTTTAGTGTTACCAAGTGTTTTGAATTAACGTTTGCGGGAAATGCGGGACCCTGGATTCAGGCTAGTTGGAATTCAGTAAGAGTTAGAGGAGTTCTGATAGACAATATTTATTTAAATACCTTGAGGCGGGTCAAGTACTCGCCGTACGGAATGTTGCTTGTATATTAAGCGGCCCGGTGGCAAAAACACCACAGGTCCTATCACAAGGTTCACAATCAGGTCACAATGCAGTTCGGCGGTACAAATAGTTCTAATTAGCGGTTCAGATCAACACACAATCTCTATTGCAAGTTCAAAATCTCAAGGGACGCGTCCGTTCGGTTGAGAAGAATTCACCGTTATGGCGGAACAAGGAAGCCGGCCGGAGAAGAAGCGCAAGTTCTACACGCTTCCGCGAGGGAGCGTTCCAATCGCTACGTTCATTGGTGAATCTATGCGGATCGATAGGCGGATCGATCATCTTGTAGTCGGCTACGGGGCCGAATGCGCATGACTAGATAAGTCTTACATACTAGATAACATGGCTTAAATCTAGGGGGCCAATAGGGCGATGATTCCTGAACACCAAGTTTACCATTTACTCTATCCTTACTTCGCTAGACTACTTAATTCCAACGACGATCGTTTGCAACCATCCACGAACTGAGTGCAGGAAACACTGCACCTTCTCGATTCCACGATTCGAGTGCAAGAGACACTGCACCGAATCGATTCCCAAACTTCCTACGAAACCGAGTGCAAGAGACACTGCACCTCTCCCTCTAATTCCCTCATTAATTCAGTTGCAAATCATCCGAGTTACATGCTGAATAACAGCAAGAAAAGGACGAGGCGCGGCGGCCAGAAACACCATCTCCAGAAGCTTTACAAATCCTTATACCTGCCCGCTCAACACAGTGACTGTGTCGGAATCCGCTCCTTGCCCACTGTAAGAGAGGAAGTCTCAGTACATACAACGGCTGAGCTGCAGTCAGCCATCGCGAACCCGGTCACGTCTGTTCGCCCCGCGCAAATCACACCACCACAACCAGGGATTGTAGTAGAGGAAGAAATCCCATTCCGAGTAGCAGAAACCCTTCTGCCTTGGAAGCTGATTCCCGTAGACGTACCGAGGTCCGAACACCAAGCGCTGTGCCATCCGGCAGATCAGCGCCGATTCACTTGGTGGCCACAGCACAAGCTGAGCAAAATCATCAGACTGTTTGGAGAGTCCTAGGCGTTGAAATCCAGGTAAGCGAGTGAAAACCTACCAGTGCACACAACCAAAAGGCAACCTGACGAAAGTGCGCGCGTTAGAAGCAATAGTTTCTAAAATCCTTCCAAATCCGCGCGCTCGGACGTAACATTTTTGGTGGCTGCGGTGGGATACTGCCTTTCCCACGTGCAATTCGCTCGCGCTCGTGAAAATTAGATGCATAGGACTCCCCCGTTAACTTCCAACATGCCGACTACACGCAGTCAGTCGGGATTAGATGACAGCTCCGCAGCTGAAGCAGAGGCTATTCGCGCGCAACAATTGCTCACGAAAGAACGTCAGTTACGCGAAGCTCATGCATTAAACGAAAGACAAGCCGTGGAGTTAGAAGCGCTGCGAAATACACTCCAACGGGCCGACACAGCTCAGATCGAGCCACATCAAGACAATCAGGTCGAGAGGCAAATCGTAATGGAGACATTAAACGCGGTCCGCGAAGAAGTGCGCGCAATCCGCGCCGAACGAAATCAAGTGCCTCAACCGTCGGTCGCAGCAAGCACGTGGCGCCAGCCGGAGAGACCTGTCGATCGACTCGCCGACCGATAGAACGAGCAACTTTCGGGCAAACAAACGGAGTATAACTCGCCTCCGCCACGAGAACAGCATGTGAGCCATCATTCGCTAAAAGAGGCTCTCAGCTTAGTGCCCAATTTCGATGGGTACAATCTCCCCGTGCTCCAATTTATTAGAGTATGCAAAAGAGTACGTTTAAGCGCTCCGCACATACCCGAGTCACACATAGTGACGGGACTTTTGAATAAACTTCGCGACGACGCGTATCTCGCGGTCGAAGGCACGGTGTTTTATACGGTTACTCAATTTACCGACGTATTGCGAAACACCTTCCAACCGCTGAAATCAGTAGACCATTACCGCGGAGAACTCTCTAACATCTACCAAGAGCAAAACGAAAATCCTAGCCTACATCGGGCGGGTTAAGGATCTAAGAATGGCCATCCTCGATAGCCAGCGTACGAGTCCGTATTCGCAAGAGCCCGTCGAACGCATCCAACGAGTTCACTCTCCGATGCTTTTGCAACGGCCTCCCTATGGAGCTCCGTCTCCAACTCAATCCGAGCATAGCTCCTACGCTCGATAAAGCATACGAGTTCGCCAGAGCTCTCTATAACAGACTCCAGCTAGATCTCGCGCGTTCGGGTACGGATAAGAAAGCCGCCGCGCCCAAACAAACAGACACTCGAGCTCACGCAATTCAACAGAAGGCTCGGGAGCCTTGCGCAGTGTGCGGTAAAACGAATCATTCTACTGAACGCTATTGGCGTAACAAAGCCAACAAATCGAATAGTTCGCCGAACTCGAACAGCCAACCTGCGCCGCAATCGACGCCCAGTAATGACGCGCCTGCAGATAAGAAGGGCGTACCGTGCGTCTACTGTAAGAAACCGGGCTATCACATCTCGGAATGTCGCAAGCGGGAGTATAACAACCAGCAAAAGGCGCTGGCGGGAAATACGAACAGCCCTCCGGCAGCAAGCAGCCAGGGGGACGAAACCAAGAAGCAAGTCCAAGCAGTCCAAGTGGAACTGCAAGAGTAGCCGCGATACATTTAAACTCGCACTCATTCATTCCGACCGTACTCATAAAGGCAGAGCAATTCAAGGCACCTACGACGCTGATGATTGACGTGGGTGCCGAGCCCAACCTCATTAAGATAAGATGCGTCGAGCCAAAGACTATCGTGACTGTAAGCGAGAAGCTTACGATCACCGACGTGACCGCGGGCACCGTGGCCACACTCGGCGCAATCGACGTTAATATGTTTGGACACCCGGTCAAGTTTCATTTAGTGCCAGATTACTTCCCAATCAAAGCCGACGGACTTCTCGGCTCACATTTTGTTAGCCGCTCCGCCGACATCTCCTATACACACGGTCATTTATCTTGGCAAGGGCACACCATCCGGTTCTCGAACAACGCCCCTGTCATAATTGCAGCCCGAACTAATCAACCGATAGCTGTAAATATTGTCAATCGCGAACTCCAGGAAGGCTACGTCCCGCGTCTCGCGCCGGGAGTATACTTCGGCGAAGCTATCCTACGCCAGAAGGACGGGATGGCTCTCGCTCGTATAATAAACACAACTAACTCTCCGGTAACAATACCGACTCCGGCCGTCCAGCTCCAAGAGTTCGACACCGAAATCCCCTGCGCTGAATCTCCTTGCGTTGATTCTTCTAAATCGTTCTCCAGCGCTGAATCTCCTTGCGTTGATTCTTCTAAATCGTTCCCCAGCGCTGATTCTACTAAATCGCCATCCAATTCATTCGCTTACTGCACGTCCTCTAAATCGTACCAAGAATCGTGCCTGCAACTCCTGTTCAATGAGAGTGGCACGAGCTTCAACGTAGCAGTAGCGAATCTCTAACTCCTCACTGGCCGCCGAACGCCCTGAAGCAGCTAACTCGCTCGAGAAACGGCGTGCCGAGCTGTTCGAGCTCCTACGCACAGAGCATTTACGACGAGGAAAAGGAAAGCCTTTATCCTCTAATCAAAGAAACAGCCGATCTTTTCTTCATGCCGGGAGATAAATTGCCTCACACGAACTTAGTAAAGCACGAAATTCCCACTACAGATAACATCCCCGTGCATGCTAAACAGTACAGGTTCCTTCCTATTCGTAAAGAGGAAATCAATAAGCAAGTCACTAAGCTCATAGATAATGACATTATCTCTCCTTCAACCTCACCGTACTGCAGTCTGCTCTGGATTGTGCCTAAAAAAGCAGACTCCGTCGGCACTAAACGCTGGCGCATGGTTATCGATTACAGACGGCTGAATGAAAAAACTATCTCGGACGCGTACCCACTGCCTAGCATCACGGAACTTCTCGATCAGCTCGGCGGTGCCAAGTACTTCAGTGTCTTCGATCTCGCGTCCGGCTTCCATCAGATTTGCATGGATCCTGCAGATGCATGCAAAATCGCGTTCTCTACGCCATTTGGGCATTATCAATTCAATAGGATGCCCTTCGGGCTCAAGAACGCTCCTGCGACTTTCCAACGCCTCATGGACACAATCCTAGTCGGTCTCCAGGGTAACGAACTATTCGTTCAACTGGACGACATTGTCATTTATGCAAAGTCCATCGCGGAACACCGCGTCAAATACCTCAAACTCGCAGAACGCCTACGAAAGGCGAACGTCAAGCTACAACCCGACAAATGCGAATTCCTGCGTAAAGAAGTCATGTACCTCGGTCACATAATCGGGGAAGAAGGTGTTAAACCTGATCCACCAAAGGTAGAAGCTGTTCAAAAATTCCCGCAACCGAAATTCAAAAGAAATATACAGGAATTCCTCGATCTCGCCGGGTACTACAGGAGATTCGTCAGCCACTTTTCTCAGATCGCAAAACCTCTCACGAATCTCTTGAAGGCAAACGTGCCATTCGACTGGATGGAAGCTCACACACGAGCTTTCGACCAGTTACGACAAGCTCTTAGCACAGAGCCCGTCTTGCAACTCCCCGACTTCAAAGAGCCTTTTAACCTCACTACCGATGCCCCAGGCTATGCAATCGGCGGCGTGCTAAGCCAAGGCCCGCCAGGGACAGATCGTCCAATCGCATACAACTTTAGAGCGCTGTCGGGAGCCTAGCTAAATTACTCGACGATCGAGGAGGAGTGTCTAGCCATTATTTTGTGCGTTAAACATTTTCGGCCGTACTTATACGGACACACCTTCACTCTTATAACTGACCATAAGCCACTGGTGTGGATGTGCTCAGTAATCGATCCTATTTCCAAATCCTTCGTTGGCGGCTAAAACTCGCCGATTACGACTATAATATCATTCACAAGCCGGGCAGAGACAATAAAAATGCAGTCGCGCTCTCTCGCAATCCTTTAGAAGAGACCGCTCAAGTCTGTTCCGTAAGCACTGACCCCTGAGATCCATTCGAAATCTACGCTGAACGCAACAATATTGCGTACGTCAGTATTCCTCAAGTCATTTCAATGCTCTCTCAAAAGGTAAGCATCTTCATTAACGAGATCGTCGACGAAACTAATTCGACTACCAACTCCGACGATCCCATTCCTGACAGCCCCACAATTCTTAGCGAAGACGAAGACGGTAACACTACTGACGAAGACGACGATAACACCGTACAGGGTGATTCGGGTAAGTGCTATCGGCTTTTTACCATGGAAATTTATCGATTTTTGAAATTGGTAATTGTCTCGGCGGCCGTCTAATGTCACCGGTGTCGCGTGGCTGCTTAGGGTCAACTGGCCGAATCACGCCAAATACCGACAGTCTTCCGATTAACCGGCAAGGGCCGACTGAGTCGGTAATAAAACATTTTTGCAGCACAATGGAACGGAAAGTGTGAGCGATGCGTGGCATAATAAACATAGTAAAGAGCGTGTCATCGGTGCACTCTGGCGAGAAATCATTCTTGTTTTTCCTTTTATTATAACTTTAGAGCTAAATATTGAAAGAGCCAGTAGTTCTCTCCTTACCTCAAGTCAACAGCCAGGCTTTCACCCTTTTTTGGAAGGCGGAGGCAGCACGCCTGCAGCAGCGGCGTGATCAAGGATTGCGGCCGAGTCTTTCAATATTTCGTTTTATAGTTATAACAATGAGAAAAACAAGAATTATTTCTCGCCATAGTGCGAGAATGATAGGATTACCTATATTATTTATTATGCATAAAAAAAACATTTATTATGTCACGCGAATCTCTCGCACTCCCCCCCCCCCCCTGCCAGAGTGCAGTGCAGAAATGTTTTACCAACGAAACGTGCTTGCCCAAGGAAAATAATAATATCCCCCAAACGGCTGAACCGATTCGCTTGATTCTTGGCTCATCGGATTCAGATAAATTACAGCTAAAATACTAAATTCAGATATAAATCCTTAATACTGTAACCTTTTCATAAATCGAGAAGAAATTTTGGAGAATTTTTGGAAGAAATAATAGAGGCTCGGCTGTCGCGCGCCGTAGGGGACTACTACTTTGCGCGAGACTCTACCGAGTCTCATGATTACCGACTCATTCTGCCCTTGCCGGTTAATCGGAAGACTGTCGGTATTTGGCGTGATTCAGCCAGTTGGCCCTGAGCAGTCACGCGACATCGGTGGCATCACACGCCCGTCGAGACAATTACCAATTACAAAAATCGATAAAATTCGATGGTAAAAAGCTGATTCCAATTATCCGCATCACCCTGTACATAACGACCTCATACCAAACGATCCCCAGTACGAACAACCTCGCGACAGGTTGATTATGAGGAAAGACAATCTGGCATTCTTCGTCACGAAGCGAGGCGACCCACTCGACGTGGGCGCCCGCGATTTACAGTCAAGCGATAAGTTAGACGATCTTCACGACCTAACACTCGGTCGCGCTAAGATCCTTAAGAGGGGTAAGTTCTATTTCATCGCCCTGGTGCTTAAAGAATCTCTCAACACCAGGCTCGACATAGACATTCTACTCGAGTGCGTGCGCACCTTACTCGACGCGGCACTTGAACTCCAACTCCGTACAATCTGTATCTCGGAGACTAGCTTCCCCAGTAAACACCCAATATTGTCGCAATATAACTCTGGACCAACAAGTTATGTAACACATGTAATACGAATGTAATGTTCCCGCAATATAACATGAGTCTTACAAAGTTATATTACACTGTTAGGCCCACAGTATAATACAGTAGGGACACTTGTACCACGTGACTGGCCAGGGTCGATCTGCGCTCCCCCGGTGGAAAAGCGGCATGTCACCTGTAAATCCACCAGGCGCCGACACAGTCGCTGCGAGGGAGCGAGAGGGAGATACGTTCCCTCGCAGTCACACTCAGTCGCGGCCGAGCTGCGGGTAGGGGCTTAGGAGGCCGTAAGGGGAAGCGACTTTCACTTCCCCTTACGGCCTCCTCAGCGCGAGAGGGAGCGCGACGGAGATATATTCTCTCGCAGTCACCGGCGGATTTCGGTCAGGAGCTGAGGAGGCCGTAGGGGGAGCGAGAAGGAGATACGTTTTGTCGCAGTCACATGCAGTCGCTCGTAGAAACGGTGCGGCCTACAAGAATAAAGAAGGATAGAGATATGTCTCCGTCATTTCGCTCGTCGTCCCAATGCTCGCGTCTACCTGCAAGAGTTGCGATACGTTTTATACGCTATTTTTCAAAGTAGCTTATCACTGGGTACGGGGCGATAACATAGTTGTTTAATACGATGCGATAATAACTATGCGCGATACGAAAGAATTCGGGGAAGAATTTATTACGGTTACTGTATACTATGTTTCTCAGTTTGCAAAAGCAGTTTGCCTCCAGCTCAGTCTCGCAAAACTATTTGTGCATGATCGTTAAAGGAATGATAATAGGTGTTATTTATCATGAGCTAATGTAATACAAATAAAAAATCAGATGAAAAGGCGCGAAAAAAGTACCGCCACTGCCGGGAACTGAACTCCGATCCGCGACATTACTGTTCAAAAATGTTACCGCTGGGCTACCGCAACTCTTGTTAGTGAATGCTCTTCACGCATCTCATAAATTGTTTCCGGGGGGAAAGAGATAGTGATAGGGAGGATAATGAGGCTTGCACGGATTTTTTCAGAGATCATCAGGGAACTGATAATTAGTATTCTCTATTGCAAGGGCGACCTTTGTTTTTTGAAGGAAAAAAAAATTGTTGAAATACTGAAAGTAGAGTGGCATCCAGAGCGGCGGCTGTTCGCCGCCGAGCGATACGAACAGCGTATCTGTGGCGGTAATACGTGTACGCCGCGCACACATGTAGGCGCGCGGCGTAGAAAAGAAGGCTCGGTACCCCCACCGACTTCCAAGCCAGCCGGCGTGAGGCGGCCGCTTGCCGAGCCAAGCCAAATCGAGGCTAGCGTCATCTCGTGCCGACAGCGTGAGTTGCCGCTTAAGCTCACTTGGCCGCCATTTTGGTGGGGACACCGACATCAAAGGCGCCGACAGAGAGTGTCCCTACTGTATTATACTGTGGTTAGGCCTGTGTAATATTCTAGTTATATTACAATGTTACTCACAGGGTATATTACACAGTTACCCCCAAGTGATATGGCCGTAATATCACGTGGTTACTCACATCTTATGTTACAGTTTACTCATGCTACTGATATATCGGTGTTATATTCCTTCTGAAAGGGACGCGATCGAAACAGGGGGTGCTACAGTTAATCTGTGCGCGCCTATATAGATATCATCGATATTTTATTTTCTGTGACAGCGTATGGATAATAAAAGTGGACGATATATGTGCGCAGATATGTGCGGTTGTGCATTAACACGACATGAAAATATACATTTTGCTGTGTGTATTGTGTACGGTGTTTGAGAAGATCGTTTGTGGATTTGCATTCACATAAGAAATAATTGGCGGAGAAACAGTTCACACGTTAAGTCATAATCTGTCAGGGAGGTGCATTGGGAGGTTTACAACTCATTCAGTTTTATGATACCCCAATGTGACCAGAATTTTTCCTGGAAGGTAAGGTTACTCAGTGACAATTCCCGCGGGCTTTACCCTCTCTTTTACTATGGTGCTTCGAGTATTAACGGTTTTATTTTATGGTATGGACGGCCGATGTATTTTCGAAGGAAAATAAGGAAGGAGAATAATCATTCTCAGGAAAAGGTCGGTGCCCGTTATAAACCGCAGGCGTCAGTCCCGGATAACGGCACGGGTCCGCAAAGGGTCCTTCAAATGAGTCTTGACGCCCGTGTTTCTCGAATCGGTCATAAAATCAGGTAACAATTAATACTGGACAATAGCATGGGGCTGCACTTTCTCTCAAAAACTTGTCGATTCTCACGTATTTTTAGTTTATTCTCCAGTAGAAAAGAAAGAGAAACGCCTAATTTAAAGCAACATTGTCTTCCTGCTCATTATATCAGTTGTTTTATTCTCACTCCTTTTAATGCCTTTTATTTTCTTCTTCCAAATTTAGTTTAAATCAGTATAGTTTTTAAGAGGATTGCTCGTACTAGTAAAGTAGCCTTACTGGATAAATATTGTGGCAAAGCTATGAGAGTCATGTACAAATATAGTTCTTGTTCTCAACAGTGATCTCCAACTGTTGCTTTCTCTTTTACCTACAGCTTCCGAAGGACTAGATCTGACCCTGTGAAAGACCAGTTGTTTGGGGAAAACTGTCATGTGAAGTTTTATGAATTTATTAGTTTCAGTTGCACAGTAGTTTAAGCTATAAGAATCATAATTAAAAGTAACAATAAGAATCAAGTTGCAGATGCTTTAATATATGCCTTTAAAATGAAAATACTGGGTGAGTACGAGTATTATGCACAGGAATTTTGTACTATCCCTCATAGCCATCTGCTAGCAGATTGGCAGCAGATTTGCAACAGGCTTAGCAGAATCTGTCGCCAGATTCATATCCCTCTGTGTCCGCGTTTCGCTTGTGTTCTGGCGACAGAGCCTGCTGCGCAGAGCTGACAGCAGATTGGCTGCAGATTCGTGACAGGGCCTGCTGAGCAGAGTCTGGCAGCACAGAGGGCGCAGATTTTGTTAACAATCTGCTGAGCAGGCTCTGCTCGGTTTCTGGCCCCGTTCTGCTGCCAGAAGGCTCTGCAGACTCTGTCCGACTTCTGTCGCCAATCTGATGTAGCAGGGTCTGCTATATTTCTGCTGGCAGTTTGCTAGCAGAAACGAATATAACAGATCCTGCGGCAAAACTGCTGTCTTTTTGCCAACAGACGTTGGCCACAGGTTTTGCAGGAATCTGTTATGCACAGGTTTGGCTATTAGGGATGATTAGTCCAACCAAGATCTACTTTTGTACAACGGCCTTTGGTGTTCTTAACTATAGCAGGTAGTAGAACCAAGCAAATAAGTAATCCATTACAAGTAAGCAAGTAAATACTGTAAATTCTGTAAACGTGATGCATGTAAGTTGGTTCAACTAACCGCACCAGAAAGATTCTTCGCATATTCTATATTTTCATCCTAAAGATATGTGGATATTGAAGAACCTGAAAATCCTCTATTACTTCATTAAATGTTCATGTCTCTGGCTTAAACTACTCTGAAAAAGGGCACCAATAAAAGTTCAAATGTCAGTTTTCATTCAGTGTCCAATTCAGTTACTCAAAATGTCCAAAAAGATATATAATAATTGGAAGATCTATCTTGCATTCCCTTAAGTCAGTGCAATGTTTGTGAGGGAATTTTAATATGCTGTGGTGAAAGGCGTCTACATTATATGCGCTTTCACGACTTCTTCTAGTTCAATAATTTGATATAATTTAGTCTCGGAATGACTGCATTGTTGGCTCTACACCCAGGGTTATTCTTGGTTTGATTGCTCTTAATGCCTTATTTTATTCGCCCTCCAGCCAAGAACAATTTGTATCAGAATAGTCTTTGGGAGGATAGTTTGCTATAGGAGTGACCTAACTCTACACACAAAACAAAATGAAAGAGCTATGAGAATGGTGTTTGACATAGATTAGCTGCTTCGATGAAACTCCAGCCCAATGGTCTTTAGATTTCAGAAGATCTATTAAACATGTTTCGGTCGCAAATTATATGCTTCTTTCTATTTTGATGTTACTAAAAGGAAGTTGGGTCTTGTTTCATGATGGGTTTTGGGTCTGCCATTGCCATTGCTTCACCAGGATTAATGTTGTTGTCTCTGGGTTTCAGATGTGGCGAAGAGTCAAGCGAGATCTCACCATCAGCTAGTTGGGCCGTGGTGATTATATGTATATTAATTGTGCCGAAAGCAGTAAGTAATCCACATTCAATTAGTGACTACTACGATCACGCTTTCCGTTCGAAAACGTGGCTCCAGATTTAGTACATAATGTGTATAATTCAAATTACTAGATAATCTCTCACTTTTCTGCATATTACTAAACAGTGTATACTCGCCTAGTGATGAATCAAAGTCAAATGAATTGCACCCTGTACACATAAAATGCAGCAGTCTACTGCAGGATTAGTCTTCCGGGGAGGAGCGAGATACGTTGAGGAAAAAAATCTAAATAGCCTTTTACGACTAGACCAGGTATATTGATGAATCATCGCTAGCAGAGCCTGCACTGTTTTATGATGCCCCAAGTGACCAGGGGTTTCTTCAGAAGGGGAGGCTACGCGGACAACTCTCGGGCCTTCCCGGCTTTCACCATTGTTTTCAATACCAGGTTTTCGAGCCCCAGCACGAGCGGGCCAGATGCATTTCCAGGGAAAAGCATTATTGAAAGGGGAGGCCCTTTTCGCGAGAAAAAGTTTCAGATTCTCGACTGCTGTAATTAAGCTTGCAATGCGAAACAATGACAGCGGCAGAAACGATGTACACAATCCATCCACGTACTACGAAAGATATGCGATAGCAGCAATGCGGGCAGAAAACCGCGACGTCCTCGGCAATCAACGCCAAAAGATCCTAAGAAGCAGCATCCAATCCTAGCGACATTTCGGTGGATCCTCCAAGTTATTAGGAGCGTGTTCAATCAAACCGCAATAGGTACCCATTCTGCAGCGATTGTAAATCCTACATACAATCCAAATGAAACTTCAATTTTTAATATTTCTTCCAGACTGAGGTTTCGCGAATGTCAACGTGTCTTATATCTACTTCTGCCCGTAATTTTCAAGCTGAGGGGCAGTTGTGCCGGAAATAAATTTGTACTTCCGAGTATATTACGCCTCGCCCAGTTCTCACTCCAGTCGTCATGCCGCGGCTGCACCTGCCTACCTGGACCTCAAAGCCCTGTCGGCCTATTCTGAGTTGGTTTTGCGCAAGTAAGCAGAGGTGGGAGGAAACGGAATTCCTGCGCCAAGCAGGCTTAAATAGATTCTCCTGAACGGCCCGCAGCTATTTCTCGTTGAATCTTCTCTGCTAACAGACATTCCGGAGCAGAGTTGAAGTCCAGTACGCGTACTTGCTGCAGTTCGAATTTTTGTGGTAACAACGAAGCTCATCGTCCGCGCGGACTACAATCCACTACAGATTGAGTGTAGTACCACGACCAGCAGGATCCAATACATTATATTCAACGCACAAGTAGGTTTTGAATACTGTACGCACTTCAAACGTTGTGCTCGGAGAGTGTTTTGGTACTGTAATATCCCTTTTGTTGTAGATACTATCAAACAATAAGAAAATGGCCAAAGACATTTCTGACTTGTCCAAACGTCGACTCAACCAAATCATTCAGACGGAAACCAAGCGAATCCAAGCTCTTGGTGCGTGCCAGGAAGGCTCTTCCGCTTCAACCCAGCGGATAAGAGAGCATATTAGCGAACACTCTGATATAACATTGTCGCAAGGCCACTTTGACGAGTTCGATAGAGATGACGAAGGCGAACGACAGAATGGGGAGAATTGCACCGAAGAAAATGAGGAGCATAGTGATGAAGAAAATGGAGATTTCTATTGTGACGATATTGAACAATACGAGGAACAGTTGGATTTGGATGAAGACAACAAAGTCCCAGAAGAAAGCTTAGCGAGTGAGTTGAAGAAATGGGCTCATAACGAGTCAATAACTCAGAAAGCCATGACTTCGTTATTAAAAGTGCTCCGCCATCACGGCCAGGCCTTTGAATTACCGCAAGATGCAAGGACATTAATGCAAACCCCGAGAAACACGGCAACTTGCATTGAGCAAATCAATGGCGGCTTTTATGCTCATTTTGGGATAGCCGATGGTTTGCAAAGATGCATTGCAAAATATTTTGAAGGATGTCCCGCGACTATTGACGTGCAAATAAATTGTGACGGCATGTCACTGACGAAGAGTTCGTCAGGCCAATTTTGGCCTATTCTAATGTCCATTTCCATCGAGAATCAACGTACAAAGCCGTTTATAGTTGGAGTACACTATGGATCTTCGAAGCCAATCTGTGCCAACGTCTATCTAAGCCGATTCGTCGAGGAAATGGCACGCATACAGGGAAATGGTGGCATCGACGTGAATGGCACGAGATGCCAAGTGTTCCTCAAGGCGATTGTATGCGATACTCCAGCCCGATCATTTGTAACGCAAACCAAGGGCCATTCAGGGTATTATAGTTGCAGCAAATGCAATCAAAAGGGAGAATACATCGATAGCGTTGTGTTTCCCAAAATTGATTGCACTTTGCGGACGGATGAGTCATTCAAACGCCGAATTCAAGCCGAATACCATACAGGAAATTCGATATTGGAGGAACTCGAAATCGGCATGGTTTCGCAAGTCTTGCTCGACTACATGCATCTAGTGTGCTTGGGGGTGACGAAAAGACTCGTTAAGTTCTGGGTTAAAGGACAAAAAAATGTGCGTCTGTCGAAAGAAAAACTGGAGGTGCTCTCACAACTTTTATTGAAGTTACAAGCATCAACGCCATCAGAATTTTCGAGGAAATTAAGAGATGTGACCGAAGGCGACCGATGGAAGGCAACGGAATGTCGGCAATTCTTGTTATATGTCGGACCGGTAATTTTGAAATCAGTATTATCGAAACCATATTATGAGCACTTTGTCACTCTTAGTTTGGCCATCCGCATTCTATGCGATTCGGAATTATGTATCACAATGAACGATTACGCCAACTCATTGCTCGTATATTTCGTACACTGGTTCAAGGAGCTTTATGGGAAAGAGTATATTTCGCACAACATCCACAATTTAGTTCATTTGGCCAATGATGTTAAATATTTTAAAGGAAATTTAGATTCATTCAGCTGTTTTCCTTTTGAGAACTATTTAGGATGCGTACGTCATAAAATTAGAAACTCACCCAAACCTCTGCATCAGTTGTTAAACAGAATTACTGAAGAGAACGCACTTCCAGTCGAACCAGTGAAACGCAAGTTGTACCCAATTAGCCATGTTTCGAAAATCACTAAAGAAATTACAAGTTTAGAGTACGAGGGTTTTAGCATATCCTACAAAGAGCCGAACAATTGTTGCCTTCTATCGGACTCTTCGGTTTTCTTAGTGAAGAAATTCATTAAATTTGAAAATGAAATTCGCGTAGAGGGCCTCAAAGTCAGTAATGGGGAGGCACTGTTTTCGGTGCCACACGACTCGCGCAATTTGCATATTTTCATGCTAACAAACATTGCCACGTTTACAAATACAATAGTGTCATGTAGATCCATCCGACGGAAATGTGCAAACTATCCAGTGTCAGACAGCAGAACAATAATCGTTCCACTACTCCACCACGTGGACAGCCCCATCACTTCCAATTAAAAGTGCAATTGCCTGTAGAACAGCAGATTATAAACCTTGCCGCATTTCAGAGATCTCCTCCAATTTTCATATTTCCAAATTACGAAGGCACGCTTTGTCGAATATATCGACGGGAGATATCCTGTCGTCTGGTAAACAACATACAATTTGGAGTCCGAATTTGGAGTTCGTATATGTTTGGAGCGTACTTGGACCTCCAGAAGAGTTTATTGGGGGTGACTTTTACCTGGACGGCATCTTGACGGGGTCTCTGGCGCGGGTGCCGAAGAAGGGCGCCTGTGGTGGAATCTGAAATGGGGGGTGAGAGAGACGGCTATTTTGGCCCTTGGGCTTTTCGGTCTCAAGCTCCTTCGTGGAGGATCAGTTTGAAGTGAAGAAGAGTCGTGAGAGGATCGTCAGAAGCATCGGTGTTCGGAGAGACAAAAGCGCTAGTCAGCAGAAATTTAACTGTCACTTGATTAATCTATGTAAGTCGCGTTTCAGCAGTTAATACTTACACTTCAATAACTCTTTCCAAGCATTATACGTATTAACTTTGTATGTATATTTTCAGATACAAAATGTATGCCGTGGTGCATTTTGTCGAGGAAAATGTCGTTTCGGAAGTGCCAGACAGCTGGCTCATGACAAATGGAACGGGCGAACAAATGTGTTGGTGGCCGCCCCATCCCATGAAGAATATATCTTCATTAATAGTTAAACGGGTGCAACCCGATTTTAAATTGTGGCGCCTGTGTCGTGCGGATGTTAAAAAGCGATTCGGTAAGAGTTAAATTAATCTGTCACTAACGCTTACGTCTTTCGCTCTCGTCTCTTTTGCTTTATCTCTTTCCATTCTATGCTGTCTTTGTAGCAATGCCACCAATATGATTACATTTATTCTTCTCACTTAAAAATTCAGACTTATTCGAATTCCGAATATTGTTTTTTCTTACATTTGTTCTTAAATCTCTCCAGCATTTCAAGTCAATAGGCGGAGAGCTTCAGACACCTTTACATATTAATAGTTTCTATGTCTGTGCCATCTTAACCATCGTTAAATCATGATATCAAAGAAACTGTACAAGATTTGACATTTGCATATGTTGTAGATGACGCAAATCTTGCGAGGCGATATGCGGCCGATTCGACCGACACGTCGTCAGATCCCTCCAAGAGGGGAAAGGGGCGGCGTAAGAGGAAGCCCAACCCTATGTATAGCACCTCTGCTGCATCGGACGACGAGTCGGAGGATCATGAAGTGCCTGCTGGAAGTCGCAATTTTAGCGGGAAAATGCCAGTATGGCCCGGATCGCAGCAAGCCGGGAATATCGGGACACTTGATGTCCCAAGTGTAACAGGTAATAAATCTTTGTGTTCACAATGTCAGTGTTAATGCATTATGCGATAATATTGATACATTTTTTGATGATTTAAGCTGGAGAAGGAACTTCGAGTGGGTATGCCCACTATATCAACGAGGAACCGTCGCTGAGGACGGTCTATTCCGTAGAAAACAATGCAAGTAGCCACAAATTAATGTAAAAAAATAAAATCAAACATTTTTGAAAGTAATATTTATTCCTAATAGCAAGCCGTGAACATCATCTTCCGCGAGGAGGAGGAGGAAGAGGGGGAAGAGGATGTGGAAGTGGAACGGGACGAGATCCACCAAGAATTGGGGGAATTCATCAATTTAAACCCAATGGAGCAGCCCGAAACGAATTATAGAATTCAACAAAATGTGGCAATCGGAGCCCTACGAGGCCACGACTACGCTCCGGAACAAGCGAATGGAGCATCAGAAGCGAAGCTCCAACAAACTTTAAATGGTAAACATATATATTTATGAATTCTTTACCTACTAGCTTCAAAATGTGTCTTTGCACGCATAACTATGCAACGAAATTAGTCCTAGTCTCTTTAGTCTCTTTACCTTCTTCTAACCTTCTACGAACCTTCAAACTTAACTTTTGCCTTCTATATTAACAAGTTTTCCTCTGGCAAGCTGTTGACAACTTTGGACTATTTGTTTCCCATGCTGCAAGTATACTCTATCTAACATAAAGAAAATTAATACTAATTATTAATACCATCTAACATAAAGAACTTATTTTGTTCATTCTATATTGATGTGTTACATTTGTAACACGATTTCCAAATTGATATTTTGACAATACTCATTTCTAAACCAACCCTACTAGTTAAATATTTTTGACTTTCATAAACTGTTCGAAGCCAATGTTCTCCCTTTTACTGTTGCAACAAACATTGCTTTCCACTTCCAGTGACATTACTTTTTGACAGTTCGGGCCTATCATCCGTTTCAATTTTAATATTGTTTACCACTCTTTTCCCAACCGATAGGACACAACTAGACGTGTTCCATTCTAGATACTAACCGCCACATTATATATTTTCCCAAGCCTATTTGCAATTGCCTCGATCAAGTTTCCAATATAATTTCTGCTACACGTAATAACTTATACCATTTGACACCTTATAGAGACAATTTACAAATTGATACTTAACAATACTCATTTCCAAACCAACTCTACTAGTTAAATATTTTTGAGTTTCGTAAACTGTTCGAAGCCAGTGTTCTCCCTTTTACTGTCGCAACAAACATTGCTTTCCACTTCCAGTAACATTACTTTTTGACAGTTCGGGCCTATCATCCGTTTCAATTTTAATATTGTTTACCACTCTTTTCCCAACCGATAGGACACAACTAGACGTGTTCCATTCTAGATACTAACCGCCACATTATATATTTTCCCAAGCCTATTTGCAATTGCCTCGATCAAGTTTCCAATATAATTTCTGCTACACGTAATAACTTATACCATTTGACACCTTATAGAGACAATTTACAAATTGATACTTAACAATACTCATTTCCAAACCAACTCTACTAGTTAAATATTTTTGAGTTTCGTAAACTGTTCGAAGCCAGTGTTCTCCCTTTTACTGTCGCAACAAACATTGCTTTCCACTTCCAGTAACATTACTTTTTGACAGTTCGGGCCTATCATCCGTTTCAATTTTAATATTGTTTACCACTCTTTTCCCAACCGATAGGACACAACTAGACGTGTTCCATTCTAGATACTAACCGCCACATTATATATTTTCCCAAGCCTATTTGCAATTGCCTCGATCAAGTTTCCAATATAATTTCTGCTACACGTAATAACTTATACCATTTGACACCTTATAGAGACAATTTACAAACTGATACTTAACAATACTCATTTCCAAACCAACCCTACTAGTTAAATATTTTTGAGTTTCGTAAACTGTTCGAAGCCAGTGTTCTCCCTTTTACTGTCGCAACAAACATTGCTTTCCACTTCCAGTGACATTACTTTTTGACAGTTCGGGCCTATCATCCGTTTCAATTTTAATATTGTTTACCACTCTTTTCCCAACCGATAGGACACAACTAGACGTGTTCCATTCTAGATACTAACCACCACATTATATATTTTCCCAAGCCTATTTGCAATTGCCTCGATCAAGTTTCCAATATAATTTCTGCTACACGTAATAACTTATACCATTTGACACCTTATAGAGACAATTTACAAACTGATACTTAACAATACTCATTTCCAAACCAACCCTACTAGTTAAATATTTTTGAGTTTCGTAAACTGTTCGAAGCCAGTGTTCTCCCTTTTACTGTCGCAACAAACATTGCTTTCCACTTCCAGTGACATTACTTTTTGACAGTTCGGGCCTATCATCCGTTTCAATTTTAATATTGTTTACCACTCTTTTCCCAACCGATAGGACACAACTAGACGTGTTCCATTCTAGATACTAACCACCACATTATATATTTTCCCAAGCCTATTTGCAATTGCCTCGATCAAGTTTCCAATATAATTTCTGCTACACGTAATAACTTATACCATTTGACACCTTATAGAGACAATTTACAAATTGATACTTAACAGTACTCATTTCCAAACCAACCCTACTAGTTAAATATTTTTGAGTTTCGTAAACTGTTCGAAGCCAGTGTTCTCCCTTTTACTGTTGCAACAAACATTGCTTTCCACTTCCAGTGACATTACTTTTTGACAGTTCGGGCCTATCATCCGTTTCAATTTTAATATTGTTTACCACTCTTTTCCCAACCGATAGGACACAACTAGACGTGTTCCATTCTAGATACTAACTACCACATTATATATTTTCCCAAGCCTATTTGCAATTGCCTCGATCAAGTTTCCAACATAATTTCTGCTGCATGTAATGACTTATACCATTTGACACCTTATAGACTATCATTTGCTTGTGGGTCGTATTAACTTTCCCTTCTTTGTAATACAAAATACAAAATTTGTCACACAATGGAATCTATTACACCATAATTAATTTCATATTTTATGACGGTATTATTTGATATTTTGTTCCAGCTGTGTTAAGCAAATTGGACGGTATGGCAAGGCAATTGGCCACTCAGGGAGTGGAACTTCGATGTATGAGGGAGAAATTAGACAAGATGTCTGCGGTGGGAGGGAGGGTCCCACAGCAGCAGTCAACTGCCAGAATAGAGGCAGCCCTGCCGATTATGTCCCAGGAAAATCTAAATGTCCTGGAGACTATGCTTCTCAATGAGGGAATTGCAGATGAATTCGTAAGTATATCATTTTTTGATGTTTTTTTACAACATATAGAGTATTCCGCATTTCGCATTATACTCATACATGTTGAATATTTTTGTTTCAGAAATCCTTCATTGCCAAAATTAACCGATCAAACGAACTTACCTGTAAGTGAAGTTCGATCGTAATTATACGATGTCCCGTCCGAGATGATTACATGTAGTAGATTCCGTTCTGCTACAAGTTCACAACGTTCAGAGTTCGAAAAACCCCCACTGGGCGGCTCGGCCACTTCCGGCCGTCGCCATCTTCATCATATTTTTAGAGTTATCAAAAAATTCGTTTACACCAGGGTGGGATCCCTTTCTTTCTTTTTTTTTAAAATATATATATATATAAGGGAGGGGTGTAATCATCTCGGACGGGACATCGTATAATTACGATCGAACTTCACTTACAGGTAAGTTCGTTTGATCGGTTAATTATACTTCAGTCCCGTCCTTCGAGATTACATGTAGATGTTTAGCGTTTACGTAATTTTTTGAACTATTAGCAAGAACTGAGGGAATATTTTTTCCCTGTATGTTCCTTTTCTTTTATTCAGTCTTTTTTAACATGCTTGTTGTTGTACTATATGCTACCATACAAAATCTTGTTTCTACACTATATAGCTTTAACATTGGGTACACTCAATATCTTTTGTATTGACTCTTCGATATTGTGCCCTAATCTTTGGTATTCGAGCGATAACTTACATATTAGTCTCCTGTTCAACAAGGAATACAAAATCTTTTACAACGAAACAACAAAATGTCTCACTTTCTTCATAAAGAAAAGATAATATTGACAGTAATGGTGTCATAGCCAGGGGTAGGTACTAATGAGATAGAAACCAGTGAAAATAGTATTTTAAAATAAAAATTCCAAAATAATTGCGAGAACAGAAATGATTGGAAAGACAGTTGAAAATATTAGTAAAATAAAATATTATTTCATTTGTCATTATTTGTCCGGGAAGTATTTGAAATAAAATTTTATATGCTACTTTCATTTGGGTTCCATAAAATAATATTTTGCTTTCCTGATATTTTCAGAATATATTTCAAATAAATATTTCGAGTAGTATTTGCTTCGATCGTCAGAAAAATAAGTATTTTACTTGTTCCCTTAATTGATGTTCAAAAATCTATTTTATATTTGTGATGTAACATTGGGGTCGCTGATTAAAGTATTTCATTTCTTGAAAGTTCTATTTCAAACGAGTATTTGAACTAGTATTTAATTCGACTGGCAGGAATGTATTTTATTTTGAAGGTGCAGCACTCTGGTTGATGGCCAACATATTTTATTTTGTCGACCCGAAGTCGGGTGTGCTGCCGCAGGTAAAAGTATTTGAAGATAAGTATTTTAAATACTTTCTCACTCTCCCAAAATACATCCTCGGAAGAGAAGGGGAAAGAGCGCTTTCCGTCTTTGTTCGACTCACTCGAACAAGAGAGAGGGAGATGTTTCCTTTCCCTATCTTGCCTGTCGCCAGCCGGGCTGGCACAGTCCAGGACGTCCAGGTTCAGGTCAAGTCGAGAACAAAAGTCACCATATGGAAATAATATGGAATCGGCATGGTCGGCCGGAGCCGAGCTGGCTGAGACTCGCGGCCCGAGAGCCTGGTCGCTTCTCGCTCCGCTCGAGTGCTCGACGCCTCGACAGGCGACTCGACTCAACAGCCCTCCTCGAGAAGTTGCCAGAACTTGTCGGGCATTGAGTTATTCCAATAATTGTAAATCGTGTATTTATGTTAGTTAAAGGAAAACGTATAATTATTAAAAATATTGCTTGCGTAGAGGTGCGTAGCCAAACGCCTTACGTCACTTCAAAGTGGATATTATGCTGAATAAATCCACGTGTGATACATTAGCATTATTCAGGGAGGGATGAGAGCCTCGAGATCGAGAGAGAGCGAGAGAGAGGGGGGTGGGGGGCGATAAGATAAATAGTGAATGAACTAAGTGAGGGATGGGAGAGAACAGAGAAATGAGAGACAAAATAGATAGTTTAGAAAGAAGGGTGGAAGGATTGAAGCATAATGACAAAGTAGAAAACAGGGATGGAGTAGAAAAAGTGTAGAGAATAGACAGAGCAGTAGAAAAGAAAGGAATAAGAGAGAGAAGGAGGATGAACTTAAGGGGGAATGCCCGGTCACGCATACACTCAAGAGGGTTCACAGAAATCGGTAAAGCAGAAATGCAAGGACGTCCGGATGCTAAGAATTCCCTGCAAAGCGGTTACTCTCTTGTTAAAATTCAATTGGAAAATTGGCCTGAAATTCGCCTGTTGACCTACGAGACTCTCTCGAGGAGAAAAAATGATGGAAAGTAGGAAGATATTCGAGCAGCAGCGCTGCCAGCCTGCCAAACATCGGCTGGGTGCCTGGGTTATACCTTATATCGCCGGACACTCATGCAGGCGTGGAAAGATTCACACGGACGAGGGCCGATGGCAGGGACTCGGCGGCTGTCAGCGTTTTATTCCTTAGCCTTTTGGAAATTCGTAATGTTACGGGGTTCATTGGAAAGCCAAGACTTATTGCCAAGAAACAATTAGTTTTTCGAAGAGAAAACACCATCGAAAAAAAGTGTGTTCGGGCAGCTCACCGCCAAGCGCCGGGTAATACTTCATATTGCGTTCCTCAGCTGGTTATAAAAAACTCCCCCGTCCATGAAACGATATTAGATATTATTTATCGTACGTGAATGCAATGCAAATAAAAAATGAGAAGAAGAGGTGTGAAAAAAATAGTGCTACTGCTGGGGACTGAACTTCGGTCCACAAAATTGTAGCGCAAACGTTTTGCCACTGTACCACCACCGCCGTTTTCAGGATATACTCTGCAGACATCTAATAAAGTGTTTTCCGAGGAGGGAGAAGAAGATGATATAATATAATGAGGTTTTTACGGATTTATTCCCAGATCTCCCAGAAACTGAGAATGAGTTTTACTTATTGGACATTTATTTATTGAAGAAGAAAACATGAGAAATAGTAGTAGGGTGACATCCCATCATCCCATTCCGAGCCCGAGCGGCCGAGCGGCCCGTCGTCTGCTGCCCGCCGACCTGGACTGTGCGCCTGTGCCAGGCGACAGCCAAGATAGGGAAAGGGAACATCTCCCTCTCTCTCGTTCGAGTGAGTCGAACAAAGACGGAAACGCTCCATCCCTAGTTCCCATTCCCTTCCAAGAATGTATTTTGGGAGAGTGAGAAAGTATTTAAAATACTTTTCTTCAAATGCTTTTACCTGCGGCAGCACACCCAACATCGGGTCGACAAAATAAAATATGTTGGCCGTCAACCAGGGTGCTGCACCTTCAAAATAAAATACTTTCCTGCCAGTACAAACTAATGGGCAAAATGAAATACTTTATTTTCATCCCCGCGTTGAAATAAACGAAATCAATTATTTCTTACTTTGGTCTCGCGGCTTGAAGTAAAAATACATTTTTATTTTCAATCCATCATGTGCACTTGAGTAGTATTTTCGAAAAGTATTTCAAAATTTGCCACGAAAATTATTTGACACCAATATCATTTTCAGTGCTGACAATTTAAAATACGGGATGAAAATAATATTTGAGGGTCCACGACACTAACAAAATATTTAGTATTTTATTTTGAATGCCACCTAACATTCAAATTAAGACAAACCCGCGCAGTGGCTCAGGGGGCTAAGTGTCCGACTCGCAATTAGCGGGACCCGGGTTCGATCCCAACACCTGTCATCGCCGATTTTCGGCACGTTCACGCATTGCGCGGAGGGTGGTTCGGAATCCACCTTAAAAAATTGTAGGTCCACCCGGTATGAGAATAAATTTGGTGTTCCCCCCTGCCTTACGGAAGCTCATACCGGGTCGGTATGTGAATACAGGAGGTATTCCATACCCGTCGCAAACCCTGCGGGGAGTCGACGTTAATGAAAACAATCAATCAACAATCATTCAAATTAAGACATATTAATTGGTATTTAGTATTTGAAATACTAACTGCCCCAGCCCTGGTCATAGCACCCTGTCTTTGTACTTAAAGCCTTACATTATTTATCACAGTTTGTGCGAAATTCGCTCGATCCTTAATTAATGGACGGTTATAAAAACGTGCGAACACTTGAGAGGAGCCAGACCAACCGGCCGTTCGTCTGATTACATTCAAATCTACGCCTTTTAAGGCAGCGGCAGAGGTCGAAGCATGCCGCGTTGAGTGCGCAGAAAATATAGTCGTGTCTATGCCACTTTGTTGAAGCACGGTTTTTAACCAGCGACTTAGAGTCTGTGCTGACACTCTCTTATATGGTTTCTCGAAGGAAATGAACAAGTAGTCCTCACTCTTTCTCAAGGGTGCTGTGACTTGTATATATCGGACTAAGGTCGATGCTACGCAGAGTGCTGGATTATCCTTGAAGCGAGGGACTACTATTAAAGGCTGCGTGCTTCCCGGCCTCGACGTCTTTATAAGATCTGGGATCTCTATGCTCATCCCTTCTCTTGTATGTACAATGTTCGAAATCTTAATTGCAGCCAGCGTTTGAATTCTATGAGCCGACGCCAGCTCTAACAGAATTACAGTCTTAAACGTTAATACCTTAATATCTAAGGTCTCTAACGGAACCCATTGGGTTATAAATTCTAATACTATGTTGGTATCCCAAGTCGAGTCGTATCTAGGTCTGGACGGACGCATCCTGTAGACCCCTTTAAAAAATCTTCTAATTATCGGGTCTTGTCCGATATTTCTGTCTGCGATCAACGAAATTGCGGATCTCGCTGAATTAAGCGAGCCAAAGGATGCTCCCTCTTCATACTCCTTCGTGAGGAATTGCAGAATTATGATTGGGGCTGCCTTAATAGGATCTTCTCCTATGGCCCGACAGTATGTCTGCCACTTACAGAGAGGCGAAGAGTACTGTTTTCGAGTTGTACTCGATATGGACTCTACCAAAATCTGGACTGATGCCGGGTCTAAGCCCTTACTTATGAAGGCACGCCTGATAATTTGGCTGCCATCAGAGACAGGTGTCTGGCTCTCGGGTGTATGGAATCCCTATAATCGGATATGAGCAAATCCTCATTTGGCTGGACAACAATTGGTCTTTCTGTTGCAAGGGCCATATAGAGTGGATACCACGGTTGAGCGGTCCACACTGGTGCTATGACTATGCCTGTGGCTCTATCTTGACTTATCTTCCTTAGAGTCCTCAATAATAAAGAAAATGGAGGAAAGGCGTAGAAATAGAATTCGGTCTATGCAATAGTGAATGCATCAATTGCCATTGCATTGGCTTCAGGGAACCGCGATACAAAAAGTTGACATTTATTATTCCTGTTAGACGCGAATAAATCAACCTCAGGCTGTCCGAACTGTGCTACGACCATATCAAAATATGGGGACGCTAACTGCCATTCTGTATCTAAAGGTCTCATCCTTGAAAGTTTGTCGGCCTCTACATTCTCTTTTGATGGGATATACGATGCAAACAGCCAAATGTTCCTATCCTGAGCCCATTGCCAAATGTTTCTAGCCAGATTATTGAATGTAGGAAATCGCGCTCCACCCATTCTATTTATATACGCAATGGCCGTAGAGTTGTCGACTCGCAATAGAATTTGACAATTGGTCCTATCATCGGCTAGTTCCTGTAGTGCAAGAAAAAACCGCCTTAAGTTCCAGGAGATTAATATGGGTCTGTCTTTCTACAGTGTTCCATAAACCGTACACCTTTTTACTATCACAGACTGCACCCCAGCCTGTTTTAGATGCGTCCGTATAAATCACAAGATCGTATTCCTCATTTTTAATCTTGCTAACACTAAGCTCTACTGCACGTCGCCACCACCTGAGATCAGTTTTAATCTGTTCGTTAATAAACATGTGTGCCTGAAAGTTATTATCATTTAGAACTAAAGCGATGAATTTTTCTCTTTCCAAAATCTTTGTGTATAGCCAGCTATATTCGATTGCTGGGCTTGCGGCTATTAAGGTCCCAATGACCTGTGCAAAATGTTGAATCGTGCAACGGTGTGTTAGCAAAGTTATGTCTACTAATGAGCTAATGTGTTCTCTTTTCTTTGGTGTTAGCTCGACTTGCATCTTTTTGGAATCCAGAATAAAACCTAAAAATTTACACCGCTTGCTGGGGTGGAGCATGCTCTTTTTATAGTTATGACAAACCCTATTGATTCCAATAAATCCATACACTTCCTTAAATTAATCTCACACTGCGGGTAGTCCTTGGATACACACAAGATGTCATCTAAATATATAACCGAGACAAATCCCTTGGATCTTAACAGGCTCATTACAGGTTTCAGGACTTTGGTAAAAATTTAAGGACTGGTGCATAACCCAAAAGGCAAGCAGGTGAACTGAAAAATGGTATCTTCGAATCTAAATCTTAAAAATTTCTTGCTATGTTTGTGCATAGGAATAGTGAGATAAGCATCTTCGAGATCAATTGTTGCCATGTAGCAGTTTGGGGTTAAGAGCGCTCTGGCAACTCTCAAATCCTCTAATTTAAAATGCTGAGTTGAAATGAAGGTGTTCAAGAACTTAAGGTTTAGTATGAATCTATTAGAACCATCCGGCTTTGGGACTAAAAAATAGGGAGAAAGCACCTGTCCTTCCTCATATTCACAGGGTTCGACAGATCCCTTCTGAATTAACCTGTCAATTGCTACAGCTACTTCCTTCCTTTGGTCTCTGGGAGAGTTCATATTAAATTGATTTGACCGCTGTATAACCTCTCGGGAAAAATCTATTTTATAACCCTCGATGCAACTTAGAATGAAACTATCACTCGTGATGGATTTCCACTTCTTAGAAAATAACCTAAGTCTACCTGCTATTTTACGTACTTTTAATTCGATCTGTTGAACGGCTTTTTGCTCTTGGCTTGAGCCTGCGGTTTGTACTTTTGGCCTCTTTGTCCGAATTTGATCTTTCGGTACGTTTGGGTCTGCTGTTTGTATCCCGCCTGTCCGAAAGGTTGCCTCCGAGACGGCGGGCCCCGGTAGTTTAAAGGCCTCGGAGGAAAAGCAAGTGGTCTTCTTTCGGCAACCTGCGGCTTAATTTCCTTGGCCGCTTTTGCTAAGGTCTTTGTTTCGTTCAACTTCTCGGGTAGGCTTTTCTCATAGAGTAAGTGATCTGACTTAGCCGTGTGTAGCGCCTCCTTCAGCTTCAACATACATTGTTTAATTTATAACAATAAAAATTGATCAATTTACAGGTATAAATTATTATTCCACCAAAAATTTTCACGAATAAATGCAAATAAATGAAGAAATTATAAATTGTTTAAATTTGTGACAGAGACGACGGAGACGGAGACGGAGACGGAGAAGACGTTTCTTAATAAAAACAGCTATGTTTAAGGTCCTATATCTCCACAATGGCTGAACCAATTGTTAATAACAAATATGGAAATTTGTCGCCCTGACATAGCCTTTCAAACAATGTTTGCAAAAATTGCAATTTTTAATTTATTTATGCAGTTTGAACATTGTAAAAACCCGTACTTATTGGTTCTGGAAAAGATACAAGGTCCGTTTTTCTTTGTACTTGGCCCGAGACAAGACCTTGTCTCTTGATTCGGCACGAAGAATTATCTTCGGTGGGGTGGGTGGCTCATAGGCTCTCCCGCCTTCCACCTCGGAAAGAGAGGATCGACACGGGCGAGTCGAACCTCGACACAAGGTCTTTTTGTAGGCTACATGTTTTTTTTTTAAAGAGAAGTATGTAGTCGTGGCGAACTACTCGGTTCCGTCGCTAGGCAACCCCCCTATTTTTCCAAAAAAAGCTTATCTCGATATTTAGAAAAGTATTGTATTATATTCTATATTATATTATATTGTTTTATGTTCTACGCATGTGTTTTGATTCGCTCCCAATGAATCCTCCTTGTCCCTTTTATTACTCCATTTTCTAGTTCGACTATGATTTCGTGATTCCCGGGTGCCACTCGCAATACTATACAGGGTGCTCCAAAAGTCTCCTAAACCAAGGCGGCCATCTTGGGGGGTGGGACCCCCTGATGACAATACGCCCTTCAAAAATATAGGGAGCTATCTTACTTTAGGAGCTATTAGCGGAGAGGAGTGACCAATCGGTGCGCTGTCGCTGTGACACGGCAGCACGAATCGAGCCGCCGCAGAATCTCGCCGCTCGGGCGACGCGCACGGCCCCGCGCGTCAGACGTTACACGCACACTGCGCCCGGCTAAATGTTGGTCAGCGCAGGCCAGCACCAAGCGGCAAGTGCTTACCCAAGGTGGTGCCCTTCTACGCAGCAATCAGCGGGCGTATTTTCAGAAGGCGCCTCGCTAATCTTGGCGCTGTTATACGTACTGCTAACACTTGCCAATTATTATCGCGTTCCTCCCACATCTTTTTCCAGATTTTTGCCACGAAAATATCCGATCCAAAAATCTTTCAACATTTTTTTGACATTTTTCCCCCCATTTTGAAAAACGATCCCGATCGACTTGCGCTCACCGTTCATCACAAATACGCTTTGTTTTAAAGCAGGCTTCAATGCGTCTTGCAAATTAATTACAGCCAGATACTGCCACGCGAACCGGAGATCGACCCGTTTCTGCCTGACAAGTTGGAGACGGAAGAATTTAGCGGCGATCTCATTATTGGAATATTTCTTTTATGAAAACCTAAACCTTTGCCAACAATACGCCGCTTCCCGTTTTCCGATATCTAACGGAGGTTCCGAGTTATGATTTTTTAAAGGAGGGTCGGTGTCGCGCGCGTGGCCACGGAGCCGGCGATCGTGACCGGCCTGGGTTCGAAGGGGCTAACTCGGGGTACGGGAGGCGCAGGTAGATAAAACTTGCCGAATCGTCCGAAAAGGCTTTAATGCGTCTAGCCATTTAATTTCAGCGCGATACTTTCACGCGAACCGGAGATATTCCCGATTTCGTCGGATAAATTAGTGTCGCGAGAAATTAATGGCGATCTGATTGCTAGAATATTTTTTGAATGAAAATCTCATCTGTTGTGATCAATACGTCGCTTCTCGTCTGCCGATATCTCGCGGGATTACCGAGTTATGATTTTTTAAAGGAGGGCCGGTGTCACGCGAGCGGCCACGCAGCCGGTGCGGCTATCGTGACCGGCGTGGGTTCGATGGCGTTAACTCGCGGCAGGGGGGGCGCAGGTAAACCAATCGTTTGAAAAGGCTTCAATGCATCTACCAATTTAATTTCAGCAAGATAATGCCAAGCGATCCGGAGATACTCCCGATTTCGTCAGATAAATCAGTGTCGCGAGAAATTAATGGCGATTTGATTGCTAGAGTATTTTTTTAATAAAAACCTCATCTATTGCGAACAATACACTGCTTCCCGTTTGTCGATATCTGACGCAGGTTCCGAGTTATGATTTTTTAAAGGAGGATCGGTGTCACGCGAGCGACAACGCTGCCGGCGCGGCGGTCGTGACCGGTCGGGCAGTTGCACGCGCGACACCGACCCTGCTTTAAAAAATGATAACTCGGAACCTGCGTCAGATATCGGCAATCGGGAAGCGACGTATTGTTGGCAAAGGTTTAGGTTTTCATAAAAAAAATATTCCAATAATCAAATCGGCGTTAAATTCTCGGGATACTAATTTGTGCGACGAAATCGGGAATATCTCCGGTTCGCGTGAAAGTATCGCGCTGAAATTAAATGGCTAGACGCATTGAAGCCTTTTCGGACGATTCGGCAAGTTTTATCTACCTGCGCCTCCCGTACCCCGAGTTAGCCCCTTCGAACCCAAGCCGGTCACGATCGCCGGCTCCGTGGCCACGCGCGCGACACCGACCCTCCTTTAAAAAATCATAACTCGGAACCTCCGTTAGATATCGGAAAACGGGAAACGGCGTATTGTTGGCAAAGGTTTAGGTTTTCATAAAAAAAATATTCCAATAATGAGATCGCCGCTAAATTCTTCCGTCTCCAACTTGTCAGACAGAAACGAGACGATCTCCGGTTCGCGTGGCAGTATCTGGCTGTAATTAATTTGCAAGACGCATTGAAGCCTGCTTTAAAGCAAAGCGTATTTGTGATGAACGGTGAGCGCAAGTCGATCGGGATCGTTTTTCAAAATGGGGGGAAAAATGTCAAAAAAATGTTGAAAGATTTTTGGATCGGATATTTTCGTGGCAAAAATCTGGAAAAAGATGTGGGAGGAACGCGATAATAATTGGCAAGTGTTAGCAGTACGTATAACAGCGCCAAGATTAGCGAGGCGCCTTCTGAAAATACGCCCGCTGATTGCTGCGTAGAAGGGCACCACCTTGGGTAGGCACTTGCCGCTTGGTGCTGGCCTGCGCTGACCAACATTTAGCCGGGCGCAGTGTGCGTGTAACGTCTGACGCGCGGGGCCGTGCGCGTCGCCCGAGCGGCGAGATTCTGCGGCGGCTCGATTCGTGCTGCCGTGTCACAGCGACAGCGCACCGATTGGTCACTCCTCTCCGCTAATAGCTCCTAAAGTAAGATAGCTCCCTATATTTTTGAAGGGCGTATTGTCATCAGGGGGTCCCACCCCCCAAGATGGCCGCCTTGGTTTAAGAGACTTTTGGAGCACCCTGTATATAATTTACATTTCTCATGCATGGTATTTATACAAAAGACGGAATAAAATAAGATGTAAATGCGCAAACTCATATGTAAAGTCATCAGTGATCTATTCTAACGGATAAAGCCAATTTCGTTGTTTAATACAGTTATTGTTTAAACAATCAATTGTTTAAACATTTTTCAATTGTTATTCACTTGCAAATGCCTGAATTGTTCAAACAAAAAATTGAAACAAATGTATAAACAATAAAAAATTGCAAATCACAAAAAACTTAAAATTTGCAATTTTTAAACATCATTTATTTATAATATACGCTGTGGGAGGCTTGCATGTTACCGGTTCTCAAAAATAACGGGGAAATCACTTTTGTCCAGCTAGAATCGCATTCTGGACCACTGTGGCCGCACAGTGGCCGATTTGGGTCTAAAACGCGCGCATCGGACTTTCTGACCGACAAAATTCAAAGGCACGGGAATGAAAATTGAACATTATATCCTTGTTCTGGATAGTATGAAGCACAGAAAATGTTAGTAAACTAATTTTTTGTCTCAAATAGTTTTGAAGTTAACGACAGATTAGTAGAGTATGTTCTTATGTATTCAAATGGGGAACCTTAACTTTTGTATATTGATTCGGGTACCTAATGGAACCTCATGGTGTATTTTTTTCCTGAAACTAGATTTTTTTCCGCGACTTTTGGCATATGTTTCATCTGCATAAAGTTGCATAAACCTGTGTTATGAATTAATACAATTACAAAATTGTGTTTTAGTGAAGAAAATATCGAGAGAAACGAAGCATTTGGCAGAGCGGTAGCATGAGGAGGTGAAGTGGGGGGAGGAGGAGAAAGGACAGGTTGGAAAATGTGGAGAACAGCGGGAATGAAAATCAAAATGAGGTGTGGACAGTAGAATGGGGTGAAAGATGAAGAATAAATGATATCGGTGCAACCGAGGAATATAGTACTGATAGAAAGGAGAAAACGGTAGAAAATAAGGATAGATCTTCCTCGTTTTATCTTAACCTTAAGATATAAACCATACAAAAAGGACGATTTAAGCTTTATAAAACAATTTATGTAAATTGAGAGTATACTTGTACAGGGTGATTCGGGTAAGTGCTATCGGCTTTTTACCATGGAAATTTATCGATTTTTGAAATTGGTAATTGTCTCGGCGGCCGTCTAATGTCACCGGTGTCGCGTGGCTGCTTAGGGCCGAATCACGCCAAATACCGACAGTCTTCCGATTAACCGGCAAGGGCCGAATGAGTCGGTAATAAAACATTTTTGCAGCACAATGGAACGGAAAGTGTGAGCGATGCGTGGCATAATAAACATAGTAAAGAGCGTGTCATCGGTGCACTCTGGCGAGAAATCATTCTTGTTTTTCCTTTTATTATAACTTTAGAGCTAAATATTGAAAGAGCCAGTAGTTCTCTCCTTACCTCAAGTCAACAGCCAGGCTTTCACGCTTTTTTGGAAGGCGGAGGCAACACGCCTGCAGCAGCGGCGCGATCAAGGACTGCGGCCGAGTCTCAATATTTCGTTTTATAGTTATAATAAAGAGAGAAACAAGAATTATTTCTCGCCAGAGTGCAAGAATGATAGGCTTCCTTATATTATTTATTATGCATAAAACATTTATTATGTCACGCGAATCTCTCGCACTCCCCCCTTGCCAGTGTGCGATTTTTGTAATTCCTCGTAGGCAAGCCCGTTTCGTTGGTAAAACATTTCTGCACTGCACACTGGCAGGGGTGAGTGCGAGATATTAGCGTGATATAATAAAGATTTGTGCATAATAAATAATATAGGGAAGCCTATCATTCTTGCACTCTGGCGAGAAATAATTCTTGTTTCTCTCTTTATTATAACTATAAAACGAAATATTGAAAGACTCGGCCGCAATCCTTGATCGCGCCGCTGCTGCAGGCATGCTGCCTCCGCCTTCCAAAAAAGGGTGAAAGCCTGGCTGTTGACTTGAGGTAAGGAGAGAACTACCGGCTCTTTCAATATTTAGCTCTAAAGTTATAATAAAAGGAAAAACAAGAATGATTTCTCGCCAGAGTGCACCGATGACACGCTCTTTACTATGTTTATTATGCCACGCATCGCTCACACTTTCCGTTCCATTGTGCTGCAAAAATGTTTTATTACCGACTCATTCGGCCCTTGCCGGTTAATCGGAAGACTGTCGGTATTTGGCGTGATTCGGCCAGTTGACCCTAAGCAGCCACGCGACACCGGTGACATTAGACGGCCGCCGAAACAATTACCAATTTCAAAAATCGATAAATTTCCATGGTAAAAAGCCGATAGCACTTACCCGAATCACCCTGTACTAATTTTAAGCACATAGGCATTTCTTATTTTTTGGTTCCCTCCTTCCAACATCAAGATGAACAAGATAGCATGAATAGATCACAAGAAATTTTGTTCTAAGGGTATTAATTAAAATATAAATATTTCTAATTACGGATGGACCCTTAGAACAAAATCGGTCGCACCGATTTCATTTATCCTTCATTTTTCACCCCATTCTACTGTCCACACCTCATTTTGACTTTCATTCTCGCTGTTCTCCACATTTTCCAACCTGCCTTTCCTCCTCCTCCTCCACTTCTCCTCCTCATGCTACCTCTCCGCCAAATGCTTCGTTTCTTTCGATATTTTCTTCACTAAAACGCAATTTTATAATTGTATTAATTCATAACACAGGTTTATGCAACTTTATGCAGATGAAACATATGCCAAAACACGCGGGAAAAAATCTAGTTTCAGGAAAAAAATACACCGTGAGGTTCTATTAGGGTCCCGAATCAATATACAAAAGTTAAAGTTTTCCATTTGAATTCATAAGAACATACTATACGAAACTGTCGTTAACTTCAAAACTATTTGAGATAAAAAATTAATTTGCTAATATTTTCTGTGCTCCATACTATCCAGAACAAGGATATCATGTTCAATTTTCATTCTCGTGCCTCTGAATTTTCATAAAATCCGATGCGCGCGTTTTATACCCAAAGCGGCCACTGGGGCACTGTAACAATTTATTAAAAAGCTAATTATGGGCTATTATTAATCCTTATGCCACAAGGATGAAAACAAACCAAAAAAGTTGAGAATCGGTTCAGTGGAACCTGAGTTAATGGCCATGCGCGCATTTTAGACCCAAATCGGCCACTGTGCGCCGTTTCAAGGGGTTGCCGGGTAACTTAGCGCGCCTAAGTCCCTCGGCCTGGGCCTCTACCGCTGTCGGTAGGGCAGGAGTCGCTGGTACGCTTGTCGATCTTCGTTCGCCGAAGTCGGCCTTCTCCCAGGCTGCATCGTGGCTTCGTCGTCTTTCTGTCACAGGGGATGAGCGCCTCCGCTGGACTTCGACCTTTCCCTCCGCAGCTCCCATCGGCCCTGTCGCTCCTTATGCCAACGGGACATACTCCTGGACCCCTCGGTGCCACCTCGTCTCGTTCTAGCTGTCGAGGACTCGTTGCCCGAAGGCGAGTTAGTCTACGCGCTTCGATCTAAGAGGTGTCCCTTGGAGTGACGGCTGTTCGAGTCGGCGGACGTACGTAGCGAGCGTGTTATTGTGCGAGCGACGAGCGGTTCTTGCGACGGGACGATTCTGCCCCGTCACATCATACAAAGAGCACTTTCGTCTTGGAAGTATACCCCTTTTTTGTCTTTTCCTGATAACGTAGCGCCATCAATTTGCTACTATGGAACTATTTGATTGAGGCATAGAACAACTTGGAACAACCTTTAAATTCACCGGAATAATCGTGCAAAGAATACCTTATTCTTGGAACCAAATAGTTTTTTCAAGTACTTTGGGCGATAATATTGCGCCAGCCACTTGTAACTATGGAGCAATTAGAAAGAGGTATAGAACAAACTAGAACAAGCTAGTTTGAATCGTGCGAGGAGTACTTTATTATTGGACGGGTACATTTATAATTTTTTTGGCCGGAAAATTATACCAGGTATTTGTAATTCTCGAACAACTTGGAAGAGGCATGGAACGAGCCGGTATAACTTTTATTTTCATCAGAACAAACGTGGGAAGGGTGCTTTACTGTTGGACGAGTATAATTTTTCAAGTTTTCCTTGCATGTTCTGGTGAATCTAAATGTTGTTTCAGGTTTTCTCAATCAAATTGTTTCATAGTTGCAAGTCGATAGCGCAATATCATTGCCCGAAATTCTTGAAAAAACTATTTTCTTTCAAGAGTAAAGTATGCTTTGTATGTTTGTTCCGATGAAATGATTATCTTCTCCCGCGTTGGTTGGTTTACACGGGTTGCAGGATTATCAAGTTGTCTTGTATCTATGTCCACAGATTGCAGGATTCGCAGCCGAAGAAGGTGGCTCATCAGCAGGTAAGCGATCAGGATTTTGCTGACACCGCGGCAGTTGTGCAGCAGGAGAATGGTGCATATAGCACGACGCATGGTAGGAGTACTCCATCTGGCAATGAAGCTGCCCCATGCACATCCGCTGCTGCCGAAGTTAGCGTTGCTTTGCAGCAATTACAGGGTATCGAAGATACGGAACTCGTCGAGCATTTGCCGCAAGAATACGAAGAGGAAATAATCCTCGGAGAAATTGTAGAAGAAATCGACGAGAGTATCTCCTCGTACGTGCAGTAGGAAGAAGTGGACGCCGAAAATGCGACTGTTGCCAAAATCAATGACACAACCTTTGAAGATCTGCACGAAGAAAGGAAGAAAGTCCAGGACGATGAGCCACAGCCGAGTACATCCTCAGGAGTAGCTAGCAGAGGACCCATATACTCATCGCGCGTCCCAATGCAAATACTTGAAAGCGACAGTGGCACTGATGCGGAAGAGGCCGACTGGGAAGTGCGAGGTGAAAATGCACAGTCGATTTGGCCACAAGCTTCAGAGGTTCATGCTTTAGAAGAAAGACAGAATCTTGACGCAGATGATAATGACTGGATGAACGATTGGGCCGAAGATTACATACAGGGTGATCCAAAAGTGGTGATAATGAAGATAGCCATCTTGTGGGGCGTGACTTCCTAAGGGCAATACGTCCTTCAAAATTTTCAAATTCTACCCTAATTTGGGAGGTATTAGCGAAGAGAAGTGACGAATCAGCGCGCGGTAGCTGTGACACGGTCGCACGAATCGAGCCGCTGGATAATCTCGCCGCTCGGGCGACGCGCATTGCACCGCGCGTCGGACGTGCAGCACACTACGCCCGGCTAAGTATTGGACAGCGCAGGCCCGCACTAAGTGGTAAGTGCCTATCCAAGGTGCCCCTTGCAGCAACTATCATCGGGCGTATTTCCAAAAGGCGTCTCGCTGATCTTGGCGGTGTCACACGTACTGTTGACCCTTGCGGACTATTATCGCGTTCTTCCAACGTCTTTTTTCAGATTTTTACCCCGAAAATATCCAAAAATGCTGCAAAAGTTTTTTGAAATTTTGTTGCCCATTTTCCAAAACAATCCCGATCGACTTGAGCTCACCGTTAGTCAGAGCCGCGCGAGTGGTCACGCAGGAGGTGATGATGACCCGGCGGGGGTTCCATTGGGCTAACACGGGGTACGGGGGGGCCGGTCAACCGAACTCGGGGAATCTTTAAAGCAGACTTCATTGTATCTACCAATTTAATTTCAGCAGGTTACTGCCACGGGAACCGGAGGTATTGCCGATTTCGTCGGATAAATTAGTGTGGCGAAAAATTAATGGTGATTTGATTACTAGCGTATTTTTTTTAATGAAAACCTAATCCTTTGCGAACAACACGCCGCTTCCCGTTTTCCGATATCTAACGCAGGTTCCGAGTTATGATTTCTTAAAGGAGGGCCGGTGTCATGCGAGCGGCCACGCAGCCGGTGATCGTGACCGGCCTGGGTTCGAAGGGGCTAACTCGCGGTACGGGAGGCGCAGGTAAACAAAACTCGCCGAATCGTCTGAAAAGGCTTCAATGCATCTACCAATTTAATTTCAGCGAGATACTTTCGTGCCAACGGGAGATTTTCCCGATTTCGTCGGAGAAAGTACTGTCGCAAGAATTTAGCGCCGATTTGATTATTGGAATATTTTTTGTATGAAAACCTAATCCTTTGCCAACAATACGACGCTTCCCGTTTTCTGATATCTAACGCAGGTTCCGAGTTATGATTTCTTAAAGGATGGCCGGTGTCGCGCGAGCGACCACGCTGCCGGCGCGGCGGTCGTGACCGGTCGGGCAGTTGCACGCGCGACACCGGCCCTCTTTTAAAAAATCATAACTCGGAACCTGCGTAAGATATCGACAAACGGGAAGCGGTGTATTGTTCGCTAAGGATGAGATTTTCATTAAAAGAATACTCTAGCAATCAGATCGCCATTAATTTCTCGCGACACTGATTTATCTGACGAAATTGGGAATATCTCCGGATCGTTTGGCATTATCTTGCTGAAATTAAATTGGTAGATGCATTGAAGCCTTTTTAAACGATTCCACGAGTTTGGTTTACCTGCGCCCCCCCCCCCTTCCGCGAGTTAACCCCTTCGAACCCACGCCGGTCACGATAGCCACACCGGCAGTGTGGCCGCTCGCGTGACACCGGCCCTCCTTTAAAAAAAATCATAACTCGGTAATCCCGCAAGATATTGGCAAACGAGAAGCGACGCATTGTTCACAACAGATGAGATTTTCATGCAAAAAATACTCTAGGAATCAGATCGCCATTAATTTCTCGCGACACTAATTTATCTGATGAAATCGGGAATATCTCCGGTTGGCGTGAAAGTATCTCGCTGAAATTAAATCGGTAGATGCATTGAGGCCTTTTCGGACGATTCGGCGAGTTTTGTTTACCTCCGCCTCCCGTACCCCGAGTTAGCCCCTTCGCACCCAGGCCGGTGACGATCACCGGCTGCGTGGCCGCTCGCATGATACCGGCCCTCCTTTAAGAAATCATAACTCGGAACCTGCGTTAGATATCGGGAAACGGGAAGCGGCGTGTTGTTCGCAAAGGATTAGGTTTTCATTAAAAAAAATACGCTAGTAATCAAATCACCATTAATTTTTCGCCACACTAATTTATCCGACGAAATCGGCAATACCTCCGGTTCCCGTGGCAGTAACCTGCTGAAATTAAATTGGTAGATGCAATGAAGTCTGCTTTAAAGATTCCCCGAGTTCGGTTGACCTGCGCCCCCCGTACCCCGTGTTAGCTCAATGGAACCCCCGCCGGGTCATCATCACCTCCTGCGTGACCACTCGCGCGGCTCTGACTAACGGTGAGCTCAAGTCGATCGGGATTGTTTTGGACAATAGGCAAAAAAATTTCAAAAAACTTTTGCAGCATTTTTGGATATTTTCGGGGGAAAAATCTGAAAACGACGTTGGAGGAACGCGATAATAGTCCGCAAGGGTCAACAGTACGTGTGACACCGCCAAGATCAGCGAGACGCCTTCTGGAAATACGCCCGATGATAGTTGCTGCGAGGGGCACCTTGGATAGGCACTTACCACTTAGTGCGGGCCTGCGCTGTCCAATATTTAGCCGGGCGTAGTGTGCTGCACGTCCGACGCGCGGTGCAATGCGCGTCGCCCGAGCGGCGAGATTATCCGGCGGCTCGATTCGTGCGACCGTGTCACAGCTACCGCGCGCTGATTCGTCACTTCTCTTCGCTAATACCTCCCAAATTAGGGTAGAATTTGAAAATTTTGAAGGGCGTATTGCCCTTAGGAAGCCACGCCCCACAAGATAGCTATCTCCAACATCACCACTTTTGGATCACCCTGTAGATGAGGAAGCAGTAGCATCAGAGACAGAAGATCTACAGGAAGACCCTGGACAAGCAATTGCTCCGCAAGTTCGGCAAGGTCCAATTCGAGAAGGAATAACGCAACATGACCGGGATGAAGACGATTTTTGGGTGATAGAAAGAGAGTCGGCACGAGAGCCGGAACAGCACGAGTTGGAAGGCCTGACTTTCACGGACTTCCGTTACGTGTTCGACAAGATCAAAGGTCTTGCGAATCACTCCCCAATTACTGGCTGTGGCATCGAACATTTCAATATACTGGGCGCACCCCAAAAAGTTGGATTACTCAAGATTTATACGGTCCAGTGTGGAATGTGTCAGTATAGAGAGCAAATGCGATGTCTGCCGGAAGATGACAACGTGATGGACATCAACGACGCCGCTGTCTCGGGAACAATGGTGACAGGGGGCGGATACTATCAATTGGAGGAAATGTTGGCTGCCATGAACGTGCAGTGCATGTCGAAGAAACATTACGAAAAGTGCCAACAAACCGTAATTAATGCAATTCGAAGCGGCTGCGATGGAAGAAATGAGGCAGGCTGGGGAAGAGGAGAGAGCATTAGCCATCGCAGGGGAGACGTCGAGCCACAATCACAACTGCCCAACATCTCAGTCATGGCAGATGGTAGTTGGTTGAAAAGGTCATACCGAGGTGGACTATACAACTCTTCTTCCGGCATGGGAGTTATTATTGGATACGCTACAAAGAAAGCCCTGTTCTACAGCGTGAAGAACAAATTCTGCATGATATGCATAACAGCAGCGAAGAAGAAGGAAACACCACGTGAGCATCGATGTTACAAGAACTGGGGCCGGGACGAGAGTTCCACGAGCATGGAATCCGCAGCAATTCTGGAAGGCTTCATGTGCAGCGTAGAGTTGCACGGACTCATTTACAACGTGTTAGTTGGCGATGGTGATAGCTCCATTTAGAAGAAGATAATGGACGCAGACCCGTAGAAGGACTATATGATCGAAGTGAAGAAGATTGAATGCCAGAACCACATCATGCGACTCTTCTGCAGGGATCTACGCGAGATGACATCCAAAGGCCCCTTCAAGGAAGCGAGAACCTACATCAAAAACTATATTATACGGCTGCGCATCGGTGTACAAAAAGCTGCGCAATATCGATACTTGCAACAGCTGCCAATGGATCAACGAATTCTCAATTTCAAACAAGACTTGGAAAACGTACCCAGTCACGTCTTCGGGGAACATAAAAACTGCAAGAGAATTGGATATTTCTGCAAAAGATACGAAGATCCGAAAGAAATTAATCGCGTGCCGGAACTAGAGAAAAAGGGATTGTTGCAGCCTCTACAGTATCCATTTCGACGGATCTTCGCAAACGCCGAGAGCATGTTATATGGGCTGAACACCAATGTCGCTGAGTGTGCGAATAACATCATTGCTAAAAACTGTGGAGGAAGACGGATCAATTTGGCACGAAAGGGCTCTTACCAGGGTAGAGTTGGTGGATCCATTGTCAAATTGAACTACAAATCAGTATTGAGCAGGATTGCTTCAGTGCTGAATAAGAAACCGTCGGATATTTTGCTGAAAATGGAAGGTCATCGTGCACAGGCTGTCGAAAAGGCGAAGGAATACAAGAAAGCAGCGAAAACGACTTCGTATCAACAGAAGACTCAAACATGTGACAAGGATTACGGCCCAAAGGCGGAGGCACCAGACATAGGGGAAGCGGTATTCAAATCTGAATCGGAGAGGCACATGGCATCGCTAGTGGAATGGCAGGAGTCACGGTTGCCAATTGAAAAGGATACCCGTAATCAAGCAAATGATGAAAGATGGAAATGGTATCGGAAGAAATTGCTGACTGCCTCTAACTTCGGCAAAGTATGCCGACTAAAAGACGACACACCACGCGGGAATATGGTGCGAAATATGCTCTACCCGCCAGTATTGACTGCGGAAGCATTGGAATACGGGAGAGAGAACGAAGCAGTCGCATTGACAAAGCTACAAGAGGAATTACAAATTAACGTGCAACGGTGCGGATTGTTTATTGATTCCGACGAGCCGTACTTGGGCGCGACACCCAATGGCCTCATAGGAGAAGACACACTTGTGGAAGTAAAATGTCCATCATCAGCGACGGATTTGTTGCCCGAAGAAGCTATTCAAGAGCTCCCTGAAATAAGAAGAATCTTCAAAGGCGATGGAATGAATACGAGCCACCATTATTATTACCAAGTGCAAGGACAGCTGCACATTACTAGAAGACAACACGCGTTATTCTGCCTGTGGATACCAAAAGGAATAAAGGTTACAAAAGTCGAAAAGGACGACAAATTCTGGGAAAAAGAAATGGAACAGCAGTTGAAGAAATTTTATATGGACTGTGTGCTTCCCGAAATTGTAAACAGTCGGTTCAATAGAGGAATGGCAATTAGAGAGCCGCCTTATATACCGACAGCAGAAGCGAAGGCAGAAAAGAAGAAGGAAGCGGAAAAGAAGAAGAAAGCGGAAAAGAAGAAGGAAAAAGAAGAGAAGAAGAAAGTGGAACAAGAGACGAAAGTAGAAAGGAAGAAGCAAGCAGAAGAGAAGAAGGCAGCGGAACAGGAGAGGAAAGCAGAACGGAAGAGGAAAGTAACAGGCAGTATCGAGTAGGAAAGATTTTGAGAAGATAATCAGGGGTAACCCTTTGAGTCTCGGGAAGGTGTTTCCATGTGCTCGAATGGAATTTTTCTAAGGCACCTCCCGGTGCAGTTCAATTGAAATGCAGTTCAACGCATATGAAGAGCTACCCAGCGCATATGAAGAGCTGCCCTGCGCAAAGGAAAAGCGCCCAACGCATATGAAGAGCCACCCAGCGCATATGAAGAGCTGCCGAGCGCAAAAGAAGAGCGCCCAGCGCGTACGAAAAGCGCCCAACGCATGTGAAGAGCCACCCAGCGCATATGAAGAGCTGCCGAGCGCAAAAGAAGAGCGCCCAGCGCGTACGACGCCCAACGCATATGAAGAGCTGCCGAGCGCAAAAGAAGAGCGCACAGCGCAAAAGAAGAGCGCCCAGCGCGTACGAGGAGATACCTACCCAGCGCATATGAAGTGCGCCCGCCAGAGTCCATATACTCGGTGCCGCTGGAAAGAAGGCGCCCGGTTTTTCCGCATGTATACGAGAACCAGGCGCCTTTTTTCTAGTAGCGCATTGTAGACGCCTGCACATAACGAAGACATTTATTGTACATGGGTAAGGAATGGTACCCGATATTTATCAATTTGTTATTTATTATAAATGATGAAGGGGCACGTCATTGACGGGGGTGGTGGTAGGTCTTTTCATCATCACCAGTATTGCAAAATGTAAAAGTAGTATGTATTCCTATAGCTTTGAATATTCAATGTATATGAATTACTGAAAGAGAATAATATTCCTTCTTTTTTCAGTTCATTGAGAGGACCAATCTTCCTACAAGGAATAGGGGGACGGAAGTGGCACTAAACTGTTTGAAAGGATAAGTAAATCACACATATTTTGATGCTACATAGGTGAAAGCAATAAACATCTATATTGTTATGTGTAAATCTTGTCGCAGGTCATGATGCCACATACACACACTTCTAAGATGACAACAATTCTCTAACACCGCACAGATATTCATAGAGACAGAAGGGCACCAATGGAGAGAATTTATCAGAACCTGATGCAAGGTAACTACGTTTTTTTTGGTTGTTTGTTGTGGCCAATAAGATCTACAGTCATTCACAGATTTATTTATTTTGCAGGCTAAACTGCTGCAAATGCATTGTCATGGAGCCATTAGGATCACCTTATAGGAGGTAGGTACCCAATCATTGGTATTTTGACTTTGTCATTTTAGACAAGCTTTGTTGTCTTTTGGAAAATATTATATTACATCTTGTGAAATTGCATGGCAAATTCAACTATTCGTTGTCACATTTGTAAGACTGTTTTACCAGATGTACTTTCAGAAATCAATTCCATATATATTTTTCTTGCCAAGCAATGTTTACGTCCAAGGTGTGAAATGAACCCTTATAATCGATGGTGCGCATTGTATGTAAGAAGTTAGTTCTTGTAAAGAAGTAACAGGTTCTAGTGTTTGAGAACTTATTAGGTCTTTGGAGAGCGAACGAGTTTTCAACGGTTAGAACTTGTTTGCTCTTCATGGAACTAACAAGTTCTGAAACGTTAGAACCTAGTAGTTCTGTACAAGAACAAACTTCTTGATGCAACAACCGCTTGTTTTTACTTTCAAGTACAAGGGTTCATTTCACACCATGGGAGTGAGCATTGCTCGACAAGAAAAATATGTGGAGTAGGTTTCTGAATGCACCTCTGCAAAAACATTCATCTTTATGTGACCATGAATATATTCAGAAAGGAATTTAACAGTTCTAACTTTTGAGAACTTGCTGGTTCCTTTCCACAAATACTGCAGTATGTTAGAAAAACTAGCAAAGCCTGAACTGAATTGATATTATACTGATGTTACTTGATGATATTGATGTTATATTCTAATTTTGTCCACAGAATGTGGCGCGTCATCATGAAAACAGAGTGGACCTTGGACGAGGAGGGAGTGTCCACATTGCGCACGTTCCATCTTGCGCACACGTGGATTATTGGACACAGTGGAATTTGCGCACGTTGGAAGTTGACTCCAGTAGAATCAGGACACATTGGATATTGGACACATTGGAAATTTACTCCAGTGGAAGCAGGACACATCGACGGTGGAAGTTGTACACATCCCAGAAGAAACAGGACACACAGGATAACGCGAATAATGGAATTTGGACACACTAGATGAAAAAGATGTGTACATTGCGACAGTATGTATTCTCAGAACACATTTAATTGAAAAGCAATAAATAACAGTAATGATTTGTAAGAAACACCAAAGTTGTTTATTCGTGAAAAAAGTGATTGCTTATATGACTATGATTAAATAAATATAAACAACGGGTGGTTATGAGTTTTAATTTATTAACAACCTTTTTTATTTAATATAAGTACTGTGAAGAGTAAAATAAAGTTTGTGAGGAGAAAAATAAAAGAGGGAATTTTTGTTTGGTGAAGGATCCTAGTTTGGTGAAGGGATTCGGTTGCGAGGAATTTGGTTGAGAGGAATTATTCCCGGCCTTGGAGAGGCCGGGTGAGGAGAGGTTTCTTATCTTTCGGGGAATACGCGGGACGGAGGTTGGGAGTGAGAGGGGGATGAGGTGATGTGCGTCTCAGCGCGGCTGGGTGGCCGACTGGGAGGGACCGAGGGGTATCGGTAGGACGGAGGCTAGCGGGACAAAGAATTAGGCAAGGTTTTCTCTCTCTCTCTCATGACTTACTATGCTTGGGCGCCAGACACCCAGGGTGTCGAATCGAAAACGAAACCAACTTAATATTGCGACTATTAGCTTGAGAGAAGGAGATGCATGCGGGACTAGCTGATAGATAGAGAACGGGACGTGCAGGGCGCGGAGATCGGGGTCCGCCAGAGAAAGTCAACACAGAGTTGTATAAAATAGCAGATGGTATATTAGCGAAAGCAGTAGTGATCAAGAATTTCCAATAGTGTGGCGGAAAGTAAGTCCGCTACACGGGCGGTTGTCGGCGCCCGTGAGCGAGACGCGGAACAAAATGGTCTATTTCACCGGAATGGTAGAATCGTACAAATATGAGGCGGCTAGAAGTGAAATAATCGAGAAGAGAAATTACGGAACGGGCTTTCGAGCCGATGCGGAGTTTATCGGCATCTACGGGACTTGAAATCGCGCAAACGCGAGACTAGAAAAGTTGTGATTCGTTGTGCGAGCAGAAGGCCCTCCAGGACGTCGTCAAAGCGCAATTCACAATAACGATAACTTAGTTCCTTTACTTCCCTAATTACGGAACGCTAACAGAGTAGATCTCGATGAAGCCTAGCCTGATGGGCCACGAGGCGATCAGTCGAACAAAGAGGCGCAGGACATTCCCCTGCCAGCCTCTCTTGCACTGATCCCTCGGAAAACTCAATAAATACTTAAATCTGCCTACCGTTACTAAATTAGGGTCCCCTCGACGCCTCGGCACGTTAATCGGCCTTCCTTCCTTCCTTCCTTCCTTTCTTAATTTCTTTCTAACGTCGGAACTCGGGACTCGATACGATACGGCGCTCGCTTGGTAGGCTCGGCACAACGAATGCCGTTACGAATTCACGCGGTACGCACGCCGGCTAATTTTTCGCCCCTCACACCTAACGCAGCCTAAATGCCCGCTCGTCCAATCGGATCCCTTTCTGCCCGGGGAGCTCCCGCAACAGGGCCGGACCCCTGCGCTCTGGCGGTAGATTCCCTATGCAACGTCTTGCCACTTGAATCTTCTCGCCCTGGATCCGCTTTGCTGTCTTCTTCGGAGACTCCGTGGATGGCTGGTCCATGGGGAGGCTCCTTCTGACGCTGCTGGATCCGCAAGGAAGCTCCGACGCGGACGGGGTATCTTCCGACGGCCGCGGCGATCCTCTGGTTCTTTGCTAGGTGGTCTCGGTTGGTGCCGTGCTCCTTTGCCTAGATAGTGGTGGCTCGCGCGAAATTCAAACATGCATTAGTTTTCTTATTGCGTTACTTAGTTTTTGACGACTTGTCCTGGAGGCGCGGTACTTATTTAAGATGCGGAATTGCTGCGGGGAAGCCTTCCGGTCTTTTCTCCTAACAGGCGAGGGCGTGCCTCGTCACACACCCCCCCTACCTACCAAAGACCGGAAGGTTCCCTAGGCAGTTCAAGCATTCATTGAATTCCCCCCCTCCAGACTAGGCATCTCCAGAACAAGTCAACATGACAATATAAACCAATAAAACAGTACAACTTACCCAATAGCGGGACTATACTCAATTATTCAGTGTCAAAATACCCTCTATTTCTCTCTCTGTTAGAGTTCCCTCGGTACTATGCTTTGACTGACTAAATCCGGTCGGGTCTCCTTTGGACGGTACTTATAATCCTGACCTATTGCTTACAGATCTCCTAGTTCTCTGGACCTTGCTGAAATTGTAACTTATCCTAACAAGGGTCAAATCAGTTGGCTGACATCGTTCTACGGAACACACTTATTTATTGACCGTACGCGGTACGGTGGCGTCTCTTGACGCGGAACGATAATGGTGCTGGCTACCAGCGGTACTTAAGTATAACGGTACTTTCACTTTGGAATCTCTCTAATTCTATTCTTAAATATACTTAATCCTATCGATACAAAATTAATATACTCCCACTGGCATAAACGGTACCAGTGGGCTCGTGCAGACGACCGTTTCCTGTCCCATCCGCCCCCCTATTGTCCTTGAGTGCGGCGGTCGTACTCGGCCCACTCCTCCTTCCACGCCTTGCGGCAATGTGGGCACTCTCCCACCTTGACCCCCGGCATCCCGCATTTGAAACAGAACTTGTTTCGTGTTTTATTCGGGCAGTCGGAATATCGGTGGCCCGTCTGGTTGCAGGACCAGCAGGCCGAACCCCGTGGCGGTTCCTCCGGTAGGTCCGTCTGTGTTCTTGCGGAGGCGGTACTGCGGGACGATGTGGAAGGTTGCGGTACGGTGTTTGTCGTCGTATGGCGGTACGATGCGGTACGTGTAGGAAGCTCCCGTGATATTCCCAATTCGTCCCCTCGGTTGGTCAGGTATCTCGGCCGGGCGTATACCACCTTTTCCTCTCCCGTCTGGCACCACTCATCAACCATACGCAGCTGCACCTGGACCCACACGTCCCTGGTTCTTTTGGGGAACGTGGGTTCCGGCCAAAGGAAAGCACAGGTTTGGCTTCCTGTCGAGAATTTCCTCGGTTGTCTAGGTGTTTGTGTCGTCTCGTCGTATTTCCTGGGCTTCGGTTCTGGCACCGTTTGGACCCCCTGCTCCCTGGTGGTTGGTATCGGGGCTGTCTGAGTGCCCCGGTCCTGGCTGGTGGGCCATGGACGGACGACTGCGGCGGTCGTGGAGTACCTGTCCTCCGCGTACTCCCTTACAGCCTGTTGCAGTTCCGGCCAGAAGTCAGGCTGTAATCGGTCTATTATTCGGAACAACGGCTCGAACCGTTCCAGGCGTTCCCAGCCCCTGCGGAATGGGTTGTTCTCTGCCATTTCTTAGTTGTTTGCTTTCGAATTATACTAGTGGTACACTAGTGGTACAACGGAACGGGAGCGGTACAGGATCGGTACGTCTGCAGAAATTCCAAAGTTTTAGTACGTTTCATTCGATATACGGTTTTAGATCTTGAATATGTATTTTGCCAACTGATTTGCCCTTCGGCGACGATAACTCATACACAACAGGTGATAGTACTTTAGTAACTGTAAAAGGTCCAGAGAATTTCGGTGCTAACTTAGCGGCTATGTTCTGAGAAGCTGACGATAACACGTGCTGCCTGCGAAGGACTTGGTCTCCTATTTGGAAAATTCTACTTTTTCTGTGTTTATTGTATTGTGCTGCCTGTTGTTGATGTGCTATATTCAAATTCTCAATGACCCATTCTTTAAGTGATTCTATATTTGACATCCTGATTCTCCATGCTTCTGGGGAAGCGGGACTTAAATTTGAAACGGTATTATTTGCTTCCCTCTTACACAGGGTCGGTACTGGATCTCTCCCAAAATTTAGAAATGCTGGTGAAGTTTGTAATGCGGTATGAAAAGCGGTATTGTAAGCGAAACGTAAACGTGGGATGTTTAAGTCCCAATCGCGGTGATCTTTTTCAATGAACGATACCATCATTGTTTTCAGGACTCTATTTACTCTTTCTACGGGATTGGCTTGCGGATGATAGGGTGGAGTAGTCGCATGGCTGATTCCGTATTTCTCTGCGATCTCCTTAATTGTTTTATTGATGAATTCGGTACCATTGTCTGTGAGAAGGGTTTTCGGAGTTCCCCAACGGGACAAAATTAGTTCTTCGATGGCTTCTGCAATCTTCTTGCCATTTGCTTTTCTTAGAGGGCTGCATTCTATCCACTTGGTAAAGAGGTCTTGTAGTACCAATAAATATTGGTGTCCGGCACGGCTGCGTGGAAAAGGTCCCATTATGTCGGCGGCAACTACTACCCATGGCTGGTCAATTTGTCGATGGCCCATCAATCCACTGGGTGCAGTCTGCTCGACTTTCGTGCGCTGACATATCTGGCAGCGTTTTACGAAGTTGGCGGTAGTGCGGTACATGCCTGGCCAATAATATCTTAGGTACAGGCGTTGGTATGTTTTCTTGATTCCGAGGTGGCCAGATTGTGCGTCTTCATGGGTTTCCCTTAGTACGGTTGCTCGTTCGGTGGCGGGCAACACTAATTTCCATTCGGTAAGGTCAGCTCCTAGTAATTCATTTATTAATTTGTCGGTACGTCGATGATAGAGTTTTGAGTCCTCGATTTTCCAATTTCCATCGGTTGGGTCCATTTGTATTTCTTTGAATTTCCCTATATACCATTCATCTGATTGTAGTAACACGGTAGCAACGATATCTGATTCCGGAATGCGGGACAATGCGTCAGGTACATGATGAAGACTACCTTTTCTATATACAATTGAGAAGTCGTATTCGGCTAATTCTAATGCCCATCGTGCTAATCTGCTCGTTGGATTCTTTAGCTCATATAGCCAGCGTAAGCTATGATGATCGGTGATTACGGTAAATTGAAATCCTTCGAGATATGGGCGGAACTTTTTGATTGACCAGATAATTGCGAGACATTCACGCTCAGTTGTCGTATAATTCTTTTCGGCAGGAATTAGGCCACGGCTTGCAAATGCAATGACTCTTTCTATCCCTTCGATTGTTTGTGTCAGTACTGCACCTAGTCCTACTCCGCTTGCATCAGTGTGTAGGACGAACGGTACTTTGAAATCGGGACAAGCTAGTATTGGTGCTGTTGCAATTGCGGTACGTAATGCTTCGAATGATTTTTGTTGTTCTTCATTCCAAATCCAGGGTTGCTTTGCTTTAGTGAGCCTGTTTAAAGGTTCAGCAACTGAAGCATATTGGGCGATAAAGCGTCTGTACCAACCGGCCATTCCAAGAAATCTTCTTAGCGACGGTAAATTATGCGGTACTGGAAACGTGACTACTGTTTCTGATTTTTCCGGATCTACCTGTAATCCCTTTTGCGATACTAAAAACCCGAGATAACGTACTTCTGATCGGCAAAATTCGCATTTGTCCAAATTAATAATGAGTCCTGCGTTTATAATTTTTCTTAGAATTTTCTCAACCCATTGAAGGTGCTCGTGGAAATCTTGATTTACGATTATAATATCATCAAGGTATGCGAAAGCATGTGGTTCCATTTCGGGACCAATTAGTTTATCTAACAAACGTTGAAATGTGGCCGGGGCTCCTGTAAGTCCGTATGGCATTCTTTTAAATTGAAATAGGCCTTTTCCCGGTACAGTGAATGCTGTTATTTCTTTGCTCTTCTCTTCCATCGGTACTTGGAAGTATGCTTGACTTAAATCCAAAGTTGTCAAATATTTGGCGGCACGTAATTTGTCTAAGATACTTGTCATATGCGGTAACGGGTAAGCATCGCGTTTCGAGACTTTGTTTACTTTTCGGAAATCGAGACAGAAGCGGTACTTTCCGTTTGGTTTACGGACCATAACTATTGGCGAGGACCATTCGCTAGATGAGGGTTCAATAATATCCTCGGTTAGGAGGCGGTCTACTTCTTCATAAATCGCTTCCTGTACTGGGGGTGATACCGAATAATATCTTTGTTTGATTGGTGTATTATTTCCTACATCGATACGGTGTTCTGCTAAATTTGTGATTCCTTTCGCCTGCATCGCTTTTGGTTTTATTTCTGCGATAAATGCTTCTAATTTCTCTATTTCGGATTCTCCGAGAATTTGTATTCCACATAGTGTGTTTACTTTTGACGTTGTGGAAGTGTCGAAACGGTACTTTCGCGATGGATCGCTTTTCATATGCCAAGTCTGTTCCTGGTAGTCGGTTATTATGCCAAATTTTGCTAACACGTCTACTCCTAATAAGAGTGGTGCGGCAGCTTCTTCCAATATTTTTGCTTTTATCCGGTGTTGTTTATTCTGGATAGTTAAGTCAAATTCTGCTGCGGAACGGGACGAGTGGACTTGGCCAGATGCTAATATAAGTATGCACGGTACTTGAGTGGCTATCTCTTGAATGTTATCTCCGGCTTGTTTCATTACTTCGCGACTGATGAAACTACTTGACGCGCCTGAGTCTATTAGCGCTATTGACGCATGATTACCAACAAGAACCGGGACTTTGAGAACTGGGGTTCTTTCGGCGGTACCTAACATCGATACAATTTCCGGGACGATATGGACCGGACTAGAATCTAGAGCTGGGGCGGTCCGATCAATCAGCTCTTCTGTTCGTTTCCCGCTTTCGCGATACATTTCGGACATTCTTTCGTGACCGTTCCGGGGTTTCCGCATTTAAAACAGTATACTTTTTTCGGGCCTCTGCATTCTCTCCCGCGGTGGCCCATCTTGTCGCAATTCCAACATTTAATGTTACTTTTTGACGTTCTTCTAGCGGTACTATTGTTTTCGTTTGCGGAACTAGTGCTTGGCGTTACTACGGCACAAACAGTTTCAATTGGCTTTGCTGGTTTAGTCTTAGGAGCCGGTATTCCATATGCTGCGAGATATTCCGGTAATTTCGGATGGTACTGGGCAGGGACAAATGCCGACGTGTCGCAATTTTTCTCGGCGCGCAAAGCTGCCAGCAGTAACTGCTGCATGGTGCTTATATTTTCCAGGTTTATTCCCTGCCTAATTTTCGGTAGCATATTGTAGTAAGTGTGTTCTATTTGGACTTCCGTTGTCCATTTCGGTCTTAGTCTACTGAACAATGCTTGCATGCACGTAAGGTAACGTCTTACTGGCTCTTCTTCCCCTTGGTAGCGGTAATGGGTCATACGGCGAAGCTCTTGCTGTAAATTCGGATCTACGAAATGTAATCTCATTGCTTCTTCGAATTCCGTTATGTGTGTCCAATTTGCTCTATTCGCGCGGTACCATTGCAATGCTAGTCCGTCAAGGAAGGACGGTAGATTCAATAGGACATGGTTATCCGGTAGATAGTACGATTGCCGGCACTCTGTAAGTCGTTGGAGGAATTCCTCTGCATCTTCCTCCGGTTTTCCGGCATAACGGATGCCCAATCTGCGCATTACGTCGTGAACGTATTGGGGTGTTGCGGTACTTGTGCGTGGTGGTGGTGGTGGTTGTAGTTGGAACGGTATTAATCTTTCATGTCTACTCGGTGTCGTTCGAGGTAGCGAAATTTCGGGAGGCGGTACGTCGGGATGGTCATTTCTTTCCGGTGTAATTGATTGTCGGAACGGCGGGACGTTTCGTATATCTGGGTTTTCCGGAGGTGTCGACTGACGAGTTGGTTGTATAAAAATTGACTCCACAAAACGTTCGTGACTTGGGGAGTCTGGCGATATATGTTCGTCCACGGTCAGAAATGGGATTTGCATCCCCGATGGTCCTGCTGTTTCTACCGTATTATTCGCGGGGGTTCCCGGAACATCTGTTCTACCGCTTTCAAAGTTTAGCTGCCGTGTCAGTCGATCTCTTAATTCGGGTGATTCTCCCGTGGTTGATAACGATCGTCTATTTATCTCCGTCATTAATTCCTCCAGCGAGTATTCTTTAATTCGTTCTAGTTTCTTGTCTGCCATCGTGGGTTTTCGTTGTATTACGGAACGTTAGGTAATATTTCGGCCGGGACTACTTCGGGATCTTGTAAATCGTACGGTACTTCGATGGTCGTTGCGAGCTACGAGTTGGGTTGGTAAATATTTCCGTGTTTTTCTATTCGCGCGGTGTCGCGGCGTTATGTTGTCGCGGCGTATCTTGGCAAGCCGATGCCGTAGAATTGAGACTTGTTCGTCGTGACTTTCCGGTGTTTACTTTTTCTTTTCGTGTATTCGTAGTTAGTGAGGCGCAGCTAAAAGGCGCAGCTCTCAGAATATATTGGAACAATTTGTAATATGTATTTCAATTAGTTTATCTTACCATACCATCTATCATAAACGGTACCAGCAATAATTTTCCAACAATATCATATAGCACATCAACAATATCTCAATTATTTTGTATGATATTTGGCACAGTTCCTTTTTCTTTATATAGAATTTTCCTCTTTATTTCTAATCCGGTAGTTTTTTTTTTTTTTTGATTTCGCTAATCGTGTTCTCGTAAACGGTATTCTCTAACTTCTTGCACGATACTGGCCAATTTTTCAAATACTTAATTAACATGCCATAATTATTATAACAGCACTCACATAATATAATCAACATAATAACATATTCAAAATCACATTGCACAAATACCAATACGTAAATCATAAAGTTCATTTCATAATTATTATTTCCGTCTTATAATTTCCATATGATTTTAGCTTCTCGATCTCATGCGTTTTCTGTCTTTACTAATCTTATTTAACTCGCGTTCAATTCCCCAAAACTCATCGGTGCTTTCTCTGCGAGACCAAATTGTTGGGCGCCAGTTTGTGAAGAGTAAAATAAAGTTTGTGAGGAGAAAAATAAAAGAGGGAATTTTTGTTTGGTGAAGGATCCTAGTTTGGTGAAGGGATTCGGTTGCGAGGAATTTGGTTGAGAGGAATTATTCCCGGCCTTGGAGAGGCCGGGTGAGGAGAGGTTTCTTATCTTTCGGGGAATACGCGGGACGGAGGTTGGGAGTGAGAGGGGGATGAGGTGATGTGCGTCTCAGCGCGGCTGGGTGGCCGACTGGGAGGGACCGAGGGGTATCGGTAGGACGGAGGCTAGCGGGACAAAGAATTAGGCAAGGTTTTCTCTCTCTCTCTCATGACTTACTATGCTTGGGCGCCAGACACCCAGGGTGTCGAATCGAAAACGAAACCAACTTAATATTGCGACTATTAGCTTGAGAGAAGGAGATGCATGCGGGACTAGCTGATAGATAGAGAACGGGACGTGCAGGGCGCGGAGATCGGGGTCCGCCAGAGAAAGTCAACACAGAGTTGTATAAAATAGCAGATGGTATATTAGCGAAAGCAGTAGTGATCAAGAATTTCCAATAGTGTGGCGGAAAGTAAGTCCGCTACACGGGCGGTTGTCGGCGCCCGTGAGCGAGACGCGGAACAAAATGGTCTATTTCACCGGAATGGTAGAATCGTACAAATATGAGGCGGCTAGAAGTGAAATAATCGAGAAGAGAAATTACGGAACGGGCTTTCGAGCCGATGCGGAGTTTATCGGCATCTACGGGACTTGAAATCGCGCAAACGCGAGACTAGAAAAGTTGTGATTCGTTGTGCGAGCAGAAGGCCCTCCAGGACGTCGTCAAAGCGCAATTCACAATAACGATAACTTAGTTCCTTTACTTCCCTAATTACGGAACGCTAACAGAGTAGATCTCGATGAAGCCTAGCCTGATGGGCCACGAGGCGATCAGTCGAACAAAGAGGCGCAGGACATTCCCCTGCCAGCCTCTCTTGCACTGATCCCTCGGAAAACTCAATAAATACTTAAATCTGCCTACCGTTACTAAATTAGGGTCCCCTCGACGCCTCGGCACGTTAATCGGCCTTCCTTCCTTCCTTCCTTCCTTTCTTAATTTCTTTCTAACGTCGGAACTCGGGACTCGATACGATACGGCGCTCGCTTGGTAGGCTCGGCACAACGAATGCCGTTACGAATTCACGCGGTACGCACGCCGGCTAATTTTTCCCCCCTCACACCTAACGCAGCCTAAATGCCCGCTCGTCCAATCGGATCCCTTTCTGCCCGGGGAGCTCCCGCAACAGGGCCGGACCCCTGCGCTCTGGCGGTAGATTCCCTATGCAACGTCTTGCCACTTGAATCTTCTCGCCCTGGATCCGCTTTGCTGTCTTCTTCGGAGACTCCGTGGATGGCTGGTCCATGGGGAGGCTCCTTCTGACGCTGCTGGATCCGCAAGGAAGCTCCGACGCGGACGGGGTATCTTCCGACGGCCGCGGCGATCCTCTGGTTCTTTGCTAGGTGGTCTCGGTTGGTGCCGTGCTCCTTTGCCTAGATAGTGGTGGCTCGCGCGAAATTCAAACATGCATTAGTTTTCTTATTGCGTTACTTAGTTTTTGACGACTTGTCCTGGAGGCGCGGTACTTATTTAAGATGCGGAATTGCTGCGGGGAAGCCTTCCGGTCTTTTCTCCTAACAGGCGAGGGCGTGCCTCGTCACAGTACATAATAGTTAAGTATATAATATTCAGGGTTTTTTTTAGGTTTGGCGAGCGAAACGAGCATGCCCTCCCGGACTAGGGTTGGTTTGTGGTTCTTATTGAGACCAAACTTAGCATGCCCCCCCCCCCCCCCCGGACTGGGTAAGGTGAGCTAGTAAGGTGAGCAAGTAAGGTGAGCAAGTAAGGTGAGCTAAAATTGAAAATAAAATATCAGATACACTCATAAAATCTAAGAATGATATTTTCGTGAACCATAATTGATAAGGATATCTACCACTAGTAAATACAATGCAGCAAAATATCTTGCTGTTGTAATTAGCATGTGGCAATACATAATCAATTAAATTAACGGACGTCCATCTTTAGCCCTGAAACATTTCAACCGCAGAATTTTCCGATAATTGTTAATTGACAATGGCTAAATTCTACGTATGATTCTTGTAGAAATGTCTACACAGTATTTAGTGGCCAACTTCCACTTTCCATGTGGGAAAAGTCCACTGTGTCCTCTATACACTGTGCGCAGTTTCCACTTGTAACGATATCTTATGTGGGCAATGTCCAATGTGCGCTGTTTCCAATGTGGGCAATGTCCAATGTGCGCAGTTTCCAATGTGGGCAATGTCCAATGTGCGCAGTTTCCAATGTGGGCAATGTCCAATGTGCGCAGTTTCCAATGTGGGCAATGTGCAACGTGTGCTGTTTCCATGTGCGCAAGTTCCAAAAAAGGCCCGTGTCCAAAGTGGAACGTGCGCAAAGGAGACTCACTCGACGAGGAAGACTGACAGGAAACAACTTACATTCATATGGGGCTTTATAAATCAACTGTTTCGCTAGTAAATAAATACATAATCACAATGATACAAAATCCTTGAGTTCCATTGCCTTCACTCCATACACTTCCTCTAATGAATATTCTAATTGGGCATCAACTTCTTTTTTTGCAAAGTCCTAATTATAAATAGAGTCCACTATTCCCTAGCAAATTATCTTTCTTTTTCAGTAAAGTTTCTGATTGTTTTCATTAACGATCTTACGCTCTATCGCCTCGAGCAAGTCCGGTCGACAGAAGGTCGGTCGTTCCGATGTCGGATACCCTGCTCGCTGCGTGGCACACGTCCGAACAATGGCGGTCGTATGCGTCGCCGGTGGACGCGCCGCTCCTGGCTGCCCGAGGCCTTACAGTAAATCTTAAACTACGCTGACTCCTGGCGACTAGACGAGTCGCCCCAAGGGAACCCGGGATAGCAGAAGGCTATCCTCCGATGCCTTCGAACTAGGCGGAATCGCGACCGGCACCAAGACACAACGGGAAAAGGATCGGCGTACACAAAGGACGCGCAGGGCTTACCGGTGTCGACGTCGATCGGGCTCAAGCCTCGTCTCCGTCGGGCCTTCTCGTCTCCGGGGTTCGTCCGGGTCTACGTCGACGCGATTACGTCGACGGGGCTCGTCGTAGTACCCGGCTCGTCGCTCGTCCTCACAAGATATCGTCGCACAATGGAATCGCTCAAAGATCGCTCGAAAGTACTGCCGTACGCTCGCCCGTCAGTAGTCGCTACAAGAGTGACGAGCCGGCACGCGTTCCCTAATCGCTTGCCCCGCGCGCCGCGCACCCTCCCTTGTCCTGCCGGTCTTTTCGGTGCCGCGCCGTCTCGAGGATTGACCGGGTGTCTTAGCGCGCCTAAGACACCCGATCCTGGGCCTTGATCCGCGTCGGCAAGGCAGGGACCGCTGTACGTCGCTGGGCCTTCTCCTATGCTCGGCAACTCCCAGGCTGTGCTTCGGCCCACTCACCCGCTCGTACTTGGAAGAGCACCTTCCTCGGGCGCCTGCCTCACGCTCCACAGCTCTCGTCGGCCTTGGGTGCTCCTTTGCCCGGACGAAATATGTCCCTATTTCCCTCGAGGTCGCCTCAATTAATAGATTCCCTGTTGAGGACTCGGTGCCCGAAGGCAAGTTAATATACGCAAAATTGGCCTAGGGGTTCCACTTGGAGCAACGGCTGTTCGGACTGCGAGCGTGCGGGCTGAGTTGCGCCTTGGCGCGAGCGACGAGTGGGACGGCTAGTGACGGGGCAGACGGCCCCGTTACATCCTCCGCTCCCTGGCGCGAGCCTCCGGCTCGCCGCCCTGCGCTCCCTGTGCGCCCGTGGTCTCGATTCCGTGGCTCCAAGTTTCACCAAGAATAAATAAACGAAACAGGTACACAAGTTCGACGGCGCCCTGGGCCCATGGCACCCGTGGACGAGGATTCCCTGTCACCAGGGTCTAACTACGCACTCGGATGGACAATACAACCGTAGGACGGCACTTAGCGACTATTTGTCGAGGTGCCCCAGGTACGATGACTAGAATGGTGGGTTGACTAGGTGGTTCCCCTATCAGGTAGGCAGGGATGGGCATTAGCTAATAAATTAACGGAATTAATAATTTTATTAGCTCGCAAATAGGGAGTAATAATTTTATTAGCACCGAAATCGACACTAATTATTTTATTAGCTCAGAAATACGGATTAATAATTTTATTAGCACCGAAATCGACACTAATAATTTTATTAGCTGGCAAAATACGGACTAATAATTTTACTTATATGGAAATTCCGTGAAAACGGTTCTACCGATTGTAACAAGATTTACACCACAAATATACCTTAATATAAACTTGTACCACGCACCTTTTCAGCTCCTATGGATATATGTGGTTACAAAATGGCGGAGGTTAGATATATTTAAAAAATCATATCTCCGGAACGACTGAACCGATCTGCTTGATTCTTGGCTCATTGGATTCAGTAAAATAAATGATGAAATATAAAATTCACAAATGAATTATCGAAGTTGTAAATTTTTCACAAATTAAGGTGAAAGTTTAGTATCGATCGAACACAGCGGCCCGTCGGGATAATAGTCTCGGCTGTCGCGCGTCGTACGGTATACCTACTACTACTTGACGCGAGACTCTATCGAGTCTCATGATAACTAGCATCGAAATATTTAAACTTATCCCATGTCACAGTCTGAATTCTTTAACTCAGTTAACAAATGCTATAAATGTTTTTCTCGGTTTTCTCCCTCCTATATACACGTATACACAAAACGTATACGCTAGTACGTATGCATTTAATTAAAAAAGATTCTAAATAATATAAAAAATATTGTGTCGTCTCTGAGACAATCGTAGCACAAATGCCAAATGCTGTATTTTTCGTACTGCTGCTTCTCTGCACTATTTCTTATCGGATTCTAATAAATTAAAAATATTGTATTGTTACGCATCGCGGACGAGGATCGCGTAGTAGGCATTGACTAGGCCAATATTAAGATGGGTAAAGGCGTATATTTAGGAACCGGGAATGCGTGCACACAGGATGAGATCTGGCATTAGACTGACAGTTGTATTACATGTTTGGTAGTAGAACGACGGGTAGTTAAGGACAATGTTCAAGGCTTCGGACCAGGGGCGACAGGTGTTTGGTAAAACTGGGCGCCAAGGCCGTAACAGTATATATTCGAAATCAGACCAAAGTCATGTATTTTTCAGTTGAATCGAATTTATTCTAAGTGTTCGTAATTGCAACCGGTCGTTGTCTTTTTGAATTATGATTTTGACAAAGAACAGAATATAATCTAAGGGCGAAAATGGCAATAGATTCTAATGCAATCAAGAAGTAGAATTATGCAAGTCAGCGTCAGTGCATTTAAGGGTATTGTTTTATATCCGCTCGTCCAAACTTGCCTAGAATTCGGAAACCGCGATCTTTTGACAATATCGGACATTTGAATAGGACAACGCTCATCGGTCGGGATTTTCGTCATAATCCGTTATTCCAATAATTACATTCGTGACATTTGCGGCGTATATACTTTAAAAGATATGTATTGTCATAGATTTTTCCAGCAGGAGCTGACTGTAACGAAACGATCCCGAGACCATCGGGTTTTACTGAAACAATTTTCGGTACTGTCTTCTAGACCTTTCCCAGTCCTTTCATTTCGGACGTGTCATAAAAACTCGGATGATAGAAGAACTGAGAAACGGCTATAGAATTAGGAAAGTCCAAGAATTAATCGCCGCGACAGTCTGAAACATTTAGCCGTTAAGAACTTGAAGGTTCCAGTACAACCAAACCCAGGCTACTACTATATAATATCCCTATGAAGAACCGGCCATAAACGAAGGGACCGTTATTCGCGTCCAAGTAAAATGTTGTGCACAAGACAAACACCAATGGAATTGGGGTATTTGTAAGCAACGACCCTTACGATCGTTAGAAGACAACACTCGATTCCCAGGTACCCCGGTGGATTCACTGTATCCTTCGCGGCCCTGCTTAATAGCCAGCGGTTCGTGCCATACCTATGGTCAGCCCCCGCGAAGCCTACATGACGAAGTACGGTCGCAAAGGGATAGCGGTACCTGGCACTGTTTCCGTCTGAGTTTACGTGAAAGAGGAATGGAAGCGGTAAGGTCCGGAAGACAGCTACCTGCATAGTGGTATAAGTCCAGCAATAAAGTTTATTAGTGAAAGTCCTGTGGTGCCATAAAAGGATTAGAAGGGTCTGGGAATTTCCAGAAACGCGATTTCATGAACGCCGATCTTACGTCTCTCATTGCCTTCTGAGTGTTTTGTTCCCTCTTAGGGCCCCCGCAGACGAGCGTCAGCGACCGCGGATCGGCGATCGTCTTCCTTTGTCGATACGGCGCGCCGAGTAACGCCGAGTGACGTCGAGCCTCGTAGACAAAGGAAGACGGTCGCCGATCCGCGGTCACTGATGCTCGTGTGCGGGGCCCTTAGTCAACTCATCCACATACACTTACGGAGAAACTCTTACGGTTTACGCTCACCTGTATTGGATGACATTCCACATCTGCTTAGTAGATTTAGTTTCCTATTTCGCTAACTAAGACTCGCTGTCAAGTTATGTGAACTCAAGTTGAATTCCCACTACATGGAATGGTGTTTCAAAAATCGCACATTCCAATTCATACGCGGATGGGTAGTACATATCCGAATTCCCTGTTTCGATGACTAGAACACGTTGATTGAATTCTCGTTGACTCAGGCTTGTGATTGATTGATTCAAATATCTAAAGCATGCTGGCTATTGTGTACATACGTATAAAAACATGGTGGTACATGAATCACCCTGTACCTTTAAATGCACGGAAACCTACAGCTGCGCACGAAAAACGCGCAAGGTGGGGCAACCAAATTGCACCGGATTGGAGAGTTCAAGCACCAAAGCGTCCTGATTGGCAGTCGAAACCCGGGAGGGGAGCTAGGGGTACGCGCCGGCGACCTAGGAGTGGGGAAAGGACCCAAGGTCAGAAGCATTTTCTTGAGATTCGATCAGTTCTCAAATTCGCAAAATGGTGAACGGTGAAACAAGGATTTGTCCCAGTTACTCCCAGTTTCAAGACTTCTTTTCAAAGTGTCGTTCATAGTGTCCGGTTTGTGTTAGAGAGTAGTTTGGAAGTGCGAGTAGTATTTTGGTAAGTTTTGTAATATCCAACTAATGTTTATACGCCCGGTCTTAGTTTGTACCGAACTGTACAGAAAAGTGATATTGACTATTTAATTTAAGATAGTCAGTGATGAACCGCCCAGGGTGTAGTTGGCAAGTAGATGAACCCTCAACGGCCTCGGCTGGACAGGCAGTTGAACCACCACAAGAATCAGAGCCAACAGATGCGTGGAAGCAACCGCTTCTTGCCAAATGCGCCAAAACACCATATCTTGATGGCCGATTTTTTAAAGTGACTGAAGAGCTTTGTACCTCCGACGGCACTGTTGTTGGTTTGTGTCAACTTTGCCAAGAACCACAACCTATAAAAGGAAAAGCAGGAAGCTCTTCCAACTTTAAGTCACACCTAAAGGTAAGGCGGGGCAGCTATTGGTTTCGTAGAAGTTCTAGTATATTTTGTTTCATAGTAGAGTATATAAAATACAAATTTCCAGAGAAGACATACAGAGGTCTACAACCGCGAGTACGGACTATACGCAGCGGCTAAGCGCTTGAAGCTGAGCGAGGAAGGCAGATCGGCAAAAGGGCGGAAGGCCAAATGTATTTTTTCGCAAGCATTATTTGAAACGAATGTAGCGGAATACATTCTACATAGTATGGCACCGTTTTCAACGGTAGAAATGCCATCTTTCCGCTAAATATTCGACGGTAAGCATTCGACCCTCGATTGTATCCAGTGGGTTTGATTGTTGTGATGCGATTGATATATTTCATTTATCACTACTAGATTTGCAAATTGATCTGGATGGCGTGTCGTTGAAGCACGTAACGAGACGTCGTTTAATGAGAAATTTAAATGCGGGTTTTGAAAGGGACATGACTGCTCACAAACGAACGCTCACAAACATAAAGTATGTATGTACTACTGCTGACATTTGGACCTGTTGTGCGCGACGTTTCCTGGGAGTAACGGTTCATTGGGTAAGATTTAATTAATATTATTAAATATATATAACATTTGGGTGAAACCAAAGAAAACAATATCTAAGCTTATACATTCTTCACGTTATGTATATAAATGGTATACATATTGTAAATTTCCCAACAATGTTACACATATAATATATATTCATGGGGCAGTTTGGGGCACTTTGTGTATTAGCAAATTTGAATCGGGATACTGTTGCTCTATCCAGAATGCTTCTACTATATACTAAATAATTCTTTATTTATCAATTGAAGCGCCTTTTCTTTAACTTTGTTCTCTAATAGCAATTTATTTATTCGTGAGACCTATAGCGTATCTCACGATTTTCCAATATCTATAACTGCTCTTGCTTCTATTATAAAAATGTGTCGCATATAATACATCCATTGTGGAGTAAACTGACAATAAGTTTGTGTTCCAGTTGCTTTTATTTAATTTCAATTTTAATACAGATCGATCCAGCAACATTCACTAGGAAGTCAGCCGCGATTGCATGTCGCCGTTTCCCAAGAACGCACTTATATGACAGAATATTTGATGTCTTAAGCAACATCCATGCTTCATTTGGGTTGCAAAATAAAATCGTGGGCACTATTACCGATAATGCGTCTAATTTTGTAAAGGCGTTTAAGGAATTTGGACTTGAGGAACACTCAATGGTTCCCTATGGTAATAAGATTGTATCAAAGATTTTCGAAAATGCGAATAGTTTGTATTTACTGTGACAAATTCTGAATGCTTTATTTTCTTTACAGACATTAGTGATTCAACAAGTGAAGCTTCTAGCGATACATCTAGTATCACTAGTGAAGATCCATCTGATTCCGATTTCACAGATGACGAGGAAGAGATGGATGTGCAATTCCCGCAGGAAGAACCATGCGAAATTCTGAGCGATGTTCCAGAGTATGAACATAATTTGCCTCGCCATTTTCGATGCGTATGCCACACCTTAAATTTAGTGGCAACCACCGATTTTATGAATATTTTGCAATCATATCCGGCTCTGCGAGGGCAACATCTGGAGACAATAAAGCGGTGTGATGCGGTATAGAAAATACTTGGGTCACCCAAACAAAGGGAAACCCTGTACCATATTTTGGGCCAGTCGCTCATGCGTCCCGTTACAGTTCGCTGGATCTCCCTCTATAATAGTTTACGGCAAATTCACGATTTAAAAAGAAAGATAAAAGAGGCCTCTGCAATATTAGGAATTAATAATTCATTAACGGATTTAGATTTCGAATATATTAAAGAATATTTATTTTGGTTAAAGCCGATCGCGGACACAATAGATAAGTTACAGGGCCAAAAGTATTGTTACTACGGTTGTGTAATACCTAGTTTAGTAAGTCTGCGCAGAAATATTGTACAAGTCCAAAAAAATTATAATTTGAGAATTTGTCACGATTTATTTCGAGAGTTAGATACTAGTGTAAATAATAGATTTAAGGAATATTTTGAGGTACGGGGAAATGGGGAGTTTGGGGCCGTTGCGGCAGTATTGCATCCTAGGTTCAAGAAACTTTGGGTGCCGTTCTTTTCACAAGAGTACCGCGGCTTAATTGAAAGTGCAGCGCTTGATGCCGTTAAATCGTTCGGCATTCGCCGTGAGAATCTTGGGGAGGGAGTGGATGCGTTAGAAGATGCCGATTTTTTTAATTTTGGTGGCGAAGATATCGAAAGTTCACCGACAAGTGAATCTATAATATCAGGATTCGAAATCGAATTTTTAAAGTATTTGGAAGAGCGGCCATCCAATTCCCTTAATAATTGGGATTCGTTCCCTTCTATAAAGAATGCGTTTTTGTATTTCAATACGCCGCTTCCATCGTCGGCACCCATAGAGCGACTATTTTCATACGCGACTATGATGAGCGTTCCTAAATACAATAGATTGACTGACGAGCAGTTCGAAATGCGTGTGCTCGCCAAATGCATTCTGCAATTAATAAAAATTAATTACCAGTATTTTAGTATTATAACATTTTTTGTATTATTTAGAACCTCGTTTTGTTAAAATACATACGCAATCGCGAAGTAAGTGACGGATAAAGCAGGATCAAGAATTCGCTTCTCTCTTCACGTATGGAAGCGAGAGAAAAGAATAAGAAACTCGAAGAAATGCGAGAATATTAAAAAAAATATAATATGTCCTGATATACATAACTAAGGATAACAGCTAGTGTTCGGGATAATATAGCCTCGGCTGTCGCGCGCCGGAGTGTCATATATATATGGAGAGGGAACTTCTACTTGGCGCGAGACTCTACCGAGTCTCCTGATACGATTTAGGGTTAATGCCAATGTTATTTGTTAACAGAGTCAAAGAATCTGTGCTATCATATGCGAAGTTCATACTGTCGCTGACGAATTGAAAAGATTTGTACATATAATTCGCATTGCAATCGGTACACTCATTTTTCGGGAATTTATCTTCAATAAAATTATTAGTGTTACTTTCGCAGCTAATAATGATGATTGTTTCATTAACGTCGACTCCCCGCAGGGTTTGCGACGGGTATGGATACCTCCTGTATTCACATACCGACCCGGTATGAGCTTCCATAAGGCAGGGGGGAACACCAAATTTATTCTCATACCGGGTGGACCTACAATTTCTAAGGTGGATTCCGAACCACCCCCCGCGCAGTGCGTGAACGTGCCGAAAATCGGCGATGACAGGTGTTGGGATCGAACCCGGGTCCCGCTAATTGCGAGTCGGACACTTATCCCCCTGAGCCACTGCGCGGATTCTTTCACAGCTAATAAAATGACTCGGTTTTTATCCCATTACGTCGTTATTGCCAAGAAGCAGAAATATCACTGCCCTTGTTTCTTATGCAAAAGGTGCCGTCTTAATGCATGGGATAAGTTTAAATATTTCGATGCTAGTTGTAATGAGACTCGGTAGAGGCTCACGTCAAGTAGTAGTAGGTATACCGTACGACGCGCGACAGCCGAGACTCTATTATCCCGACGGGCCGTTGTGTTCGATCGATACTAAACTTTCACCTTGATTTGTAAAAAAGTTACAGCTTCGATAATTGATTTGTGAATTTTGTATTTCATCATTTATTTTTCTGAATCCAATCAGCCAAGAATTAAGCAGATCGGTTCAGTCGTTCCGGAGATATGCATTTTTTCAGTATATCTAACCTCCGCCATTTTGTAACCACATATCCTGACAAGCTGAAAAGGTGTGTGGTACAAAGCTTATATTAAGGTTGATTTTTGGTGTAAATTTTGTTCCAATCGGTACAACCGTTTCCGCGGAATTTCTATATAAGTAAAATTATTAGTTCGTATTTTGCCAGCTAGTAAAATTATTAGTGTCGATTTCGGTGCTAATAAAAATATTAATCCGTATTCCTGAGCTAATAAAATTATTAGTGTCGATTTCGGTGCCAATAAAATTATTAATCCGTATTGCTGACCTAATAAAATTATTAGTCTCTGTTTTGCGGGCTAATAAAATTATTACTCCCTATTTGCGAGCTAATAAAATTATTAATTCCGTCAATTTATTAGCTAAAGCCCATCCCTGCAGGTAGGACAGGATCGGCTGTGTTGACTGGCGGAGGTTAGGTCGGCGCTCTTGCCAGCGCGTCGGTCGTCCGCTTGTCTCGAGCTCTTCGGGTGTCTTCGGCCGTAGCCGCGATGTTTCGCCTCTATGAAGTTAGCCACCCATTTTTCGATTTTTAATTTTCTTTTTGTTGTTCCAGGTTGTTCTAGGTTTGTTCTAAATTGTTCCAAAATATTCAGTCAAAAAAATAAAAAATGTGGCGGAAAACTCAAAAAAACTACTTTTTGGAGTGGCCCCCCATTTTTTGAAAATGCAACTTTTTTTGGCTGTTCTAGATTGTTCTAGTTGTTCCGAATATTGTTCCAAAGTATTAATTACCTAGGACAACATTTGACAAAGTTATAGGCAAAAAACGGTGTGGAACACGGAAATACGCAATCTTGTGTTTACAGCTATAATTGTGAGCTGATAAGTCCCAAACTCTATATCCTAGCTTAATATTCATAGAACAACCTGGTACAAACTTTAGATTCGCTGGAACAATCATAGAAATACCACTTTACTCTTGGAAGCAAAAAATTTGTTTAAGTTTTTTTATTGATAATGTTGTCTCAGCGACTTACAACTATGGAACAATTTGATTGAGATATAGAACAACCTGGGACAACCTTTAGATTCGCTGGAACAATCATAGAAATACCACTTTACTCTTGGAAGCAAAAAATTTGTTCAAGTTTTTTTATTGATAATGTTGCCTCACTGACTTGTAAGTATGGAACAATTTGATTGAGACATAGAACAACCTGGGACAACCTTTAGATTCGCTGGAACAATCATAGAAATACCACTTTACTCTTGGAAGCAAAAAATTTGTTTAAGTTTTTTTATTGATAATGTTGCCTCAGTGACTTGCAACTATGGAACAATTTGATTGAGACATAGAACAACCTGGGACAACCTTTAGATTCGCTGGAACAATCATAGAAATACCACTTTACTCTTGGAAGCAAAAAATTTGTTCAAGTTTTTTTATTGATAATGTTGCCTCACTGACTTGCAACTGCAACGTGCCTTCTAAGGACAGTAAAGAGCGATTTCCTGGACGCCTGAGGAATATCAGGGGAGCATGGAGGTTACTCCTGGACGGTCTGAGTTTGGGAGAGAACGGCTCTGAAGCCGGTCGCCTAACATCATAGAGGCGAGTACGGCAGGACCTCCTGGACATCTGCTTCGTCTCGAGTCATTCCGCAATACCCTACAGGAGGGAGAGTTCAGCTAATAAAGCCGGACGCCCGATCGTAGGAGATGGGCGAGTTGGGCTGGACAAAGCTGGACGCCCTTTCACGCAATGTGTCGTTGCTAAGATTGCCGGTTTAGTTCATGAACGTTACTGGGGCAATAGCTAACAAAATGTTTATACCTAAACCTGTACCACTACCTCTCTTCAATAAACCCATTCTTATGTATTTCCTCAGAATCCCGCATCCAAAATCATTTATTCCAAGAATCCCAAAACCCTCCGTTACAAAACTATTATTCGCTTCCAAGAGTAAAGTGCCATTTCTATGATTGTTGCAGCGAATCTAAAGATTGTTCCAGGTTGTTCTATGTCTCAATCAAATTGTTCCATACTTGCAAGTCGTTGGGGCAACATTATGAATAAAAAAAACTTGAACAAATTTTTCGCCACCAAGAGTAAAGTGGCAGTTCTATGATTATTCCAACGAATCTAAAGCTAGTTCTAGGTTGTTCTATGTCTCAATCAAATTGTTCCACAGTTGCAAGTCACTGAGGCAACATTATCAATAAAAAAAACTTAAACAAATTTTTCGCTTCCAGGAGTAAAGTGGCATTTCTATGATTGTTCCAGCGAATCTAAAGGTTGTTCCAGGTTGTTCTATGTCTCAATCAAATTGTTCCATAGTTGCAAGTCACTGAGGCAACATTATCAATAAAAAAACTTGAACAAATTTTTTGCTTCCAAGAGTAAAGTGGTATTTCTATGATTGCTCCAGCGAATCTAAAGGTTGTCCCAGGTTGTTCTATGTCTCAATCAAATTGTTCCATAGTTGCAAGTCGCTGAGACAACATTATTAATAAAAAAACAAACAAATTTTTTGCTTCCAAGAGTAAAGTGGTATTTCTATGATTGTTCCAGCGAATCTAAAGTTTGTACCAGGTTGTTCTATGAATATTAAGCTAGGATATAGAGTTTGGGACTTATCAGCTCACAATTATAGCTGTAAACACAAGATTGCGTATTTCCGTGTTCCACACCGTTTTTTGCCTATAACTTTGTCAAATGTTGTCCTAGGTAATTAATACTTTGGAACAATATTCGGAACAACTAGAACAATCTAGAACAGCCAAAAAAAGTTGCATTTTCAAAAAATGGGGGGCTACTCCAAAAAGTAGTTTTTTTGAGTTTTCCGCCACATTTTTTATTTTTTTGACTGAATATTTTGGAACAATTTAGAACAAACCTAGAACAACCTGGAACAACAAAAAGAAAATTAAAAATCGAAAAATGGGTGGCTAACTTCATAGAGGCCGATGTTTCGGCTGCGCCGGCTTCGCTCGCTGGTCGGTGCTTCGTGGTGGGGCGGCCCGACGCTGTCGCGCGTCGGGCGCGTTCGGTGGGGGTCGGCAGCGCTTGGCTCCCGCGGCCAGCGCGGACTTCTCGGCTGCCGATTCCCCAGCTGATCCTCTTCGGCCTCCCTGTCCCGCGGCTCCCCCGGCCACGGAGCTGCTTGCCTGGACTCCGTGAGCGCTCCGCTGGATTCAGGAACTGGGTGCACTCTTCGGTCACGTGCGTGAGTGAGCGGTAGAGTTTTTAAAGTTCTACCACCTACCCACGTGCGAGGGCATGGCCCGAAGGCCGGTGTTGGTGGCCCTCGCTCCCCTGGGCCGCTGTCAATAGGCGGCCTCCCCTATCGCGAGCCCCGATGTCGGCGGGCTCGACTCCTTTCCTCCTTGTCGACGACTAGGTAGCCTACGTCCTCCCTCGGCGGCGGTGGAGTCGCCGAGTCCCCCCCTCGGCGACGTCATCAGTGGTGGCGACGTGCCGCGCTCGCAGCCTCCACTGCCTCCCGGGCTGCGCTCGCCTTGTCGGCCGGCCCCGCGTGCCAGGGGGTCCCGCGGTAAGGTCATGCCTCCGTCTGGTCGCCCTGGTGGCCGCACCTACGGCAGTAGGGTCGGCGGGCTGGTCGACGGCAGAAGGACTGCCGGTGGCCCGAGCCCCCGCAACGCCAGCAGTCGACGTTGCGCGTCTTCTCCTCCTCGGTGGAGGGTGCTCCCCCGAGTAGGTCGGCGGCGGTGACCCCCAGCTGGCGGAGGGCCGCCCGCGCGAACTGCCGCCTCCGGTCGGCGGCGTCTAAGCGGCTCTGTTCCGCTGCGCGTGCCTGCACCTCTGCGTAACGGGCCTCCAGCTCCCGGAGTCGCCGTAGCTCGGCCTCCTCCTCCCACAATCGCGCCTCCCGGCGGCGGTCCTCTCGGGCCCACTGTTGAGCTCTTTCCTCCATGTCCTACTGTCGGGCCCGTCGGCGTAGGGCGATGGTCCGTGCGTCGAGGCCGAGTTGGCCCTTCCTGGCGTCCTCCGCGGCCAGGTACGCGGTATATCCCGCCTTCCAGCTGGTCGACGAGCTCCGGCTCGCGGTCCCAGTCGGGGCTGTCGGCGGTGCGGGCGCCGTGGCGCGTCCCTCGCTGTCGCGGTTGGCCCCCCGGGCGCGCTTCCGGTATCGTGCCTCGCCGGCGTTGAGGAGCAGCAGGGCCTCCGCCCTGTTTGCCTCTTCTTGGCGACGCGCCGCGTAGAAGTGGCGGAGGTCCTGCCACCCCTCGGCGACTCTCATCCACGAGTCCGCGTTGTCGCACTGGTCGATGCCAAACCAGGTTTGGTGGCGACGCAGCATCTCGTGTCGCCCTCGGTGGGTTGCGGTGATGGATCCTAAGGTAGAGGGACAAGGGGGAACCACACAGATAATCACTAATCTACCTCCCGTCCGTCGTCTCACACTCATAGACGACAGGGGAGCGGACCTTGGAGATCACGAAAGGCCCATGAAACTTGGTTGTTAACTTGGCGGCGATGTTATTCGCCGCTGATGACAACACGTGCTGTCGCCTAAGTACACGGTCGCCGATGCCGAAGCGGTGCGTCCTCCGCCCGCGATTATACTGTCGGCTTTGCGCTTGGTAGGCCGCATCTAGATTGCCGATCACCCACTGGCGCGTGTCTCCCATCCGCTGCATCCGGGCAGTCCAGGCGGCTCGATCGGCCGGCGGCCAGTCTTCGCTGCCGTCGGCCGCTCCCCCCTTTCCCTAAGACAGCGAGGCGGCAACGGCTCGCGACCGAAGTTGAGAAAGACTGGCGACGCGTCGAGCGTCGAGTGCTTCGCGGTGTTATAGGCAAAGCGAAATTTTGCCAGGGGTAAGTCCCACTCGCGGTGGTCCTTCTCAATGTACGACCCGATCATAGTCTTTACCACTCGGTTCACTCGTTCAACTGGATTGGATTGCGGGTGATACGGCGGCGTGGTCGCGCTCTTAATCCCGTAGTCGCTGGACACGGCGCCTGGAACTTTGTTTACGAACTCAGTACCGTTGTCTGTAAAGAGGACTTTCGGTACTCCCCATCGCGCGAATATCAGATCCTCCAGTGTGTTTTGGCGATGGAGCGAAATAAGGGGCAAGTTTAGTTGGCTTGATAGAAGAATGTAACTTGTAGACGAAAGCAGTCAAATGAATATGATATTCTTGCAGAATATATTGTCTCAATGAATAAGTTGATATGTACAATGATTTAGAATCAGTATCTTGTCGTAAACTCTTAGTACGGCGCAAGCATTAATGGTTAGACTACTCAAGCAAAAGCCATGCAAGCACTCATAAGCAAAAGCAACTTGGTTAACTCGTTAGACTTCGCACTCAAAAAGACAAGACAATAAGCACTCGTTAGCATAGTAATTAGACCTGACCGTTCACCTCGGTGACTGTTGCGCAAGAGGATCAACGACCCCACGCACCCCCTATTTATAAACTATCCCTTTCCTGAAATCACAGAACGTCACTTCCTATTCTAGAACATTCTAGACCATTCTTGAAAGGAAGTGACTTATTTCCAGAAAAGGGTTAAGACTCTGTGGGCGGGCTCGTTGCCAATTGGGTGTCAGCTGTCACCCCTGACTGATTAAGTGATCTACTTTTCTAATCTCGTATCTGTATCTACTTTTCTAATCTCGAACATCCCGCCCGCCTCGCCATGCCGGCGAAATGAAGAGACCCTATCACTGACGCTGTAGAACTTTCGTTCACTAACCGGTTGAACCAATAGCGCGACGCGAAACAAAATCGGATCGCCTCTGGAATGCGGTGAAGAACTGGTGAAGTGCACGCAAAAACTACGCTCTTTCCGAGAAACGCTTTATGAAACAGTGAACTCCGAAGCAGGCTTTGTGTTCGACATGAGAACAGACGATTCGACTAAGACGACTCTCATAACGCGACAAGACGCACGCTGAAACACTGCTTCACTCGGGTAAGTACACTTGCTCTTTCACCATTTAAGCTATCTCTCAAAGTTAGACTGATTTTGGCACGGCAGAGGCCACAGGTAACAAAACAATTTTCGCAATCGGTCGCTCGAATGACTTTGAAACAGTTTTCACAGTCACTACGCGCACGTGGCCGTCCTTTCCCGGGTGCATTTGGGCAATGCGAGCGAGGGGCCAAGTTCCTGGAGGTGTGGAGTCGTGCTTAATTAAGCACAAAGTCCCAGGTAGAATTGGAGTTCCAGTTGTCCTCCACTTGGACCGCGGAGCTAAGTTCTGGAGGTACTCCGTTCCCCACTTCTTCCAGAATTGGTCTCGCAGTCTGGAAATGAGCTGCCATCGGGAAAGCTGGTTGATGCTGACATCCAGAAGTGAAGGCTCTGGCAGAGCATTGAGTGCGCTACCAACTAGAAAGTGCCCCACAGTGAGCGCCTGGAAATCCTCTGGATCATCGCTGAGTGCGCACAGGGGCCTGGAGTTGAGGCAGGCCTCGACTTGGGTCAGCAAAGTAGACATTTCTTCAAACGTCAAAGTGGTGTCTCCCAAACATCGTCGCAAGTGGAACTTGGAGGATTTTACGGCTGCCTCCCACAGCTCTCCAAAGTGCGGAGCTCCTGGCGGATTGAACCGCCATTTCACTCTCAGTGTTGACAGGAAATCTGCTATTTCCTGGTACTCCTGACTGGTGACAGAGAATAGGCGCTGCAGTTCAGCGTCCGCTCCCACAAAGTTAGTCCCTTGGTCACTAAACAATTCGGAACATAAACCACGACGAGATATGAACCGTTTAAACGCAGCTATAAAAGCGTCTGAAGAATAGCTGGAAGCTACGTCTAAGTGTACAGCTTTAGTGCTCAAGCAGACAAAGACTACGAGAAATCCTTTATATGACTTGTGTCCTCTTCCAGGTGCTGTGCGGAGCTGGTAAGGTCCAGCATAATCCACGCCAGTAAACTGGAAGGGACGCGATGGAGTTACCCTGGCTGCTGGAAGGTTGTCCATGACTGCATGAGGAGTTTCCGCCCGCCATCGAGCGCACTTGACGCACTCCCTCAGTGCCAGCTTCATAGCTCGTCTTCCTTGGACAATCCAGAACCGCTGTCGCAATGATCCCAAGGTAAGCTGTGTTCCACCATGCATCGTCCTCTGATGGCAGTCCCTCACTATTAGCTCTGTGAATTTGTTAAACGGATCTAAAATTAACAAATGCACTTGTTCATAGGGCATGGCAGAATGTTTTAGACGACTGCCCACTCGCAACATCCCTTGCTCATCAAGAATTGGCGCGAGTGAAGCAAGTGGGCTCTTGGATTGCACTGCTGTTCCTTTTTTAATAGCCATGAGTTCCGTCGAGTAAGCAGCCTCTTGAGATAACCGAATCCACCTTGATTCGGCTTCGTCCAACTCTTGACTGGTCAAAACTGGCTGCCTTTCCCCTGAGAGTTGACATCGTCTGGCCGTTGGTAGCCAGCGACGACACCAGGCAGTCACTCTCAAAAGTCTCCTCAGTGTAGAGAATCTTGCCAGAATGAAATTCTCCTCTTGAGGTTGCTTGCTGGAGGTTAGTATCGATGGACTTTTGCCTTCTGGAAGCTCCTCTTCAGTAAAGTCCCTCGCTGACGGTGGAAAATTGTCCTCTTGCAGGAAGGACGGTCCAAGCCACCACAAAGGGTGAACCAATAAGTCCTTAGGGGCTATGCCCCTCGACGCACAGTCCGCTGGATTGTCTCTTCCAGCGATGTGATGCCATTTAGCATCTGGCAGGCCTCGCTGCACTTCTGATACTCGGTTGGCCACGTAAGTCTTCCACTTATTGGGATGCCCTCTCAACCACCCAAGAGTCACCGTGGAATCTGACCAGCAGTGAATTGGTACATCCTTTAATTGCAGAACATCTCGACATCTAGCAACTAACCTCACCAACAGGACAGCAGGGCAGAGTTCTAACCTCGGCAAGGATACTTGTTTGACTGGAGCCACCTTGCTTTTTGCTGACAAAAGTGAAATTTTGTAAGTTCCCTCTCGGGATTTATATCTCAAATACTGTTTGGACTCCAACCATCAGCTTCGCGAAATCTCGGAATTTTGGCTTAAGATTTAGAGGACCCATTCAATTACTCTTCCCGCTAGGCCATGTCATTAGCTGCACATTTTTTATTGCTTTATCACTACCATCTTAGGCAGCTTAGCCACATCTGGCGACCGTTTTGAGCGTACCCGAATTTTATTTTCTTCGGCTTGCTTCTGCGATTTCCTGGGTCATAAAGTAATTTACATTATTTTCATTAATTGCACCTCAACATCTGGCCTTCAGCTGCACCCAGTCTTACCCCGGGATTAGCGACCCGCTCCGCGCGTTTCCGAGTCCGTTCGCCACCAGGTAGCCTGGTGGCCGACGAGCCGCCGCCGCGTCATCAGGGTACGGAAAACCCTGCGCACCCCTTCCGTGTTGCCGATTTTTCGCCTTTTCCTGGTCACTCCACCTCGGCGTCTTGCATCCCTTCTTGGAGCCATTTTGACTCCCTCCACCTTCATTTTCGGCCAAGAGGGGATGCAAAGAAGTTATATATTGCGGCGCATTCGTTCCGGACACTTAGTGTAGTCACAGAATTAGAAGTATCGAGTCTATTACTCCAAGCTTTATCTCTCTTGAGTTGCTGCATTGGCACTCTTATTTTCGATGAGTCGCTGCATTGGCACTCATGTTAGCTAAGTTGCTGCATTGGCACTTAGTCTTGCGAAATTTCGAAGCTACACTCAAATTCACTTCATTTGTTATCTCGCATATCCTTTAAATTTGTATATACATGCATTGGTGTTGAACTTCAATAAATCTCACCTATAAACATCATCGAGCGCAATCAGGAGGTTTGCATTTCCTTCCTACATCGTGCGCGCTCAAACATTGGTCCTTCGAGCCGGATTCGTGAATATTACCACAAGTGAAAACTGGCCAGTTTGTGCCAACATTGATCAACGAAGGAAGCTGCGTAGACGATTGTCTACATATTGGTGAAAACTACGACAACCGAGAAGCCTGATTTGTCCTGCCATTGGGACAGTTGGATTATCCGAGCTTGCTGCACCTTCCCGAGGACTGACTTGCCACGCTGATTCACCGTGGGAGGACCTATTTCCACCTACTTTGGACAACACGCTGCTAGCCAACTCAACCAACGGGACCTGCCCAAGACGACTGCTGCTTCTACAAACCGTGAGTCGAAGTTTATGCTTGATTTCAATTCTGCGTTAGCACTGGTACTCTAATATAATAGACAGCACGATGAAACTCCTGATTGGGGAGCGTGCTCAAGTTAAGGCAGCGTTAACGCGATTTCATAAATTCTTCGATGGAGTGACTGACTCCACGTCGATTGACCTAATCGAGAATAGATTTTCGAAAGAAGTAAATTTGATAGACAAATTCGACGCGGTTCAAGATAAGATTGAGTATTTAGTCGATCCTAATGATGCCGAAGAAGCCGCTAAGAATGAGGACGAACGGGTCAAATTCGAAAACTTATATCATACTGTTACGTCCCGCAACTCGAGTTTGTTTGTACCTTCGATAATCGGCTCGTTCTATTAGGATGAATGCTAATTGCGTAGATTTCCTAAAATTATATATGACAGGAAGTTCCCACAGCCAAAGTGCAGACTTGGCGTGGAATAAAAGTTAGGAATCAAAGATCCGCTCGCGCCGGATGCGGAGTCTCAAATACTGCAAGCCGCTCCTGCTTCGCCTGGAGAACCCGAGATTTCCAACTCATGCAAAAATCATGGGAACGTGCTGAAATCCACGGTCTTGATCATTGCTCATATCAATTATTGAATCGGAATTATTGAATCGATCCCCGGCTCTGGAATCTAAAAGCAACCGACGGCGCCTTGACAGCAACGTAGCAATTAATATGACGTAGCAATTAATAATCGCGTCAAGTGGCCCAAAAGTTGCTAAGCGAACCCGAAACCTCGTGTTGTAATGCGTAAACAAGCGTTAGTCGTTTATTACTTAAACTTAGAAACATAAATGTATCAAGGCCGCGGGGAGGCGAATAGCGCTCGCGATGCGTCTGGGATGGAAGGGTAAGAATGCTTGCGAAGCATCCGGTATGAGGATGAGTGGGGAGGTAGGGAACTCCGGAACTTAGGAAAGGCGAATGAAAGAATCACTCCGTGTAAATCAGTCGCATAGTGCGTTACCCAGGGTCCGCGGTCTCATTTAGAGCATAGTTGCATTTCTCCCGAATAAGTGAGTGCAAGGACTCGATTCCGCGTCATATATTCATTTTACAAATCTGTTCTTTATCACTGGAAGTCTAATTAATTCTAATTCAAACCATTATTCAAACATAATTCATCACGTTATAGTTCACCTAGCCTTAGTGTCCAGTGAGTGAGAGTGGAGAGAGAAAAGAGCGAGCGAGAAGCGAAGAGAGAAAAGAGCGAGCGAGAAGCGAACCGAGCGAGTGGAGCGAGAGTGGAGAGGACGAGATAGCGAGAGAGAGAGAACGAGTGAAGCGAGAGCGAAACGAGAAAGCGCACGAAACGAGCGAGCGAAACGCCTGGTGAGTCCGAATCAATTCCGCCTTCGTCGTATGTATTGTGACGGGGCCAGTGCGCCCCTCCCAATGTCCTCCTATACCCAGCGGGGCAAGCCGGGCGAACGCAGCCTTCATTTCCTCTCTCTCCAATCAGCCGCACAGCCACACCGCCGCTCTAAGGAAGGCCCGCGATTAGAGACACTTACCAATGATTTTGCGAACGCCGAGAGGCACCTAGGTACCGGCGGGAGCGCCCGCCAGTCCGGAGCGTCCAGCAAGGCGTGCTAAGCGAAGGAGTTCCTGGGGAAATATCCGGCCCTGTAGATGGCCATCTCAGGGAGGACGAAAGGAACGTGGGCCCGGAAGAGCGACGCAGCCCCGGGACCTGCCTAAGGACAACGGCTCAGGGAATCTACCGAAGGGATTTCCGCAGCCTAGTCGCCCTGGGCTACGAGTAGGAACGACCAAGGCCTATGCTCGATCCGTCTCGTAGCATACGATTATCGCGTTCGATTCTAGCGCGCGAAATCGAGCGGGATAATAACCTTCGCTAGGGCAGCCAATAGGGAATAGGGTAGGCAGCGCCGCGTGAGGCGAGCCCGCTACGCACGGCACGCACCAGCGTCACTTAGAGTCCGACCGAGTTGGGGTGCGCTACTGCCAAACTTCGAGCGAGTTCCAAGTGCTGAGCAACAAAGGAGAGAGAGAGGAAAGTGAAGGAAGCCTCATTATTAGCATCGCCTGACGTAAGGCTAGCTCTCCGTTGTACCAGGAAGTCCCGGAGGTGCATTTAGCGAGGAGTTAACGCCGACAGGCGAATAAAGGTACGCCTCACGCAATAACGCTGCCTGCCTTTTAGCTATTTGAATCCCGTACTGCCTTCTTGTGTTCGCGTAGCTTCTTATTATAGTAGGGCCGTAGCCAAGATTTAGTGTCCAGTGCCTTCCTTAGGGCGACTCGTCCAGTCGCCTCTAAGTCCGTCGATATTCGATCGGCGTCCGATCGCCGAGCACGCGGCTCGGCCGCCATTACGGGCGCCCACTTGTTGCCTGCGAGCGTGGCGAACTTCGAACGCCCCGCGCCTTAGATCCTTGTTTCGCGCTCACGCGTCTCCTTAGGCAATTCTAACATCTACGGGCCTCGTCGGGCCACCGAGCCGACTTGTCGGGCTAAATAAGAACCGCGGAATACCGCCGACGGTCGCGCACCGGCGAACGTCGCCGTATAGATTGTACAGGGGCTTTCGTAGCCCAGGCTTGACCGCGCGCTAGCTCGAGCTGGCTTAGCTTAAGTGATTCTGTGGCATCAATGTACATTTTGGTTTGTGGCTTCACCACGTTTGCCGGATAGGCTCTCGTTCTATCCCTTGCCCTCGGCCGGCTTCCCCGGTCGGGCGAATAAAGATCACATTTTCTGTTAAACTTCTCGTGTCGCCTCATTGCGAGAACCTTCCCCTGACTCGCTCGGGAGTAACCCTCTCCACTGAGGTTCATCTCAAGCTCGGCGTAGGCCAAATACTACTTAAAAATTAATCTTGCCCTAGCCATTGATCGCCGAGGCGACCGGCTGTCGTGGCTAGCCTCGGAATACCGTGGCAGTATATATGTCTGTATCTCTCTATCGAACGCTACTAACGTTGATCTCGGAGCGAACGCACGCGGGCGTTCCTTGTCCAATGCGTGTACCACACAAATTCTAAGATTGTGAATTCCTCTTTTCTTTTGAATAGACAAGGCACTTTGGCCATTAATCAGAAATCATTTATTTCATTTAACCAGTAATCCCAGTACCCAATAAATCCTGTACGGGACTAGTCGTAACCCGATCCCAACTACCGGGTCTAACAGTTGTCGACGTGAGACCCTTTATTATTTATCATAGCCTGTTACCGCGCGCGAGTCTCCCAATCGTATAACGCTCGACCACGACACGCGTACGTGACAGACAGATTGGTGGCAGCGGTGGGATACTTTTACGACGGCACTGGATCACTGGGCTACGCCGGACACGGGACACGCGTCCGACGTCCTTGTGTTATTAAGTTGCAACGGACACGGAACAGCGTCCGACGAACCCGCGATAATCGCGATTGTCGAGCGCTCTATCCCCTTTAATGAGATCAACGTTGTGTGTATATATCTATATTTTCTGAATTTAAATTTAGCTTACTATCTATGCAATCTATTGCCCACATTTGATTTTCGGGCAACTTACCGATATCTCTGTCTCCTATAATTTCGCTATACTTTTTCTTTTATTTAATATACAAAATGCCAAACCCAATTGAAGGGGTAAATCAGTCTATTTCTGGAGACCTACTGTCTACCACGATGGTAGAAAATTTCGCCATTCAACAAACAATCTCACAATTACCAACATTTGACGGATCTAACATCCCATTGAAAGATTTTTTGTTAGACATTACCAATGTTTCATCTTGTTTGCCTCAGTTAGCTGAACCTTATTTCGTAAGATCCGTAATCGGGAAGTTACGCGGAGAAGCCCGCGACAGCATATACGATATTAGTATCGCGACGATCAATGATTTAATTAAGCATCTCAAGAAGAGATTTGCTCCCGAACGTAGTTATGATTATTACCAACGCGAAATGTCCAACATCCGTATGCGTAAAAACGAGAGCGTGTATTCATTCCACGATCGCTTGAAAATCTTACTCAGTGGTCTCAGGAATTGCTTAATAGATAGACACGGGCAAGAAGCGGAAAGAATGATGACACCCTTTAATAGCGGTGCGGTGAACGCGTTCATAAGAGGGTTGCCCGATGAGTTCGCAAGAGCCGTTGAGGCTCGTGACCCTGAAAATTTAGAAAAAGCCTTGGAAATAGCACTGCGCGTTCAATCGCGTATGCGGCAGGGCATTATTCCGTCATATGAGAAATCAACTTTGGACTTTCCCAATTTTCAAAATTCAAGACAGAATTCCACATCGCGAAACCCGTACGAAGATTATCCGACGCATAGCGAGCCACACCGTGAATACCGGACTTACGCTGTTCAAGAGAGCTCCGCGCCTCAGAAATTCTATCCTCCGGCGAACAAGACCCCTCAAGGAATTCTAAAACGACCGGACTATTCGACTCGTCCAGTCAGTCCCAGCGGAGAACGACCAGAATCTCCGCAGTTCTTTGAACGACGCGCTAATTCGCCACAATATTTTCCTAGACATTCCATGTCGCCATCGTACAACTGCGAGGCGAGCTATCAAAATCATTACTGTCCTTATCGGTTCCCGCAACAGACTTGTCCGCACTGCCATTGGCACTGCCGAAGTTCATTTTATAACCCGTCGGCCTACGGTCCGCCAGCTGATAGAAGAAGCCAGATCGGCCAGTCGTCGCGAGCACGATCTCCTTCTCGTGCGGACGCCTTTAGTTCCAACACAGTCAATTTAAACTCGCAAAATGCTCGCCGCGACGACGCGACGGCGAGCCAGAGTACACCGGAGCGTCAGACTGTAAAATTCTTGGAGGACCAGAAATAAGAGTGTTCGCGATAGCTACTAATCAAAACACCCCGATTGTCGAAATGCGCGCTAGGGAATTGTGTAACGGCCCGGGTAGATTTCTGGTAGATACGGGAGCAGAGATTAATATCGTTAAGCTAAATGCTTTGCAAGAGGAGGTTTTAGTTACTACAGGCGAGTCAGTCATCATTTCGGGAATAACCCCAAATAAATCGGAAACGATTGGCACAACGATCCTACATCTGGACGGCCAGCCGACTAAATTTCACGTGGTAAAATCCGATCTTCCCTTGGCGCCGGAAGGAATATTCGGGCAGGATTACTTGAAGCGAGATCAAGCAGAGATCTCCTTCGCCCACCGGACGCTAGTAACAAAAAGCAATCCAATAAGGCCAATACCGTTCATTGGAAGCTATCCAGAGGGAATAAAGTCTAGGTTCACTCAAAAGCGGAAATCACAAAGGTTCACGATAAAAGCACGCGTTAGACAACCTATCGGAATTCGAGTAGTTAACCCGGAATTAAGAACGGGATATTTGCCGCAAATCGCTAAAAAGAACGGTCTCTATATTGGGGAAGCTGCTGTCTCTGTTAATGATCAGGGAGTTTGCCATGTTCTAGTTATCAATACTTTAAACGAAGACATTGAGATAGAGATACAGCCGCAGGAAATTATCCCTTTCGAGTTTCATGATCTCTCGGGAGAATCCGACTCAGAGACCGAAACCATTGCGCAGCACTTTAACAGAATTGAACAGATCGTTTCTAAACTAAGATTGGATCATCTGAATGTCGAAGAACGAAACCATGTATTGAATATCGTAGAAGAATTTCCGGGTAGATTTTTCTTACCAGGAGACTCCTTGGAACCCACTCCGCTAGTCAAACATAAAATTCCGACAGAAAACGATGTCCCGATAAATACTAGGCAATATAGATTTCCTCCGGTACACAAAGAGGAAATCCAAAAACAAATTACCACCAAATTAGAATCCGGCATTATTACACCCTCGAATTCCCCATATAATTCACCTCTTTGGATCGTTCCGAAAAAGCCCGATTCGAAAGGGAATCCCCGGTGGAGGATGGTGATAGACTTCCGTAAATTAAACGAAAAAACTATTGGTGACGCGTATCCCCTACCGAATATAACCGATATTCTGGATCAATTAGGTAAAGCTCAATATTTTTCGGTATTTGACTTGGCTAGCGGCTTTCAACAGATAGAAATGGACCCTGTCGACAGAATGAAAACCGCCTTCTCCACACTAAACGGTCATTATGAATACGTGAGAATGCCTGAGGGTTTAAAGAACGCGCCCGCGACATTCCAGAGATTAATGGATCAGGTTCTGCGTGGCTTGCAGGGGACGGAAGTGTTTGTATACTTAGACGACATCGTAGTTTTTGCGAAAGACTTAGAAGAGCATGGTAAAAAGTAGGCAGACTGTTCGCGAGATTGGCAGATGCGAAATTGACATTGCAGCCGGATAAATGCGAATTTCTGAAACCTGAGGTCGCGTATTTAGGCCATATAATCGGTAGGAACGGCTTGAGACCTGATGTTCGGAAAATCGAAGCGGTGAGGCATTTCCCCCGACCTAAAACGCAGAAAAATATTAGGGAGTTCCTTGGTCTAGCTGGCTATTATCGACGTTTTATTAAAAACTTCGCGGAAGTAGCAAAGCCTCTCACGGAATTATTAAAGAAGAATGCAAAGTTCGATTGGGGAAAGGAACAGAAAGAGAGTTTTTTAAAATTACGCAAGGGCTTATGTAAACGCCCCATACTTCGATATCCCGATTTCAATGACGTTTTTATATTAACTACGGATGCTTCTGATAAAGCAATAGGGGCTATACTTAGTCAAGAAAAAGACGGTCACGATTTGCCAGTGGCATATCTTTCGCGTACATTGATCCCGGCGGAATGTAATTACACCACTACGGAAAAAGAGTGTTTAGCCGTATTGTATGCCGTAATCCACTTTAGACCGTATCTATACGGAAGAAAATTTATTTTAGTCAGCGATCACGAACCCTTAAGATGGATAAATTCTATAAAAGACCCAGGGCAACGATTGGTGAGATGGCGACTGAAGCTTCGAGACTACGACTACGAATTCGTCCATAAGGCCGGGAAATTGAACGTAAACGCCGACGCCCTGTCAAGAAATCCAGCCGACCGTTGCAGTTCGGACGAATCCGATGAAGAAATTCCCCCTGATAGTTCCGAGTCAGAATCAGCGGAAACGGAACGCCAGGAGCCCTCGCGCACTGATCATCCCGATGAATTTACATTATATCCCACGGAAACAAACCCCGCGAGTTCTTCTAAGCAAGCACCTGATCCCAAGCAATCATCGGAACTGAAACGACCGACCACTACGAACCAATTACCAATACCGAAACCCTCGGCTATTAAAGTAGGAAGACCAATAGGCTCCAAAAGCAGGCCGAAGATTCCGCCCGTATTGGAACGAAGCGTAGTAGCTCAGAGAGCAAGATCCAAGACAGGCCTTTCTTCGCGACCCACTACATCAAATTTATCGCCTATACCTCAGTCACCAGTCTCGACGGTGGATCCAGTTTTGAACTCCGGAAAACCCGAAGATTCGGAAATTCCCATCGTTCGGGAACGAAGATCCGCTTTTTCGGATATACCCCCACAACCGGAGATCCTCCTAAGTACGGATAATAGTAACAACGAACCAAGTACTAGTCAAACATCACTGCCCGCGCCTGAGCCTTTCGTAGTACCGAATCCGATTGCCGTCCGATTGCCCGATAACGAGGAAGACACAAGCGAAGCACCGGAATCAACTTCACCGCCTAGGCCCCCGATAAATTTGCAAGAACTACAGAACTCTTTTTCAAAATTTGACGAAATTGAAAGGAGTAGACTTGAAGCGGAATCAATTCATAGCGACGGGGAAGGGACAGTAACGAATGACGAGGACGAACAAAGTGACGAAGAAATAGAAGTGACGCGGAACCGCGTTATCGACGAACTTTATGAACAATTGGCCGAAATCACAGAGCCCATTCAGGGATCAAAAGGCTCGCCTATTGAAGGACTAATGGGTGGACTGACAGACAGACCAAGAAGACAAATGACACTTCCAAGAATTCTAGAAGAGACGGAATTACACACGATCCCTGGTCGCAACCGAGATATTTCTAAGTCCATCAGTCTCACTCCGATGCCCCAACACAGGCCACTAGCTTTATCCACGCCCTACCCTTCTTCTAAGGAGGGAGGTAGGAGAATTGCAATGGAAGATACTTCCTGTAGCCGCGTACCGATATTTACGCCTAATCTTCCATCTGGAGCCTCCGCAGCGTCGGGTACACTAGATATGCAAATCACAGAGTCTATACCTCTCGACATTCCCGAACGACCTAAGATCATTGAACATAATAGAGAAAACCTAACATATTATCGAGCACACTATGTCCACTTACTGTCAACTGATTGCGAATTAACTACGCCCATCAGTAAATTATTATTTGATAACATAAACATGGCCCTCGCTAAACCAAAGCTAGGACAAGTCTTGATCACTAACAATGGTAAATTCAAAGTTTTTACCGTCATAGTTAAAACCAATCACTTCGATGAGCTCTCGCTTGAAACGGTAGAAATGGCATTTAGGAACTTGCGTACCGTTATTATAGAATCAAAAATCGACCATTTTAGTATCTCCCAAGCTGGTGATTTCATGGATGCACTGCCTCAAGGTACATTAGCTAGAATGTTAATGAATACCTTTGAGGCCACGAATATCAAAATTACAATTTGTGTCGGATCAATACAGGTGCCACCCGAGCCTTTGCGTTCTAAAATAATTTTAGAATTGCATGAAGGATTAGTGGGTGGGCACAAAGGCGTCACGAAGACCTATCGCCGGATCCGCGAAATGTTTTATTGGCCTAGAATGAAGAATGACATCCAAGATTTCATCCGCACTTGTGATAGTTGCCAAAATCGTAAACTCGTTAGAATCAAAACAAGGGAGCCTATGCTAATAACGGACACTCCCATAGAGCCATTCGAAAAAATATCCATAGACACGGTCGGCCCATTACCAATAACCACGAGTGGGAATAAACACATCTTAACAATGCAGGATAACTTGTCGAAATACTGCATTGCGGTACCCGTACCCGACATCAAAGCGGAAACAATAGCTCATGCTTTGGTCACCAACTTGATTCTAAAATACGGAGCACCCAAGGTCATACTCTCCGACAAAGGTACTAGTTTTCTCAACAAAATCATCCAACATGTTGCAAAGATATTCCGAATGAAGCATGTAACCACTTCGGGTTACAGACCACAGACCAACGGATCCTTAGAAAGAAGCCATATAGTTTTAACCGAGTACATATCACACTACATTGATGAATTCGATGATTGGGACAGACTAGTGCCTTTCGCCATATTCTCGTATAATACCTCAGTTCATCAAGCTACAAACTTCACCCCTCATGAAATAATATTCGGAAAATTAGCCAGAATACCTTCGGAGCTTCCCTCCGAAGAAGAACACCACACCTACAATTCATATCTCCTTGACTTGGTAAACCGACTAACTGAGATGCAAGTAGTCGCTGGTAAAAACTTGATTAAGGCAAAAGAAAGATCGAAAAGCTATTACGACCAAAGTGTTCAACCACTCCCTGGAAAAGTAGGTGACCATGCCCGGGTATTAATTGAGCCGAAAAAGGGGAAATTTGGACAGAGATATCGGGGCCCTTATAAAGTAGTCGGATTTACAGACAGAAGTAACGTAGTATTAGAGGATGAAAGCGGAAAAAGATTCACCAGACATTTGGATAAAATCAAAATGGCAGGATAATTACGATAAATTACAGTTAAAATGAACCTCACACTCGCCTGGATGTTCCTTGGACTGTGGATTGGGACGCATGCAGCGGATTTATATCGAATTACACCCATCAACGGAAGTCCAGGACTGTATTACGAAAAATTGTATAACATAGCCTTCCGAAGAGCCGACTGGCGAGTGATAGTATACATAGATCCGACTAAGTTCTATCATAAATTCAATAAGGAATCTAGAAGCCTTGAAACTGTTCATAATCAATGTACAAATTTATCGGCCCCGATTGATTGTGAAGGAGTATTGCAAGCGCGGGCGTTGGAGCGGAAAATTCAACACTGCCTCAACCAACAACAGGAGATAGAAGACCTCATGGCCAGCATCCCGGGAAAACCCAGCCAGGAAGATCAACCACAAGTACCAACAAGTCTGAAGCGACGACGAACACCGTTTGGATTCATAGGTTCAGTAAGCAAGACGCTGTTCGGAACTCTCAATGAAGAAGATGCGGAATACTTCAACGGAGAAATTGACAAACTCTACCAAGGACAGCGCGACATGGCAACCATCATGAAGAACTACACTCATATCGTCGCCACGGACCTCCACCAGATCCACCAAAACATCGAGGGAGCGATGAAGTTGATAGCACAAAACCGTGTCTACATAGATAAGATTCGCAATTACATATCCGAGGAAAGAATCCTGAATTACACCGTATCATTGATGCAATACAGGGATAATTTGAATCAGATATTAGATCAATACATAGCCGCTGCAAAGGACACTGATTCGATTATACGATCAGCCGAGCAAGGAAATTTCCACCCATCACTGCTGAGTACTTCAAAATTCAGAGAAATAGTTGCGGAAATACAGCAAGGCTCGCTACAATATCGCCTCCCCTATTCCGAAAACCGAATTTCCAAAATCATGGAACTAACCCGAGTAACAATGGTCAGATCGGACAAAATTATATTTAGTATATACGTTCCCCTCACAGACCGATTGAACTACCACGTATATAAGCTTCATAGCCTGCCCATTGGCCAGGCGATCAACTTGAATCAGGGAAACGTCAGCGCGTACGTTAAGCCAACCTCTCAGTACATAGGATTCTCCGACGACCATGAGAAGTACTTCCAGATTAACGCAGACTATGTAGGATCTTGTCTTCGAACAGGAAAGGAAACATACCTCTGCCCAGCTGGCCTGCCGTTAACGGACACCACTGACGCCCACGTATGCGAAGTAAACTTGCTAGTTCAACCTACGATTTCATCACTGAGAGAATGCAACATACAAATCCGATCGCACAATCAGGCATCAACAGAGCATTGGGCGCAATTGACAACCTTGGGAGGATGGCTATTTTCAACAACAAGTGTCGTCCCTTTACGCCTGATCTGCGAAAACCAAGACTCAGCCACCATCCGGATTGGAGGAACTGGAATATTGGAAATCAGCGACAGATGCACGGCAAGAACGCAGCGTACCATCTTATCGGGAGCTCGTACCTACGACTATCCCAAACAATTCTATTATGACCCCGACCTATTGCTCAACATCACACAGATGTCACCAATACTTCAGGCCCTACCACAATTCGAAGAGAATGGTATTAACATCAAGGAAGTGATAACGGATGACGGAGAGGACAATGCGCTGTCTGTTCCGTCCCGGAATTTGAGGGTCAGCGAATTTTTTGCCATAGGCCCAGGTAGAGTCAATGCGACCCGGATTAGCCGGGACCCTTCCCTCACTATCGTTGCAACGACCCTCCCCTCTCCCTTTTCAGTTGTATAAATTGCCATGTACGAACCTTTTGATCATCACTACAGTATACTCAAGAGTCAACAGCAGTACGATCGTATTAAAATTTGTCAACCTAGAAAACTGGCTTAGTCACGTCTTCGCCGATACCACCTAGACTGAGCTATAGCCGGAGAATTGACGACGGCAAGCTCAGTGCAAAACAAATTTGGTCCTTCGAGCCGGATAGAGAAGAATCTCATCAAGAAGCACTACCAACAAGGCAATCACAATCAGAAGAGGAAGAGTCAAGACCACCAGCAACACCCGAGTTCATCGAAGAACGACCAGCCGCAAGTAAAGTTACCATTATAATAATACTCGGGATCTAGACTTCGCAATGGCCGAGGATGAACAAGCCCGATTACATCGAGCTCACGAGATGAAATCCTTCTTAAAAGAACGCGGATATATCAAAGGCCAACTAACGCGGATTCTTAATACGCTACGAGCCACTAACGCGATGGAACTGGTCAAATTAGAAAATCGGAGGTTACGCATTGAAGAACTGAACAAATCGTATTTCAATGTGCAAGTTCGCATCGAGTGTCTCGATGAAGAAACGGATTTCGAGCAGGAAAAACGAGAATTCGAGGACAATGTATCCGAATGCGAAGACATCATCGCGAAACTGTCACAGAGACAATTGCCATCGCGATCGTCAACTGCACAATTCAGTAATAGCGGTCAAACAAGCACCACGATCACACAGTCGTCGCAGTCAATTTTGCCGAAGATTCACATCAAACCTTTCAATGGTAGTCTGTCGGATTGGAACAGCTTTCATGACACCTTTGTTTCGTTAGTACACGAAAATCAATCAATTCCCACGGTGCATAAGTTTCACCTCTTAAAATCATATCTCGTTGAGGATGCAGCTAGCGCGATAAGCTCACTTAATGCATCGGAGGAAAACTACTTCACGGCCTGGAACCTCATTCAGAAACGATTTAATAAACCACGGCGCATAGTAATCACACACATCAGTGCGCTTTTCGAATTGCCGACCATCACAAATGATTGTCCATCATCCTTACGGAATCTGTCCGAAAGGGCAGAGATGCACGTAAACGCTCTTCGATCTTTAGGCGAACCAGTGGAGTGGAACGAAATACTCATCTATATAGTAAGTGCGAAATTAGACAAGAACACGCGCACTGCTTGGGAACGTACCTTAGACGACGACGCTAAACCTGAGTTTCCCGAATTCATCAGTTTCCTGAACAAACGCGCACGCACAATAGAACCGATACCGTTGTTGACAAATGAGCAACATAATGTTGAACGGACGCACGGCACCAGAACGTATAGGTCGTCGGCAACCAAACCAGGTGAACGACCTCATCGGGCATTGCTTAGCACAAAACCACAAACTCGAAATTGCTTTATGTGTAAAGGAGATCATTTCATATCGCAATGTCCAAAGTTCCTGAGTCACACGCCACGGGAGCGATTGAATCGCGCAATCACGCTACGCCTATGCATAAATTGTTTCCGCCCGGGACACATTGTCGCACAATGCAAGGCCAGTAATTGTCGAAGGTGCAACAAGAAGCACAACACATTGTTACATTTTGAGGAAGGAAACCCTACTGGTACAACTTCATCATCTAGCGCATTTGCGAATCCTCCCACTGGAACGTAGCTAGACGTCGAAGGTGGGAGCAGACCAGAAACATTGTTGTCAACCATCAGACTGATCATTTTTAATAATAACAACAAGGGTCACCAGGTTCGAGCCCTACTAGACTCCGGAGCCCAAGTGAACTTCATTACTGACAGATTAGCACGTCATTTGCAATTACCAAGAAAAAGGATCGAATCCCAAGCAGTAAGTGGACTAGGTCAACGATCTCACCAGATCAATCATGCAGTGAAGACCACTATACGATCCTGTCATAGTCAACTCAATCGCAAGGTAAATATGCTAATATTGCCTTCCATCACTGGTCTATTACCGAGTAGAAGCATATCCTTGGCAGGTTTGGACTTACCATCGAAAATTAAACTGGCGGATCCAGAATTCCACATACCCGCTGGCATTGATATCTTGCTAGGAGAATACATCTTCTTTGCGGCGTTGGAAAGACCACAGATTAGATTAACTAACGAAACAGCAATATTACAGAAAACTACATTCGGGTGGATAATCTCCGGAAGGATCGATGATCACAACATAGCTTCGCAGAATACAAATTGTTATCTCACCACTTGTAACTTGGATTCTCAACTAGCAAAATTTTGGGATTTAGAAATCTACCCTGAGATTAAACATCTGTCAGCAGAAGAAGCGTCTTGTGAAGAACATTTTGCTAAAACAATTTGCCGCGATCAATCCGGAAGATACGTAGTTCGATTGCCGTTCAATTCAAGAAAGGATCAGCTGGACTCAGCATACAATATAAGCCTGAGAAGATTCTACACCTTGGAAAATAGACTCACGCGTAATCCAGAGGCACACGGGCAATACGTACAATTCATGGAGGAATACTTAACCTTGGGTCATATGACCAATGTCACAAATACCGCGAAAACAGACGAAGGGTTCTATCTTCCTCATCACGCGGTCATCAAGGATACTAGTCTCACTACCAAGCTTCGCGTTGTGTTCGACGGCTCAGTGACCTCTAACTCGGGTTTATCATTGAATGAAACATTAATGGTTGGTCCAAGCTTGCAGGATGATCTAGTGGATGTCATTATCCGATTTCGGGCTCACACATATGTCTTTACTGCTGACATAGAGAAGATGTATAGACAGGTCAGAATGCATCCTACTGATAGGAAGTTTCAAAAAATTCTTTGGCGAAGGAATAAGAACGACGCAATTGAAACCTATGAACTAAATACAGTTACCTATGGCACTGCATGTGCACCATTTTTGGCCGTCAAGGCATTACAGCAATTAGCAAACGATGACGGACATCGATATCCATTGGCCTCCAAGGCTTTCAAACGTGATTTCTATGTGGATGATCTCCTCACTGGTGCATCCAACATACAGGAAGCCAAAATGCTTCATACAGAATTAATACAACTAGCATCTCTAGGCGGTTTCAACCTGAGACAGTGGGTCTCAAATGAACACACACTCCTTGGACCACCTGACAGCATCACTCCTTGTGATCAATATTATCTTGATTCTCTAGACACCAGAAAAACTCTAGGAGTTTTCTGGAACGCGTCCAAGGATTTCTTTAGTTACTCTGGCAACATGGTTGAAACCGCACCATACAACACACAATTAACAAAACGCAAAATGTTGTCCAACCTGGCACAACTTTTCGACCCACTTGGCTTAGTCGGACCGGTTGTGGTCAAGGCAAAAATATTAATACAGGCATTATGGAAACTGAAATTGGGGTGGGACGAGTTAGTTCCCAGTGACATCCAGTCTCATTGGCAGTCCCTCAAGGGGGAATTAAGAATATTCACACAATTTTTCATTCCCAGAGGAATCATACTCCAAGACGCGGTGGAGATACAGGTCCATGGATTTTGTGATGCTAGTGAACGTGCATACTGCGCGTGCTTATATTTGCGATCAAAAAATACGAATGGCCATGTGATGACACGGTTGATTTGCGCGAAATCAAGAATGGCGCCAGTAACGCCAACCACTATACCGCGTCTAGAATTGTGCGCGGCAGTTCTGTTGGCCAAACTGTATGCCAAGGTTTCAAAAACTTTAGAGCAGCGTATTCACGATACGAGATTCTGGTCCGATTCTACAATTGTACTGCAATGGATAGCCATGTCACCTCATAGGCTAAAAACATTTGCCGCAAATCGAGTCGTAGAAATACTCAGTCACACGCAAATTGCTCATTGGGGCCACGTCCCAACATCACAAAATCCAGCGGACGCTCTCTCTCGGGGTCAATCTCCTACAGAATTTGTCAATAATACCTTATGGTCGAGTGGCCCATCCTGGCTTGTAAGAGAGCCCAAGAATTGGCCAATGTCTCCCATATCACCATCGTCGGAGGACCTCCCAGAAACTAAACTCAATCACTCATTCTTCACCAGGATCGATATCGACCCGATCACTAACAAATTTTCTTCATTCCGTACACTTCAAAGAGTTGTATCATATTGTCTCCGTTTTGCAAATAACTGCTTAGGAAGAGTTAAACAAGAAGGACCATTATCATTGAAAGAACTTGACACAGCACGTAAACGGATCGTGAGCCTAGTTCAACAGCAAGAATTCGCGCACGAGCTACATTGCCTTCGAGAGGGTCTAGATTTGAACAAGCGCAGTAAACTTCTTAATTTGGCACCATTTCTTGATGATGGACTCATACGAGTAGGTGGCCGACTGAGATACGCCAACATAGAGTATAATAAGAAATATCCTATAGTCTTGCCACGCGGTCATCATGTTACCAAATTAATCATTCAAACAATTCATTGTACAAACTTCCACATTGGAGTTCAAGGCACTTTAAACGCAGTCAGGCAACAATATTGGCCAATCGATGGTAAAAATACCACTCGCGCGGTTCTGCGAAGATGCATGATCTGCTTCTAGGCAAAACCTCTTAGCAACCCCACTCTTCTCATGGGTAATCTACCGAGGACTCGAGTAATTGCAAGTAGACCATTTGAAAACGTCGGCATAGACTACTGCGGTCCGTTTTTTGTAAAGGAAAGACGATTCCGAAACATCAAACGATTGAAGGTTTATGTGGCCGTATTTGTTTGCTTTGCCACCAAGGCAGTCCACTTGGAGTTGGTAAGTGACATGACAACTGAAGCATTTATCGCTAGCCTCCGCAGATTTTTTGCGCGTCGTGGACTTTCAAAACACATCTATAGTGACAACGGATCAAATTTCGTAGGTGCAAAAATTGAAATTTATCAACTTCAAGCCTTGATTGCATCTGACCAACACAATGAACTCGTTGAAAGAGAACTCACATCCCGAAACATACATTGGCATTTTTCTCCCCCTCGAGCACTACATTTTGGCGGGTTGTGGGAGGCAGCTGTGCGATCCTTTAAATCTCATATGCTGCGTACCGTAGGCGACACGCTTTTCACTTATGAGCAACTAAATACCTATGCAATAGAAATAGAAGCAATTCTGAATTCACGACCACTAACTCCACTATCATCGGATCCCAATGACTTACAAGCTCTCACACCTGCGCCCTTTCTCATTGGGGAATCCTTAACCAATGCGCCCGAACACGATCTGACCGACATTCCTACTAACAGACTTTCCAGTTGGCAACATATACAATTTGTCAAACAACATTTCTGGAACCGGTGGTACAAGGAATATCTCAATCAACCCATCACAAGATCAAAATGGAAACACGGTTCAGATATTCAGTTGAAAATCGGAAGTTTGGTACTAATCAAGGGAGACAATCTACCACCTAAGCAATGGAATCTTGGACGAGTGATCCTACTCCATCCAGGAGAAGATCAAATTGTTAGAGTAGTGACAATTAAAACATCGACAGGCACTTATAAACGGGCGAGCCATTGCCTCTACCCATTACCGATCACCAACGAGTAGTCATGTTTATGAAGTTAAGGAATCATTGTACAATTATTGTTTTGCGAAAATGTGCGTTCGTAGTGCGATGGCGTGTGTCACATTAATTATAAGTTCGTATGTATCAATACATGTATTGAGAATTATTACATTAAGATGAGCATTTTGCAGTGCTAGTAATTATAAGCAGCGCATTCGTTGAACATGACCGTTCAAGGCGGGCGGCATGTTCCGTCCCGGAATTTGAGGGTCAGCGAATTTCTTGCCGTAGGCCCAGGTAGAGTCAATGCGACCCGGATTAGCCGGGACCCTTCCCTCACTATCGTTGCAACGACCCTCCCCTCTCCCTTTTCAGTTGTATAAATTGCCATGTACGAACCTTTTGATCATCACTACAGTATACTCAAGAGTCAGCAGCAGTACGATCGTATTAAAATTTGTCAACCTAGAAAACTGGCTTAGTCACGTCTTCGCCGATACCACCTAGACTGAGCTATAGCCGGAGAATTGACGACGGCAAGCTCAGTGCAAAACACTGTCTGGGGTAGAACAAAAATTGGAAGAACTGGGAACGCGGCATCGAGACAACAGACGTCACTTACGGCTAACCTATGGATCCATTCTGGTGGAACTTGTCGTCGTGACCGGACTAATCATCCTGCTCGTGAAGAAGATCTTACCCGCATTCAAGAAAATATCCATGAAACCTCAACCAGCAGTCACCGCCCGGCGAATCACCGAAATTCCGCTCCAAAGAGTCGAGAGTGCAAATCTAGCGATTTCTGAGACTGGGGTGGAACCAGTGGTGCAAAGAGTTATCGTTCCGTAAAATGGCAATCCGGGAATTAAACCACCAATAATTTATCAATTGGCGTCAATTTCAAACTTCAATTGTTTTTTCTTTCTTTTTTCTTTCCTAAAAAAAATACTATCTCTCGTATGTCCAGCTTTCCGTTTATCTTTGTTTACTTTACCAAGGAAACAAAGATAAGCGGACTACTCTATGACTCTGCCTATCGCTATACTTGCATTTCTTCCTATCTAGCGTAATGAATAGTGATAGAATCTAACTTGCGTGTATACTCTACAGGATTTATATTAACTGGAGCAATAATGGCGCAGCCTAAAGTCAACGAACTGGGATGCGCCGTAATTGAGGACACGCCGCAGAATTCGGATCCACAGGAGCGCCCCGACCCGAGGCCGAAGAAAACAATTGCCATCCTGCCCGTGGAGTGCCTGGTAATGATAGCCAGCTTCCTGCCTTTCAAGACCCGGGCGGTTATGGAGATGGTGGGCCGAATCTGGAGAATAGATTCACTGACAAGCCTAAGGGACGTGACGACACTCGACGCAAGTGACTGGAGATGGGGTCTGGAGCCCAATCAATCACTCGCGGGGGAGGCCGTTTGTTGGCTTCTAAAAAGGTGTGGGGATAAAATTTCTCGCGTAAACCTAACTCTACGACCACGCCTAACCAAACTGACCCCTACTTCCCTGTCCCTGATTCCGGAACACTGTACGAACATAATTGAATTCCTAAACCCCCATATTCCCATCGGTGCCACTACCCTCAACCGCATGTCTACCACAAATAACTGCCTTCAGCGCCTGACATTGAATTCGTTGGAAGACTTGGCCGAGGCGGAATTATGCGAATTAATTGCAGCAAACCCCGCTTTGGCGAGCCTTGAACTTCACGATTCTTCAATGTCCGGCGCCGCTCTACTTGGAATACCCGTAGCAAAATTATCTCTTCATAACTGTAAAATCACGAATCCTACCCTCATCACCCGCGCCTTCTTATCTATGCCCTGCCTCCGCCATCTCCTCATTAAATTCTCTACATTCAGTACCCCCGAATTCTTTAAAAGCTTAATTAATAACCCCGGCACTAAAGCTCTTACCCACCTAACACTACAGACTATAACCTTTAACATTCCATGCTTAATGGATCCTCACACCGGATTGGAGAGCCCGACACTGGCCACCCTCGCCGCCGTGTTGCCTGCGAGTCTCGTGGGGCTGGTCCATCTCACCCTTATAGATTGTGGGTGGGTTGGGACAGAGTTTGTGCGGCAGGTGAGCTTGCACCTGCGACAATGTACCCATCTGGAGATAAGCGGCTGCACGAGCGTTGTGGGCGAGCAAGCTCTTGACCCCCTCAGCTCCCTCAGACAGTTGAAGACTCTAATCATTAACCGCATGCACGAGACTGTGACATTTAGATTTCTATGGACGCTGGACAGATTACAGTATTTAGAATGTAGACAAAACCCGGGAGTGACGGACGAAGACGCAACAAATTTACTGGGGACGGCACATGATCTAGCCCATATTAACCTAGAGGGCTGCGAATTTATAACCAGGGAGGTGGTTAGAGCGACGTATAGGTCCGCGTCGGCCACCCCGGGCAGGATCAGGCTCTTGTTTTTGGAAGGCACTGCCGCGCGGCGTACCCGGCAACGCAAGCCGCACGCGAACGTGCGCATTTATTATAATAAAAAAAACTAGGTTAATCTTATTACTATTATTACTACTATTATTATTATTATTGTTATATTTGCTCCGAAGAGGCGTTATGATTACTATATTTAAAAAAAAGGGGGTAGTATTTTTCTAGTAGCATTAGTAAATACATTAGCTAGTATAGCAGGGTAGGCATAGCATGTATAACTTAAATTAGCATATTTGTCTATTATCTGTGGAAAAAATCAATTGTACAATTCCGAGTGACAATATACGTTACATTATTAGATCAGTACAGCAAGCGAAGGTTCTTCCATCGCCTTGCACAAAATTTTCTCCAAGTCTATACACTAAGCATCACCGAGGACGCTGATGACTCTAAGGGGGGAGGGGTGTTACGTCCCGCAACTCGAGTTTGTTTGTACCTTCGATAATCGGCTCGTTCTATTAGGATGAATGCTAATTGCGTAGATTTCCTAAAATTATATATGACAGGAAGTTCCCACAGCCAAAGTGCAGACTTGGCGTGGAATAAAAGTTAGGAATCAAAGATCCGCTCGCGCCGGATGCGGAGTCTCAAATACTGCAAGCCGCTCCTGCTTCGCCTGGAGAACCCGAGATTTCCAACTCATGCAAAAATCATGGGAACGTGCTGAAATCCACGGTCTTGATCATTGCTCATATCAATTATTGAATCGGAATTATTGAATCGATCCCCGGCTCTGGAATCTAAAAGCAACCGACGGCGCCTTGACAGCAACGTAGCAATTAATATGACGTAGCAATTAATAATCGCGTCAAGTGGCCCAAAAGTTGCTAAGCGAACCCGAAACCTCGTGTTGTAATGCGTAAACAAGCGTTAGTCGTTTATTACCTAAACTTAGAAACATAAATGTATCAAGGCCGCGGGGAGGCGAATAGCGCTCGCGATGCGTCTGGGATGGAAGGGTAAGAATGCTTGCGAAGCATCCGGTATGAGGATGAGTGGGGAGGTAGGGAACTCCGGAACTTAGGAAAGGCGAATGAAAGAATCACTCCGTGTAAATCAGTCGCATAGTGCGTTACCCAGGGTCCGCGGTCTCATTTAGAGCATAGTTGCATTTCTCCCGAACAAGTGAGTGCAAGGACTCGATTCCGCGTCATATATTCATTTTACAAATCTGTTCTTTATCACCGAAAGTCTAATTAATTCTAATTCAAACCATTATTCAAACATAATTCATCACGTTATAGTTCACCTAGCCTTAGTGTCCAGTGAGTGAGAGTGGAGAGAGAAAAGAACGAGCGAGAAGCGAAGAGAGAAAAGAGCGAGCGAGAAGCGAACCGAGCGAGTGGAGCGAGAGTGGAGAGGACGAGATAGCGAGAGAGAGAACGAGTGAAGCGAGAGCGAAACGAGAAAGCGCACGAAACGAGCGAGCGAAACGTCTGGTGAGTCCGAATCAATTCCGCCTTCGTCGTATGTATATATGTCTGTATCTCTCTATCGAACGCTACTAACGTTGATCTCGGAGCGAACGCACGCGGGCGTTCCTTGTCCAATGCGTGTACCACACAAATTGTAAGATTGTGAATTCCTCTTTTCTTTTGAATAGACAAGGCACTTTGGCCATTAATCAGAAATCATTTATTTCATTTAACCAGTAATCCCAGTACCCAGTAAATCCTGTACGGGACTAGTCGTAACCCGATCCCAACTACCGGGTCTAACAGTTGTCGACGTGAGACCCTTTATTATTTATCATAGCCTGTTACCGCGCGCGAGTCTCCCAATCGTATAACGCTCGACCACGACACGCGTACGTGACAATACATTGATGGCAAAAGTCAAGCGCTATATTAAAGGTAAGCAACCCGAATCAGGCGGTGATAGAAACTCCCAATCCACCAGGGATGTAACGCGAACGCCAGCAATTACAGAAGCCGCGCCTGCTGTTAGGTTGCCTACTCTATCTTTGCCTACCTTTTCTGGCGATCGCGATGAATGGGTTCGATTCCGCGAATCTTACTAATCCATGATCCATCATAATGATGCTCTGTCAAATATACAGAAATTCCACTACTTGAACTCTTCGATCTCCGGAGTTGCCGCGCGTACGATTCGCTCACTAGGAATTTCGGACGCGAACTATTCTTCCGCCTGGCATGCTTTAAAGAAGCGCTATGAAGATTGCAATGCTCTCATTGATCATCATACAAAATCATTATTTGAATTGCCTACTTTAACGAAGGCCTCACACGTCGCGCTACGGCAATTAGTAGATGACGCGACAAATCATTTAGCCGCGTAAAGAGCATTGGGAGAGCCCACCGAATTTTGGGACACATTACTCCTACGCTTAATTTCCTCCAAGCTCGACAATCACACGAAAAATGAATGGAAGCGGTATTCACAAACCATTACGAGAAAGAGGAAATTTGAGGATATAACCACCTTTCTCGAACAGCACTGCCGACTACTCGAGGACTCGGCTAACGAATTCCGATCCCCGCAGGCAAAGTCGAATCAGGGCAATTCTAATCATTCTCAATCCAAACGTTCAAACAATACGGCCTCTCTTATGGTCAACTTAGATACCACATGTCCTTTATGCAAGGGCAACCATAAATTGTCCGATTGTGAGGAATTCATTAAAGCATCAGTATCTGCACGGCGTGCAAAGACGCTGAAATTACGCGTCTGTTTCAATTGCCTTCAGTTAGGGCATTCTAATCGCGATTGCACTCGGTCCCATTGCCGAAAGTGCGGTAAGAACCACCACACATTGGTTCATTTAGAACGCAGTAATGCTTCTGCAAATGAGAAGCACACGAATTCCGATGCCTCTGCCAAACAAGTCGAGACTCCCATGGATTCGTCGCAGGTACTATTCTCGCATTCGCATAACACTCCTGATCACCTGGTCTTATTATCCACCGCGATCATTTACATTCGCGACGCAAACGGAAATAGGCACGAATGCAGGGCATTGCTCGACCAAGGCTCTCAAGCAAATTTCATAACCGAGACCTTAGCCAAAAAATTAAATTTACCTTTGAAAAAGGTTAACGCCTCTATCTCCGGAATTGGGCGCACTGCTCACACGATTCGAGGCAAGGTAGATATTTCTCTCTCATCCAGAATTAACGGATACAAGAAATCCATATCATGTTTGGTGATACCAAAAATATCAGATGATGTTCCGAATTTTTCTGTCAGCAAAACCGCCATACCTATTGCCACAAAATTTTCTCTCGCGGATCCTGAATATTTAGTACCCCGCGAGGTGGATGTATTGCTAGGCAATGGTCTGTTTTGGGACCTCATGTGTATCGGGCAGCATAAGTTGGGCCGCGGATTTCCAATTATGCAAAAGACACAGCTGGGGTGGATCTTAGCTGGCCAAATGGATTTATCCCTTATTGAGGGAAATCATAATGTTATGTGCCACTTGGTCACAAATGAAAAATTAGATCTGCATTTGCAGAAGTTCTGGGAAGTTGAAGAAATTTCAATCCCACAATCGGACATGCCCGCGCTAAATAATTCGGACCCTTGTGAAGTTCATTTTACGCAAACCGTCACGAGAAATGATGATGATCGATACGTAGTGAGTATTCCTTTCACCGAAAGATTAGTTGAGCTTGGAGATTCGCGACAGATAGCCGAGAAAAGATTGTATTCAATTGAGCGAAAGCTAGAAAGATTGCCGGAGCTCAAGGGCGAATACCTGAAATTCATGACGGAATCCGAAGACCTCGGTCATATAACCGAAGTAATTGGTGAGCGGATTCGTGACGGCGAACCGGCATACTACTTACCGCATCATGCCGTATTCAAAACTACAAGTACGACTACCAAACTTCGCGTTGTCTTTGATGGATCGGCGAAAACCTCTTCCGGGCTCTCCTTAAACCAAGTTCAGCGTTTTGGGCCTATTGTCCAGGATGATCTCTTTGCCATTGTACTTCGCTTTCGGAAACATCGATTCGTTCTATCAGCAGACGTGGCAAAAATGTATAGGCAAATTCTTGTTGAACCTAGTCAGCGGCGTTACCAGCGTATCTTATGGCGCCGTAGTCCAGCGGACGCTGTTAGAACATTCGAACTTAACACCGTTAGCTACGGCACTGCATCAGCGTCCTTTCTTTCGACTCGCGTGTTGCGGCAGATAGGCGAGGATAATGTTGCTAGGGTTCCTGGTGCTGGTCGTGCGATCATCCGCGATTTTTATGTGGACGATCTCCTCACCGGCGCAGACACCTTAGAAGAGGCACGAGATTTGAAGAGCCAAATCACTGAAATACTTTCGACCGCTGGTTTCGAATTACGGAAGTGGGCATCCAACGATGTTCGAGTATTGCAGCGCAGCCACGCGCAAGTCAGCATCCCTATTGATGCTGACAAAGATCCCAAAACATTGGGTCTACTGTGGAACCCAGAGGATGATTCCCTGCGGTATTTTGTGCGGCCTCCACCTCCGCAGAAGGTCACCAAGCGCACAATTCTTTCCGAGATCGCACGGATCTTTGATCCATTGGGATTGGTTGGACCTGCCATCATTCAGGCCAAAATATTGATGCAAAGACTTTGGGAGCTCAGGACTTCCTGGGACGAGTCATTGCCTCTCCACCTGCATTCAGAGTGGCAGAACTTTCGAGGCGAGCTTATTACGCTCAACAAATTGAAGATCCCCCGACCAGTTTTAGGAATCAACCGTACGGACACGCAACTCCGCGGATTTTGTGACGCCTCCGAAAGGGCCTAAGGAGCGTGCGTCTACCTTCGATCCCGCAATCGACAAGGGACTGTGACCTGCCACCTATTGTGTGCAAAATCGAGGGTGGCACCACTCAAGACGATCAGCCTTCCACGACTGGAATTATGTGGCGCCTTATTATTGGCCAAATTAATCTCCAAGGTCCGATCAGCGCTCTGCATCGAACTTCAGGAGGAATATTATTGGACGGACTCCATGATCGTCCTCAGCTGGATCAAGGAATCCCCCTCGAAATGGAAAACCTTTGGCGCCAATCGAGTCACCAAGATCCAGGAAAAACAAAATGGAGAATGGCGACATGTATCTTCGCAGGACAATCCTGCCGATATTATATCCCGCGGCATCAACCCTGCCTTACTAGCCGCTTCAGACCTTTGGTGGTATGGACCATCCTGGCTATCCCAGGAACCTGCTCATTGGCCCACCTCCTTCATCGAGATCAACGATTTACCCGAAGGAAAGACCGCGATGATCGCTTTGACCACCACCATTGACTCTAGCATTTTCGAGCGATATTCTAGCCTCAATAAGCTATATAATGTTATAGCGTATTGTTTCCGCTTCTTCAATATCTTGCGAAATCGAATTGCTTCCCGCACCTCAGGCAAGTTAGATGCCAAATCAGTTGCCTCATTAGCAGAACCGAATTCGGCCATTTTGTCCGTTGAAAAACTCATCCACGCGGAGGAGTCTTTGATAAAATTAGCACAGATAGAGCATTTTTCTGCCGAACACCTTAGTCTCTCAAAGGGGCAAGGTTTCTCAAGGTCAAGTCGCCTTCTTTCCTTGACTCCCTTTCTTGACAAATCCGGGCTGCTCAGGGTGGGCGGTAGATTACGTAACGCGCCCATTGCTTACGACCAGCGCCATCCTCTGATTCTACCCGCGAAACATCCTCTAACTTTATTAATCGTTAGGCGGGAGCACGAGAGATTGCTACATGCCGGATGCCATACAGTCATGGCATCCCTTCGATGTAAATATTGGCCTCTCTCTTTTAAGACTACGATTAGGGCGATAATCAGATCATGCGTCAAATGTTTTCGCGTCAAACCATCGGGCATCGAGTACCTGATGGGTCAGCTACCTGCTGACAGGGTCACGCCGTCCCGACCCTTCTCGGTATGCGGCGTCGATTATGCGGGCCCATTCCTCATAAAGGAGAAATCGCGGGCTCGAACTGTCATCAAGTCATATCTATGTATTTTTGTGTGCTTTGCGACAAAGGCCGTTCATCTCGAATTAGCCGTCGACCTTTCCACCGACGCCTTCTTGAATTGTCTAAAAAGATTCATTGCGCGACGAGGACTTTGTCACCATATATATTCTGACAATGGCACTAATTTTGTTGGTGCGCGCAACGAGTTTCAAGAGCTCGGTATCCTACTAGCCGATAAAACGCATCAGGCACGCATAACAAAATTCCTTGCGTCGGACCATATCCAATGGTCTTTGATTCCGCCTGTTAGTCCCAATTTCAGTGGACTCTGGAAAAGCGCTGTAAAATCAGCCAAATACCATTTTAAGGGAGTCGTCGGCGAAACGCGCCTAACTTTTAAGGAAATGTATACCGTGCTAACGCAAATTGAGTCTTGCATGAATTCTCGACCACTGTGTTCCTTCTCCAATGATCCTGACGATTATTCGTCATTCACGCCAGGACATTTTTTAATTGGGGAAGCCATGGTTGCCTTGCCTCATCCAGATCTCCGCGAGATCAGATTAAACCGCCTAAACAGGTTCCAGTTCCTGCAGCAAATGACTCAGTACTTCTGGTCAAGGTGGCAGGATGAATACTTGCACCAGTTGCAACAATGCAACAAATGGCGTCATGACATACCATTGAAGTTTGGACCTGGAACACTTGTTGTCATTCGAGAGGACAACACCCCTCCCATGAAATGGCATCTGGGACGGATTATCGAACTCCACCCTGGGAAGGATGGCGTCACACGAGTGGTAACAATCAAGACTTCGAGCGGCACCATCAAGAGACCGGTTTCCAAAATTTGCGTCCTCCCTCTCGGCGACGAAACTCCCAATTAGCATGACCACTATGCGCTATTTCATTTATTATATTCCTTCATTTTATTGTATTTTATATTCTATATCCGCTTTGATGCGTCTCCATTGAGATTTTATCTAACGCATATTACGATATCTTTACTTGCGATTGGGATTAATCTTCCTTTTTTTTGGAATTAATTTTTCCCTATTGGATCTTCGATTTAATCATTTTATTAATTAGTTTCGCATTTCTTATCCGATCACTATTGTACTTGTCACATATCCTCCGATATGTTGTTAGACAATGTAATGCCTTTATGTATTTCTCTTCTTTTTTTTGACGCTTTATCAGTCTCTTATTTTTATATTTTGTCGATTCCGAAAGACTATTATTTTTCCATATACTGGCGAGTACACTTGTCGCATATCATCTTGATAAGTTTTGTAAGACAGTCTACATTTATACTTTCATTCTATTGAACGGAAGCGTTCAAGGTGGGCGGAATGTTTGGACTCCAACCATCAGCTTCGCGAAATCTCGGAATTTTGGCTTAAGATTTAGAGGACCCATTCAATTACTCTTCCCGCTAGGCCATGTCATTAGCTGCATATTTTTTATTGCTTTATCACTACCATCATAGGCAGCTTAGCCACATCTGGCGACCGTTTTGAGCGTACCCGAATTTTATTTTCTTCGGCTTGCTTCTGAGATTTCCTGGGTCATAAAGTAATTTACATTATTTTCATTAATTGCACCTCAACATCTGGCCTTCAGCTGCACCCAGTCTTACCCCGGGATTAGCGACCCGCTCCGCGCGCTTCCGAGTCCGCTCGCCACCAAGTAGCCTGGTGGCCGACGAGCCGCCGCCGCGTCATCAGGGTGCGGAAAACCCTGCGCACCCCTTCGGTGTTGCCGATTTTTCGCCTTTTCCTGGTCACTCCACCTCGGCGTCTTGCATCCCTTCTTGGAGTCATTTTGACTCCCTCCACCTTCATTTTCGGCCAAGAGGGGATGCAAAGAAGTTATATATTGCGGCGCATTCGTTCCGGACACTTAGTGTAGTCACAGAATTAGAAGTATCGAGTCTATTACTCCAAGCTTTATCTCTCTTGAGTTGCTGCATTGGCACTCTTATTTTCGATGAGTCGCTGCATTGGCACTCATGTTAGCTAAGTTGCTACATTGGCACTTAGTCTTGCGAAATTTCGAAGCTACACTGAAATTCACTTCATTTGTTATCTCGCATATCCTTTAAATTTGTATATACATGCATTGGTGTTGAACTTCAATAAATCTCACCTATAAACATCATCGAGCGCAATCAGGAGGTTTGCATTTCCTTCCTACATCGTGCGCGCTCAAACAAATACAGTACGGCTGCGTATGCCAACTCAAAGGCATCGCAGAAACCTAAGAGTTCAACCTGACATGGGGCCTTGTTCATGACAGGTCGACTGATTTGAATGGAGGTTAGAAGACCCCACTGCTCTCGGAAATCTCGCCACTTCTCCACAATGGACTCCGGAAGAGGTGAGTCCCAGTCGACTTTCAATAGCCAAGTACTTTGGATGTAAATCTTAGCTCTTACCGTCACCGGAACAAGCCAGCCAAGAGGGTCGAACAACTGCGCTGCCTGCGAGAGAATTGTTCGTCGCGTGATGTTAGTCAAGACTGCTGGCTTGACGGTGAATGAAAATGTGTCAGTGTGAGGATGCCACTGTAGTCCCAATGTCGCGTGCGCATCTTGTTGAGCACTTAGATCCGCTATTCCTGCTGCTGCGCTTTCAGTCTTAGATAGTGCCTGAAGAAGCTTCCTTGAGTTTGAGGCCCACTTCTGTAAAGGGAAGCCGCCTGCTCGACAGATATTTATTAACTCGTCCTTTACCTTCAGCAGCTGCTCTTCACTGTCCGAACCTGTGAGAATGTCATGGACATAGATCTGGTTAAGCAATACTTCTGAACCTATCGGGTAAGTATTGGCCTCATCTATTGCCAATTGCTTTATAGTGCGTATCGCTAAGAACGGTGCACATGCCAACCCATATGTCACCGTATTCAACCTGTAGTCCTTAACCTCACTCTCACTGTTTGGTCTCCACAGGATTCGCTGCCAGTCTCCGTCTTGCTCGTCCACCAAGATCTGACGATACATTTTCTCAATATCAGTCACAAGCACAAACTGATGTGTTCTCCAGCCGAGAATGACGTCCGCCAAGGCAGGAAGCAGGTTCGGGCCAGTGAGGAGATGGTCATTCAGACAAGTGCCTAAAACATTCTTGGAGGACCCGTTAAATACGACCCTCAACCGAGTAGTGGTGCTTGACTCCCGTAGAACGCCATGGTGAGGTAAGTAGGCTACATTACCACTGCCTGGTAGTAGCGTTGCTTCGCTCATATTACCTAGTGCCTCATACTTGTCCACGAACTCACAGTAGAGGGAACGCATCTCTGGATTGCGCTGAAACTTCTTCTCTTCTCCACGAAGCTCAAGGCTCTCACAGCGCTTGAACGGTTGTTTGGCAAGTCCCAAGATCCGCTTTTGACTGGTAGTCTCACTACGTACCTTCCCTCCGGGGTTCGCCTGTGAGTTGTTAGAAAGTGATTCTCACAATCCCTTTCTTCCTCAGTGACTGGAGTGGAGGTTTGCTCAATTTCCTCTTGCTCCCAGAATGAGCGAACGAGTTTAGATAAGGGGTCTCCAAGCACGCACTGCATGGAGGACACTGGTGCTGCCATATCCTCCCGAAGTCTACCGGAAAGGATCCAACCCAAGGTAGTGTCTTGGGCGATTGGTTCGCCCTCATTTCCTTTACGCAATCCTGGGCATAATATGATGGCGTGCACATCAGCGCCTAGGATTATGTCAATAGGATCGTTAGCAAAGTACTTAGGATCAACCAACACTAATCCCTTCAAATGGTTCCAGTTGCTCGTTTGATTGGACACTTTCGAAGCGTAGATTAATAGTCGTGGCATTATCAATGCACATGCTTGAACTTCATTCGTGCTTGACGTAGTTTGAATGGTCAGAGAGACACGACCACTGGCAACTCCGGTTTGAACTCCTCCAATACCAAAGATAGCCACTGATGTTGGTGCCCTGGTCAACTGCAACTGCTGCGCCAGTCGCATTGTAATCATGGACGTCTCGGAACCCTGGTCGATCAGTGCCCTAGCAGGATGCAGTCTTCCCATCTTATCCGCAACTGGGACTCTGGCTGTGACAAGTAGAACCTGACTTGACACCTGAGAGCAGTGGTGCACTGTCTGTGGCTGGTCACTACTGGAATTTGAAGAGACATTAGCTACAGAAACCGACTGTTTTGGTTGATAGGCCTCGTGAAGTGACGTGTGGTGCTTCCTCTGACACTTATAACATGTCGTAGTCGAAGTGCAGTCAGAGGCGACGTGCCTGCCCAAGCAGTTGAAGCAAAGCTTGAGCTGCTCCACTGTCTTCTTCCTCTCACTGCTTGAGAGGATACTGTTCGCAGGTCATCATTGCATGGTTGCCCTTGCACAGGTAGCACTTTCCTGATGGTGCTCCTTTACTGACGTGGTGAGCCCTGGTATGCGGTCGAGCTCCTGGATTTGACGCTGAGGAGGTTATGGTCTTCCGTGTAGAAGTTCCCTCGGATCTCAGCGACTGGACTTTTGACAGGGCCTGAACGCGCTTGTCCATGAAGGCTTTCAACGTAGTCCAGGTGGGTGGATCGGGAGTGACGTTTGTGGCCATTTCCCACTCGTTTCTGGTTCGAATGTCAAACAGCTCCACCACAGTGTACACCAGCAGATCGTCTGTTGATCCAATAGGACGACCAATGCCCTCTAGAGCGTTCACCATGGCTGTGATTCCCAAGAAGATCTCGTTTAAATCGGATGCTGACTCCGATTTCATTTGACGCAGCGACGATGGTTTGGACAAAGCCAAACTGACAAGGATCCGTGGATTCTCGTAATGTTCCGTGAGTTGATCCCATGTTCGGCCATAATTCAGTCCCGTGGTGGGAATATCTCTGACTAAAGCAGCAGCATCCCCGCGAAGACTCGTCTTCAAATGCTGCAGCTTTTCGACCAAGCTCATCTCTTCCTCTCGATCTATTATGGACAAAAATAGATCCCGGAAAGCTGGCCACTCCTCGTACTTCCCTTCGAATGTGGGAAGTTCCAACCGCCTCACCGAACTCTTTCCACGGGTTGCAGGTAGAACTCCCTCGTGCTGTCGGCTAAGTCGGGTCTTGTGATCCAACAAAAGACCCATCTGAACGATGTAGGACTCTTCTACCTCTCCAACGATGTCTCCGGTCCAGTACTCGGTTTCTTTAAGTGACTCCTTGTGGTGAGTGATTAGAAATTCGTGTCCAGCGTCGAACAGAAGCTTGCATCGCTCAAGAATTGCAATTCGCGACTCAACGGCTCCCAAGAGTATCTCGCCCTTAACCGTTTTCTCCATGTTGTCGTTTGTATCTTCTATCCAACGGTAGTATCTCAATTGTCCTAAGATCTTGTCTTCCATTTTGCAGGTTTGAATTACTGGTCAACTGACAAAGATCCGGCTCGAAGGACCAATGTTTTGGCGATGGAGCGAAATAAGGAGCAAGTTTAGTTGGCTTGATAGGAGAATGTAACTTGTAGACGAAGGCAGTCAAATGAATATGATATTCTTGCAGAATATATTGTCTCAATGAATAAGTTGATATGTACAATGATTTAGAATCAGGAGACTCGGTAGAGTCTCGCGCCAAGTAGAACTTCCCTCTCCATATATATATGACACTCCGGCGCGCGACAGCCGAGGCTATATTATGCCGAACTCTAGCTGTTATCCTTAGTTACCAAACTTTCACCTCGATTTATGCGAAAGTTAGAGCCCCATGAATTTATTTCAGAATTTTTTATTTCATCGTTGATTTTTCAGAATCCAATGAGCCAAAAATCATGTGGATCGTTCCAGTCATTCCGGAGATATGAATTTCCTCTTTTATTTTTCTCGTGGTAAAGGCAAAGCGAATACAATTCCTAAAAATGTTACTCTCATGTGTTTCACGCGAGCGGGCACCACTGCGAAGTGCTGCAGAGCGCTGTGCAGATAACATGGTTTTATACCGACACATTGGTTATGCCATGACTGGTGATGTGTCAAAACAATGATGACGGTTATATGAATGTGGTACAGTCCGATTGTATTTTTCTTCAAAATATGAACAACCAAAATGGCGTGAAATCCCCCAAAATACATTAAAATGTAAGGAAAAGCGCCAAGTAGTTTAATGATCCAAAAATGGAATAGGTATCACACAAGAAAGCCAAGTTTTCAATCAAACATACCACACGTTAATTAATTAATTAACTTGCATCTCAAGCTTTAAAACTTGGCATGTGCAAATTTGTGTCAAGGTAGTCATATGCTAGTAATATTTTTTGATTGGTAATTAAGTATGCACATGCCAAGTTTTAAAGTTAGAGATGCAAGTTAATTAATTAATTAACGTGTGATATCTTTGATTGAAAACTTGGCTTTCTTGTGTGATATCTATTCCATTTTTGGATCATTAAACTACTTGGCGCTTTTCTTTACATTTTAATGTATTTTGGGGGATTTCACGCCTTTTTGGTTGTTCATATTTTGAAGAAAAATACAATCGGACTGTACCACATTCATATAACAGTCATTATTGTTTTGACACATCACCAGTCATGGCATAACCAATGAGTCGGTATAAAACCATGTTATCTGCACAGCGCTCTGCAGCACTTGGCAGTGGCGCCCGCTCGCGTGAAACACGTGAGAGTAACATTTTTAGGAATTGTATTCGCTTTGCCTTTACCACGAGAAAAATAAAAGAGGAAATTCATATCTCCGGAATGACTGGAACGATCCACATGATTTTTGGCTCATTGCATTCAGAAAAATCAACGATGAAATACAAAATTCTGAAATAAATTCTTGGGGCTCTAACTTTCGCATAAATCGAGGTGAAAGTTTGGTAACTAAGGATAACAGCTAGAGTTCGGGATAATATAGCCTCGGCTGTCGCGCGCCGGAGTGTCATATATATATATGGAGAGGGAACTTCTACTTGGCGCGAGACTCTACCGAGTCTCCTGATTTACAAAATTTCGCGTCGCTTCTACGCGTGCTCTACGATATGCACTATGGGTATTTTACAAGTGTTTATTGTGTGTGTGGCCAGCCTTGCGATGGCCTGAAGGTGGGCAAGTGTGCCCGTGGGGTGCTGCGCACCCTGCTCGCGGGAGATGAATTTGAACGATGCTGTTTCTCAAATAAATAAGACTGTGTTCTATGTTTGATGAATGCCGAGGTTTATTTAGAGAGTTATTTGAATCGAAAATACAAGTTGCTTCTTTGGCGGTCGCTTAGGAAGTGAAGTCCGCTCCTCGCTCCGGAGCCCGAGAGCTTCTCGAAGGGCTCCTTGCTCTTTTCGCACGTGACCAAGGGCTAATCATGTGGTCGCTAGAGCTACGCGGGCCCTTGGAATTTTCTTATTGGCGCGCGTCGACGGGGCCTTACTCCCTCCTTAGGATCTTGGAGGCGCGCGCAAGGAAAAGCGCTCCCTTCTACTCCGGGGCCCTTCTCCTTCCCTAGGCTTTGGAAGCGCGCGCAGCGGAAAATGCTCCCCTCCACTCTGGGGCCCTGTTCCTTCCCTAGGCGCGGGAAACGCGCGCGGCGGGAAACGCTCCCCCCTACTCTCGGCCCTACGCCTGCCCTTGCCTACGTGCGCTGGGCCCTGCCGCGGATGGTTCCCGGGGTGGAAGTCCCCAAGTGCCGGAAAAACCCCGCTGGGTCTTGGCTAGGCGAGCGAGAAGGAAGCGGCAGCGGCGAAGAGAAAGTTTTATTGCGGCTGGGCAATTAACTGCAGATGTTAGATATTTGGCGACTCCGCCACTTGGAGTTTTCTAAGCCCCTTTATGTTAGGATTAAAGTACCTTTTTGGGAAGTCAGTACGTGACTTCCTCGATATTGCCCCTGTATAATTACTCTATCTCGCCTTTTCGCTTCCTCCTTTACAAGCTCGACATCTGCGGATCAGCTGCCGCGACTTTAATGATATTCGCGCTCGCGGCCGATATTTGTCTCGCGAGATTTCTGATCTGATATTGAGTTGAATCGGGTTTGATTCCCGCCCAATCGAAGTCGTCGCGGCGCCAGTCGTCTATTACTTTATGCGGCTGAGTTCAGGCTGTCGAAGCCCTGAATACGCAACACCTCCCTCCCTATGCAAAATATGCTTCCATAGGGAGCAACTTTTTCATTCTCGCATTCATAATATTTACATTCTACGCTCGGCGGGCATCATTGAAGTGCTTGGTCGTACTGCTTCGGTATTTCATTCACAAAGGAATGTGCACGAGCGGTCGCTCAGTCGTATACAAGGTTCGGTTAAATCTAGTTTTACACATCGAAATTACGTAGTGATTTTCTTAAATTAGAACTAAATATTCATAGGCCGGTATTTACATTGGATCTGGTCTAACGTAAGCCAACTTTAGTTTGTTAGCGTGAACTATTTTACTTTTATTGGGGTTTATCGCTATTTCCACCGTCAAGTCGTTAAATATCCTAATTATTTTATAGGGTCCTAACCACGCAGGGTCGAATTTCGACGTTTTCGGCTCCTTTTGTAGGTATACCTTATCGTCGACCGAAAAAACACGAGGGTTCGAGTTTTTGTCGTACAGGTCTTTGCTCCTTTGTTTCGCTCTCTCTAAGTTCTCGCCCGCAGTTGCCTGAGTCTTTGATATGCAGCAGAACAATTGATCGAGGTAGTCGACGAACGTCCGAGGCACAGTCTCCCTTGAGAATTCGGAAGGAATGGTGGCTTTTATCCCAAAAACAAGTTCGTGCGGAGTGAACCCAGTAGATTCGTGGACCGACGTATTGTAGGCGAATATACCAAATCGAATCCAATCGTCCCAATCAGTCTTGGTGCAATAATGTTTAAAGTAATCTACGAAGACTCTATGTGCCCGTTCTAAGGAACCTAGTGATTGTGGGTGGAATGCAGTCGAAGTTATCCTTTGAATTTTGAAAATTTTGCAGAAATTTTTCATGATGTTACTGGTGAAATTGCTTCCTTGCTCCGTGTGAATGCTACGTGAACATCCAAAGCGACTAATAAATTGTTCCGCAAAAGCAGTAGCGACCGTGACTGCATCTATGCAAGGAAGAGGGATCGCATCCGAGTACTTCGTGAGATTATCCTGCAGAGTTAAAAGGTACCTATTTCCAGTTTTCGTTATGGGCAATGGGCCTACGATGTCCATTTGTACCTTATCAAATGCCTTTTTGGGTGTGTCGGAAATTTTCATAGGTTGCCGTGTTTTAGCCGAGAGAGTTTTATTTCTTTGGCAACTTGTGCATGTCCTGACGAAATCTTGGACATCGGATCTCATTTTTGGCCAGTAATAGTCTTCCCTAATTCTATTAAATACCTTTGTTATGCCTTGGTGGCCGCCCACTACAGACTCGTGGTATTCCCTAATTATCGCGGGTCTTCTCTCTGGCGATGGAGTCTCGATTTCTCCCGTGCAAACAGTGATTTTAAACTGAGGTGAGTTAAACATTCTAACTATGATGCCTTGTATTGGTTCCCAGTCAAAGGGTTCTATGTTATTTTGGTTTGCAGAGATGCTGAAAGTGGTTGTTTCGTATCTCTCCATCAGCACCTTGAGAGTTAGAAAGCACCGATTCAGATCATCGATATCGGGTTCGTCACTGTGCTTCGATTTATAAAACAGATGGAATATATGGTGAGTACCGTCAGGGCAGATGAGAGAGTCGCCAGGGTTTAAGGGGCTAGACTCAGGTATAGTAGTGGCGCTGTTTTATCGGCACAAATTGGCCAAATCATGCTTCGGGGATCCCGCTTTTACTCCCTTATATGAAATGATTTTGGGTCGGAAAAGGTCTCAATCGAAAGATGAAAGATGAGTATAGCGCGGCTGATGCGTGGTTTTGAAAAATTAGGACGCTGCTCAATTATATTAATGTGCGAAGTGTTGTGAAATCAGCGCTGAGTGTACAACTTTTAGCACATTATTATGACCAAAAAGCATCGGAATCTTACAAAATCCCACATCAGCCGCGCTGTACGCATCTTTCATCTTTCGATTGAGACCTTTTCCGACCCAAAATCATTTCATATAAGGGAGTAAAAGCGGGATCCCCGAAGCATGATTTTTGAGGTTCTGTGGCCACGTTGTTGATATGCAGAGCGGTCTAGCTGAGTACTTTAGTTCGGCCAGCGCGATCGAGGTGGCGCGTAAGTGAAAGGGCTATTCTGCACCCTAGCCTGTCAAAACATAGTTATTTGACAGCAAGCTATCGGGTTAGGTTAGTCACCTGCTGACGGGATGCAGAGTGATTCTGCAATGCAGACTCATTCTGATATATGATTTTTAGTTGCAACATATATAAATGCAAAGAAGAACGGTCCGGTTGTTCGTGGTTTTATGGGAATGCATTGTTACTTGGTGAATTGCAATGTTTCAAACCAAAATGAGTGCAGCACTCTTTCAACTCATTTACCAGATGCCTTGTCATGGAAATATTTGTATGCCCTTGTAATAATTTGAGTTAGTTTATGTCTAAGAGCCTGCAAAAATATGTTCGTTTGGATATTATAAACTGTAGTTACCAAACAGTTGGCAAGTGCAGTCGTTTGGAGAATAATTTCATGTTTCAGAATCTTGGTAACGCATGGGAGGTACAACATGCAAGTCTCCTCAAACGTAACTTTGAAAGATGCTGCGTAACAGTATATACTTTGGAAATGGTTGTTTCTAGAATGGACGCTCTAATCAACATCTTGATTTGCACATTTACTTTTTGGGATATTAGCTGTAGTATAAACTAGATCCAAGTAGAGTCATCTATGTGTTTGGTAGAAAATGCCTTTTGCTGGGTTGATTGTTTGTTATTCAACAGCCTATGTAACGTATTGATGTTATCAATCATGCTAGTTTCCATTTCACATATCAGGTACTAAGGCTAGTAACTGCGTAAGGGGAGAACGTATTTGTTGAAGTATTGTTCATAGTACTTCTCAGAGTATTGTTACGCAGAATTCATATTTCAACTCAAAGGTATGGTTGAGAACCTGCCACACCTTTACAGTTTGTAAAATCCATAAGCCTCAAATTATTGTGCAAATGTGTGCTGACTAAAATTGAATAGGCTATGCTTACCAAGATTTTGATTTTGTTATCATCAGTTTTTTAAAACTCACAAACAGTGAGCGAAGCACACTTTCAAAGTTTGAAACAGTCCTATCAGGAGACTCGGTAGAGTCTCGCGCCAAGTAGAAGTTCCCTCTCCATATATATATGACACTCCGGCGCGCGACAGCCGAGGCTATATTATCCCGAACACTAGCTGTTATCCTTAGTTACCAAACTTTCACCTCGATTTATGCGAAAGTTAGAGCCCCAAGAATTTATTTCAGAATTTTGTATTTCATCGTTGATTTTTCTGCATCCAATGAGCCAAGAATCATGTGAATCGGTCCAGTCGTTCCGGAGATATGAATTTCCTCTTTTATTTTTCTCGTGGTAAAGGCAAAGCGGATTAAGAGTTTCATCGTCCGGATTAATACAATTCCTAAAAATGTTACTCTCACGTGTTTCACGCGAGATGGCACCACTGCGAGTGCTGCAGAGCGCTGTGCAGATAACATGGTTTTATACCGACACATTGGTTATGCCATGACTGGTGATGTGTCAAAACAATGATGACGGTTATATGAATGTGGTACAGTCCGATTGTATTTTTCTTCAAAATATGAACAACCAAAAAGGCGTGAAATCCCCCAAAATACATTAAAATGTAAATAAAAGCGCCAAGTAGTTTAATGATCCAAAAATGGAATACATATCACACAAGAAAGCCAAGTTTTCAATCAAAGATACCACACGTTAATTAATTAATTAACTTGCATCTCAAGCTTTAAAACTTGGCATGTGCAAATTTGTGTCAAGGTAGTCATATGCTAGTAATATTTTTTGATTGGTAATTAAGTATGCACATTCCAAGTTTTAAAGTTAGAGATGCAAGTTAATTAATTAACGGGCGGTATCTTTGATTGAAAACTTGGCTTTCTTGTGTGATATCTATTCCATTTTTGGATCATTAAACTATTTGGCGCTTTTATTTACATTTTAATGTATTTTGGGGGTCTATATTCCCATAAACAATGATGCCAGAAAATATCATATATCATGTCTGTCATTCATCAGTGAAATGAAGTAGACTGTCTCATTCCGATTCCTAATAAGCCTATGTAATAAATAATTGGAAAAATTTATTTATATTGCCAAATGTATAGCAATGCATTGAATTGAATTGAATTTATAAAAATGTAAAGAAAAAAAGTGTAAAATACATGAACGAGACGGAATCGAACTTGTTCTTTTCAAGTGCAAATCCATCACTTTACCCATAGCACTACTTGCACGACTAATATAATACTTCTCTATTACAGTAAAAGAATTGTGATTCTTCTATGTGCTTTTAGTAATATTTCGAACAAACAAATATTTATAGTAAGGCCATTTCATATTATACGGACTGATAAGATACAGAATGTAATATAGGCTCTACAGTCATCTGAGTGAGACAGTCTCATTCTACCGGTTATTCGAGCGAAACAGTACCGCGCCGCTTGATACATGTGTGTGCGTGCGAAGTATGTGTGCGGCTAGGGCTCGAGCCTTGGCCGGAACATCGGGACTCGGGAGCAGCCCGCAGCTCGAGATCGCAGGAGTGATAAGCGGGTGACGCAATCAAGGGAGCCAAAACAAAAGAACCCAAGCTGGCCGCTGGGTCGCGCGATAGACTTTGAGTGCAGCTCCATCTCGACCTTTAAAAACTGTTGGTAATACAGTGAGGGGCCAGATCTCGTGACGTCATTTCGGAGTCTAGCCCCTTAAAGCAGTCTGCTGAATATCCTCGAATGGGATTTTGCCCAAAGTCCCTAAATATTTACTGAATTCTGTTTCTAATTCACAGTCAAGGGACATGAAGTGGACGAGATTGTCCTGACGCATGTGGAGATGGTCCTTTGTGAAATTTATATCGGGGATAGGTATGGTATGCGTATCGGGTGGTTGTGAGGAGGAGATGACTGGATTGACTCTAACATTAGTTTCTGTTTCAGGTTCAATTTGCATTACTTCGGGACTCTGGCATGCAGTCCTAGCGCACTCGTCCATAATTGAATATCCAGGCTTTACCGCCTCAAGTTGGTCCAGCGCACCAGCCCCAACATCTTTTCTTTTCAAATTGGACTTTACCGTCCCAGCAAAATTCCTCGCTATATGGGCTTTACCGCCACCTCCGACAGAGCCGCCGGCTTGAGGGTGTCGGTCAATTCTTGATTGACCGCTCAGAGCCCCTTCACCTTGGACCACCTCAACATCCATCCCTGATGAGGCCTCAATCAGAGCTGGATCTTCGGTGTTTGAGCAGTTCAATCTTCCGAGGTAAATATTTGAAGTTAGATTTATTGGAAATTGAGATTCTAAATTTCTAGTGAGTGGTAATTGATTGTAGGTTGTAAAGACTGAAGCTATTGTGGAATTTAAGGTAATCTCCTCTTTACTGTGGTTTCTAGGTGGTTTTCTGGTTGTTGGATATGGAGGACCGGGGTTATTGGCTGGTGATGAGAAGGCAAAGGGATTTCTCGATATAGCGTCTGCGTTTGAGTTTATTTTCCCAGGTTTGTAAACTATTTCATAGTCATACTCGTTCAGTCGTAGTCTCCACCTTACGAGTCTTGAACATGGTTTCTCCACCTTCTGCAGCCATACCAGTGGGCGGTGATCAGTCACCAGAGTGAAACAACGGAAGTTGTTTCTACCGCAACTCTACCGCAAAAATAATTGCACCCAACTCCTTCTCTGTCACAGAGTAATTCACCTCGGCTGAGTTCAAGACCCGAGATGCGAAAGCAACAGGTAAATCTTTCCCGATTTCACCCTGACTCAAAACGGCTCCTAGAGCATAATGCCATGCATCGGTGGTGACTATGAATGGTCTGGTAAAGTCTGGGTATTTCAGTAAGGGTTCCGAGCAAATAATATCCCTGAGCTTTTCGAAGGAACCCTGAGTTTTCTGGTCCCACACAAAGGGGACCTTTGGTCAAGTTGGGGTGCGTTCGGATATGTACTGGCAGTACTGGCAGTACTCCAATGAGCGTTCGGCTATAGGCCGAAGTAAACTTTGGCAGTACTCGCGGAGATCCATGACGTCACGGATTTTGACGTCACTTCCTACTGCGGTTACTACGGCTGGGGAGGTGGTGTAACGCCAGTAAGATCGGGAGTGTCCACATTGCGCACGTTCCATCTTGCGCACAAGTGGATTATTGGACACGGTGGAATTTGCGCACGTTGGAAGTTGACTCCAGTAGAATCAGGACACATTGGATATTGGACACATTGGAATTTGCACACGTTGGAAATTTACTCCAGTGGAAGCAGGACACATCGACGGTGGAAGTTGTACACATCCCAGAAGAATCAGGACACACAGGATAACGCGAATAATGGAATTTGGACACACTAGATGAAAAAGATGTGTACATTGCGACAGTATGTATTCTCAGAACACATTTAATTGAAAAGCAATAAATAACAGTGAAATAATTAATGATTTGTAAGAAACACCAAAGTTGTTTATTCGTGAAAAAAGTGATTGCTTATATGTGTTAGAATAACGTTTGCGGGAAATGCGGGACTCTGGATTCAGGCTAGTTTGGTCAGTAAGAGTTAGAGGAAGTTCTGATAGACAATATTTATTGAAAATACCTTGAGGCGGGTCAAGTACTCGCCGTACGGAATATTGGCGGCGTTTAACAGTCGGGCCGGTGGCAAAACCACCACTCGGTCCTGTCACAAAATTATCACAGCACAAGTAGTTTAAGCGGTACAATCTCGTTATTCGCGGGTCACTTGTGGATCAAACACACAATCTACTAAGCTCACTCGCAAGGGACGCGTCCGTTTCCTTGAGTAGCAGTCACAGTTATGGCGGAACAAGGAAGCCGGCCGGAGAAGAAGCGCAAGTTCTTCACGCTTCCGCGGGGGAGCGTCCCGATCGCTACGTTCATTGGTGGAATCTATGCGGATCGATAGGCGGATCGATCATCTTGTAGTCGGCTACGGGGCCGAATGCGCATGACTAGATAAGTCTTACAATACTAGATAACATAGCTTAAATCTAGGGGGCCAATAGGGCGATGATTCCTGAACAATATGACTATGATTAAATAAATATAAACAACGGGTGGTCATGAGTTTTAATTTATTAACAACCATTTTTATTTAATATAAGTACATAATAGTTAAGTATATAATATTCAGGGTTTTTTTAGGTTTGGCGAGCGAAACGAGCATGCCCCCCCCCCCCCGGACTAGGGTTGGTTTGTGGTTCTTATTGAGACCAAACTTAGCATGCCCCCCCGGACTGGGTAAGGTGAGCTAGTAAGGTGAGCAAGTAAGGTGAGCTAAAATTGAAAATAAAATATCAGATACACTCATGAAATCTAAGAATGATATTTTCGTGAACCATAATTGATAAGGATATCTACCACTAGTAAATACAATGCAGCAAAGTATCTTGCTGTTGTAATTAGCATGTGGCAATACATAATCAATTAAATTAACGGACGTCCATCTTTTTTCCATGTGGGAAAAGTCCACTGTGTCCTCTATACACTGTGCGCAGTTTCCACTTGTAACGATATCTTATGTGGGCAATGTCCAATGTGTGCTGTTTCCAATGTGGGCAATGTCCAATGTGCGCAGTTTCCAATGTGGGCAATGTCCAATGTGCGCAGTTTCCAATGTGGGCAATGTGCAACGTGCGCTGTTTCCATGTGCGCAAGTTCCAAAAAAGGCCCGTGTCCAAAGTGGAACGTGCGCAAAGGAGACTCACTCGTAAGATCACAAAAACAAACATGGCAGCACCCGTAGAAAGCGTCCGTCTGTTAGATGCAGAAGAAAACATTGAATATGTTATGCATATGTCTTCGGAAGATGCCTTCAGGGCAAAAAACAGTAAGTTTTTGATCTTTTCCCCTTTTTTTATGCATTGTGAATATGAAAGCTACTTTTTGTAAATTTTAACCCTTCTGCTGCTCCCATCCTCTATCAGCGATTGGGAAAGGTGGAATATCAATTATTGCGCCGTTACAATGTTAATAACAGTATAGATAAATCATTAATCTTTGATGCAAATTCATTTTCAGATAACATTTTTGCAACGCAGCTCTTAGTCCAGGCTAAAAAACATGCGGCTGCACAAGCGGCTGCAAAAATAGGGACATGCAAGAATACATCTAATGGTAAATTACTTATTTATACCAAAAGAAGTTTCATACCCATAATATACTGATCGTACTTCTTAAAAAAATTCTAATCAAACATAAAATTATCAAAACTTTTCGTAGATACAAACAAGGAGAGAAATGATGACAACACCTTGAGTCAGTCATCTACTCGGCAAGTTGAAGAACCTGCAAATAATTCGAATGGTAAGCAGGAGATTAAACAAAAGTAAACGTATCAAATATTTACGGGCGGTTGCATAGACATTAAAGACAAAATACTTTCTTATTTATAATAGACCAACAGCAACATACATGGACAAAAATGGAAACATTAGCCCTTTTAGAATTATACAAACACAAAATGATTTCACCAATGGGAAGATGTCAATCCAAAAATCCTGGGAAAATCTTTCTAAGAGATTGATCAGCGAAAAACATACCTTGGGAAAAGTGTAATATAAAATTTCAGGCCTTAAAACGGCAGTACAAAAAACTAGTCGACCATCATAACAAATCTGGAAATGGAGCCTTGCCGAAATGGGAATATTATACAGTAAGTTCCCTTGCATTTATACAAATAAATATTTCTAACTTGCAAAGATTAAGTAATGTAAACAATGCGATTTAATGATAACTAAATGTTAAATTTGTTAGGCAATGCATGAAATATTTTTCAATAAACCGTGGGTGCAACCGCTATCCGAAGCTGGAACCAGCAGCGGAAGAGGGTCTAGTGAAGACAGTGACAAGGAGAACGTCAATGTAGTAAATATACTGGGGAGGAAGATCAGGAGAAGGCGTGGTTGAAAAGGTTGGAGCAGTGGAGAAGGGAGGGAGTGGGAATGTTAGATCACTTAGGTACACTATTCGTAAACATTCGTTTGGTAAATTCAACACTTTTTTGTTGCAGAAAGCAGGAAACGCAAGGCTAATACAGCAAATGTGACCGATTATTTGCGGGAGTTAACAAAAGAACGAAAAAAAAGTAAGGAAGATAAGAATCGAAGGCATGAGGTGAAAATGAGTCGCCTTGATAAATTAACCAACATTATGGAACAATTTCTAAACCAACAAAATTAAGTTTTATTTATTAAGTGTTTATTTTTAATGTTTTGATTTTTTTGGGTCCTCATATATGTTATAGATGTTAATTATTAATTATAAAGATGTTTAATTATTATTTAAATTTACATTAAGCTATTTTGTTTGTTTTCCATTAACGTTAATGTTCGTGATCTATTTGTCAATATCTATTCTTATCATATATTTTAGAGATGTTTAATTATTATATAAATTTACATTTAGATATTTTGTTTGTTTTGCATTATTGATATTAATGTTTGTAATAAGTAAAAATCTATTCTTATCCCAATTAGTTTTATTATTCCCCTTAGGGTTATAATTCTATACAATCCTTACTCACTACCTTAGCCTTTTTTTTTTTTTTTTTTACGTGGGGAAATCCTCATGGACACCCCGCCGCCCTGGTGGGGGCGACGGGGTAGTGCCGGACTCTTACCGGCTAAAACCCCACGGTGGCCATCCTCGGCGCTGACTGGGGCGACACCGGGAACTCTGGTAGAACACTACCGGTGCCGCCCCGCGCCCGCCCCCTATTGGAGGCACGTCTCGTGGTGGGGGAGCGGCCATCCGCTCTCTCGCTTTCACGAGAGAGGGAGGCTTCCCCCAGTACTCGCGGGGAGACACGGCTCACCACACTCCTTCGCTAGCGGCGAAGGAGGCGGGAACCGCGCCCCCGCATTACCCATCCCTCCTGGGCGGGTCGTGCGACCACTACACGCCCGCCCCGCCTCGGGGCCGCTTGCGCAGGCGACAGAGCCACCACTCTGCCGCCTCGCGGCCCCTTGGCAAGCACCCGGCCCGTCAACGGGTCGAGATCCGTCGACGGGACCGGGGCTTCGCTCTACTGCGGGGGGACAAGATCCCCCCGCGCGGGTCGGCGGCGGGGACGGGCCCTCTGCAGACGGAAGGGGTCCGTCCTCTCCCGCCGCCGCTCCGCCTCCTCCTTCTGGGAGAGCACTTCCTCGCAAAAGGCGAGGAAGGCTCTCCACGACCTCTCGCTGCCGAGGATCTGTCGGATGACCGTCGGCAGCGAGAGGTCCCTTCCGATATACCGGACCAGGACACGGCGCTGTTCCCTCCAGGCCCTGCAATACTGGAGGGTATGTTGCGCCGTGTCCGGGTCCCCATCACAATGGTGGCACTGTGCCGTCGCCTCCTTCCCGATGCGACGCAGGTACTCACCGAAGCAGCCGTGCCCGGTAAGCACCTGCGTCGCGCGGTAGGAGAGCTGCCCCCTGCCGCGACTCAACCAAGCCTCGAGGCTCGGGAGAATCGCCCCGACGGCTCTGTGGCGGGAGTTGGCTGGATCTTCCAGCCTTTCCCGCCACATCTCGACAACGAGCCGTCGGGTCTGGCGCTTGAGCTCCTCGACCGACCGTTCCGTGGGTGTTCCGCCCCTGTTGCGGAGGGCGCGAAGACCCAAATAGGTCCTCGCGTCCCCCACCGCCAGGATGTCCAGGGGCGGAAACCTCGCCAGTAGGGTGGCCGACGCCAGGGAGATCGTGCGATATCCTCGCACGACCCTGGCGGCCATCCGACGCTGTACCCTGAATAGCAGGGCACAATTGCGCCGGCTGGCCGCCAGGTCGTCCGCCCAGACTGGTGCCCCGTAGAGCACCATGGAACGGACGACTCCCGCATAAAGGCGTCGGACACCCTCCCACGGTCCCCCGATGTTGGGCAGCAGGCGTCCTAGAGCGCCTGCCGCCTTCTCAACTCGGGGGATAAGCCGGCCGAAGTGCTCGTTAAAGCGCCAGAGGCCGTCCAGGGTGAGTCCGAGATACTTCATCGTATCTCTCACCTGGACGCGGGTCTCTCCTACCGCAATCCACCGCTGGGGAGGCGGCCCCGCATACCGTTGGCGATCGTAAAACCAGATCGCCTCGGTCTTTTGCGGGGCCACCCGAAGGCCCAGTCGGTGGATTCGGGCGACGACACAGGCCACCGCCGTCTCCGCAACGCGGATGGTCCTCCTCCCATCCTCCCCGCTGACTACCACGAGTGTGTCGTCTGCATAGCAGATCACCGTGGAGTCAGCGGGGAGTGCAGCCCGCAGGACGTAATCGTAGCCGAGGTCCCATAGCAGGGGGCCCAACACGGACCCCTGCGGGACCCCGGCGTACGTCTCCCTCTCATACTCCTGCGTCCGGCCCATGAACTTAATGCCCCTGTCGGCGAGGTAGTCCCCGACGACGGCCCGTAACTCAGGCGGCACTCGATGGTACTCGAGCGCCTCCCTGATGACCCACCAGGGCAGGGTGTTAAAAGCATTCACTATATCCAAGGATATAGCGATACACACCCTGCCCCGGCTTGCAACCGACTCCGTCAGGGACCTTAGGCGCTTGATCGCGTCTATCGTCGATCGTCCCTGACGGAAGCCGAACTGCCCGTCGTCGAGGTCCGGACCTGTCGCCGACAGGTGCCGGACGAGGCGGTTGGCAATAACTCTCTCGAAGAGTTTGCCCGCCTCGTCCAGCAAGCAAATGGGCCGGTACGCGGAGGGAGAGTCCGCGGGCCGCCCACCCTTCCGGATGAGGACCATCCGCGCCCGCTTCCAGGAGCGGGGGAACCTACCGCGCCTCAGACAGCTGTTAAAAAGCTGCCCGAGGCGCGGGACCAGGACGCCCATGGCCATGGCCAAGGCCCTGCCTGGGATGCCGTCCGGGCCCGGCGCCCTGTTCGCGCGGGCCCGGAGACGCCTAATCGCGGCGTCGAGCTCGCCGCCAGTGACCCCCATGGTGGCCTCATCCCACTCAAAACGGGGACGAGGCCGACCGGGGGTGGGGTCCTCTGCTCCCGCAGGGAACAGAGTAGCCACCACCCGGTCGAGAAACTGGGGGTCAAGCAGCTTCGTTGTTGGGGGCGCCCATGGACGTAATCGTCCCATGACGATTTTGTATGGGCGCCCCCACGGATCCCCGTCCAATGTGGCGACGAGCTCGTCCCAGGCTTTGGCCTTGGCGGCTTTGATGGCCCGCTGCAGGGCGACCGCTGCCTCGCGGTACGCCGCATACAGCTGGGCCACCTCCGCCGCGACCTGACCGCACCGTCTCCTGGCGCGGGTGTACTGGCGCCTGCGGTGAACGCAGGCGGAGCGCAGGACAGCGATGTCCTGCGACCACCAGTACGCCCCGCCGACGCGGGGGGGCCGTGCTCGGGGAATTGCGACGTCGCAAATCGACGTCATCGCGCCCCGAAGCGACTCGGCCCCCTCGTCCGGGTCGGGAGACTCGTGCTCGTCCCCCGACCCGTCCTGCCAGGCCACGGCGATCGCTGCCGCCATGAGAGCGTCCCGGTCTAGGCGCCTCAGCGCCCATCGCGGTGGTGGGTTGTCTCCTCCACCACGAGGGTTGCCCGCTGCTGGCGGGCGGCGCGTCGGGGCGACAGGTGTGGCGACCACCTCCATCGTCAGATAGAGGTGGTCGGAGAGCGTCTCCTGCTCTTCCACAACCCGCCACCCGGACACACGGCGCACGGTGGCCGGGGAGCCGAAGGTCAAATCGACGACCGACTCCCCATTCCACCGCACGCACGTGCTAGCCGACCCCCGGTTGATTAACCGGAGGTCGTGCTGCGCCGCCCAGTCCAGCAGCATCCCGCCCCTTGCGTCGTCCCGGGGGTTGCCCCACGCCACAGCGTGGGCGTTGAAGTCCCCCAGGACGAGTACCGGGCGCGGCCGTGTGCGGGAGATGCACCCACCGACCGCACCCAGGTACGCCTCGAACGCATCGAGGCCGCAGTTGGGCGAGATGTAACAACCCACCACCGTGAGGTTCCCCCACTGCACCGCCACGAATCCCCGCCCCTGCTCCAGGGATGAGCAGAGGGGGGAGTCGGGCCAGTGGGTGCGAATGATCGCGACGGAGCCGCACGCATCCCCGACCCAATTAGGGTCGCTGGGAGGTACGGCGTACGGCTCCGCCGCGATCGCCAAACTCACTCGCCACTCGCGCAGGGTGTGGACAAGGAGGTCCTGGGCCCTGCGCGAGTGGTTGAGGTTGGCTTGGAGGAGGCGCTGGGACATTGTTACGCCGTGTCCATGGCCTCCTCCAAGCCTCCCCCACTTTGGGCCGCTTCTGGCCCCTTGGCCGCCTTCTCCGCCGGCTCGGCGGGGGCGGCCACTTTCGGTCGAGGTGGCGGTTTCGGCTTGGGTGCCGTCTTCGCCAACACGACCTTCAAGGGCGGTACCACCGGGACGCTGGAGACAACAGCCAGCGCCGGCAGTCCGCCCTTGCCGCCCTTCGCCTTTGGCGGCGGAGCCTTCCCCGATTTCGGGTTTGGCTTCGCCGCCGCAGGCTTCTTGGAGGCCTTTTGCCGCAAGGCGCGGCAGGCCTCGCCGCCGAGTCGGTGCTCGGCCGGGCGGCCGAGGTCGCTGCAAAGCGGGCATTTCAGCCGCCCGGCCTTGCATTGTCCGGCCCTGTGGCCCTCCGCCCCGCAAGCGTAGCAGCGGCGGCTGCGGTCCACGGCGGACTTGCACTGCCGCCGCACGTGCCCCGCCTCAAGGCAGCGGAAGCACTGCAGCGGCCGTGCAGCTAGCGCCTCTACCCTCACGGAGGTCCAGCCGATGGTAAGTCGGCCGACCTCCGTGATCCTCCCGGCCGCGGTAAGTGGGCACCGCAGCCAGAGGGAGCCCAGTTTGGAGGGGGCGGACGACCGGATCTCACCGGTCGTCACTTCCCCCTCCTTACACCCGCCCGCCTTGGCGATGGCCGAGATGACCTCGCCGACGGTGACGGACTCGATAAGTCCCGTCACCCTCAGCTCGGTCTTTTTCGAGGGGCGGGCGATACGCGCCTCCGACCCCTCGAAAATCCCGGCCATCGCCTCCGCCAACCTATCGGCCTTCTGCGCGCCGTCGGCACCGGGGATCTCGAGAATGAGACCCCCGGTGACGGCGCGCTTGGGCCTCACTGAGGCGATGCCCAGGTCGGCGAGCTTAATCTGCTCGCGCGCCCTGGACATCGCCTCCGCGTAGGTGAGCCTGGACCCCTCCGGGACCGTCAGCGTGACTGCTGCGGTCTTCGGAGGGCGTCCAGGCACCACCTTGGTCCCACCGGCACCTTCGGCCCACTTCGCTGCCTTGGCCGTGGCAGCAGGAGGTGGTGGGGCTTTGCGGCCCTGCCCGCCCTTCTGCTTGCGACCCACCACCGTCGCCCACGTCTCTCCCTGCGTGGGAGGTGCGGGCGGCGGTGGTATCTGTGGGCCACCGGCGGTCGGGGAGTTTTTGGGTGTTTGGGCAGCAGCCTCGACTGCTGCCCCACCCTTCTTTCCCTTCCCCTTCTTCCGCTTCTTCTTCCGGCGGCGGACTGTACCGTCCACCGCCGGAGCCTCCGCGGAAGAAGCGGCGGCTCGGACGGGCTCACACCCACCCGCCCGAGTCGCCGCCTTCACCCCCAATGGAGGCCTCACCGCCCGCCCAGGGAAGAGCTCCTCCCTGAAGCGGGTCAGCTTGGCCTCCACGAGAGCCCCGATCCGCGCCATCACTCTCTCATCAAGAGTGAGGCCGACGGGGCCATCGTTGGGGGCGCAGGGTGTCCTCGCCGTGGCGCCCGAGGGTCCAGCCCCCTGGCAGTCCAGGAGTTCGACCTTCCTCGAGAGGGAGAAAATCTCCCCCTCGAGGTCGGCGATCCTGGCCCTCAGACGCCTATTCTCGGCCCTAATGAGGGCCCCTTCCCCGTCGGAGTTGGCTCTGGCTGCCAACTCCGTCGCCGCCACCGTGGCCTCTTGGGCCGCCTCCCGGAACCTGCGTTTGTTGGTGCCCTTGAGGTTGGACGAGGTGGTCGCCAGATGACGCACCACGTCCATCGCCTCAATTATATGGGCACCTACATCCGCGGACGAGCTGACCCTCAGCCTCCGCGCCAACTCAGCCTCTCGGCTGAGAGCCTGGGCGGCGCTCTCCTCCCCGGTGGGCGGTGGGTCGCCCGGTGTTGCCGACGGCTCAGGCTCTGAGCCGCCGGTGGGCTGCCCCATTTGGGACTCGGTCCCAGCGCGCGCCGAGTCGACCTGGCGTTTCTTCGCCAGTGCCGACCCGGCGTCCTCCCCCGTGGATGGGGGCCCCCTCTTTCGCCGGGAACCTCCCGGCCGCGAGGAGCCCGATGCCATCGAGACGCACGGCCCTTCTTCTTCCTCCTAGCGGAGGGGGTCGTGCGGTCCGTGCCGCTGTCCGTCTCTGCGTCGAGGAGGTCTCGCAGCTGTTGTAGCTGCTCCACCACCTACATCCTCCTATCTCCTGTCTCCTCCTCTTCCTCCCTCCCTTGGTGCACTCTTGTGGCTTTTACGGTGGTGCCGGCCAAGTGGCCAACCGGCACTCCGCTGCAGTTGTCGGATAACGACGAGGTTGGGCCTGCTTTCCCACCCTTCCTCGCCGGTACTGCGGAGTCGCACCGCTGCACCGTAACCTTTATATTCTTCCTGACGTCGTCCATAGTTGATTTTTGTTTAGGGGTTTCTTCCCCGACCCCCCACTAAGGCAGAGGGGACTCCTCGGGGAACCGCCCCGAACGGTGTGGATGTGTGTGTGCCCCTCTGGATTGTACTGCCCCGAGAGGCAGGGTGTCCAGAGGGGAGTTTCAGTGTATAAGTGTGAGTGTATGTGTGGTCTCCCCCTTTTGTAGGATAGGGGAGAAACAACCCTGCCACTTTGTTAGAGGTTGGCCTCCTCGTGGCCCGACACTAAGGCCAGGCCCCCGGTCCCTTCGCCTGCCTCTTCCATCGTCCTCTCCCCTTTCGCTTCACTCCACACATCCATCCATACTCTCCTCACCTTCTCGCACACTCATCCCTCCATTTCTCTCACACACACGCCCTTGGACTTCCATTTCCGCTCCGTCTCTTTCCATCCATTCGTTTCTTTTCAAGTCCTTCCATTCTTCTTCTCCCCTCATACATTCTAGCCTCCTCAGCCACCCCTCTCCATCTCCCCCATCTCCGAGCACCTCATCCGCCATCTCCCTCCAGCCCTTTTCCTTTCCCCATCCCACGCACTCCTCCCATACATGCTCCCACGTTTCTTCCTTCCTTCCACAAATCCTACACTCCCTTTCCCTCTCGACCTCCCAGTATCTACCTCCCCTCATCCCGTTTCCCAGCCTGAACTTCATCACCCTTTTCCACCTACTCTCCCCCCACCCCTTCTTCAAATACCCCGGCACTCCTTTACCCTTCACCCTCCCGTACCACTCATTGTATTTTGACTCCCCTATTTTCACCCACCTTTCCCTTTCCTGCTCATCCTTTTCCCGCTTTATCATTTCATCCCCTTTCAGCCCCTCCCCTTTCTCTCTTATTCTTTCTACCTCCTCTATCTCCCACCCTTTCCTTTCATAAAACACCTTCCTTTCTTCCTCCCACCCTTCCAACGCCTTCCCTCTCCTTGCTCTTTCCCTAATTTCCTGCCAGCACCTCCTCGCTAGTTCCCCTCCTTTCCCCTCCACCAACTTTCTCTCGAACCCCCATGCCCTCATACCCGCCCTTCCTGCCATTTTTTCCTTCTGCACCTCCTCCTGCACCATGTATCCCGGCGTGCACCTCTCCAATCCCAAAACCCACCTCATCAGGAGACTCGGTAGAGTCTCGCGCCAAGTAGAAGTTCCCTCTCCATATATATATGACACTCCGGCGCGCGACAGCCGAGGCTATATTATCCCGAACACTAGCTGTTATCCTTAGTTACCAAACTTTCACCTCGATTTATGCGAAAGTTAGAGCCCCAAGAATGTATTTCAGAATTTTGTATTTCATCGTTGATTTTTCTGAATCCAATGAGCCAAGAATCATGTGGATCGGCCCAGTCGGTCCGGAGATATGAATTTCCTCTTTTATTTTTCTCGTGGTAAAGGCAAAGCGGATTAAGAGTTTCATCGTCCGGATTAATACAATTCCTAAAAATGTTACTCTCACGTGTTTCACGCGAGATGGCACCACTGCGAAGTGCTGCAGAGCGCTGTGCAGATAATGGTTTTATACCGACACATTGGTTATGCCATGACTGGTGATGTGTCAAAACAATGATGACGGTTATATGAATATGGTACAGTCCGATTGTAGTTTTCTTCAAAATATGAACAACCAAAAAGGCGTGAAATCCCCCAAAATACATTAAAATGTAAATAAAAGCGCCAAGTAGTTTAATTATCCAAAAATGGAATAGATATCACACAAGAAAGCCAAGTTTTCAATCAAAGATACCACACGTTAATTAATAAATTAACTTGCATCTCAAGCTTTAAAACTTGGCATGTGCAAATTTGTGTCAAGGTAGTCATATGCTAGTAATATCTTTTGATTGGTAATTAAGTATGCACATTCCAAGTTTTAAAGTTAGAGATGCAAGTTAATTTATTAATTAACGTGTGGTATCTTTGATTGAAAACTTGGCTTTCTTGTGTGATATCTATTCCATTTTTGGATCATTAAACTACTTGGCGCTTTTATTTACATTTTAATGTATTTTGGGGTAAACCTTTCCTGAGCCCTCTCCACACCTTCTCTCTCCTTCCACCCCCAAATCTCCACCCCATAACTCAGCACCGGCCACACCAATTTTTCAAACAGCCATAACCTCCTCTCCCAATCCTTCCCAAACCTCCTCTTCCCTATTCCCCATACCTTTCCCATTACCGCTACCCCCTTCCTAATCCTATCCCTAACATGCTCCTCCTGCCCCCATCCCTCCTCACTATTTACCCTAAATATTTGTACTTTTTCACCTCCTCTATCTTCTTCCCCTTCCACCTCCAATCCACTTTTTTCTGCCCTCCACCCCCTCTCCTGCATCTCATCACCTTTGTTTTCTCTATATTCACTTCGAGCCCTTTCCTCTCCATGTACAGCGTGCCGAAAGAATCCTGTCCAGTTCCGGTTTGTCAGGTGGGGCAGAAACGTGAAGTTGGGTACGCCGGTCTAGGCTGACTGCATAGTTTTGGGCAGTCACGTGGGTCGGATCAGCCCGGGCGGCATGGCCAAGTGACAGCTGGCCAAAGAGGCGTGTATACTGGGTGGGCAAAAGAGTTGGAACGCATGGGAATAAGTCAATAGAGGAGGACGGGCTTCATGGATGCGATAAAGGATAAGGAGGCCAAATAAATCGTGGGAGAGAAAATCTTTATTGAATCGCAAGGTAACAATTAGGCGGCAGCGGCTCAGGAAATGACAATCCCATTTATTATCATGCAGGTGTCAGTATAGAAGAAAGACATAGTTGTGGAAAGCTGAGAGGAAGTAGGATAATACAAAAGTCACTAAGCAAAGCATTGTTAAAGGACTGAGGTGATTTATTGTCAGTTTATCTGTGTCGACAATCTAGTCTACACATTATCGGTGGATACAGGAGTGGGATACAGGAGTGGGACCCGGGCCACAAGGGCTTAACATTGTCGACAAGTTCTCTAAAAACTGGTAGCTGGTATAATACAATCATGCATTGACATTATTGCACGAGAGAGTATACAGCTGTAGTGTGCTTTGCGTTTTCAGGCTCTAGCAAACATTTCATGCCTTTTTCGGCTGGAAATGTTTGCAGAGGCTGGTGGTATCCTCGCATGGGAAGAAAGAATGTCAAGGATGCTATTGTGTGCATGAAAAACATTCATAGCGAGCTATATTAGAAGGAGGACCGCCTCGTCAAGACTATTGGAGGGAAACTATGAGTGGCTCGCTGTAATCGGCCAAGAAGGAACCAAGGAAAAGATAGGCGCAAGAAATAGGCTCTCTGCAAGGAGAATTTCTTTCAGGCGATCAATCAGGGTGCTACGAGACTTAGGGTGATAGGATTGAACACACTTTGAAAGTAGCACAGTGTCTTTTTAAGGGGAAAACTAACAACCAGCAGTTTAGGACTGCTGGTTCAGAATGAAAAACTGCAGTAGAACCTCGCTTATTCGAATGACGTCGTGACTTTTCTACCATTCAAACAGCCTATGATAAATATCTCAATGATTTACTCAGATTCGAATAAGAGAGGTTTTTGCTGTGCTATTTTCAAAGAAGTAAGAGGCGCTCGCTGCTGTTGAGACGGGAGGGGCTGGGAATCAGGAGTGGTGTTCAACTCGCTGCAGAAACGGGTCGGCCAATAGGTGGGGGGGAGACTGGACGGCAGGCCGGGATTCAGGAGTGGTGGAGTGTTCGCTGCAGAACGGGACGGCCAATAGGCGGGGGGAGATTGGACGGCGTGCCGGGATTCAGGAGAGCTGCTCGCTGGAGGGACGGGACCAGTCTGGATTCGGGATGCAGGATTCTCAGGCTCTGTAAAATATCACAAGGGAAATATGTAGTCCAGGAGAGTATACCAAGTGGTTTACAACTATTAGTTAAAAGACGAGCAGCATTGTTGATGCGAAAAGATATTGTCAAGTATTATGCTGCGTTCCTGGTGTGTCGCAATATCTTTTCAGATCAACAATGCTACTCTCGCCTTAAAATGAATTGCAGCAGCCAATCATTGCCGCACCGCGTTTGACTGCGTCTCTGTAACAGTGAAAATTGTGAGGCAAGTTAAATGTTTGGAAACTTACTGACTCTTCCAGCAGTGCCCGATAGTTGCTGATGATGGCAGCCACGCGCCTCCAAGATGAGCAACAAGCGGCTGTGGCGGCGAAGTTTGCCGTGACTGCGCGGTTAGATCATCCTGTCACTGGAGCAGGAATTCGGCAGACTTTAACTGCAAATACAGGGCGGATTGGGATTCGGGACTCAGGATGCGCGAGAATCTCGCTAGCGAAACTGGGCAGGCACAGACTGCGTTCGGGATGGCCTTTCCACGGATCTGCTGCGCCCGTGGCATCTGAACCCTGCAATGATGTTGGTGTTAAATAAGTTAGTTAAGTCTACCAATTGGAATAACTGTTAAAAGGCAAAGAGCATTGTTGTTATGGAAAGACATTGTGAAATGTTAAGTTTTAACACGGCAATGTCGTCCCAATCGAACAACTTTCTGCAGTCTCTCGTCTCCAAGCTGCTAAATGAGGACGATGCAGCATAGTGTCTCAGCCATCGCCGAAATGAAGCAGCGAGAGTGCTTTCTCGTTAGAACTCCTGGCCGTGGTGGTGTGTGGCCTGTAAGAATGGAACGCACACGCTGTTAATTCACATAATACAGGTAATGATACTTATTCACAAGATAAGCTAAATATCACACTCACCATAGGCTGGCTCCTTCTTTCGTGGAGGAGGAGAGGGCGGTGGAGAAGCAGCTGAGATAAATTGGTCGAGGATTCATTATAAAATGATATTGACAGAAGCTTAATTCACCTGGTGTAAACTGCTTGCCGATTCGAAGTGCGTCGACCGATTCAATACCTGCTGAAAGCCCCGCCCATCTCGATAACGAGATGGTAACGGTGCGTCGCCGAGTCATACAAGCGGGCGAAATCATAAATCATACTCTGCTCGATTGTGCGAGAGTGTTTTCTCGTAAGAACTCCAGGCCGTGTTGGTGTGTGGCCTGTAAAAATTGAACGCACACGCTATTAATTCACATAATACAGGTAATTAAACTTATTCACAAAATAAGCAAAATATCACACTCACCATGGGCTGACTCCTTTGGCGGAGGAGGAGAAGGCGGCGGAGGAGAAGCTGAAAGAAATTGTTCGAAGATTCATTATTAAATGATATTGACTCAACAGAAGGGAAGGGGAAGCTTGCTTAGTCGTAGACTAAGTAGAAGCTTAATTACCTGGTGTACTGCTTTCCGATTCGAAGGGGCATCGATCGATTCAATACCTGATGACAGCCCCGTCCATCTCGATAACGAGATTGTACCGGTTCGTCACCGAGGCATACAACTGGGCGAAATATTCTGGCCGATCCCGCAGCGAATCCCAGGTCCGCACGGTATGCTGGATGATCAGCTGCCGGTTCCTCAATTGTTGTTCGGCGGCGGGCCGCTCCCACGTGCGGACCATCTCGGCCCACACATTCTCAATTAAGTTGAGATCTGGCGACCGCGCCGGCCAGCCCACCAATTGAAGCCCGTACTGCTGATTCGTCCACCATGCCTGTACGATACGCGCAGTGTGGACCGGACTGTTGTCCTGTACCACTCGCAGCACCGGGAATTCCTCCACGGGATATACCTCGCGCATCGTCGGGACAAAAGTGTCCTCAAGGAGTTCGAGGTATACCCGGGAGTTCATCCGCGGTGGAACCTCTGCGAGTGTTCCAGGACCCCTGGGCCCGATCCACCCCCACATACCGCACGTGATGCGACCACTGCTACCCGGATCGCGGACATACGCGGGATCGCACCGCCTGGAATTTACCGGGCGCCAAACCCGGAGGGCACGGTCAGCGGCCGAGGAGAATGTTTTTTCATCGGTATAAATTACCGGAATATCCCTTTGAGCCTGCTCGCGAGCCAGCTCCTGACGCGCAAAACGGAGGCGAGCCTCGCGATTTTGCGGCGTCAGCAACGACTTTCGGGCAGCCTGGCCGCAGCGGAAACCTTGCTCCCGCAGCCTGTTGCAGACGGTGCTCGCACACACGTCCAACCCCAGGACTGCGGGTACGCCAGCAGCAGCCTGAAAGGGATTCTCTCTAATAATTCTAATCATTTCCTGATCCACCTCGGCCGTGGTGCAGCGTGGACCCGAGTTGTGCGCCCGACCATCAATCAGGCCCTCCTCGCCTATTTGCACGAATCGGTCGATGCGCCTTCGAACCGTCCGCGGATGCACACCTAACTCCGCGGCGATGTCAACCAGGGCGCGACCTGCCCGGTGCATTTCGACAATTCGCGCATTCCGCGCGGCGAATTGCTCACGGCGATTCATTGCGATAGACTGAAAGCCCACGCCCGGTAACAAAAAATCGAATATCGGCATGCCGATAGTTGACTGTTTTTCTATATAGTTCTCTATAAAGAGTTCGAGAATTTTGTCTGTAATGAGTTCTCGAATGTTCTGCACTTCTCTTAAACAGATTTATCGGTAACATTCTCGAACTCTTTATAGAAAACTATATAGAAAAACTATCAACTTTTCGGCATGCCAATATTCGATTTTTTGTTATCAGGCGTGGGCTTATCGCAATGAATCGCCGTGAAATTTCGCCGCGCGTAACGCGCGAATAATTGAAATGCACCCTGCGGGTCGCGCCTTGGTGGATATCGCCGCGGAGTTGGTGCATCCGCGGACGTTCCGTAGGCGCATCAACCGATTCGCACAAATAGGCGAAGAGGGCCTGATTGACGGTCGGTCGCACAACTCGGGTCCACGCTGTACCACGGCCGAGGTGGATCGGGAAATGATTAGAATTATTAGAGAGAATCCCTTTCAGGCTGCTGCTGGCGTACCCGCAGTCCTGGGGTTGGACGTGTGTGCGAGCACCGTCTGCAACAGGCTGTGGGAGTCTGGCTTCCGCTGTGGCCAGGCTGCCCGAAAGCTGCTGCTGATGCCGCAAAATCGTGAGGCTCGCCTTCGTTTTGCGCGTCAGGAGCTGGCGCTCGAGCAGGCTGAAAGAGATCTTCCGGTGATTTATACCGATGAGAAAATTTCAGGCGGTGCGATCCCGCGTGTGAATTTCGTGACCCGGGTAACAGCGGTCGCATCACGCGCGGCATGTGGGGGGTGGATCACGCCGAGGGGTCCTGGAACACTCGCAGCGGTTCCACCGCGGATGAACTCCCGGATATCTCGAACTCCTTCAGGACACCTTCGTCCGGTCGGTGCGCGAGCTGTGGAGGAATTCCCGGTGCTGCGAGTGGTAACGAGACAACAGTCCGGTGCACACGGCGCGTATCGTGCAGAAATGGTGGATGAACCAGTAGCAGAGGCTTCAACTCGTGGACCGACCGGCGCGGGCGCTCGATCTCAGCTTGGTTGAAAACGCGTGGGCCGGATCGACCAGAGTATGATTTATGATTTCGCCCGGTTGTATGCCTCGGCGACGCACCGTTACCATCTCGTTATCTACGCTGCATCGTCCTCATTGAGCAGCTTGGAGACGAGAGACTGCAGAAAGTTGATCGATTGGGACGACATTGCCGTGTTAAAACTTAACATTTCACAATGTCTTTCCACAACAACAATGTTATTTGCCTTTCAACAGTTATTCCAATTGGTAGGCTTAACTAACTTGTTTAACACCAACATCATTGCAGGGTTCAGATGCCACGGGCGCAGCAGATCTGTGGAAAGGCCATCTCGAACGCAGTCTGTGCCTGCCCAGTTTCGCTAGCGAGATCCTCGCGCATCCTGAGTCCTGAATCTCAATCCGCCCTGTATTTGCAGTTAAAGTCTGCCGAATTCCTGCTCCAGTGACAGGATGATCGAACCGCGCAGTCGCGGCAAACTTCGCCGCCACAGCCGCTTGTTGCTCATCTTGGAGACGCGTGGCTGCCATCATCAGCAACTATCGGGCACTGCTGGAAGAGTCAGATATAAGTTTCCAAACATTTAACTTGCCTCCCAATTTTCACTGTTACAGAGAAGCAGTCAAACGTGGTGCGGCAATGAATGGCTGCTGCAATTCATTTTAAGGCGAGAGTAGCATTGTTGATCTGAAAAGATATTGCGACACACCAGGAACGCAGCATAATACTTGACAATATCTTTTCGCATCAACAATGCTGCTCGTCTTTTAACTAATAGTTGTAAACCACTTGGTATACTCTCCTGGACTAAATGTTTCCCTTGTGATATTTTACAGAGCCTGAGAATCCTGCATCCCGAATCCAAACTGGTCCTGTGTCACCAGCGAGCACCTCTTCTGAATCCCGGCACGCCGTCCACATCTCCCCCCGCCTATTGGCCATCCCGCTTCTGCAGCGAACTCAACACCACTCCTGAATCCCAGCCCCTCCCGACTCAACAGCAGCGAGCGCCTCTTACTGTTTAGAAAGTAGCACAGCAAAACCTCTCTTATTCGAATCTGAGTAAATCATTGAGATATTTATCATAGGCTGTTTGAATGGTAGAAAAGTCACGACGTCATTCGAATAAGCGAGGTTCTACTGCAGTTTTTCATTCTGAACCAGCAATCCTAAACTGCTGGTTGTTAGTTTTCCCCTTAAAAAGACAATGTGCTACTTTCAAAGTGTGTTCAATCCTATCACCCTAAGTCTCGTAGCACCCTGATTGATCGCCTGAAAGAAATTCTCCTTGCAGAGAGCCTCTTTCTTGCGCCTATCTTTTCCTTGGTTCCTTCTTGGCCGATTACAGCGAGCCACTCATAGTTTCCATCCAATAGTCTTGACGAGGCGGTCCTCCTTCAAATATAGCTCGCTATGAATGTTTTTCATGCACACAATAGCATCCTTGACATTCTTTCTTCCCATGCGAGGATACCACCAGCCTCTGCAAACATTTCCAGCCGAAAAAGGCATGAAATGTTTGCTAGAGCCTGAAAACGCAAAGCACACTACAGCTGTATACTCTCTCGTGCAATAATGTCAATGGATGATTGTATTATACCAGCTACCAGTTTTTAGAGAACTTGTCGACAATGTTAAGCCCTTGTGGCCCGGGTCCCACTCCTGTATCCACCGATAATGTGTAGACTAGATTGTCGACACAGATAAACTGACAATAAATCACCTCAGTCCTTTAACAATGCTTTGCTTAGTGACTTTTGTATTATCCTACTTCCTCTCAGCTTTCCACACTATGTCTTTCTTCTATACTGACACCTGCATGATAATAAATGGGATTGTCATTTCCTGAGCCGCTGCCGCCTAATTGTTACCTTGCGATTCAATAAAGATTTTCTCTCCCACGATTTATTTGGCCTCCTTATCCTTTATCGCATCCATGAAGCCCGTCCTCCTCTATTAACTTATTCCCATGCGTTCCAACTCTTTTGCCCACCCAGTATACACGCCTCTTTGGCCAGCTGTCACTTGGCCATGCCGCCCGGGCTGATCCGACCCACGTGACTGCCCAAAACTATGCAGTCAGCCTAGACCGGCGTACCCAACTTCACGTTTCTGCCCCACCTGACAAACCGGAACTGGACAGGATTCTTTCGGCACGCTGTACTTCTCCAATCTTGCCATCACCCCCTTCATTCCCTCCTGATCCTCCGCCAGCAAAGCCAGATCGTCCGCATATGCCAGAGCGTATACTTTCTCGCCTCCCACCTTTACCCCTCCCCATCTCCCCCTTTCTAGGTCTTCTTCTATATCTGCTAAGAGCAGCGTAAAAAGACACGGACTGAATGGACACCCCTGTCTTACACCCCTTCCCGTCCAAAACCTACCCCCCACTTCCACCCCTGCCCGTACCCTTGCCGTCGTCTCCCTAATCACCTCTTCACACCTGTTACATAGCCCTTCCCTGACCCCTCTCTCCCTCATCGTTCTTATTAACACATCCCTGTTCACCGAGTCAAACGCCGCCTTCAGGTCCACGAACAAGATCACCATTTTTCTCTCTTTCCTCATCACCTGTCTGTTAATCAGATAGTTCAGGACATATATGTTGTCAAGTGTCCCCATTCCTTTCCTGAACCCCGTCTGACTCGGTGGCAGGATGTTCTTGCCTTCTACCTCCTTTCTCAACCTCTCCGCCAACACCCCCGCGTACACCTTATACCCCGTCTGCGTCAACGTCACCCCCCTGTAGTCCTCCACCTTTTCCCCCGATCCCCTTTTCACCACCGGCACTACCAACCCCTCCTTCCACGTTTCCGGCCATCCCTCCCCTCTCCACACTTTCCTGCACACCCTATATAGCCCCTTTTCCACTTCCTCCCCCCCATACTTCCATACCTCATTTGGAATCCCATCGCTCCCCATTGCCTTCCCTTCCTTCATCTTCCTTATTACCGCTCTCACCTCTTCTTCCGTTAATTCCGCCTCTCCATCTCCATGCCCTTCTCCCTTACTGCCCCTTACCACTCTACTCTCTACCCCTCCTAACAATGCTCTGAAATATTCATCCCACTCCTCCGTCCTTATTCCCTCATTCACTAGCTTCCTTCTTCCCCTTTCCCTATTTACAATCCTCCATACCTGCCCTTCCGTCCTCGCTGTCTCCACTTCTCCCATCCATCTTTCCACTTCCTTTCTGTTCTTCAGTTCGCACACCTTTTTATATCTCTGTTTTTTCCTCCTGTACTCCTCACCTTCCCTCCTGTCTTTCTCCATCTTCTCATTTCTTCCCTTACCCCTTCCTTCTCCTTCTTACACTCCACATCCCACCACCCCCCTTCCTCCCCCTTTCCCTCCCCCTTCCCTCTCTCTGCTCCATCGCTGCCCATATTTTCCTAATAAGCCTATCCCACTCTTCCTCTACCGTTTCCTCCCTTTCTTCCTATCTACCAAATTTTTCCATAAAATCTTACCTTCCTCTTTCGCTCCAATCTCCTCTGTTCTTCCTTACTTCCTTTCCTTCCTTTCCCTTTCTACCCAAATTACTCCCTTCCACCCAAACCGTTATCGGCTGGTGATCCGAGTCTATCCTGTCCCCCACCTCCAACTTCTCCACCTTCTCCCTTGTTCTATCATTCCCCAGCACCAGGTCAATCACAGACTCTCCCCTCGCTCCTACATGCGTCCTTCCCAATCTCCCTCTATATTCCCATTTAATATAGACCATCCTTTCTCCTCTATATATCTACACAGCACCTTACCCTCCTTGTTTAACTTCCTGTCCTTCGAATTCCTCCCTATCTCATACTTACCACCCTCCTCCCGCGTACCTACCCACTCACCCCCCTCCATTCCTGTCCTTGCATTAAAATCCCCCCCAATCAACACCCTAACCACTTCCTCTCTTTCCTCCATCCATTCCCCTATCTCTTCCAACTTCCTCCCCATGTCCCCATTCACATACACTCCTATCACTTCCCACCATTGCGTCCCCAACTTACATCTGACAGCCATAACACCCTCCTTCTCTTTCCTTACCCCCCCCCCTCTCATACCTCAATGTCTTTCCTGACCCCTGTCACCATACCTCCTATAGCTCTCCCTTTTCTATTCTTCCTACTGGCCCACTGTGCCTCCCACCTGTAACCTTTTGGCAATCTAACCCTCACCCGATTCCAGCTCTTCTCATCCAGCCATGTCTCGCACATAATTGTCACCTCCCAGTCTTCCAGCCCTCTCCAAAAATCCTCATCCTTGTTTCCTCACCCCGCCACATTCCAGAATGTCACCCTATTCCCCACCCCCCTTCCTCTTCCTTCCCCCCTCCCCTCCCCTCTTACTCGTTTCTCGCCTCCTCCTTAACCCACCCTTCCTCTACCTCATCCCACCTTCTAACTCTCCCATTCACCCACATCTTCATATATCCCACTCTTACGTTCTTTCCTTTCCTTCTCTCCTTATCTGCCTCTTCTTCAATCATCCATCTAGTCCTCCTCTCATCCTCCGTCAGGTCGTCTGTTATTCTTTCTCTCCTCCCCTTCAGCTTTTCTTTCTCCCTCCAAACTTTCCTTTTTTCCTCCATTCCCCCTAGCTTCACTAGCACCATTCCGAAGCCCTTCCCGTCTCTTCTACCTATCTCCCTTATGTCCTTTATCCCTCCCGCCTCCAGACCCATCACCTCCCATAATGCCCTTACCCGCTCCCCTGCCTCCTCTCCTTCTAATTTAATCCCTCTCACTATCACATTGTTTCTCTTTTCCATTCCCTCCTTCCTGTCCTGCTTCACCTCCAACCACCTTATCCTTCTTCTGTTCTCCTCCTCCCTCCCTCCCATATCCCTGGTGACGTTCCCCTCACCTTCTTCTCGCTCCTACTCCCACTTCTCTACCCTTCCCAATATCCCTTCTATCCTCTCCCTATTCTCCTCCAACCTCTCCACCTTTCTCTCCAGCTTCTCCCTTCTTGCTTTCTCCTCCTTCATCTCCTTCTCCCATCTCCTCCTTTCCTCCCTCCAATCTTCCTCCACTCTCCTCCGTTCCTCACTTTCCCTCCTCAAGTCCTGCCTCATCTCCTTCATCTCTATCATTAACCCCCTCAGCATCTCTTCTATGCTGCCTCCCCCTTTTTCACCTCCCTCCTCCTCCTGCTTTTTCACTGGCGACCTTCCCACCTTCGCACTCTTCCTGAATGCTCCCTCTTCCTTGCACCCCTCTGCTCCCTCCTCCTCCTCCTCCCCCCCTCTCTTTCCCCACAGGCTCTCCAAACTCCCTGAGCAGCTCCCAAAACTGCTCACACTGTCCCTTCTTAACTTTTCTGCGTTCGAAGGCCTGCCTCTCCTTTTCTCCTCCCCCTTCCTCCCCTCCTTCTCCTCCCTCTTGCTATCCCCCATTCCTCGTTCAACTTGTTACTACTCGTACTACTTGTCCCCCTTTCCCGATTCCCTGTTTCTCTTCCTGCCCGACCTTCCTTCTTCTACCCTTTCAAATTTCCCGCTCTGACACTTGTGTCTTCGGCCCCCAGATCCCACTACCTGTCACCCTTTCTCTCTCTTCTCCTACCTTCCCTCTCTATTTCTGACCCTAACCTCCTACACTCTTTTTCGTCCCTTTTCTCCACTCCCTCCCCCTCTTCCCTTCCGCCCTATCTCGCCCTTTTCGCTCCAACTGTCCCTCCACTCCCTCCACACTCTCCCTACACTCCTCTATCACTCACTCTCCACACTTTCACTCCACACGCTTCGCACACCTTTCACACGCCTTTCTCTCGCTCGACCGGAAACGGAAGTCCATCTATTCTTATCTCACATTTATGAATATCTTGACCAAGTGGCTGTGAAGAAGCTTTAAAAAATAAACAGTATATTCTTCGAAATTCGTTTTATTTTCCAAATTATAAACTCAAATGTCTTCACTTAATTATTTCTTTGTGACAATAGATATACTATTGCATCTCTTTTAGCAAAGCCTTGTTCTTTTGCCTGTAAATTTGCAGGCTCTTCAAACCCCCTTCTCATGTTTACATGATTATCATTAACCACTATAGGTATATCGATTAGATCATTTCGTAATATAGAAATATTATGCAGTATGCAACACGCAACTACATATTTCGGTATAAGATCTGTTCGGGTCATTGGGAGTTTATCTAATATACTCCGGAATCGTCCTTTTAATAAACCGAGAGATCGTTCTATCATCATTCTTGTAGCTGAGTGGATGTAATTGTATCTAACTTGGGCCTCACTCAACTGTCCGTTATCCTTGAAAGGTAGCAATACATGTTTGTGTATGCTATAAGCTGCATCACCTAATATGTGGCTGTCTTCTGGAAAATTGGTCGGAACCAACATGTCTTCGAATCCTGACAATCTAAACACCCTCATGTCATGGACTGAACCAACTTGACCGCAATAACAGTGGGTGAATTTCAGGGTTGCGATACAACTTAAGAAAATATAATAAAAAAGTATCAATACATTGATAATAATAGTGCTACAAGTTTTCATCATGCCTTAGTTTGTTAAGTCATTTCATGTTATACATAAATCGAATAGATGTTTGGAAAAATACCTGTAATTGTAAGGAGTGATAGCCCTTTCTGTTTATATATGACTCTTGATTTTCTCTTGGTGCAGCAATTCTAATGTGGGTTCCATCTATGGCACCAATGGTTTTTGGAAAACCACGTTTCCTTTCAATTTCTGTCCATGTGCGTTCTGCTTCATCAGCATTGGGCCATTTAATAAATGTGTGCAGGTGGGCCTATAGAGCATTGACCACCCTGTGAACGCAATACCATGCTGTTGATTTGCTCACATCAAATCGATCGCTGACGCATCTGCAACATTAAATACATTTTAAGAACTTCAATTTTTTATCCTTTTTAGATTAAGGCTGTACTTATTATTACAATAATACCTGTAGCAATTTGGTGTTGCCATCATCCATATTGCGATCAGTAGTTGTTTCTCCGGCATTACAGGGTAACGTCCATAGTGTTTTGACTGCCTTTCCAACAGTGGTGTCAACAATTCCAATAGAAATATAAATGTTGGACGTTCCAATCTAAAAGAAAAATTAATATATTTCACTTAAAGTGAAAGTCATAGAGAAAACTAAAAAGAAAGCATGCTCCGAAAGAATAGACAAAGGGGAGTGAGCAGCAAAAGATAATGGAATATAAACAAGAAAGTAATCATAGTTTAAGCAAAGAAATACATCAAATGCGTTCATATTTACCGAAAATGACTCTTGAATTCCACATCAGTATACAAATGCACAACATTTTCCACGTAATTCTTGATGCTGTTACGTGGTACATGCGTATTTACACTTTCAAAATACTCCAAAATGATATTTAATTCCTCCTCATCTAATTGAGTTCGGAATCACTCGAACTTAAGCACTCTTGGAGAATAATAGTATAAATCGGTAGTAGTGCATCCATTGCAAGTGTCTTAATTCTTCAAGTCTTAAACCTTGCGATAGCGTCGTTTGTGATTTGTGTAGAGCAGTGTAGAGTGGTTATGCTGTATGTATGTCCACTAGTGCTTTATGGTGCTTACCAGTGCTTACTCGCAGTATACTGTCACGCCGTTCGGTTTTACGGCCATACTCTACACGGAAAGTATACTTCCCAATAGCCAAACGCCACTCGCAGTATACTTAATAACGTCACATTGCCAGTACTCGCAGTACAAAAACGAACGCACCTTTGGTGAGTGGTTTTGATATTTTTGCCATATCTTTGACAAATCGCCTACAATACCCCACTAACCCTAAAAATTGCTTCACATTAGTCCGAGTCTAGATATTGGGAATTCTTTAACCGCACTGATTTTCTCAGGATCTGGTTTAACCCCATCTTTACTGATGACGTGCCCCAAATAAGCGATGTCCTGGCAGAGAAAATGACATTTCTCAGGCTGCAAGGTAAGTCCTGCGTTTTGTAATCTACTTAAGAGATTCTTGAGCTTTCGTGAGTGAGTTTCTAAAGAGTCGGCATAGATGACAATGTCATCCATGTATACGAATAATTCTACACCTTGTAACCCTGATAAGAGTAGATCCATTGCTCTTTGAAAAGTGGCTGGGGCATTTTTTAATCCGAATGGCATCCTATTAAAATGGTAATGTCCGTACGGGGTGGAAAAACCAGTTTTCTCTTTTGACATCGGGTGAATTGGGATCTGATGGAAACCCGAAGCCAGATCTAAAGTCGTAAAATATTTTGCACCGCCTAGTTGGTCTAAGATTTCTGTTATATTTGGTAGAGGGTAGGCATCACTAACAGTTTATTCGTTTAATTTCCTATAATCGATCACCATTCTCCAGCGTGGTTTTCCAGAAGGGCCAACCTTCTTCGGGACAATCCAGGCGGGTGAGTTGTATGGTGACATTGATTCCTCACTTATATTATCTTTTAATAAACTGTCTACTTGTGTCTGGATTTCTTGCTTATGAACTGGTGGGAATCTGTACTGTTTGGTATTAATTGGTGCATCATCTGTAGTATTTATTCGGTGGTTCATTGTTTTTATAGATCCCAATTTATCGGAAGGCATATGGAACTGGTATGGGAATTCATAGAGAATCTCTAAGAGGCTTGTTTGTTCTTCTTCGGTAAGGTGCTTCAAATCTAGTAATTTGATTAACTTGGCTAATCTAGCGGCGTCTGCCTGAGCGTAACCTAAATCTGCGTCTTCTGTTTTTGCAGAACGCGGAGAACATTTTCGAGCCTCGTATTCCTCGAGCTCAACCGGCTGGATTTTATAGGAGGCTGGCTTCTCCGTAGTGTTAATTGCATAGAGCTTAACCATGCCGTTGCAATTGGTTACTAATACTTGACCAAAATAGATACCCGGTTCTATGGTCACCTTTCTAACGTACCCTGTTTCTAATTTACTATCTTTTACAGGTGTCGTAATAAGAATCTTAGTTCGTGGTGGCAAAACTACAGTGGAGGCCCGGTGCAAGGGAATTTCCTGAGTCCCGAGCAGGATGACACTTGGGTTTCCTTGGTTGAAGGATATGGTGGCATCCTGTCCTTTCATGAAGGGAATTCCTAGGATTCCAGAATGTGCGATTGGGAAATCATTTCCCACGACCTGGAACTTGGTCTCGATGCCATTAAGCTTAACTCGAACTTCACCTAAGGTAGGCGTTATTCCCGATTTGATCCCGGATAATTTGCACAAAATTTGGGTATCGATGGTCACTGAGTGGCTAATTCGGTCTTTTTTTATTAGGTTCACTTGTGATCCAGTGTTACATCCTCAGCGCAAATCTGACGACGTTTCTTTTCCAAAAACACACCATTTTAATTTTCTCATAGCTTTCTCCTTGCGTAATATTCGAGTCTTAAACTCGACCGTTCGACCGTCCCTTTCACAAGTTATCGCTCCGACCCTTGACTTCTTCTTAGGGGAGGCAGTCCCACAGCTGCGTGCACTTGCGTGCATCTAGGATTTCACACTCACACATTCAAAACTAGCTCACTCACGTTCCCACTCTTGCTACTTTTTCCTGGAATTTCGGGACTTCTAGAGTATATAAACCCTGATTTTCTGGAGGAAAGGCGGACTTCAGTAGAATCCTTCGAGCAATACGTATCTCTGCCCGTTGTATCTCAGTAAGCATAGTGCGTGGACGTGGATTAGATAGAGCATTAGTACTCCTTCGAAACCGTTTCAATCAACCGTACAGTTCAGCCATATACCGCGACTGTAGGCAAGTAATTGTTCACCGCATCCCCGTTTAACTCGTGACGTGAAACGAGCCAACTTAACTATTAAGTTCATCGCGCTCAAAACCAAAGATATTGTACCAAAGCCGATTTTAAAGTGTAACAATATATATATTTTTATTTTTACATCTAAAGTCAAAGATTCCTAAAACTCATTTTAAACAGCCCATCCACATTTCTCTTAACTATTAACTGAAGAAACATACCAAGGGAACATCATCGAACACTTGGTAGTCTTTGCCGCTCGAGACATAACCAAGGCGAGCCATCTGACCAATTAATTATTTAACTTCACGAAAGAGGTATTGAGAAACCTCCACGTTATCCTCGAAGCTGACGAGCGTTTCCACACCACTGACGGTTAGTCATACCCCAGTGCTGGTTGGCCGTTATATTAATCCGAGGCTCCTGATTCACTTACAGTAAAATCATTAAAATCGCCAAATAGGCTAGATTGCTCAGAAGTAGGTTTTACATTTAGAAACCTCGCCGACTTGAATCTCGGCTCGTAACACCAGTGTCCACCAAAAAGGTAGCGAACCCTCCGCAAAAGCTCTGGTGAGGGAGACTACAAAAGGGGAGATCTCCTACCGCGTCTTGGTTTATTTGGAAGATTCGGGTTTCGTAGCGCGGGCAATCCTCGATTATGATTGCAGTGCGCTCACTTGCGGCCCGGTGTTGGAGTTTAAATGATCTTTACGATCTAAGGTAAAAGGCTTTCGGTTTGATGTAGAAGGTTGGGGATCTAAATAATTAGGTTTCGGTTCTGATTTAAAGGGTTTCCGGTCTGTGGTATAAGGTTTTGAGTCTGATGTACGTGAGTTTGAGTTTGATCTCCATTTGTTCGAGTTGCTACTTCTATGATTCCGTTTTGAATGGCATTGGCTTTCTGTGTGCCCTGGTTTTTTTGCAGTAATTGCATCGAATTCTTTTAAAATTGAGGCAATTCGCTTTGAAATGGCCGGTCTCGTTGCATTTGAAACATCTCTTCTCTTCGGTCGCTTCAGTTTTAAAAATCCTTTTGGGTGTTTCAGTTTCCCGACTCGGGCCGCCTATTTCTTCGCTACCTACGGACGACTGTAACTCCCGGGCTACTTTAATCAAAGTTGGTAGATCACTCGATTTATGTTCGTGAAGCCCTATCTTTATCATGCGGTCTTTGAGACCGTTAAAAAAGGCTTTTTCGGAAAAGATTTTAATTGTCTTTGCAAAAAATTGGATATCGGTTTCCGAAGGAGATTCTTTTACAGCTTCTAATGCGGAATCTCTCAAAGACTGGACTCTAATGCCGAATGCTGATATAGATTCATTCTTTCGTTGTTTCATTTCTTTGAATCTAACAGGGAAATCATCGAGTTCAATCCCTTCCTGTAATTCTCCTTTCAGGATTCCTATAATTTCCGAGAGCGACTTGGGTACGTAGTTCGACGGTAGGGCTTCCCTTGCTTTGCCCTTTAACTTATCAAGGACGAAAGTTAAGAACAACGGTAAGTCTGATGGGTGAACGAATGAGATTGCCATATTACAACGGATACTAAACGTCCCAAGGGGAGATTCAATCCCGTCGAAGGTAGGAATTAACTTTTCTAAAGCACGTAATTGTTTGTACCTTTTAACACTGTCGTTTAAATGTGTTTCAGATAGCTGCGTCTCAGGAGAGAAAGAGAGTTCGCGTCTACACAACGGATCTATAACCATAGGCGTACTTGAAGGAAGTTGATTAGGCGCGATTGCTGACAAGTTCGAGACTGGTGCCTGAGGGGTTTGCGATGGAATTTGCTGAGAATCAACTGTGGATATTTGAGGTAGGTCACATTGAATTTCCGACATTTCCCCTGCATTCCTGTTGGGGGACTGTGGTTCGACTTCTGCTTGAGTTTGGAATACCGTCGCTTCTTTTTCTACAGGCGTCGTTATCGGTAAGGCTGTCGAACTCTGCGGTGTTCTCGAGAGAAGATTTTGGGTAAGAGCTTCACCGAACGTTTGGAGACTCTTAGAGCATTGGGCAAACATTTGCAAGGCAATTTCCGGAGTGATTTACGGCGATAATTGCGGCGGTTCTCGGGTCAAGACCTGCGGCGAATCTTGCGACGGTGTTCGTAGCGAGGTTTCCGACGGTGCTCGCAGCGACGATTGGGAGGGTAAGTCCTCAATTGCAAAATGTAGGGTATTGCCCGACGTTAGCCTACGCGGCGTTCTGCCTCTAAGGGGCTTAAGTTTTTTCGAGGAACTCGACATTTTGGTAGACTTAATGGATTTTAATTATTCCTAGGACGGTGGACGATAGCGAAACTAAAATTAAGTACAGGCCTTTTTCTTCAGCGAGCAATCAACTCGATCCTGGAGGTAATCCTTGAGCTGATGATGTCCGATCGTGGTTGATGCATGTGGAACTCAGTCAAACTATGCACGGACTTGGATTCCACCCTTCTCCGTCATTCGACCACAGATTCCGGGGAAACGTGCCAAAACCCGGAATAGAGAGGTGCACCAAACGACGTCGGATGGTTCTCGAACTCCTTCAGCCCTCTGGATAGCGAAGGTCCTCGCCAACAATTCTCCGGACGTCACGAAATCCTCGGCTACCGTCCTCCGAACTGCCCGAATCCTCTGGAACCTTCCTCCGAACTGCTCGAATCCTCCGGATCTGTCCTCCGAACTGCCCGAATCCTCTCAGGAGTCACCGACTCAGGGAGCCGATTTTCGAAGCGCCAAAGTATTGGAATCAGCTGGTCCAAGATTATTCCGTCAAGGATTTGCGAATTCGGTGAGTTGAACCGATAGCGAACTTCGGATCTAATTCAACCGATTCTCAGAGAGTTCTCTAATCGGATTCTTCCTTTTTCACAGGAGAACACTAATCAACGCGAGCCGGCACCACTCGAAATCTAATAGGATTCACGAACGAGTTCAACGGGTTTCCTCGATGAATTCCTATTTCCCCCCAATTTCAAGAATTATCCCACCGCTGTCACCAGTTTTGTTGCGTGGCCAGCCTTGCGATGGCCTGAAGGTGGGCAAGTGTGCCCGTGGGGTGCTGCGCACCCTGCTCGCGGGAGATGAATTTGAACGATGCTGTCTCTCAAATAAATAAGACTGTGTTCTATGTTTGATGAATGCCGAGGTTTATTTAGAGAGTTATTTGAATCGAAAATACAAGTTGCTTCTTTGGCGGTCGCTTAGGAAGTGAAGTCTGCTCCTCGCTCCGGAGCCCGAGAGCTTCTCGAAGGGCTCCTTGCTCTTTTCGCACGTGACCAAGGGCCAATCAGGTGGTCGCTAGAGCTACGCGGGCCCTTGGAATTTTCTTATTGGCGCGCGTCGACGGGGCCTTACTCCCTCCTTAGGATCTTGGAGGCGCACGCGGCGGGAAACGCTCCCCCCTACTCTCGGCCCTACGCCTGCCCTTGCCTACGTGCGCTGGGCCCTGCCGCGGATGGTTCCCGTGGTGGAAGTCCCCAAGTGCCGGAAAAACCCCGCTGGGCCTTGACTAGGCGAGCGAGAAGGAAGCGGCAGCGGCGAAGAGAAAGTTTTATTGCGGCTGGGCAATTAACTGCAGATGTTAGATATATGGCGACTCCGCCACTTGGAGTTTTCAAAGCCCCTTTATGTTAGGATTAAAGTACCTTTTTGGGAAGTCAGTACGTGACTTCCTCGATATTGCCCCTGTATAATTACTCTATCTTGCCTTTTCGCTTCCTCCTTTACAAGCTCGACATCTGCGGATCAGCTGCCGCGACTTTAATGATATTCGCGCTCGCGGCCGATATTTCCCTCGCGAGATTTCTGATCTGATCTTGAGTTAAATCGGGTTTGATTCCCGCCCAATCGCAGTCGTCGCAGCGCCAGTCGTCTATTACTTTATGCAGCTGAGTTCAGGCTGTCGAAGCCCTGAATACGCAACAATGGTAATACACGCGCAATAACTACTTACGTTAGAACTGATTAACAATCAGTTGTTGCAAACCCAACAGATCGGTTATTTATTGACGGATTGGGATCGGATCTTCGCAAGTATTATCTATGTACGGTTTATAATATTTGAGATGGTGTTTGGTGATTGCAATTAAATTGTTTATAATAAATGTTACTAAAAATGGGTTCTGACACCGCGGATGGCTTCGGACAGCCTTCGGGACACGTCTCGGTGGATTTAAATTATTTGTTTATAAATTTGTTTAAACAATTTAAGTTGCGAACTTCTGATTTGGATTCTGCCTATGCGGTTTAATCAAACAAATTTAAACCGCCCTTCTAAAAAGGTTAGAAATGCAAGTTAATTAATTAATTAATGTATGGTATCATTGATTGAAAACTTAGCTTAACGTAGTTCAAGAAGATATTTTTATCTCATTTAAATATGTCAAAACTGACGATAAACGCAGTTCCCTGTGCACGTCCCGCTTGGATATGCATGAGTCCAGGTTGCGTGCAAAGCTGAAAGCAACATCGTGACGTCAGACCAATAGCAGAGCGTTTCGGTGCTACGTCACAGATTCAAATATACGGGGTATTTTAATCGCAAATAACTTTGTATATGAATAACAAAGTATGGTTTTTGTTGAGAAGATAATTTTAGTACTTAAGATTAAAGCTAGGGCGCGCGCAGCGAAGCTACTAGCGACGCGAAGGGAACAAAAAAAAGAAAAAGGAGTTAAGAAAGTAGTAAGGCTTCAGTGGCGTCAGTGGACACAAAGGTAAAAAGACGCAATAGTGAAAACAGTTATTGTTATGAGTTATATGATTGTTAAAATAAAAAGCTGAAAAACCCAAAGAGAAACAAGCTTCTTCTTCGACCTGCGGATCTCGAAATAAAACCCCAACAGGTTATGGGCCCAGATCTCTAAATCGCAAGCAAGAAGAAGACTACAAAGAAAGAAAACCGTTACAAAAAAAAAAAAAAATGGCTGACTCAAACGTAGAAGAGTTCGGCAGCATCGAAATGTTGAAAAATGCCGGAAATTATCAATTGTGGAAATTCCAAATTGAAATAACGTTGGAAGCCAAAGGACTAGAAAGTCATATAAAAATAAAAACAGAAGAAACAAATAAAGACGAAAAATGGAAGAAAGAAGATGCACAGGCGCGAAGAGTAATAGTGACAACAATAGAAAGAAAACCACGGATGCACATACTGAATTACGACAACGCGTTCGAAATGTGGACTAGACTGAAGAACATATACGAGAGGAACGCAGAACAACAGAAGTGCCAGCTGCAACAAGAGCTGTTTGGTTATAAAATTGATAAAAACCAGGACATAGCTACACATATTAGCAATTTAGAAAATGTGGTACACAGACTGAACGCAATGAAAGCTGGAATAACTGATGATACACTCATATCGAAAATACTAGCTGCCTTACCAGAAGATTACAGGTACTTCATCAGTGCCTGGGAATCAACGAATGAAGATACAAGAACGCTGGAAAACTTAACGACAAGGCTAATAGCCGAAGAAAGAAGATTCTCGGGAGAAAAAGAAGCCTCAGTAGCATTCAGAACAATAGAAAAGAAATGCTTTAAATGCAACAAAATGGGACACATTGCAAAAGACTGTAGAACAAAAACAAACTCAAACGAAAAAAGGTGCTACGTGTGCAACAAGCCTGGACACTTTGCAGCTGCCTGCAGAAAGAAGACAACATTACCAGAATGCAGCATATGCAAAAAGACGAATCACAAAGAAGAGAATTGCTTCTTCAGAAACAAACCAAACGAAAGAAAAGCAGAAAGTAAAGTAGCCTTTTTGACAACACAAGCAAGTAAATCAAATAACTGGGTGATTGACTCTGGAACAACAGTGCACATGTCAAACGACAAAAATTTAATCAAGGAAATGACAGAAGAGAAAAGCGAAATAGGATTAGCAAAAGCGAACGAGTCAATGATTTCAGAAGGATTTGGGTGTGTAAACCTAGAGTCGTGCAATTTATTGAAAGTAATGTATATTCCACAACTGAGTGCAAACTTGTTGTCAGTGAATGCACTAACACAGAAAAACGCAGAAGTGATTTTTAAAAAAGAAGAAGTGTTAGTGAAACTTGAAAAAGAAACAATATTAAAAGGGTACAGAACTAAGGATGGGCTGTATGAAATTACGTTGAAACCAGAAATAGAAAATAAATGTCATCTATTGAAATCCGAAACTAATATGAGTGACCTGTGGCATCGAAGACTGGGACATTTAGGAACGGACAACATGAAGAGACTAACGAAGCTAGCCTCTGGAATGAACATTACAAACGAAGAACTCAACGAGACAAAAAGGATATGTAAAATCTGTATGGAAGCAAAACAAGTCAGGCATCCGTTTGGATCAGAAAGATTGAGGGCTACGAGACAACTGGAACTGGTGCACACAGATGTCTGTGGACCAATCGATCCAGATACATGGGATAATAAGAGGTACTATGTATCATTCTTGGACGATTATACACATTTTTTGTCCATATACTTGATAAAACATAAGAGTGAGGTAATAGATGTTCTAAAAGAATATGTTGAACAAGCAGAGGCCAAACCCCAAACTAAAGTCTCGACACTGCGGTGTGACAATGGCAGAGAATATATAAATGAAGGTATGAAAAGATATTGCGTATCAAAAGGTATACAAATTAATAGTACAACTCCATATACGCCACAGCTGAACGGTAAAGCTGAGAGAGTAAATAGAACAATAATGGAGAAAGCAAGATCACTAATATTTGACTCAAAAATGCATAAGTCAATGTGGGGTGAAGCGGTGTATGTATCCACGTATTTGTTTAATAGATCTCCAAGTAAGACAATAGAGACAACACCATATGAAATGTGGAATAAAAGAAAACCAGATTTGAGCAAAGTTAAACTATTCGGTTGCAAGGCATACGCCAAAGTTTTAAAACCAACTAAGAAACTAGACATAAGAAGCGAGGAATATATACTGATTGGCTATGCACCGACAGGGTACAGGCTGTGGGACAGCAAGAAACAAAAAATAATAATATCAAGGGATGTCCAATTCCAAGAAGACAATGTTTATGAAAACAGAGCTACTGAAAAAGCAAACAACAGAAAACATAAAAATTTGGAGGAACTTGAAGAAGCAGAAATAGAAGAAAAGAATAAAAAGAAGGAAAACCCAGGAACAGTTGTAACTCAACAAAGAGCTCAAGAGGAACTGGAAGACTCAATATATGAAGAGGCGGAAGAAGAACCAGAAGGAGAAGAACTACAAAACGAAGAACAGCAGACTCCCTTAAGGCGATCACAGAGGCAAACTAAAATGCCGGAAAAATATAAAGACTGTGTAATGTTAACCTATTCTGAAGCAGTTTCAGGAGACGATAAGGAACAATGGATAAAGGCAATAAATTCAGAAAAGGAGTCACTAATAAAAAACACTACATGGAGTCTAGAGGATTCCTCGAAGAACAAACAGCAAAAACCACTAAGCACAAAATGGGTTTTTAGAATAAAAGAGGATGGAACATACAAAGCAAGGCTTGTTGTCAGAGGCTGCGAACAGAAAGATAACATGGAGACATTCAGTCCGGTTGTGAGTACAACACCACTCAGGATTATTTTTGCAGTTGCAGCAGACCCAAGCTATAAAATGGTGACTTTAGATGTAAAGACTGCTTTCCTTTACGGTGAACTATCAGATGAAGTCTATATAAAACCACCAGAGGGATTCAACTACGAAGGGAAGTTGTGTAGACTGAAAAAGGGCCTCTACGGATTGAAGCAGGCTCCACTTCTTTGGAATACAAAATTCACGGAGTTCATGAAGAAAAGGAATCTGGAACCACTTAAAACTGAACGCTGTATATTTAAGAGGGCAAACAGTTCACTACTTATGGCAATATACGTGGATGACGCCATAATAATAGGAAAAGACAGCGAAGAAATAGAAAAATTATTACAAGAACTGAAACAAGAATTTGAAATGAAGGTAAATAAAGAATCAAAAGTATTTCTAGGACTAGAAATAGAAAGAAACCAAGAAGAATTAAAACTCAGGCAATCAGTCTACGCAACTAAAGTACTAGAAAGATTCAACATGGGAAACTCAAAACCGGTTGCAACACCTTTAGAGAAACCAGAACTGAATGAAAACACAGAAATACAAACAAAGTTTCCCTACAGAGAGGTTGTAGGAAGCATCCTATATCTCTCAACCAAAACAAGACCTGACATAGCCTACGCGACGAATCATGCGAGCAGGTTTGTCGAAAAACCAACGGAGAGAAATGTAACCGATATTAAACGTATGATGAGATACATCAACGGTACAAGAAATCAATCACTGATGTACAAGAATGATGGACAAAACGATGAGCTACTAGCATACAGCGATGCAGACTACGCTGGAGATCAACAGACCAGGAGGAGCACATCAGGGTTCATCGTGTACTACAAGGGCGGCCCAATAGCATGGGGATCTAGAAGGCAACAGACGATAGCCTTATCAACAACAGAAGCGGAGTATATCGCGGCGTCTGAATGTTGCAAGGAATTACTATACATAAAAGCTTTAATTGAGGAGTTACTCGAGGTAACACTTAAGATAACATTAATGATAGACAATCAAAGTGCAATAAGTCTAGCAAGGAACGGTATTATAAATCGAAGGTCGAAACATATTGATGTTAAATATCAGTTCATATATGAAATAATTAAAGAAAAGATAATAGAAATACGATACTGTTCAACGAGTGACCAAATTGCGGATATATTTACAAAACCGCTAAGCAAAGTTAAATTTGAAGAGTTCAAAAATAAAATGCTATTATGAAAACTTGATCTCATCTCAGTAAAGTACAAAGAGTTAATAAACATAAGATTAGATATAGACACAAAATATATATGTTAAAATGTGTTGTATTAGATACAAACATTAAGAAGCGGCTAGGACTAAAATTAAGGAGGAGTGTTGAGAAGATAATTTTAGTACTTAAGATTAAAGCTAGGGCGCGCGCAGCGAAGCTACTAGCGACGCGAAGGGAACAAAAAAAAGAAAAAGGAGTTAAGAAAGTAGTAAGGCTTCAGTGGCGTCAGTGGACACAAAGGTAAAAAGACGCAATAGTGAAAACAGTTATTGTTATGAGTTATATGATTGTTAAAATAAAAAGCTGAAAAACCCAAAGAGAAACAAGCTTCTTCTTCGACCTGCGGATCTCGAAATAAAACCCAAACAGTTTTTTTGTATTGGCATAATGTATGGAGGCTATTCTATCCATATAACCTATTTTTAGCATAATTTTTTAAAAATGCAACAACCCTATTATATGTAGTTTAGGGGTGTACTAGCTATTGGTAATCAGTACTCGCTTAGCGAACTTCAGGACTTTAGGTTTTGTGTTGAGCTACGCCTGATAGTCACGATACATGAAAATTGGTATAACTGTCAAGGCGTTAATCAATTCTGTTCTTTAGAAATCATATTATGCAAGCGATACCTTGACAGGCGTTCTAATTTTTGAGTCAATTGCCAAGTGTGCAGCAAGTTTTAAGCTTTGCAATTCAACCGAGTGATGTATCTTATACACCATTGGTTGATCCTATACGTAATTTAAGGACATGCTAGTATTTGTTTAGGTGATCTTGTGGTACGCACTTCACAATTTTCATATAAGAAATATCAAATATTCAGTGGATGCGGGTCTTGGACTATGCACTTGACAATTGTCATAGTTGGGCCGAGTGAGGAAACAGACCTATGGTGCTAGAATGAAATAAGAAAGCAACGATTACCAATTATATGTAGTTTAGGGGTGTACTAGCTATCGGTAATCTTAAAAATATGCTTGACCAAAAAGGCGTGAAATCACCCCCAAAAAACAGTAAAATGTAAAAAATAGCGCCGAGTAGTTTAGTCCCTCACAAAAATATATTATCCCTAAAACCTACCACCTCTACTTCTACTTGACCAAAAATGTAATTGATATCATTGGAAATAGAAAGCCAAGTCTTTATTCAAATACGAACCCAAAAAAGATCTTGCCTCACAAAAAAACGTGTGCCGCATTCCGCAAATGCCCCACAAAAGTTATAATTATCAAAGAAACCGCAATACTTGGCCCGCCCGGTTCTTCACAAATCCATTTGTGTGTTGACTTGGAACTCGATTTGTCAAGAACCGGGCGGGACAAGTATTGCGGTTTCTTTGATAATTATAATTTTTGTGGGGCATTTGTGGAATGCGGCACACGTTTTTTTGTGAGGCAAGATCTTTTTTGGGTTCGTGTTTGAATAAAGACTTGGCTTTCTGTTTCCAATGGTATCAATTATATTTTTGGTCCAGTAGGGGTATAGGTGGTAGGTTTAATAATTAGAAATATATTTTTGTGAGGGACTAAACTACTTGGCGCTATTTTTTACATTTTAATGTTTTTTTTGGTGATTTCACGCCTTTTTGGTCAAGCATATTTTTAAGATTTTTTTTACAGTTTGAACCTTAGAACCAAAATTTTGAAACTATTGTAAACTAGGTAGCTCATTCATGATTCATTCGTATTAAAGAGCTGAAATTTGCTAAGCAAACACTAATTGCCAGTGGCTAGCATACCTTCACATTATAGTTGATTAGACCCAACACTTTACAAAATATATTAAGGGGCTAGACTCCGGCGCTGTTTTATCAGCACACATGGCCCAAATCATGCTTCCGGATTCCCGCTCTCACTCGCTTATATGAAATGATGCAGGGTTGGGAAAGGTCTCAATCGAAAGATGAAAGATCAATACCGGCAGCATGACTAGTGGTTTTGCAAGATTACGATGCTTTTTAGTCGTATTGGTGTGCTAAGTGTTGTAAGCTCAACGCTGTTTTTACAACTTTTAGCACATCAATATGACTCAAAAGCATCGTAATCTTGCAAAACAACTAGTCATGCTGCCGGTATTGATCTTTCATCTTTCGATTGAGACCTTTCCCAACCCTACATCATTTCATATAAGCGAGTGAGAGCGGGAATCCGGAAGCATGATTTGGGCTATGTGTGCCGATAAAACAGCGCCGGAGTCTAGCCCCTTAATATATTTTGTAAAGTGTTGGGTCTAATCAATTATAATGTGAAGGTATGCTAGCCACTGGCAATTAGTGTTTGCTTAGCAAATTTCAGCTCTTTAAGGGGCTAGGCTACCCACGTGACTTTTCGCGAATTGGTCGCTGGCCGTGTTACCTACAAATTTTGACGGTAACATAAGAGCGAGATGGAGCTGCACGCGACGTCTGTCGATTGACTCGACCACAAACGCATTTGTGTTCGAGTGAATATATGTATGTGTTCGTCTGGCCACAGCATAATACAGTAGGGACACTTGTACCACGTGACAGGTTACGGCGCGGATTGCGCGCCGCCAAAGTTTAGTGGGCAAACTAACGGTAAAGGTTCGCCCCACATCGGTCAAAAATGCACGCTACCGCAGGGTGTCTTCACAACTGAATCGCCTGTCTAAAGAGAGAGTGAGAAGGAGATAGCTTCCCTCGCAGTCACAGCGTGAGGCGCTGGCTGGCCGGGTAGGAGTAGAGCAGGCGGCGAGGAGAGGCAAGAGTTCACTTCCCCTGATCGCCTACTCAACTCGAGCGTCCGTGGAGAGAAAGAGAAGGAGATATGCTCCCTCGCAGTCACAACCACATGCGCGTGGAAACGGTGCGGACGTCATACGAGGAAGAAGGATGGATATATACCATCTTGCTCGTGCTAGTCTTTCGAATCGAAGGCTTTCTTATGACTTTAGGCTTGCGCGATTAATTATCCTTGATTGATCATCTCTGGGCCCCAATCCGGCAGTTAATTTTTATAATTTAAATTTTTATTTTTTTACTTAATAATTTTATTTTTTATAAATTTTATAATTATTTTATAATTTGAAATCTTATAGTTTAAATCTTTAGGAAATAATTTTAACAAACGGCCCTTTTCAGAGCCACTAATTATTGGAGTCTAAAGGAGCACGTAAATGGAAAAATAAGAGAGAAGGCAAAAAAAACTTTTTCCCACAGCCGGGAATTGAACACGGGGAAACCGAGTGGAAGGCCAGACACCTTACCACGGCGCCACTGCGGCCTTTTAAGCGTAAGTAATCATACCTTAAAGACATTTATCTGCCGGGTTAGGGCACTGCGATGAATAATCAGGGATAATGAATTCGGTGCTGGTGCATTTTACTGAAAACCAGTGAGAGCCGTTTCAAACTACAACGATTCTACAAGACAAATGGTACACAAACCATTTGTCGTTCTCATATTTAATTCCAATCGGAACTGAAGTTTTAAAGCAATATCATTACTATGTTCCTTAAATTAGATTCAATTATTTGCATTTGCAATCAATTGTATTTTATTCAATCATTCAAATCTTTATATTGCGGGCTTCCGGACTTCCGTTTTCGGTCGAGCGAGAGAAAGGCGTGTGAAAGGTGTGCGAAGCGTGTGGCGTGAAAGTGTGGAGAGTGAGTGATAGAGGAGTGTAGGGAGAGTGTGGAGGGAGTGGAGGGATAGTTGGAGCGAAAAGGGCGAGATAGGGCGGAAGGGAAGAGGGGGAGGGAGTGGAGAAAAGGGACGAAAAAGAGTGTAGGAGGTAAGGGTCAGAAATAGAGAGGGAAGGTAGGAGAAGAGAGAGAAAGGGTGACAGGTAGTGGGATCTGGGGGCCGAAGGCGCAAGTGTCAGAGCGGGAAATTTGAAAGGGTAGAAGAAGGAAGGTCGGGCTGGAAGAGAATCAGGGAAGCGGGAAAGGGAGACAAGTAGTACGAGTAATAACAAGTAGAACGAGGAATGGGGGATAGCAAGGGGGAGGAGGAGAAGGAGGGGAGGAAGGGGGAGGAGAAAAAGAGAGGCAGGCCTTCGAACGCAGAAAAGTTAAGAAGGGACAGTGTGAGCAGTTTTGGGAGCTGCTCAGGGAGTTTGGAGAGCCTGTGGGGAAAGAGAGGGGGGGAGGAGGAGGAGGGAGCAGAGGGGTGCAAGGAAGAGGGAGCATTCAGGAAGAGTGCTAAGATGGGAAGGTCGCCAGTGAAAAAGCAGGAGGAGGAGGGGGGTGAAAAAGGGGGAGGAAGCATAGAAGAGATGCTGAGGGGGTTAATGATAGAGATGAAGGAGATGAGGCAGGACTTGAGGAGGGAAAGTGAGGAACGGAGGAGAGTGGAGGAAGATTGGAGGGAGGAAAGGAGGAGATGGGAGAAGGAGATGAAGGAGGAGAAAGCAAGAAGGGAGAAGCTGGAGAGAAAGGTGGAGAGGTTGGAGGAGAATAGGGAGAGGATAGAAGGGATATTGGGAAGGGTAGAGAGGTGGAAGGAGGAGCGAGAAGAAGGTGGGTGGAACGTCACCAGGGATATGGGAGGGAGGGAGGTGGAGAACAGAAGAAGGATAAGGTGGCTGGAGGTGAAGCAGGACAGGAAGGAGGGAATGGAAAAGAGAAACAATGTGATAGTGAGAGGGATTAAATTAGAAGGAGAGGAGGCAGGGGAGCGGGTAAGGGCATTATGGGAGGTGATGGGTCTGGATGCGGGAGGGATAAAGGACATAAGGGAGATAGGTAGAAGAGACGGGAAGGGCTTCGGAATGGTGCTAGTGAAGCTAGGGGGAATGGAGGAAAAAAGGAAAGTTTGGAGGGAGAAAGAAAAGCTGAAGGGGAGGAGAGAAAGAATAGCAGACGACCTGACGGAGGATGAGAGGAGGACTAGATGGTTGATTGAAGAAGAAGCAGATAAGGAGAGAAGGAAAGGAAAGAACGTAAGAGTGGGATATATGAAGATGTGGGTGAATGGGAGAGTTAGAAGGTGGGATGAGGTAGAGGAAGGGTGGGTTAAAGAGGAGGCGGGAAACGAGTAAGAGGGGAGGGGAGGGGGGAAAGAAGAGGAAAGGGGGTGGGGAATAGGGTGACATTCTGGATGTGGCGGGGTTAGGAAATAAGGATGAGGATTTTTGGAGAGGGCTGGAAGACTGGGAGGTGATAATCATGTGCGAGACATGGCTGGATGAGAGGAGCTGGAATCGGGTGAGGGTTAGACTGCCAAAAGGTTACAGGTGGGAGGCACAGAGGGCCAGTAGGAAGAATAGAAAAGGGAGAGCTATAGGCGGTATGATGACAGGGGTCAGGAAAGACATTGAGGTAGGAGAGGGGGGGGTAAGGAAAGAGAAGGGGGGTGTGATGGCTGTCAGATGTAAGTTGGGGACGCAATGGTGGGAAGTGATAGGAGTGTATGTGAATGGGGACATGGGGAGGAAGTTGGAAGAGATAGGGGAATGGATGGAGGAAAGAGAGGAAGGGGTTAGGGTGTTGATTGGGGGGGGATTTTAATGCAAGGACAGGAATGGAGGGGGGAGAGTGGGTAGGTACGGGGGAGGAGGGTGGTAAGTATGAGATAGGGAGGAATTCGAAGGACAGGAAGGTAAACAAGGAGGGTAAGGTGCTGTGTAGATATATAGAGGAGAAAGGATGGTCTATACTAAATGGGAATATAGAGGGAGACTGGGAAGGGGAATGGACATATGTAGGAGCGAGGGGAGAGTCTGTGATTGACCTGGTGCTGGGGAATGATAGAACAAGGGAGAAGGTGGAGAAGTTGGAGGTGGGGGACAGGATAGACTCGGATCACCAGCCGATAACGGTTTGGGTGGAAGGGAGTAATTTGGATAGAAAGGGAAAGGAAGGAAAGGAAGTGAGAAAGAACAGAGCAGATTGGAGCGAAAGAGGAAGGAAAGAATTTAGGGAAAAATTTGGTAGATGGGAAGAAAGGGAGGAAACGGTAGAGGAAGAGTGGGATAGGCTAAGTAGGAAAATTTGGGCAGCGATGGAGCAGAGAGAGGGAAGGGGGAGGGAAAGGGGGAGGAAGAGGGGCTGGTGGGATGAGGAGTGTAAGAAGGAGAAGGAAGGGGTAAGGGAAAAAATGAGAAGGTGGAGAAAGACAGGAGGGGGAGGTGAGGAGTACAGGAGGAAAGAACAGAGATATAAAAAGGTGTGCGAACGGAAGAAGAGAAAGGAAGTGGAAAAATGGATGGGAGAAGTGGAGACAGCGAGGACGGAAGGGCAGGTATGGAGGATTGTAAATAGGGAAAGGGGAAGAAGGAAGCCAGTGAATGAGGGAATAAGGACGGAGGAGTGGGATGAATATTTCAGAGCATTGTTAAAGTATACGCTCTGGCTTATGCGGACGATCTGGCTTTGCTGGCGGAGGATCAGGAGGGAATGAAGGGGATGATGGCAAGATTGGAGAAGTACATGGAGAGGAAAGGGCTAGCAGTGAACATAGAGAAAACAAAGGTGATGAGATGCAGGAGAGGGGGTGGAGGGCAGAAAAAAGTGGATTGGAGGTGGAAGGGGAAGAAGATAGAGGAGGTGAAAAAGTACAAATATTTAGGGTACATAGTGAGGAGGGATGGGGGGCAGGAGGATCAGGTTAGGGATAGGATTAGGAAGGGCGTAGCGGTAATGGGAAAGGTATGGGGAATAGGGAAGAGGAGGTTTGGGAAGGATTGGGAGAGAAGGTTATGGCTGTTTGAAAAATTGGTGTGGCCGGTGCTGAGTTATGGGGTGGAGATTTGGGGGTGGAAGGAGAGAGAAGGTGTGGAGAGGGCTCAGGAAAGGTTTATGAGGTGGGTTTTGGGATTGGAGAGGTGCACGCCGGGATACATGGTGCGGGAGGAGGTGCAGAAGGAAAAAATGGCAGGAAGGGCGGGTATGAGGGCATGGGGGTTCGAGTGAAAATTGGTGGAGGGGAAAGGAGGGGAACTAGCGAGGAGGTGCTGGCAGGAAATTAGAGAAAGAGCAAGGAGAGGGAAGGCGTTGGAAGGGTGGGAGGAAGAAAGGAAGGTGTTTTATGAAAGGAAATGGTGGGAGATAAAGGAGGTAGAAAGAATAAGAGAGAAAGGGGAGGGGCTGAAAGGGGATGAAATGATAAAGCGGGAAAAGGATGAGCAGGAAAGGGAAAGGTGGGTGAAAATAGGGGAGTCAAAATACAATGAGTGGTACGGGAGGGTGAAGGGTAAAGGAGTGCCGGGGTATTTGAAGAAGGGGTGGGGGGAGAGTAGGTGGAAAAGGGTGATGAAGTTCAGGCTGGGAAACGGAATGAGGGGAGGTAGATACTGGGAGGACGAGAGGGAAAGGGAGTGTAGGATTTGTGGAAGGAAGGAAGAAACGTGGGAGCATGTATGGGAGGAGTGCGTGGGATGGGGAAAGGAAAAGGGCTGGAGGGAGATGGCGGATGAGGTGCTAGGAGATGGGGGAGAGGGAGAGGGGTGGCTGAGGAGGCTAGAATGTATGAGGGGAGAAGAAGAATGGAAGGACTTGGAAAGAAACGAATGGATGGAAAGAGACGGAGCGGAAATGGAAGTCCAAGGGCGTGTGTGTGAGAGAAATGGAGGGATGAGTGTGCGAGAAGATGAGGAGAGTATGGATGGATGTGTGGAGTGGAGCGGAAGGGGAGAGGACGAGCGTGGCGCGCGAGAGTGGCGAGAGGAGAGCGAGTGGCGTGAGGCGAGCGGATGGCGAGAGGCGAGCGGGTGGCGAGAGGCGAGCGAGTGGCGGGAGGCGAACGGGTTGCGAGAGGCGAGCGAGTGGCGAGAGGCGAGCGAATGGCGAGAAGCGAGCGAATGGCAAGAGGAAAGCGAGGAGAGAGATGGAGGGAGGTAGTGATTAAGATAGGGTTAAGATAGGCTAAGGTAGTGAGTAAGGATTGTATAGAATTATAACCCTAAGGGGAATAATAAAACTAATTATTATATTGCGGGCTTCCGAAACCACAGTATGTATATTTGTATACTGTGGCCGCGGTCTTCCGACAGCGGACGACGGCGGTACGCCCGTAACTTTGTCGCTTGTCACACGTATGAGCGGCACGCACACATGCCCGCAGCGTACGTCACGATTCCCCACTATCTGAGCCCGCCGCCAGCTTCCTCCAGCGACGGCCAGCAGCTATGCAGGGCGGTAAAGAAATAATAGGAAATGAGTCGGGGCTCCTCACTTTTGCGCCGCCCAGTATGCGTAACGAACGACGAATCGATGCTACAGCCATCTATACTCTAGCGGGCAAAATAGCCGAAAAACCGGTTTGCGGCCGCCATTTTCGTGAACATCGAGATCAAAGGTGCCGACACGGAGTGTCCCTACTGTGTATACTGTGGTCTGGCGACAACTTTGTGGTAAGCCTTGCGATGCTCGCTTGTCGCTTTGCCGATCTCGGACTGGAGATACTCCCGACTCCCCAGATTCCGAGACCGGGGCTAGAATTGTAGGCATATATTTATGTGTGGGTACATATGTATATGGGAATCGATGTTTCTGTTTCGCTTTGGATACCAAAAGTGAGGTAGACTAGTTGATTTTCACTAGTGTCAAGCTTGTCGTATCCTGGACCGTACTCTAAAATCATGTTCTAAATATCTAAATGTATCGTAAATCAAGCACTAATAATGCAAAGCAAAAGAAAAAGCAAAGAGTATCAATAAGGTCGCGCCTCATTGGGTGGAATCGAACTCGGTCCTTCCAAATGTGAATCCATTGCTTTACCCACAGCACCACTTGCAAGACTGTCGTCAAATCTCACCATTTCAATAAAAGATTTGTTATTCTTCTCATCATTTTGTTTACTATGACAGGAATTTTATGGGAAATGAAATATGGTATGACAAAAACTTATAGCTTTGGTTTGAGTGCCTCGTATGCCGTATACAAGTGCCTCAAAATACAATAATTTTTTTGACGAAATACTACTTGATGTGTAGAGAAATAAATTGACCATTAGCCATAGCTGTTTCGATATTTTCATAATAATTGAGTTTGTAGTCTCGAATTTAGAAAGAAAATACACCATGAGAACAGATAGTGTCTTAGGAAAGGTACCTCACTATGTTACTAACTCGATTGGAACATCTATGACAAATCGTCTACAGTTTCTGTCAATACACATCGGGGGATATTTTATCAAAAAAGTATTTGAGTAGTCAAATAATTATGTACGTCATAGCAGTCATTCAAATCCAAATTATGTATCCATGCCATAGCAAAAAGGGCCCGAATAATAATTATGTTACATTTTGGATATCAATGTATATAGTGAAACAGGAAAGTTGATATACTATAAATACTTGTTTGTCCGAAAGAAGGACAACATTAGAAGCACAAAGGAGAGCCACTCTTCTTGTAGTGGAATGGGGAGATTTTACTTCTAGTTATGCAAATAGTGTAATGAGTAAAGCGATGGATTTTGTGAGGGAATTCCTGGGGAAAGGGTCCCCGGGGCTTGGCCGCTCACAACGGTCTCCTAATCGTCCCGAGCCTCGTCTCCATCGTCGCCCTGAAAATCGCGAAGCGGGCGCCAGGCCCGAGACGGCCGAATTTATAAGCTTCGCGCACGGAGACGGCTGTCCCGATGGAGACGATCGGCCCGCCCGCCTGGCCTCCTGGCTGGTGTCCTCCCGGCTAGCAGCAGGGAGCGGGCGTGGGGTTCCTGCTGGTGGGGAAACGGGGGGGAATAGGTGGTCGAAGACGAAACGCGGAGTCTACTGTTTCGTGGTTTATTCCTAAAGATCCTAAAGACCGAGCCTACGAGTGGCTCGATGCCTCGGCTTTCCCGTAGCCGCTTACAATCTAACGTTAACCTAGATGGATGATGCGCGCGCGGTGGATGACTTAGCTTACGATCTTACTCTGTATCGCCTCGAGCAAGTCCGGTCGACAGAAGGTCGGTCGTTCCGATGTCGAATACCCCGCTCGCTGCGTGGCACACGTCCGAACAATGGCGGTAGTATGCGTCGCCGGTGGACGCCCCGCTTCTGGCTGCCCGAGGCCTTACAGTTAATCTTAAACTACGCTGACTCCTGGCGACTAGACGAGTCGCCCCAAGGGAACCCGGAATAGCGGCCGAGAATCACGGCCGGCACCGAGACACAACGGGAAAAGGATCGGCGTACACAAAGGGGCGAGCAGGGCTTACCGGTGTCTACGTCGGTCGGCCTCAAGCCTCCTCTCCGTCGGGCCTTCTCGTCTCCGGGGGTCCGTCCGGGTCTATGTCGACGCGATTACGTCGACGGGGCTCGTCGCTCGTCCTCACAGAAGTACTCTCGCAAATGGAACGGATAATCGCTCGGAACTCGCACTGTACACTCGCACGTCAGCAGTCGCTACAAGAGTGACGAGCCGGCACGCGTTCCCTAATTCCTTGCCCCGCGCGCCGCGCGCCCTCCCTTGCCCTGCCGGTCTTTTCAGTGCCGTGCCGTCTCGAGGGTTGACCGGGTGTCTTAGCGCGCCTAAGACACACGATCCTGGGCCTTGACCCGCGTCGGTAAGGCAGGGACCGCTGTACGTCGCCGGGCCTTCTTCTATGCTCGGCAACTCCCAGGCTGTGCTTCGGCCCGCTCGCCCGCTCGTACTTGGAAGAGCCCCCTCCTCGGGCGCCAGCCTCACACTCCACAGCTCTCGTCGGCCTTGGGTGCTCCTTTGCTCGGACAAGACATGTCCCTATTCCCCTCGAGGTCGCCTCAACTAATAGATTCCCTGTTGAGGACTCGGTGCCCGAAGGCAAGTTAATATACGCAAAATTGGCCAAGGGGTTCCACTTGGAGCAAAGCTGTTCGGACAGCGAGCGTGCGGGCTGAGTTGCGCCTTGGCGCGAGCGACGAGTGAAGTGACGGGGCAGACGGCCCCGTTACAATTTGCATTTGAAAAGAACGGGTTCGATTCTGCATAGTACGTAGATTTTTTTGATATCCATATTGTTGTTTTTTTCTTGTACTTTACATTTGTATAACGTCGATACACGATCAAATACAATGAATCACTTTACTTTTGGCAATATATGAATGAATGAACTTATCAAATTATTTATAATATATGTAGGTTTGGTAGTAATCAAAGGGAGGCAGTCTACTTCATTTTGCTTATCTGAGATGAAACCGAAAGACCCCGGTCTAATATGAATGTAACATACGTATGCCTGTACATATATTCATCATTCATTTATCGTATTATAATGAGCGTAGCTTCCGAGGATCTTAGGAATAATGCGAACGGCTCAAAAAGTTACAATGACGAAGCATCGGATAAACGCGTCGAACGATTACTGCATCTATATCCTTATGTTTTGAAACAACACTATTTACTAGGCAAAATCACAATCCCATAGAACGACGACAAGCCCGGTTTATTGAACATTCTTCTTTCCATTTATATATTTCATAGCTAAAATCCGTGATTCAGAATAGAGGATTTCTTCAAAATCGTATTGTTATGAACTGTCATCCCTGCGTCTCGTCAAAGTATGCCTAACCCCACATCACACCGCGCTGCCAAACTTCGGTCTGACGTTTGGCGCGAATAGCCCTCTAAATTAGGCGCCATCTCGGTCCCTATGGGCGACCTAAAGTACTCAGAAATATTGAGCTATGTGATCGACACTACGGCGAAATCCGGCAAAAAACAGGGTTAGTCGGGGGAACGTCTTACGGCTCCATTTCTTACAGTTTCAAGACAAAATACAGCTTGGCGTGTTCTTTAGTTCATAAGGGAGGCCGGGCTGGTGGTTATTTTGGAAGCAAAACACGGAAATGGCACAAATACACCTCAGGAAAAAGCCGGAGTATTTCACGACCATCTTGGAAAATGTGTAGACTTTAGACGACTAATTTGCTACAAAAATGACAATCCCATGAAACCAATACCAGCCCGGCCTCTATTGGACTCTTATCTTTCGATTTAAATCTTTCCCAACCCAAAATCGGTCCACATAAGCGAGTAGGAAGTTATCCCGCAAACTCATATTTTGGGCCAATTTTGCCGGTCAAACAGCGACCCTGCATTACCGCGTAGCCCGAAGCCTAGCCCCTTAATATGAATGAATCATGAATGAGCTACCTAGTTTACAATAGTTTCAAAATGTTGGTTCTAAGGTTCAAACTGTAAAAAAAATCTTAAAAATATGCTTGACCAAAAAGGCGTGAAATCACCCAAAAAAAATATTAAAATGTAAAAAATGGCGCCAAGTAGTTTAGTCCCTCACAAAAATAATTATTAAACCTACCACCTATACCCCTACTGGACCAAAAATATAATTGATATCATTGGAAATAGGAAGCCAAGTCTTTATTCAAACACGAACCCAAAAAAGATCTTGCCTCACAAAAAAACGTGTGTTGCGTCTTGCGTGACATTAAGATAGATAATTTGAAAATGTGAGAATGCATGTAATGCAATAAGAAATATCATTAGCTCTTAAAAGGCTATTTAAATGAAACCGCCGCGGTGCGCGGCGGTAAAGGAAGGAGCACTGTGACGATTAGATATCGACACAGTTAAGATTAAATGTATGGGTGACACCCATAAGCCTTCGTAGCCAAGGAAATACCGAGGCAGATTTGTTAAAAACAACGGAATGAAGCAAGCGGTTCGCGGAGCTTTCTCGCTCATCGACCGTCGCCGAGCACACATGTGCCACGCATATCAGAGAAGGCAAGGAATAATACCGACCAACAGGATTAATGTCTGAATCACGGCGTGACCGACAAGGGCAGTCGAGGAATTGCTCTAAGAATTCTTCTTCGTAAGTCTCAATTCCATAATACTAAAGAATGGGTTGGACCTTACAACTCCAACGCGAGAATTAATAAGGACGAAAAGATGGCGTTCGCCCACATAACGATAGAAACAAAAGATGGCGTTTGCCCAATAAATGTTTGGCGTAAGACTTCTACGGAAGCAGCATAATATCTGGCGTAAGACTTCTACAGAAGCAGCAGGATTAGTGGCTTTAGACTTCTAAGGAAGCAGCCTATCTAACAATTCATTCAATCCAATAGAACATGGACATCTGTCCGATCAACAGAAATCAATAAAGAAATTTTAGTTTAATATCCAAGTTGTAGAACAATTCATTTATATGTAGCCCTTTCCTCAGATCCGAAGTCTATTAGTTCAAAACATTTTGGTCCTTCGAGCCGGATCCAGAGGCAATTGGAAATACGAACAGGAATCAGAAGGGCTCAATAATAACCTAAGGAATTGGGAGTCCTCGTGATTGACAGGAGAAGAGCGACGTGAAGTCGGCTACCACTAAAGGCATCTGAAACGAACGAGCATCAGGAACGATAAGATACTAACAGGATTGTGAAGAAGCAAATATAGCTGAATAATTGCGAAGCCATATTCGAATAAGTCTCGGAGTGTTAACAATTCGAGCTATTATCAGGTGAGACCGGTCAGAGTTGCTGTTTCATACTTTCTATCTATTATTGCCTCGATTTCATTATGGCACTTGAACTAAAGGCCATGAAAAGACGGAGAGCCACTTACAAGCGCCAAATTACTAGAATAGGTCACGCGATATCGGAAACATCAGATTTAGATTTAGATGAGGTATCCGTGAGGAAATTAAAATTAGAGGAAGCATATAATGCGTTTTGGGAAGTACAATTGCAAATTGACGATAAGGAGGATGATCCCGAGACTGAAACAATTCGTATCGAGATAGAGGATGCCTATTTCAAATACCACTCTTTGATAACCAAACGCATAAGAGAACTAACTCCCGCTTCAACATCAGAATCGGTAAATCAAGGCGTCCGTTCAACGCCTATACAAAACATTAATGTCTCACAATCATTACTGCCAAAGATCAACATTAAACCTTTTGATGGTAATTTTGCCTACTGGAATTCATTCTATGATACGTTTGTAAACCTAGTTCATGACAATAATTCCATACCAACAACCCATAAATTTCATTTATTGAAATCGTATTTAACCGCGGACGCTAGTACAACCATCAGTGCTTTACACGCATCTGAAGAGAACTACACGGTGGCTTGGCAGATGCTACAGAAAAGATACAATAAGCCGCGTAAAATTATACATAGTCACTTTAAGGAACTGTTTGAATTAGAAACGGCGACCAAGGAATCGTCAGCATCTCTTAGAATGATAGCCGAACGATCAGAGATGCATATTAACGCCTTAAAATCATTAAACACATCGGTTGATTGTCATGAGCTGCTGATTTATATCATATCGGCAAAAATAGATAGGCAAACTCGGAACACTTGGGAAAGGTCCTTAGAAAATGAGGCATCTCCTACCATTACGGAGTTCTTAGAATTCCTCCATAAACAATCGCAAGATGCGGAACCGGTTGTCCTAATGGACAACAAGCCATTAGATAAGGCTAACAAAAAACAGAACGCGATAAATAGATATAAGGCTCTCCCAGCCCATCACCGAGAAAGAGTCCATGCCTATACTAGTACTTACACAAGGCCTCCATGTGTATTATGTAAACAAGCGCATCAATTGCGATATTGCCCTCAATTCGCGAAATTAACCATACCTGAACGAACTACCGTCGTGAAGACAAACAAGCTGTGCTTTAATTGTCTAAGGGACAGGCATAATACTGCCACTTGCTACGCACCACCTTGCGCTAAATGTAAGGCGAAGCACCATGAGCTACTGCACCGCTCCAAGGACGTACAGTCTTCAAAGATCGCACAACCTGAATCTTCCACCTCTAAACAAACACCCAATCAATCTGTATGACTAACCATCTCGCTTTCATCAAGAGGGGCTGCTGAAGTCTTACTATCAACCGCCAAAATACTCATACTAGACAAGAGTCATAGGAAACACGTGGCGCGAGCATTGCTGGACACCGGATCCCAATCCAACTTCATTTCGGCATGCTTAGCAAAGAAATTAGCACTAAAACAGCATGTGTTACATCGATTGGCATCGGGAATAGGAGGTAGTTTATCCATAGTTAAGGGTTATGTTGATACCGTGATATGTTCGGGAGTTACCGAATTCACTGCCAAGGCATACTTTTTAATTTTGCCAAGAGTTACTGAACTGTTACCATCGGCAGCTATTAATCGGCGTGCATTAGATATACCGGTACACATTAACTTAGCGGATCCTGAGTTTGACAAACCTGCAGAAGTCGATTTAATTCTGGGAGAGTACTTTTTCTACAAGGTCTTAATACCCGATCAATTAAGAATGCTCAATGAAACCACTGTGTTACAAAACAATCGTTTTGGATGGATAGTGTCCGGGGCAGTATCTACGATAGAGAACGGTCAACCCAATGCGCGATGTCATGTAGCAACATCATTAGAAACAGAACTGGAAAGATTCTGGAAATTGGAGGAATGTGTGCCCATTAAACACCTATCTTTGAGTGAGAAACAATGTGAAATATTATATAAAAATACCACCACAAGAGATACAACCGGGAGATATATTGTACGGTTGCCATTCAATGATAAAAGGGAACAATTAGGCGAATCCTTTAACTTAGCTCTGAAAAGATTAGAGGCGCTTGAAAAGCGATTCATGCGGGATCCAAATTTAAAGATTCAGTACACGAAGTTCATTAACGAATATGAAACTTTAGGACATATGACAAGGATTAACAATACAGATATAGCTAGAGGTGGATATTTCTTACCGCACCATGCTATTATAAAGGATTCGAGTCTTACTACCAAATTGAGAGTTGTCTTTGACGCTTCAGCGAAGACTTCAAGTGGTGTATCGCTTAACGATACCATGTTGGCCGGGCCAACACTACAGGACGACATACTTAGTCTATTAATCCGTTTTAGATCTCATGTAATAGTCTTTACTGCCGACATTGAGAAAATGTATCGGCAAATACTAGTACATCCAGACGATAGATGCTATCAACAAATACTATGGAGATCAGAACCTGAGTTAGAACCCAACATCTATCAACTCAATACAATAACTTACGGGACAGCTTCTGCTCCATATTTGGCCGTCAGTTCATTGCATCAATTAGCAATAGACGAAGAATGTAATTTCCCACTAGCTGCTAGAGTATTACGGCACGACTTTTATATGGATGATCTCTTGACAGGATCACATACGGTAGAGGATGCTAAACAATTACGCAATCAACTATTAGAATTAACCGCTAAGGGAAGATTAGTGCTCAGACAATGGGCGTCCAATGCTCCGGACTTAATATCGGATCTAGAAACAAATTCATCAGTTGAGTATTTATTAACGGACGACGCTGACATTAGAAAAACATTGGGTATATATTGCATGTCACTTAAAGATACATTTTGTTATCGAATCAATATAGAAGAATTTACAAAGAACTCCCCAATGACTAAACGCACCTTACTATCTTGTGTAGCAAGGTTATTCGACCCGTTAGGTTTACTGAGCCCTATAATCATCAAGGCGAAGTTATTAATTCAGGAATTGTGGAAATTACATATTAATTGGGATGACACTTTACCTAAGCGCGTACAACAATTATGGATCAAATTTAAGGATCAATTACCCCTCATAAATGAAGTATCCTTTCCCAGAACAATTGTTTTGGCGAATAGCATAGAAATACAATTACACGGGTTTTGCGACGCAAGCGAGGTGGCCTATGGGGCCTGTGTCTACATACGGTCTAGAACCGATGAAGGTCGCGTGTCTATAAGACTACTATGTGCTAAATCCAGAGTAGCACCGTTAAAGACACAGTCGATACCACGTTTGGAGTTGTGCAGTGTAGTGCTGTTAGCCAGATTAGTAAAAATGATCAAGGAGTCCTTACGACTGAGGATTGATAAGAACGTCCTATGGTCCGATTCGACCGTTGCATTGCAGTGGATATATACTTCACCGCATTTACTAAAATCTTTCGTAGCGAACAGAGTTTCAGAAATCCAGGAGTTAACAGAGCAGGAGAGTTGGGAGCATGTGGCAACGCATGACAACCCAGCCGATTGTATATCCCGGGGTCAATTAGTTAGTGAGTTCCTGGAGAATAAATTATACGCGAATGGGCCTGAATGGCTAAATTCGTCACAAGAACATTGGCCCGTACGGCAACTGGTACTTAAAGATCTCCCAGAAGCTAGAAATACAATAACATGCTTGATAACAACTACGATACCCGATTGGCTAACGAAATATTCCCCCTTCATGAAACTACAAAGAATCGTAGTTTCCTGTCTAAGAATGAACTCCAGATGGCGAAAAAATATGACCACAGGCATTAATATCTCGATAAGAGAGTTAGAACACGCGCATGATGTAATCATCAAGATTGTACAATTGGACTCATTTACGGCAGATTTGAAGGATATCAACGGGGGCACATTGAATAAAAAAAGTAAATTACTGGCATTATCACCATTCATAGATATGACGGGAATACTTAGAGTAGGCGGACGCTTAAAAAACGCAAATTTATCATTTGACCAAAAGCATCCCATACTACTACCGAAATCTCATCATATTACCAGGCTGATCATGAGACACTACCATGAAACGAACTTTCATTCAGGGCCACAGCAAACTCTTAATGCCATAAGGCAAAGATATTGGCCGGTATGTGGCAAAAATTTGGCGCGTGAGATTGTTCACAAATGTACACGTTGTTTTAGAATCAAACCGAAGACTAGTTTCGAATATCCAATGGGTGATTTACCCAAAAACAGGCTAATCGCCTCGAGGCCTTTTGAAAACATTGGCATCGCTTATTGTGGACCCTTTTTTATAAAGGAGAAAAGATTCCGTAACACTAAGAAAATCAAGGCGTATGTGGCCGTATTTATATGTATGGTCAAGAAGGCAGTTCACTTAGAACTCGTTAGTGACATAACGACAGAAGCCTTCCTAGCTAGTCTTCGGCGCTTTTTCTCACGACGTGGCTATGCAAGTCACATATATACCGATAATGGCACTAATTTCGTAGGAGCTCAGAGGGAACTACAAGACCTATTCAACTCAGCGGAACATCAATTAAGGGTCAAAAATGAATTAACCAAAAAAAATATATCGTGGCATTTTACACCACCGAGAAGCCCCCATTTTGGGGGACTGTGGGAGGCCGCAGTAAAATCGTTCAAACACCACATGATCCGTGTCATAGGTGATGCCATGTTCACATTTGAACACGTCAACACATACAGGGTGTTCCAAAACTAGGTGATTCGGAGATGGCCATCTTGTGGGGTGGGCCTTTCTAAGGACTATAGCACTTTCCGAATTTGAAACCGCCATCGAACTTTGGGAGGTATTTGCGAAAAGGTGTAGCCAATCCGCGCTCGAGCCTGAGAGCGGTCGCTGTGACACGGCGCACAGTGGCCGATTTGGGTCTAAAACGCGCGCATCGGACTTTATGACCGACAAAATTCAAAGGCACGGGAATGAAAATTGAACATTATATCCTTGTTCCGGATAGTATGAAGCAAAGCAAATGTTAGTAAATTAATTTTTTGTCTCAAATAGTTTTGAAGTTAACGACAGATTAGTAGAGTATGTTCTTATGTATTCAAATGGGGAACTTTAACTTTTGTATATTGATTCGGGAACCTAATGGAACCTCATAGTGTATTTTTTTCCTGAAACTCGATTTTTTCCGCATGTTTTGGCATATGTTTCATCTGCATAAAGTTGCATAAACCTGTGTTATGAATTAATACAATTACAGAATTGTGTTTTAGTGAAGAAAATATCGAAAGAAACGATATATTGATTCGGGAACCTAATGGAACCTCATGGTGTATTTTTTTCCTGAAACTAGATTTTTTTCCGCGTATTTTGGCATATGTTTCATCTGCATAAAGTTGCATAAACCTGTGTTATTAATTAATACAATTATAAAATTGCGTTTTAGTGAAGAAAATATCGAAAGAAACGAAGCATTTGGCAGAGAGGTAGCATGAGGAGGAGAAGTGGGGGAAGGCGGAGGAAAGACAGGTTGGAAAATGTGGAGAACAGCGAGAATGAAAATCAAAATGAGGTGTGGACAGTAGAATGGGGTGAAAGATGAAGGATAAATGAAATCGGTGCGACCGAGGAGTATAGTACTGATAGAAAGGAGAAAACGGTAGAAAATAAGGATAGATCTTCCTCGCTTTATCTTAACCTTAAGATATAAACCATACAAAAAGGACGATTTAAGCTTTATAAAACAATTTATGTAAATTGAGAGTATACTTGTATGAATTTTTAGCGCAGAGGCATTTCTTATTTTCTGTTTCCCTCCTTCCAACATCAAGATAAACAAGACAGCATGAATAGATCACAAGAAATTTTGTTGTAAGGGTATTAATTAAAATATAAATATTTCTAATTTCGGATGGACCCTTAGAACAAAATTTCTTGTGATCTATTCATGCTATCTTGTTCATCTTGATGTTGGAAGGAGGCAAACAAAAAATAAGAAATGCCTCTGCTCTAAAAATTAGTACAAGTATACTCTCAATTTACATAAATTGTTATATAAAGCTTAATCGTCCTTTTGGTATGGTTTATATCTTAAGGATAAGATAAAGCGAGGAAGATCTATCCTTATTTTCTACCGATTTCTCCTTTCTATCAGTACTATACTCCTCGGTCGCACCGATTTAATTTATCCTTCATTTTTCACCCCATTCTACTGTCCACACCTCATTTTGACTTTCATTCTCGCTGTTCTCCACATTTTCCAACCTGCCTTTGCTCCTCCTCCCCCACTTCTCCTCCTCATGCTACCTCTCCGCCAAATGCTTCGTTTCTTTCGATATTTTCTTCACTAAAACGCAATTTTATAATTGTATTAATTCATAAAACAGGTTTATGCAACTTTATGCAGATGAAACATATGCCAAAACACGCGGAAAAAATCGTTTCAGGAAAAAAATACACCATGAGGTTCTATTAGGGCCCCGAATCAATATACAAAAGTTAAAGTTCTCCATTTGAATTCATAAGAACATACTATACTAAACTGTCGTTAACTTCAAAACTATTTGAGATAAAAAATTAATTTACTAATATTTTCTGTACTCCATACTATCCAGAACAAGGATATCATGTTCAATTTTCATTCTCGTGCCTCTGAATTTTCATAAAATCCGATGCGCGCGCCTTATACCCAAAGCGGCCACTGTGGCACTGTAACAATTTATTAAAAAGCTGTTTATGGGCTATTATTAATCCTTATGTCACAAGGATGAAAACAAACCAAAAAAGTTGAGAATCGGTTCAGTGGAACCTGAGTTATTGGCCGTGCGCGCATATTAGACCCAAATCGGCCACTGTGCGGCGCGAAGCGGTGGGATGGGGCGAGCCGCCGAAGACTCTCGCCGCCTCGCTGGCCGCGTCATCCGCGCACGTCGCACGCTACCGAACCCTACGCGCGAATAAGTATTGGCGCGGAGCAGGCTCGCAAGTGGCTCTAGCGCTAGGGGGGCTATCCAAGGTGCCCTTTTGCGCCAAAGATGAGCGGGCGTATTTCGGCGGCACGCCTCGCCGATCTTGGGGGCGACAACCGTACTGCTGGTTGCAGGTAAACCAAACTCGGTGAACCTTTCGAAAAGGCTTCAATGCATCTACCAATTTAATTTCAGCGCGATACTTTCACGCGAACCGGAGATATTCCCGATTTCGTCGGATAAATTAGTGCCGCGAGTAATTAATGGCGATCTGATTGCTAGAGTATTTTTTGCATGAAAATCTCATCTGTTATGAACAATACGTCGCTTTTCGTTTGCCGATATCTGGCGGGATTACCGAGTTATGATTTTTTAAAGGAGGGCCGGTGTCGCGCGTGCAACTGCCCGACCGGTCACGACCGCCGCGCCGCGCCGGCAGCGTGGTGGCTCGCGCAACACCGACCCTCCTTTAAAAAATCATAACTCGGAACCTGCGTCAGATATCGGCAATCGGGAAGCGACGTATTGTTGGCAAAGGATTAGGTTTTCATAAAAAATTCTAATAATCAAATCAGAGCTAAATTCTCGCTACACTAATTTATCCGACGAAATCGGGAATATCTCCGGTTCGTGTGAAAGTATCGCGCTGAAATTAAATTGGTAGATGCATTGAAGCCTTTTCGAAAGATTCTCCAAGTTTGGTTTACCTGCAACCAGCAGTACGGTTGTCGCCCCCAAGATCGGCGAGGCGTGCCGCCGAAATACGCCCGCTCATCTTTGGCGCAAAAGGGCACCTTGGATAGCCCCCCTAGCGCTAGAGCCACTTGCGAGCCTGCTCCGCGCCAATACTTATTCGCGCGTAGGGTTCGGTAGCGTGCGACGTGCGCGGATGACGCGGCCAGCGAGGCGGCGAGAGTCTTCGGCGGCCCGCCCCATCCCACCGCTTCGCGCCGTGTCACAGCGACCGCTCTCAGGCTCGAGCGCGGATTGGCTACACCTTTTCGCAAATACCTCACAAAGTTCGATGGCGCTTTCAAATTCAGAAAGTGCTATAGTCCTTAGAAAAGCCCACCCCACAAGATGGCCATCTCCGAAACGCCTAGTTTTGGAACACCCTGTATATCATAGAAATCGAGGCAATATTAAATTCGAGACCTTTAACTCCTCTATCTTCCGATCCCAATGATCTGCAACCTCTTACACCAGCACACTTCCTTATTGGAGTACCTCTGACCGACCTCCCTAGTGTCGAACTCCAAGAAGTTCCGGCAAATAAGTTATCCGCGTGGCAACACATTCAAAAATTACGACAACACTTCTGGTCCAGATGGTACAAGGAATATCTAAATCAATTAAACATTCGTACCAAATGGCACGGAAACAGCCAACCGACCGTTAAGGAAGGCCTGTTAGTAATTGTGAAGGAGGACAATGTCCCACCTATGCATTGGCCGATGGGCCGAATCATAAAATTATATCCGGGTAATGATAATATCATTCGGGTGGTTGACGTGAAGACGAACACTGGTGTCTACACGAGAAATGTTCTCCGGTTATGTCCGTTGCCAACGGACACGGAGAAAGAAACAAATAATTAAGCAATGTATTACCTTCATTTAAATGTTAATATACAATAATTCTAACACTGTTACATGGAAAATATCAAAATACAAGTTACGACATGTGATTTATTTACAATGAATCAGAATGTTAATTCCCTGATTGAACATAATTGTTCAAGGTGGGCGGAATGTTGCGTCTTGCGTGACATTAAGATAGATAATTTGGAAATGTGAGAATGCATGTAATGCAATAAGAAATATCATTAGCTCTTAAAAGGCTATTTAAATGAAACCGCCGCGGTGCGCGGCGGTAAAGGAAGGAGCACTGTGACGATTAAATATCGGCACAGTTAAGATTAAATGTATGGGTGACACCCATAAGCCTTCGTAGCCAAGGAAATACCGAGGCAGATTTGTTAAAAACAACGGAATGAAGCAAGCGGTTCGCGGAGCTCTCTCGCTCATCGACCGTCGCCGAGCACACATGTGCCACGCATATCAGAGAAGGCAAGGAATAATACCGACCAACAGGATTAATGTCTGAATCACGGCGTGACCGACAAGGGCAGTCGAGGAATTGCTTTAAGAATTCTTCTATCGTAAGTCTCAATTCCATAATACTAAAGAATGGGTTGGACCTTACAACTCCAACCCGAGAATTAATAAGGACGAAAAGATGGCGTTCGCCCACATAACGATAGAAACAAAAGATGGCGTTTGCCCAATAAATGTTTGGCGTAAGACTTCTACGGAAGCAGCATAATATCTGGCGTAAGACTTCTACGGAAGCAGCATAATATCTGGCGCACAGTATAGACATAACCAGTAGGGTCACTCGGCGTCGGCGCCTTTGATCTCGGTGAAGCCGAGTTGGCTGCGCTCCGTGAGCTGCCTGCTATGGTTCAGATTTCTCCGCTAGGTGCCGGTGGTGCGGTTAGTCTGTCACGTCGGTAAGCGAGAGCAAAGCGAGAGAGTGTGTGTCAGCTATGTAAAAGTGTTCGCGAAATACGTGTGATGCGTTAAGGCGCGATGGTGGGAGACGTATCTTGCCGCCGCCATCTTACCTTCCTTTCCCTGCGATCTGACTTCTATGTATAGCGAATGATACAAAGTTTCGCATAAGCTAATTCCTGATTCTGATGCTATTTGGTAATAAACGGATGTTGTTTCTTTTCGCACGTAGAGGAATCAAGGATATATGGAGAGAAATATAGGAAAAATTGGAAAATGGTAAGGAGACTCGGACAAAAATCTACGACACACACTGAATATTAAAGTTTTAAATTATATTATTCATAAGATTCTATAGTATATTACATTATTATTTGTACATATTAGCCTAGATATTATATTAAGTATTACAATAAACGTAACTAAAGCTAAGCTAAATACTAATACTACGCCGTAAATACAACTAAACTTAAATTCTAATGCATATAACAAAACTTAACGTAAATACAACTAGACCTAAATCGAAAAACTTAACCTAAACTTAAACCTAATACATTAAAATAATTAACTTAAATACTTAAAATTATATAACTAAAATTAAAATACCTAATACTAAATTAAATACTACTCCTTCGACTTCACTACCCTAACCGCCCTGTATCCCCGGTCCTTTAAAAATTTATTGACCCGACTCCAAGTCTGTAATCAGAAAAATATGTATATGTTACAATAGTATTATAAAAAGTGCAATCGCACACGTATGATATCGTCCGCAACAATCGGCATAAAACAAAAAGTGACACTTACCATTTTGTCTTCGACCATGGGGCCAAGCCTCTCGACGACAGTCGCCGCCACCCTCCGCGAAACTTTCGCCACGTATTCTTCTAACTGTAACACAAACATTGCGGATTGGAATTATTGTAGACATCGAAACATCATACACCCCTGCCTTACACGAATACTGTTATTTTTTAACGAGGAGTCTAGAAATCGAAAATAAATCAACTCCCGGGATGCTAAACACGTCTCTGAAATGCCATCAGGTGAAGCCTGGGGAATCCAACACGCGCTGAGGTAGTTCGTAAAAAGAGTCACTTTTCTTAAGAATTTCTTTAAACTTCGACGGAATAATATTTCTAATATCTTGCTACTGGCCGAATTGTACTGGACTGTACTACACCGTTTCCGAAATAATCGATGTTAAAATTGACGCATTTAAGACGGGTTAGGTAGGGAAACCAACGCAGTCACGCACATGGATTAACTGTGACTGGAAAACGGTTCTTAAGAACCGCGTAAAAATCTGAGACATGTTTTATCAATGTTCTACGATTGAATAGATTTTTTTAGAATTCTCGACTACCGCATTTTGACGTAATGAAGCTGCCAAAACTAATAATGAAAATGAAAATGGTTTTAGATTGGACTGAAGTGTATACAGAATAGTAATTAGCAGATACTCTACACGCACTAAAAATTGATTCTATTGTAGTTGGCAAAACCCTCAGCCACGTGTGTGCAGTCAATTGTTCCCCTTTCCTTACCGTGACTAACTACCCTAAATACAGCCACCCTCGAACAGAAGATTCTCTTCGTACTTACATATAGATCACCAGATTCGGCAGCCCTGCGCTTAACCCCCGCGCTGCCACTCGACCCCTTCCGGCGGCTCGTCCTGGTCGACTGTAACCGATTAAAATTATATTAAAATGACAGGCTTATACAGGCTTAGGAGAGATGCAACATAGGATAGTATCTTACCGCTTGTGAGGGCCCTGGCTGCGGCTCCTGCTGAGGTGGCTGCTGCGGCCACTGCTGCGGCCAGTAGTGCAGCGGATGCTGCTGCTGCGGCCACTGCTGCTGCGGATGCTGCTGCGGATGCTGCTGCGGATGCTGCTGCTGCTGCTGCGGTGGTAGCGGCGGCTGCGGCGACGGCGTCCGCTGATGCGGCTGTTGCGGCAGCGGCGGTGGCGGCGGCGGCATGTAGCCTCTCAAGGCCCCCGACAACCATAGCTGGTGAATCTGTAATGGAATCGTATTCGATTATGAAATATTCAAATACTTTAATTTAATAAGATACTCCCATTGCCTTCCTTGCGTCAAGTGTTCAATGTGAGGTATGTAGTATGTAATTCGATATTTACCAAGTCCATCGGCAGTTCAATTGTCTCGGGCGTCCCGGCGCAGCAACACCCCATTTCTTCTCCCTGGCTGGTCATTTTGTCTGGTCTTCTATTTTCGGTCACTGAAGGTAAACTAATCCTGAGTCCCCGCAACCCGGGCTTTTATATCCTGGGTCCCGAGGAGGCCCCCACCAGGCTTCAAAACGAAGGTTTTGGAGGGAATTCACCCCGAAAGCAACGTGTCCACTGCACAAAGTTTCCGTTTCCTATTCTCGTGAGAATTCTTGGTCACAGTAACTTCACAGCTCAACTTCATTTCACTAAGCTTACGAAAATTCTAGAAAATATAGAAAAGATGCCGCACAATGCGCGCGAGCACAAGTCGCGTCGCTTAAATTCCGGCAAGAACGTTCGTTACTCTTCTATCCGCCATCTACATATTTTTCATTGCATTCGCACGAAAACTGGAGACGCAGGAAAGGCACCCGAAATCCAGACTGTCACACAACATTACAGTGTATTAATGCGATAGATTACACAATACAGGCACCCGTATGGAAACGAATTGGTGCGTGGAAGCTTCGTCGTCAAGAAACTCTGAAACAACTCGCATTTTGCACGATGAATCTTTCTCTATGCACCGATCAATTTCCACATGCGCCAACACTGTAAAGCAACGACGGCGAGTACACGTTATCTTCCTCAGGCGTTGGTCCACCTCCCAAAATCCAACCCTGTTTACATGTCACAATAGCGAACCTCTACAAAATATACGTTCCTCTCTCAACCATTCTCTATCTTTCCATCAAATTCCTTCATGCCCGCTTGAAAGGTGCGGAAGAGCGATACAAGCACGAAGAGAGCGCCCGACTGCCGCACTGCATGTAAATGGAAAGCGATCGGAACATCGTGAACTAATTTGAGGCGAACATGACCGCAAATGACCGGCGCATTGGAAACGGTACCAAAAGAAATTTTTCGCGCACCCCCTTCAGAGCCAGTGCATTTGGATGTCACCAGGTATACATAGCCGGTAGCCGTACCGTGTCTTCGCGCCTTTGCCGCGCAGGCACCTGTCGAAGGAGCGCGAGCATTATAGAATTTCACCAGGGCATAGAGAAAGATTCATGGAGCCATCAGAATATCAGGCTCTACATATGTTGCGTATATTATAAAAGACTCTCTTCATAAGATTACTCCCTGCAAGATAGTCATGCACCTTTGGCTCTCGCGCCGCCCTTGTGTGTATGTGAAATCGATACGAGATGGTGTCCAGATAGCTCCTAGATCTAGCAGGTTGTATGTCCTCCCGCATGTCGCGATATCTCGCAAGACAGCGTTGCACATAATCGTAGAAAGCAGATTCTGCGAAAATCGAACATCGAGCATTTCGTTTCGAACGGCAGGAAAGGGAGCCATTGTACGCGAGGTCCCGTCTGCGACAAACTTACGGTACGTCGCCTGTGGGATCTTTTCTTTCTAAACTGTTTTATGACTATCAGCTGGCTTCCCAGCCATTCTCCACGCCGTGTTTTCTTCGCGCACGAAATTGTCTGCACTCGAACAAATGATTGGAAATACCAAGATAACCGGGAAACTCCCGTGCCCAAATAAAGTATTCTTTTACTAGCAAACACTTTATTACTTTCTTACCCCGAGCAGGCGCGGAAGGGGTGCACGTGCGCACCCGTGATCCCAGGAAACCTCCTGAGTCCGATTGTCTCTCGGTTCCCGGTTTATTGCTGCCTTCCTTCGATCGAGCCAAAGTCGGAGCGCCATTGAGTACAGGGGGATTATCTATTCTCGAACCGACTATGCACGTGGAAACCATAGTGGTGCCTGGCAATTTTAGGGTTCAGGACCCATGGTCGCTTGTCGCCCGTTGGCCACTCGGGGACCATGAGCAGCCGCGTGAACTGCTTGGTGCGCCACCCCCTCCCCTCTTTTAGATACCACTACCCCGAGTGAATCCTGTCATAAATATTTCGACAGCCGAATAATTAGCCGCTGTCAAGTCGAGCGCCGCTGAATTCCACGGATGTCGGTATTGTTTCATGTGAATAAACATAGCGAACGATATAAAATAAGTTTGTCGGTAGGAACTAAGATTCACAATCACCTAAGTTGATTAAACGGGGGCACACTCGCATTCTATTCATTAAGCGGTTGGCTAATAATCGGTTCGCTGAACTGCGCGCGCAGTGGGCAGGGGATGTCGCCCAATGGATTGGCAGACTGAATACTTGCAATTTTTTAAGTTTTTGAATTGCACGCTCAATGGAATTTAGTGATACATATTATCCGCGGCTAGTTTAACCGCTGGTGAAGGATCAAAAGCTACATTATTGTCCCGCAGTATCGGGCGAGCCAGCATCACACATTTAAATTGTCAGCCAAATTGCGAGCATTTTCAAAAAAATTCTATTTACGTGCGATTTAACACCATGGGTGAAATACAAAAGCATGAGTATCGAGGTAATATCCTTAGCATCGTAGCACGTGGCACCGATGCACGCGGTCGTCTCTGTTTCTCTCATTGCCTTCGCGGCCGCGACACCACTTCCCGGGGTCCCTTATGTCACTCTTCAACCCCGAGTGCGTCCCGCTGCCCCCGCCGACCCCGCTTTGGCCTATGTTACGTGATAACTTTGTGCGCGGTGAAATACCCATGAATCCACTTGACCGAGGCGCTGAGCGCCTTTGTCGAGTCAGATGCAGATGAATCTGCAGCCGCGACACATCGTGCTTACTTTCGTGACACAGTTCCTTAGCGTGTTCAGTGTTTTTTTCCAGAATTATTTCTGAAAATCTCGCTGTGTGTGACAAGGCGCGCCATGGAAATCGCAAGCGGTGTGTGCGCGGTACATAATTGTGGCAGCACATATGGAGAAGGGCGGATGTAAGTCTGTTCCGGTTTCCAAAAGATGTTGACAGGTATGATCAAGCTTGCATACACTACTGTGGGGGCGTTGAGAAAACCATCGTGGATATTGTAAAAAATTAGACGACACTATCAGCGCAGCACTGACATATACGCATAATGCTGCTGTCTGCCAGCATTCCAGTCTCTCGTTTTCGACGGGCTGTCACTTTCTACATCGCCGCTTCGACCTGCGCGTGTCGAACACGCCTTCTGTCAGTACTCTCCTACGCTCCTTAACCACGCACACACAAAGTACTCGTACAAAACGGTTTTTGCATCCGCGAATGTGCTCGTTGACGACTTGAGCTTTCCCGCCGCGACACACAGGACGTAGGGAGGCCGATACTCGGTTGCAGGTGCCCTGCCTTTCAGACCTTTTATTGTGCAAATCTTGGATATATCCACTGATCAGCCGACACGGGAAAACATCGGAAGCAACATTAGGGACACATAGAATTTCATCGTCCGGTATTTCTGCTGTGTGTAACATTCATCGCGTGAGATGGACAGACAGCAATGAGTTTGTCTCGGGCGAGAGACGGTTTATCGAAGTCAGGCGTTGCTCAGTTTCTCCTTAATTTGTGTGCAGCCACTACAATAGATGCCGGTCAGAATTGTAGTCCCGTCGGGACTTGAAATGCCGCGCGAGCACGTGTCACTAGAGTTCAGGCGGCTATGCAATGTACATACAGCGTAGCTATGGGGGCTGCTGCAGTGGGCTGCGAAACGGGTAATTTCACGCGATACCGCTCACTCTCTGGCAGCGTATCTTCCTATTTTATTGAAGCTGTAATACATCGTGGGCCATCCAAAGAAATGCCTATTTTCATAAGATCGTTACAGTGCAATGAGAGGCCCACCAGGCCCGTGAGCCCGCCCGAGCTTCTCGGCGCAGCGGATGATTTACAGCCGGGTGCGCCAGGCGGTCTTTGCGACCCTGCTCGGTCTACGAATATGAAACGACAACGAAATGACAATACACATACACTCGTAGAGTGATGTTCGACACTTCTTCTCTAGATGTTTAAGAAAATGTTCTCAATTTCGTTTTCCCAGTATGTATGTACTTCTTTCCGATCGTGTGGCGGATTTTGACGGAGGCGGATCATTTTGTTCGTAATATATTGAGTTAGAATGATGCCAACACCTGGTTCCTCAAGAATTGCTATTACAACTCCTGTAACTGTCCGAGGCGCGGAACCGAATTCCATCAGTTAAGGGAGTCCGCGGCATCGTAAAGTTGGATTCCGTGTACCCTTCTTAAGCTCGGATTAAGGACCCCGTACCGCCCACTTTATCACGTGGGGAATTATAAAGAATCGGCATTTTCCAACAAAAACAAAAGTTTGTTAATTGTCTATTCTTTGCTAATAATATTTCGTTTAACAAATTCCTTGTATTCTCCCAAGTAAAATGATACCGAAATCAACATAAATCGACCAATTTGAAGGTACCTTAAAACAACGTGCATCTCAAAACCCAGCGAATTGGGACGTGTTTGGTACCATTTTGCTTGGGAGAATCTCACCAATCCGTTAAACAAATCGCCGCTCACTTAAAATAAACAATTTATTAATTTTTAACTATACGGAAATGAGCTCATTTTTATGACTCTGTGGGATCATAAACACACTCCCAAGGTGCCGAAGGTGAGGTCCGAAAGAGTTATAAAGTTGGAGGTCTTAATTAGTGGAGGGGATACGCGCCAACAGTTAGAGGGGTTTTGAGCACGAACAGTTACGGGCTGTGGTTACGGGAGTTGAACTGTAATTAAAAAATGACAATCCACGCTTTTTTTCAGGGCTTGTTCGCAACCAAATGAACTTTTGTCTCGAGTTGTAGAGCACATGTTAATTTTGTTTGATGCTCATTAGCATTGGTACGAATCAGTCGTCTTGCTAGTTTGTAAATCGACAATGTTAATTAATTAATGTTTGAAAATCAGCAGATCTTCCTAGTGGCAGCCTGGTTCAGTGGCGTCAGCTGCCTACAGACAAATCGATTATTTGACAGTGTATTTTTTGCAATCAATTTTGTCCATACGCTTCACTCGTTAATGAAACGTTGTGCGTTGGTCTGTTACAGGTGTCGGCAGTGGGCAATGGCGTGCGGTGTACTTGGCCGGTTTGAAGCCGAGCTCAGACGTGACCGCAAATTGTACTGCCTCTCCATTCGGGTGTGCGATAGGCATTTCGCACCCGAAAGCTTCTGCAATGCAGAGGGGAGGAAAAGGCGATTGAAAAGAAACGCTTTGCCCACGCTCCATCTGGGTGGACAAATTGCGGCTGTCCAACATAACCCAGAGGAGCACCCCGACAACCCTCTCGCAGAATTGCCGGTTCATGAGCCTGCTGCTGCTGCTAATGCACCTGTTGCTGATGCAGCGGAGCAACCACTCGTGCACCCGGGGGTTCAAGAAATGGAGCCGGTGGAATGGTTGTCAGGTATATATCATGGATCAAAAATCCAAAACGTCTTTACCTTTTAATCTTTACATGCCGATTTTTCCATACCGAAATTCGACAGCCCTTCCAATGAAACTAAAGTGACATATATGTTGCTTGCAGTTCCAGGCCCGGCCAATGACGTTTTTCCCGAAGCAAGGGAAGAACGTTACCCAATCGATGATGGTAATCATCGTGTTGCCGCGGCTGAACGTCAAGTCGCAGCGGCTAAACTTCAAGTCGCCGAAGCTAAACGTCAAGTCCTCGAGGCTAAACGTCAAGTCACCGAGGCTGAACGTCGAGCCGCCGACGCTGAACGTCAAGCCGCCGAGGCTAAACGTGGAGTCGCCGAGGCTGAACGTAAAGTCGCCGAGGCTAAACGACAAGCCGCCGCAGCTGACCATCGAGCCGATGAGTATCATCGTCAACTGGAGGCGAGAATTCGGCGCTGCAATAATGTCTGCAAGAAGCGAGGACAGAACGTGAAGCGACTGCTGCAGCGGGATCGGCGGAACCAGCTTCGAATCACACGTTTGAAGACGGAGCTCCGCCAAGCCCGACGCGATCCTGCACCGTCCCTAAAGCACTTGAGGCCCGACATAGCGGCTTTCGTCAGGGAGCAGGTTCGCTTGGCAACGGTATCACCGCAAGGTAGGCGCTTCAGTCCTGCGCATAAGCAATTAGCTATGCAACTGAACTATTGTAGTCCGAAAGCCTACCGGTTCCTCGAATCCAAATTTGTTATGCCTAGTAAATCGACTTTGTCGCGAACGACTAGGCCTTTAAACTTTCGTCCGGGAGTCAATAACTTAAATTTCGAGCTTCTCCAAAAGGGTGTCGAAATGAGGAAGGATGACAGGGACAAGTTTTGTACGCTATCTTTTGATGAAATGGCGTTAAGAAGTAATTTACGCTATAACGTCGCGACGGATAGTATTTCTGGATTCGAGGAACTCGGTGACGGGATAAAAAAAACCGAAGCCCGCTACGATCGCTTTTGTTATAATGGCTAGAAGTATATTTCACAATTGGAAACAACCCCTAGCCTACGTATTAGTAAATAAAGCGACCAAGGCGGATACGATTGAACGGCTTGTTATTGCATGCATGATTAAACTCGAGACAATCGGTTTGCATGTCTGTGCATTAATTTCGGACATGGGCACGTGCAATCGACAATTCGCGAGCAATCTCGGTATTACTCAAGAGAAGCCGTGGTTCGAGATGCACGATCGCCAAGTCGTGTATATGTTCGATTGTCCCCATTTGCTCAAGGCATTATGGAATCAATTGATCACGCGCCAGTTCTATTATGAGCCGACAGGAGGTACAACATCCTGGGTGCACGTTCAAAAAACCCAATCCTTGGACGAAGTAAGGCTATGTCCGAAGTTAACGCCCGCGCACATCTGTCCTCAATCGCAGGAAAAGATGAAGGTACGATTGGCGGCGCAATCTCTCAGCGCTACTGTCGCAGCTGCCATTGGTCTTCAAATTGCGAACCAAGAGTTGCCGGCATCAGCGACAGAAACGCAGAGAGTCATTGAAATGATCGACAAGGTTTTTGACATTTTCAATTCTTCGCGCAATCACGCCAAAAAGCCGTTCAATCGCAAATTCCAGGGCACCGAGGTACAACTGCAGTTCCTCGAGACTGCCAGGGAATATTTTAATAATGTCGTGGTTCGAGACTCCAACGGTCGCACGGTGACCGGTAGGTTAAACGTCCTAAAATGCTGGGCGATTACTGCACCGCCTTACCCGTGCTGTGGGAGACCCTGAAGAGCAACGGTTATGATTATCTTCGGAGCCGACGTGCAAACCAAGACGGCTTGGAAAATTTCTTCGGAGGCGTGCGCAATCGTGGAGGTAACTCGCAAAATCCCGCGCCTGCTCAATTCGAGACTTCGTTTAAATCGTCATATATAATGGCTGCCTTGCACGCGGAGAAAGCCAACTGCGAGGACGATGAGGCTGGGTTGCTTTGCCGCGGGTTACCCCATCCGACCACTGCTTCCCGCCGTTCCTATAGGTCGCGACGCCCTACGAGCGGTGCCGCTCCTGCTTCGAGTTCCGCATCGGGACCAAGTACGAGGGGTGCTGCTCGAACTTCTGCTTTCGGATGGCGAAGAAATAGGGACGGCACAGCTCGTCCTGCGACTCCCACGTCGGGAAAAAGTAGAAGCGGTATTACTGCTCGTGCTTTGAATTTCACATCGGAACCAAGCACGAGCGGTACTACTGCTCCAGCTTCGAGTTCCGCATCGGAACCAAGCACGAGCGGTACTTGCTCCTCCGTCAAAGAAACAGAGCTGAGAATTCCCACAGATTACAGAGACCACACGGTTATCGAGAAAAATGTTCTTCGGTATATCTCTGGGTATTTGATGCGAAAATGCTTGAGCGTACATCCGGACTGCAATGTGTGCAAGAATTTTGCAAACGCGGATAAAGACTTAGACGATACGACTGTTTGGATCAATTTCAAAGAGTACGAAGTTAATGGGAGTAGTTTGTATACTCCACACAATAATTTCTTCCTCTTGATTTGCAAATTGGATCAAATTTTCCATGCAAATTTTAAGTCGATTGCTCGTCAGGACAAAGTTGTTGGCAAGATCGTTCAAGCATTTGAATCTGTACGATTTGATCATCCTTGTCCACAGTTTCCTCGTCAATTTCTGCTCAAGCTGTACGCTCGAGTACAAATATACTATGCGCTCAAGTTCGTCAACACGAAATTTAGTACCAGAGATAGTAATGGATGGAGGAATCGAACAATTATTTGGCGCCATGGCTGAAGCCCGTCCATCTACAGCTCACTCGCTGTGTAATGACAGCAAGGCTACTGTTTTTTTTGTGTGTAATTACACACTGCACGATACGCGCACTCAATGTGCGTGCAAGTGTAAGCTTCGGCTGAATAGCGGCCTCTATGAAGTTAGCCACCCATTTTTCGATTTTTAATTTTCTTTTTGTTGTTCCAGGTTGTTCTAGGTTTGTTCTAAATTGTTCCAAAATATTCAGTCAAAAAAATAAAAAATGTGGCGGAAAACTCAAAAAAACTACGATTGGAGTGGCCCCCCATTTTTTGAAAATGCAACTTTTTTGGCTGTTCTAGATTGTTCTAATTGTTCCGAATATTGTTCCAAAGTATTAATTACCTAGGACAACATTTGACAAAGTTATAGGCAAAAAACGGTGTGGAACACGGAAATACGCAGTCTTGTGTTTACAGCTATAATTGTGAGCTGATAAGTCCCAAACTCTATATCCTAGCTTAATATTCATAGAACAACCTGGTACAAACTTTAGATTCGCTGGAACATTCATAGAAATACCACTTTACTCTTGGAAGCAAAAAATTTGTTTGTTTTTTTTATTGATAATGTTGCCTCAGCGGCTTGTAACCATGGAACAATTTGATTGAGACATAGAACAACCTAGAACAAGCTTTAGATTCGTTGGAACAATCATAGAAGTGCCACTTTATTCTTGGTAGCGAAAAATTTGTTCAAGTGTTTTTTATTGATAATGTTGCTTCAGGGTCATTCCATGCCAAATCGATCAATCATTTCCGGCACAATTTTAAATTTAATGAGACTTTGTGAGCATGTTTTGTGGGCTGGATTAGGGGGGGTTTAAGTCATCATTAGCCCCCAAAAAAATTCTGCTGGAAAGTACAAGCGTTTGAAAATTTCGGATTTAGTCGTTTTTGCTAAAAACAGGGTCTACATATTGATTTTTATCTCGACAACCACAAGAGCTAGGAATATGATTTTTTTTCGATTTTCATCACAAAAGATGACGCTTTCCGAAGAAATTTTGATCCATGGCGAAAAACTATTATTAACCTATTAGATTTTCATAAACACTCTTCTTTTGCAAATTACTAAAAAACATAGATTTTTAAAATTCTGAAAAAAACATATGTTGTTCCTTAGACTTTTCCCAATCGAATGAGATCTTTTCCAGGTGTGTCGTTTTATTTTAACAGGTTGTTTTGTGCTCTAGAAGGCTGGAGCTGCGGCGCGCCTGGACTAGAGCGCGTACCGCAGGTAAGCGCGGTCCGGCCGGTCACCCTTTTCCCGTGCTGTTTCTTTTGTATGTCATCCTGCAAGTACTGTTGGTTGGGTTTTATAAGAAGTCAGGCAATCTTCCAAGAACGTCAATAATTACTTTTACAACCTACTCTTAATCAATGACACCTTTTCCCTGAAACCGTACCGAGTACCGATCAACCCATTTTTTCTGCTGGTGCTTGGCCTATTTCAGTCTCATGTACATCTCCTTAGATGCACGCAAGTGCCAAAGGAAGTCAAGGGTCGGAGCGATAACGCATGAAAGGGACGGTCGAACGGTCGAGTTTAAGACTCGAATATTACGCAAGGAGAAAGCTAGGAGAAATGAAAACGGTAGTGAATTCTAAATGGTGTTTTTGAAAAAGAAAAGTCGTCAGATTCGCGCTGAGGATGCAACACAGCTATGGAACAAATTGATTGAGACATAGAACAACCTGGAACAACCTTTAGATTCGCCGGAACAATCATAGAAGTGCCACTTTACTCTTGGTGGCGAAAAATTTGTTCAAGTCTCTTTTATTGATTATGTTGCCTCAGTGACTTGTAACCATGGAAAAATGTTATTGAGACATGGAACAACCTGATACAACCTTTAGATTCGCTGCAACAATCATAGAAATGGCACTTTACTCTTGGAAGCGAATAATAGTTTTGTAACGGAGGGTTTTGGGATTCTTGGAATAAATGATTTTGGATGCGGGATTCTGAGGAAATACATAAGAATGGGTTTATTGAGGAGAGGTAGTGGTACAGGTTTAGGTATAAACATTTTGTTAGCTATTGCCCCAGTAACGTTCATGAACTAAACCGGCAATCTTAGCAACGACACATTGCGTGAAAGGGCGTCCGGCTTTGTCCAGCCCAACTCGCCCATCTCCTACGATCGGGCGTCCGGCTTTATTAGCTGAACTCTCCCTCCTGTAGGGTATTGCCGAATGACTCGAGACGAAGCAGATGTCCAGGAGGTCCTGCCGTACTCGCCTCTATGATGTTAGGCGACCGGCTTCAGAGCCGTTCTCTCCCAAACTCAGACCGTCCAGGAGTAACCTCCATGCTCCCCTGATATTCCTCAGGCGTCCAGGAAATCGCTCTTTACTGTCCTTAGAAGGCACGGAGATTTTTCGAAAGTTGTTAAACATTAATTATTGTTATTGCATAAAAACCGAATCTTTCGCCAACTTTACAACTTCGAAAAAGGAGGAGGTTCCCAATTCGTCTTGTAAATTTTTTGTATGTATAATGGAACAATTTCTAATTTCACCGGAACAAACATACGAAAGGTTCTTTATGCGTAATAGACGAACAGCTGGCTATTTTGCCTTTTTCAACAAATCACGTTGCATCAGCGGCCCTAAGATATAGGACAATGCCAACGAACTCGTAACTAAAAAGTCGTTGATTTCGGACATTTGAAATCACCAAAAACACATAATATAGCCCGAAAAACATTAAAATGGGGAAAAAGCCAGATAGTTTAATGGCCACATAAAAAATATCTTCAAGAACTACGTTGTCCAAAACCGAAAGGGCATATTTAGCAAGTAAAAACATTTACCAGTATAATTATCTCGAATGATGTAGACACACACTAAGCTTCAAAGTTAGAGACGCAGGTTAGTTAACAATTGATATCTATTATTTATTTATCTATTAAACAGATATCTATTTCAGTATTTGGACGAGGATGTTCAGGAAGATATCTTTTATATGGGTCATAGAATAATGCAGAACACCACTCAGTTTTCCCAGACGAAACTTACAATAATCACATTACTTTCGGCGGCAAACAGTTATTAACCGACTTTGAAAAGGAGGAAGTTGTGAATTGGGCATGTATTTTTTGCGTTTTGTGACAGATAACGTCGCGTAGGGGATTGTAAGTAAAAACACAAAATCAATGCCGGAAAGAACAATGTGGAATAACTGTCATTATTAACGGAACAAGCAATAATAGCAAATTGTGGGCTTCACAATTTTCAAAAGATTTCAAAATGTTATTTTTGAGTCTAAGTTTTTACATAAATGCATATTTGTGCATTTATCTCAACGTCATTCGAAATATTCACCGTTTTTTCCGCAAATCATCAAAGAGTATCCAACCATTACATTCAACGAATGCAATGTAGTGTCCCTTAGATGTAATTCTTGTACCTCCTTCATAAGCGATAACACCTGCTAATTCATACTGTGCCGTGTTTAGGCTTAATTTATCAGTAAAATTGCATAATTTTGTTTTATAATTGGATCCATCCGTTATCTCTATAAGTGTTAAAGGACCGTATTCTATGTTAATATTGAAATGCCCGTCACATTTTCCACAAGTTTTTCTTAATATAGTGTTATATTTATTTATAGCATTTTGTAAGTGACCATGTCCTAATTGTTTTATAACGCCAACATCTATAGGTAATATGGGTGCTTTTCGCTCAACAATGTTATTACAGTTGACACAATTCTTAGTGAGATAATAGCTAAAATGTTCCTTAAGTATCTGTTCACAGAGATAAAATATTGTTGATTCTGCATCGATTAAAACAACACCAGGTACATCTTCGGTAATAAAATGCTGTATGTCGCGTAACAGTTCTGTTCGTTTTCTGTATGTTAAATTAGTCGAACCAGATTTTAAATATTGTTTCAAAAATTCGAATGCTTTCGTCGAATTCGATTTGAGTACATCACGGAATGAGTCGTGCATAGTTGCTGAAGCTAATACAGGGTGAGCCAAAAGTGGTGATAATGAAGATAGCCATCTTGTGAGGCGTGGCATTCTAAGGGCAATACGCCCAGGGGTAGGTACTAATGAGATAGAAACCAGTGAAAATAGTATTTTAAAATAAAAATTCCAAAATAATTGCGAGAACAGAAATGATTGGAAAGACAGTTGAAAATATTAGTAAAATAAAATATTATTTCATTTGTCATTATTTGTCCGGGAAGTATTTGAAATAAAATTTTATATGCTACTTTCATTTGGGTTCCATAAAATAATATTTTGCTTTCCTGATATTTTCAGAATATATTTCAAATAAATATTTCGAGTAGTATTTGCTTCGATCGTCAGAAAAATAAGTATTTTACTTGTTCCCTTAATTGATGTTCAAAAATCTATTTTATATTTGTGATGTAACATTGGGGTCGCTGATTAAAGTATTTCATTTCTTGAAAGTTCTATTTCAAACGAGTATTTGAACTAGTATTTAATTCGACTGGCAGGAATGTATTTTATTTTGAAGGTGCAGCACTCTGGTTGATGGCCAACATATTTTATTTTGTCGACCCGAAGTCGGGTGTGCTGCCGCAGGTAAAAGTATTTGAAGATAAGTATTTTAAATACTTTCTCACTCTCCCAAAATACATCCTCGGAAGAGAAGGGGAAAGAGCGCTTTCCGTCTTTGTTCGACTCACTCGAACAAGAGAGAGGGAGATGTTTCCTTTCCCTATCTTGCCTGTCGCCAGCCGGGCTGGCACAGTCCAGGACGTCCAGGTTCAGGTCAAGTCGAGAACAAAAGTCACCATATGGAAATAATATGGAATCGGCATGGTCGGCCGGAGCCGAGCTGGCTGAGACTCGCGGCCCGAGAGCCTGGTCGCTTCTCGCTCCGCTCGAGTGCTCGACGCCTCGACAGGCGACTCGACTCAACAGCCCTCCTCGAGAAGTTGCCAGAACTTGTCGGGCATTGAGTTATTCCAATAATTGTAAATCGTGTATTTATGTTAGTTAAAGGAAAACGTATAATTATTAAAAATATTGCTTGCGTAGAGGTGCGTAGCCAAACGCCTTACGTCACTTCAAAGTGGATATTATGCTGAATAAATCCACGTGTGATACATTAGCATTATTCAGGGAGGGATGAGAGCCTCGAGATCGAGAGAGAGCGAGAGAGAGGGGGGTGGGGGGCGATAAGATAAATAGTGAATGAACTAAGTGAGGGATGGGAGAGAACAGAGAAATGAGAGACAAAATAGATAGTTTAGAAAGAAGGGTGGAAGGATTGAAGCATAATGACAAAGTAGAAAACAGGGATGGAGTAGAAAAAGTGTAGAGAATAGACAGAGCAGTAGAAAAGAAAGGAATAAGAGAGAGAAGGAGGATGAACTTAAGGGGGAATGCCCGGTCACGCATACACTCAAGAGGGTTCACAGAAATCGGTAAAGCAGAAATGCAAGGACGTCCGGATGCTAAGAATTCCCTGCAAAGCGGTTACTCTCTTGTTAAAATTCAATTGGAAAATTGGCCTGAAATTCGCCTGTTGACCTACGAGACTCTCTCGAGGAGAAAAAATGATGGAAAGTAGGAAGATATTCGAGCAGCAGCGCTGCCAGCCTGCCAAACATCGGCTGGGTGCCTGGGTTATACCTTATATCGCCGGACACTCATGCAGGCGTGGAAAGATTCACACGGACGAGGGCCGATGGCAGGGACTCGGCGGCTGTCAGCGTTTTATTCCTTAGCCTTTTGGAAATTCGTAATGTTACGGGGTTCATTGGAAAGCCAAGACTTATTGCCAAGAAACAATTAGTTTTTCGAAGAGAAAACACCATCGAAAAAAAGTGTGTTCGGGCAGCTCACCGCCAAGCGCCGGGTAATACTTCATATTGCGTTCCTCAGCTGGTTATAAAAAACTCCCCCGTCCATGAAACGATATTAGATATTATTTATCGTACGTGAATGCAATGCAAATAAAAAATGAGAAGAAGAGGTGTGAAAAAAATAGTGCTACTGCTGGGGACTGAACTTCGGTCCACAAAATTGTAGCGCAAACGTTTTGCCACTGTACCACCACCGCCGTTTTCAGGATATACTCTGCAGACATCTAATAAAGTGTTTTCCGAGGAGGGAGAAGAAGATGATATAGTATAATGAGGTTTTTACGGATTTATTCCCAGATCTCCCAGAAACTGAGAATGAGTTTTACTTATTGGACATTTATTTATTGAAGAAGAAAACATGAGAAATAGTAGTAGGGTGACATCCCATCATCCCATTCCGAGCCCGAGCGGCCGAGCGGCCCGTCGTCGGCGGCCCGCCGACCTGGACTGTGCGCCTGTGCCAGGCGACAGCCAAGATAGGGAAAGGGAACATCTCCCTCTCTCTCGTTCGAGTGAGTCGAACAAAGACGGAAACGCTCCATCCCTAGTTCCCATTCCCTTCCAAGGATGTATTTTGGGAGAGTGAGAAAGTATTTAAAATACTTTTCTTCAAATGCTTTTACCTGCGGCAGCACACCCAACATCGGGTCGACAAAATAAAATATGTTGGCCGTCAACCAGGGGGCTGCACCTTCAAAATAAAATACTTTCCTGCCAGTACAAACTAATGGGCAAAATGAAATACTTTATTTTCATCCCCGCGTTGAAATAAACGAAATCAATTATTTCTTACTTTGGTCTCGCGGCTTGAAGTAAAAATACATTTTTATTTTCAATCCATCATGTGCACTTGAGTAGTATTTTCGAAAAGTATTTCAAAATTTGCCACGAAAATTATTTGACACCAATATCATTTTCAGTGCTGACAATTTAAAATACGGGATGAAAATAATATTTGAGGGTCCACGACACTAACAAAATATTTAGTATTTTATTTTGAATGCCACCTAACATTCAAATTAAGACATATTAATTGGTATTTAGTATTTGAAATACTAACTGCCCCAGCCCTGAATACGCCCTTCAACATTTTCAAATTCTGCCCTAATTTGGGAGGTATTAGCGAAGAGAAGTGACGAATCAGCGCGCTGTCGCTGTGACACGGTCGCACGAATCGAGCCGCCGGATAATCTCGCCGCTCGGGCGACGCGCATTGCACCGCGCGTCGGACGTGCAGCACACTACGCCCGGCTAAGTATTGGACAGCGCAGGCACGCACTAAGTCGTAAGTGCCTATCCAAGGTGCCCCTTGCAGCAACTATCATCGGGCGTATTTCCAGAAGGCGTCTCGTTGATCTTGGCGGTGTCACACGTACTGTTGACCCTTGCGGACTATTATCGCGTTCATCCAACGTCTTTTTCAGATTTTTGCCCCGAAAATATCCAAAAATGCTGCAAAAGTTTTTTGAAATTTGTTTGCCCATTTTCCAAAACAATCCCGATCGACTTGAGCTCGCCGTTAGTCAGAGCCGCGCGAGTGGTCACGCAGGAGGTGATGATGACCCGGCGGGACATCGACAAACGGGAAGCGGTGTATTGTTCGCTAAGGATGAGGTTTTCATTAAAAGAATACTCTAGCAATCAGATCGCCATTAATTTCTCGCGACACTGATTTATCTGACGAAATTGGGAATATCTCCGGATCGTTTGGCATTATCTTGCTGAAATTAAATTGGTAGATGGTTTGAAGCCTTTTCAAACGATTCCACGAGTTTGGTTTACCTGCGCCCCCCCTACCGCGAGTTAACCCCTTCGAACCCACGCCGGTCACGATAGCCACACCGGCTGCGTGGCCGCTCGCGTGACACCGGCCCTCCTTTAAAAAATCATAACTCGGTAATCCCGCGAGATATTGGCAAACGAGAAGCGACGCATTGTTCACAACAGATGAGATTTTCATGCAAAAAATACTCTAGGAATCAGATCGCCATTAATTTCTCGCGACACTAATTTATCTGACGAAATCGGGAATATCTCCGGTTGGCGTGAAAGTATCAGTAGTGTATCGGTGGGGGGTTCTGGGACAGTGGCGAGGGGGGTGCGGGGAAGCGGGGGAGGGAGCCCGTGCTCTTCGACGGCGGTGTCGAGTAATCAATTAACAGGTGATTAAGATAATTACCCAAACATAGATAACATTTCACGTGTCACCTAGATTGTATATATAAACATAACATTTCACGTGTCACCTAGACTGTATATATGATTTGAATCAATGAGGATTCTTTATCGTCTTCTTCGACGGCGGTTTCGACCATTTCACGTGTCACCTAGATTGTATATATATAAACATAACATTTCACGCGTCACCTAGACTGTATATATGATTGGAATCAATGAGGATTCTTTATCACGGAGTATTTCCAGGTATAGGATCCCGCGTGCCGCTGGAGTTTCCAGGTAGCAGACGAGTGACCGAGTTTATCTTAAATAACATTTCACGTGTCACCCGCCTATTGTTTATGTGTATGCATAGGTATTCGCTGGGAAGATTTTCTATGCAGCGTGGATGATTCAAAGAATCGATAGCTGCCTATGGTTATACCGGAGTGTTTACATTTCGCTTGGCGCCGCTTAGGCGAGCATGCTTTGCGCCGGGGGTTGTCAAGTCCTTAGCAGGCGCCGAGTATCTCTCGCTGCATGAGGATTCTTTATCACGGAGTATTTCCAGGTATAATATCCCGCGTGTCGTCGGAGGTGTAGTTTTGTCGCGAGGCATTTGCAAGGGATTGTAGAGTAATACGCATGAATATTTTAATTCCCTTTTTTATTGAAACACATGTACAGCGTCCGTTTTCACACATGCCGAGCATTGCGAAACTGCGCGATCTTCAGATTTAAAACGCCTTCCAAAATCGTTTGAGTCGTGGCGATGCGTCTCCTGAATCGGGCAGCGTCAATGTGGTAATATCCACGTCGGGCATTTCTGGTGTCCTCGTCTTCGGGTAGGTAGCACACCTTTCGGACCTCGTCGAACGAGACGTGTTTCGAACTCATCTGTTGAAGGGAATGTTTCAGTTGGATAATAAGGAAACGGCAATTTCGGTTTAACAGCAGAGAGAGAGAGAGAATTATATTACCTCGGTATCGATGGTTTTTCAATCGTAGCTTATTTGACCAAACCGCTAGTTTCTAATACAGGACCTAGCGGATGTTGGGATACAGTTTGAGTGATCATTGCTCCGCGCCGGCGTGTCGTGCCTGTATTAGTATCGCGGGTGCATCTATGCGCGCGTGTGTGTGTGCGCGTGTATGTGTAAGAAGAAGAAGAAGGAAGTGGGGGATGATCTTCATAGCATAAAAGTGCGCCACGATGAAAGTGAGCTATCAGTAATTGGAGGATATCACAGCAGCAGAGTAGCCGCAGCAGCAGAGTAGCCACAGTACGAGTGTCACAGTGAATATCCAGCAGGCAATCCCGACATCATGTCCATGAAGAGGAAAAATGCTTGTGCGCACAACGACTGCCCACCGAGTCAAGCGTAAGTACATCAAGTTAATCTTGATCGTTTGAACTGAGAATTATTGTAATAGAATGAATATAATAGCAATAATCTTTTGCAACACCCTTTAGTTCAAAGCGGCTACAAGAATCGCAGGGATATGACGGTCAGAATGATGACGATCTAGCGAGTATTCTCGACATGGTATCAAGCCAGGGGAAATATCCGCAGGAACGGAGCGACGATCGTGCAGGTACTCCCAGCATCTTATCAATTAAGAGGAAGTATCCAAAGAAGAAGAAGAATGAGATAGGGTAAGCACTTTGAGTTATTCCCAATAGTTGAACTGAGAGAGAGAGAGAGAGAGGGTGTGTTATACATATTAATAGAGCGAATGCAATTTTCTTTTCCACCTAGCAGCAGCAGCACGATGAACGAAGCGGAAGCAGAACAGGGAGAAGTAGAAGAAGAACGGCAACGTCAATCAATGCGGCAACGATCAATGGAGACGCGAGGATCGCGAATACTGGGGCGAAGGTACTCCCTGACGAAGGACTTCTCCAAATACGTGGAGATCGGCATATCCATTGGCAGCGGCGATTGGTGCATGGTCGAACTGGCTATTGGAGACAACCGCGGTCACGAGATCTGCATTACCATGGACTTGTGGAAGACTGTGATGTGCAACAAAACTATGCTCATGGAGATGTTCACAGTGCCGACCGAAACGATTGAACTATGCGGTGTATCTGATACGGTGTCATTCCGAACGGTTAAACTCAGTAAAAGTAACATCGAGACTATGGAAATTTTTGATCTAACTACATCTATATTCATAACCGCGCATACTTTGAGCAAATTGTTCGATCTCGAATACTGTATCGATCATATGTACTCGTGGTTAGAGGAGAACGTACCATCGGTTAAACAAAAATTTTCAAAGTTCGTTGAGATATTAAGGGGAACGGCAGCGGCTTCGAATTATAAAACTGCAATTATGGAAGACACGGCTTTCGAACGACATTCATTGATTGATTGCGAGCTCTTGGCACTTTGTATGAAACCGATATTAGGTGAAGTAATGATGGATAGGAGTATGAACGGTGGTCAAAAATGGGATGACACGTTTCGAAAATAAGAAATTATTATTATAAAAACACACTGTACATAGATAAAAAAAGAATAAAAGCAAAAATGAAATAAAATATGAGTATATATGTATGACGGGGGCGGGGCGGGGCGGGGCGGGGGGGAATGATGTCAGCGGCGGGGTGGCTTCATCCCGATGACCGCGATGGGGGACGGGCAGGGGGGGGCTTCATCCCGATGATGGGATTCGGGGACTCGCGATGGATCATCCCCATGACGATTACCTCGACCTGTAAGCACAGGGAAACAAAATAATTAATAATCGAGTAACGCGCAGAAATACGGTAGTTTTAAGTTCATGATACTTACTTCGATTGTGCAACGGCCACGTCCCGGCAGTATTCTGCGAACGGCGGGTCCACCCGCATATCGCGCAGCATTGGCCGCTGCCGATTAAAATGTTCGCTCATGCCCGAGCCGCTCCTCCGAAGCGCGTAATAGATTTTGATTAGATGCGCCCGGCATTCCTTGCACTGTTGGCAGGGTCGTACTTCCTTGTATGCGTATTTGCCACAACGGGCACAGTCCGCGTTATTCGGGTACTTAAAGTACCAGAAATGCGGCCGAATCGCTGAATACTCCGCTGGGGAGCCCATGCCCTCGTGGCACTCGGCACATAAATTGTGCCCGTACCTATTTGTAAAAACTATGCCCCGCACACACTGCGCCTGGAGGATGTGGAACTCCACATCCCGGCGATCTTCCTTCGCGACCAAAAACTTGAACATTGCGAACGATGATGATGATGAAGAGGTCGAGCGAAAAAACAAAACGAGAGTAAGCTCGAATGACTCCGCCAGCCGTTTTAAAGACTCTGGCAAGCTCTTCTTCACTCCGGCGTTAGTTGGTGGGCGGGTGATTTTGGCCTATAATCTTCGACGATTCCCTTCCGAGGGATGTTTTGACCTATGTCGTCTTCAGGGATGTTCCACCACCACCGCCGCGCGTGTCGGTGGACCCGAAAATGTCTAAGAACTAGCGAGGGAGGGATGGTGACTTAGCCTATGACAGACTCCTTTTCAGGGTAGGGATGTTCCTTAGTCCTCGGAGATGTTCCACCACCACCACCACCACCACCACTACGCTTTCGGACCCAAAATTCTCGACGTTGGAGGGTGGGACTACTTTCTCTCTCTCTCTCTCTCTCTCTCTCTCTCTCTCTCTCTTTAACCCACCCGAGGAATTGAGGGGAGATTAATGGTTGGAGAATGATAAAAAATCAATTTACACACAGTATATATATATATTTATTATCGTTGGATCATACATGCTTTAAAAAGTTATGCAATTTCAGCACATTTTGTAACGCGCAAGTTCCTCTATGATACGCGCACGCAAACGTATTCTCAGAAGGCATTTCCTTGAACGATGGTATACCACCATCCGCGTAATCTTCCTCGATATTGTAGACTATAGTGGAATTCGCGAGGTCCTCGATCCACGCGCACTTGTCACGGCCCTTCGCGACGATGACGGTAGTTACATCCTTCAGTACGGAACGCAATAGCTTTCTAGCCATACTGTAATTTATACAGCCGTCTTCCCAGATGAGCCCATGATGGTGTTTTGTCACCCAGCTGCACTTTCTCCTCGAGTCAACGTCCAGCGCTGTCCAGGGAAACGGCGGGGCAAAAATCCAATGTGCCATTCGGTCGGTACTGGGCAGAATCACTGCGGCCTCCTTGAGTATAAACCCGCCGTTGACCATAAATCCTTGAACGTCGACTATGGCAGTCTCCATCTCTCTCTCTCTCTCTCTCTCTCTCTCTCTCTCTCTCTCTCTCTCTCTCTCTCTCTCTCTCTCTCTCTCTCTCTCTCTCTCTCTCCGATGACAAGTTTTAAACGATTTTGCGTACAATGTTTGTGAGCGGGTTATATTCCACTATGCGATCGTGTATGATCAGGCAGTAAGCGGTGGTATTTGCAGGAACGTTTTCCCGACACTCAAAGTCGATTCGCACGTCAACGGTCGCGCTCTTGACGGACTCGTTTTGTCGGGAGCAATCCAGCACGACGAATGGGCCGTACGCGAGGAAGTCTGTGAGATCGAGCAGCGGCTCGCCACCGCCATAGAATGATTCTCGGAATTTGGCATACATATCATAGAGCAACGCATGCTTGTTCTTGCCAAAGTCAATGTTCAAGTCGTCGTAGGGATACATTTCCGAGTTCAGGTAGAGACGAATGTTGGAGAGATCGCAATGATCAAAGATCGACGCTCTTTTGGACAAATCATTCTTCCGCGCGGTTTGCAGGGCGAATATCACGTATCGAGGCTTCTCCATCTGCGTCGTGGCTTTTACCGCCCATGTGTGCTTCGTTGTTGTCTGCAGCAGGGGATACTCGTGGAGCTCGGACGAGCGGAAACTCATTTTAATCGGCGTGCCGTTTTCCAGTACACGCAACATCGACAGTTTGTGCACCTCGTCCAGGGTTACGTGCGGTATGCGCCATTGCACCTTGTGCAGCGTAAGATTATAATTAAGACCAGCCGGCCCGTGTATCGCGTTCGCTTCGGTGCGCGCGCGTATCAAGATGAGTTCGTGACGCGCGTTTATCATGATACGGTTATAGTCCTCGCAAAAGCCCAGCAGCATGCTGAGAGGCACGCAAAAATTAAAGTCCAGCGGTGCGCCGCGTTTGATTTTCTTCTTTCTCGAGCCATCGCCCTCCCCACCATCATCATCATCAGCAGGGTATCTCCAGCCGGCGTTATCCAACGTTCTGCTCTTCTCGGTCGAAAGACAGAGAAAGTTTTTCAGTGTAGTCGTTATACCGGGATTCCTGCATCTATCGATTTCAACGCCATTGAGTTCATAGCGTATCTCATCGAAGAGGAAGGAGACGAAATTATTTTCCAAGTGCACGGTGTCCCCGGCATTCACGCTGTCGAGTCTTCCCTCGATGTATAGGTAACTGCGGCATAGCAGGAGGTACAAGTCTTGCTGCTGAACGTTGAGTCGTATCTCGTCACTGTTCCCGAGGGCAGAATTGATATATGGGTTGTACGTGTGCACCTCCAACTTCGTTATACGGTTGTCGAAGGCTGGTACACCACCGATGCTCAAAATATTGTTCATCATCATCAATATCGTAGTCGTTCACGCGCAGTTCTGAATCCCAGAGATTTTAGAAATCTCACGTTAGCCGCGCTCAATCGTCTCTTCCTTCTCCAACTACAGCTGCCGCCACCCTTTATCGACGATTGGAATACACTTGCTTTGCGACTCGTCGTTGGTGCGAGTGCTGAGCTGATGATTGCAGATTCTGACGTATCGTTGGTGTTGTTGTTGTTGTTGTTGTAAACGAGCATGCTATCCACAGCATCGACGATTAACTACGCCGTTGTACATGCAGACGTATCGTTATCTCCTCGCCACGAAAATCCACAGGTTGTCCGGACTGATCGACAATTTGAATGGTCAAATCATCTATTGCACGTACGACGATTGGCAGGTAAATGACTCGCGGTGGCGTTTCCGAGATCTTATATCCGGGAGGCACCTGCGGCGAGAACTCGTGTATCGTGTGCACCAGTCTACCGTTGTTGTAAGAACCGGTGGTGATGTTACACTCTACCCGAATTGTATTCACGCTTATGATGTTGACAGGCGCGTCCGATTGATGCCAAGTATTGGGTAAGAGGATACGATTCGCGGAGAATCCTAGCAGTAGTCCCACGCTATCGGGCTTCGTAAAGTCGATTCTGAAGACACTTCGGATTTCGCTCTTCATCGTGTTGTTGTTCGCTCGTAGAACGATCGGGTATTCGCCACCGTCGCCGTCGTTGCCATCGTTGTTGTCGTTGCCCCCATAATCGATGGCATTCTTGCGCGGGTACCTTCTCAATATTTCTCGCTTCAAGAATTCATTGAGCGCCTTCAGCTCGTACGAACCGTCGGGAATGGTAATGTGCTCGTCATGATCGCCAAAGTAAAGTTTATTATTGCCGTTCGACGAACTGATGTTCGGTATGGTGTTGTAAGTTTGGAAATTCACAAGCCCTAGCTCATAGCCTTCGTTGTCGTCGTCGTCTCGTCCTGTGGACAGTTCTATCGGCGGAAAATGTCTCGACGAGAGCACGCTACTCGTGCCCGAAAGTGTGAATGTGAACGACATTTTTTTTTTGTTCCCCCTCCGTGTTCTGTTCTCCGCGCTGCAAAGATTCCAGGGAAACTGAGTTTTTGTCAGAGGCGAGGCTATGATTTATAATGAATTTTCTCGAAGAAATTGAACGCACAATTGTCCGCAAATGCTCTCGTTAAAGTTTTGAAACCGCTCGTGATTGTACGTGACTCTTGTCGCGCGGCCAAAGTAACTCATCAATTCGTGCGGAGGTCGGAGATTCCCAAAGCTGTCGTAGTACTTGACGTCATGCTCGCGTTTAACGTACGCGACCCAGTGTGTTCCCGGACCGCTGTAGTCATCCAAATTAACTATGCCGCACTCTCTAGTCCATACTTTCCTCGCGGGCAAATCATCGCGCATGAAAACTCCCCGAAAATGTGGCAAGTTTTTACACATATGTTCCAGCTGATGATTCGTTGTTGTTCCCACCGGCGACGAGGACGGTAGCAATGAGTAGCGGTAGTCTATCTTCTTTGGGTTTTTGACGTTTTTTTTTTGCTTCTAGTCCTCCTCCTCCCCCTCTTCGTCACTCTACCGCTGCTCACTCCCTTTCCATGCTTGTAGGGCGAAAGATACAATCCCTTGCCTTCCATGGCGCGGTTGTGTCGCTGCATTTCTTCCAGCTGTTTTTGCCTGAGCTTTTTGTCCGAAACGGATTTTGCCACCGTCGATGCCCCGGTGACCAAGGCACCCAGAGCACCCAAAGCGGGGAAGAGAAGGGGTGGTATGAAACCTCCGCGTTTGGCGGCCGGTAATACGCGGAGATTCGCGCTCCTCGTCTTCTTATTGCTCTTCTTCTTAGACACGCTGCTGCTGCTGCCTCCCGCGCTTCTTCTTCTTTTTCCAACTCCTCCTCCTCCTCCTCCTCTCATTCCCATGCCGAGTTTTCTTTTCGTCTTCATGGCAGTCCAGACGGCGGTGGATGCGATCTTCTCACCGACCGATGCGTCCGCGGCCGATATGCGTTGAAACGCGTTCTCCGCCAATATCTTATCAGCCTCGTGACGACCCGCGAGATCCTTGCGCTGCGAGTAGGCGATATCGTGCTCTCTGCAAGCCGCGTCCAAAGGATTCACGCCTCGCTCACCGCGGGCCAATCGACGCTGCAAGCGAGTGCCCGGTCCGCAAAATTGATATCCCGGAATGTGAAGCTCGAACGGCAAAGAATTTATCGCTCTATTCAAGAGTCCGCTTCCATTCATAGGCTCCTTACGCACGCACGCACACAAACACGCGCGCACCGCAGGTCAATACGATTGTTATGCTCGGACTGATGATTGACTGCAGCGATCCCTCCGTTATATATATATATACATATGTACATGCCCGCCAACCCCTGTCTTTACCGGATCCGTCCATTGTTTTTATCGCTCACTGTACTTTTACCGGTCGCGGCGCGGTACGCTTTTATCGCTCGCTGTACCTTTTACCGGCGCGGCGGCGGCGGCGGCGGCCAGGGCAGCGGCTGCGGCTGCGGCGGTCGCGGCGACTTCACCTTTCCCGATACACGCGGAACAGTCCTTTATCATAGGCGGCGGTCCATCGATATGCGTGCGTTGAGTCGGCAGGTTGTAGTGTCGACGACACCTGAGACACTGTTGCACCTCCGGATCGGCCTTTATATGATCGGGCAACCCGCCCCAAATGCACTCTATCTCGTCGTCGAAATTACGTAGCAGCAGCACCTTTGGCACATATTCCAGCTCCTCGGTTGTCGCGCCACGCAGAGTCGCTTTGTTCAGAATTATGAGAGACATGATTGGCGTGCACGCGCGCTCAGCAGCAACCGAAAAAAAATCCCACAGCTATCTGATGAATCGGTCCGCGATCGAGGACTATAAATACCACCACCCCCTCCCCTCCGCCCCCAACCTCTCGCTCCAGGATGTGTGTGTGTGCGTTAGTGTGCCAGTGGTATATACATAGCGCGGATCTTCTTCGGCAGCATGCGTTTCACGAGACAGCCAATCAACATTAACATTCCGATGAATCGTACGTTCGACGACGACGATGAAAATGGTAGGCGGCGGAAGCATGGCGCGCTATTACCAAAAAGTATACGATGCGTAATTTGCGGTCCATCCAATTGCGGGAAAACAAACACGATGATCAGCATGCTCGAGAGTCCGAACGGGTTGCGCTTTGAAAATGTGTACGTGTACTCAAAATCGTTGCATCAGCCCAAGTATCGATACTTGGAGGAGGTTTTAACCTCGGTCGACGCGGATTTGGGCTACTTTCCATTCGCCGAAAACGCCAGTGTAATCCCACCGGCCGAAGCCCTGCCGAACTCGATATTCGGCTTTGACGATGTCGCCTGCGACGAGCAAAACATCATGCGCGAATACTTTGCCATGGGTAGACACTCGGACGTCGATTGCTTTTATCTCGGTCAATCGTACGCGCGAATCCCAAAACACCTGATTCGCGATAATGCAAATATGATAATACTTTTCAAGCAGGATGGTATGAATCTGCGACATGTCTATCGCGATCACGTTAACGTGGATATGCCGTTCGAGAAATTCATCGAGTTGTGCTCGAAATGCTGGCACAAAAAGTACGGGTTTCTCGTCATAGACAAGGACAGCCCGACGAATCACGGACGATATCGGCGCGGATTCAACGAGTTTGCGATAATATCATGAGCGTACACGCTCGATGCCGATCATTGAACGAACATGCGGCGGCGCTGGAGGAGTGGCAGTCGGGGGAGAAGGAGGAGGAGGAAGAAGCCGCGACCGCAAAAAATAATTCCTACAACCGAGTTTGACCGTAGCGAAGAAGAAGAAGAAGAAGAAGAAGAAGAAGAAGAAGAAGAAGAAGAAGAAGAAGGGGATGGGGGTGGTGATGACAATGATGATGATGATGATGAATCGAGGAAAGCAGCAGCAGCAGCAGCAGCAGCAGCATTCTGCGTCATATCTATCACGACTATGCTCTCGTGGATATGTCGCTGGAGAAAGTGGATATGTCGCTGGAGAAGCTCGTCCAGCTGCGTACGAGATATCGATACGGATGATGCCGACGGTATTTAATGGGTTCGCACCAACATCATAAACACACACGTTCGGGAAACATCATTGAAACCGCATCACGTCATGGAGCGACGGAGACGGAAGGAGGAGGAGGAGGAGGAGCAGGAGGAGGATGAGGAGAACAGGGAAGAGGAGGAGGAGGAGGAGGAGGAGGAGGAGGAGGAGGATAGGCGAGTGAAAGGAAAGAAGAAAAACACGAGGGCGAAGAAGAAGAAGAAGAAGCGCCACATCACCACCAAAAAAGAAGCGGTGGCGCAAGAGATAGCCAAAACCAGCGAGGCTATACGTAAAAAGTATCTTGCGCTCAAGGTGGGAAAAATGGATACGGATGTGGCGTTGGAGACAAATCTACGACCAATAGTCGAACCGCTGAAACAATTGGTGGAGAAGGGTAATACGACCATGCAGCTGAAATCATCGCCACCTCCATCACCACCTCCATCACCACCACCACCACCACCGGAAACGCCAATCGCCGAGTTCGATGATTCGTTCGACATACCGCTGAGGGAAATGAAATCGTCCAACAGGAAAAAACTCTTGCAGGCAAAGAGTATCAAAAGATTGAATTCGAACAGTTCAACTCCGCGGCTCGGCAGGACTCCAGCGCTTTCGACTCCAAAAAGACTCGTACGACGAAAATATTTTTCCCCTAAAAATGCTATAGACGAAGATTCGGCTGCAACTCCCGCAACCATTGTCGAAGCTAGCGATGATGATCATAATAATAATAGCGCTATCGGCCATATGTCGCATGGAGAAACCTTCGAGAACTCGTACACATCGCCGTCGGCGGCGCGTAAGATAGATAAACCAATGCGCGCTGCTCTACAGCCAAACAACTACGAAGAGGAATATCGCCCGGAAAGAGAATTTTTGCTCGAGAAACTCGGACCTCTGGCAAAGAAATACTTGACGCTATTACACCTGGACACGCTGGATACCGTGGACAATGTATACGGCGTCTACTTTCATGACAAGTATCATAAACTGTATATCGGTAATTGCGTCTTCGATGTGGATGAGAATGATAACATTATGATCGGTGGGAGACGATACAGAGGAACTTTGGGCCTCTACGATCTGATATTCTCAAAGATGCCCGACAATTCAAAATACACGCAGGCTGATTTGAACGCCTACAGGGACATCCTGATACTTTCGAACGCGCATAAGTCGAGCTATTCGCCGACCAAACAGACCAGGGGTAACAGAGGCTACAAGTACACGCAAATCATAAAGAAGCTGATCGCCCCCAAAAGCACCGCAGGCAGGGGCATATCATTGCAACTCCCGAGCGCGATGGTTGCCACGAATAATAATAATACCGTCGATTACGTTCATTGGGACGATCCGAACGAACTGGTGGACCGCATGAGGCTGCTTGTTTCCTCGCGAAACGCTGGACATACCGGTCATGATAATGAGATAATGTCCATAATCGAGGAGCTCCGCGAAGCAGGATTGATTATAAACTAATCGCCCCATCGACGTGCGATGTCAGTGGAGCACGCGATGCCGATCAACAAGTTTGGCGCGTCCCTCGCAACGAACGATGCGGTGGTGGTGGCGGCGGCAGCGACGCCGGTCATTTCTCCGCCGATGTTGAGAAATTTGCTACGCGACAACGCCCTGTGTCTCGAGGGTGACTCTTTTGACGCGCGAGGTCGAAAGATAAAGAGCGTAGCGGAACCTCTGGACGCCGATGACGTTACGACCGTGGACTATGTCGGCCGTCTTGTAGAGCGCGCGATCAAAACCAAGGATGATGATGATGCATCGACGATGAGAGACTACATCAACGATACTGTGAAGCGCGCGTTGACTGCGATGGAATTGAAAATTAGGGAGAACTTGGTTCGCGATATCCGAGAGTATAAGGAGATGCTGCGAACCAATGTCACCTCTCCCGAGATCCTGCCAAATAATGTCATGTCGGAAGTCGCGCGACTTCCACGTCAATAGTATAAAAACTGATCACCAATCGACCTGTGATATCAGTGGGACAAGCGATGCCGATCAACAAGTTTGGCGCGTCGCTCGCAACGAGCGATACAGCGACCACGACGAATATGGCGGTGGTAGTTTCGCAACCGTTGTCGCAGCTGATGTTAAGAAATTTGCTACGCGACAACGCCCTGTGTCTCGAGGGTGACTCTTTCGATGCGCGAGGTACAAAGATAACGAACGTAGCGGAGCCTCTGGAAGCTAATGACGTCACAACCAGGCTTGCCAGACTGCACAGATTTCTCTGTCACTGGTCCCAACTGCGCATGCGCCACAGGTTTCTCTGTGTGCGTGACAAACCCGTATAGCTCGCTTTACATAGGGTGCTCTGAGGGGCCCCTACGACTGTCGAGTCTTCGACTCTTCGAGTCGTCGACATGCTGACACTGTACTATGCAATAATTATTATAGCGTAGTAACAATGTAATATTTTATGATTGAAATGTATATATGTATACTTACTGCAATATAATTTAACAGTATTTTATACTGTTACTGTTATAGTATAGTATTGTTCATTATAAAATACTGTTATAGTATACTTATACTATATGTATAAGTATACATATATACATTTCAATCATAAAATATTACATTGTTACTACGCTATAATAATTATTGCATAGTACAGTGTCAGCATGTCGACGACTCGAAGAGTCGAAGACTCGACAGTCGTAGGGGCCCCTCCAATACGGCTCATATGGTAGCATACTAGACTGTTAATTTCGAAAACGCGTTTTCGAAATTAACAGTCTAGTATGCTACCATATGAGCCGTATTAGTATCCACAAATTCCTAATCTCGTTCCCGGTATTTAAAGTACACGAGTGAAATTAAATACGCAGATCGCAATGACAGGTGCAATTACCCCTTTTAAAGTTTACCCTAAGAGATTCCCAATTCAAGGATATATTTAGTGCCAAACCAAATTACATATAGTTTCAATGCAATCACCATTCTCTAAGAAGAGCAGGGCAAAGTTCTACATTCACCTATTTCTTTTATTTTTTTACATTCTACAGTGTAGAGAATTGCAATGATGCCAAGAGTACTGGAACAGTTATTTCCAAGCACACTAAAGATCGCAACAAGTGTAGCGGACGCTTATCTTATACGCGTCATGCGTATAAGATAACATTTTCCATCATTTACATAAGCACATATTTATTATATTTCTTTCTCTTCTGTAGAACTTCATAGTGCAATAAAATTATTTTTAATTTCACATTTATAAGTATGTGCCAATATTTAATTCCTTCCTAGCAGCTATTATTCACCTAAGAATGATATATTTCCTTTTCCTATAATCTTTTCCACCGCTTCCTGCAATCCTACTAAAAATTTAAAATTTTCCTTACGTAGGCTAGCTAACAGGTGGATGGGGCGAATAAGATACCCCCATTTCTTTGCGCGTGATACGTCCTGAGAGGCAAATTCTGACTATCTGAATTGCGCATGCGTCATTTCCCCCTCTTAATCTGGCAACGCTGGTCACAACTGTCAACTATGTGAACAGCGCGGTGCAAGCGATGGAAAAGAAAATTAAGCACGACATGGAACGCAATGTTCATACCTACGTGGTCACTATGCAAGCGATGATGCGAGATCAAATTGAGTCAAAGTACGATACGATAATTCAAAAGTTGACTAGAAGGCTCGACGCGCTCCAATAGGTCGTTGATAAAACAGAACGATTCCGGCGATATCGAATCAGTCGCCGAAATGACGACGAGTAAGGCAAAATTGGTGGAAGAGCTGCATGCGCCGGCCCGACGCAACTTTCCCCGTAGACGCGTGATCGTGCGAGGTTTCGACGATCTCTGGCAGGCCGACCTCGTGGAAGTGCAATCGTACGCAAAGGAAAACCGGGGGTTTCGCTATATTCTCACGGTAATTGACGTATTTAGCAAATACGCGTGGGCCGTTCCTCTGAAGAGCAAGGGTGCGAGCGATGTGACCAAGGCCTTTGCGAGCATATTGCGTACAGATGAGCGGGTTCCAAAAAATCTACAGACCGACATGGGCAAGGAGTTTTACAATAGGGACTTCCAGGAGTGCGTGAAGAAGCACGGCATCAAGCACTACTCGACCTTCAGCATCATGAAGGCCTCCGTGGTGGAGCGTTTCAATCGCACGCTCAAGAACGCCATGTGGAAGTCCTTCTCACTGAATGGCGGCTATCGCTGGCTCAATGTCCTTGCAACCCTAGTGTCGGATTACAATAGGAGGAAACATCGCACCATTCGAATGCGCCCCATTGATGTTACTCGCAACGATGAAAAACACCTCCTTGCCACAGTCAACAACGATCGCAGCAGCAGCAGCAGCAGCAGCAGAATGAAAATTATAAGACCTGCAAAGTTTAAGATTGGCGACAAGGTGCGCATCAGCAAATTTAAAACAGTCTTCGACAAGGGCTACACTCCGAACTGGTCGACCGAGGTGTTTGAGATCAGCGGCGTCAAGCGAACGAATCCCACCGCGTACTACCTCAAGGACTTCAAGGGCGATCCCATTGCCGGTGGATTTTACGAGCTGGAATTACACAGAGCCACGCATCCTGATGTGTACCTGGTGGAGAAGGTGTTGCGCAAAAAGGGAGATATGATATATGTGAAGTGGTTGGGATTCGATAAGGTTCACAATTCATGGATAAAGAAGAATGATGTTATTTGAATACAAAAATATAAACATTTATTATTATTATTACTATTGCTGTACATTTATTTACATCCATCCATCCATCCATCCATCCATCCATCCTGTACATTATTCTATTTTGTAATGCCCCCAGGGGAGCGTGCTAGTCGAATTTCGTTGAACATACCGCTTATCGTCGCGCGGGCTGAGCGCAAGTTTTTCCTCGCTGATGGAATACACTTTGTGCGCATGGGACCGAATACAATTTTGTACGACCTTCTTCTCTATCGAGTGCTCGAGACACCGAACGTAGTCCTCGAACTCTATGCGGTTGGCCGTGACACACTTCTTTATGCCCTTGATTTTTTTGTCGCATTCCTCTCTACCATGCACCCGGGTGGCATACATTTTTGCCCTCAGCCCTACGAACTCGGTCATGATTGCCCCGTTATTCTCATCTTTCATGAGACCCGGTACCCTTTTATTTAATCGCTGAATACCATACGGGTTGTCCACGGCGTAATCGCTGGTATCGAAACGGTCCGAGTTGCGCTTCATGTGTTCGTACACATCGTCGCTCGCTATCTCGTAAATTAGACTGTCGGTGTCCGTGTACATTATCTTGCACCTGTCAGCGAAGCTCGGAAGCATGTGCTCGTAGTGAAATTCGTACAGGCTCGTTTTTGCAATGTCCAAGATGCACATACCGACGTACAGGGGTTTGAGAAATTTGACTATAACTTTTCGCAGTTCGACAGCCATCAGGTTTTCGGAAAATATTGTACGGCTATGGAAATTTGGCTTCGCGATCGCCGCCTCGACACCGTGCTGCCCCTCCCACTTCGTAAGTAATTTCACGTCTGAATGCTTTCGTATGTTTTCCATCGTTTTTCCGAAAACCGCGTTGTTCATCAATTTAAACAGGTTTTTACTGAATTCGCTAGTGGCCTTTGTGCGGAAGCCCGTATTCAGTTCGATATATTCGCGTAACCAGGGTGATTGCTTGAATTCTAACACACGGTGCACCTTCGGTATCTTTACACCATGCTTTAGGGCCTGCCGCAGATATCTATAGTGTGTCACGTATCGCGTCTTATTTACGAAGGTAGCGAGTAACTTTCTATTTCCGGTACTCGTTGACTTTCTCGTCGGCGGGTCCTCGTGGTCGGGACAAAAGGGAAGGTCGGCGTGCGAGTCGTGGAGTTCACGCGGATACTCCAAATCCACTTCGAGGACATACCCCAGGGGGCCGTCCAGCGGAATGGAATTTACGTCGAACGTCTCGGAGACCCACCGAAAACCGCCGTACGGTAGAGGCTGCGACATCGCCCAACCGTACAGATTATTAATATCATAATACATCAGGTACGTCGAGGGTTTCGCTGGGTCGTACGAGGGCAGGTACTTGTTGTTCGCACGCGCGTACCTGTGCGAGCATTGACTTAGTCCACCGCGGATCCCTCGCTCGAAAAATAGCAACATGTCGATACACGTGAGCAGTTCGAACTCAATAGCCGTATATTTTAGCATCGCGTCCCACGTAAAACCGGGAAGGGTGTAATAATGCGCCGGATCTAAGTTGTAACTCGTCATGCAATCTGCCCGAAAGTTTTCAAAAATATCGGCAAGCAACACGACATCGACCTTTAGGTATACATCGCTGTATTCGGCCAGTGACCCGATTGCCAATTCCGACCACACATCCTTGGCGTGTGTATATTCAGCGTCGGTTATGTCGCGATCATTTAGCCGGTTGTAGAACGCCCCGTGTGCCGGTAATTCCGTTTCGCTCAGTTTGTCGTAAGATGTTAGATAGTCGTAGGGAAACACCCCCTTTCTCGTCAAAAGATCAAAAGCCCTGGCGGAAACATGCGCGAATTCCTTTCGCACGATACGCAATTTATCGCTGTCGAGGGATGAAGCTAATTTGTCGAGACTGGTGCTCAGAAATTTAAAAGAGTCTATGAAACAGAATTTTATATGCTTGACCTTCCTTCCTGTTCTTTTGAATTGCATATATGCTTCCTGCGCGCTACACGTATGTTTGGTGAAAGAGATGTATTTCTCCTTTGTCAGCGGAAGCAGATCGACCTTTCCATCAAATGCGTTTGCAAGCGCCATGATTACAAAATGCGCGTCGTATCCCGATAAATTATGGAAAACTACTGGCACCGTGTATGAAATCCTATACGACAAGTTGCAGTTTGAATGCGCCGCACCGCGATAAGTACCGGTGAGATGACAGTGGTCGCGCACCTTCTTTTCCCCCCCATCGATGAAAACTTTGGAACATATGTGACAATGCGTCGCTCGATGGAATCCCCGTTTCTCCTCGTCGGTGAGGTGATTCATTGGAACCACTTTGTCGAAAATGATTTTAATTCTCTCGCCTAATTCCCTTAATTCGTTCGCGAACCACTCCATACATCCCGTCGCGGCGCGATAAGAGCGATACCGGCACAACGAGTCGTCGTACGAACAGTGAACGTAATAACCGACGCTGAACGGTCTATGTTGCTGGTATATGCCGGGGCTACCTGGTACTTGCGGCGCCGCGCTATCCACGCCCTCCAGCAGGCATTCGAGATCGGCGTATATGACGAAAGGTGCTCGCTCTTGATTCTGATAATTCTTGAATCTCAGTGTCTTCTCCTCGTCCGTCGGAAGCACCGCTTTACACGCTGGAATCAGCGCACAGTCTACCGTGTGGGCTGCCAACTTGTCAGCTGTCCGGAAATAATGCATACATCTGAAAGGGGAAAAAACATGAATTATTAGTTTTTTTGTTTCTTTATCCACAGAATATTCGAAGGAAATATGGCTTACCGGTTGCATAAATGTTTTGCGCATTTGTGTTGGCTCAACTGCGTAGACACCAGTCTCGAAATGTTCCGGATGCTCGTGTAATGGTAGCGATTTGGTTGATCCGCAGTAGCCCGGGGATTCTCGATCAGCAGCAGGTTAACGTGATCGTTTTGCAGGTCGTCCGTGATGCGAAGCGGCACGCATGTTTTCTTCTCCCATCCGAACACATTCACCGAAATGTTGTTGTTCCGCTCGAATTTGGAGAAGTCCTTCAATTCCACTGGAAATTGAATCCCGCTGATATCGAGCCTCTCCTCGTACGGTGGATACGAGCTCGTTCTGCTGACGTTCCGTCCGTCGGTGACTGGATAGAGGCTCGCCATAACTGCCCAAAAGAAACACGCTCCATCGTTGCACTGAATGTTGACGACGGCTTTCTTCCGTCGCACTTCCAGTGGCAGAGTGATGTGACAGCCCGGTCTTAACGGCTGGTACTTGTTTATATGCACCATCAGATGCAAGATTTCGCGCAATGCCCACCCACTATCGCGGTTCTGAAATTCGGACATTGCCGCGAGCACTGGGCGCACCACTTTGTCCGAGTACCACCGTCGCAGATTACTCGCGTGGAACAGTTCACTGTTTTGCGCACTGAAACTCTTCACAGCGATCGTCCCGTGCAGCTCGTATTTAGCTTCGAGATTGACATTCACCTTCACGTGTTTGTGTGTATTGATCGCGTTGTTTATCTGATTCTGCACTATTCTGCGAGCGTCCTGTAGAAAATGTTTCGGGTCTTTATGGTTGGAGTTTGTGACCATACCCGTAATAATACGGTTCTTAAAGGCCGTTTCAACTTGATCCCAAACGAGGGTGGAGGGTCGCGCTACCTGCACTTCGCCACTCACGCCGCTGCCCGTCCGTGAAAATCGCCTCCGCACAGACACATTTAGACTCTTTAATCTGCACAGGATGGACACCATATGCTGCTTCGCGCCAATCGATGCAGTGTCTTTGGTCTTCCGCATATATTCGACTATGAGAGTGAGACAATTCTCGTATTGTTGAAACCACTCGCGGTATTCACTCGCGCTCCGCACCAAGTCCGAAGAGCTCGTCAATGCTTGGAACATACGCTCGCTGATATCCATGGCTGTTTCTTAGTTTTCTTCCTCTTCTGGTAGATATTAAATGTCAGCCTCAACGGCTACAATGGTCACCTCGCCTTCCTCGATGCACTCCCACACAGTGCTCACTGCTACGCGGATCGGATATGGACGCACAATTTGGCTGAATCGCTTCGTGCAATAGATCAGCACTGTGCTCGATGAATCCTGGCGCATCAACCGCTCGATGTGACGACTGTACGTCTCGGAGTACTCGCCGTTTAAGTATTTACCGATGACGATCGGCCACACGATTTTCTTCAACGTCCTCATCGGGGTGGTGATGACGCAATCTTTTATTCACACTCCTCGCATCAAAGTCGAGCCTCCTTCCCGATACATGCAGCCTCGGATAGACGTCCAAGGGCCAAATTTTTCGTTGCACAATGTCCAACCACAAATCCAGCGGATTGAATAGCGATACGGACAAATACGGCCCGTGATTGTCGAAAGTTCGCGTAAATGCACACTTTATTTTTAATTGTTGGAACTGAGGAACGTTCGTAAACAAATGAAACAAAATCTTTCGATCCTCGGAAGAAAATCGTCCGATGCCGCGACGAAATATCACGACAAGGGCGTGCTCCTGAAGACTGCACGGCGAGAAAGCAATCTTTTTCACTGGGCGTAGGTTAGCCATCGATTTAGTGAGAAATACTAATGAAGCGAGAATGTCGAATGCGCTTCATTATATGCATTCTCGAAAGGGCTGTAGTAGGGCAGCGTGCATCCTAAGATAGAAAGAGACAGAAACTTCTCCGACGGCGCAGCGGCTGATAAACCTAGGCGGCGCGTGAAATGTAAACCTTCCTAAGTGTTCGGCTGGAGGCGCGAGATTTTCTCTGAGCCTATACAGCCTCTACAACACATACTGTATGCACTGTACTATGCCGTGCTGTATGGTATGTACTGTATGTAGCATTCTTCCTCTCTCTCTCACCCGCATGTCATAATTAGGATTCCGACTTGTGTGTCGAAGTCGAATAGCTAGGTGTGACGATTGGTGATTTATGATAGAGAGCCGGGCTGTCCGGGCGTTCGACGGCTGGGGGGTCAGGTAATACTTGCCAAATTGGCAACGATTGGTACGTTAGAAGGAGACCATGCATTTCATGTATTATTTTTTTTCCTGGGTGGGTACGCACACACCACAGCTGAAAGAGAACGTTGGTGTCTCAAGAAGCGCGTGAGAACTCAAGGATTCTTCGGACATTCCCAATGCAGCCCCACTTACGAAACTGTTTAGACGTAGCCATTTACTCTCTCTCGAAATTCTGTTCGAGACATTCACGCAGTGATTTTTTTTCCCATCGCGCCCTCCGAAGCGCGTTCGTGAAGCATGTAGAGAGAAGCCCTGCGCTCGGAATAGTTAGCCTCTCAAGGATTCTTCGAATATTCCCAATGTAGCCCTACTCACAAACTGCGCGGGGCAATTCATGCATTTAATTTTTTTCCCCATTGGGCCGGGTAAAGCGCGCCCGTGAAACATGCAGCGAGAGATACTCGGCGCCTGCTAAGGACTTGACAACCCCGGCGCAAAGCATGCTCGCCTAAGCGGCGCCAAGCGAAATGTAAACACTCCGGTATAACCATAGGCAGCTATCGATTCTTTGAATCATCCACGCTGCATAGAAAATCTTCCCAGCGAATACCTATGCATACACATAAACAATAGGCGGGTGACACGTGAAATGTTATTTAAGATAAACTCGGTCACTCGTCTGCTACCTGGAAACTCCAGCGGCACGCGGGATCCTATACCTGGAAATACTCCGTGATAAAGAATCCTCATTGATTCCAATCATATATACAGTCTAGGTGACGCGTGAAATGTTATGTTTATATATATACAATCTAGGTGACACGTGAAATGGTCGAAACCGCCGTCGAAGAAGACGATAAAGAATCCTCATTGATTCAAATCATATATACAGTCTAGGTGACACGTGAAATGTTATGTTTATATATACAATCTAGGTGACACGTGAAATGTTATCTATGTTTGGGTAATTATCTTAATCACCTGCTAATTGATTACTCGACACCGCCGTCGAAGAGCACGGGCTCCCTCCCCCGCTTCCCCGCACCCCCCTCGCCACTGTCCCAGAACCCCCCACCGATACACTACTAGTATCTCTCTGAAATTAAATCGGTAGATGCATTGAAGCCTTTTCGGACGATTCGGCGAGTTTTGTTTACCTGCGCCTCCCGTACCCCGAGTTAGCCTCTTCGAACCCAGGCAGGTCACGATCACCGGCTGCCTGGCCGCTCGCATGACACCGGCCCTCCTTTAAGAACACATAACTCGGAACCTGCGTTAAATATCGAAAAACGGGAAGCGGCGTGTTGTTCGCAAAGGATTAGGTTTTCATTACAAAAATACGCTAGTAATCAAATCACCATTAATTTTTCGCCACACTAATTTATCCGACGAAATCGGCTATACCTCTGGTTCCCGTGGCAGTAACCTGCTGAAATTAAATTGGTAGATGCATTGAAGTCTGCTTTAAAGATTCCCCGAGTTCGGTTGACCTGCGCCCCCCGTACCCCGTGTTAGCTCAATGGAACCCCCGCCGGGTCATCATCACCTCCTGCGTGACCACTCGCGCGGCTCTGACTAACGGTGAGCTCAAGTCGATCGGGATTCTTTTGGAAAATGGGCAAAAAAATTTCAAAAAACTTTTGCAGCATTTTTGGATAATTTCGGGGCAAAAATCTGAAAAAAAAACGTTGGAGGAACGCGATAATAGTCCGCAAGGGTCAACAGTACGTCTGACACCGCCAAGATCAGTGAGACGCCTTCTGGAAATACGCCTGATGATAGTTGCTGCAAGGGGCACCTTGGATAGGCACTTACGACTTAGTGCGTGCCTGCGCTGTCCAATACTTAGCCGGGCGTAGTGTGCTGCACGTCCGACGCGCGGTGCAATGCGCGTCGCCCGAGCGGCGAGATTATCCGGCGGCTCGATTCGTGCGACCGTGTCACAGCGACAGCGCGCTGATTCGTCACTTCTCTTCGCTAATACCTCCCAAATTAGGGTAGAATTTGAAAATTTTGAAGGGCGTATTGCCCTTAGAATGCCACGCCCCACAAGATGGCTATCTTCATTAGCACCACTTTTGGATCACCCTGTATATGAAAAAGACTATCAAATCCGCAAGTATTCTGCACAATATATTTTTTATTTTTGTCTGCAATCGAGGGGCATACATTTCCGTTTTTGATTATACTCAAACCAACCACATTCTTTTTATTCAACTCTGTGATGTTCCAATCTGGTCGGATGTCGAGATAAGTACGTTTCGGTTTTTTAGGCGTATTTTTGTTCCGCCAATTTTGTTCCAACAATAAATAATTCTGTTCACTGGGTGAGGATTGTAATATTTGTGGACTGGAATTATTCATGTCATTGAACGTTTCTTGTGGCTCGACTATGGCGCTATGAGATACGTCATTTATCTCTTCTTCGAAGGTTGATTGTTCTGTATTAAAACTTGGCGTAGGTTGTTTTTCAGCTACAGCTAATTTTGCTTTTCCTGAAAATGACTTCAAGTGTATGCTCACAAACTTGTCGACACGCATCGGGCGACATTCACTCCTTAACAAACGGTGCTTCAAATCGTTGAAATCCGGTTCTACGGCTGACGAACTTATATGTATTTTTTTCAAATTAAATGCATTTACCATAGTATTAGTGTAAAGGGGAAAATAATGTAAAAATTTTTTAAATCTCGAAATTATTGCAGGAGCATAATATGGATTTTCCGAGTCACCTTGAGGGGCAGATATGACGGCATTAGTGCAGTTGTCGAACAAAACATTTATCCAATGACTAATTGTTGTTGGTTCGATGTTTTTACTATAATTATCCTCAAATAATAAAGCTTCCGGTTCAGAAATATTTTTATCACTATTTACATTCTCGACTAAGCTCTTAATGTCAGCGTTACCTTTAATTATACCCAGCAAGTACTTCAATGCCACCTCAGCCGAACTTTCTGTTTTAGTATCATCTATTAATCCACATCCTTTGCTATTGCACAACATTATTATTGATTCTATTACGTTCTGGAGTTCTTTGAAATCAGTTATTTTTGTTAAATAAGCCATGATTATTAGGTAAAAGTTTTTAACTCTTGGGTGCACATTTTTGAATTCAGTCCATCGTGAAAGCATATGGATATAATGCGATATATCTAATCGGATTAAACACTGTGGTAACCTGTGAGGCAACTTATTTAAGTATGAGAAGCATTGCTGTAAATAATCTTTTAAGTTATGGCACCGTGCAAATGATACTGCAATAGCGTTCATTAATGCCTTGTCGAAATCGCACACTACTTGTTTTGGGTATGGGAAGTTCTGTTTATGAGTACATCCAATTTTTATTATTTCATGAAACCAATGCATAATGGTTGTAGTATCTTGCAAGGCGCTTAACATCTGAAATACCGGCATTTTTGCGGTTGGAGTTTCCACTACTATTTCATATAAATAAATATGAGCGGATAATTCTGATGTTGGTAGTTGTAATTTTTTAACTATTGAACCGGTGGCATCAACACAAATAAAATTGGAATACTGGAGGTAAATTGCCATTTGCTCTTGTGTCCAGTAGTGGACATAAAATGGATCCATCGAAACACTATGTATATGCCCTGCATGAATTCCATATTTCATGTTTTTTAAACTAATAACTGGATCGGTAACTTTAATACCCAAGTCCTTATTTTGCCTCTCTTGTTTGGCTTTCCGCAAAACATTGGCACTTGGTAGATGTGGAGGCTCTTTATCCCCAAAATCCATCATTTCTTCCGCCGCATTTCTACGCCACGTACACGGTAAAATATTCTTGTCCAGTATTTCTTTTGAAATTTTATTTCGCCGTTCTCCTTTCAATTGTCGTTTCTTTTTGTGTATTATAGAGTCATCAAAATTTTCTATTGTGCATTCCATGGTAATGTCATCCTCATTTGAAGGTTTATTAATAATGCATCCTTTGAAACAACAATTACATTCCGGACATTGGCCGGATACAGTCAAAAAAATCCCAGTACCAGAAATTTTTGAATGTTTGAAAACCAACGGACATGGTAGTTTGGTTTCGGTGTATATTTGCGCATATAGTTCGTCCGTCCATACCCTGCGTAATAAAACATTGTACCGTCGTTCTTTTACAATGTTATCTGTATAAAATACCCCCTCGGGTCTTATTTTGAGCCAAAGTTTCCTAGATAATTTTAAATTAAAGGAAATTAAGTCACTGTTTGTATTGTTTAATGTTGTATCATAATCTGACTCTATATTTGACGAATTAAATTGTACATTGAAAAGTTTTAAGATTTTGTTCCAAATACTATATCTATTCTTTTGTAATATTACATAAATGTACTTAGAGTGTACATGTTTAGTTTTATCGGGATTTTGTTTCGTAATTTTGCTGATGCGCTCATAAATTGGAGATGAAGGAATAACGGGTTTCCCATAAGGGTCAATTATGTCTTTACAATCTAAAGCTGAAATTATATCTAAGATGTTTTCGACGTGCTTAGCCATGTCAAGCAATACTCTAAGCAACAAAAAATAAAAATAAGTCACAAAATATCAACAAAAATTTGAAATATCCTCACGCGGTATAATGAGGGGAACGCTGTGAACGAAATAAAGCAGCTTTTCGGTAGTCGAAAATTGAGAAGCAAACAAATCAATTAAACGAGAATGTGTACAGAAACTCAAAACGTAACGGGCTTTAACGAACCACGACCAAATGCACAACGATTCTTTGATCGTACATAATATAAAGGCCGGGAAAACCGAGAACACAAGAAACCAATAGTTGAAATGCGCAACGATTCTCTGATCGCAGGTGATATAAATACCAAGAGCACCAATCATAAACGATGTACAGTCCGCTTGAACAAAGACCAAATACTGGAAACACTGAGCAATAAGGAAGAAACGAACTGCTCCTGATCACGTCGGAAGACCAAATGCGTAACGCTTAACGCAGCCCGACGACGAAACTGTTGCACCAAGGAAGTGTGGTGGGGTTATCGCGCGTAGGACTTTCCATACGTGCGCGGCGACCGTCAACTGCTTCTCCTCTCGGTCATTCCATACGTTGTAATGTAATAGGATCCGCCAAAGCAAATTTTCGATTTCAAAAGTAAAATACCCTTCCTATGTTCGTTCCAGCGAAAGTAAAAGTTGTTCCAGGTTGTTCTATGTCTCAATCAAATTGTTCCATAGTTGCAAGTCACTGAGGGAACATTATCAATAAAAAAAACTTGAACAAATTTTTCGCTACCAAGAGTAAAGTGGCATTTCTATGATTGTTCCAGCGAATCTAAAGCTTGTTCCAGGTTGTTCTATGTCTCAATCAAATTGTTCCATAGTTGCAAGTCACTGAGGTAACATTATCAATAAAAAAACAAACTAATTTTTCGCTACCAAGAGTAAAGTGGCATTTCTATGATTGTTCCAGCGAATCTAAAGCTTGTCCCAAGTTGTTCTATGTCTCAATCAAATTGTTCCATAGTTGCAAGTCACTGAGGTAACATTATCCATAAAAAAACAAACTAATTTTTCGCTACCAAGAGTAAAGTGGCATTTCTATGATTGTTCCAGCGAATCTAAAGCTTGTCCCAGGTTGTTCTATATCTCAATCAAATTGTTCCATAGTTGCAAGTCAGTGAGGTAACATTATCAATAAAAAAACAAACAAATTTTTCGCTACCAAGAGTAAAGTGGCATTTCTATGATTGTTCCAGCGAATCTAAAGGTTGTTCCAGGTTGTTCTATGTCTCAATCAAATTGTTCCATAGTTGCAAGTCACTGAGGCAACATTATCAATAAAAAAACTTGAACAAATTTTTTGCTTCCAAGAGTAAAGTGGTATTTCTATGATTGTTCCAGCGAATCTAAAGCTTGTCCCAGGTTGTTCTATGTCTCAATCAAATTGTTCCATAGTTGCAAGTCGCTGAGGCAACATTATCAATAAAAAAACTTAAACAAATTTTTCGCTACCAAGAGTAAAGTGGCATTTCTATGATTGTTCCAGCGAATCTAAAGTTTGTACCAGGTTGTTCTATGTCTCAATCAAATTGTTCCATAGTTGCAAGTCAGTGAGGTAACATTATCAATAAAAAAAACAAACTAATTTTTCGCTACCAAGAGTAAAGTGGCATTTCTATGATTGTTCCAGCGAATCTAAAGCTTGTCCCAGGTTGTTCTATGTCTCAATCAAATTGTTCCATAGTTGCAAGTCGCTGAGGCAACATTATCAATAAAAAAACTTAAACAAATTTTTCGCTACCAAGAGTAAAGTGGCATTTCTATGATTGTTCCAGCGAATCTAAAGTTTGTACCAGGTTGTTCTATGTCTCAATCAAATTGTTCCATAGTTGCAAGTCAGTGAGGTAACATTATCAATAAAAAAAACAGACTAATTTTTCGCTACCAAGAGTAAAGTGGCATTTCTATGATTGTTCCAGCGAATCTAAAGCTTGTCCCAGGTTGTTCTATGTCTCAATCAAATTGTTCCATAGTTGCAAGTCACTGAGGCAACATTATCAATAAAAAAACTTAAACAAATTTTTTGCTTCCAAGAGTAAAGTGGTATTTCTATGATTGTTCCAGCGAATCTAAAGTTTGTACCAGGTTGTTCTATGTCTCAATCAAATTGTTCCATAGTTGCAAGTCAGTGAGGTAACATTATCAATAAAAAAACTTAAACAAATTTTTCGCTACCAAGAGTAAAGTGGCATTTCTATGATTGCTCCAGCGAATCTAAAGTTTGTACCAAGTTGTTCTATGTCTCAATCAAATTGTTCCATAGTTGCAAGTCAGTGAGGTAACATTATCAATAAAAAAACAAACAAATTTTTCGCTACCACGAGTAAAGTGGCATTTTTATGATTGTTCCAGCGAATCTAAAGGTTGTTCCAGGTTGTTCTATGTCTCAATCAAATTGTTCCATAGTTGCAAGTCAGTGTGGCAACATTATCAATAAAAAAACTTGAACAAATTTTTTGCTTCCAAGAGTAAAGTGGTATTTCTATGATTGTTCCAGCGAATCTAAAGCTTGTCCCAGGTTGTTCTATGTCTCAATCAAATTGTTCCATAGTTGCAAGTCACTGAGGCAACATTATCAATAAAAAAAACTTAAACAAATTTTTCGCTACCACGAGTAAAGTGGTATTTCTATGATTGTTCCAGCGAATCTAAAGGTTGTCCCAGGTTGTTCTATGTCTCAATCAAATTGTTCCATAGTTGCAAGTCACTGAGGCAACATTATCAATAAAAAAACTTAAACAAATTTTTTGCTTCCAAGAGTAAAGTGGTATTTCTATGATTGTTCCAGCGAATCTAAAGTTTGTACCAGGTTGTTCTATGTCTCAATCAAATTGTTCCATAGTTGCAAGTCAGTGAGGTAACATCAATAAAAAAACAAACAAATTTTTCGCTACCAAGAGTAAAGTGGCATTTTTATGATTGTTCCAGCGAATCTAAAGGTTGTTCCACGTTGTTCTATGTCTCAATCAAATTGTTCCATAGTTGCAAGTCAGTGAGGTAACATTATCAATAAAAAAACAAACAAATTTTTCGCTACCAAGAGTAAAGTGGCATTTCTATGATTGTTCCAGCGAATCTAAAGGTTGTTCCAGGTTGTTCTATGTCTCAATCAAATTGTTCCATAGTTGCAAGTCACTGAGGTAACATTATCAATAAAAAAAACAAACTAATTTTTCGCTACCAAGAGTAAAGTGGCATTTCTATGATTGTTCCAGCGAATCTAAAGCTTGTCCCAGGTTGTTCTATATCTCAATCAAATTGTTCCATAGTTGCAAGTCGCTGAGGCAACATTATCAATAAAAAAACTTAAACAAATTTTTTGCTTCCAAGAGTAAAGTGGTATTTCTATGATTGTTCCAGCGAATCTAAAGTTTGTACCAGGTTGTTCTATGTCTCAATCAAATTGTTCCATAGTTGCAAGTCAGTGAGGTAACATTATCAATAAAAAAATATTAAACAAATTTTTCGCTACCAAGAGTAAAGTGGCATTTTTATGATTGTTCCAGCGAATCTAAAGGTTGTTCCACGTTGTTCTATGTCTCAATCAAATTGTTCCATAGTTGCAAGTCAGTGAGGTAACATTATCAATAAAAAAACAAACAAATTTTTCGCTACCAAGAGTAAAGTGGCATTTCTATGATTGTTCCAGCGAATCTAAAGGTTGTTCCAGGTTGTTCTATGTCTCAATCAAATTGTTCCATAGTTGCAAGTCACTGAGGCAACATTATCAATAAAAAAACTTGAACAAATTTTTTGCTTCCAAGAGTAAAGTGGTATTTCTATGATTGTTCCAGCGAATCTAAAGTTTGTACCAGGTTGTTCTATGAATATTAAGCTAGGATATAGAGTTTGGGACTTATCAGCTCACAATTATAGCTGTAAACACAAGATTGCGTATTTCCGTGTTCCACACCGTTTTTTGCCTATAACTTTGTCAAATGTTGTCCTAGGTAATTAATACTTTGGACCAATATTCGGAACAACTAGAACAATCTATAACAGCCAAAAAAAGTTGCATTTTCAAAAAATGGGGGGCCACTCCAATCGTAGTTTTTTTGAGTTTTCCGCCACATTTTTTATTTTTTTGACTGAATATTTTGGAACAATTTAGAACAAACCTAGAACAACCTGGAACAACAAAAAGAAAATTAAAAATCGAAAAATGGGTGGCTAACTTCATAGAGGCGAATAGCGACGTGTCATGCCCGAATTCGAAAATTCCTCTTGATCGTTCTTCTCTGGTTTGCGCATAGTATAACATATATGTGCGGCTGATAGAAGGCTAGACGAAGCATGAATTCTGGGGGAACTATTGTTCCCCCTGATATATGCATTATTAATCGTTTCTTTTACAGCCCTATGAAGCGCTCGCCTTCCCAACGAGCAAGTATTATGAAGCGCTCGCCATCTCAACGAGCAAGTATTATGAAGCGCTCGCCTTCTCAACGAGCTGGTTTTATGAAGCGCTCGCCTTCTCAACGAGCAGGTTGTATGAAGCGCTCGCCTTCTCAACGAGCAGGTTGTATGAAGCGCTCGCCTTCCCAACGAGCAGGTACTATGAAGCGCTCGCCTTCCCAACGAGCAGGTACTATGAAGCGCTCGCCTTCCCAACGAGCAGGTATTATGAAGCGCTCGCCTTCTCAACGAGCAGGTTTTATGAAGCGCTCGCCTTCTCAACGAGCAGGTTTTATGAAGCGCTCGCCTTCTCAACGAGCAGGTTTTATGAAGCGCTCGCCTTCCCAACGAGCAGGCAGTGCGAATCCGCACACCTAGGCCTAGATCGATTGCGATTGGGATTTCGTGTACAATCTGAAAGAAACTCTATTGCAATTGATCTCGGCCACTTTAATGAATCAGCAACATCGGAGACGAAATCAGCTCCAGCTGTAATAACAATAGCGGCGTAGCGACATCAAGGACAGAGGAAGAAGCGGCGCGAAATCGATTACCTTCTGGCAGCAGCATGCCTACGAATTTTTATGAAACTTTAATATGTTGTTTTCTTGTGTAAACTAACCGGGGGCTACATCAGTCATCATTTGGGCATGTTCGAATTTGCTTGCTAATCACAAGACGGTAGCAAATACGATTTTCGCCGAACATCCCAACATAAACGAATTTCTATTTTGCAAAGACAATCGAACCTGGGTAATAATAGTATTTGTCAGTAGCTTGTGATTTGCAAGCATATTCGCACTTGTTCTTTTACATAGGTAAAAAGACATGCCGCTGCCACAAAGTTCTCGATTTGACTTGGCATACAAAAACCCGCTTCCGCGCTACCCAGCTCTGTCGCGCCCGCCCCACGCCGACATAAGCTGCCCCGTTCTGCCCCGCTCGCCCCTAGCCGCCATCCTATTGGCACGCCCCGCATCACCCCGCTCGTCCCCTTGCCATCACTCCGATGGCTCGCCCCGCATTGCTCCGCTCGGCCCCTTGCCATCACTCTGATGGCTCGCCCCGCATCACCCCGCTCGACCCCTTGCCCTCACTCTGATGGCTCGCCCCGCATCACCCCTCTCGACCCCTTGCCCTCACTCTGATGGCTCGCCCCGCATCACCCCGCTCGTACCCTTGCCCTCACTTTGATGGCTCGCCCCGCATCACCCCACTTCCTCACCTCGTCCGAATTAGAGTGGCGCGCCCCTGGCGGCAGACCGGCAACCAGAGCCATCAGATTACTGAAAGTGGCTTCACTTATTTCGCCGAGTGACCCTACTGGTTATGTCTATACTGTGATCTGGCGTAAGACTTCTACGGAAGCAGCAGGATTAGTGGCTTTAGACTTCTAAGGAAGCAGCCTATCTAACAATTCATTCCACAGTATAATACAGTAGGGACACTCTCTGTCGGCACCTTTGATGTCGGTGTCCCCACCAAAATGGCGGCTTAAGCGGCAACTCACGCTGTCGGCACGAGATGACGCTAGCCTCGATTTGGCTTGGCTCGGCAAGCGGCCGGCTGGTTCGGGAGAATCGGGAGTCGGTGGGGATATCGAGCCTCCTTTTCTATACCGCGTGCCCACATGTCGATATATATCTCCGTCGCGCTCCCTCTCGCGCTGAGGAGGCCGTAAGGGGAAGTGAAAGTCGCTTCCCCTTACGGCCTCCTAAGCCCCTACCCGCAGCTCGGTCGCGACTGAGTGTGACTGCGAGGGAACGTATCTCCCTCTCGCTCCCTCGCAGCGACTGTGTCGGCGCCTGGTGGATTTACAGGTGACATGCCGTTTTTCCACCGGGGGAGCGCAGATCGGCCGTGGCCAGTCACGTGGTACAAGTGTCCCTACTGTATTATACTGTGATTCATTCAATCCAATAGAACATGGACATCTGTCCGATCAACAGAAATCAATAAAGAAATTTTAGTTTAATATCCAAGTTGTAGAACAATCAGGAGACTCGGTAGAGTCTCGCGCCAAGTAGAAGTTCCCTCTCCATATATATATGACACTCCGGCGCGCGACAGCCGAGGCTATATTATCCCGAACACTAGCTGTTATCCTTAGTTACCAAACTTTCACCTCGATTTATGCGAAAGTTAGAGCCCCAAGAATTTATTTCAGAATTTTGTATTTCATCGTTGATTTTTCTGAATCCAATGAGCCAAGAATCATGTGGATCGGTCCAGCCGTTCCGGAGATATGAATTTCCTGTTTTATTTTTCTCGTGGAAAAGGCAAAGCGGATTAAGAGTTTCATCGTCCGGTTTAATACAATTCCTAAAAATGTTACTCTCACGTGTTTCACGCGAGATGGCACCACTGCGAAGTGCTGCAGAGCGCTGTGCAGATAACATGGTTTTATACACAGTATAGACATAACCAGTAGGGTCACTCGGCGTCGGCACCTTTGATCTCGGTGAAGCCGAAATTGGCGGCGCTGCGAGCGCTGCGGAGTGCGATGGCCAATGATTTGCAAAGTATCCGCTAGGCACCACTAGTTCGCAAGTCCGGCGAAGCCGTTCCCCCTCGGCCCGGCTTGCTACTTGCCAGCGAACCGCGGCCACCACCCCCTCGACCCCGCTCGCCGCTTGCCAACGAGCCATGGCCAGAGAACCCCCTCCGCCCCGCTCGCCGCTTGCCGACGAGCCGTGGCCAGAGCACCCCCTCGACCCCGCTCGCCGCTTGCCATCGAACCGTGGCCAGCACCCCCTCCGCCCCGCTCGCCGCTTGCCCACGAGCCGGGGCCAGAGCACCCCCTCGGCACCGCTCGCCGCTGGCCAACGAACCGTGGCCAGAGCAGCCCCTCGACCCGCTTGCCGCTTGCCGACGAGCCGTGGCCAGAGCACCCCCTCGGCCCCGCTCGCCGCTTACCTACGAGCCGTGGCCAACTGAAAGAAGATCGTCATGCCCCTGGTGGCTGGCCAGAGAAGCGATGGCCATCCTAATCTGATCGTGGCTTCACGAAATCGGCCGAGTGACCCTACTGGTTATGTCTATACTGTGGTTTTATACCGACACATTGGTTATGCCATGACTGGTGATGTGTCAAAACAATGATGACGGTTATATGAATGTGGTACAGTCCGATTGTATTTTTCTTCAAAATATGAACAACCAAAAAGGCGTGAAATCCCCCAAAATACATTAAAATGTAAATAAAAGCGCCAAGTAGTTTAATGATCCAAAAATGGAATAGATATCACACAAGAAAGCCAAGTTTTCAATCAAAGATACCACACGTTAATTAATAAATTAACTTGCATCTCAAGCTTTAAAAGACATAACAGTCTTCTACAAAGAATTTCTGTCGAATGGATAGACTGATCAAGATCTGCTTTTGAATATTTACTATTACTAGCCTCAAGTGGACTTGGGCATTTTTATGTACACAAACGTTTTTTACTTTCTTGAGTACGTGGCTGTAACAGATATCATCTGAACCATTTTAGGGCCTGCTATATCAGATGATACGATGGATAGTTGTGCAAGAGAACTTATTATTGGAATAGTTCTCACAGCATTTTCTAGAATACTTGTTACGCAGAAGTAATATTTCAATACAAACGTAAGGTTGAGAATGCATAACGCTTGCACAGGCTCCATCTTTTTGGAAGTTGACTTGAATATAACTGTATTTGGAATGGGATGCTATGCCAATACTATTACATAGCTTGGGAAATGCAAGATGTTTCAAATCTGCATTGCCAGCATCGCCAGAGGGAACGGTTCTTAAGAATAGCTCTAAAGAATACTGTCGCGGCGGTCGCCGCGCGGCTGCTCCCGGTCGCCCCGCCGCTGGCCGCCACGGTCCTGGCCGCCGCTTGTAGGATAGCGGCGGCGAACGATGGCCGAAGCCGCGGTCACCACCGCCTGTATTAATTGATTCTGAAATGTATACAAATCATAAATTACATTATCATTCTGTAGTATATCTAAAACAATTGTATATACATAGTACAGTCAAATATATACATACTTGCTCCTCGTCGCCACTCGCGACCCTCTCCGCCGCACGAGCGTTGGAGCTCGAATGCGACCACCGCGGCGTCCAATTTCTTGGACGCCGCGGTGACCACAGTATAGACATAACCAGTCACTCGGCGTCGGCGCCTTTGATCTCGGTGAAGCCGAGTTGGCTGCGCTCCGTGAGCTGCCCGCTATGGTTCAGATTTCTCCGCTAGGTGCCGGTGGTGCGGTTAGTCTGTCACGTCGGTAAGCGAGAGCAAAGCGAGAGAGTGTGTGTCAGCTATGTAAAAGTGTTCGCGAAATACGTGTGATGCGTTAAGGCGCGATGGTGGGAGACGTATCTTGCCGCCGCCATCTTACCTTCCTTTCCCTGCGATCTGACTTCTATGTATAGCGAATGATACAAAGTTTCGCATAAGCTAATTCCGGATTCTGATGCTATTTGGTAATAAACGGATGTTGTTTCTTTTCGCACGTAGAGGAATCAAGGATATATAGAGAGAAATATAGGAAAAATTGGAAAATGGTAAGGAGACTCGGACAAAAATGTACGACACACACTGAATATTAAAGTTTTAAATTATATTATTCATAAGATTCTATAGTATATTACATTATTATTTGTACATATTAGCCTAGATATTATATTAAGTATTACAATAAACGTAACTAAAGCTAAGCTAAATACTAATACTACGCCGTAAATACAACTAGACCTAAATCGAAAAACTTAACTTAAACTTAAACCTAATACATTAAAATAATTAACTTAAATACTTAAAATTATATAGCTAAAATTAAAATACCTAATACTAAATTAAATACTACTCCTTCGACTTCACTACCCTAACCGCCCTGTATCCCCGGTCCTTCAAAAATTTGTTGACCCGACTCCAAGTCTGTAATCAGAAAAATATGTATATGTTACAATAGTATTATAAAAAGTGCAATCGCACAAGTATGATATCGTCCGCAACAATCGGCATAAAACAAAAAGTGACACTTACCATTTTGTCTTCGATCATGGGGCCAAGCCTCTCCACGACAGTCGCCGCCACCCTCCGCGAAACTTTCGCCACATATTCTTCTAACTGTAACACAAACATTGCGAATTGGAATTATTGTAGACATCGAAACATCATACACCCCTGCCTTACACGAATACTGTTATTTTTTAACGAGGAGTCTAGAAATCGAAAATAAATCAACTCCCGGGATGCTAAACACGTCTCTGAAATGCCATCAGGTGAAGCCTGGGGAATCCAACACGCGCTGAGGTAGTTCGTAAAAAAAGTCACTTTTCTTAAGAATTTCTTTAAACTTCGACGGAATAATATTTCTAATATCTTGCTACTGGCCGAATTGTACTGGACTGTACTACACCGTTTCCGAAATAATCGATGTTAAAATTGACGCTTTTAAGACGGGTTAGGTAGGGAAACCAACGCAGTTACGCACATGGATTAACTGTGACTGGAAAATGGTTCTTAAGAATCGCGTAAAAATCTGAGACATGTTTTATCAATGTTCTACGAATGAATAGATTTTTTTAGAATTCTCGACTACCGCATTTTGACGTAATGAAGCTGCTAAAACTAATAATGAAAATGAAAATGGTTTTAGATTGGACTGAAATGTATACAGAATAGTAATTAGCAGATACTCTACACGCACTAAAAATTGATTCTATTGTAGTTGGCAAAACCCTCAGTCACGTGTGTGCAGTCAATTGTTCCCCTTTTACTACCGTGACTAACTACCCTAAATACAGCTACCCTCGAACAGAAGATTCTCTTCGTACTTACATATAGATCGCCAGATTCCTCCGCCTTGCGCTTAACCCCTGCGCTGCCACTCGCCCCCTTCCGGCGGCTCGTCCTGGTCGACTGTAACCGATTAAAATTATATTAAAATGACAGGCTTATACAGGCTTAGGAGAGATGCAACATAGGATAGTATCTTACCGCTTGTGAGGGGCCTGGCTGCGGCTCCTGCTGCTGCTGCTGCTGCTGTGGCGGCTGCTGCGGCCACTGCTGCGGCCACTGCTGCGGCCACTGCTGCGGCCACTGCTGCGGCCACTGCTGCGGCCAGTAGTGCAGCGGATGCTGCTGCTGCGGCCACTGCTGCTGCGGATGCTGCTGCTGCGGATGCTGCTGCTGCGGATGCTGCTGCGGATGCTGCTGCTGCTGCTGCGGATGCTGCTGCGGATGCTGCTGCGGATGCTGCTGCTGCGGATGCTGCTGCTGCGGTGGTAGCGGCGGCTGCGGTGGTAGCGGCGGCTGCGGCGACGGCGTCCGCTGATGCGGCTGTTGCGGCGGCGGTGGCGGCGGCGGCATGTAGCCTCTCAAGGCCCCCGATAACCATAGCTGGTGAATCTGTAATGGAATCGTGTTCGATTATGAAATATTCAAATACTTTAATTTAATAAGATACTCCCATTGCCTTCCTTGCGTCAAGTGTTCAATATGAGGTATGTAGTATGTAATTCGATATTTACCAAGTCCATCGGCAGCTCCGCGGTTCCGGGCGTCCCGGAGCAGCAACACCCCATTTCCTCTCCCTGGCTGGTCATTTTTTCTGTTCTTCTATCTGCGGTCACTGAAGGTAAACTAACCCTGAGTCCCCGCAACCCCGGCTTTTATATCCTGGGTCCCGAGGAGGCCCCCACCAGGCTTCAAAACGAAGGTTTTGGAGGGAATTCACCCCGAAAGCAACGTGTCCACTGCACAAAGTTTCCGTTTCCTATTCTCGTGAGAATTCTTGGTCACAGTAACTTCACAGCTCAACTTCATTTCACTAAGCTTACGAAAATGCTAGAAAATATAGAAAAAATGCCGCACAATGCGCGCGAGCACAAGTCGCGTCGCTTAAAATCCGGCAAGAACGTTCGTTACTCTTCTATCCGCCATCTACATACTTTTCATTGCATTCGCACGAAAACTGGAGACGCAGGAAAGGCACCCGGAAACCAGACTGTCACACAACATTACAGTGTATTAATGCGATAGATTACACAATACAGGCACCCGTATGGAAACGAATTGGCGCGTGGAAGCTTCGTCGTCAAGAAGCTCTGAAACAACTCGCATTTTGCACGATGAATCTTTCTGTATGCACCGATCAATTTCCACATGCGCCAACACTGTAAAGCAACGACGGCGAGTACACGTTGTCTTCCTCAGGCGTTGGTCCGCCTCCCAAAATCCAACCCTGTTTACATGTCACAATAGCGAACCTCTACAAAATATACGTTCCTCTCTCAACCATTCTCTATCTCTCCATCAAATGCCTTCATGCCCGCTTGAAAGGTGCGGAAGAGCGATACAAGCACGAAGAGAGCGCCCGACTACGGCACTGCATCTAAATGGAAAGCGATCGGAACATCGTCAACTAATTTGAGGCGAACATGACCGCAAATGACCGGCGCATTGGAAACGGTACCAAAAGAAATTTTGCGCGCACCTCCTTCAGAGCCAGTGCATTTGGATGTCACCAGGTATACATAGCCGGTAGCCGTACCGTGTTTTCGCGCCTTTGCCGCGCAGGCACCTGTCGAAGGAACGCGAGCATTATAGAATTTCACCAGGGCATAGAGAAAGATTCATGGAGCCATCAGAATATCAGGCTCTACATATGTTGCGTATATTATAAAAGGCTCTCTTCATAAGATTACTCCCGGCAAGATAGTCATGTACCTTTGGCTCTCGCGCCGCCCTTGTGTGTATGTGAAATCCACAGGAGATGGTGTCCAGATAGCTCGTAGATCTAGCAGGTTGTATGTCCTCCCGCATGCCGCGATATCTCGCAAGACAGCGTTGCACATAATCGTAGAAAGCAGATTCTGCGAAAATCGAACATCGAGCATTTCGTTTTGAATGGCAGGAAAGGGAGCCGTTGTACGCGAGGTCCCGTCTGCGACAAACTTACGGTACGTCGCCTGTGGGATCTTTTCTTTCTAAACTGTTTTATGACTATCAGCTGGCTTCCCAGCCATCCTCCACGCCGTGTTTTCTTCGCGCACGAAATTGTCTGCACTCGAACAAATGATCGGAAATACCAAGATTACCGGAAAACTCCCGTGCCCAAATAAAGTATTCTTTTACTAGCAAACACTTTATTACTTTCTTACCCCGAGCAGGCGCGGAAGGGGTGCACGTGCGCACCCGTGATCCCAGGAAACCTCCTGAGTCCGATTGTCTCTCGGTTCCCGGTTTGTTGCTGCCTTCCTTCGATCGAGCCAAAGTCGGAGCGCCATTGAGTACAGGGGGATTATCTATTCTCGAACCGACTATGCACGTGGAAACCATAGTGGTGCCTGGCAATTTTTGGGTTCAGGACCCATGGTCGCTTGTCGCCCGTTGGCCACTCGGGGACCATGAGCAGCCGCGTGAACTGCTTGGTGCGCCACCCCCTCCCCTCTTTTAGATACCACTACCCCGAGTGAATCCTGTCATAAATATTTCGACAGCCGAATAATTAGCCGCTGTCAAGTCGGGCGCCGCTGAATTCCACGGATGTCGGTATTGTTTCATGAGAATAAACATAGCGAACGATATAAAATAAGTTTGTCGGTAGGAACTAAGATTCACAATCACCTAAATTGATTAAACGGGGGCACACTCGCATTCTAATCATTAAGCGGTTGGCTTATAATCGGTTCGCTGCACTGCGCGCGCAGTGGGCAGAGGATGTCGCCCAATGGATTGACAGACTGATTACTTGCAATTTTTTAAGTTTTTTAATTGCACGCTCAATGGAATTTAGTGATACATATTATCCGCGGCTAGTTTAACCGCTGGTGAAGGATCAAAAGCTACATTATTGTCCCGCAGTATCGGGCGAGCCAGCATCACACATTTAAATTGTCAGCCAAATTGCGAGCATTTTCAAAAAAATTCTATTTACGTGCGATTTAACACCATGGGTGAAATACAAAAGCATGAGTATCGGGGCAATATCCTTAGCATCGTAGCACGTGGCACCGATGCAGACGGTCGTCTCTGTTTCTCTCATTGCCTTCGCGGCCTCGACACCACTTCCCGGGGTCCCTTATGTCACTCTTCAACCCCGAGTGCGTCCCGCTGCCCCCGCCGACCCCGCTTTGGCCTACGTTACGTGATAACTTTGTGCGCGGCGAAATACCCATGAATCCACTTGACCGAGGCGCTGAGCGCCTTTGTCGAGTCAGATGCAGATGAATCTGCAGCCGCGACACATCGTGCTTGCTTTCGTGACACAGTTCCTTAGCGTGTTCAGTGTTTTTTTCCAGAATTATTTCTGAAAATCTCGCTGTGTGTGACAAGGCGCGCCATGGAAATCGCAAGCGGTGTGTGCGCGGTACATAATTGTGGCCGCACATATGGAGACGGGGCGGATGTAAGTCTGTTCCGGTTTCCAAAAGATGTTGACAGGTATGATCAAGCTTGCATACACTACTGTGGGGGCGTTGAGAAAACCGTCGTGGATATTGTAAAAAATTAGACGACACTATCAGCGCAGCACTGACATATACGCATAATGCTGCTGTCTGCCAGCATTCCACTCTCTCGTTTTCGACGGGCTGTCACTTTCTACATCGCCGCTTCGACCTGCGCGTGTCGAACACGCCTTCTGTCAGTACTCTCCTACGCTCCTTAACCACGCACACACAAAGTACTCGTACAAAACGGTTTTTGCATCCGCGAATGTGCTCATTGACGACTTGAGCTTTCCCGCCGCGACACACAGGACGTAGGGAGGCCGATACTCGGTTGCAGGTGCCCTGCCTTTCAGACCTTTTATTGTGCAAATCTTGGATATATCCACTGATCAGCCGACACGGGAAAACATCGGAAGCAACATTAGGGACACATAGAATTTCATCGTCCGGTATTCCTGCTATGTGTAACATTCATCGCGTGAGATGGACAGACAGCAATGAGTTTGTCTCGGGCGAGAGATGGTTTATCGAAGTCAGGCGTTGCTCAGTTTCTCCTTAATTTGTGTGCAGCCACTACAATAGATGCCGGTCAGAATTGTAGTCCCGTCGGGACTTGAAATGCCGCGCGAGCACGTGTTACTAGAGTTCAGGCGGCTATGCAGTGTACATACAGCGTAGCTATGGGGGCTGCTGCAGTGGGCTGCGAAACGGGTAATTTCACGCGATACCGCTCACTCTCTGGCAGCGTATCTTCCTATTTTGTTGAAGCTGTAATACATCGTGGGCCGTCCAAAGAAATGCCTATTTTCATAAGATCGTTACAGTGCAATGAGAGGCCCACCAGGCCCGTGAGTCCGCCCGAGCTTCTCGGCGCAGCGGATGATTTACAGCCGGGTGCGCCAGGCGGTCTTTGCGACCCTGCTCGGTCTACGAATATGAAACGACAACGAAATGACAATACATGACAATCCACGCTTTTTTTCAGGGCTTGTTCGCAACCAAATGAACTTTTGTCTCGAGTTGTAGAGCACATGTTAATTTTGTTTCATGCTCATTAGCATTGGTACGAATCAGTCGTCTTGCTAGTTTGTAAATCGACAATGTTAATTAATTAATGTTTGAAAATCAGCAGATCTTCCTAGTGGCAGCCTGGTTCAGTGGCGTCAGCTGCCTACAGACAAATCGATTATTTGACAGTGTATTTTTTGCAATCAATTTTGTCCCTACGCTTCACTCGTTAATGAAACGTTGTGCGTTGGTCTGTTACAGGTGTCGGCAGTGGGCAATGGCGTGCGGTGTACTTGGCCGGTTTGAAGCCGAGCTCAGACGTGACCGCAAATTGTACTGCCTCTCCATTCGGGTGTGCGATAGGCATTTCGCACCCGAAAGCTTCTGCAATGCAGAGGGGAGGAGAAGGCGATTGAAAAGAAACGCCTTGCCCACGCTCCATCTGGGTGGACAAATTGCGGCTGTCCAACATAACCCAGAGGAGCACCCCGACAACCCTCTCGCAGAATTGCCGGTTCATGAGCCTGCTGCTGCTGCTAATGCACCTGTTGCTGATGCAGCGGAGCAACCACTCGTGGACCCGGGGGTTGAAGAAATGGAGCCGGTGGAATGGTTGTCAGGTATATATCATGGATCAAAAATCCAAAACGTCTTTACCTTTTAATCTTTACATGCCGATTTCTCCATACCGAAATTCGACAGCCCTTCCAATGAAACTAAAGTGACATATATGTTGCTTGCAGTTCCAGGCCCGGCCAATGACGTTTTTCCCGAAGCAAGGGAAGAACGTTACCCAATCGATGATGGTAATCATCGTGTTGCCGCGGCTGAACGTCAAGTCGCAGCGGCTAAACTTCAAGTCGCCGAAGCTAAACGTCAAGTTCTCGAGGCTAAACGTCAAGTCACCGAGGCTGAACGTCGAGCCGCCGAGGCTGAACGTCAAGCCGCCGAGGCTAAACGTGGAGTCGCCGAGGCTAAACGACAAGCCGCCGCAGCTGACCATCGAGCCGATGAGTATCATCGTCAACTGGAGGCGAGAATTCGGCGCTGCAATAATGTCTGCAAGAAGCGAGGACAGAACGTGAAGCGACTGCTGCAGCGGGATCGGCGGAACCAGCTTCGAATCACACGTTTGAAGACGGAGCTCCGCCAAGCCCGACGCGATCCTGCACCGTCCCTAAAGCACTTGAGGCCCGACATAGCGGCTTTCGTCAGGGAGCAGGTTCGCTTGGCAACGGTATCACCGCAAGGTAGGCGCTTCAGTCCTGCGCATAAGCAATTAGCTATGCAACTGAACTATTGTAGTCCGAAAGCCTACCGGTTCCTCGAATCCAAATTTGTTATGCCTAGTAAATCGACTTTGTCGCGAACGACTAGGCCTTTAAACTTTCGTCCGGGAGTCAATAACTTAAATTTCGAGCTTCTCCAAAAGAGTGTCGAAATGAGGAAGGATGACAGGGACAAGTTTTGTACGCTATCTTTTGATGAAATGGCGTTAAGAAGTAACTTACGCTATAACGTCGCGACGGATAGTATTTCTGGATTCGAGGAACTCGGTGACGGGATAAAAAACCCGAAGCCCGCTACGATCGCTTTTGTTATAATGGCTAGAGGTATATTTCACAATTGGAAACAACCCCTAGCCTACGTATTAGCAAATAAAGCGACCAAGGCGGATACGATTGAACGGCTTGTTATTGCGTGCATGATTAAACTCGAAACAATCGGTTTGCATGTCTGTGCATTAATTTCGGACATGGGCACGTGCAATCGACAATTCGCGAGCAATCTCGGTATTACTCAAGAGAAGCCGTGGTTCGAGATGCACGATCGCCAAGTCGTGTATATGTTCGATTGTCCCCATTTGCTCAAGGCATTATGGAATCAATTGATCACGCGCCAGTTCTATTATGAGCCGACAGGAGGTACAACATCCTGGGTGCACGTTCAAAAAACCCAATCCTTGGACGAAAGAAGGCACAATCGACTATGTCCGAAATTAACGCCCGCGCACATCTGTCCTCAATCGCAGGAAAAGATGAAGGTACGATTGGCGGCGCAATCTCTCAGCGCTACTATCGCAGCTGCCATTGGTCTCCAAATTGCGAACCAAGAGTTGCCGGCATCAGCGACAGAAACGCAGAGAGTCATTGAAATGATCGACAAGCTTCTTTTTGACATTTTCAATTCTTCGCGCAATCACGCCAAAAAGCCGTTCAATCGCAAATTCCAGGGCACCGAGGTACAACTGCAGTTCCTCGAGACTGCCAGGGAATATTTTAATAATGTCGTGGTTCGAGACTCCAACGGTCGCACGGTCACCGGTAGGTTAAACGTCCTAAAATGCTGGGCGATTAGCTGCACCGCCTTACCCGTGCTGTGGGAGACCCTGAAGAGCAACGGTTATGATTATCTTCTGAGCCGACGTGCAAACCAAGACGGCTTGGAAAATTTCTTCGGAGGCGTGCGTAATCGTGGAGGTAACTCGCAAAATCCCACGCCTGCTCAATTCGAGACTTCGTTTAAATCATCATATATAATGGCTGCCTTGCACGCGGAGAAAGCCAACTGCGAGGACGATGAGGCTGGGTTGCTTTGCCGCGGGTTACCTCATCCGACTACTGCTTCCCGCCGTTCCTATAGGTCGCGACGCCCTCCTGCTTCGAGTTCCGCATCGGGACCAAGTACGAGGGGTGCTGCTCGAACTTCTGCTTTCGGATGGCGGAGAAATAGGGACGGCACAGCTCGTCCTGCGACTCCCACATCGGGAACAAGTAGAAGCGGTATTACTGCTCGTGCTTTGAATTTCACATCGGAACCAAGCACGATCGGTACTACTGCTCCAGCTTCGAGTTCCGCATCGGAACCAAGCACGAGCGGTACTTGCTCCTCCGTCAAAGAAACAGAGCTGAGAATTCCCACAGATTACAGAGACCACACGGTTATCGAGAAAAATGTTCTTCGGTATATCTCTGGGTATTTGATGCGAAAATGCTTGAGCGTACATCCGGACTGCAATGTGTGCAAGAATTTTGCAAACGCGGATAAAGACTTAGACGATACGACTGTTTGGATCAATTTCAAAGAGTACGAAGTTAATGGGAGTAGTTTGTATACTCCACACAATAATTTCTTCCTCTTGATTTGCAAATTGGATCAAATTTTCCATGCAAATTTTAAGTCGATTGCTCATCAGGACAAAGTCGTTGGCAAGATCGTTCAAGCATTTGAAACTGTACGATTTGATCATCCTTGTCCACAGTTTCCTCGTCAATTTCTGCTCAAGCTGTACGCTCGAGTACAAATATACTATGCGCTCAAGTTCGTCAACACGAAATTTAGTACCAGAGATAGTAATGGACGGAGGAATCGAACAATTATTTGGCGCCATGGCTGAAGCCCGTCCATCTACAGCTCACTCGCTGTGTAATGACAGCAAGGCTACTGTTTTTTTTGTGTGTAATTACACACTGCACGATACGCGCACTCAATGTGCGTGCAAGTGTAAGCTTCGGCTGAATAGCGACGTGTCATGCCCGAATTCGAAAATTCCTCTTGATCGTTCTTCTCTGGTTTGCGCATAGTATAACATATATGTGCGGCTGATAAAAGGCTAGACGAAGCATGAATTCTGGGGGAACTATTGTTCCCCCTGATATATGCATTATTAATCGTTTCTTTTACAGCCCTATGAAGCGCTCGCCTTCCCAACGAGCAAGTATTATGAAGCGCTCGCCTTCTCAACGAGCAAGTATTATGAAGCGCTCGCCTTCTCAACGAGCAGGTTGTATGAAGCGCTCGCCTTCCCAACGAGCAGGTACTATGAAGCGCTCGCCTTCTCAACGAGCAGGTTGTATGAAGCGCTCGCCTTCCCAACGAGCAGGTACTATGAAGCGCTCGCCTTCCCAACGAGCAGGTATTATGAAGCGCTCGCCTTCTCAACGAGCAGGTTTTATGAAGCGCTCGCCTTCTCAACGAGCAGGTTTTATGAAGCGCTCGCCTTCTCAACGAGCAGGTTTTATGAAGCGCTCGCCTTCCCAACGAGCAGGCAGTGCGAATCCGCACACCTAGGCCTAGATCGATTGCGATTGGGATTTCGTGTATAATCTGAAAGAAACTCTATTGCAATTGATCTCGGCCACTTTAATGAATCAGCAACATCGGAGACGAAATCACCTCCAGCTGTAATAACAATAGCGGCGTAGCGACATCAAGGACAGAGGAAGAAGCGGCGCGAAATCGATTACCTTCTGGCAGCAGCATACCTATGAATTTTTATGAAACTTTAATATGTTGTTTTCTTGTGTAAACTAACCGGGGGCTACATCAGTCATCATTTGGGCATGTTCGAATTTGCTTGCTAATCACAAGACGGTAGCAAACACGATTTTCGCCGAACATCCCAACATAAACGAATTTCTATTTTGCAAAGACAATCGAACCTGGGTAATAATAGTATTTGTTAGTAGCTTGTGATTTGCAAGCATATTCGCACTTGTTCTTTTACATAGGTAAAAAGACATGCCGCTGCCACAAAGTTTTCGATTTGATTTGACATACAAAAATCCGCTTCCGCGCGGCCCAGCTCTGTCGCGCCCGCCCCACACCGACATCCGCTGCCCCGTTCTGCCCCGCTCGCCCCTAGCCATCATCCTATTGGCACGCCCCGCATCACCCCGCTCGTCCCCTTGCCCTCACTCTGATGGCTCGCCCCGCATCACCCCGCTCGACCCCTTGCCCTCACTCTGATGGCTCGCCCCGCATCACCCCGCTCGACCCCTTGCCCTCACTCTGATGGCTCGCCCCGCATCACCCCGCTCGACCCCTTGCCCTCACTTTGGTGGCTCGCCCCGCATCTCCCCGCTCGTACCCTTGCCCTCACTTTGGTGGCTCGCCCCGCATCACCCCACTTCCTCACTTCGTCCGAATTAGAGTGGCGCGCCCCTGGCGGCAGACCGGCAACCAGAGCCATCAGATTACTGAAAGTGGCTTCACTTATTTCGCCGAGTGACCCTACTGGTTATGTCTATACTGTGGCGGTGACCATGTCCGCGCCCGGCTTCCAGCAAGAGCTGGCGGTGCCGACGCATGTTCGCGCCGCGCGGGCGAGCGTCGCACAGTGGCCGATTTGGGTATAATATACGCGCATGGCCAATATCTCAGGTTCCACTGAACCGATTCTCAACTTTTTTGGTTTGTTTTCATCCTTGTGACATAAGGATTAATAATAGCCCATAATTAGCTTCTTAATAAATTGTGACGGTGCACAGTGGCCGATTTGTATTTAATTCGCGCGCATGGCCTATTTTCCACGTTTGATCACTTTAATAATGTGATTCATTTCTAAATATTTTTTACATTAGTTTTTAACAGTCTTTCTCATCCTTAGATTATAAAAAAAAATTATTTATATTTTTTTTAGCAAATTGATAGAATGCCTGTTTCTTACTAATGATGCAAAGATATAAATGAGTGTCTACTAATGATTATAGAATTTTATAATTCCCTAACAACAATGTAGAGAATAATAAATAATAAAACAGATGTTGATAGACAAATTGTTTTTATTCGTCGTCCGAAATCGGATAATCATCTTCGGATTCCTCCCCGTCGCTATCACTTATACTTGAATTCTGTGGAAATAAAAGAACAGACGATTGAGGTAATTGCATTGTAAAGTTTTGTTTGTCATACAATATTATAATTGTGCATTCCACTCACATCCGATTCTACTTCATTCCTAGAAACGAATGCTTCGTAGGAGTCCGGAAGAGAATATATTATATTTGCTTCCTCAATCTGTTTTGTTTTTGGCAGATATTTGGAAGAAATGACTGGATCTGAACTTACCAGAAATCTCTGCAATGTTAGTACATATAGTTAATAATAATAATACAAATAATGTAATACATAATTATGTGAGTAATCATAATACTTGATATATATCCCTCAAATTCAATAGTCGCGAATTCTTTCGGGCGAACGAAAGGCGATACTGTTTAAAATCCTTGTTACGTGCCTCTTGCGGTTCTTCAGATAACATACCTGCAACACAATTGTAAAATATATCATTAGATTACTATGATGCATACAATTATGTTATAAATAATTACCTAGAGGCAGTACAGAGTATCGCATAAAATCAGCACCATGTACCAAAATTTTATGCACAGTTGGAGACAATTGGTACCATGGCTCCAATTCCTCAAAGATACTTAGCGTATTGGTGGTATATTGTTTTCGTCGTGTTCCACCGCACATCTTCGGGAACTAATTACTGCCAGTATATTCGAAAATCTTCTTATAACGCGTTCCTCAATGCAGGTAATTTGAGAAACTAAATGAAAAAATAAATTTAAATTAAATTTAGTCAACATTTAGTTTTGAAATTTTCGATATTTCGATATTAGAACCTTTTTCGATATTACTGGGATCGAAAAATCTTCTGGCTCTATTCCCTGTGTTGGAGGAACCATAATCTAAATGAAAATAAAATGAAATAAATTCTCTACATCGAAGTTTTATATACATATACTCTAGCGGGCAAAATAGCCGAAAAACCGGTTGGCGGCCGCCATTTTCGTGAACATCGAGATCAAAGGTGCCGACACGGAGTGTCCCTACTGTGTACAGGGTGATGCGGATAACTGGAATTTCCATCCCGGGGAAATCGAGCGAGGCCTGTTACTCTGTCATTTTTGATAGTTTTATTGGCTTTGAATCTCAATCCCATTGAGATTTATTCTAATTGTTCTGGTGGCTTCCGGTGTTATTCTCGATTTTATTTAATTTTCGAAATGTGAGACCCGGCTGGTTAAGTAGTAGCGGGGATTCGCTGATGGTGTCTGAATGGCTCGTGTTTTAGAATTGAGGTGTTTAGCGGGCGTGTTCGCCGCAGGGTGAAATTGAGCGGTGACATTCATCTTAGGGTGCAAATTAGCTCGGCGGTTAGGCTTGGCTGTACAGCGTCGAGCGAGTACCGTGGTTTCTATCAGGCGTGCGGAGTGAGTCTCCTTTGCGCACGTTCCACTTTGGACACGGGCCTTTTTTGGAACTTGCGCACATGGAAACAGCGCACGTTGCACATTGCCCACATTGGAAACTGCGCACATTGGACATTGCCCACATTGGAAACTGCGCACATTGGACATTGCCCACATTGGAAACAGCGCACATTGGACATTGCCCACATAAGATATCGTTACAAGTGGAAACAGCGCACAGTGTATAGAGGACACAGTGGACTTTTCCCACATGGAAAGTGGAAGTTGGCCACTAAATACTGTGTAGACATTTCTACAAGAATCATACGTAGAATTTAGCCATTGTCAATTAACAATTATCGGAAAATTCTGCGGTTGAAATGTTTCAGGGCTAAAGATGGACGTCCGTTAATTTAATTGATTATGTATTGCCACATGCTAATTACAACAGCAAGATATTTTGCTGCATTGTATTTACTAGTGGTAGATATCCTTATCAATTATGGTTCACGAAAATATCATTCTTAGATTTTATGAGTGTATCTGATATTTTATTTTCAATTTTAGCTCACCTTACTTGCTCACCTGGTGGGGATGGGAGAGAGGGTGGCAAGAAGCGGTGGGAGAAGTGCTAGGTGAAGAGGGACAGGGAGAAGGATGGTTAAGGAGGTTAGAGGTCAAGAGGGGGGAAGGGGGGATGGATGGTGTGGATGAGAATAAAGAGCATGGGAAAGAGCAGCGGAAGCGGAAGTCCAAGGAGTATGTGAGAGAGGAGTGGATGGATGAGTGGGAGGGAGAGAGGGAGAGTGTGGAGTGTGGAAAAGACGTGTGCGAAGACGGTAGTTCGGTGGAGATCCGGGGAGGTAGCGGGCGAGAGTGGAGTGCGGTGGCTGGTGAGCAGGGCGGCGGCGTGCGGATAGAATAAGGATTAGGTTAAGGAATTAGGATAAGAAGCAGTTGTGATGGAGGAAGAAACTGTAACCCTGAGGGGAAGCAATAAACATCATACATACTTTCTCACCTTACTTGCTCACCTTACTAGCTCACCTTACCCAGTCCGGGGGGGGCATGCTAAGTTTGGTCTCAATAAGAACCACAAACCAACCCTAGTCCGGGGGGGGGGCATGCTCGTTTCGCTCGCCAAACCTAAAAAAACCCTGAATATTATATACTTAACTATTATGTACTTATATTAAATAAAAATGGTTGTTAATAAATTAAAACTCATAACCACCCGTTGTTTATATTTATTTAATCATAGTCATATAAGCAATCACTTTTTTCACGAATAAACAACTTTGGTGTTTCTTACAAATCATTAATTATTTCACTGTTATTTATTGCTTTTCAATTAAATGTGTTCTGAGAATACATACTGTCGCAATGTACACATCTTTTTCATCTAGTGTGTCCAAATTCCATTATTCGCGTTATCCTGTGTGTCCTGTTTCTTCTGGGATGTGTACAACTTCCACCGTCGATGTGTCCTGCTTCCACTGGAGTAAATTTCCAACGTGCGCAAATTCCAATGTGTCCAATATCCAATGTGTCCTGATTCTACTGGAGTCAACTTCCAACGTGCGCAATTTCCACCGTGTCCAATAATCCACGTGTGCGCAAGATGGAACGTGCGCAATGTGGACACTCCCGGCGTGCGAGCGTACACACGTGGTGGCTATCCGTTCTCGCTGGGATAACAATTTGCGAAAACGTTGGAATATGGAGGAACGATCGGTACGTGCCACCCTCGCCGCCGCATTAGCCATTGAAATTCGTTCGGCGGCTCGAGATTGAAAAGGTATCGAAGAAATATTCCCCGTCCGTTATATATCTGTATGTAATAACTCAACAAATTTCATAAAGCCCTCGCATTTCAAGCACCATCCGGCTGCGAACACGTGTGCCAATTTCCTCGCATTTTAACATTGACTCTTTTCCATTTATTAATATTACCCAACTTGGAATTCTCATAGCTTCGTGTTTTTTTCCTTCTCGGGATTATTTCTCGGTGGAGGGTTTTTAACTTAGGAAGTTAGTGGGGCTGAGAGAGTGAGCTTTCCTTTTCAATTTTCCCCTTTTCTTTCACATGTTCCTTTTCTGCAAAATCGCAGAATGGTTTTGGCCTACGCTAGACCCTAGAGTATACGAGGGCTTCTCGAGATGCTCGTATGCTGAAGAGTTGCAGGGCTTCGAGGTGCACGGTACTCGATCTCAGCCTCTTTCATATACACCTCGAGCCCTGGCCGTAATGTGGAAACGGGCTCTATTTCGGACTTCCAAGTTTTCGGAATATACTCTTAGCCGGCAGCTCTTCCTTTTGCCCGCTCTGTCCTCGAGTGACAACCTCTTCCACTGTGCTTTTCGTTGCGCGGAATTTCTAAAATATGGCGAGGAAACCGGGGGTGACTGGGAAACTGGGCCAAATCGATACCAGCCAGATATACCGGCTGCAAAACTTCGGACTTCCAGCATGCAGAGCCGCGCGGATCAATTCACCGGGAAGCACCGGTACGCATAATGCTTTATTCGTAATACTGGATCATCCGCGACTCTAGGTCATCACAATGGGGGCGCATCCCCGACTCATGTTTACTCCACTTCCGCGTTCAAACTTTCCTATCATCAAATACTCCAAGAAATGTGAAACATTCCACTCCCGAAGAAAACTATACCAAGAAAGTCAATAGAGTTTCTTTAGAAAAGTATATCAAATCCTTTTTTCAACTAACTCCTTCTGCAAACATAAACTCGCAAGACTTACTCTTAGTGAAATAACTAACATATAAAACTTTGAATTGCAAATAGATTTTCACTTTTTAGGCAGCTTACAATCTATCTAACTATTAATTCATCTATTTAGAATTCTTTATTGATTCCAATGAAATAGGAGTATTTTTTTAATTCGGCATTAGAGTGATAATCGCACAGGTATTTTTGAGAAAAGCATGGGGCGTTTGGAAAATCAGAAAGAATTGGGAAGAGCGCATTGCGATACCGCGTGGCCGCTTGCACGTATAAGCACCGAGCGGTGCATTCATATGTGCACATATTGATATAGGCTGAAATAGCTCGAGTCTCGGTTACCCCGAAAATCCGGGTTGTGCTCGTGTGGGCCGATTATCTGTGTTACCCTGCTTATTTGGCGGTAATTATCACGGAAAGCGCTGAGTGCTGTCGGATTGTTTAGGCTTCCTGGAAACGTAACAGGCCTGACGTACTTCCGATATTTCTGCTTACTTCATGTTTACACGGGATTTGAACAGAGCGGCGAGCATTTAGCTTGATTGGCAGTCGTTGACAATCCAGCCAGTATCCCTCCAAGAGCGTCTCTCGCAATGTCGTGATTCTTACTGACAAGAATTCTTTCAAGATTTTTCCTTAAATTCCATCAACTACTCTCTCTCACGAATAACACTGTTAAGTTTTCTTTCTTGGCCGTGATTGGCATTTTCTTTCCGCCATACTTTCAAAGATATTCTTCAGTCTTCTATATCCAGTCCAGTTTGAAGTTCCTCTTTAAATTCCCTTCTCACGTTAATCTTTCTTATTCAGATACCCTATTTATTTGAAATCACGTATCACTCATTGAATTTCCTAGACTCGGGCGATGCCTACAGGCTATCGAGTCAGTTTATAACCATAAGTTACCCAAGTCGATTCCCTATAAAGTCTTTCCTGGCGAAGCAAAGGAAAACCTGGTAAAGTGGTATTCCCAGGAGGAGGAAGTCCTTAGAGAGAATGAGAGCGGGCCGGTGGATATATCCGTGTAACAAGAGTATTATTCCGGACGAGCGCGGCCAATGTCTATCTCGAGGTTGACTGTAAATACTTTTAAGATAGCTCGGCTCAGGGCGAAATGCAGGCTCTCCGGGCACTGTTAATAGAGGGGTCGGGCCTGCCGTCAAAGAAAGACGTGGATGCATATCGTTAATTTGGGGTGCAACCAAGTATGCGCCAGTGGTAATGCTCGCTCAGGCGAGGATCAAAGGGCCTGCGGGGCCGCGGTGTATGCCTAGCGCGGCATTTCCAAAGGGAATGAGGTTTCCCCTGAAACGGCCCCCAGCAAAGAGGGAGAGAGAGAGCGGAGGAGCGCGCGGGAAAGAACAGCGAGCGTGGCCGAAAAATGACGGCGCATGTAGATTTCCACGCGCGGTAGTGCGCCCTGCAGTAAAATGCAGTTATTTCGTAACAGACGCACAATTATTTGAGTTATTTCGCGAAATAATCACTTTCCCGCCGCTCTCGCTCCAATTACAGCCTGAGCTTCCCGTGACCCCCTTGCATTTTCACCTCGGCTGGCCAAGAATGTTGGATCGTAATTAATAATTGGAGGGACACCGGTTACTTGAACCTCTTGTGATATGCTTTGATAGTCAAGTTAATTACGCCGGTTTCGATGATTAATAACAGTGGTAAATGCTATCGCGGAATTTATTGGTAATTTTTTGGAAATTTGTGAATTTCAAACAGTTGCGTCGCTTGTGTTTATTTATTGGGGCTTGACCTTTCCCATTCGACTTTACTATACTTGTCCCCCGCCTGTATTGCAATCCTTACACTCAATGGTTAGCATTGGCGCTCGCTGTTTCATTAATCCCTGTCGGGTTTACTCACATCCGGCCATCAGCTAATTTAGCGCGCGCGCGCATGCTCGCGTTCCCACACGCGGCCTGTATTACAGGAGGAAGCAGCAAATACGTTTTACATCCCATTATGTACAGGGTGATTCGCGTAAGTGCTATCGGCTTTTTACCATGGAAATTTATCGATTTTTGAAATTGGTAATTGTCTCGGCGGCCGTCTAATGTCACCGGTGTCGCGTGGCTGCTTAGAGTCAACTGGCCGAATCACGCCAAATACCGACAGTCTTCCGAGTAACCGGCAAGGGCCGAATGAGTCGGTAATAAAACATTTCTGCAGCACAATGGAACGGAAAGTGTGAGCGATGCGTGGCATAATAAACATAGTAAAGAGCGTGTCATCGGTGCACTCTGGCGAGAAATCATTCTTGTTTTTCCTTTTATTATAACTTTAGAGCTAAATATTGAAAGAGCCGGTAGTTCTCTCCTTACCTCAAGTCAACAGCCAGGCTTTCACCCTTTTTTGGAAGGCGGAGGCAGCACGCCTGTAGCAGCGGCGCGATCAAGGATTGCGGCCGAGTCTTTCAATATTTCGTTTTATAGTTATAATAAAGAGAGAAACAAGAATTATTTCTCGCCAGAGTGCAAGAATGATAGGCTTCCCTATATTATTTATTATGCACAAATCTTTATTATATCACGCTAATATCTCGCTGATAATATCAAGCGAATCGGTTCAGCCGTTTGGGGGCTATAATTATTTTCCTCGTAGGCAAGCCCGTTTCGCTGGTAAAACCTTTCTGCACTGCACACTGGCAGGGGGGAGTGCGAGATATTAGCGTGATATAATAAAGATTTGTGCATAATAAATAATATAGGGAAGCCTATCATTCTTGCACTCTGGCGAGAAATAATTCTTGTTTCTCTCTTTATTATAACTATAAAACGAAATATTGAAAGACTCGGCCGCAATCCTTGATCGCGCCGCTGCTGCAGGCGTGCTGCCTCCGCCTTCCAAAAAAAGGTGAAAGCCTGGCTGTTGACTTGAGGTAAGGAGAGAACTACTGGCCCTTTCAATATTTAGCTCTAAAGTTATAATAAAAGGAAAAACAAGAATGATTTCTCGCCAGAGTGCACCGATGACACGTTCTTTACTATGTTTATTATGCCACGCATCGCTCACACTTTCCGTTCCATTGTGCTGCAGAAATGTTTTATTACCGACTCATTCGGCCCTTGCCGGTTAATCGGAAGACTGTCGGTATTTGGCGTGATTCGGCCAGTTGACCCTAAGCAGCCACGCGACACCGGTGACATTAGACGGCCGCCGAGACAATTACCAATTTCAAAAATCGATAAATTTCCATGGTAAAAAGCCGATAGCACTTACGCGAATCACCCTGTACTATTAGTTTCAATATCGAATTTCAACAATAATAAATGATTCATTGCTCAACGCTTGCCGCGAGGCTCGCCGAGAGCGCACGGCGAATATATCAATTACCATCCTGCCGTTTTTCCGTGTAATTGCTGGGGATGCATCGCCGCGAAACGGTGTGTCCTGGATTTACTAGTCTTCCCTGCCATTATTTTTCGAGGTTTCGATGCATTGAGAAATTTGAGTATCGCTCGTTACATATTTCACGTGGTTACATTGCTGCCCTCCCGACTATCAGTGTGTTTTCGTACGCTTTGAAATATCTGCAAATACATCTATTTCACTTTTCATATGATTTCCATTTTAGGGATTCGTTTATTTATCTCACCAAGGTTTAATTTATTAATCATTTTTGTTAAAGCGTGGATAATTTGTTAAAACCGTGCGATTATTAAAGGAACTCGTCGAGTCACTTGCCAAATTACTGACGACACCACCCTTTTCTCCCGTGGCTAATTAAAGCCTTTATTTTCCTCGGCGGGCAACTTTCAATTCTCCATCGCGCGAATAATCGTAAATAGGCGGATCAGCGTGGCGCGCGCGCGCGTCCGTTGCTGAACTCTCCTGAACTCGTTTCGTTCTATTGCATAATTAGTGAAAGCCCTGTTGCGGTCAGAGATTAAACCCAATTGGCGCAACTGCGAGATCTGAAGCTGCCTCCGCATATTACGTATAAATTTCTATCCTAATGCCGCACTCTAATTAGAATTCACGGGCCCTTATGGTTTCGCCGGCGAATCCGACGAACGCTTTCTGAAAAATGGAGTCTATTTCGGAGGGAGCCGATTTTCACTCCCCATTTAGGATACTCCTTGTACTGCAACAAATAGCTGTAACTGCAGCAGGTCTTGGAGAAGTTCTGCTCCAAGAGGAAATAGTTTCTACCAGATAATGCCAACATTTCTCCTGCAGGATATTACCTAGCCCTGCGCAGTGTCTATTAGTTGCGAGTAGCCTGTCATTGCAATTCTTCTATTCATACGTTCCCGAAAATTCTGCCTCGTATCGAGCGTTCTCCGGCTATGCGCAACTTTATCACTCGTTGCAAACGCACTTCGACATTTTCGCGACTCGTACAGCTCGTGGCGCAAAAAGGGGGGGTTGGGGGAGCTGAGAGCGCTCTTCCTGAAAAGCACCAGTACGAGGATCACCGAAACCTAAATTAATCGCGTTGGAGCGATATTCGGAACCGCGAGCGCCCGGTAAATTAATACGCGTCATAAATCCGGGTCGGCCCGGGCGTTTTCTATTGCACATCGGTACAAGGTATCCCGGCCGACGGGAAATAAATTGTCGTCGGCGCTCTCTGTGTCGCCGGCACGCTAAACTACCCAAAGTACTAGAGTTACTCTCGCGCGCAGCACTGCCAAGGAAAAGTTCGGGGGGGCCGCTGGCCGAGCTCTTTTCATTTGCCAGGAATTACCGAGGGAGTGTACGGGTTTCCTTTTCCGATTCTACCCAATTCAAGATTAAAAAGATCCTGGCGATAGTGCGTGATGAATGAAACCAGTCGCAGGTCGCAGATAGCACCGTCAAACGCACCATAGGTCATTCACCCCTCAAGTAATACTAACAACTAAAACATTAACTTAGACCATCAAATACTCCACGATTATCAACCTATATATTTTCTCTGATTAATAATGACTCTATATGTATAACTCGAACGAATTGTCCCCAGTAGATTTTGTACACACAATTCCTTTCAATCAATGTTGCATTGAGGTTCGCGGAGTTGTCAGGGTGGATCGATCGGCGCATCGTAAGCATGCAGAGGGAGAGAGATAGATAGGATGGAAAGGTGCGGTACATAGTAGGTGATGCGAGGCTGTCGGTCGGAAAATTGAAAAGTCAGGTAAGCGGGTCACGTACCTGAGGATAGGCGTCCTCCTGATAGGGAGTCCTGTGATGGCATTCGTCGTAGCACCTGCCGTCATATTCACTAGGCGGGCGGGGATATGGGTCCTAGACCGCGGCGGCAGCTGCACAGCAGTCGGGTATTTGGGCCTGGTAGCTCTCGTAGGGATACTTCTCGGGCTGGCCGCCGCGCGGAGCTTGGTGCACGCGCTCCTGGGGCCCGCTCCCGTAGCCAGCGCCGCCCGAGTGATGCATCGCGTGCGTCCCCAAGCCGTCTCTAGCCACTCGTAGCACGCATACGCGCGAGCACACACCACCACTCGGATCACTGCATCCTAGGGGCAATCGCGCCCACCCCCGGCGCCAGAACGACGACCCGTCTCTGTCGCGGCCCGATTCACCTGCCGGCCCAGCCTCATCCCCATCACCGGCCACCCACCCCAATCACCACTGTCCGAGTTCCCTGGCCAGCCTCCTCTCTGCCACGGGCCCACGCTCCTCCTCCCACCTCTTCCGCCTCCCTTTACCCTCCGCTCAACGCACACCTAAACAGAAAAGTAGAGAACCACGGATTAGATCTGTTGACATTACACTAGGGAGTTTGTTGGTCAAACGATTTTCCAGGCAAGTTCGCTTCGCTGTCAGTAACAAAGTTGGTCAGCTCCAACTTAGAGCTCCCTGCGAACCTTAAGGGGGCGACTTAGACTTACAGGTTGTTAGTGAGTTTATCAAGTTTGCAACTCGATTGTTGAGAGTGCGATTGAGGAAGAAGGAGTGTTGGATGGAGTTTTATTGTGTCTTGAGGTAATTGCGATCCGTGAAAGAATGGGTCATTATATCGTGGCTGGTTGCTAGTTGTTAGGCCGTATGAATTCTCTGACAATAAGGTTAAGCCTTATTTTCCGAGAAATATCTGCCGTCCCTCGCGTGGGATTCGCCGTTTCAATTCGCCGCGGGCCGATCTCGCTCGTTTCCTCATGCAGGCTGCTTCAAGGCAGCACTTCCTTCGCCCGTTCATTCTTCCGCCGGCCGCCAATTCTTCTCTCCCGGGGCGGCCGCGAGAGCGCGCGCTAGAGAGAGGGAAAGAGAGAGAGAGAGAGAGAGAGAGAGAGAGGAAGAGAGATGTACTCTTTCCATTCGCCGAAGGGTAAAGCTCTTAGGGGCTTTCAGCGATCAGTCGGGAATGATGAAGCCGATGTTTCGAGGAATCGGAAACACGGACGCGCGGGAGGAGAAAGAAGCCGAATCGAGATTGGGAGAGGTGATCCGTTGCTCTCTCACTCTCCCTTCCTTGAGAAGCAGATGGCGCCGGGTGAAGGAGGCGGCCAGACCGATCCTAATTAAATCCGAAACCCTCCTCGAGTAGCAAATAGAATAATATCGATCTCTGGGCTTGTTGACCAGGTAGAATTTCAATTTCCAGTGGTGCCCACTCTTCCGAAGCCAAGAAACTAGAGATTCGAATTGCTGAATCACTGTAATCCCTTCAATTCACTCGAGAGAATCGGCGAATCCTACCCCACCTCCAAAAGCCTGCTCCTCTTGAGCACCATACATTTTGGATTCGTCTTTTCCTTCCTCCATTTAGCCCGTGCATTCTTTCCTAAGGAGCAAACTCCGCAAGTCTCAAGCTGACTCGCCCAGAAAAAAGTACCCAATTCCGGCTTAGAAGGAATCGAGAGATCCGCATTCAAACTTTAAACCGTGAATCTCGCAAGTGGATCATTAAATATCCTTTTATAGACATCCTTAATGCTTTCCAATTAAGAACAAGCGGCAGCGCCTGCGAGGTTGGTAGTAATTTCCGGAAAACGGTCCGAGTGTCCCCGTGGAATCGAATTCGCGCGGGAGTAGTTTTAGTTTGACTTAGTACGTCGTTCAATATTATGGTGTGCGCCGGCAAAGGTGGGCGCCGTTGAGGAGGAGGAGAAGGTGGAGGAGGAGAGAGATTGATGGTGGGGCGGGTGGTCGCATGGCGGATCGAACCACTCGTATATCCGTGGAATCTCTTGCAGGCCGGCGTTCTACCTCAAAAGACTGCTTCTGCTTGAGGAGTATTTGCCCACACGGGGCAATAAATTTGTAGCGGTGGTGCGCTGACAGAAGTACCGGCTGTACTTTAAAGCTTCACTTTATAGCGCCGAGATAGGATGGGGCGCCGAGTGATCTAGTGGGTGTTGGGTGGAGCAGAACCAGTCACCGGACAGCGTTTCTCTCGGACGATGCTCCACTGTTTTATTCATTGGAGATAGTAACGGCAGGATAGAATCGGGGCCGCTTTCAGGTCCACGGAGCTACGTCATTCCGGGGCCACTCGATTAACGAAAGGAATCCTGTTTTCCTTTCATTATCTTGGAATTCTCCGGATAAATCGTCCGGCGCCAACTACCCTTTCCTTCCCTTCCCATCCCTTCTCTCTTCCCTTCTCTTTAACTCTCTCCCTCCCTCTCTCTCTCTCTCTCCTCTCTTGCCTTCCTCTTCGAGACGTTAATCGAACTGTCGTTTCATTAACTCGTCCCTCAACGCCGCTGAGTGATGTACAGGGTTCCCGGATGGATCTGATTTTACGTAGAATCTTGGTCCTCCGTCTCGGCTGATTTCGTCCCACCGAGATTCTACGGAGATCGTGCGTGATGGCTGTGCCCTAGTTTAACTAGTCGCTCATCTTGCGATTGCTCCTCGTTGAATTCCGCGCGATTAACCATCTTTTTCAGGCATAAACTTGTCATTTGTATTTAAAAAAGGTTTGTGAGTTGGTTATAATAGTTTAATGAAGGATTTAGTTCCTAGCCATTCGTGAAATGGGAATTAAGCAGCGTTTAGCAGAGTTTGCCTGGTGATATTGTAGGAGAAAAGTCGATTTTATTGTCGACCGGCGTCACGGTGGGTTTTTTCCGTGTCGGTGGACCCCGTATGCGGACGCCAAGCGTTCAGTGGACCCCGTATGCAGACACGAGGCAGTCGGCCACGCACGCCATAACGTGAAGGACGAGACATAAAACCATAGTCACTCGAAACCAAGAGTATTTTAAGAAAAGCCCTTCCCGCCCCCATCCTTACAGTTCAGAAGTGGGATCAGTGGATATTTTGTGCATCGGTTCGCATTTTGTTTGACGCGTCCGTACTTTGTTCCGCAAATCCGTAGTTTTGGTGATTGTTGGTGAGGAGACGCTTTGTTCGTGGCGTCTGAGACTTTTGGTGGAGAGACTTGTCGTTTGTGAAATTGGCGATAACTACCGAAGGCGTGTGGCGTGCGGGATTATTTGAGTGCCGACCATTTAGAACCTTTAGACCGTGCTACTTAAGACTTGGGGACATTGTGTTCAGTAGCATACAAATTTGTCAAGATGCCTATGAAAGAATCAATTAACGATTTCACGATAGTGGAGTTAAAGGCGCTGTTGTGCGCGAGGGACTACGCTGTCGGCGGTAGCAAAGCCGAGCTGCTTGCACGAGTGCAATCCGCGATACCAAATTGGGCCGTGATAATGGCAAGCCTACGAGACGAAGTAAACGCAGAAGTGCGCCAACCAGTACAGGAAGGCTCAGCAACGCAGGTTGAATCTCCCGTCTTGACTGGACCAGCCGATCGACGGAGTTCTTCCCTTGAACTCGTAAGTCCAACCATTACACCGACCGAACCATTTAGTCAACCCGGTACTTCGGCTGGATCAGTTACTCAATCCACTACATCGGCTAATCAGTCAACGACCGTGTTGAGTCAACGAGAAATTCAGATTCTTCAGAGAGAGAACGAATTGTTGGAAAGGGAGTTGAGACTCCTGAGGTTAGAACGAGAGGCGCCATCTCCTGCGCGATCGGACGTCGCCAATCCGGTGGTGCCGCCGCGAGGTATCAACGTGCGTCACATAGCAGAAATGCTGAACGAGTTCTCAGGCGACGGTGACAGCTTTGAAAATTGGAGGCAACAAGCGGAGTTGATCCGCGAAACTTATGCGTTGGACGAAAATTCGATGCGGCTACTAATTCACCAACGCCTCAGAGGAAAAGCATTGAATTGGTTTAAGGCTCGAGCAGGTAACGTGTGTTTATCAGTGGCTGAGATATTTTTGAGGTTACAGACATTATTTGATCAGCGGCCGAATAAACTTATGTTGCGCCGGAAGTTGGAAGCGCGTTGTTGGAAGAAAGGTGAAACCTTTGCAGACTACTTTTATGACAAATTAACATTGGCCGAAACCATTCGCTTGGATGAAGAAGAACTTATTGACATTATTATTGACGGAATTTCTGAAGTCGAGCTAAGGAATCAAGCTCGGATCCAGTGTTTCGAAAGCACTGACCAATTGTTAAAGGCCTTTTCGAAACTCACATTGGACAGCCTGAGGCCGGATCGAGAGAAGAAGGACATGAAGAAGACCCCATCGAAAGCGGCGGACAGCGCAGGGGGTCGTTCCGGACAACCTAAATGTTATAACTGCAATGCTACTGGTCATCTACAGAGCGAGTGTCGTCAGCCGAAGCGCGATTGGGGATCGTGTTACAGATGTGGAAGCCGGTCACATAGGATCTCCAACTGTCCACAGACATCATCTTCAAGGAACGCGTCTACGCCAGCCGCACCATCCAGCTCCCAGACACCAACCGCGGCGAATGTATCGCTAGTCCAGCCTACCTCATTGCAAGGTGCCTTCATGGCGTCCGTCAAGTTTCAACTTATTCATACCAACGGCGCTACGTGCGAATATAAGTTTTCCGCTATTATAGATACGGGTTCCCCCGTTAGTTTGATTAAGTCCAGCTTAATACCAAACGAATTTCGATCAGACGCTAAATCCATAGAGTCACTTTGCGGAATAAATGGTTCCCCATTACAAGTCGAGGGCGTTTTTACGAAAATTGTACGCGTGGAGGATATCGATGTTTCTTTGAAATTTTTGGTTGTACCTGATGCGACGATGTCCTATGCAGCCATTTTAGGCCGCGACTTTATTTCGAATCCCTCAATTTGCGTTACTTTAGCTGATAAACTTGAAATACGAAGTGTTGGTCAGAAAGATATATTGGCAGTAGAGAGTTTTGAAAATCAAATTCTACAGATTGAATATGTGGATAATCCACTGAATGTTACTGAGAATTGGAATATCAACCCAGAGATTCCGCACCTTGCCGGTGCAGTTAAAGAAATATATGCTGAAGCATCGGCTTCTGTTGACGGTGAGGATACTCCTCCTCCTTGTGAAATGACGATTCAATTAAAGAGTGCCCAACCAGTTAGTTTTGGTCCTCGCAAGTTGTCTTTCGCCGATAAAGAAAAATTGCGGGAGTTATTAGATGATTTGCTTAGAGATAAAGTTATCCGACCGAGCAACTCCCCATTCGCAAGTCCTATAGTGCTCGTTAGAAAAAAGACCGGTGATATTAGACTGTGCATCGACTATCGAGAGTTGAATAAAATCACGGTCAAGGACAATTTCCCTACACCATTAATAGACGATCATTTGGATCAGTTGAAAGGTAAAAGGTACTTTTCGAAACTCGACTTACGAAATGGTTTTCACCACGTTGCAGTTGCCAAGGAATCAATTAAATATACGTCTTTTGTTACACCACTTGGACAATTTGAATATTTAAAAATGCCTTTCGGTCTGACCAACGCACCTCGTGTGTTCCAAAGATTCCTGACGACGATTTTTCAGGATTTGATAACTAGCCATAGAATACTTTTGTACCTTGACGATATTTTAATAGCGACAATTGGAGTGGATGATCACTTAGACACTTTGCGCCAAGTCTTTCGGTTAGCTGTTTTGAATAAACTGGAATTTCGTTGGGACAAATGTTCCTTTCGCTACACGACTACGACGTATTTGGGCTATTTGATTGACGAGTCGGGAATCCAACCCAGTACAGACAATGTCGATTCGGTTTTGAATTATCCAGCGCCAAAGAATGCCAAAGATTTGCATAGGCTTGTTTGTCTGGCAAGCTACTTTCGACGTTTTATTTGTAATTTCTCGATTATCGCTAAACCTCTGTATGATCGATTGAAAAGAGATACAGAATTCCGATTTGGTGCTGAGGAATATCAAGCATTCGAAGCATTGAAAGAAAAGTTAGCAGCTAAACCAGTATTAGCTATTTTCGATCCGAGGTTACCTACCGAGCTGCACTGCGATGCCAGTGCTAGCGGCTTTGGCGCCATACTTTTACAAAAGCAAACGAATGGATACTTCCGCCCAGTATTTTTCTTTAGTAAGCGCACTACAGTAGCTGAGTCGAAGTATCATAGCTTTGAGCAGGAGTGCCTATCTGTGATTTATGCGATTAAGCGATTCCATGTTTATTTGTCGGGTATGCCGTTTAAGATAGTCACAGACTGTGATAGTTTTCGTCTAACTTTGAGTAAGCAAAACGTTAATGTGCGTATTTATCGCTGGGCATTGTTTTTAGAACAATATGATTATACTATTGAACATCGTCCGAATAGTAAGATGAGTCATGTCGACGCTTTGAGTAGGTGTCATAATATTCTAATTTTAGGAGCAAACACGTTCGAACAAGTGTTGTCCTTGAAACAATCGCAAGACTCAATCGTACGAACAATCCGAGAGCGTTTAGAAAAGATAGAAGACAAGTTATTTGAGCTTCGCGACGGACTGGTGTATCGAAAAATTAAGAATAACAAACTATTGTTCTATGTACCCCAATCGATGGAAGCGAACGTAATTAGAGCGTCTCATGATGACCTAGGTCATCTGGGTGTCGAGAAGGTTGTTGAGCATATCAGCCGAGTTTACTGGTTCCCAAATATTAGGCAGAAGGTTCGAGACCATATTAGTAATTGCTTGCGATGTATAGAATTTTCCCCTCTTGAAGGGAAGAGTGAGGGATATTTACACAGTATACCTAAGGGTAACACCCCTTTTGATACCATTCACATCGACCATTATGGACCTCTTGAGAAGAGCGGTCGAGGATTCAAGTTCATACTATCAGTAATCGATGGATTTACGAAATTTATTAGATTGTTTGCTTGTAAATCAACCCAGACCACGGAAGTAATCAAGCACTTGCGAGAGTATTTCCGTAGTTACTCTAAACCACGTCGGGTTATCAGTGACCGAGGCTCATGCTTCACCTCCAACGCCTTTAAAGAGTTCTTAGACGAAGAAAGTGTCATCCAAGTGCTTGTGGCTGTGGGAACTCCCCGCGCCAACGGCCAGGTGGAACGATTTAACAGAGTCCTCACACCGATGTTAGCCAAGCTATGCGAAGCACCGAAGGATTGGTCATATGTCCTCAAGAATGCAGAATACGCTTTAAACAATACCCTTTGTAAATCCATTGAGACAACTCCGAGTAAATTGTTATTTGGGTTAGACCAACTTGGAGCTGTCAGTGATAATGTACGCGATATTTTAGATACTAACGTTAACGAAGAGAGGGACCTAAACCTCGCCCGAGACAATGCGTGCGCTGCGATTTGTAAAATGCAGGAAAAGAATGAAAAGGCTTATAATAAGCACCACAAATCTTGTAGGACCTATACCGTTGGTGACTTTGTCATGATTCGGAACCACGACGTTACACCCGGAATTAATAAAAAATTCATCCCAAAGTTTAAGGGACCGTACCAAGTAGCGAAGGTGCTCGAGCATGATCGGTATGTGGTAGGCGATGTAGAAGGATTTCAGCGATCACGAGTACCGTTTTCGACAGTCGTCGGCCCAGACCAGATGAAGCGTTGGTCCGAACCCTAATATTCATGTAACTAAAAGTTCCTCCCATGTGATACTAGAATTCATACATGTTTTATACTTATTGTTCCTATGCATATGTGTTCAGAGTTCCTATATTTGTCTTAGTTTAAGTATAAGTTCGTTATATTGTAAGGAAATATGTATTTGCCCGTAGACCGAGGACGGTCAATTTGTCAGGGCTGGCCGAGTTGTAGGAGAAAAGTCGATTTTATTGTCGACCGGCGTCACGGTGGGTTTTTTCCGTGTCGGTGGACCCCGTATGCGGACGCCAAGCGTTCAGTGGACCCCGTATGCAGACACGAGGCAGTCGGCCACGCACGCCATAACGTGAAGGACGAGACATAAAACCATAGTCACTCGAAACCAAGAGTATTTTAAGAAAAGCCCTTCCCGCCCCCATCCTTACAATATACTGTCTGGGGAAATTGTTATGGTCCGTGGGCCATCGGCGAGAGTTTCTTTACTGGCTCGGGGAAATAAGACGTGAGACATCTATTATTGGGTCACGTCAGGGCCGCTTCCCCGTGGACAGTGACGAAATTGCCGTTAGATCGGGCAGATAATTTTCCCGTAGACGGAGTCTCATCGTTCTCGGTAGAGTTGGCGTCCTCGTCTCTGCGACGGCCACGGATCATCAATCTTTCGAGGGTAACGGTAACGCGTTCATCTTCCAATTACGCTTCTCTTCCTTCCGGGGCGGAGAATTTGCATCTCGGCGCAAACCCCTGCGGCCAAAGACCCCTCGATAAATCGACTCTTTGAACCCGCGTCGCATTCGACGAGCCAGTGATCATCCTAGACGCGGTGTTCCCTTCGCCCGCCGCGCGCGTCTGCTCGTCCAATTTAAATAAGAAATTTCCCATTCTTAATGCACACCCGGCCGAGTTGTTTAATCTGCCAAGATTTCTAATCCCAACATCAGAAGACGAAACTTTCCGGAATAGGAAAGGGGACCGGGCGCGCCGGGCTGTGCTGCCTCCGAGAATCCCTTTGATTCGAGCTTTTTTCCACCTCCGAGGAAACACCTCGAGTTTACCAGGAGAAGCAGGACGCACGGTTCCGAGGGAGGACATAAAACTTCAACAGTGTGAAAGGAGAGCTCGTTTGAGCTACTTCTTGGCAGGGCGACGTTTGCCGTGATTGTCGGTGGATTCTTTGAAAGAGCGCGCGGGCGCACGCGGCCCGGCGAATCTCGGGAGAGAAGGGGGCGACGGTCCATCAATGAATCATATCCTTGTTGGATATAGCAGCGCACACTCGGTCGGCTGAGGATCCTCCACTTTCGGCTAAGCTTTCTTCCGAGCCCCTGCTGCTTCTTCGGGCTTTCGAGATATTCCACTTATTAATTGGAGCATGAGTCCCAATTTCCGGGAAAGAGAGAGCCGGTCCTGCTTCAAGGCGGACAGTAAATACTGCGGCGGTGCGCCTGCCAATTAATTCGAAAAATCCACAGCAGATTTTCCGGCCTGGAAATCCCGGGGAATTCCGGGGGGATTCGACCTTCCAGCTCGCCCTTTCTTCCTCTCCCGTTCGCCGGATCTCGTTCGTTCCTTGTGGTAAGAGATTCTAGGTGGATCGTCCCACCACCGTCTTCCTGCCATGGAGCGCGCACGTACGACTACCTACGCTTCTCCCCCACCCCATTCCTCTCTCTCTCTCCTCCTCTCTTACAAGGGGAAAAGGCTACATTTCTGGGAATCCACGGATAATTTTCTCGTTTCCCTTACGGCTCGCCTATTTCTCTATTCCAGCGATCCTCTTGCAGTATCAGATCGGGTGAAACATATGCTATCCGCGGATACGTATGACGCTCGGATCCCTCCAATTCCTACACGCTGAATTTCCACTGCCTTTCTTTCTCTCGCTTCGTCTTCCGGTTTCTCGCTCGGTTTCGGTTTGCTGAAAGCTCACGCTACGCACCCCCTGACCGTGTTCCATCTGGGACATTTTCAATAAAGAATCTAGTTGAAGAACCTGAGCTTTCCGCGGAGTTAAAAATCCTCGATGAATCTTTGATTCGACTAGTAGGATTTTTAATGCTTCTCTATAGTGGATGTGAAGGAGTTTTGTCGGTTGAGAAAGTGTTTGGCAATAATGGACTGATGGGTTTCATTTGTAGGTTGAATGTGGTCTCTTAAGAAGTGGGCTTCTTCTCGATTTATTGGAGGATGCTTGGGAGATTCGAAGGAAGCGGGTTAGACCGGCGTTCGCATTCAGGCGAGTTTGTCGGTTCCTTCATTTTTTTCCTGGTATTGATGCACAACACATAAACGGCCCGTTGGATATACGGCTGGCACGCCTTTCAAGGGTTGTTTCTCCCCTACCCTACAAAAGGGGGAGACCACACATACACTCACACTTATACACTGACACTCCCCTCTGGACACCCTGCCTCTCGGGGCAGTAAAATCCAGAGGGGCACACACACATCCACACCGTTCGGGGCGGTTCCCCGAGGAGTCCCCTCTGCCTTAGTGGGGGGTCGGGGAAGAAACCCCTAAACAAAAATCAACTATGGACGACGTCAGGAAGAATATAAAGGTTACGGTGCAGCGGTGCGACTCCGCAGTACCGGCGAGGAAGGGTGGGAAAGCAGGCCCAACCTCGTCGTTATCCGACAACTGCAGCGGAGTGCCGGTTGGCCACTTGGCCGGCACCACCGTAAAAGCCACAAGAGTGCACCAAGGGAGGGAGGAAGAGGAGGAGACAGGAGATAGGAGGATGGAGGTGGTGGAGCAGCTACAACAGCTGCGAGACCTCCTCGACGCAGAGACGGACAGCGGCACGGACCGCACGACCCCCTCCGCTAGGAGGAAGAAGAAGGGCCGTGTGGTCATCCGGCCCACGGAGGACAGCGCGGGCAAGTCCGATGACTCGGACACGTCCGTCGCCTCCGTGGTGTCGGTGACCGAGAGGGCCGTGCCGAGATGTTCGGTGGTGTTGAGCCGCCTGCCCGACACGGTCCTCTCCCGACGCGGCTCGGCGACGACGGAGGCTTCTGGCGGCGAGGGGTCCGATGCCTCGATGGCATCGGGCTCCTCGCGGCCGGGAGGTTCCCGGCGAAAGAGGGGGCCCCCATCCACGGGGGAGGACGCCGGGTCGGCACTGGCGAAGAAACGCCAGGTCGACTCGGCGCGCGCTGGGACCGAGTCCCAAATGGGGCAGCCCACCGGCGGCTCAGAGCCTGAGCCGTCGGCAACACCGGGCGACCCACCGCCCACCGGGGAGGAGAGCGCCGCCCAGGCTCTCAGCCGAGAGGCTGAGTTGGCGCGGAGGCTGAGGGTCAGCTCGTCCGCGGATGTAGGTGCCCATATAATTGAGGCGATGGACGTGGTGCGTCATCTGGCGACCACCTCGTCCAACCTCAAGGGCACCTACAAACGCAGGTTCCGGGAGGCGGCCCAAGAGGCCACGGTGGCGGCGACGGAGTTGGCAGCCAGAGCCAACTCCGACGGGGAAGGGGCCCTCATTAGGGCCGAGAATAGGCGTCTGAGGGCCAGGATCGCCGACCTCGAGGGGGAGATTTTCTCCCTCTCGAGGAAGGTCGAACTCCTGGACTGCCAGGGGGCTGGACCCCCGGGCGCCACGGCGAGGACACCCTGCGCCCCCAACGATGGCCCCGTCGGCCTCACTCTTGATGAGAGAGTGATGGCGCGGATCGGGGCTCTCGTGGAGGCCAAGCTGACCCGCTTCAGGGAGGAGCTCTTCCCTGGGCGGGCGGTGAGGCCTCCATTGGGGGTGAAGGCGGCGACTCGGGCGGGTGGGTGTGAGCCCGTCCGAGCCGCCGCTTCTTCCGCGGAGGCTCCGGCGGTGGACGGTACAGTCCGCCGCCGGAAGAAGAAGCGGAAGAAGGGGAAGGGAAAGAAGGGTGGGGCAGCAGTCGAGGCTGCTGCCCAAACACCCAAAAACTCCCCGACCGCCGGTGGCCCACAGATACCACCGCCGCCCGCACCTCCCACGCAGGGAGAGACGTGGGCGACGGTGGTGGGTCGCAAGCAGAAGGGCGGGCAGGGCCGCAAAGCCCCACCACCTCCTGCTGCCACGGCCAAGGCAGCGAAGTGGGCCGAAGGTGCCGGTGGGACCAAGGTGGTGCCTGGACGCCCTCCGAAGACCGCAGCAGTCACGCTGACGGTCCCGGAGGGGTCCAGGCTCACCTACGCGGAGGCGATGTCCAGGGCGCGCGAGCAGATTAAGCTCGCCGACCTGGGCATCGCCTCAGTGAGGCCCAAGCGCGCCGTCACCGGGGGTCTCATTCTCGAGATCCCCGGTGCCGACGGCGCGCAGAAGGCCGATAGGTTGGCGGAGGCGATGGCCGGGATTTTCGAGGGGTCGGAGGCGCGTATCGCCCGCCCCTCGAAAAAGACCGAGCTGAGGGTGACGGGACTTATCGAGTCCGTCACCGTCGGCGAGGTCATCTCGGCCATCGCCAAGGCGGGCGGGTGTAAGGAGGGGGAAGTGACGACCGGTGAGATCCGGTCGTCCGCCCCCTCCAAACTGGGCTCCCTCTGGCTGCGGTGCCCACTTACCGCGGCCGGGAGGATCACGGAGGTCGGCCGACTTACCATCGGCTGGACCTCCGTGAGGGTAGAGGCGCTAGCTGCACGGCCGCTGCAGTGCTTCCGCTGCCTTGAGGCGGGGCACGTGCGGCGGCAGTGCAAGTCCGCCGTGGACCGCAGCCGCCGCTGCTACGCTTGCGGGGCGGAGGGCCACAGGGCCGGACAATGCAAGGCCGGGCGGCTGAAATGCCCGCTTTGCAGCGACCTCGGCCGCCCGGCCGAGCACCGACTCGGCGGCGAGGCCTGCCGCGCCTTGCGGCAAAAGGCCTCCAAGAAGCCTGCGGCGGCGAAGCCAAACCCGAAATCGGGGAAGGCTCCGCCGCCAAAGGCGAAGGGCGGCAAGGGCGGACCACCGGCGCTGGCTGTTGTCTCCAGCGTCCCGGTGGTACCGCCCTTGAAGGTCGTGGTGGCGAAGACGGCACCCAAGCCGAAACCGCCACCACGACCGAAAGTGGCCGCCCCCGCCGAGCCGGCGGAGAAGGCGGCCAAGGGGCCAGAAGCGGCCCAAAGTGGGGGAGGCTTGGAGGAGGCCATGGACACGGCGTAACAATGTCCCAGCGCCTCCTCCAAGCCAACCTCAACCACTCGCGCAGGGCCCAGGACCTCCTTGTCCACACCCTGCGCGAGTGGCGAGTGAGTTTGGCGATCGCGGCGGAGCCGTACGCCGTACCTCCCAGCGACCCTAATTGGGTCGGGGATGCGTGCGGCTCCGGCGCGATCATTCGCACCCACTGGCCCGACTCCCCCCTCTGCTCATCCCTGGAGCAGGGGCGGGGATTCGTGGCGGTGCAGTGGGGGAACCTCGCGGTGGTGGGTTGTTACATCTCGCCCAACTGCGGCCTCGATGCGTTCGAGGCGTACCTGGGTGCGGTCGGTGGGTGCATCTCCCGCACACGGCCGCGCCCGGTACTCGTCCTGGGGGACTTCAACGCCCACGCTGTGGCGTGGGGCAACCCCCGGGACGACGCAAGGGGCGGGATGCTGCTGGACTGGGCGGCGCAGCACGACCTCCGGTTAATCAACCGGGGGTCGGCTAGCACGTGCGTGCGGTGGAATGGGGAGTCGGTCGTCGATTTGACCTTCGGCTCCCCGGCCACCGTGCGCCGTGTGTCCGGGTGGCGGGTTGTGGAAGAGCAGGAGACGCTCTCCGACCACCTCTATCTGACGATGGAGGTGGTCGCCACACCCGTCGCCCCGACGCGCCGCCCGCCAGCAGCGGGCAACCCTCGTGGTGGAGGAGACAACCCACCACCGCGATGGGCGCTGAGGCGCCTAGACCGGGACGCTCTCATGGCGGCAGCGATCGCCGTGGCCTGGCAGGACGGGTCGGGGGACGAGCACGAGTCTCCCGACCCGGACGAGGGGGCCGAGTCGCTTCGGGGCGCGATGACGTCGATTTGCGACGTCGCAATGCCCCGAGCACGGCCCCCCCGCGTCGGCGGGGTGTACTGGTGGTCGCAGGACATCGCTGTCCTGCGCTCCGCCTGCGTTCACCGCAGGCGCCAGTACACCCGCGCCAGGAGACGGCGCGGTCAGGTCGCGGCGGAGGTGGCCCAGCTGTATGCGGCGTACCGCGAGGCAGCGGTCGCCCTGCAGCGGGCCATCAAAGCCGCCAAGGCCAAAGCCTGGGACGAGCTCGTCGCCACATTGGACGGGGATCCGTGGGGGCGCCCATACAAAATCGTCATGGGACGATTACGTCCATGGGCGCCCCCAACAACGGAGCTGCTTGACCCCCAGTTTCTCGACCGGGTGGTGGCTACTCTGTTCCCTGCGGGAGCAGAGGACCCCACCCCCGGTCGGCCTCGTCCTCGTTTTGAGTGGGACGAGGCCACCATGGGGGTCACTGGCGGCGAGCTCGACGCCGCGATTAGGCGTCTCCGGGCCCGCGCGAACAGGGCGCCGGGCCCGGACGGCATCCCAGGCAGGGCCTTGGCCATGGCCATGGGCGTCCTGGTCCCGCGCCTCGGGCAGCTTTTTAACAGCTGTCTGAGGCGCGGTAGGTTCCCCCGCTCCTGGAAGCGGGCGCGGATGGTCCTCATCCGGAAGGATGGGCGGCCCGCGGACTCTCCCTCCGCGTACCGGCCCATTTGCTTGCTGGACGAGGCGGGCAAACTCTTCGAGAGAGTTATTGCCAACCGCCTCGTCCGGCACCTGTCGGCGACAGGTCCGGACCTCGACGACGGGCAGTTCGGCTTCCGTCAGGGACGATCGACGATAGACGTGATCAAGCGCCTAAGGTCCCTGACGGAGTCGGCTGCAAGCCGGGGCAGGGTGTGTATCGCTATATCCTTGGATATAGTGAATGCTTTTAACACCCTGCCCTGGTGGGTCATCAGGGAGGCGCTCGAGTACCATCGAGTGCCCCCTGAGTTACGGGCCGTCGTCGGGGACTACCTCGCCGACAGGGGCATTAAGTTCATGGGCCGGACGCAGGAGTATGAGAGGGAGACGTACGCCGGGGTCCTGCAGGGGTCCGTGTTGGGCCCCCTGCTATGGGACCTCGGCTACGATTACGTCCTGCGGGCTGCACTCCCCGCTGACTCCACGGTGATCTGCTATGCAGACGACACACTCGTGGTGGTCAGCGGGGAGGATGGGAGGAGGACCATCCGCGTTGCGGAGACGGCGGTGGCCTGTGTCGTCGCCCGAATCCACCGACTGGGCCTTCGGGTGGCCCCGCAAAAGACCGAGGCGATCTGGTTTTACGATCGCCAACGGTATGCGGGGCCGCCTCCCCAGCGGTGGATGGCGGTAGGAGAGACCCGCGTCCAGGTGAGAGATACGATGAAGTATCTCGGACTCACCCTGGACGGCCTCTGGCGCTTTAACGAGCACTTCGGCCGGCTTATCCCCCGAGTTGAGAAGGCGGCAGGCGCTCTAGGACGCCTGCTGCCCAACATCGGGGGACCGTGGGAGGGTGTCCGACGCCTTTATGCGGGAGTCGTCCGTTCCATGGTGCTCTACGGGGCACCAGTCTGGGCGGACGACCTGACGGCCAGCCGGCGCAATTGTGCCCTGCTATTCAGGGTACAGCGTCGGATGGCCGCCAGGGTCGTGCGAGGATATCGCACGATCTCCCTGGCGTCGGCCACCCTACTGGCGAGGTTTCCGCCCCTGGACATCCTGGCGGTGGGGGACGCGAGGACCTATTTGGGTCTTCGCGCCCTCCGCAACAGGGGCGGAACACCCACGGAACGGTCGGTCGAGGAGCTCAAGCGCCAGACCCGACGGCTCGTTGTCGAGATGTGGCGGGAAAGGCTGGAAGATCCAGCCAACTCCCGCCACAGAGCCGTCGGGGCGATTCTCCCGAGCCTCGAGGCTTGGTTGAGTCGCGGCAGGGGGCAGCTCTCCTACCGCGCGACGCAGGTGCTTACCGGGCACGGCTGCTTCGGTGAGTACCTGCGTCGCATCGGGAAGGAGGCGACGGCACAGTGCCACCATTGTGATGGGGACCCGGACACGGCGCAACATACCCTCCAGTATTGCAGGGCCTGGAGGGAACAGCGCCGTGTCCTGGTCCGGTATATCGGAAGGGACCTCTCGCTGCCGACGGTCATCCGACAGATCCTCGGCAGCGAGAGGTCGTGGAGAGCCTTCCTCGCCTTTTGCGAGGAAGTGCTCTCCCAGAAGGAGGAGGCGGAGCGGCGGCGGGAGAGGACGGACCCCTTCCGTCTGCAGAGGGCCCGTCCCCGCCGCCGACCCGCGCGGGGGGATCTTGTCCCCCCGCAGTAGAGCGAAGCCCCGGTCCCGTCGACGGATCTCGACCCGTTGACGGGCCGGGTGCTTGCCAAGGGGCCGCGAGGCGGCAGAGTGGTGGCTCTGTCGCCTGCGCAAGCGGCCCCGAGGCGGGGCGGGCGTGTAGTGGTCGCACGACCCGCCCAGGAGGGATGAGTAATGCGGGGGCGCGGTTCCCGCCTCCTTCGCCGCTAGCGAAGGAGTGCGGTGAGCCGTGTCTCCCCGCGAGTAGTGGGGGAAGCCTCCCTCTCTCGTGAAAGCGAGAGAGCGGATGGCCGCTCCCCCACCACGAGACGTGCCTCCAATAGGGGGCGGGCGCGGGGCGGCACCGGTAGTGTTCTACCAGAGTTCCCGGTGTCGCCCCAGTCAACGCCGAGGATGGCCACCGTGGGGTTTTAGCCGGTAAGAGTCCGGCACTACCCCGTCGCCCCCACCAGGGCGGCGGGGTGTCCATGAGGATTTCCCCACGTAAAAAAAAAAAAAAAAAAAAAAAGGGGGCAGCTCTCCTACCGCGCGACGCAGGTGCTTACCGGGCACGGCTGCTTCGGTGAGTACCTGCGTCGCATCGGGAAGGAGGCGACGGCACAGTGCCACCATTGTGATGGGGACCCGGACACGGCGCAACATACCCTCCAGTATTGCAGGGCCTGGAGGGAACAGCGCCGTGTCCTGGTCCGGTATATCGGAAGGGACCTCTCGCTGCCGACGGTCATCCGACAGATCCTCGGCAGCGAGAGGTCGTGGAGAGCCTTCCTCGCCTTTTGCGAGGAAGTGCTCTCCCAGAAGGAGGAGGCGGAGCGGCGGCGGGAGAGGACGGACCCCTTCCGTCTGCAGAGGGCCCGTCCCCGCCGCCGACCCGCGCGGGGGGATCTTGTCCCCCCGCAGTAGAGCGAAGCCCCGGTCCCGTCGACGGATCTCGACCCGTTGACGGGCCGGGTGCTTGCCAAGGGGCCGCGAGGCGGCAGAGTGGTGGCTCTGTCGCCTGCGCAAGCGGCCCCGAGGCGGGGCGGGCGTGTAGTGGTCGCACGACCCGCCCAGGAGGGATGGGTAATGCGGGGGCGCGGTTCCCGCCTCCTTCGCCGCTAGCGAAGGAGTGCGGTGAGCCGTGTCTCCCCGCGAGTAGTGGGGGAAGCCTCCCTCTCTCGTGAAAGCGAGAGAGCGGATGGCCGCTCCCCCACCACGAGACGTGCCTCCAATAGCGGGCGGGCGCGGGGCGGCAGCGGTAGTGTTCTACCAGAGTTCCCGGTGTCGCCCCAGTCAGCGCCGAGGATGGCCACCGTGGGGTTTTAGCCGGTAAGAGTCCGGCACTACCCCGTCGCCCCCACCAGGGCGGCGGGGTGTCCATGAGGATTTCCCCACGTAAAAAAAAAAAAAAAAAAATGGCACGCCTTTCAATAACCCTTACGAGATCTTTACGACATCCTTACGAGCATTTCGCGGGGCCAGCGCGCTGCGTGTGGATGTAGATTCGAGGTCTGTTTATTGAATTCGCCACCGCTGCTTGCCGCGGGCAAGTTAACGTCCCCTAAAATTGATCCCCCAACCCATTCAGATTCCTCCCACGCTTCTTTTATTTCCATGTGGAATCATTGAATTAATTATCTTTCCCGGAAAGTTTATATCAGTATTGCGGTGGGAAGTTGGCCGCGTTTCAATTCTACTGCGGTAAAAAGTTGGAAACTTCAATATTAAAGGGCGATCGGCTTAACTTTCTGATTATGGAGGACCATTTTCGGGATAAAGCTCTTCCCTTTTATCCTCCGGCCGCGATATCAAGACTTTTTCTATTTTTCCCCGTGTTCGGTATATAACCCGCCGCGACATATACAGCGCCAGCACAGTAAAATCATGGAGGCGAGCGGTCTCGGGAATTTTTGTGAAAAGTCCTCGTAAAGTTATAAGTGGGGATTTAGCTTAACGAAGTCGCCTGATAGTCCCGGCCAAGTAGATCGTCAATTTTCGGGACAGATAAAACTGCTCCGGCCGGTCAAGTAACCGAAGGAGAAAAAGTCCCCATAAACCGCTGGAACTCCCGTTTATACCGGTGGTTTTTGCTGTTTCTGCTACTGAGCATCATCATCGATCCCAATGTGTTACCCGAATTTATCCTCCACGGATCCAATCGTCAGTAATTGAGCAGTTGCTCTGCCATCCATCTCCAAACCTTATCAATGTTTCGAATTATCCTAGTTCTTAACAAGTTGTCATTCTTTCTATCTCGAATACTCCTCTTAATCAGAACCAGTCGCCTTCTCCTTCCAAGAGTCCAAAGGAATTAAGTCGAATTCGTCTAGTTTCTCGTTAAGTGAGCAATGACACCCCGTGCCAAGTTTCTCCTCCACCAGGCCAAGTATGCATTACCATCAGGACTCGTAAGAATGTCTGAAGGGAAGTGCGCCCTTAAAGTCATCGTATCGGGTGTCTGGAAGGTCCCGGAGTCCGTAGGGGCAGGGAGAGGGTCAAAGGAATTTGCGAGGAATGTCGGAGAATCCCGAGATAACTCTGTCCATCTCTGTCTCATTCGCATGACTCCGTTCCTGCCCTCGTTCTACCAATCTACATTACCTTCTCGAAGGTCAAGCTGCACGAAGCCAAGGACGATCGGCGATAAAGTCAGAGGGAACTTGACGGGATCCCGACTTAAATTAATCGTGCTAAATTAGGGACGAGTTAATTAATACCAGTATGAATGCAATCTGCTTGAGCTCGGTGTATTATGGTTGTTACTCTTACATTTTGCCCGGGCATTAAACGTCTGAATACGCCGCTTCGTATTCCCAACGACACTGGGCGCTCCTTAAGGATCTGAATCATCACATAACGACTGGCGTTCCTCAAAGCAGGCGCAGACGATGCGGCGCGCTCCTTTCACGTGCGGCAATGGGCGATAAACTTTTATATCGGCATGCCGGTGCAGCGAAGGCGCGATATTTATCGGCTTGGATGTAATTTTTGCAACAAAAGCCTCGTCCCGTGAAAAGGAGTTGGTTGAAGCGAGATCTACGGCGGCCGAGTGGTGGGCGCGCGCGTATAATATAGATCCATGCGAGACTATAAATCCCATCGGTCGACAGTAGGCAGCGGCGCCGCCGCTCTGCCAGTGCACTCGGTTACCGACTTATTTTATTAGTCGCCTATTTATCAAGTCCACGTCCAGCCTGCCTGTCTGTCATTCACCCTTTTCTTTCACTGCCATTTTTATGTATCTCACCTCCAGTGCCAACCTGCCGTCATCGACTGAGTAAGACAGAGCCCGGTCCCTTTCTCTCGAAATATTCGTCAGGATTGCTCTATCGACGGACATTTCCGCCGGGCAACGAAAAACCGGCCAAGACTCATCGATTCTCGGAGATTTATCTCGCGCCGCGGGCAATAAACAATTGAATTTTCATATTTCCATAGAAAGGTATAGTTTTGTGCGCCGTTCTGTTTATTTGACCGAAATCGTGGTCCTTGTAAATCTATCATATCGTTTTCTTTAGCAGTGCATAGAATCATTTGATTCTCCGGAGAGTAACTGTGCGCGCAGCCGCGTCAATAGTTGTCCCCGATAAAGTGGCAGTATGTAGAGGGATTCCCAGCGGATGGACTGGAGTGTCTCCGCTCGAAATTTTACATCGCTAAGAAGTCTCTGGAGCGAGTGGAGGGATCGCCGGGAGTACAAGGAAGAGAAGACTGTCTGAGGAGTTGCAGGGCCCTGGAATCAGGAGGTAAAGGATTGCCGGGAATATCACTGGGCTCATCTCGCCGGCGGAGGGGGACATAGATCCTCGTAGGAACATAAATCCCATTTCCTGGCAGAAGACGGCGCCGTCGCTGCTGCCCGTGCGCGGCTATCGGCTTATTCCATCGTGTTTCTCTGTTTATCGAGTTCTCGCTTAGCCTCCTCGCTCCGCTTCTTTCTCCGTGACTAGCCGGCTCACCTCGCAGTCCTGCAAGTGTTCTCGCAGAGCTGCATGGAGCCGGCCAGCCTCCCTTTCAGCGCTCGGAGCTTTTCTCCCGGGCCTCGGAGCCGCAGTTCCCCACGCAAAGGTCCTACGCCAGAAGTGGCGGCCATCGATAGCTCGCCACTCGCCAGTTGCTCGCGCTGTTTCCTCGGCACTATTCATCGAATCGCTCGCTAAGGTTTCGCAGTTGAACCGCACTCTGTCTCTCTGGGTCAAACTGCTATTAGTTCGAGGCTTCCTGGTGCAACGACCCGCTCCCGGCTGCCCGCACACTGGTCGATAGGCGTAAGCTCCTTTCCGCGAGCTTTTTTCCCGGCGATTCTCTTTCTCTCTTTCTCTCTCTCTCGCCAATCGTTGGCTCTCCTTCTGTTTTTCCGGCACAAGGCAATCCCCCTCCCCTCGAAATTGAGCTCGATTTAATGAGAGAGATCCGTGCCGCACCGGACCTGCTAATGATATTCATCGATTTACACTCCATGGGATTTCCAACCGGAGCTACGAAAGTCCCGTTTGTTCGCCGGGCTTTTTGTTCGCTCCGTTCACTGAAAGTGTTGGGCATTCGCGCTGTCGAAGAAGACTCATTTTCGAGCGGTGTAATGTTTTCCTGGGGACCAGGAGATTGTTTGTTAAGCTTACTTTATTTATGCAATTTTACTTTACTTACTTTATTTATGTAATACAATGCCTGTGCAATTTTGTCGCTGGGGTATTTCATAGACGCATATAGTTTTTATGTGTTTTATAATTAAGGTTGAAACGGCCGTGGGAATGTTGGCTTTGTTGTGTTGATGAGAGGTCGATGATTTAGGGCGCGCGGTATGTAGTACGTCACGGTCACTAGTCAGGTACCTTAATCCCCACTCCCGGGCCATTCTGTGGCCCCATGGGCAGGTAGAATTCCTTATGATAAGTTCGCACCCAAATTTCTCCTCAGTTGCTCGTTGCACGTCGACATGTCAAGTGCTGAGGGGCGCCCTGTAGTAAAGTACCGTGTACTATCTAAAGTGTCGCATAGTGAAGTGTCATATACTATCTAAAGTGAAGTGTCATGTACAGGGTGATTCGGGTAAGTGCTATCGGCTTTTTACCATCGAAATTTATCGATTTTTGAAATCGGTAATTGTCTCGGCGGCCGTCTATTGTCGCCGGTGTCGCGTGGCTGCTTAGGGCCAACTGGCCGAATCACGCGAAATACCGACAGTCTTCCGATTAACCGGCAAGGGCCGAATGAGTCGGTAATAAAACATTTTTGCAGCACAATGGCACGGAAAGTGTGAGCGATGCGTGGCATAATAAACATAGTAAAGAGCGTGTCATCGGTGCACTCTGGCGAGAAATCATTCTTGTTTTTCCTTTTATTATAACTATAGAGCTAAATATTGAAAGAGCCAGTAGTTCTCTCCTTACCTCAAGTCAACAGCCAGGCTTTCCCCTTTTTTGGAAGGCGGAGGCAACACGCCTGCAGCAGCGGCGCGATCAAGGATTGCGGCCGAGTCTTTCAATATTTCGTTTTATAGTTATAATAAAGAGAGAAACAAGAATTATTTCTCGCCAGAGTGCAAGAATGATAGGCTTCCCTATATTATTTATTATGCACAAATCTTTATTATATCACGCTAATCTCTCGCACTCCCCCCTGCCAGTGTGCTGTGCAGAAATGTTTTACCAACAAAACGGGCTTGTCTACGAGGAAAATAATTATAGCCCCCAAACGGCTGAACCGATTCGCTTGATTCTTGGCTTATCGGATTCGGAAAAATTACAGCTAAAATACAAAATTAAGAAATAAATCCTTAATACCGTAACCTTTTCATAAATCGAGAAAAAATTATGGCATCGATCGAATCCGCTACACTTTGGGATAATAGAGTCTCGGCTGTCGCGCGCCGTAGGGGACTACTACTTCGCGCGAGACTCTACCGAGTCTCATGATTACCGACTCATTCTGCCCTTGCCGGTTAATCGGAAGACTGTCGGTATTTGGCGTGATTCGGCCAGTTGGCCCAAAGCAGCCACGCGACACCGGTGACATTACGCGGCCGCTGAGACAATTACCAATTACAAAAATCGATAAAATTCGATGGTAAAAAGCTGATAGCACTTATCCGAATCACCCTGTACTATCCTCGCACGGGCATTATACCTACGTCGCTCGATCCTATAACCTCGACACTACTTTAATGAAGCGATGTCCTTCTACCGGGTACTTATATTATTGATATAATATTATAGTTCAAGCGAGAAGAATTTCTCCGCATTTCCGTGTTTCTACGCATTTGAATTTGCAATTCCCTGACATTATTTTGAAAGCACAAGGTTCCGATTAAAGAGAAGATTGTGGTTACAGTGAAGGGCGTAGAGTAGGTATCTTTTTGTTACACTCGGCTTAATCACGGTAGAATTGTTCGGAGTTCCGTTTCCTTTGCGCGTACAAAATTGAAGGTCAAAGGAAAGGCAGCGAGGAGTTGCGTGCACTCTGACTATGTAAATATGCACATGTGCCGAAAGTGAGCCTTAATCGCACGCGTTTTCGCATACTGCAAGCAATGGCCTGCTACCTCTTGCTCTTTCAGAGAGCGGAGTACTTCGAACTAGAAACCTTGATGAGGTTGAGTCTCACTCGCAAGGTAATTGCCAAACAATTGCACGAGTTCTTTGGAGAATTGTACTGGTCTTTCGGGGAGTACGTTGTTCGCCCCATGGTCGATACCGTCCTAATTATCGTCCGATTCTCCGGCTTAATTAGACGGAGGAGCTTGCTCAATTAACAAATGTGGCCGGCGCGCCAAAAGCGCCGATATTTACATTTACCGACGGAATAGTGAAACGGACGGGGCTTTCATCTCAATAATTAAAGCATTCGTGCTTGCTCGATGGAAATCCTATGTTTGAGCGATATTATAAATGACAAAGAGAGTGGAATATCGGGGTGAGTGATTTCATTGCATTAAGTAAGATTTTGATAGAAAACATATCCCACGATTTAAACATTAATCCCTTTGAATATTAGGGATTTATGAAACTAGAATCTTCGGCCGTTGATTAATGGAAATGTATTATTTTACATTTGCAAAGAAAGAAGGAATATTTGACAGTTAGATTTGTAATGATAATGAGTCTCCTGATTGGGAAAAGTAATATTGCGAGTGGTTTCCTGTTGCGGTAGTGGAACAATCAATTTTCGTGATTTATCGCTCACTCATCTGCCAGCTCGAAGTTCATAGATGTGACAAGTTCGACACGAGCACGCTTCATTTCCCGATGCACTGAGCCGCTGGCAAGTTTTGCTTGTTAATTAGACAGGCCGAAGTTCGCCTGCCTAATTGCGGAAGTTCAGACTTGTGGGGAAAAGTGTGACCGCGTATCCAGTCAGGGTGACCCTTATTTTGCTGAGAAGCGATCGGTAATTGATCTTCCTACCTGACATTAACTTTTTAAAAGAACAGAAAAATAACTCGCGTTTCACGTTGGCGCCGATAGGTATCGAGCTTTGGATCGTTTAAGTTTGCAATTAGCCTACTGCCGGGAGGCGTTTCCCCCTTTTTGTCTTGAGGGACAAAGGGGGGGAAAAGTTGGAGAGTAGCAAACCTTAGTTTGCCGAATTGCTGGACCGCTTTCTTTATCTCTGCTTAACTTCTCCCTCGCGTGACGATTGTCTGGACTTTTTATCCGCATCATTTATCTTCGATCTCCCTTTTACCCGATCCATGGAACACTTGGAATCACTCTTCGATTATTGGATCCTTAACAAAGGTCCGATTTATTTATTAGCAAAACCATCTACATAACGCGTACGAATATTGCGACGATTTAAGATGAACTTGTTTTTCGTTCCTTATAAAATCCAGCTCCCCTTCATTCCCAGCTTTATTCCTACCTATGGAAAGAATCTTTCATTTAAATTATAATTGTTTGAAAATTGCCACTAACGACAGTTTTCTCATTGGCGTAATTTATTAAGCTCTGAAGTATTTTTAATCCGGTTATTACATTTAGCAATTTCCACGAGCCAAAGAATGGTCGAGCAGTGTCGGTACTAATAAAGGAGAAATTATTGTCTGAAGAGCAGTTCTCGAGGACGTCGCTGGAGTGATAATTAAGATCGTTTTATGAAAAACAAGTACCGGCTTGGAGCGCACGGGAGCTTCCCGGAAGGAGGTGTACTAGATTACGGAAGGTCAGCACCGGCATTATCTCCGAAGAACAATTTTCCCAGCTCGCTAATCTAGTCTCTTTAACCTCGGCGCTCGGCGTCCTATTTCATTGCAGATCATTAAACTTTCTAATCATCCGGGGCCGCGACTCTCCTCCCTCCCCTCGCACTCACGGTGTGCGCGCGCGCGCGCGCTCCCTCTCCGTTTTCAAGAGGGAAAAGCTTGTACGTACGGCGGCCGATTCTCTTTTTTCGCGTCTACCGGCTGGATCGATAAAGGTTTCGTTCTCTCCTGGCGGGGCAAGGCAATTTCTCGGTCTCACCTCCTTGGCTAAGTGTCCCCCACCTCATCAGAGACGTACTAATAAATTGAAGATTTTCTATCGGACCTTTGAATCACCGGCCCAGAATTAAATCTGCATCGAGCACTGATTCTTCTGTAAGACATAACCGGAAACCGCGAATTCAGCAAACTATCTAGAAACTTTTGCAAAATCATTCGAATCATTTACTTTAATACTTATGATGCAATAACATTTTCCATTCAGGGATCTTTCAACATTCATTTAGATTCCTTACACATTTACTCGTTTAATTTGCTTGACTTTCCGTGCTACGCCGGTAAATAGATTGGAGTGAAAAAAGTCTAAGAATTTCCGAAGGCAGTTCTGCGCTCGATTGCCCCCGGCTTATCCCCTTTTTTTATTCGCGCGTCGAGTGTTCGATTCTCGGCAGATTTAGTCGCGAGTACAGCATCGCGTGGATGAGTGGACTGACGAGCGCACACGTGCTAACGAGCTAGGTGAATCCGAAAAGTCTGCTTGGGAAATTGCGTGGAGTATCGCTGGAGAAAGGGGACGAGAGGGAGCGAGCGAGAGGAGGATGCTGCTCGGCCGTGCTTAAGCGAGAGTGGAAAAGTCTGTAGGCCATTTCCTCGGGCGTTGCAGAGTTTTCCTTCTTCTTCAGCAGTTCGCGACCCTGCTACCAGGGAAAGAGTGACGGAGAGAGGGATCGAGGGAGCAGGAAAGTTTACTCGCTCCTTTCTGGATCTGGACCATTTTCCAGCATCACTCTTCCTCCCTGTTTCACGCGCTCTTCGGGGCTTAGCCTCCTCCATAACTTTGCCTCCTCTCTTTTAGCCATTCTCCCTTTCGCCCCCTTTTCCTTCCTCCTCTGATCGAAGGGTAAGTGCTCGTTAATCGCATTCGCTTCAGTTTCGTCCAGCACCGATTTATTGCTACATTCACAACTTGCCTCCATGAATATTTAACTGTTCTTATTTACAAATTTAGCGTGTTCTTAATAGTTGTATTTGGTTAGTAAGAGAAGCATCAAACATTTTTATGGCGCACGGATAATAACCGCAGCAATTCCGAAGGTGTCTCATATTTTAACGCGCTACTAAGCAGCGCTTAATCCAAACAGGAATTAAACGGCCAACCCGGCTTTAAAAGTTTCGTAAAATATGCGGGAATAGCAGGTACGCGACTGCGGCAACTATCCTGAAATGGTTAGTGCGCGGCGAACACACCGGCAAAGTGTTGTAACTCTATTTCGGCGAGCTTGTTATCAGCGACGAGAAAGTAGAGCGCAACCTCCTACCTCTTTCGCTCGACGGATTTCTTGAGTGGCCAGTCTCTTAAGCGTGCGAGTGGTTCATCGGATTGAATGATTTTTCGGGCCAGTGGATTGGTCCTATGATTGCGCGCATGTAGTGCTCGATATTGATAATAGTCCTTTTGCCAGGGGAAACCGGCCAAAATCAGGGGAGAAAGATTTTTCGCGATGGAGCGCGCGCTGAAAGGAGGCTGTAATCGAGGCCGCCGACCGATTGATCCTAATCGAATCGAAAGCGACAGGATACGCGGATTACATCTTTCCCGAGAGAGAGACAGAGAGAGAGGGCCTTTCGCTTGTGACGCTGGTTAAAGGATACATCGGGGACCACTCTGTACTATCACTTGAGGCCCCTTAAAAGCGGCTGGATCCCGCTTGCGGCCTGAAACGCACGGATTCAATCTTCCGGATGGTTGACGCGCTTGTCAAAGCCCTCCTATCGCTCGTCAAAGATCGATTAGAGGCCCCGGATGAATTCTTTCGAAAGCTTCCATTTGTCCTTCCTTTCGGAGTGCTCGCTGTCCTTCGATTTTCCCAATTTCGCCAAACTTGATAGCTTGGAGAGAAATTTAATAAGTTTTCGCTCGGGAACTCGCTATGCTGTTACGGTGACGATTGTAATTGCATATGTGAATTTTTCTCATCTTTCAGTTTATCACATCGCATATTTCAGTAGCCCGAAGTCACACGTAGACGAGGAAAAAGTACATCGGGTGCCATTTGAATTTTCATTCCGCTTTCGGTCGCATCCAATTTCGTCCTTTCATGCCGCGGCTTAAAAACGTCGGGCAAAAAAATTCGGTCGGTCAATACTGGCCGACTCATTTTTCATCCAAATCTTTGACAGTTCCGGAGACCTCGGCCTGGCAGAGAGTGAGTGAAAGGTGGATGTTCAATTTTGTTGTCGAAGTGATTTTGAGTTTTCGTCAGTATTGTCGTGGATCTACATTATTTCGATATTGTTGTCGAGCACTTAGATACCATTTTTACCACGGATCTTGCAACTTTACTTTGGATGATGATGCATACGAATATTGTGTACATTTTCCACGTCACGATTCAACACTATGACTTTACGTTGACAGCCTCACTTTCGTATTCTTTACGACAGACGATTTCACGTGTAGAAAACATTCGCAGTGTTTGGCGTGAACTTGCCGTGTAAACTTAGTGTAAGTTTGCCAGAAAGTTGGGTCACGTTTACTTCTGTATTCCGTTACCACGTTATGCAGGGCACCGGAACTTTGCCGGAGTCCTGACACACTTGTTTCAACATCCAGAATCCAGCCACGGCGGAAACCAGTGAGGCTTGGCGTGAATTTTCGCGACAAATTTCGCAGGAAGTTTGCGCGACGGTGCAGACTAATAGCGGCGGCAGGGCTCAGGCCTATCGTGAAAGTAAAGCGCTCAGAAAAAAATTGTGCACTGAGACGAAAATACTTGCCACTCATCCCAACCCCAAATGATGCTTTCTGAAAGTGATTGTGTGTATTTCCATTCTTTATTTTCTGCCATTTAGATTATTGTGAAAAAGCAAGTTAGCAATTGGGCACCTGTCACGTTCCACTTTATTTGGTGTACAGAGCAATTTCTATCGACCACTTTCCGCATGTATCGAACACGATGGCCAATCGTTTTTACGGAGCAGTTGCGTCGGATTTCATTCCGGGCTCAGAGGGCGGCGCACGTGGCCGATTGACGTCGATATAATTTTCCCAGTCCGGCGTAACATGCTCCCTCGTGGCATTCTCTCATCCGTACCGTGAAAGAAAGTAAGGTGGACGGGAAGGCTGCCGGCTGCGATTCCGGCCGGAAGTAAGTGGCCCGATAAAATCTCGAGGGGCCCTTTTCACGATAATATCATTTCGAGATACTTTCGCGCGACGAGGATACCCTCCAGGAAATCAGCCTCTCACGTTACCACCGAAACGAAAGAATACGTCTTGCAATAACGAGACTTACCGCCCGACCGAATCGAACCAACCAATCTCTCTTTTCTTTGAGGACGCCTGATAGTCGAACCTCCGCAATTTCCTCTAGCCATTCGAATAAAAGGTCTTTCGTAGATTGAAATGTGTCCGACCACTGCTTACAGCTTGTTTCACGATATAATATTATTTATTAAATCAAAAATTACAACTATCAGCCTTGCAATATACCTGCTGTAGATTGAAATTCCCGCGAATGCTCTTGTAATTAGAGTTTCATAATTGCGTCTAGACTTGGCTGGTTTTCACTTTATTTACACGGCCTCCCCCTTGAACCGCAGTAATTACTATCAATTTCTCGAGAGGCCGTGTGGTTTCAAGGCGACCTTTAAAAGTTAATATTTGAAGAACTGGGCGGAGTTTAAAACGGGTCAATGCCGCGCACTCGGTACAAGTAGTATAGGTCAGTCATTAGTCAGCCGGGCCCTCGAAAGCAAGCGGAGAACAAACTAACAGAATCCCCAACCGCGTCCCTGCTTCTCTCCTGGCCAGTGGGTATACTCACTAGCCGTATACGATAGTAAGAGTTTAGTGTGAAATTCACGAGGCTATGGCTAATTGGCCAAAGATACCCTGGAACCGTAAGTTTGCACTACGGTTCTACCGGTAGTTTCCCGTCAAGTTGGTGCCGCAAGATGATTGCTCTTGCAATGGAGTTTACTCGATGTCAAATTCAGACGAAACAGTTTCCACCGATAGACTCGGACCCGCCGCCGCCCTCCGCGCCATTCAGTTGCACAATGGAGTACAATTAACGATCGGCTCCAATTGTTTGAATGATGGTATAGGCTTGATCCCGCTGGTTGCATTGCTGCTTGCGTCGTCAATGGGTAAACCAAGCAAACCTGATAAGCGCCTCCCAATGCTAGGAGGTTCGATCAACACTCTTATTTTCCAAGGCAAACTCCATTTGACATTGTATTTCACTGAATTAATCTTCTTTATTAAGTTATAGAGTTTAAACACGAAAGTGTTTATAATTGAAGAGTTTTTAAGTTGCAAGTATGTATGTAAAGAGTATTGACGTTGAGGCTTCTCCCGCAACTTTTCGATCGATTGCTCACTCTCGAAGAAACATTCGGCGGGCAAGCTTTTAAATGCTTTCCAACTGGATCCAACTATCGGCACCTTTCAGAACCAGTTGCCGAATGAAAGAGATCGACTTCACTGATTAAATGTTATTAAAGATAATCGGTCGGGTGCGTTTCGATATTGTTGATGGATAGCGCCATAATCGAGTGGCATTTTAAAACGGCCATAATGCCGGTAATTAAGCCGGCGGTTAATCATTATTGATTTCACTTCATTAGCAGCTCCGCCGGCCCAGGCATAGCTATACAGTTATACAGCTGCCCGACGCTACGTGTGGGATCTGTGTTCTCGCCGAGCGTAATAATTGGATAGTTTAATGTGTCCCGGGTAATACGTCCTTGGTGCAGTGAGCCAACTGCATGTCAGGAAGCGGGCTGCTTACTTATGTATGAATTGTTCCCCGTAGTGCGGTTCCATTTAATTTTTACCGTCACCGCGCACTCTGGACACTCTGTTTCCACCCCATCGATTTCGTGTATGAAGCGAGTCACTGCTTAGTACGTCCCTCTTGCATCCCGTAATCAACCTTCTTTCTCGTATTGACAATTTGCACTCCAAATGCCAAGAATAGAATTTAATATATAATTTGATTATTGCCGTAATTGATTGCATAAAAATGAGGTATGGCACTTTATAGCCTACTTATATTTTGCGGTAGAAATAATTGGGAGTCCAAACATTCAAATAAATTGCTAACTTGTACCAAAGGATTTTCCTAGTTATACCGTTTGCAATAACAGATGGAGTGAATGTTCGGGCACAGCGGAATATGTTTATCAAATATGTAGGGTAGATTAATTCGATACATGTTGAGTGCTCAGTGTTAGCCAGAGGCTCGAAAGAGAGGATCTTGCCAGGTCGAATCGAAACCCCGGTAACGTGCGCAACCACATTACATTCACATCACATGCCACTCCGGTGTTACACAATCCCGCCCGCGGGGCGTTTTTACTGATTACCGGAATCTCGCAGAGGCATCCGAGGCATTCGGTGGATCCGAGTATTCATATTTTGTTGCGTGTTCTGCGGGTTTAGAGAGGTGAACGTGGGCAAGTGTGCCCCTGAGGTGCTGAGGCACCCTGCTCGCGGAGTTGCGGGAAATTGGAATCAGAGAATAACCAAAGCGAATTTAGGAGTTTAAGAATATTGGTGAAATGTATTCAAGAGATTCAAAATAAAGCTACTACTGTCCAGTACAAGTTTCTAAAAGAGATCTAGTCGCTAAGACGGCGGAGATAAGTCTGTTGGTCAAGGCGGCGGAGAAAGTTCTGATCTTTAAAACGGCAGACCAAATTCTGGTAGTCGCTCCTCAGATTCTAAGACAGGAAGCCCGATCGCGTGACTTCCTACTCCTGGCACGTGGTCGGCGGCCAATCGCAGGCTGGCTTGACCACGTGGGCGCGAGCGAGTTTCTGATTGGAGGCCCTTCGTAGGAGCCCTACTCCGTGACGTATTTCCGGCCAGCCGACACGGCTGATTGGTTCTCGGGTACTCGGCCCTTATTTTGTGCGCGAGGAATCGGCGCGTGAGATTGCGGCGAGGAGGAAGGGCGGCGGAGCGCGGGAGTATCCCGGGGCCTTCCTCGCTAGTCGAGCTCGGGCGAGGCGAGCGAGGTTTTATGATTGTATTGTCCGCCGGGTACGCCGGTTCGGACTCGCAGCTGCAAGGGTTGCTTGCTAATTTCGAAGCATTTATTGTTAGGCTTAGCGACGTCTTCGAAGAAGTCACGTACGATGATTGCCTTTATTACTTTAATTCGTTTATTATTTAATTGCGGGTTTTAAGCTCTTTCAATTTCTACGAGGATTAGTCGTCTGGGAGTCAGACGTCGCGTCCTAATCCTTTAATTGTCCACGCTATTCCTGCTGGCAGCTGCACATCTGCGTGCCAGGCGTCAAGTTATAAAATGTAATTGTCCGCGGAAATATCCGCTGGTTGAAGCGCGACGCGAATTATTTGATTTGAATGCCCGCGGAATTTCGATAAAGAGGGTTTGATAGCCTGGGTCGTATTTGGCTAAATTCGGGCGATTCGGAGATCTGGATCCGTAACAATTTCATGGTTAATATTTTCACGTAGCTGCGGGAGGGATTGCATAGCGGAAGAGCTCGAAAAAGGGGGTCTCATTCGCATGGAATTCTCGCGCTCTTTCTCTCCGGCGAAGATTATAAGCACACAAAGCAGCCAAGCCGAGCATGCATCCACCCCGGTTTTTCCATCGCGCCGCGCATTTTCCCCGATAATCAACTGATCGCTCATGAACGCGAATCCGCACTGCGTGGAAAGTAACGAGAGCGGCCGAATCGATATCGAAGTTCGATCCTCGCGAGAAAGAGGCATCCTCGGCCATTCTCAGGCGTAACGAGTGAGAAATGCGCAGAAAGTGTGTGTGTGTGTGTGAGAGAGAGAAAGGGCTTATGAGATGACGAGTGGGAGATTGCGAGAGAGGGTGAGAAAGGGGGTGGGGGGAGGCATCGGTTGATGGCACTGTTATCGAGGACGAATTACGATGAGCTGGCGGCTATTGCACCCGCAACGATCGAAGGCTTCTCCACGCTTTCTCCCACTTATGTTGCAATCTCTTACGGAATCGATGCTCCTCGAACGCAGGGGAAAAAGTGGAGCACCCTGAATATGGGCCTCGCGCGAGCCCACACTTTACTAATGACCTACTGATTGCAGCCTCTCGACCTGTTGCGAAAGAGCTCGGTGAGTGGTGAGGGTCACGATCGGCAGCGTCGACTAGTCGATTACTTGGAACGTTGCAATCAATTTCAGTCCAACTACGAGAAGAACTTTGATAAACAATTTGTTTGTAATAGTTGGTTATTCACGTGGTTAAGTTGAAAGTCTGGCGTGAAATTGATGGTCTGCGAGGGGAAAGTCGAGCATACGGAATAGTGTTGGCGCGGGTTTAGCTCTGTCGATGACCTCTGATCGAGGGGTTTCGACGTCACTGGCCTGATGATTGATCTCGGTTTGATGATGAGCCACGAGAGCCACCGGTGTATACGCGCGTTTGTCGACAGTGCATGTTGGGATTCTTGCGAACACTGATTAGCTGTTGCTGGTCCTCTTAAAAGAGCAGAACTTGATTCTCGCTGGTGCCCTCGCATTGCGTTTCGATCGATTGGTCGAGGGCCTCTTTGTCAGGCGGATACCCGATTGGGTTTTTAGTGGAACCTGATGAATATCAGCTTAATCGAATGCTGCCGAGTTAATCAAATATACTCGCCAATAGGTCGCGCGCGCTTTTGGGGGGAATTTTTCGAGAGCACGGAATTGTTGTTGATTGTTGATTACGGGCTGGAACTCCGGTCAAAGACAGTTGCGTGTCAGATTCGGAATGGCTGACACGATTGTGAGTGGTTGATTCCACGGGATATTCTTGTTCATTCCGATGATACACTTAAAACCGTAATGAAATACCATCATTACTACAAATTAGTTGGAATTAAAAAGTTAACAGGTTTCTATAACAGTAATTAACAATGACCGGACGTTTTTTTGCAGCCTCTCCGTGTTTCCCAATTTGTTGTGTGATTCGAAATGGGTATTCCAATATCGTGGAGTATCAGCTTTCAGTTTTCGTATGATATGCAATAGTTTTCGATGAAACTTCTCTCTACTCTGGCATCCGGGAAGCCCGCTTTGTGAAATACGCCACCTCGTAGCCAGAAAGAACTTTACCTAACGAAACACGATCCTTGCACTCATTCTCTCGCGTGCATTTTCCTCCGCAGAAGCACAAAGTTGCGATAAAATAGAGGTTTCTCGCCCGGCGACGTCTGATTCACTGAATTCCCGTGCCACATTTTACATCACTTTTCATACCGGCCACTTGAGAGTGCCCGGGCTTTCTTTCCTCCGAGTTGTCTCTCTGGCTTTCTCTCTGGGATAGGACGGCAAAGTAGTACCTTGCGAGAGCGCCATTGTAAAGGTCAGCGCGGCGCTAAGTTCGCGCGAGACGAATGCACGCGGCTCCACTCTAATTTGGAGAATTGCATTCCGCCCGCCGCTTATCTCGCCTCGGCGCACCTCCTCAAACAAATTGCAACAATGTTTCTGCCGGGGTCCGGCTTTGTCCGCGCACGTATGTGCTCTTGTGCGGCCAGAAAGTCGCGTAAATTTGTTAGCGGCATGAAGAAGCGCGCGACATGGGGTTCAAAGGGAACTCGGCCGCACGGACGACGTCCAAAGTGGCAGGCTTCGCCTTAACCAAGGAATACGAGACAATCCTCCTCGGCACCAAAGGTGTAACGAAGAAAATTCAATTATTTCCCGCAGTCAGATCGAATTATTACACTCGATACGCTTGCTACAGTTTATTCAATATCATTTGCCCAATTTATTAGTAATGCATAACAGTCTGGCGTGCGCGCTTATTGTCAATTTTCATACATTATTTTCGCGAGAGGTCGATTGCGTTGATTTACGATGCAAGAAGGTTATTTATCGAATGTTTAATATCGCGACTTGATTTGTAGTTGATTACACTCTATTATTTGAGTTCCCAATTATAGTTTGGCGTGTACATAGTCTGTTTGGCAGGGAAGTTTCATGTCAGTCGAATCCCCTTGACTTTTCACGGGGCCCATCCGGGCAGGGAACTTGGCAAGTAGTCACGTACACGGCGAGATATCAAGCTCGACGAATGGCAGTAAAAACCGGGCGAGAAATGCGTTCTTTCCTCGACTGTCACTGGCCGATAGCTAGGTATGATGTATTATTAAATTTTTTCCCCGACATACGCTTGAAACTCGACGTACGTTTATTTCTTTGCAAACGAATCCGCATTTTTTTGTTTACAATCAGAATCTTTTTAAACCATAAAAAGTTAGTAACAGCCGAATGAAAATCGGACTAGTGAAGAAATTAGATTGGGCCGTGTGAGCAGAGAGGATCAAGGGTAATGGTGAACAGCGGATCTCCCTCTCTGCCCCTCTCTCTCTCTTTCGCACGTCGACCTAATTCAGATGTAGCGAACGGGAGCAATCGCCGTGGGAGCGCGTGGAGTGTTCCGTCTGCAGGGGCTATTTCTATCGGAGGGATGTTCTACTATCTTCCGAGTGGAAGCCAAGCTTTTCCGTACACGCGGTTCTCCCATGGTTCGCCCGTTCTCTCTCGCTCCCGCTCTCCCGTTTTCGAAAGCTATGAGAAGGTAAATGTGTGTTGTGAAGGATTTACATTGCGTGTGATGGGCCGGGTGCGCTCTCTTCAGCGTAGGATCCCAGTGATATCCAGTCGGGTTCGATCTCACACGCGTGCACAGAGCCGAGCTTACTCCGAGCCGGTCTTCACTACGAGCCGCCGTCACGATATATTACGAGGAGTGCGGCGCGACGCTCGAGGGCAGAGTACGTGTGTCGCAGCTGTGGAATCGTAAAAGCACACGATTCCCAGCGAGTCGAAAGCTTTCCACGGAGCCGTCGCGCACTCCGCGAACGCCGCACAGTGGCGAAAATCGCAAAAAACCTGGCAAAGAAGAAATTTACCATAATTGATGAAATATTTATACGGTTGCCAGTTGCAGGCTCGACCGTGTGCCTTTTTATGCGTGTGAGCGAAACCGAACCCAACCCAGACCAAAGTTCAAGTAGTAAGACATATACGCAAATAAAAGACAAATTATTAGATTACAAGACTTTGTTCCTTTTACTCTTTTATATCCTCTTTGAGGTTATCTATTAGAGGCATTTTCACCATTAATAATGATAATATGTCAACAAAAGTTGACAAGTTTTCAACAAAAGAGGTTCGGACACATGCGGACACAAAAATACGACATACACCTGATCGTTTAGAAGAGTGTAATGATCACCTTTAATTATTTTTAATATAATTCCAATAGCCTATAGATAGCTATGTTATTAGCTATAGATTAGCTGTATCAAAATATACGTATAAAATAAATGGTGCAAGATAAAATTCAAGCCCTTACTGCAGCAGTAAAATTTAAGGTGAGGAGCCTCAGCCTTGTTCGCGGCCGTGCAATTGTTGCCATAACTCATGGGGTAGCAAGTTGGAGCAAGATTTTTTTGCATATCTTTATTCGGTATTACACCCCCCATCGGATGCTGCAACTCCCATGACAGGGCACCGCAGGGCAAGAGTTATTTTCATTAATTAAGTTTAAGATACAGATACATTTTATTTTCAAACATTCATCATTACAGATTTTCACTTTAACTTCCTGAAAGTTGAAAGTTTTTGATATTTCTCCGTTCTTTGATCTCTATTCTAAGTAATCAAACTGATAACAATACTTAAATAGCGTGTTAGGACATAGCCTTGTGCGATAAAGAATATAGTAATTCTTTAAAGTATGAAAGAGATGTAATTATTCTTGAAGTTCGATTGCATGGGACAAGGTTTAAAATACCAGCAAATAAATTAAAACATGCATTAATAGGTGATCTAACCATCCAAGAACAGTCATACTATGTTGGTTTATAAAAATCTGATAGGTCAAATAATCGACTTTTTGCCAGGTTTTTCGCGATTTTCGCCACTGTGCGCCGCGGCGAGACTAGGCTCTGCTGGCTGGCCGGGGTAGCTGCCATGGCAACCCAACCACCCCCGAAACCTTCCTATGCCACCTTACGCCACCCCTCGGCATCTCTCTCTCTCTTTCTCTCTCTCACTTTCTCACTCTCCCTCGGCCACTCTCCATCCGCAACCACCCGCTTCTCCAGCCGTCCCTCCTCTCTCTTTCTCTTTGCAACCCCGTAAAGCACAGCAGCGCGCGCGCTTCAACCCCTCAAACCCTCCGCGCTCTCTCGCCACCGCCACCGCCGCCGCTGCTGCTGCTTCTGCCACTTCCACCGAGTCGCTGCTGCGGCGGCTGCTGCTGTTGCTGCTGCTGATGCTGATGCGACCCTCAGCCCTCTTTCTCCCTCGCTCGTGGATGCAACGTCTACGCGGACCCTGTGCCACCCGCACCGAACCTTCCGCCGAACTTGTAACCTCGCCTCGCTTGGTCCCTTGTCCACCGGCAAGAGACGCGAGCTCGCACCCGGCGATGGCACTCCGACCCACCACCTATCACTGTCCTGCGTGTTACGCTTGACACGTAAACCGAGCACTGACTTCTGCCTCGGTGACACTCGTGATGCCCCCATCGTGCACTTGATATTCTCGGGCTCTATGTATGTATGTAGTTGTCGTGGATTTCCTTTTGTGCGAGGGAGGAATTGGTAGCTCGATTGACCGTCTGATATATTTTCGCTTGGAAATGTTGCCAATAGTTAATGAAAGCCTGTGGGGTAAGGGGTAGCATTGCAGGGGATCCTGCAGGTGTGAGATTGAATTCGCAGGAGCTGACGGTAGATCCCCTTTAATTCTTGGTGCGACCACACTTAAAAAGCAATCGCGCGAAGAGTGAAATGCTCGGCTGTCCCCGAGTGTAGCTGGGGAGGAGGGTCGCGCTCGGCCGCCTCAGTTTTCGTCGGGCTCCCCCTCGCCTAATGCGCGCGTACACCTCGATCATTGTTTTTCCGTGTAATTGTATTCGATCTCGGCGGGCCTTTCTTGCTCGATGGGGGGAAGGCGCGCGCGAGCCCCTGGCCGCCTCGTTTATTCTGAACTTACACACGCAGAGCGAGCGGGACGGGTCACGTTCCAGGGTGAATTCGAGTTCCCATCTTTTTCCGCGGCCGGTATATCGTGAAACCCACCCTCCGTGGAACTTTGGTGCTTAAAGCACTCTGGCGAAGCCGATTAAATTTGTAATGTCTCGCCGGATAATCGAAGCTAGCCGGGCGCTCTCGGTTCGTCGCGATGTGCTTCCCTTTCACTGACTCTCGGGGCTGCCTGTTGTTTAGCACGAAAATTCGATGCTTTAAGAGATCGATTAACTCGCCAGGGATTCTGAGGCGCCCGCGGCGAAAGAAAAGCCCCCGTAGAAAATAGGTAACCCCTTTCTCTCTAAATTCCTCGATGAATTTTCGCATTTTCTTTCGGGGTTTTCCATTATTTTTCTCACTTTCCCTGCGTTTCGTGTCGGTTTTAGTGAGTCTGTTCAGGAATCATCGCCCTATTGGCCCCCTAGATTTAAGCCATGTTACCTAGTATTCTAAGATTTATCTAGTCATGCGCATTCGGCCCCGTAGCCGACTACAAGATGATCGATCCGCCTATCGATCCGCATAGATTCCACCAATGAACGTAGCGATCGGAACGCTCCCCCGCGGAAGCGTGAAGAACTTGTGCTTCTTCTCCGGCCGGCTTCCTTGTTCCGCCATAACTGTTACTTTAGCCGAAGGAAACGGACGCGTTCCTCTAAGGCCGAATTAAACCGAGATTGTGTGTTGATCCACAAGTGACCCGCTGATTGCTAAGAATTGTACCGCTTAACCCGTTGTTTGTGACCTGTGATCGGACCGAGTGGTGCCTTTTGCCACCGGCCCCAAGAATTACCGCCAGCATACCGTACGGCGAGTACCTGAACCGCCTCAAGGTATTTTTTTGAATAAACGCTATTGTGTTCAGAACTTCCTCTAACTCTTGTTGTTCCCGACTAGACTGAAGCCAGAGTCCCGCATTCCCGCAAACGTTAATTCGACTAACAGAGTCAGTTATCGTTAAATTACTTGGTACTCTGTATTTTCGTACATCCATATGTATTCGTGTTAATCGAATTTGTGTCCATTACTTCAGTTTATTATTGGTTCATGTTTCTATGTTCTGCCCCTTCAACTCGGCCATTGATCTCGATGATATTTATCTAATATTAATTGGCTGCATTGTCCGGCGGTGTGGTCAAAAGCCACTTTGCCAATAATAAACAGCGTCAATGAACGCGCATGTTTAATTGTATGACAACTGCGGCAACACAGGTTATTAATACAATTTCGTTCAAAGTAATATGCAATTGAGGAGACTTAAAAATGAATAAATTCCACTAGTAGAAAGAGACTTTCGCGGGAAGAAGCGAGAGGACTTGGGTTATCCACGAGGACTGAATAAGAGAATTGCGCCGACCGCGGGATACAAACCGGAAGCTTTTATTCCTGTCGGATGTAAAGCGATCCGAAAAAAAGAAGGAGCGATGGGTATCAATGGAGCCAGCACGGTTTCCTCGTCTCGCCTCGAGTCGGAGCAGTCCAGATTACAAACGAACGATTTCCTCAGATGGTTTACTCGAGCGAGAGGCACTCGCTTTCGCACTTGGTCCCGGTGTATATCGGCTGGTGTACTCGATCGAGAAGGACGACTTTATTCCCGCAAAGCGCGAGCGATCACTTGTACCGCGTTTAGAGAGTCGATGGACGTCGAGTGGGCACCGCGTCGGCATAAAGGAATCTTTTAATAGCGGCGGAATGCAAATCCGAGCGGAGAATGTTTCGAGAATTGCGTGGGAATGGACGGAGAGCCCTGGCTTCCAGCGGGTCGATTTAGAGGCTCGTAAGAAAAGGAGCCCAGAAAGCATCGATGCCCAGTCATCCAAGAGCTCCGAATTCGTGCGGTCGTGTCCTAGCCCGCAAGAGCGTTCAATACGAAATTAAGGCAACGGAGTGTGTCTCGGTATACATGTGTGTGTGTGTATGTGTGCGCGCCCATTCTCCAGGGAGGCCTGCATAAGCAATGTGCCGAGCAAAACCGCGAATTTATTCCGGCATTCGCTGTCGTGTCCCAAACACGCGCTCCTTTTAACCATATCGCACGCGCCCCCTCCCTGGTAGAAATAGGACCGGGCACGCCCAATTACTGGCCTGGCCCAGGCCAGGCATGACCGGGCAGATTGAGCCAGACCATTGCGGCAAGGCCCTGACCGGGCGCGCCCGGTTATTGGCCTGGCTATGATCGGGCATGCCCGCGCAGATCTGACCAGGCCACTACGGCAAGGCCCTGACCGAGAGAGCCCTGCCCTGGTATAAATTGGACCGGTCTCGCCCGGTTTGCGGCCGGGCGGATCTAGCCAGATCGCTGCGGCCAGGCCCCAACCAGCCACGACCCGGCGTGCCTGGTTATTGGCCTGGCGGTGACCTGGCATGCCCGGGCAGATTTGACCGAGTAACTGCGGCCAGGTCCTGACTGGACACACCCGGTTATTGGCCTGGCCGGGCCCAGGCACGCCTGGACAGATCTGGCCGGGCTCGTATTAGCACTCCAAATAATTTCGATTTCCAATTAATTTTCCTAAGTCACATAGCGAATCCATTTTTATATGTACATAGTGTAATATTCCGTTAAGCTTTAATAAATGCAACACAAAAATTAGCTCTTTGGGAGTACATTCACCCCTAACATCGGACGCTCTTACCAGTATACAGGGTGATGCGGATAATTGGAATCAGCTTTTTACCATCGAATTTTATCGATTTTTGTAATTGGTAATTGTCTCGACGGGCGTGTGATGCCACCGATGTCGCGTGACTGCTCAGGGCCAACTGGCTGAATCACGCCAAATACCGACAGTCTTCCGATTAACCGGCAAGGGCAGAATGAGTCGGTAATCATGAGACTCGGTAGAGTCTCGCGCAAAGTAGTAGTCCCCTACGACGCGCGACAGCCGAGCCTCTATTATTTCTTCCAAAAATTCTCCAAAATTTCTTCTCCATTTATGAAAAGGTTACGGTATTAAGGATTTATATCTGAATTTAGAATTTTAGCTGTAATTTATCTGAATCCGATGAGCCAAGAATCAAGCGAATCGGTTCAGCCGTTTTGGGGGATATTATTATTTTCCTCGTGGGCAAGCACGTTTCGTTGGTAAAACATTTCTGCACTGCACTCTGGCAGTGGGGGAGTGCGAGAGATTCGCGTGACATAATAAATGTTTTATGCATAATAAATAATATAGGTAATCCTATCATTCTCGCACTATGGCGAGAAATAATTCTTGTTCCTCTCATTGTTATAACTATAAAACGAAATATTGAAAGACTCGGCCGCAATCCTTGATCACGCCGCTGCTGCAGGCGTGTTGCCTCCGCCTTCCAAAAAAGGCTGAAAGCCTGGCAGTTGACTTGAGGTAAGGAGAGAATTGCTGGCTCTTTCAATATTTCGCTCTGTAGTTATAATAAAAGAAAAAACAAGAATGATTTCTCGCCAGAGTGCACCGATGACACGCTCTTTACTATGTTTATTATGCCACGCATCGCTCACACTTTCCGTTCCATTGTGCTGCAGAAATGTTTTATTACCGACTCATTCGGCCCTTACCGGTTAATCGGAAGACTACCGGTATTTGGCGTGATTCGGCCAGTTGGCAGTAAGCAGCCACGCGACACCGGTGACATTAGACGGCCGCCGAGACAATTACCAACTACTAAAATCGATAAAATTCGACGGTAAAAAGCTGATAGCACTTATCCGAATCACCCTGTACATATATAAGTGGAGCTTATATAGCTACCGCCAGCAAATCCTAGTCACATTATAGTGTTGATCAAAATAGTTTTTGTAATCAAATTCAAAGTATTTAACACATTGAAAATTTAGTACCAACCACAACAAATCAAATTCTTATGACAAGAGATACAGTTTTGCACTTTAGTTTTGTACTATAATAAATCTGTCAGTTATTTAAGAATGTGCAAACACTAAAACACCCGAAATTACACAAAAAATATATATTAACATTATAGTGGTTCTACTTCATGAAATCCAATCGGCTGATACATTGCAACTATTCTCCCTAGTATAACTAAAAATAAATAATATTTGTTATGTGATGCCGTGGTCCTGTTGGTAGCGTGGCTGGCCAATAAGTACACTGTCGCAGGTTCGAGTCCCGCTCGAGACAGATGGTAGTTTACAGTTTTCTTACATTGTATGCTTAGCGTCGGAGTTTCTTCTCGATACTATGTCTCCCTTCATTCAGTCACTGATTTCTCTGCGTTTGCATTACTGAAAATACATTTTTTGTATGCACCGCTGGTTGACCGGGCTGTGGTTGGGCAGCCAAGCCGGGCCCTGGTCAGGATGCCCGTCCAGGGGCTGACTAATAAAGGGTGCGTTCGGATATGTACTGGCAGTACTGGCAGTACTCCAATGAGCGTTCGGCTATAGGCCGAAGTAAACTTTGGCAGTACTCGCGTAGATTCATGACGTCACGGATTTTGACGTCACGTCCTACTGCGGTTACTACGGCTGGGGAGGTGGTGTAACGCCAGTAAGATCAGAAAATCAAAAATGGCAGCGCCCACGGAAACATTGCGTCTTTTAGATACAGAATCTAATAAAGAATATATTATGCAGCTGCCTGTAGAAGATGCTGAGAGAGCAAAAAATGCTACATTTGTGACTTTTTACATTTGTTTATGAACTGTGGATAATTTCTATCAATGTGTATATACATAACCCTCATAAATATTCGGATGCTATTTTTAACTTGGATTAGTACTCCAGTATACTGCAACGCCGTTCGGTTTTACGGCCGTATTCTGCACGGAAAGTATACTTCCCAATAGCCGAACGCTACTCGCAGAAAGTGTGACCGCACCGACCGGGGCCCGGCTAGTTTACCCAGCCAGCGCCCGGCTGGTAACCGGGGCGTCCAGGCTGTAGCCCGGCCGGGGCCCGGTTTCAATTTCTACCAGGGCTGTAGAGAGTAATTATTACCATAACCAATAATTCTGTTTTAACAATCTTACTCTTTAATTACTCAGTTTTCACTTATTTTAGTTGCAACAATTTATTAAACTAATCGAACTCTTGGCCAAGGATTTGGCTTATATTCCGTAGTGCTGGGTACTGCGATTCCACTATTGCCACTTGAACTCTTGGCCAAGGATTTGGCTTATATTCCGTAGTGCTGGGTACTGCGATTCCACTATTGCTCTTCGCTTCATTCTTTCCGAGATTACTTAATAAAATTTCTCCATAATTCTTGGTAATTATCATGCAGCACATGCGAACCTATCGAAAGGGCCACGTTGGCCAAAAACTCTTCCCCATGGGCATCCTATAGAGTTACAGTGGCGGCAGACTATTCGAGGACTGGGAGCGCCATGTTTTAAGATACTACGCTCTCGCGCAGTAGTAACCCAGTTTTCGAATTCAAGTGGAAATCTCTCCGGGGCACGGCAGTGCCGCCGCCTCCGCCGCCGCCGCCGGTGGGTTACGGTTTCGAGGGCAGGGGGGAGTCGAGGTCGTGAGCGGTGGGTGAGTGCAGATAGCCCGAGCAAGAAGACCAAGACGAAGTACGAGTGGCCACCGTTAATTACCTCTTAATTATCCTTCTCCGAGCAGTCATTAACTTTCGCTGGCCAGCCACGAAACGCCACTACCGCGAAAGTGCTTTTCACCCCTCCCCCTACCCACCATCACCCACTCTTTTTCGTTCTCATCAACATACCTTGCACAGGATTTCTTTGACCAGCAAGAGGAATCGAAGGCAGCAACGTTTACTTAATCAACGCTGCTGATCCTCAATGCCTTTTGCCTCCCACCGTCATCCACCCTCGCAACTCCACCATTCGGACTTCCAATTTAATTGAAAGTGGGTTTGCGGGTCGCACAGATTTCACTCCCCCAATAATTATGCTTCTTTTTTTGACCGGCCACTTTAAATCTGTCTCTTGACGAGACGCAACTCCTTCTAACTCCAGCGCCAAACATTCTAGGAGCTGTTAACTTCTTCTTACGCAGATCCACATCTAAAAATCGCCAAACAACAAATCCGCGGATTAATAATTTCGCATGAAGTGGATCTCGATCCTTGGGAAAATCGGGGATGAAGTTGTCGCTTTAGTTGCCGTGGAATTAGTAACCCCCAAAATACATTAAAATGTAAAGAAAAGCGCCAAGTAGTTTAATGATCCAAAAATGGAATAGATATCACACAAGAAAGCCAAGTTTTCAATCAAAGATACCACACGTTAATTAATTAATTAACCTGCATCTCTAACTTTAAAACTTGGAATGTGCATACTTAATTACCAATCAAAAAATATTACTAGCATATGACTACCTTGACACAAATTTGCACATGCCAAGTTTTAAAATTTGAGATGCAAGTTAATTAATTAATTAACGTGTGGTATCTTTGATTGAAAACTTGGCTTTCTTGTGTGATATCTATTCCATTTTTGGATCATTAAACTACTTGGCGCTTTTCTTTACATTTTGATGTATTTTGGGGGATTTCCCGCCTTTTTGGTTGTTCATATTTTGAAGAAAAATACAATCGGACTGTACATACCACATTCATATAACCGTCATCATTGTTTTGACACATCACCAGTCATGGCATAACCAATGTGTCGGTATAAAACCATTTTATCTGCACAGCGCTCTGCAGCACTTCGCAGTGGTGCCCTCTCGCGTGAAACACGTGAGAGTAACATTTTTAGGAATTGTATTAATCCGGACGATGAAACTCTTAATCCGCTTTGCCTTTACCACGAGAAAAATAAAAGAGGAAATTCATATCTCCGGAACGACTGGACCGATCCACATGATTCTTGGCTCATTGGATTCAGAAAAATCAACGATGAAATACAAAATTCTGAAATAAATTCTTGGGGCTCTAACTTTCGCATAAATCGAGGTGAAAGTTTGGTAACTAAGGATAACAGCTAGAGTTCGGGATAATATAGCCTCGGCTGTCGCGCGCCGGAGTGTCATATATACAAGGTGATCCAAAAGTGGTGATGATGAAGATAGCCATCTTGTGGGGCGTGGCTTTTCAAATTCTACCCTAATTTGGGAGGTATTAGCGAAGAGAAGTGACGAATCAGCGCGCTGTCGCTGTGACACGGTCGCACGAATCGAGCCGCCGGATACTCTCGCCGCTCGGGCGACGCGCATTGCACCGCGCGTCGGACGTGCAGCACACTACGCCCGGCTAAGTATTGGACAGCGCAGGCCCGCACTAAGTGGTAAGTGCCTATCCAAGGTGCCCCTTGCAGCAACTATCATCGGGCGTATTTCCAGAAGGCGTCTCGCTGATCTTGGCGGTGTCACACGTACTGCTGACCCTTGCGGACTATTATCGCGTTCCTCCAACGTCTTTTTTCAGATTTTTGCCCCGAAAATATCCAAAAATGCTGCAAAAGTTTTTTGAAAATTTTTTGCCCATTTTCCAAAACAATCCCGATCGACTTGAGCTCACCATTAGTCAGAGCCGCGCGAGTGGTCACGCAGGAGGTGATGATGACCAGGCGGGGGTTCCATTGAGCTAACACGGGGTACGGGGATCAACCGAACTCGTGGAATCTTTAAAGCAGACTTCATTGCATCTACCAATTTAATTTCAGCAGGTTACTGCCACGGGAACCGGAGGTATTGCCGATTTCGTCGGATAAATTAGTGTGGCGAAAAATTAATGGCGATCTGATTGCTAGAGTATTCTTTTAATGAAAACCTCATCTTTAGCGAACAATACACCGCTTCCCGTTTGTCGATATCTTACGCAGGTTCCGAGTTATGATTTTTTAAAAGAGGGCCGGTGTCGCGCGTGCAACTGCCCGACCGGTCACGACCGCCGCGCCGGCAGCGTGGTCGCTCGCGCGACACCGGCCCTCCTTTAAGGTGGTTGGTGCCGTCATTTTGGTGTGGGGTAAGAGGGGAACATTTGAGCCTCGACACAGAATTCAGAAGGTTTTTTAAACCACAATAAAACCAGTTTTTGAGTACGAAAATTCCATTTGCAATAATGTTTATGCTATGTTACACTTCCTTTTATAAGGCATTTCTACTTTCATACTTTCCATCACGTTATTTCTACACATGAAACGATTTCCCTTTCACTCTTTGCCCAAATTCTCTTGAACTAGTCAGATGAACTGTTTGAAACTTCGCGTGATTGTTCGTAATTGTCTTATTCATCACATGAAACATTTTTTATTTACGTGTAACCATTTCATTATATATTTTAAAGTCATAAACGGTCATCTTTGTCCGCGTCATCATAGGAGCTCATGTATAAGATCGTATCTTTCGACATTGATTACTCGAAAACCGTATAGACAAATAAGTTGAAATTTTGAAGAAGAGCGGGGTGACTACTAATTATTATTGTGTATAAATTTCAGTCGTTTCTAACCATTTACATTTTCGTCACCAACCTCCTTAAGAAATCATAACTCGGAACCTGCGTTAGATATCAGAAAAGGGGAAGCGTCGTATTGTTGGCAAAGGATTAGGTTTTCATAAAAAAAATATTCCAATAATCAAATCGGCGCTAAATTCTCGCGACAGTACTTTCTCCGACGAAATCGGGAATATCTCCGGTTGGCACGAAAGTATCTCGCTGAAATTAAATTGGTAGATACATTGAAGCCTTTTCAGACGATTCGGCGAATTTTGTTTACCTGCGCCTCCCGTACCCCGAGTTAGCCCCTTCAAACCCGGGCCGGTCACCATCGCAGGCTGCGTGGTCGCTCGCGCGACACCGGCCCTCCTTTAAGAAATCATAACTCGGAACCTGCGTTAGATATCCGAAAACGGGAAGCGGCGTGTTGTTCGCAAAGGATTCGGTTTTCATTAAAAAAATACGCTAGTATTCAAATCACCTTTAATTTTTCGCCACACTAATTTATCCGACGAAATGGGCAATACCTCCGGTTCCCGTGGCAGTAACCTGCTGAAATTAAATTGGTAGATGCATTGAAGTCTGCTTTAAAGATTCCCCGAGTTCGGATGACCTGCGCCCCTCGTACCCCGTGTTAGCTCAATGGAACCCCCGCCGGGTTATCATCACCTCCTGCGTGATCGCTCGCGCGGTTCTGACTAACGGCGAGCTCAAATCGATCGGGATTGTTTTGGAAAATGGGCAAAAAAATTTCAAAAAACTTTTGCAGAATTTTGGATATTTTCGGGGCAAAAATCTGAAAAAAGACGTTGGAGGAACGCGATAATAGTCCGCAAGGGTCAACAGTACGTGTGACACCGCCAAGATCAACGAGACGCCTTCTGGAAATACACCCGATGATAGTTGCTGCAAGGGGCACCTTGGATAGGCACTTACCACTTAGTGCGGGCCTGCGCTGTCCAATACTTAGCCGGGCGTATTGTGCTGCACGTCCGACGCGCGGTGCAATGCGCGTCGCCCGAGCGGCGAGATCATCCGGCGGCTCGATTCATGCGACCGTGTCACAGCGACAGCGCGCTGATTCGTCACTTCTCTTCGCTAATACCTCCCAAATTAGGGTAGAATTTGAGAATTTTGAAGGGCGTATTGCCCTTAGGAAGCCACGCCCCACAAGATGGCTATCTTCATTATCGCCACTTTTGGATCACCCTGTATATGGAGAGGGAACTTCTACTTGGCGCGAGACTCTACCGAGTCTCCTGATCAGCTTTTTACCATCGAATTTTATGGATTTTTGAAATTGGTAATTGTCTCGACGGCCGTCTAATGTCACCGGTGTCGCGTGGCTGCTTAGGGCCAACAGGCCGAATCAAGCCAAATACCGACAGTCTTCGGATTAACTGGCAAGGGCAAAATGAGTCGGTAATAAAACACTGCTGCACTGCACACTAGCAGGGAAAGTGTGAGCGATATGTGGCATAATAAACATAGTAAAGAGCGTGTCAGCGGTGCATTCTGGCGAGAAATCATTCTTGTTTTTTCTTTTATTATAACTATAGAGCGAAATATTGAAAGAGCCAGTAGTTCTCTCCTTACCTCAAGTCAACAGCCAGGCTTTCACCCTTTTTTGGAAGGCGGAGGCAACACGCCTGCAGCAGCGGCGTGATCAAGGATTGCGGCCGAGTCTTTCAATATTTCGTTTTATAGTTATAACAATGAGAGAAAGAAGAATTATTTCTCGCCATAGTGCGAGAATGATAGGATTACCTATATTATTTATTATGCATAAAACATTTATTATGTCACGCGAATCTCTCGCACTCCCCCCCCCCCCCCCCCCCGCTGCCAGAGTGCAGTGCAGAAATGTTTTACCAACGAAACGTGCTTGCCCACAAGGAAAATAATAATATCCCCCAAACGGTTGAACCGATTCACTTGATTCTTGGCTCATCGGATTCGGATAAATTACAGCTAAAATACTAAATTCAGATATAAATCCTTAATACCGTAACCTTTTCATAAATCGAGAAGAAATTTTGGAGAATTTTTGGAAGAAATAATAGAGGCTCGGCTGTCGCGCGCCGTACTACTTTGCGCGAGACTCTACCGAGTCTCATGAGTACCGACTCATTCTGCCCTTGCCGGTTAATCGGAAGACTGTCGGTATTTGGCGTGATTCAACCAGTTGGCCCCGAGCAGTCACGCGACATCGGTGGCATCACACGCCCGTCGAGACAATTACCAACCCCCCCCCCCCCCAACACCCCCCCCCCCCCCCGACATTAAAATGTTAAAAAATGCGCCAAGTAGTTTTGTCTACCTCTCTACAGTTTAATCCCACAGCAAAATTTACCAAAAATATAAACGGATATCATTCAAAAGCCAAGCCAATCATCAAAATTAACAAAAAAATTAATCAAATTCCAAAACAATCAAAATTAAATAAAATAAAATAAAGTCTACAAAAATGGCAAACTGGCTGCGTGGAAACGTGATGTAATTAAGACCGAGACAAAACACCCCTCTATCGTCATTCGCATGGCCAGTTTGCCAAGTTTTTGTAGACTTTATTTTATTTTATTTAATTTTGATTGTTTTGGAATTTGATTAATTTTTTTGTTAATTTTGATGATTGGCTTGGCTTTTGAATGATATCCGTTTATATTTTTGGTAAATTTTGCTGTGGGATTAAACTGTAGAGAGGTAGACAAAACTACTTGGCGCATTTTTTAACATTTTAATGTCGGGGGGGGGGGTGTTGGGGGGGGGCTGATATCATGCATTTTTGGTCGTTCATTCAAGAATATATTCTCTATTTATTACAGTATGTAACATAGCCATATCCCCAAATGACACATGATTGGTAATCATTGCTTGCTTCTGTCATTTTAGCCCTTTAGCTTAAGCATTCCTTGAACTGTGAACTTGACAATCATGATGCACGTAAATGAATTAGATGAATAAGACTGTGTATGAGTATGTCGCATGATTAATTGTAAAGATTCTAAAGCGATACACTCAAAACGCAGCCTAATTTATGTAATTTATTTTGGTGTATCTTTACTGTCAAGTTCGCAGCTAAAGGAACGCTTCAGCTAAATCAGCTAAAGTGATGTAAGTAAGCAACTAAAGGTTGTGCGTACCTTGAGTTGCGTACTTGACAGTCTAAAATCCTGACTGTCAAATGTGTAATTCAAGGAGTGCACAATCTTTAATGCTGCAGTTTTCTATAAGCAACTACTGACAATGGCTAGTAGTAACAAAACTATAAGCAAGTATCGATTACCAATAGCCATATCATATGATTGGCCCCAATGACATATGATTGGTAATCACTGCTTGCTTATGTCATTTCAGCTCTTTAGCTCAAGCATTCCTTGAACTGCGAACCTGACAGTCACGATGCACTTAAATGAATTAGATGAATTAGACTGCGTATGAGTGTGTCGCATGATTAATTATAAATCATATGCAGACTAATTTATCTAATTTTTGAATGTACCTTGACTGTCAAGATCGCAGCTCATGGAACGCTTCAGCTAAGGAGCTAAAACAATCATGCACCGTTTGAGGTTATTAGTATCTGTTCATCAAATCGCAACACTTTGAATTCTGCGCTCCCCGAGCTATGCACTTAGTAGTCATCATCAAGGTACACCAAGATCAAGAGTGCGTATGTGAGAATAGCTTATCTTCATACACACTTTAATTTTAGAGTATCTAGACTGTTAAGTGTGTAACTCAAGGAGTCCACAATCGTTAATTAATGCTGAAGTTTCCTATAAGCAAGTACTACACACTTGACAACCAAATACAGCGATTTGTGAGCCACAGACTTCTCACTCTTAGGACTTTTCATAATCATAATTCGCAATAATCACAAGATCACAGAGACAGGGGCAAGTACAGTACAGCATGCACCATTTGAGGATATTAGCACCTGTTCATCAAATCGCAACACTTTGAATTCTGCGCTCCCTGAGCTATGCACTTAGCAGTCATCATCAAGGTACAGCAAGGTTAAGAGTGCGTCTGTGAGAATAGCTTATCTTCATACACACTTTAATGAATTTTCGAGTATCTAGACTGTTACGTGCGTAACTCAAGGAGTCCACAATCGTTAATTAATGCTCAAGTTTTCTATAAGCAAGTGCTGCACACTTGACAACCAAATGCAGCGATTTGTGAGTCACGGACTTCTCACTTTTAGGACTTTTCATAATCATAATTCGCAATAATCACAAGATCACAGAGCGAGGGGCAAGTACAGTACAGTGTTTTATTAATGATTTATCACATAGCATTCACACCTAACCAGCCATCGCGTATGACACATAACCAGCCATGGTGTAAAACATAATAGTCTGCTATGGTATAAAACCATGTTACCTGCGCAGCACTCTGTAGCACTTCGCGGTGGCGCCCGCTCGCGTGAAACACGTGAGAGTAACATTTTTAGGAATTGTATAAAACCGGACGATGAAACTCTTAATCCGCTTTGCCTTTTCCACGAGAAAAATAAAACAGGAAATTCATATCTCCGGAACGGCTGGACCGATCCACATGATTCTTGGCTCATTGGATTCAGAAAAATCAACGATGAAATACAAAATTCTGAAATAAATTCTTGGGGCTCTAACTTTCGCATAAATCGAGGTGAAAGTTTGGTAACTAAGGATAACAGCTAGTGTTCGGGATAATATAGCCTCGGCTGTCGCGCGCCGGAGTGTCATATATATATGGAGAGGGAACTTCTACTTGGCGCGAGACTCTACCGAGTCTCCTGATTACAAAAATCGATAAAATGCGATGGTAAAAAGCTGATTCCAATTATCCGCATCACCCTGTATACTGTGCTGCCGGAATGTCTCGGAGGATATAAGTGGTCGATGATCACGGACGACAAAGAGAGAGAGAGAGAGAGAGAGAGAGAGAGAGAGAGAGAGAGAGCAGAGAGACAACTGCTATCTCGCCTATCCCAAAATCCCCATAATAAATTGTGTCATTATTCAGTGTAACTCTCTAGCGGAAAAGACCAACTTATAAAACTTACGTTACAAACAGGGATGGACAAGCATGATTAGTATAAGGTCATGATTACAAATAATCGTGGAGAAAAAATCGTGATTATTTGTAATCGTGGAGAAAAATCGTGATTATTTGTAATCGTGGAGAAAAATTCGGGATTATTTGTAGTCGTTTATATTTTCCGACAAATTCTCATTAATTTATTGATTATTCCGGTATGTAGGCGGTTACAAGGGATCCAATTGTAATGAATTTGTACTGTAATGAAGCGTCAGGCGCTTCGCTATGAATCGCGGCTAGTGGCCCTCAGTGGTCAGCTGGACCCGATGTACAGAGAGTATCCCGGGCTCGGGGTAGGGCAGCAGAGCCAGGAAGGGTTCCCTTAGGCTCCGAAATTAAGGTGGAAACACGAAATTGGCTTCGCGTTCTTTTTGTATGCGAGATAGGATAAAGGGATATCAGGCCGAACTTGGTGGGCCGACAAGACGAGGAAGGAGGCGAGACGGGCCGCAGTCAGCTGAGACAAGGCGAGAAACCTCCTGAGCCCCCACCCTGAGGCAATGGCAGCATGAAGCCGGTAGGATAGCCCGGCAAGCGGCGGGGAGCACGCGGGACCAGGCACACGGGCAGTCACCAGCCCGAGCAGTCGACGCCAATGGATCGACTTGCCCCAATTGCGCCGAAACGAAATTAGGCCCGACTACGCCACCTGGCAATCCACGTGACTCCAATACCGCCAAAGATTCGCGCATTAGGATAGCGCACCTGCCTGGATCTAGGATCCGCGAAGGGAATGGGGGGGAAGGGAAGGGTAAAACCGAGCCTACGAGCATGCGAACCGAATATCGAACGCTCTCTTGCTGCTCCGTCTACCCCGAGTCCGGATCGATTGGGAACATAGTCTCTGTGGGTGGATTTTGATCGATTTAACTTCGGTAAGCCGACCAAGTGTCTCCACATATTAGGGCCTTCTGCCGCGGATAACCAGCCTTTCCTGGTGTCCCTTCTGGGCACAACGGGTTAGCGCAGAAACAGCGTAATGATTTAGTTTTGATTAAGGATTATTCCGAATGTTAACGCGTGGGCCGGGAATGCGTCCCGATAGTATGAAATTCACTGTGAGCTTCGGCATGTAATTGCATTGTATTTGCTTTATCATTGTTTGAATTCTACTGCTTGGGTACGAATGATTGATATAATTGCTATGTGATATATGCTATGCTTTTGTGGGATAGACCTTTGATTGTGTGTGGAAGTGCGGAGGACCTATGGTCCGACTAACGTAGGGACAGCGCGTGTAAGGAGGCGTTTCGCATTGACTTTGTTATAAAGATTGTTAACTGGAATTGTCTCTATAGACTGGAATTGGCCCTTCCGGCCCGTGATCAGATTACAATTTACTTTCTCCTTACTTAACTTATTTCACTTATATCTTCTGCTGCTTTGAATAAATCTATTTTCTTTCTTTCTCCTTAAATATTGCTTTATTGTTGGGCTCCTTGTTAAACCTTACTGTGCTTCCTTTGGGCGTCCCGCCTGTTAAATTTTTGTGAAATAACTGGCTGGACCAAGGACCTCCCGTCGGGCCCAGCTCGCCTGCCAGTCTCGAAAACCCATCTTTCGAACGTACTCACTACCGGCCCTTTTCAGGGCCTGGGTCTCCTTACTGAGCAGGGCGAATTGCCCGACGAAGGTACCGAGAGTCGCTCACCCTGGAGCCGTATAAGCGCTCGCTCGTCACTAATGGCGCCCGAACAGGGACGCTAAGGTTGCACAGTATAGGAACGCGGTAAACCGCCATTTTGAGAACTTGCTAAGCGAAGCCGTGGTCCGTAAAAACGAGTCCCGCAAGGTCTATCCCGCACAAAAAACTTTGTTGTGAATGAAATGTGGTGTCGGGACTGAGGACTTGCCATCTGTATTCTTGTGTAATATGATATAACATGTGAAAAGGATATACGATTGAGATAATCTCGGAAAAATAGACTCGGGTAGAAGGATCTTGAATACTCCCGGACGGGTTGGAGGGTTCCGAGCAATCGACCTTGGGTTAAAAAGTACCGAGGGGTTTCGCGAGAGTTTAACTACAAGTAGCGTGACCGCACCGAAGTCCGAACGTGAATCCGGGCCGTAGACGAGCGCTAAGAAACGGGTAAATTGAGAATTCACGGGGCCGAGCCCGCCGGGTTGGCAAAGTTCTGTGATGGATAATTCTCGAGTGGGATCCTATTTATTAGTGTAAAATCTCGGTCAGGGTAAACTCGGGGGGGGGGGGGGGGGGATGAATAGCTGAGGGAGGACTGGACGATACTTTGAAGCTTCGTATCGTTCAATTTCCGAAATCAGAAATTCGATAACTTGCTCCGAGAGCCCCACTGACAAAACGGATTTGTAAGACTCAGTTTGGAATTTCGAGCCGAGACGGTTGAGAATCGGCTAGTCAAAAGTAACGCTTAGCGTAGCGCGGGCATAAGAAGAGTATCGCGTGGACCCAGACAATAGAGTGCGAACGCGCCGCGTAAACATGCCACGGGACGAATTCGCGTGGATTTACCGGCTGACGGAGGCCGAGGTATACGATGAACTACATAAGAGAGAGCTGTCATGCGTGGGATCGCTGGTGGGATTGCGTGAAAGACTGATTCGGTTCGAGACGGGGGTGTTAGATCGGACCCAACGGAGCGTCATACCTATGGAACTGTCCGCTCCACAGGATTGTTAGGTAGGACAGGACTAGGGTTAGGGATTAATCCTTTGATACCGCTGCCCGACACACAAGCTTCGGCTTCGTCGCCACACGCCCGAGGAACTGGCCTGAATGAAACCCGAGCACCCACCACCAGCTCCGATGAGCCGCGAGCTGAGGGGTCAGCAGCGGGAACCCGTCCCCAAGCCGCCCGCGCGGAACCTAGAATGACTGACTTTTTCAATCCCATTTCGACGATCCGAGAGGAGAATCGAGGGACGAATCGCGGGACTCTAGACCAGAGCTTTACCCCGCGTAGGGCCGAACGCGGCTATGATACCGTTTGGAAATGGAACTTCACGTTCGCGGGAGCTAGAGGGGAGGACCCAGAACAATTCCTCTACGCGATTCAGATCCGTCGGAGCATGATCGTCCTGTCGGATTCAGAACTATTAAACTGCATGGGATTATTACTAACCGGATTGGCCGCGAAATGGCACCGCTATCACTCTCGATCATGGTACACGTGGGCGCAATTTGAAGCCGCGTGTAGGGCCCGTCTTGGAACGCCGGAGTTCCGTGAAACCTTAGAACGAGAAATCGAAAGGAGATTTCAAGGCCCCGATGAGCCGTTCGCGCAATATTTATCCGCGTTGGAAGGTCTGTTTTCTCGGCTGGAGCAGCCGTGGTCGGAGAGCCGAATCTTGAGTATAGTCCACCGTAATATGAAGGTCGAGACGAGGAAATTGATTGACATGGCCACGATTTCAACTTTAGAAAGATTGTGCGCTCGGGCGCTCGGGATAGAAGCGGCCGACAAGACCGAATATCTTCCGCCACCACGTCCGGAAGATACCGCGTTCCCACACCTCGCATATACTCCACCTCAGAAATCGGCCATGAAACCGAAGAAACTAACGTTCTCCCCGGGAATGTCTGCGATCGAGACGCGTTCGAAAAAGAAACAACCTCCCAGTCCACCTCCACCTCGATCTCCTAGTCCGGCGACTGAGCCGTCCACCTCCCAGGATACAACACCGAAGCCGGACAGTCCGTTCCGGCCCAATGAGGGAGAGTGTTGGAACTGTCGACAGACAACGCACGAGACGAACGCCTGCCCGGAGCCGCTACGGCTTTTCTGCTTTACCTGTGGGGATCCCGGTTACACCAGAAAACGTTGTCCGAAGTGTGCGGGAAACAGCCAATCCTCCCGGTCACAGGGGCAGAACCGGAAGTAAAGGACAAGAGCCCCGAAATACCACCCCCGGGTTCCGAGACACCAATCGACCGGTCTAGCTCCTTATCCGAGCCGATACACTTCCAGAATGTCTCTCTTCCTCTAGATAACTCAAACCATCCCGTATTCTTTTGCGCCGCGACTCCAAAATCAACGAACGGGAATTCAGCCAAATTGTTATACCTGTCGGTTATAATCGGAAGAAATTACGTACGCGCGTTAGTCGATTCCGGCGCATCGTGCAATTTCATCAGCCAAGAACTAGCTCTGGAGCTCCGAGGTCACCTACGGGAGACTCCAAAAGAGAAACCGAAATATTTCATAGTCGTGACGGGATTGCTGGATCGAGCCGATCGAGGCGCTACGCTCGAAGTAACGATTAAAGACCGAACGCACCGGATTACCGTGCAAATACTCTCCACTTTAGCTGTCCCGCTCATACTCGGTGTTTCCGCCATCGTCACCTTTGGCATAACCGCTCTGTACAAATCGCTAGCGTGGTACTTCGAAGATGAGCCCGACACCCGATACGATTTCGAGATCGACTCAGAGCCGAACATCCTTCCTACGTGCTACGGGATTCAAGAACTGAAAGAAGCCGAACAAGGCCAACTCCAAGCATTTTTGACTAAGATCCTCGATCCGTCTCGCTATAAAATCGGCCTCACTAATTTGATCGAACATAAGATAGACACAGGCGATCATGCTCCCATCAAACAACGTTACTATGACGTATCGCCGAAAGTACAGGAAGGGAAAAATGAAGAGGTTTCACATTTGCTCTCCGAAGGTATCATCGAGCCGTCAAGTAGTCCGTGGTCTAGCCCGATAGTAATGGTTAAAAAGTCGACTGGAAAGTACCGATTCTGTTTGGATTTTCGAAAAGTCAATGCCGTTTCGAAAAAAGATGCGTATCCGATCCCACACCTGACTCGAATTCTGGATAAGCTAAGCTCCGCGAAGTACATCTCTACCTTGGATTTAAGTCAAGCCTACTTCCAAATTCCACTAGAAGCGAAATCGAGGGAAGCCACTGCTTTTACAGTGCCGGGAGGTGGATTATATCAATTCATCAGGATGCCTTATGGGCTGACCGGTGCCCCGGCCACGTTTCAAAAACTTCTGGACAGTCTAATCGGGCCTGCCATGGAGCCGTACGCGTTCGCATATCTAGACGATACAATCATTGTGACTCGGACCTTTGAGGAGCACCTCGAAAGGTTGAAAGAAGTGCTAGTCCGCATACAGGAAGCCATGTTACAACTGAACCGTGATAAGAGTGAGTTCTGTTGCTCGGAAGCGCGATATCTTGGGTTTTTAATCAATCGAGAGGGGTTGAAAATCGATCCGGCGAAGATCGAACCCATTCTGAATTTCCCTCCGCCGAAAAACGTTCGTCAGATCAAAAGATTCTTAGGGATGGCGTCGTGGTATCGTCGATTCATTCCCCAACTAGCTACAATTGCGGATCCGATAAATAGGCTATTGCGAAAGGGTGTCCCCTGGGTTTGGGGAACGGAGCAACAGCGGGCATTCGAAGTACTCCGTACAGCGATCGCAACCGCGCCGACAGTATCCTGTCCCGACTTTAGTAAAGAATTCGTCTTGCAAACGGACGCCAGCACCGTAGGCTTGGGCGCCGTCCTAAATCAAGAAACCGACGAGTGCGAAAGAGTCATCGCTTTCGCCAGCCGCACACTCTCCGCGCCCGAGCGAAAATATGCGACATCGGAGCAAGAATGCTTGGCCATACTCTGGGCCGTAGAGAAATTCCGGCCATATCTCGAAGGATACAAATTTACTGTCGTCACGGATCATAGCAGCTTTAAATGGTTGAGGTCGAAACAGAATCCGAAGGGCCGACTCGGGAGATGGGCTCTCAAATTACAGCAATACGATTTCAGCGTCATACACCGATCTGGCCGGCTCCACCACGTGCCGGACGCCCTGTCTCGGAGAGGCGAGGAGCCCGAGGAGACTGGAGAAACCACGGAAACAACCCTGTGCTGTGCCACCCTGAGAAGCGGCCGGAAAACCGACGCCGAGGAAGAGACCGAAGATCCCGAAGTAACGGAAGATCCGAAAACTTCGACAACCAACGAGGAAAGTGTCATCGAATCAGAGGATGAACGAGGGGCCGACGATCCGGAGCTTCCAACCGACAACGAGGAAGGTGTCGTGGAATCCGAGGAAAAAGGAGGAGCCGAGGACACCGAGAAGCTTCCCGAGCCCAGCCCATCAGTGCTCAAAACGATCGACTACTCAGATCTGGTAGAAACGGACTATCACGACGAGCAACTGAGGAACGTGCTCGAAGAACCACATCGACACCCTGATTGGGCCGTGAGAGGAAACCGAGTATATTTTCGAAGGGAGGATCCGGCGATCCGCGACATACTCGGAAACGACACCGAAGAGTGGAAACTAGTACCAAGAAAGGCGGAAAAGGCCCAGATCCTGGACGAAAACCACAGAGATGCGCAGGCCGGACACCAAGGCTTCCACAAAACCTACCTGCGGATACTAGCGAGATAGCACTGGCCCAGAATGCACAAGGAGATCGGACAATACGTCAAGAACTGCCCGATCTGCCAGACAAGCAAACCGGAGCAATCCGCGCCGAAAGGCCTCATGTCACAGCGAAACATCGAGCAACCCTGGACAGTCGTAGCCGCGGATATTATGGGCCCATTTCCACCGAGCCTGCAGAGAAACGTCTACCTCTTGGTTCTACAAGATCTCTTCACGAAATGGATCGAATGTGTGCCGCTGAAGAAGGCGACCGGCCCGAAGATTGTAAAAGCCTTCGAGGACGTAGTTATCTCGCGCTGGGGAGCGCCGCATACCATTTTAACAGACAACGGGACAGAATTCATTAACAGCACGATACCGGAGCTCACGGAAAAGTACGGGATAACTCATGGTACCACGCCACCCTACCACCCTCAGGCAAATCCCGTGGAGCGAGTTAATCGAGTCCTAAAGACGATGATGATAGCCTACATCGGTAGCAATCATAGGGAATGGGACGAACACCTTCCGCAGTTCCGATTCGCGTACAATACGTCAGTTCACTCCGCCCTACAAACTTCACCTGCATATATAAACCTAGGGAGACACCCGAAACCATCGCGTTGCTTACGAAATACTGTAGATGAGCCGCCGGAGATAGAAGAACCGGACCGAGAGCCGTGGTTAAATAGAATGGGAAACCTAGCGATTCTAAGGGAATGGGTCGGCGAAAATCTAGATACGGCGTATCAGATACAGGCCGATAGCTACAATCTAAGGCACGGCGAACGAATTTTCGGGGAGGGGGATTTGGTATTAAACAGATTGCGAGTATTATCGTCCGCCGCGCAAGGGAAAGCTGCGAAATTAGCGCCGAAACTCCATGGTCCGTATAAAATAGCGAAAGCTCTGGGAGACTCTGTATACCGATTAGAAACTTTGGATCGCAAGTCCGCCGGAAAGCACCACGTCAAGCATTTGAAGCCGTACCACTGGTAACGCACGGGATGGGGGGAAGCGAAATACCGTTAAGTAACACAGGCATACGCGTTCGACCCCGCAGAATCCAAAAACATAGTAAAAAAAAATGCTGGCGCCGAAGAGAAGGAAAGCGTTGGAGCGGGCCTACAAACCCGAACCACCGAATGACACGCCGCGTTGGGTACCGGAGTGCGGAGCTCTGCGCCGGATGAGGGAGGCGTTGGAGCGCCGATATACGGTAGACCAGCGGCGAGATCGGGTCGTAGCCGCGGAAGGACCGGACGAATTGGACTCGTACCTGTTTGCATACAACACGTACGGACGACTGGACCTCGTGGACGCGCCGGTTGAGCTCCTCGAGGGAAAGTTAGAAAAGACCGGGCAATGCCTCTCCCTAACCAGAAAGGAGGGTCTGTTGCGGGTGGAGATGCCAAAAGGAAAAATTACACATTCCGGATTCGCTCGGAGGAGTATGAGGAAATCACGGTGCGACCCGGCATCACGCGCATCCCTCGCGCCGTCCTAATCGCGGGTTCGCCCGGGCCGGAGTGGGACGACTGGGAAGGCATCCTGGCCGAGTCCAAAAAGCGGGCGGCCGCGAAGGAGGCCGCCCAGGCCAACATTCCCCAGTAACCACTGCCGGCCGTAACTACGTAATTGGAGGGCAGGGCACTCGGACCCTGTCCTCCTCCGTCGGGTTTTCTAGCTCCCTCCCTATGTAGCCCCGGGTTTTGCCGAATTTGGCCGCTGTCCTGTCCACTAACCATTTCGCTTTCAAAGTAACCCCGTGTTTCAATTAACTTTCCGTTTCGAATACTAACACCTCTACCTTCTACTATCGTGTGATCTAGGCGAAACGAGGGAGGCGAGGCCTTAGGCCGACCAGCGAGAGACCCTCAGGTATACTAATTTCTTTCCTATCTTTCTAATGAGTGCTTTTTCTTGGTTTCTATTCCGCGTGCGTTTAACGCGAGCCCACTCCGTGCGCAACAAGTCAAGTAAACTCGGGAATAATTCTCTCACACGACCTACGGGGATGGTCAACCGAAGGGCCAGCACCTCGGGGGAGAACACCCAAAGCATAGATTATCCACTTCGGAAGTTCGCGAGCTGGCTGAAACGCGCAGTAGTAGTCAAGGCCGCCTTCGAGAAAATCCGAATCGGGGAAATTCGACATAACTCGGAAAGAACGCCGTACCTCCGTTGAAAATAAGAGGCTAGTGTTAAAGTCGGAACATCTAGGCCGTCGGGAAGTACCGAGTAATTGAGCTTTATCGAATGAGTGCCAGGGCCAGGACAGCCCTACCACAAGCCTGTAGGCAGCACTCACAGGCCGAAACAGGTTACACATCGCTGCGCGACTCGGTACTAGGGCACTCGACTGACTCTACTGCGACCAGGGGAAAACTCCGGCGAACGAAACTCCGCGACACGGGTAACGTAATAACCCAACGTGCGAGGGAATATGCAATACAAATGATCTGTTAGATAGACTCGGCGGAATATTACATGTTAAGCTGACCCGTAGAGCCGTAGCTTTAATCGTCTCAGTACCAAGGGTATATGGGAAATTGGGAAATAGTTATGGTATTCCTAGTAAGAGTAGGCTCCCACGATTGGTTTGCGGAGCCGAACATTGGTGATGGGACTGAGTACGAACTGTGAAAAGCCAAAGGGACACCCAGAATGGAAGCTGGTGTTTGGGAAATAGACTCTGGAAGGCTGACCCGAGCAACTCGGTCCAGTTGCCGCTGGGAGGAGGGTTTATAACGAAGCGTCAGGCGCTTCGCTATGAATCGCGGCTAGTGGCCCTCAGTGGTCAGCTGGACCCGATGTACAGAGAGTATCCCGGGCTCGGGGTAGGGCAGCAGAGCCAGGAAGGGTTCCCTTAGGCTCCGAAATTAAGGTGGAAACACGAAATTGGCTTCGCGTTCTTTTTGTATGCGAGATAGGATAAAGGGATATCAGGCCGAACTTGGTGGGCCGACAAGACGAGGAAGGAGGCGAGACGGACCGCAGTCAGCTGAGACAAGGCGAGAAACCTCCTGAGCCCCCACCCTGAGGCAATGGCAGCATGAAGCCGGTAGGATAGCCCGGCAAGCGGCAGGGAGCACGCGGGACCAGGCACACGGGCAGTCACCAGCCCGAGCAGTCGACGCCAATGGATCGACTTGCCCCAATTGCGCCGAAACGAAATTAGGCCCGACTACGCCACCTGTCAATCCACGTGACTCCAATACCGCCAAAGATTCCCGCATTAGGATAGCGCACCTGCCTGGATCTAGGATCCGCGAAGGAAATGGGGGAAGGGAAGGGTAAAACCGAGCCTACGAGCATGCGAACCGAATATCGAACGCTCTCTTGCTGCTCCGTCTACCCCGAGTCCGGATCGATTGGGAACATAGTCTCTGTGGGTGGATTTTGATCGATTTAACTTCGGTAAGCCGACCAAGTGTCTCCACATATTAGGGCCTTCTGCCGCGGATAACCAGCCTTTCCTGGTGTCCCTTCTGGGCACAACGGGTTAGCGCAGAAACAGCGTAATGATTTAGTTTTGATTAAGGATTATTCCGAATGTTAACGCGTGGGCCGGGAATGCGTCCCGATAGTATGAAATTCACTGTGAGCTTCGGCATGTAATTGCATTGTATTTGCTTTATCATTGTTTGAATTCTACTGCTTGGGTACGAATGATTGATATAATTGCTATGTGATATATGCTATGCTTTTGTGGGATAGACCTTTGATTGTGTGTGGAAGTGCGGAGGACCTATGGTCCGACTAACGTAGGGACAGCGCGTGTAACGAGGCGTTTCGCATTGACTTTGTTATAAAGATTGTTAACTGGAATTGTCTCTATAGACTGGAATTGGCCCTTCCGGCCCGTGATCAGATTACAATTTACTTTCTCCTTACTTAACTTATTTCACTTATATCTTCTGCTGCTTTGAATAAATCTATTTTCTTTCTTTCTCCTTAAATATTGCTTTATTGTTAGGCTCCTTGTTAAACCTTACTGTGCTTCCTTTGGGCGTCCCGCCTGTTAAATTTTTGTGAAATAACTGGCTGGACCAAGAACCTCCCGTCGGGCCCAGCTCGCCTGCCAGTCTCGAAAACCCATCTTTCGAACGTACTCACTACCGGCCCTATTCAGGGCCTGGGTCTCCTTACTGAGCAGGGCGAATTGCCCGACGAAGGTGCCGAGAGTCGCTCACACAGGAGCCGTATAAGCGCTCGCTCGTGACAGTACCAACTGGTCCAATTTGAATGATTTGGCACCAACTGGTCCAATTTTAATGACTGTACCAATTCATCCAATTTTAATGATTTTGTACCAATTCTTCCAATTTTAATGATTTTGTAACAATTCATCAAATTTTAATGATTGTGTAACAATTCATCAAATTTTAATGATTTTGTAACAATTCATCCAATTTTAATGATTTTGTAACAATTCATCCAATTTTAATGATTTTGTACTAACTGGTTGTACCAAGTTGGTAGAAAATCATTCAAATTCGACCAGTTAATACCAAATCATTAAAATTGGATGAGTTGGTACAAAATCATTAAAATTAGACGAGTTGATACAAAATCATTAAAATGGGACCAGTTGGTACAGCATCCGACTTGTATTGTGAGAAAAATAAAAACATGGCCGCCCGGTAAAAGGCAAAGCGAGTGCGCGCATCTCAGCCGATCGCGGGAACTGAGTTGGTTTCTTTGGATTGGTAGGACCGACCGCGTGACGTCGATGGCAGCAGATGGGAGTGGATGAGCTCTAAAAAGTTAGCCCCCGGAAATTCGAATTTTGAAATTTTTATTATTGCAATCGTTTGACAGTCGTTTGACAGTCTTTGACAGTCCAAAAAAAGCGTTTGACAGTTATTAGTTTTCTAGAAAAATAAGAAATAAAATTGACCGTCAAGTTAGCCCCCGTTTTTTTATTTTGTAAAGAAAATAAGTTTTAACGCATATAAATCGATAGAGAATCGTTTGACAGTTCCAACGAGACTAATTAGAACGTTTGACAGTTCCTAGTTTTCTCACAATCTGCAAAAATAGATGCGGGACAGGTCTAACGTCAGCCGCGTTTCCACGAAAACGTGATCTAGCCCCCGTTTTTTTATTTTGTGCAGAAAATAAGTTTCAAAGCATATAAATCGATAGAGAATCGTTTGACAGTTCCAACGAGACTAATTAGAACGTTTGACAGTTCCTAGTTTTCTCAAAATCTGGCAAAATATAGATCGACTTCAGCCGCGTTTACATGAAAACGTATCTAGCCCCCGTTTTTTTATTTTGTAAAGAAATAAAGTTTTAAAGCATATAAATCGATAGGGAATCGTTTGACAGTTCCAACGAGACTAATTAGAACGTTTGACAGTTCCTAGTTTTCTCAAAATGTGTCAAAATAGGTCGACTTCAGCCGCGTTTACATGAAACCGCACCTACTGCGTAATTTTCCTATTTCTTACTAACAATCAACTACCGTGCATTTTTCTCATTATGAATCGTTTGACCATTCAGACTATGTTTTATTAGAATGTTTAACGGTTCATGATTTCGTCCAAAAATATATAGGTCAAGAACACAGAATAGGTTATCTGGTTTCCCAGGATTCAAGATGGAAATTATTCTGGAGCATTTACATTTCGGGGCATCGTTTGTGTGACAGATTTAAGTTGAAGTCGTATTCTTTTTATATTATATTTTTGAAATGATTGAATCTAATTACTACGTTTGTTTAGTGCATAGGTATCTGCTGCCAGTCCCAGCTTCAAATTTTGGAGTTGACAGTGTGGGGTTATACTTTTGCTATTGCAAAATTAGATATGCTCCTGATGGGCGACAGGCTACTGCAAAGCATCCTAGATCTGTGATAACACAGTGATCACATAGTGATGAGGTACGATTGTTATTATACATAATATATGAATGTATTTGTAGTATAACTTATAAAATTATTTGGTTTAAAGGGGCGAAGGAGTGGGGGTGGGTAGGTAGATGCATAAAATGTCATAGCTGGGTACAACCAATAACAGATTTTTTTATCCTGACTGGGTAACAGTTGTCTTTGTTAAACAATATCGCTGTATAAGGTGATGTCAAGAGTGCCCTAAAACCACATCCAATGTGCTATTTGACATTCAACAGCTAAACGAGTCATGGAACTATGATTAAACTTTTTCAGAACGTACGTAGTATTGATACAACTCCTGTGATTTTTTTCAGATGTTGGCATCAGGTATGTCATAGTAAAAAAATCAAAGACCGATACTGGTTGGAGCAATATAATACATAGCAGCTTCTGTCTATGCTTGAACGAACAAGGGTTCAACCGTCTACTTCGCATGGAACAGTTTGGAGCATAGCGGAGTCCAGTAGAGTGTTTGGAGCATAAACGTCTCATATGTTAGCGTAATATATTTATCTTGTAAGTGGAATTATAAACAAAATATTCTATTTCCCTTGAAAGCTCCTGAAGTCTTGCATAATTTGCTGAAAATTTACTTGAAACTCCTAGACGTCAATATGTGGAAATCGTTTATACTCCTTCCACCTTATTTTGTGATGTGCATCTAGCTTATTATTTCAGCTATGTATATTTTAGTTCTGCTCAAGCTGAACAATTATATACTGGTACAATCTGAATTAACTTATTGTGTGCCTGTGACTTTCTCTCACTCTATCCAATGAGCATGAACGAACAATAAATGAGAGTACACTGAATTATGTACACTGACATATGAGATGATGATGCTTCAAACACTGTGCTATGGTCCAAACTGTTGCATGCGAAGTAGATGGTTGAGCACTAGTTCTTTGAAGCACAGGCGGAAGCTGCTGTGTATATTCCACCTACCAGCAAGAAACAAGAAAGTCCGTAATTCTTATTTTCACTATGCCACAGCTGACACCACACTCTGAAAAAAAATCCTAGCAATTGTATCAATAGTATGTACGTACTGGAAAAGTTTAATTATAGTTCAAAGACTCCTTTAGCTGACGAATGACACATAGTACATTGAATTTAGTTTTAGCACACTCTTGACCCCCTTATCCGACTACTCTGTTTAATATAGAAAACTCTTACTCAGAAACGATTAAAAAAATCTGTTTTCAGTTGTATCCAGTTATTACATTTCGCGCATCTCCCCACCCCTACTCTTCAGTTGCTTATATAATAATCCAAATTCCTACTCCTTCGCCCCTTACAACCAAATAATTTTCTAACTTATATTACAAATACATTAATATATTATGTATAATATGAATCGTACCTGATTGCTATGTAATCATCGTGTGTTATGCACTTGTCTAGGATGCTTTGCAGTAGATTGTCGTCCACCAGGAGCATATCCCATTTAGCACTAACAAAAGTATAACCTCACACTGTCAAAACTCTAAGATTTGTGGCTAGGTCTAACAGCACGTACCTGCGTTAAACAAAAAAAGTAATTAGATTAAATAATTTCAAAAGTATAATATAAGAACAATTCCACGTCAACTTAAATCAAACAGGCGATGCTCCAAATTATAATTTCTATCACGAATCGGAGTTGATCGGAGTGGATCGGAGTCAGACGCCCTGTCCTAGTTTTCATGAAACTGCGCCTGAAGGATCCTATGTCTATTTTTGCAGATTTTGAGAAAACTAGGAACTGTCAAACGTTCTAATTAGTCTCGTTGGAACTGTCAAACGATTCTCTATCGATTTATATGCTTTAAAACTTATTTTCTGTACAAAATAAAAAAACGGGGGCTAGATTACGTTTTCGTGGAAACGCGGCTGACGTCAGACCTGTCCCGCATCTATTTTTGCAGATTGTGAGAAAACTAGGAACTGTCAAATGTTCTAATTAGTCTCGTTGGAACTGTCAAACGATTCTCTATCGATTTATATGCTTTAAAACTTATTTTCTTTACAAAATAAAAAAACGGGGGCTAGATACGTTTTCATGTAAACGCGGCTGAAGTCGATCTATATTTTGCCAGATTTTGAGAAAACTAGGAACTGTCAAACGTTCTAATTAGTCTCGTTGAAACTGTCAAACGATTCTCTATCGATTTATATGCTTTAAAACTTATTTTCTGTACAAAATAAAAAAACGGGGGCTAACTTGACGGTCAATTTTATTTATTCTTATTTTTCTAGAAAACTAATAACTGTCAAACGATTTTTTTGGACTGTCAAAGACTGTCAAACGACTATCAAACGATTGCAATAATAAAAATTCCAAAATTCGAATTTTCGGGGGCTAACTTTTTAGAGCTGAGTGGATGGGAGTTCGAGCGGAGCGAGAGCTTCGGTATCGATACTTTGACGCGCGGCAGCAAAGGCTCACGTAACGGGTGTGTCGAAAGGACGGTTATTCCGTATTCCAAGTCGATGAATGCATTCCAATACCTTTTCAGATCTGAATGCAGGTTTCTTTCCCTTCATCTTCGCGCCGGATTTGGGGGAGGTTTAGGTCACTACTTTGCCGAATTCGTATTGGAGACGTGGTTGAAAAAACAATTTGGTGAACGCTAGTGTAAATTTGGCCAGAAAGCGTCATTCGTTAGGAACAAAACTGAAAAAGGATCATGTTCCTGGAGCAACTGGTTTTTGAAAGGGAAAACAATATGTAGTCCCTGTTTTGGCAAAATATGAGTAGGATTGCAACAACTTTGCAGATTTTTAACCACGTCTCCAATACGAATTCGGCAAAGTAGTGACCTAAACCTCCTCCCCCCAATCCGGTGCGAAGATGAAAGGAAAGAAACCTGCATTCAGATCTGAAGAGGTATTGGAATGCATTCATCGACTTGGAATACGGAATAACCGTCCTTTCGACATACCCGTTACGTGAGCCTTTGCTGCCGCGCGTCAAAGTATCGATACCGAAGCTCGAACTCCCATCCACTCCCATTTGCTGCCATCGACGTCACGCGGTCGGTCCTACCAATCCAAAGAAACGAACCCAGTTCCCGCGATCGGCTGAGATGCGCGCACTCACTTTGCCTTTTGCCGGGCGCCCATGTTTTTATTTTTCTCACAATACAAGTCGGATGCTGTACGAAATCATTAAAATCCGATCCCTTGTAACCGCCTATATACCGGAATAATCAATAAATTAATTGGTGTCTAAAATTACTTGGCGTCGAGACTCTACCGAGTCTCCTGATGACTGCAAATAATCCCGAATTTTTCTCCACGATTATTTGGAATCATGACCTTATAGTAGTAATCAGGTTTGCCCATCCCTGCACTGAGATATGACAATGGAATATTTTACGTTTTCAGGTGAATTTTAAGTGTATGCATTGATGTGTAATATTCCTACTAATTTATATCACGAGTTCCCACAATTTCCCGCAGATGATTCATACATCAAAATTCGCGGGAAAAAATCTATTTTCAGAGGGGACAAAAATTATCCTGATGGATCATGATGGACAAGCTGTGCGTAAAGTTAAAGTTCTCCATTTGAACACATAGGAATGTATCATATAAAATTCTCGTTATCCTTGAAACTGTTCGAGTGTTACGAGCCGAGGTTCAAGTCGGCGAGGTTTCTAAATTTAAAACCTACTTCTGAGCAATCTAGCCTTTTTGGCGATTTTTAATGGTTTTACTGTGAGTGAAATCAGGAGCCTCGGATTAATATAACGGCCAACCAGCACTGGGGTATGACTAACCATCAGTGGTGTGGGAACGCTCGTCAGCTCTATAGATTGCACTTTGACTCCAATCCTTGATCGACTAAAGAAATAACTAAATTTGATCAAGGGTAACGCGCTCCAAGCTTCGGATTAATATAACGGCCAACCAGCACTGGGGTATGACTAACCGTCAGTGGTGTGGAACCGCTCGTCAGCTTCGAGGATAACGTGGAGGTTTCTCAATGCCTCTTTCGTGAAGTTAAATAATTGATTGCTCAGATGGCTCGCCTTGGTTATGTCTCGAGCGGCAAAGACTACCAAGTGTTCTATGATATTCCCTTGGTATGTTTCTTCAGTTAATAGTTAAGAGAGATGTGGATGGGCTGTTTCAAATGAGTTTTAGGAATCTTTGACTTTAGATGTAAAAATAAAGATATATATATATTGTTACACATTAAAATCCGCTTTGGTACAATATCTTTGGTCTTGAGCGCGATGAACTTAATAGTTAAGTTGGCTCGTTTCACGTCACGAGTTAAACGGGGATGCGGTGAACAATTATTTGCCTAACAGTCGCGCTATATGGCTGAACTGTACGGTTGATTGAAACGGTTTCGAAGGAGTACTAATGCTCTATCTAATCCACGTCCACGCACTATGCTTACTGAGATACAACGGGCAGAGATACGTCTTGCTCGAAGGATTCTACTGACGTCCGCTTTTCCTCCAGAAAATCAGGGTTTATATACTCCAGAAGTCCCGAAATTCCAGGAAAAAGTAGCAAGAGTGGGAACGTGAGTGAGTTAGTTTTGAATGTGTGAGTGTGAAATCCTAGATGCACGCAAGTGTACGCAGCTGTGGGACTGCCTCCCCTAAGAAGAAGTCAAGGGTCGGAGCGATAACATGTGAAAGGGACGGTCGAACGGTCGAGTTTAAGACTCGAATATTACGCAAGAAAATCAGGGTTTATATACTCCAGAAGTCCCGAAATTCCAGGAAAAAGTAGCAAGAGTGGGAACGTGAGTGAGTTAGTTTTGAATGTGTGAGTGTGAAATCCTAGATGCACGCAAGTGTACGCAGCTGTGGGACTGCCTCCCCTAAGAAGAAGTCAAGGGTCGGAGCGATAACATGTGAAAGGGACGGTCGAACGGTCGAGTTTAAGACTCGAATATTACGCAAGGAGAATTATGTGAAAATGAAGCTATGAGAAAATGAAAACGGTGTGTTTTTGGAAAAGAAAAGTCGTCAGATTCGCGCTGAGGATGTAACACGAGGGAAAAAAATTGTTACTAACATTTTTTATTCGTTAGATTGATTAGAATAAGCATAGAGTGATAAATTTTCATTTATACATTTTTATTTATTTTGGCCAAAAAGTTGGATGCGCGCCTTTAGCCTCTAAATCGGCCACTGTGCGTCGTCGCGCGGGCGAACGTCGCCGCGTCCTTTCTGGCGAGGGGGAACACTCCCCCTCCTCCCTGTTCCTCGATGGCATTGGCATCTGTAGCGTAAATTTATTCGAAATTGTAATAAAAATAGACCATGCGACGAAAATAGAAATTGTCGCAATCGGACTCACGAAAATACTATGAAAATAAACTGATAGAGTAGAGATCGACAGAACAAGATGAAAATATGAATGAAGCTAAAGAACTAAAGAATTCGACAGAGAAGGTACTTACGGTTGTCAGCTCGGCAACGGTTAGCTTGGAAATGAGGCTTGGGCTCGATGCGAACGGGAAGACGGGCCGCCGATCTTCGATTGTTTTAATTGTCACTTCACATTGACGCTGCCTGAGCGCTACCCGTTTCGCGAAACGCTAACGCCCCAGCTTTGGCTGATCAGTTCATTGTTTTGTGCGTTACTGTGAAGACGCGTACAACGCAACTGAGCTTGCACCAAGAAATACGGAAGGGCAGATACTAATTCGAAAGAATAGTGTATGCAGTTTAGTGTTGGTTTGTGCAAAAAATGGAGCATACAGGTGATCGTGCAAGTGATGCGAAGAAGAGGCAGTGGAAGAAAAAGCCTGGCACCACCTCCTTACGGATATCTGCGAGACGCATGTCCATGCGCAAAAGCGCCCGAGAACAATAAGTTTTATCTTGAATTGATGGCTTTGCGAGACACTAGTGATAGTAATTATTATTACCGTCCACCACCGGAAGATTGTATTATATTGAAATCCACCGAAATATTCAAATTGCGCTCCTCCGTATCCCTACGGAGCATGATTGTAATCAAAATCAGAATTATCGCGTTATCTTTATCGTAGCACACATACTGCCGCTTACAAATTGACAAGCAACAATTGTGCAAGTAACAATGAATGAATATTTGAAATGTAATATCAATTCCGGTGGTTGAAAATCTATCACCAGTTTCCCCTCGCTCATTTCGCTTTTGCTCGCTTCTCTCGCTCTCTCCCTGTCGCTCTCACAAACGCTCCCTGGCTCCGTCGCTCAGGCACTCTCCGTCACTCTGTGTGCCCTCTCGCTTGCCGTCGGCTGTCTTTCTCGCTTTCAAGTACTCCGTCGCTCAGGCATCGCTCAAGTTCTTGTACCTGAGCCCATGTATGTTCGTATGGGTGATTCAAGCTCTAAGCCGCATGCATGCGAGAGATCGTGTGCTTGCGAGCGACCAGCTGATGGCGAGCGAGAGGACATACGGAGGGATGTCTGAGCGACGGAGCCATGGAGCGGTCGAGAGGGAGAGAGCGAGAAGCGAGCAAAGCGACATGAGCGAAGAGAAATTAGTGATAGAGTTTCACTCCTCCGGAATTGATATAACAATTCAAATGTTCACTCATCGTTACGTGCATAATTGTTTCTTGTCAACTTGCACGCGGCAGTATGTGTGCTGCGATAAAGATAACGCGATAACTCTTATTTTGATTACAATAGTGCTGCTTAGGAATACGTAGGAGCATAATTTGAATATTTTGATGGATTGAAACTCTATCACTACTTTCGCTTCACTCATTTGGATTTTGCTCGCTTCTCTCTCTCTCTCTCTCTCTCTCTCTCTTTCTCGTTCTCTCAAACGCTCCATGGCTCCGTCGCTCAGGCATCCCTCTGTGTGGCCTTTCGCTTGCCGTCGGCTGTCTTTCCCGCTTTCAAGTACTCCGCGCTTGGGCTTCGCTCAAGCTCTTGTAGGCGAGCCCATGTGTGTATATGGGGGATTCGACGGCCGAGTCGCATGCATGTGAGTGATGATTGGTGTGCGAGCGACCAGCTGAGCGAGAGCGTGGCCGAGTGAGATGTCCGAGTGGCGAAGCGCATAAGCGTGAAAGAGAGAACGCTCGTGACTCTGCGGAAGCGCTGCGTGCCCCTCGGTCTACGGAGTACATTTCTTTACCGAAGTACATTATTATTTTATAACTGGGTTTCGTCTTTTCCAGTCATAAAGAGCATGGGCGAATTTATTGACAACCGTTCTTTTATATTTGTTACAGGTCGAAATTCATTGGCAACGCAACAGCACCAACTTTACATGAGGGAGGCTGTACAAAAATAAAGGGAATTGCAGCTACAAATCAGGACAAGAATCAAGCGCAAAACAAATGAATATATTTATTGTTCTATAATGTAATAGGTTTGTTCGAGCAACTAATTTGATTAGGACCGAATTCATTTGCAACCGAGTTTTCTTGCAAGTTTGCTTTATACTCTTTCTTGTCAGACGGTTGAAAACGAATTGGATTCTGTGCAAACTGCCTGCCCGAACAAACCTAATTCTTGTAAATGTATTATGGACAATTGTTATATTGTAATAAACACGAAAACATAAATTATTGCCCTCATTTCATGTTCTTCCTTTATTCCTACTCCATACTTCTTCTACACTCCCTCTATTTGTTCCAATAGAAAGTGAGTTACAAAAATTCTGGTATATCTTTCTTTCTTCCTAATGCCTTATTTCACTCATCAGTTCCCATCTTCCTATCTTTTATTCCTGTTTGTTTATTGACATTTTACCTTGCCGAAATTTATTAGCCAACTTTGTCAATTTGTCGTTGTCAATTGACTTTGTCAATTTATTAGTGGCTCATTGTCCACTTTTTCATTGCCATTTGACAATGATGACAAAGTTACTAATAAATTTCGACATAGTAAAATGTGGATAAGCAAACAGGTTTAATAATAAAAGATGGGGTTTGTTGGGAACCGGTGAGTGATATATGGATTAGGAAAAAAGAAAGATATACCAGAACATTTGTAACTCAATCGAAACCAGATAAAAGTTTATGGAAGAGAATGAAATCACTCTGGGTATAGTTGTCCTATCATGTGTACAGGGTGATTCGGATAAGTGCTATCAGCTTTTTACCATCGAATTTTATCGATTTTTGTAATTGGTAATTGTCTCAGCGGCCGCGTAATGTCACTGGTGTCGCGTGGCTGCTTTGGGTCAACTGGCCGAATCACGCCAAATACCGACAGTCTTCCGATTAACCGGCAAGGGCAGAATGAGTCGGTAATCATGAGACTCGGTAGAGTCTCGCGCAAAGTAGTAGTCCCCTACGGCGCGCGACAGCCGAGACTCTATTATCCCAAAGTGTAGCGGATTCGATCGATGCCATAATTTTTTTTCGATTTATGTAAAGGTTACAGTATTAAGGATTTATTTCTTAATTTTGTATTTTAGCTGTAATTTTTCTGAATCCGATAAGCCAAGAATCATGCGAATCGGTTCAGCCGTTTGGGGGCTATAATTATTTTCCTCGTAGGCAAGCCCGTTTCGTTGGTAAAACATTTCTGCACTGCACACTGGCAGGGGGGAGTGCGAGAGATTAGCGTGATATAATAAAGATTTGTGCATAATAAATAATATAGGGAAGCCTATCATTCTTGCACTCTGGCGAGAAATAATTCTTGTTTCTCTTTTTATTATAACTATAAAACGAAATATTGAAAGACTCGGCCGCAATCCTTGATCGCGCCGCTGCTGCAGGCGTGTTGCCTCCCCGCCTTCCAAAAAAGCGTGAAAGCCTGGCTGTTGACTTGAGGTAAGGAGAGAACTACTGGCTCTTTCAATATTTAGCTCTATAGTTATAACAAAAGAAAAAACAAGAATGATTTCTCGCCAGAGTGCACCGATGACACGCTCTTTACTATGTTTATTATGCCACGCATCGCTCACACTTTCCGTTCCATTGTGCTGCAGAAATGTTTTATTACCGACTCATTCGGCCCTTGCCGGTTAATCGGAAGACTGTCGGTATTTGGCGTGATTCGGCCAGTTGGCCCTAAGCAGCCACGCGACACCGGTGACATTAGACGGCCGCCGAGACAATTACCAATTTCAAAAATCGATAAATTTCGATGGTAAAAAGCCGATAGCACTTACCCGAATCACCCTGTACCACGTATTAGTCTCAGATGTAATTGGAATCAAATTATATTCGAGACTACGTACATGTTAGATGTCAAAGGATAAAGTTACTCAAAGTAACCTCGTTCTCTGTCATAAACTTTTTTTCGATTCATCTTGATGGACAACGCCAGCGGTGCTATCTAGCGTTCTATTTGATGGCCAGTGTTTGTAGATAACACGATCGCGATCGCGAAAAACCTCCGGTTACCGTCGGTAATCGACAGTCAGCCGAATCGCGAAAAGTCACGTGGCTAGCTTAGCCCCTTAATACACGCTTGATTATCCTCGAAATTCTCAAAATTATCCACACTCATGTCCATGTCTTGGAGTAACTTCTCCAGCCAAATACCTTCCGTCACACAGGCACACAAAGCAATAATTTCCGCTTCGGTTGAAGACAACGCAACACAATTTTGCTTTCTTGTAACCCAACTAATCAGATTATTGTCTACCTTAAACATGTATCCTGTCACAGACTTCCGATCGCTTTTGTCACCTGCCCAATCTAAATCGGTATATCCATACAATTTTCCTTTTCCCCTTTTATAACATAATCCATAATCAATCGTTCCTCTTAAGTACCTCATACCTCCTTTCAACCGTACCCATATTTTATCGTCATAGTTATTTTGGAAACGACTAAAATAGTTTAGACTAAAACTGAGATCAGGTCTCGATCCTAACATCAGGTACATTAGGCAACCTATTAGTTCCCTATATGGCTTGTCACATTGCACTTTCTCCTCTATTACTATTTCAGTCTTTGGCTCTATAGGAATATCATGTTGCTTGCAGTCTTCCATGTTGAATCTCTTCAGTAATTTCTTTAGATAATTCTTTTGGTTTATCCTTAGCTCTCCTTTTTGCTTATTATAGTCAATTTCAAGTCGAAGAAAATATTTCAGTTCTCCCTTGTCTGTCATCTTGAAGTTTCCCATTAACTTTCCTTTTATTTCTTCTATTAATGTTTCATCGTCACTTGCCAATATTATGTCATCGACATATATCATTATCAGTATCAAACTTTCCTTTTCTTGTCTCTTATATAGACATGGTTCACTCTCCATTCGTACAAACTTCAATCTCTTCATAAATGTATCAAATCTCTCATTCCAGCAACGTGCAGCTTGTTTAAGGGGTCATATATGCCGAAAATGGACAAAAATCGATTTTTCAAATATCAGAAGACTTGGTAGAGTCTCGCGTCAAGTAGAAGTTCGCTCTCCATATATATATGACACTCCGGCGCGCGACAGCCGAGGCTATATTATCCCGAACTCTAGCTGTTATCCTTAGTTACCAAACTTTCGAGTGAGTCTCCTTTGTGCACACTCCACTTTGCACACGGGCCTCTTTTGGAAACTGCACACGCGGAAACAGCGCACATTGGACACTGCCCACATTGGAAACAGTACACACTGGAAATTGCCCACATTGGAAGCAGCGTATAGTGGAAACTGCACACGGTGGAAACCACCCGCAAAGAAAACAGTACACTGCTTTATATTTGATACCGCAATTTATACCTTTTACATATACTAACCCCCGCCCCCACCCAAATACCCACCTGACCATACGGTACCAACACGGCCTCACCTAAACCCTACCAAAACAGTTAAAAATCCATGTTTTATAGTATAGCTACCTAACCTAACCCAAGTATTGTTTACGCTTTCCTAACTTTAATAGGTTAGGAAAACACGTTTAGTTTAATGACATCGCGTGTATAAAACCCGTGGAATCAAAACTTTCGTCGGCCAAAGTACTTCTTGGTAGCAACAAATTGAACCACAAACCGATATCCTACCTACTCTAATAACGATTGATAATAAATTACAACTCATAACCACCCGCTGTTTATATTTATTTAATCATATTCATATAAGCAATCACTTTTTTTGCGAATAAAGAATTTTGGCCTTTCTTACAAATCATTAATTATTTCACTGTTATTTATTGCTTTTGGATTAAATGTGTGCTGAAAATTCATACTCCCCGCGATGTACACATCTGTTTCATGTAATGTGTCCAAATTCCATTATTCGCGTTATCCTGTGTGTCCAAATTCCATTATTCGCCTTTTCCCGTGTGTCCTGTTTCCTCTGATATGTGTACAGGGTGATTGGGGTAAGTGCTATCGGCTTTTTACCATGGAAATTTATCGATTTTTGAAATTGGTAATTGTCTCGGCGGCCGTCTAATGTCACCGGTGTCGCGTGGCTGCTTAGGGTCAACTGGCCGAATCACGCCAAATACCGACAGTCTTCCGATTAACCGGCAAGGGCCGAATGAGTCGGTAATAAAACATTTTTGCAGCACAATGGAACGCAAAGTGTGAGCGATGCGTGGCATAATAAACATAGTAAAGAGCGTGTCATCGGTGCACTCTGGCGAGAAATCATTCTTGTTTTTCCTTTTATTATAACTTTAGAGCTAAATATTGAAAGAGCCAGTAGTTCTCTCCTTACCTCAAGTCAACAGCCAGGCTTTCACCCTTTTTTGGAAGGCGGAGGCAGCACGCCTGCAGCAGCGGCGCGATCAAGGATTGCGGCCGAGTCTTTCAATACTTCGTTTTATAGTTATAATAAAGAGAGAAACAAGAATTATTTCTCGCCAGAGTGCAAGAATGATAGGCTTCCCTATATTATTTATTATGCACAAATCTTTATTATATCACGCTAATATCTCGCACTCCCCCCTGCCAGTGTGCAGTGCAGAAAGGTTTTACCAACGAAACGGGCTTGCCTACGAGGAAAATAGCCACGCGACACCGGTGACATTAGACGGCCGCCGAGACAATTACCAATTTCAAAAATCGATAAATTTCCATGGTAAAAAGCCGATAGCACTTACCCGAATCACCCTGTACAGCTTCCACTGCCGATGTGTCCTGTTTCCACTGTGGCCAACTTCCAACGTGTGCAAATTCCACTGTGTCCGAAATCCACATGTGGGCAGGGTGGAATGTGCGCAAAGAGGACACTCCCAAACTTTCACCTTGATTTATGCGAAAGTTAGAGCCCTAAGAATTCATTTCAGAATGTTGTATTTCATCGTTGATTTTTCTGAATCCAATGAGCCAAGAATCATGTGGATCGGTCCAGCCGTTCCGGAGATATGAATTTCCTCTTTTATTTTTCTCGTGATAAAGGCAAAGCGGATTAAGAGTTTCACCACGCGGATTAATACAATTCCTAAAATTGTTACTCTCACGTGTTTCAAGCGAGCGTGCACCACTGCGAAGTGCTGCGGAGCGCTGTACAGATAACATGGTTTTATACCGACACATTGGTTACGCCATGACTGGTGATGTATCAAGACAATGATGACGGTTACGTGGTACAGTCCGATTTTATTTTATTCTTCAAAATATGAACGACCAAAAAGGCGTGAAATCCCCCAAAATACATTAAAATGTAAAGAAAAGCGCCAAGTAGTTTAATGATCCAAAAATGGAATAGATATCACACAAGAAAACCAAGTTTTCAATCAAAGATACCACACGTTAATTAATTAATTAACTTGCATCTCAAGCTTTAAAACTTGGCATGCGCAAATTTGTGTCAAGGTAGTCATATGCTAGTAATATTTTTTGATTGGTAATTAAGTATGCACATGCCAAGTTTTAAAGTTAGAGATGCAAGTTCATTAATTAATTAACGTGTGGTATCTTTGATTGAAAACTTGGTTTTCTTGTGTGATATCTATTCCATTTTTGGATCATTAAACTACTTGGCGCTTTTCTTTACATTTTAATGTATTTTGGGGGATAACATTTTATTCCTTGAAATTTGGCTTGGAAACCTGTTGAAGTTTGGTGCTTCGTTTGTGATGGTCCTGCCTTTCTCTTCTCAACTTCGTCCCGCAATCGTCTTTTAACATATTGCAGATTTAAATCTGTTATGCTTTCGAGGACGCTTACCACAGTGTTCCATGATTCGGGTAGTGCCATCAGTAGGCTACAAATTTCGTCCTCTTCCTTCATTGTTTCGTCAGCTTCTCTCAGATGTCTTACAGTTTCGTCGAACTTTCTTAGAAAAGTTTCTAAGTCCTCGTGTTCCGCCATCTTTAATTGTGCAAGTCTCTTCTTTAGAATCATCTTTCCAGGTCGTCCTTTTCTTTCAAATATTTCGCATAATGCGATCCATATTTTCCGTGCACTATTTTTTCCTCTGACGCATTCTATTTGTGCATCTTCCAGGCACTGAACGATCACGTTTCTCGCCATGATGTCATGTTTCCAACATGCTTTGGTGAAAGCAGCCCTCTGATTCGTTGGTACTTCTCTAAGCGTTATAGCTTCTTCCAGATTTATTCTCACACAATCGTCGGCTTCCATTTGAGTGAGCAGCATCTCCACTCGATATTTCCAGTTGTGAAAATTTGTCCCGTCGAACGGCCTTATCGCGATACTCTTTGGAATCTCCATTGTCCTTTCCTTTGTTCGGCCGCGTGCTTCTTCTTGATACCTTTTTCATGTGATTTTCTACTTATCGATTGCTTGGGCTGATATCTTGGTTGGTGCCTGGGCCCATAACCTCTTGATTTACGCCATCTATACATCTATACGTAACCTCTTGATTGACGCCATCTATACATTCAGTGCCTCTTCTCATTTTTTAAGGGGCTAGGCTACCCACGTGACTTTTCGCGAATTGGTCGCTGGCCGTGTTACCTACAAATTTTGACGGTAACATAAGAGCGAGATGGAGCTGCATGCGATGTCTGTTGATTGACTCGACCACAAACGCATTTGTGTTGGAGTGAATATATGTATGTGTTCGTCTGGCGACAGCTTTGTGGTAAGCCTTGCGATGCTCGCTTGTCGCTTTGCCGATCTCGGACTGGAATACTGCCAACTCCCGAGATTCCGAGACCGGGGCTAGAATTGTAGGCATATATTTATGTGTGGGTACATATGTATATGGGAATCGATGTTTCTGTTTCGCTTTGGATACAAAAAGTGAGGAAGACTAGTTGATTTTCACGAGTGTCAAGCCTGTCGTATCCTGGACCGTACTCCAAAATCATTTTCTAAATATCTAAATGTATCGTGAATCAAGTACTAATAATGCAAAGCAAAAGAAAAAACAAAGAGTATCAATAAGCTCACGCCTCACTGGGTGGAGTCGAACTCGGTCCTTCCAAATGTGGATCCATTGCTTTACCCATAGCACCACTTGCAAGACTGTCGTCAAATCTCTCCATTTCAATACAAGATTTTTGATTCTCTTCGCGCTTGCGACGCTCGCAATGATAATAGGGATAAATTCCGCCTTTCCGCGAGGGCACGACGAACCACGCCGATCGTCATTTTGGAGAAAAAAGTGAAAGGGGGAAGCACGGGCGACGCCCGAGACCAGAGCTGAGTCGGCCGTCGAACGGAATAGTTTAGATTTGCGAGCGATCAAATATTGGAATTGAAAGTGCATGCGTGTCTGCGCCTTCGAGAGCCGTGCGAGTGACCCCAATTGTCTTAAGATAAGGAGGCACCACTGGGTGCTGTGTCCAGCGTTACACGGTCCGGCGATCCTGGGTTTCCCTCGGCCAACCGTGTACGCACCTCCCCTAGTCGGGCTTGCGGGATTCCAAGGTTAGGGAATCCTGGCAGGGGCTCACTCCGCTAGGCGATTCGACTGGCAAGGTAAGAGAGATCTCTCGCGTGCGCGAATGGCCATTCCGTTATTACTATCCTCCGTATCCTGTAAAGAACCAGGCTTTTTCCCCGCTTAAAGTGGGGTTTTTTATGCCGGGTTCTTAGCTTAAGTCCAGTTCCTAATTTCCTCAAATATACCATTCTGTTTCTTCCTTTGGTCATAAATACGTCTGACGATCATTTCTTCCCCTTCCCCCATTGAACATTCCAGATTGTAGTGTTGGTGAGCCAACATTTTGGTGCTCGGGGTGAGGAAGGAATGATCGTAGTGTTTTGCATGTAATTTGGTTGTTTGGAATTTTAGTTGATCCGCTAGTAATATAAGTGAATTTGGTGTGGAGTGCACCTTCCTCGTTGCGTAGCGAGCAAACAAGCGCCTGACATCTTGTAAGAGCGATTTTCGGTTGTCCTGCGTGCGCGTAGTCGCTGAGTCACGTAGGCAGCATAAGCGAGCGAGAGAGCGCTCCGGGTTACGTATATATAAAGCGATGGACAGTGTCCCAGGTTTATAGAGGAGCACGCTCGGCTCACTCGCGTGTTCGGGAAAAGGTTTGGGTTCCGCCAAGCAATCACACGAATTTTCACTCTATGGGATTTATTAGTTCGGTTCGAATGTACACCGGTCGGTTCGCGCGTTCGATTGGTTCTGCTCGAACTCCCACTGCAGAGGCCGCACGGCCAACTTCCCGTCGATGGCGCAAACTCCGTGAGGCCCTCTGGTGGATTGAGACTCGTCTCTACTTCAGCCAACTTCTCGGCTTTGTAGACGGAGTCCGTGTCGCCACATATATATATTTGGCTAACCGGTTGAATTAAACCTTCGAGATGGCGCCGCCGTCCTTAAAGAAACTTATTAGTTTGCAAAAAGCTCGCTCGTCCGAAATTGAGTTGATTAGCACCGGACTAAGCCAGAAGCCGCGCAATAGCTTTAATTTGAATATTGTCACATCCCGAATCGCTGCGCTTAACGAGATTTGGAGTAATGTACGTACCACCCACGCAGACATCATTACTAGAGAGGAGAGTGAGGACGACGTGTATGTTACCGAAAATGTGTTTGCGAGTATACAGTCGATGCACCAAGACGCGATAGACGTTCTGCTTACTCTCAAGACGGAGTTCGAAAGAGATAGCATGACTAATCCGGGGCCTTCGAGTCGCGGCTCTACGTCCAACCCTGACTTTCGTTCTGACAAATTGCCGAAATTAGATTTGCCGACATTTGGGGGCCAGTATGAAGACTGGGAAAACTTTTGTGATTTATTCAGCACGTTAGTTCATGACAATCCGGGCTTAGCTGATGCTACTAAGTTGCAGTATTTGAAGAGCTGTCTAAAGGACACCGTTGCAGAATTGGTTAAAGATGTTAGCACGACGGATGCCAATTACGCGACAACTTGGCAGGCACTGAAAACGCGGTTCCATAATCCTCGATTGATTGTTTATAGTCACTTGCGCGCGTTGATGGAGATACCGTATATGAAAAGGGAGTCAGCGGTCGAAATGCGTTCGCTCGCTGATGACTCGCAACGTATAGTTCGGGCATTGACGACCTTGCAAATGCCGGTTAGACATTGGGACGTCTGGATAGTCTTCATTTTAGCTGCTCGACTAGATCCTGAATCGCGAAAGGCGTGGGAAATCGAATTAAGTAGGAAAGACCGCCGAGTTGTTATGAACGAACCGACAGGCGACGATAACCTAGACCGCTTTCCAAAGTTTACGGATTTAACCGAATTTTTGGAAAACCGAGCCCAAACGCTCTGTATGATTGCTTCGGAGAAGCGGTCGGATAAAGGAATCGCTGAGTCATCCAGACATACTCCGAAACCTGTAGAGTCATCCAGGCAGACTCCGAAAGCGCGAAAGGTTTTTCATACTTCCTCATTGACCATGTCGGATGGTAAGCCAAAGTGCCCGCTTTGCGCGGCTGCACATCGATTACATAAATGCTATAAGTTCAAAGAAAAACCTCTTGCTGAACGCCGATTGGAGGTCCGTCGTCTACGCCTCTGCTACAACTGTTTCGGATCGCACCGGGTGGCGGAATGCGCATCTTCGTTTCGTTGCTCGGTTTGTAAGGGAAAGCATAATTCGTCATTACATCCGGACAACGCGGCTGCGAATAATGATAACAATCAAGCGACACGTCCCAATCCGAGTAACTCTAGTGACGGCAAGGCTGATAAGTCTGCAGGGCCGACGAATGTAAATGTGCACACCGCCAGCGCATCTTCCGATAGGCACTTGGTTATATTAGCAACGGCTCAGATGATGGTCGTGGGACCTCGCGGTATGCGCACTTGTGCACGCGCCTTACTCGACCAGGGCTCGGAGGCTTCATTTGTCACAGACGCTGTCGCGAACCTACTCGGTCTACGCAGAAGCCACGCGCAAATATCGTTGACGGGAATCGGAGCAAGCCACGCCGGTGTCGCCAGGGCGGCTACGCCTTTGAAATTTCAATCGTTGACCAATCCTTCGGCACAATTCGACACGGAAGCACTGATTCTTCTGAAAATTACGTCGCGACTCCCATCTCGCCGTTCGTTACGGCTTGATCTCAAAGTCCTAGCGGGCCTCCCTCTAGCAGACCCGCAATTCCATGTGCCCGATTCAGTCGATATTATTTTAGGCGCAGATATTTACGGTCAATTATTGCAACCAGGATTGAAGGGATTCTCTTCCTTGTCTTTAGTTGCGCAAAACACAGCCCTCGGGTGGATTATTTCCGGACCAGTTCCTGCAGAGCAGCCACGGCGGGCGGTTTCGTGCGCGCAAATATCTCTTAAAACACTTCACTGTGGGACACGAGATGACTTAGACGAGTCGCTGCAACGGTTTTGGACTCTCGAGGAAATACCGCCGTTAGATACACCGCTCGATGCTGAGGATGAGGCCTGTGAGAAATTATTTAGGGAGATGCATACCCGTGATGCCAACGGGCGTTTTATCGTACATTTGCCCTTCGCATCAGCGTTGCCGGAAGACGGAGCCGAAACGCGGCAAATGGCTTTGAGTTCTCTGAATCACACATATAGGCGATTTGATCGTGATTCCAAGCTCGCCTGCACCAATCGGGAGTTCATGTCATCGTACAAGAAACTCGGACACATGGAGCGCGTTCCGGTCTCAGAAATCAACAACCCAAAGGCTTGGTATTTACCACATCATCCGGTTATATCATCAACCGGCTCTAAGTACAAAGTTCGTATCGTCTTTGACGCCAAAAGAAAGATTAAAGGGAAACATTGCTGCAACGACTTCCTTCAGAAGGGCCCCGCACTACAACTTGATCTTTCACTAGTGTTGAATTGGCGACGGTATCGGTTTGTATTTACAGCTGATATCGTTAAAATGTTTCGTCAAATTAGTGTAACGGCAAAGCATCGAGATTTTCAGCGGATTGTTTGGGCACCTCATCGTTCTGAGAACCCAATAGATTACCGGTTAACGACGGTTACTTACGGAACGGTGCGTGCACCTTACCTGGCAATTCGTACGCTTCAACAAATAGCGGTTGATCAGCAAGCTCAATTTCCACTGGGCGCACAGTGTTTAAAACTTAATTCATACGTAGATGACACGTTTGCTGGAGGTGACGAGCTTCAGGTCGCGATGCGTACACGTCAGGAACTCGTTGATATGCTGCGCACAGCAGGAATTGAACTTGATAAATGGGCCGCGAATCACCCTGATCTATTAGCGTCACGAAATACGGAAACCGAAGACGTTGAAGTAAAGGCAACCAGCGGCAATGACGTAGAATCGGTGAAGACGCTCGGTCTTCACTCGAAGCCCGATACCGATGAATTTAAATTCGCAACGCTAAATTTTGAAGATTTAGCAGGTGCGTCGACCAAGCGCTCGGTTCTATCGAACATAGCGCGATTGTTTGATCCGCTAGGATGGCTTGCGCCGATAACAATTACCGCCAAGATCTTGATGCAGGATCTTGGGATTATAAAATGTGACAGGGACGAAGCGTTGCCGACAGACGTGCGAGAGCGATGGATTAACTATTGCAACTCACTTTCCATTCTGCCGGATCTATCAATCAGTAGGTGGTTCGGATCCTTGTCGGGTACGAGCGCACAGATTCACGGGTACTCAGATGCCTCTTCCCGAGCGTTCGCCGCGGCGGTTTACATTCGATTAGTTGAGGAAGACGGTCAATGTCGTGTTTCGCTATTAGCTGCTAAAAGCAAGGTAGCCCCAGTAAAAACGGTGATCATCCCCAATCTTGAGCTCTGTGGAGCGGTCTTATTGGTTAAACTTCTACGTCATGTGCGAAAGCTTGACTGCTTGCAGAGCTTCCCGATATTTGCATGGTCAGACAGTCAAATCGTATTGACATGGCTTCGTAAGCATCCCTGCAGTTGGAAAACGTTCGTGGCCAACAGGGTATCATTCATACAGACCGAACTACCGAGTGCTACTTGGGCGCACGTACCGACTAAGGAAAATCCTGCTGATTTAGCGACCCGGGGTTGTAAGCCGGTTGAGTTGATTAATGCTAACCTGTGGTGGCATGGGCCTGAATGGCTTGCGATGTCCGAGGAACACTGGCCCAAGGCGGCGACGGTTTCGCAGGTGATGCATGTCAAAACAGCTAGCGGTGAACCAGAGCTTTTACGCAGATTTTCTTCCTTGTCCCGATTAAGTCGCGTTGTAGCTTACTGTCTGCGACCATTAAAACGCCTGCAACGGCGCAAGAGTGGCCTCGATTCACTGCCAAACTTTATCACGGCCTCGGAACTCTCCGAAGCTCGAAATACGGTGGTTCGATTAGCTCAGGCATATGTGTTTGCTGCGGAAATTAAAACCTTGCAGGAGGGAAGGCATTTACAAAAGGGAAATGCCTTACTTAAGTTAGATCCCAGCTTCGATGCAGCAGATGGCGTACTACGCGTGGGTGGCCCACTCAGAAATTCTAGTTTGTCGATTGAGAGAAAGCACCCGCCGATCTTACCGCGCGACTCGTCGCTAAGTCGATTGATAGTGCAATACGCACACCGAGTATGCTTACATGGCGGTCCGACTCTGACATCTAACACTGTATTACAATATGCCTGGATTGTAGGGCGTAATCGATTAGTAAAAACGACAGTGCTAAACTGTATTATCTGTCAGCGAAATAAGCCACGCCTGGCCCACCAGATGATGGGAGATTTACCCGCCTCACGTGTTACTCCAGCTAGACCATTTTCGTCGAGCGGGTTAGATTACGCAGGCCCGTTCCAGATAAGAACAACTAAGGGACGTGGGCATAAAGCTTATAAGGGATACATTGCATTGTTTGTATGCTTTGTTACGCGAGCGATTCACTTAGAAGCTGTAAGCGACCTCACCACGAAAACGTTCCTGGCTGCCTACAAACGTTTTACGAGCCGTCGGGGGATCTGCAACAACCTGTATTCGGACAACGCGTCCACGTTCCAGGCCGCAGACAAGGAACTGCGAGAAATGTTTAGGGCGTCCTCCGAATTTTACAAGGAGGCGGCAGCGACACTAGCAAACGATGGGACGTCGTGGACGTTCATAACGCCAACATCACCTCATTACGGAGGCTTGTGGGAACCGGGGGTCAAGAGTGTCAAACACCACCTTAGGCGCACACTTGGAGAAAGCCTACTGACGTTCGAAGAGTTTACCACGGTGCTTGCAGAAATTGAGGCGTGCCTGAACTCTCGTCCATTATGTGCTCTGAGCGACGATGCGGAGGATCTTCAAGCATGTTCCCTGCACATTTCCTCCTTGGTGAAGCTTCCGGATTGATTCCTGATGCAGAACCTCCGATCGTACCCGAGAATCGTCTGGAATGACTCCACATGCTCCAAGTTATCCGCAACGACTGCTGGAAGAGATGGTCTGCGGAGTATCTCCTACACCTCCAGGAACGCGGGAAATGGCGAGGACCTGCGACGAATTTCGCGACAGGACAACTGGTGCTGGTGCGCGATGAAAGGTACCCACCATCGAAATGGCACTTGGAACGTGTGACCGAAGTCCATCCTAGATCGGACGGTTTAGTGAGGGTGGTCACAGTAAAAACTGCCACTGCAACCTTGCGCCGACATATCGCACGGCTTAGCCCGTTGTCAATCGAAGAAAACCCAGTCAATACTAACAAATAAGAAAGGGTTGAGAGACTGTTTGTTGTTAACGAGTTCGTCTTGTAGATGAAGGCGGGCGGTCTGTTCGCGCCTGCGACGTTCGCAATGATAATAGGGATAAATTCCGCCTTTCCGCGAGGGCACGACGAACCACGCCGATCGTCATTTTGGAGAAAAAAGTGAAAGGGGGAAGCACGGGCGACGCCCGAGACCAGAGCTGAGTCGGCCGTCGAACGGAATAGTTTAGATTTGCGAACGATCAAATATTGGAATTGAAAATGCGTGCGTGCCTGCGCCTTCGAGAGCCGTGCGAGTGACCCCAATTTTCTTAAGATAAGGAGGCACCACTGGGTGCTGTGTCCAGCGCTACACGGTCCGGCGATCCTGGGTTTCCCTCGGACAACCGTGTACGCACCTCCCCTAGTCGGGTTTGCGGGATTCCAAGGTTAGGGAATCCTGGCAGGCGGCTCACTCCGTTAGGCGATTCGACTGGCAAGGTAAGAGAGATCTCTCGCGTGCGCGAATGGCCATTCCCTTATTCCTATCCTGCGTATCCTGTAAAGAACCAGGCTTTTTCCCCACTTAAAGTGGGGTTTTTTATGCCGGGTTCTTAGCTTAAGTCCAGTTCCTAATTTCCTCAAATATATCATCCTGTTTCTTCCTTTGGTCATAAATACGTCTGGCGATCATTTCTTCCCCTTCCCCCATTGAACATTCCAGATTGTAGTGTTGGTGAACCAACAGATTCTTCTCATCATTTTGTTTACTATGACAGGAATTTTATGGGAAATGAAATATTGTATGACAAAAACTTATAGCTTTGATTTGAGTGACTTGTATGCCGTATACAATTGCCTCAAAATACAATACTTTTTTGATGAAATACTACTTGATGTGTAGAGAAAAAACTAGACCATTGGCCATAGCTGTTTCGATATTTTCATAATAATTGAGTTTGTAGTCTCGAATTTAGAGAGAAAATACACCATGGGAACAGATAGTGTCTTAGGAAAGGTACCTCACTATGTTACTAACTCGATTGGAACATCTATGACAAATCGTCTACAGTTTCTGTCAATACATAGGGAGGGCCATTTTATCGAAAAAGTATTTGAATAGTCAAATAATTATGTACGTCATAGCAGTCATTCAAATCCAAATTATGTATCCATGCCATAGCAAAAAGGGCTCGAATAATAATTATTTTACATTTTGGATATCAATGTATATAGTGAAACAGGAAAGTTGACATACTATAAATACTTGTTTGTCCGAAAGCACACAGTATTGGAAGCACAAAGGAGAGCCACTATTCTTGTAGTGGAATGGGGAGATTTTACTTCTAGTTATGCAAATAGTGTAATGAGTAAAGCGATGGATTTGCATTTGAAAAGAAGGGGTTCGATTCCGCATAGTACGTAGATTTTTTTGATATCCATATTCTTGTTTTTTTATTTTACTTTACATTTGTATAACGTCAATACACGATCAAATTTTTGGCAATACAGGGTCCTCCAAAAGTCTCCTAAACGAAGGCGACCATCTTGGGGGGAGGGACCCCCTGATGACAATACGCCCTTCAAAAATATAAGGAGCTATCTTACTTTAGGAGCTATTAGCGGAAAGAAGTGACCAATCGGTGCGCTGTCGCTGTGACACGGCAGCACGAATCGAGCCGCCGCAGAATCTCGCCGCTCGGGCGACACACGCGGTCCCGCGCGTCAGACGTGACACGCACACTGCGCGCGGCTAAATGTTGGTCAGCGCAGGCCCGCACCAAGCGGCAAGTGCCTACCCAAGGTGGTGCCCTTCTACGCAACAATCAGCGGGCGTATTTTCAGAAGGCGCCTCGCTAATCTTGGCGATGTTGTACGTACTGCTAACACTTGCCAATTATTATCGCGTTCCTCCCACATCTTTTTCCAGATTTTTGCCACGAAAATATCCGATCCAAAAATGTTTCAACATTTTTTTGACATTTTTTCGCCCATTTTGAAAAACGATCCCGATCGACTTGCGCTCACCGTTCACCACAAATACGCTTTGTTTTAAAGCAGGCTTCAATGCGTCTTGCAAATTAATTACAGCCAGATACTGCCACGCGAACCGGAGATCGTCCCGTTTCTGCCTGACAAATTGGAGACGGAAGAATTTAGCGGCGATCTCTTTATTGGAATTTTTTTTATGAAAACCTAAATCTGTGCCAACAATACGTCGCTTCCCGTTTTCCGATATCTAACGGAGGTTCCGAGTTATGATTTTTTAAAGTAGTTTAATGATCCAAAAATGGAATAGATATCACACAAGAAAGCCAAGTTTTCAATCAAAGATACCACACGTTAATTAATTAATTAACCTGCATCTCTAACTTTAAAACTTGGCATATGCATACTTAATTACCAATCAAAAAATTTTACTAACATATGACTACCTTGACACAAATTTGCACATGCCAAGTTTTAAAATTTGAGATGCAAGTTAATTAATTAATTAACGTGTGGTATCTTTGATTGAAAACTTGGCTTTCTTGTGTGATATCTATTCCATTTTAGGATCATTAAACTACTTGGCGCTTTTCTTTACATTTTAATGTATTTTGGGGGATTTCACGCCTTTTTGGTTGTTCATATTTTGAAGAAAAATACAATCGGACTGTACCATATTCATATAACCGTCATCATTGTTTTGACACATCACCAGTCATGACATAACCAATGTGTCGGTATAAAACCATGTTATCTGCACAGCGCTCTGCATCACTTCGCAGTGGTGCCCTCTCGCGTGAAACACGTGAGAGTAATATTTTTAGGAATTGTATTAATCCGGATGATGAAACTCTTAATCCGCTTTGCCTTTACCACGAGAAAAATAAGAGAGGAAATCCATATCTCCGGAACGACTGGACCGATCCACATGATTCTTGGCTCATTGGATTCAGAAAAATCAACGATGAAATACAAAATTCTGAAATAAATTCTTGGGGCTCTAACTTTCGCATAAATCGAGGTGAAAGTTTGGTAACTAAGGATAACAGCTAGAGTTCGGGATATTATAGCCTCGGCTGTCGCGCGCCGGAGTGTCATATATATACGGAGAGGGAACTTCTACTTGGCGCGAGACTCTACCGAGTCTCCTGATTGACAACTGGGTTGTGTAATGGATGATTTTTAGGTACTAGGCAATCACTTTTAAATTTTTGTTATGAATTTAGGGCGGCCAAGCAATTCAAATTTGTTGTCCTATGTATTACCTAGAAATATAAAATCAAAGGGAATTATATTCTTCGCAAGACAAAGTTGGATATAGCTATGAAAATACTACAAACATTTTTTAAATACTTCTGCCAATGCAAAAAAAGCAACTCACTTTGCCGATCCTTGAATGTCCTTGGATCATAGGTTGCCATATATCATGCAATGTATCATTTCTGGGGTAGTTCCTATTTGGAAGTGTCGCTGTAGTAGTATATTTAATTGGCCCCCTTGGGGTTACAATGTATTCCTTCCGCTCACGCCTTCCCTCCATCTTCCCCCTGACATCCATTCGTCCACCTCCTTCTCGCCTCCCTCGCTACATACGCTTCCCTGCCCTTCCACTTCTCGCACGCATCTTTCCCTTCATACTCCACCCCACGCTTCTTGCGCTACCCCACTCCTCGCTCACCACACACCACACATCGCTCGCTACCGCACCTCACACACACCTCGCCGCGTCTCTCTCGCCTCGCACGCCTTCGCTCTCTCCTCCCCGCTACGCTCGCCGCTCTTTTCCACTCTCCGCCGCATCTTCGCTCGCATCTTCGCTCTCATCTTTCTCTCCCTCCGCCATTCATCCATCCATCCATCTCTCACTCATACCCTTGGACCTCCGTTTCCGCTGTACTCCTCTACTCTCCACTCACTCCTTCTCCCTTCCAATCCCTCACCCACCCTCTCCGCTGCTCCAACTTTCTCAACCACCCCTCCCCCTGCCCTTCCTCTCCCAACACCTCCACCGCCATCTCCTGTCATCCCCTTTCCCACCCCCAACCTGTACACACCTCCCACACATGTTCCCACGTTTCGTCCTCCTCTCCACACACTCGACACTTCCTACTACCACTGTCCATCCAATACATGCCCCCATTCATTCCACCTCCCAACCTATATTGCGCTATCCTCCTCCATCTCTCTTCCCCCCATCCCTTCTTCAAATATTTCGGCACCCCACGCACCCCAATCGCCTTATACCACCTGTTAAACCTCGAAGCCTCTATCCTTTGCCATCTTTCCTCCCCTTCGCTTCTCCTCTCCCTCGCCACTATCTCTTCCCCTTTTATCTCATCCCCCTCCTCACTCTTCCTTTCTACCTCTTCTATTTCCCACCCATTTCTGCTATAAAACTCTCTTTCCTCCTCTTCCCACTTCCCCAACAACCCCCCTCCTTGCCCGCACTCTCATCTCCTCCCAACACCTTCTTGCCAACTCTCCCCCTTTACCTTGCCTCAACTTTTTCTCATATCCCCACGCTCTCCTCCCTGCCCGTGCTCTCAACTTTTCCCTCTTCAACTCTTCCCTGATCAGGTATCCTGGTGTGCACCTCCTGACCCCCAGCACCCATCTCAAATACCTCTCCGCCATCGCCTCCACACTCTCCCTCTCCTTCCATCCCCATATCTCCACACCGTACCCTACCACCGACCACACCAGCCTCTCGAACATCCAAACCCTTTGTAACGCACCGTAAGGGTTCTAGGAAGCCTGACGCCTAGGACCCTTATCGCGCCCCCACTCCAGCGGCTAGCGACAACCAGGGCGCTGGCCCAAGGGACCGTCGCCAGTCGCGGACCCACCGAAAGTCAGTCTCAGTCTCTCACTGTAACTCCGACAATAAAGTTCAATACATAAAGTGCAAAACCTCCTTCATCACAAGTGGTGTCAGAAAGTGGGATAACCCAAGAACCCACCCACACACACACAGAAAAGGAAAAGGAAGTACACAAGCACACGGAAAAAGGACCGACACATGCACGCCTACATTTTCTTGACTGCGCTCATACGGTAAGTGGAAACAAATTATATCAACATTAAAACTGCGCCCCTAATCCACCAAAATTCCGCCTCAACGACCAGAACGCCACAGAACTCACAACCAAATTTTTTACGAACCACCTCAGGACACAGAAATACCACCCACGACAGAGACAAACATGACAAATACACTAACTTTCCGTGACATATATAACATTATCCCGACCTTTGACGGAACCAACATCCCAGTAGAGCATTTTATTAAAGCATGCAAAAGAGCAACTACGTTATTAAATGAACCAGACAAAGTAAAATTCTTAGAGATCCTTCCGTCGAAACTAACGGGTACGGCTATCAAAATCATGGACGCGAAACCTTACGATAAATTAGACGAACTCCTCAACGATTTTAAGACCGCTTTTAGCAAACCAACGGAACTCCCAGACTTAGAATTAGAACTACGCACACTAACACAACACTATAATGAATCAGTATTAAATTACGCCACTCGACTGCGCAAGATTTTAAACAAGATATTAGAGCGACTCGACACTGTCTATTCGACGGTAGAAAACAGCACGTACCTAACAAATCGAAAGCTAGAAGTACGGAACATAACCGCGAGAGTATTCGTGAGAGGCCTAGTAGAGAGTATTAATAGCAGAATGTCCAGAAACCCCATAAACTTACAAACCGCAATAGACGAAGCCATCGATATAGAAAACGAACTCCTCCGACGGCAGAAGTTACACAGCATAGCAAACGAGAACCATAATACACCCACAGATCATGTTCGATTCGCAGAATTAGACGATACTTCAGGTAGGAAATTTTGTGAATATTGTGAAAAACCCACCCATGATACGAAAGAGTGCCGTTCCTTACAGAGACTCAAAGACAATAGGAAAAATAGAGACCGATCATCCGACAAACACAACTCACGCGATACACGAGATACAAAATACTGCGATTTCTGCGATAAACCCACTCACAACACGAAAGAGTGCCGTTCCTTACAGAAACACAAAGACAATAGGAGAAGTAGAGACCGATCATCCGACAGATACGACTCACGCGACACACAAAATACAAAATACTGCGATTTCTGCGACAAACCCACCCACAATACAAAGGAATGCCGCACCCTACAGAGACACAAAGACAATAGGAGAAACAGAAACGACCGATCAAATGACAGATATTCACGCGACAGAAACAGGCACGACCGATCAAACGACAGATATTCCCGCGACAGAAACAGGACAGACCGATCGAACGACAGATATTCACGCGACATAAACAGGGATGACCGATCAAGCGATAGATATTCACACAATACACGCGACAGAAACAGGGATGACCGATCACACGACAGAAATAGGAATGATCGATCAGGTGACAGATATTCAAGCGACAGATATTCACGCGACAGATACAGAAATGACTATTCACGCGACAGGTACAGAAATGACCATTCACGCGACAGGTACAGAAATGACCATTCAAGAGACAGATACAGAAACGAATCACGCGATAGATACAGAAACCGCTCACGCGAAGGGCATTATAAATCAGACAGCACTACCGAAATCGAAAAGGCACTAAAGAACCTTCTGCTAAAAAACTCAGAGGAAGTCTCGCAGCAGGGCATGGCACGGGACTCACCCCCACGGTGCCCAGTAAACTAGAAACCATACAGTACTTCAAAACATTACGAACCTCCAACAATCGAACTACACACACCCGATATCGTTAAACGAAGGACAAAATTTTTTATAGACACCGGAGCCCAAGTAAACCTTATAAAAATCAGCAATGTAGCACGCCACGTTAACATAAACCTGAGCATAAAATTTGAGTTGATAGGAATAACAGACTCTAAAGCATCCACCATAGGATCGTGCCTTATCTTAATTCACGATATCCCAGTAGAGTTTCAAGTAGTCCCCGATACCTTTTCGTTCCCACAAGACGGTCTGCTAGGCGATGCCTTCTTTAATCAGACCTCAGCAGACATATTATACTCTGAAGACTGTATAGTACTTAGAAACCAAAGACTACACTTCGCGACACCCGAAACCTTTAACGTGCCACCCAGAACTAAAGCCCAAATGCTGATCCGATTAAAAAATACAGATCTCAAAGAAGGATATATACCACAGATACCACAATATGCAGGAGTATATCTGGGAAACGCGCTAGTGCAGAATCATAAAAATACCGCGTACTTACAAGTCATTAACACTAATTCAAACCCGGTAACACTGCAAATAGGAGAAGTCGGACTACAACCCATCGAGAAAACAGCGGACAAACCAGACATACCTACAGATGAAGTGGATTCTCAATGTATTCAGACAGAATACAGTGCAGCAATTTACACAATGACAGTAAACGAACGACTCAGAAAACTCGAAACACTCTTACGTTTAGAACATCTAAACGACGAAGAGAAGAAACACATTTTGAAGCTAATTTCGGAGTATCCAAATCTATTTCACATAAAAGGAGACAAATTAGGCCACACGTCAGTAGCTCAACACCAAATCCACACAACAGACGATCAGCCAATCAATACAAAACAATATAGGTATCCCCCAGTACACAAAACAGAAATCCAACAACAAATTCAAGATCTCTTAGAAAAGGAAATTATACAACCTTCTATTTCACCCTATAACTCACCAGTATGGATTGTTCCTAAAAAACCCGACAGTAAAGGCAACAAAAGATGGAGAATGGTAATAGACTTTAGAAAACTTAATGAAAAAACAATAAACGACGCATACCCATTACCGAACATTACAGACATACTAGACCAATTAGGCAACGCACAATATTTCTCGATATTCGACCTTGCATCAGGTTTCCATCAAATCGAAATGCACCCTCTTGATAAACAGAAAACAGCATTCTCCACACCAAATGGACATTATGAATTCAACCGCATGCCATTTGGACTTAAAAACGCGCCAGCCACATTCCAACGCGTTATGGATATCATTTTATCTGATCTTCAAGGCACTGACTTATTTGTATATTTAGATGACATAGTAGTTTACGCGAACAGTCTAGAAGAACACGCAACGAAATTCCAGAGACTAGCAAACAGACTAACAGACGCAGGACTTACACTACAGACAGACAAATGCGAATTTTTACGGCGAGAAGTAACTTACCTTGGACACATAATAACCGAAAACGGTGTGAAACCAAACAAAAGCATAATAGAAGCAGTTCAACATTTCCCACGACCAAAAGATAAAAAGAATATTAAACAATTCTCTAGCCTCACCGGATATTATAGACGATTTATACAAAATTACGGGAAAATTATCGCACCACTAATATCGTTACTCAAGAAAAACGTAGAATTCAAATGGGATACAGATTGCGAAACAGCATTCAATACACTTAAAGATAAACTCACGGAACAACCAATCCTTCGATATCCCGATTTCGAGAAACCGTTTACACTCACCACAGATGCATCAGATTACGCGATAGGAGCAGTACTTAGCCAAGAACATAATAACTTTAACCATCCCGTAGCATTCTATTCGAAAATCCTCAGAAAAGCCGAACAATCTTACGATCCCATGCAAAAAGAGGCGCTAGCAATTATAAGAGCAGTAGAGCACTTTAGACCGTATCTCTATGGTAAGAAATTCACACTCGTCACAGATAACAGAGCGCTGACATACCTAACACATAAAGATAAACCTCCACAACAACTGCAACGCTAGCAGACAATCTTAAACGAATACGAATTCGAAATAATACATCAACCCGGAAAACTTAACGTAATAGTAGACGCGTTATCACGAAACCCAGCATCAATAATGCCAATTAGATCAAGACGCGACATTACGGACAGCGACACAGAATCGAATAATCCACGTGAAACTAAGATACCTAAATCATCTCACCAACCGCGTACTAGACCGCTTTCCACAACGAACTCGGAATCGGATAATCCACGCGAAACTAAAAAATCTAAACAATTTCACCAACCGCGTACAAGACCACTCTCAACATTGGACTCAACATCGGGAAACCCAGCCCCAAGAAAAAGCCACAAAAGGCCCAAGAAACAAGCAACGAAATAATGGACGTACATACGCCATCAAGTTCTGGTATTAAACCAAAGCCACAAAGTGAAGATGTAACGAAAGAATACGACAAAAATATAGATAACGATAATAGGGACTCATCGTCATCCATATCGTCAGACGAAGATATGGGTAGCAAAGAATATGCACCCATAAGGCAAAATCCTGACAATGTAAATGACAAAAATCCTCTAAACTCGAATCAAAGCGGTGAATCACCACCAAACGAAGATGATAAACCCGAACCGAAAAATCAACCGAGCCCGCAACCTATGGAAATCGTTCCACAATTCCGATCTCCTTCAACAAACACAAGAAACTCCACCGACCAGAAAAACCAAAAACCGGAGAAATCATCACAGCGTGAAAAATTGTCAAGCACCACTAGGAAATATTTGGAGTCAAGTACCGACTCAGAAATAGAAACGATTCTCCACAAAATACAAAACAACGGAAATCCCTTACAAGTACCACAGGAAACCATTAAAACTAACAGTCACCCACCAACAGCGAGTGTCCAAAAGCGCACCGAAGACACAATAGGAACACATCTTGAACCCATTGAACCAACATTCCGCTCACCGCCACACCAAGTGAAAAGTCCTGAGAACATAGACACTCCAGATGCCGACCAGAGACGCCTAGAATCAACGCGTAAAAAGACCGAGCCAATAAATCACGCGAGTCCCCAAGCCGTAGCAGGACCGAGCATAAGACACACACCGGAGAGACACCGACACACCGACACGCACAAGGCCGACTCAAGTGCCTCCTCAGATGACGAAGCCGATGACCCAGTGCGCCGATTACCGTCTCACCGTCCCGAACAGCTGACCGTACCGAACACTAACGCGGATACAAATAAACCCATACACACTTCAAACCCTCAAGTTCGTAACACCATTGCAATCACCCGAAATCATTTCCTGATAAAGAAGGACAATATTGCATACTTTCTCCCAGCGGATTGTGCAATGGAATCTTTAACTACACAAGTATTAAAAGAAAAAGGAATTATTAACACAGACAGTCTCTTAGAACAAAAACCACACATAGGCGAAATTCTAATCACACGTCGGAAAACCAGATATTATTTCGGTATGATATGCAAAAACAAAAACACAGACACAGTAAACCCACATATTATAAAGGAATGCATTAAAACACTTTTGGAGAAATTAAAACAGCTTAAGGGGCTAGACTCAGGTATAGTAGTGGCGCTGTTTTATCGGCACAAATTGGCCAAATCATGCTTCGGGGATCCCGCTTTTACTCCCTTATATGAAATGATTTTGGGTCGGAAAAGGTCTCAATCGAAAGATGAAAGATGAGTATAGCGCGGCTGATGCGTGGTTTTGCAAAATTAGGACGCTGCTCAATTATATTAATGTGCGAAGTGTTGTGAAATCAGCGCTGAGTGTACAACTTTTAGCACATTATTATGACCAAAAAGCATCGGAATCTTATAAAATCCCGCATCAGCCGCGCTGTACGCATCTTTCATCTTTCGATTGAGACCTTTTCCGACCCAAAATCATTTCATATAAGGGAGTAAAAGCGGGATCCCCGAAGCATGATTTTTGAGGTTCTGTGGCCACGTTGTTGATATGCAGAGCGGTCTAGCTGAGTACTTTAGTTCGGCCAGCGCGATCGAGGTGGCGCGTAAGTGAAAGGGCTATTCTGCACCCTAGCCTGTCAAAACATAGTTATTTGACAGCAAGCTATCGGGTTAGGTTAGTCACCTGCTGACGGGATGCAGAGTGATTCTGCAATGCAGACTCATTCTGATATATGATTTTTAGTTGCAACATATATAAATGCAAAGAAGAACGGTCCGGTTGTTCGTGGTTTTATGGGAATGCATTGTTACTTGGTGAATTGCAATGTTTCAAACCAAAATGAGTGCAGCACTCTTTCAACTCATTTACCAGATGCCTTGTCATGGAAATATTTGTATGCCCTTGTAATAATTTGAGTTAGTTTATGTCTAAGAGCCTGCAAAAATATGTTCGTTTGGATATTATAAACTGTAGTTACCAAACAGTTGGCAAGTGCAGTCGTTTGGAGAATAATTTCATGTTTCAGAATCTTGGTAACGCATGGGAGGTACACCATGCAAGTCTCCTCAAACGTAACTTTGAAAGATGCTGCGTAACAATATATACTTTGGAAATGGTTGTTTCTAGAATGGACGCTCTAATCAACATCTTGATTTGCACATTTACTTTTTGGGATATTAGCTGTAGTATAAACTAGATCCAAGTAGAGTCATCTATGTGTTTGGTAGAAAATGCCTTTTGCTGGGTTGATTGTTTGTTATTCAACAGCCTATGTAACGTATTGATGTTATCAATCATGCTAGTTTCCATTTCACATATCAGGTACTAAGGCTAGTAACTGCGTAAGGGGAGAACGTATTTGTTGAAGTATTGTTCATAGTACTTCTCAGAGTATTGTTACGCAGAATTCATATTTCAACTCAAAGGTATGGTTGAGAACCTGCCACACCTTTACAGTTTGTAAAATCCATAAGCCTCGAATTATTGTGCAAATGTGTGCTGACTAAAATTGAATAGGCTATGCTTACCAAGATTTTGATTTTGTTATTATCAGTTTTTTAAAACTCACAAACAGTGAGCGAAGCACACTTTCAAAGTTTGAAACAGTCCTATCTATATTCCCATAAACAATGATGCCAGAAAATATCATATATCATGTCTGTCATTCATCAGTGAAATGAAATAGACTGTCTCATTCCGATTCCTAATAAGCCTATGTAATAAATAATTGGAAAAATTTATTTATATTGCCAAATGTATAGCAATGCATTGAATTGAATTGAATTCATAAAAATGTAAAGAAAAAAAGTGTAAAATACATGAACGAGACGGAATCGAACTTGTTCTTTTCAAGTGCAAATCCATCACTTTACCCATAGCACTACTTGCACGACTAATAAAATCCTTCTCTATTACAGTAAAAGAATTGTGATTCTTCTATGTGCTTTTAGTAATATTTCGAACAAACAAATATTTATAGTAAGGCCATTTCATATTATACGGACTGATAAGATACAGAATGTAATATAGGCTCTACAGTCATCTGAGTGAGACAGTCTCATTCTACCGGGTATTCGAGCGAAACAGTACCGCGCCGCTTGATACATGTGTGTGCGTGCGAAGTATGTGTGCGGCTAGGGCTCGAGCCTTGGCCGGAACATCGGGACTCGGGAGCAGCCCGCTGCTCGAGATCGCAGGAGTGATAAGCGGGTGACGCAATCAAGGGAGCCAAAACAAATGAACCCAAGCTGCCGCTGGGTCGCGCGATAGACTTTGAGTGCAGCTCCATCTCGACCTTTAAAAACTGTTGGTAATACAGTGAGGGGCCAGATCTCGTGACGTCATTTCGGAGTCTAGCCCCTTAAAATAAATTCGTGCACTATTGCAAAAGACCCCCAAATTATCGATCAACTCCAATGGGCAGATCTAAAAACATACTTATACACACATATTTCCCAACCAGATTTAACAATCACACTTTGCGAAGGTCTATTATCCGTCCCACATGCGTCAAGAAGAAATATAATAATGACGGAATTACACAACTCCGCAATTGGAGGCCATAGAGGAATCGAGAAAACATATAAAAGAATAGCAGCCCAATATTATTGGAAGAACATGAAAAATGACATTAAAACATTCATAAAAAATTGTTTCGATTGCCAAAGAAACAAACTAGTTCGAGTAAAACCAAAAGCCCCAATGATAATTACAGACACACCAGCCGAACCGTTTGACAAAATAGCCATTGACATTTGTGGCCCATTACAAGAAACAGAAACCGGATACAGATACATACTTACAATCACAGACCTTTTTAGTCGATTTTCACTAGCAATCCCTTTGAAACATCAAACTTCTGTAGAAGTAGCCAAAGCATTAGCAGAAAACCTAATTTGCACTTTCGGAGCTCCAAGAGCTATATTATCAGATCAAGGTCGATGCTTCATGTCTAAAATATTCAAAGAATTCAAAAACCTTTTCCAAATTAAACACTATAACACTTCCACATATCATCCACAATCGAATGGCATCGCAGAACGAGGTCATCGTACCCTAATCGAATATCTAAAACATTACATCTCTGAACACCGTGATTGGGACCAATGGCTCCCATACGCAACTTTGTCCTACAACACCAGCACACACGATAGCACAGGATTCACCCCATACGAATTAATCTTTGGGAAAACAGCGCGAACACCCTCAGAGTTCCCACCTCCAGAAACAATACTTACATACGACGCATACCTACGCACGCTGACGGAACAATTAAAATGGGTACAAGAAAAAGCAACGGAAAAGCAAATCCAAGCTAAAGAACGAAACAAAAGATACTACGACAGACGAACAACTATAACAAACTTTGAACCAGGACAATTAGTATTTCTAATTAGAGATCATAGAACACATAAACTCCAAAGTAATTATATAGGCCCCTATGAAATACTAGACGTGTTAGATAAAAATAACGTACGACTAAAAATCAAAGACGATGAAACGAAAATAGTACACATAGACAAATTCAAATTGGCACATGTTGCAGATGCCTCGCATCATGTGTAAGCGAAAACACACCTCCGTACCAAATAACATCACTTTCATACAACCCAGGAATACGATCTGAAGTATTGGGTACACTACGATCATACCACACAGAGTGGACACTAATCACTCATGCAGACACACAAGGCCTAGAACAAGAACGCGAACGAATATGGGAAAATCTCGGAACCACAATAGAATTCTGCAAAACGCTAGGACCAACCTGCCTAATTCAAGGACACCTCAAGGTATTAGTAACCCGATTACGAAACACCGCGACATCAGAAACAATCTTGCGAGAACTAATCCCAGATATAGAGTCACCCAAGAAACAAAAACGAGCACCACTAGAATTCATAGGTAAAATTAATAAAGCTCTCTTTGGAACCTTAGACGCAGAAGATGCCACTAGAATAAACACACAAATTAACACACTAGCAAACAATACACAAGAAATGGCAGAAATATTTGCAAATCAAACACACATAATAAAGTCTCAATTCAAACTCGTTGACCAAAAGATACTGAAAATAGCCGATAAACTATCCAAACAAATAGGGAGTGTTACATTAGCGGTACAATTAACAAATAACAATATACGAACACTTAAGCTTACACAGAAAGTAATAGAATACGCATCCGAAGTCGACGAAATGATAACACAGCTCGAAACAAATATCAACACACTTACTACAGCAATACTATTTACAAAAACAGGTCAAATACACCCAAAACTACTAACCGCCCAACAAATACTAGACAGCGCGGAAAGTATACACAAATACCTAAGAAATATAGAATTCCCAATACCATTGGACAGCCGATTCATACCACAATTACTCGAAATCACTGACTTAACTATATTTCATAACGGAGCAAAACTAATCTACATCCTAAAAATTCCACTCCTTGATCACGATCTCTACAAATTATATGAACACCTACCAGTCCTCATACCACAAGCTGGAACACAAAACATTACGCGAGGATTCGCATACATAAAACCTTTTATCAGATACACTGCAATTTCCACGAACTTCGATTATTACTACACCATATACACAATGCAAATACACAAATTCAAAATATATATGCAAACAAACGAACCCAATACAACACGTAGACAACGACGCCGAATGCGAAGTTCAGTTATTACTTAACCCGAATTTCCATGACCTAGACACATGTGACATACGAATCAAAACACTAAAACGAACACATTGGTCAAGAATAGAAAACACAAACAGCTGGCTATTCGCCTCACCCAAACGAGAAACACTATACATTATTTGCAAAAACGACAAGTCAATAATAGAAAGTATCGAACACACTGGAATACTTTATATTGATGAATCATGTACTGCAAAAACACAAACAACAAAACTCACACCTATAACGAACATAAGAACACACTTGTCCACAAACTTCTCACACGACATAACATTAAACATCACCCAAATGATACAGAACTCCATCAACATGGAAAACACAATCAATTTAACGGAAATCCTAAAAGAAACTGAACAATTCACACAAACATTAGAATCATACCACACAAGTGATGAGCTTTCAGAAAACGAAACAAAGCTAAAAACAATAATCACAAAAGCTAAAGAAATTGAAAAGATGTTCCATCTACGGAATAGATTATCCTTCCTAGAAACGCTCGTCAAATACACTGGACTTTCAATTGGCCCACTTATATTAATATTTGGGATCTGTTGGAAATTCTCCCTATTCAACAAAGCAACACTGATAACTAACATCCTAAGATCTTTTACACGCACACGTAACACACAACCAGAAAACAGAACAGCAGAACTACCACAACCCACCCAAGTACACATAATAACTAACCCAATCCCACAAACAAACGACAATCGAATCGAAATGATACCAATGCAAATGCTGCAATACAATAGACAGAACATTATACCATAAAAACACAAATCCACAACCTTCACACCCCTTTTATCTACCACCTACATTACACTACATTCATTCACTCACAAACATTTTCTTTTTATACACATAAATAGATAAACAAAAACCACACACACATATACTCACACATACAAACATGCAAGGAAACAACAGATACGCAATCGTACGATGCCGCCTCTGTGGAAACCAAGTAGCAGCACGCGACTTACGACAACCCATAGATATTTGTGTGGACGCTACCTTTGAAATGATTCGGAGGTACCCCTACCTAAATTTCATCTGCCCTTTCTGCAACCGATGGGTACAAGGAAGACATTTAGCCATACACACACAAGCATGCATGACGACATAATACGACACAACAACGGGTAAAACATTCACTACACAACAATAAACACACAATCAAATACATCCTTACATCCTTCCAAGTACCCCCTCATATCATACAATACCCACTAACCCGAATCTATATACGCATGTCTGCTTCTTCTTCTCCGACAAAATACAGAATAATAATATAGTTCTTTCTTTTATAGCCAACAGTAAAAGACAAGCAGCCAGACACACACAGGTACCAAGGCAAAAAAAACACAAATACAAACACAAAACACAATCACAAACACACACAGACCAACAGCAGAAGAACACACCTAACATAAGCAACAATGGACACAGAACTCGCACAATGCAACCTATGCGGCTGCGAAATTCCAAAAGAGCACCTCCAGATACACACCGGACCATGTGCCAGGAACTATTGTTCCATAATTATGGAACAACCAACGAAACCATTCTTGTGCCCAGTGTGCAGGATCGAAAATAAGGGGTTAGCCCTTATACAGCACATAGGCTTTTGCACAAAAAAAGCCACTATTATAAAAAACAGATACACACAACGAATTACAGAACAAACACAAAACACAACGACAACACCAACAAAGACCACTGCCACACAAACAGACTCTACACAAGATACACGAGACCAAACCGTACAAACCCCCCACATCACCCAAGCGCACACTCGAACACAGACAAATATAACTATTCCGAACAACCCTCTTCATGCAGACATAAATACAAAAGAAGAGGACACAACAACCAGGACACACCGCAACAGACACCCCAGGACGACATCACAAATAAGGACAGACAACAAGAGACGAACAAGGACACAACAATGAATAACGGACAACCTGAAATCCCACTGAGGAATTGGGGAATTCCCCTCCTCCAGACTCCTGGAAAATTACGGCACCTCCATTGGCACGGACCCGGAGGAATATATACGGCACAGCCATACATACACACACACACCGGAACACAACCAATAATAAAAATTACACCAAACCACAGGAAACTAAAAACAACACCACAAACACGACGGGACAGACAAAGAAACATCATAGACAGGACATACACAACACAGACAAGACGCACTAGATTATACACAAACGATACATATATGCGACAAAAGGAATTAAAAGACACACTCAAACGCACACTACATATTAACAAAGAGACCCAGACACACATAAGATACAGGGACAACGCGACACAGACAGACAAGATACAATTAAAGACAATGACGGAACAAGAACTAAAAACACAAATACGACAGATGAAACAGGAGCTACAAAATAGACACATAGCCACACTCACAGACACTCTAAACAAACAACGACTAAACATAGACTGAACAAAACAGAAAAGAACAAAACAACAATATTATTATTATTATTATTATTATTACCACTATTGTTCCTATTAGCTATTAAGTACACACACGCAAGGCACAAACACCTTTTTATAACATTTTATTAGGCTACAAACACATATATATACACACACAAACATACACCTATCTTTTGTAGTTTTTTTTATATATATTGTGACGAGCGAGCGCTTATACGGCTCCTGGGTAAGCACTCTCGGCACCTTCGTCGGGCAATTCGCCCTGCTCAGTAAAGAGACCCAGGCCCTGAAAAGGGCCGGTAGTGAATACGTTCGAAAGGTGGGTTTTCGAGACTGGCAGGCGAGCTGGGCCCGTCGGGAGGTCCTTGGTCCAGCCAGTTGTTTCACAAAAATATAACAAGCGGGACGCCCAAAGGAAGCACAGCAAGGTTAACCAAGGAGCCCAATAATCAAAGCAGTAGTTAAGGATAAATGAAGAAAATAGATTTATTCAGTATTGCAGAAAATATCAGTGAAGTCAGTAGAAAACGAGAAAATGATTTGTAATCAGATAACGGGCCAGAGGGGCCAAATTCCAGTCTATAGAGACAATTCTTATTCACAATATTTATGACACAGTCAGTATATAACGCCTCGTTACACGCGCTGTCCCTATTTTACTCGGACCCTAGGTCCTCCGCACTTTCTTACACAATCAAGGTCTATCCGCAGAAGCATAGCATATATCACAGAGCAATTATATCAATCATTCATGCCCAAGCAATTATATCCAAGCAGTAGAATGCAACAATGATAAAGCAAGTACTGTAATTACATGCTGAAGCTCACGGTGAGTTTCATACTATCGGGACGCATTCCCGGTCCACGCGTTAACATGCGAAATAATCCTTCATCAGCTAATCCATTACGCTAGTTCTATGCTAACCCGTTGTGCCCAGAAGGGGCACCAGGAAGGGCTGGTTATCCGGGGCAGAAGGCCCTAATATGTGGAGACACTTGGTCGGCTTACAGAAGTTCTAACGATCACGATCCACCCACAGAGAAAGGTACACAATTGATCCGGACTCGGAGTAGACGGAGCAGCAAGAGAGCGTTCGATACTCGGCTTGCACGCTTGTAGGCTCGGTTTTACCCTTCCCTTCCCCCCATTCCCTTCGCGGATCCTAGATCTCGGCAGGTGCGCTATCCTAATACGCGAATCTTTGGCGGTCCTGGAGTCACGTGGGTTGACAGGTGGCGTAGTCTGGCCTAATTTCGTTTCGGCACAATTGGGGCAAGTCGATCCATTGGCGTCGACTACTCGGGCTGGTGACCGCCCGTGTGCCTGGTCCCGCGTGCTCCCCGCCGCTTGCCGGGCTATCCTCCCGGCTTCCAGCTGCCATTGCCTCAGGGTGGGGGGTCAGGAGGTTTCTCGCCTTGTCTCAGCTGACTGCGGCCCGTCTCTCCTCCGTCCTCGTCTTGTTGGCCCTCCAAGTTCGGCCTGATACTTCCTTATCCTATCTCTCATACAAAAAGAACGCGAAGCCAGTTTCGTGTTTCCACTCTAATTTCGGAGCCTAAGGGAACCCTTCCTGGCTCTACTGCCCTACCCCGAGCCCGGGATACTCTCTGTACATCGGGTCCAGCTGACTACTGAGGGACACTAGCCGCGATTCATAGCGAAGCGCCTGACGCTTCGTTACAATAAATATTGCTTCGCTTTATCAAAATATATTTTACAATCAGAACAGGTGATTTACATTCTTCTAAAAAAAAAAAAAAACACAACCATCGATTAGCCAAATCCCACTGAGGCATACAAGCAAATATGGACCACAACGAGGACCATCAAACCAACCACAACCAGGATTACCACCAAACCAACCAGGACCATCAACCTCACCATGACCACCACACCATCAGGACAACATCCACACATAAGCCCAACCATCGGTCCCACCCACAAACCACCCATATTATACACTCCCCAATATTGGCCCGGAGTGCCAAAATTTTTGTAAGGGGGGAGTGTAACGCACCGTAAGGGTTCTAGGAAGCCTGACGCCTAGGACCCTTATCGCGCCCCCACTCCAGCGGCTAGCGACAACCAGGGCGCTGGCCCAAGGGACCGTCGCCAGTCGCGGACCCACCGAAAGTTAGTCTCAGTCTCTCACTGTAACTCCGACAATAAAGTTCAATACATAAAGTGCAAAACCTCCTTCATCACACCTTCTCTCCCAATTCTTTCCAAACCTTCTCTTCCCGATTCCACACACCTGTCCCATCACCGCCGCCCCTCTCCTTACCCTTTCCCTCACCTGCGCCTTCTGGCTTCCGTCTCTCACCACCACGTACCCCAGGTATTTATATTCCGTCACCTCCCCTATTCGTTTTCCCTTCCACCTCCAGTCAACCTTCTTCATTCTTCCTGCCCCCCTTCTACACCTCATCACCTTCGTCTTGTCCGTATTTACCTCCAGCCCTTTTCTCTCCAAGTAGGAAGTGTCGCTGTAGGGACAGTATTCTAATTAACTCCCTTTATAAAACATTATTTATACTGTATATCTTTTCTAGTACATACCTGAATTGGATTTCCACCTTTCATGCATCGCAATGAATACCAGCCATTATTCTTTCCTTCCAAATACTGTGATTATACTGCTTTTATATATGCTTGGCGAATAAAGATTTTTGCTTTGGCACTATAAGTAAGATATGCGGCAGTAGTTGAGGGTACATCAAAGCTTTAAACAAATAACTTCACCATTTCCGAGTAAAATTGCGGCACGTAAAAAAAAGGTTGCTTGTACCTGTGAAAAACATACTCTGTATTGCTTCCAGATTACTCTATAATATTAATAGATAATAACCTTGTAAACCCGCGCAGTGGCTCAGGGGGATAAGTGTCCGACTAGCAATTAGCGGGACCCGGGTTCGATCCCAACACCTGTCATCGCCGATTTTCGGCATGTTCACGCACTGCGCGGAGGGTGGTTCGGAATCCACCTTAAAAATTGTAGGTCCACCCGGTATGAGAATAAATTGGTGTTCCCCCTGCCTTATGGAAGCTCATACCGGGTCGGTATGTGAATACAGAAGGTATTCCATACCCGTCGCAAACCCTGCGGGGAGGTCGACGCTAATGAAAACAATCAATGCTATTTTCTGAAGACAGTTGTAAGTTTTTGACAACTTTTTTCTTTTTGTTCCTAAACTCAAATACTCTGCTATCAAAATGTTAAGCGTACAATTCCTCCATGTCCACTACAAAATTTCAATGGTTCGAATGCCACCTGCATTTTGCTAGTTCTTCCCAAGCACTACAATGAGCCAGTTTTTAAATTAGTACGAACATAACTCAATTGTCCAAGATATAATATGTTCCGGATAAGCTTCTGGATCATTGTCGGACCTGAGTTAATGGTCGTGCCATCTCCTTTAAAAAGTTATCCCAATCTCCATCAATCTCGCCATCCCAATGGTACAAATCCATCGGATTGATGATACAAATACTTCTTCAATTTGTTTCAGTCATGTTTCATTCAAACAACTTTTACTTTGTTCTTGGGTCAATACTATACATCTTCTCTGAAACATGGAAAGTTTTATGGAAAATTATCATAATCCTATAAAATGTATTTGAGATTTCAAATTATTACCTGCAGTTAATTCTATTCATACACATGCGTTTTGAAAATTACTTTCACATCGTATAAGACTTCGGCAGACTGTTGCTACCCAGATCTTGTGGTGTCAGAGCCACTTGTTGATACCACAGGATGATAATGGCTTGTCATGTTCAGATTTGTGCCTTTTATTGGACGAATTTTCTTATAATTCCTCTTCAATCAAGACTTTAACCAAGCTGCGGTCACCCCGATAACCAAGCCTAGTATATCAGATTTTAACAAAATCTGGCGCCAGTATCTGTCGCCAGACTGACCCCAGAATTGAAACAGCGTCTGTAATATTCGAATCTGGTACCAGACTGGCACCAGAAACACACCAGAGCCTGTTGCAGCAAATGAAGGTAGAATTGTGACATAAATCTTCCAGGCTCTGTTCGGAACCTGGCTGCATACTGGCTACAGAAATGAAGCATACTCTGGCGCTCAGAATCTGGCACCAGAACCGCACCAGAAAAGAACCAGGCTTTGCGCTAACAACCTGCCGTCGAACCCCAAATTTTATTGCCCATTGTCCGACGCACGAGGCGACGGGGACCGGCGCGCCACGGTAGTATACCTGCTCAGTTTTTCGCAGGTCGAGCGATGGGAGAGGAGTACGAGTCGATCTGCCGTTTTATTACTTTATTGCAGGTGGGCCCCATTGACTGTGCATGCAGCAGGGATGGGCAAGCAGGAAATCAGATTACCTATTATTTGGGTTATCATTTATATGAAGAATTGATAGTCAACATTCCGTACTTAATAAATTTAAAAACTTATAATGTTGTTTCCACAACAGGCCCTAGTAATCTCTTACTGAGAGATAATTAGAATCGCATTGCTGGATAATGATTGTGGCATGTTATATGATATGTATCATAAATTAAATATATATTTTGTAAAGGGGAAAGCGAACGATCGTTGGCAGTAGCCGGCGCATCTGGAAATGTGATTATTCAAAGCCGAGCTTGGTTGCGGCCCGGCGGGCGATCCCAGCTCGATTGGGCCCGCTCCCTCCGCTGCCGGTGCTACCTGGCCCAGCTTAAGCAGAACACGATACTAGCGTCATCTAGCAGTGGAAAAGAGTATTGCCTAGCCCCGGTGGGCAATATACCGACCTACCTGATTAAAAGGCAAGTGCATCACCCTGTACACATGTTAGTAAAAATGCATAAACAATCCTCACCATCCATATCTTCGAAAACTCGGTTGCTGGTACGCACTCTAAAAATCACTCTGCTCACTCTGAAAATCACCCTGCTCACGATACTTCTCAAAACTCTTCTGCGAACCCTTCGGCGCGTCATTTGGGATTTTCTACCTCTTTTATGACTTTCCATTGTTGAATCCCTTTCGGCTTTGTCTCGACACATGTTGGCCAAGTGTTCCCTGGTCAGTCTTCGCGTCGTCTTGCAGTCCTTCTCCCTCCCGAGCCGCCGCAGCTTGCAGCGCTGCCATACAGCGCCACAAGGCAAGCCCAGCGCGCATGCGTCGATAAAGCAGCGGTTTATTCGAAACGATCCTCAACTCTTCTAGCTAAACAAGCCGTGCGAACTTGCCGATTAATTGCAAAGGATTCTCGGTTTTCCGATAATGTGCAAAGTGTTTTTGATATGTAACCCCATCGCCAATGTAACATCAAAATCAATAAGCGACAAATCTTGCAGTTCTAATAGTTCTCTTCTGACCTGCTCGTATTTTATGCATTATTAACACTTTTTTGCATCTTTTTACTGGTTGTTATAGTAAATGTTTTTCTGCAGAGAAACTATAACATCTATCATATGTGGGATACATACTATTTGCGGTGTTTTTTATAATAGTCATAATAACTCATTCGAATGAAAATTTAAGATATTAAGTTATTGTCGATTGGCGTTAAATTCAAAATAGGATTTAAGCTAACTGTTAATTATTTGGACGAGACGAAATAATAAACTCGCATTATTAATTATGTGATGTGTGGAGCTACAAAGTTTTTATTTCTGTAAAGTGGACGCAATCATATATTCGCGCGCCAAGCAGTAGTAGGGCCATGAAGTGGGCGCCGCAGTGGAAGCCACTTCGGCCGATTCACTCGTATTCACTCATACCCTCTCGGCGGCACGAAAATCATCCTTCGCTTGCCTTCGGTAGACCCGAGTGGACCCGAGTCAGCCCGAGTTCGCAACCAACTCGCTCACCTGAGTACGAAACTGTTCCCCCCCCCCCCTGAATGCTTTCTTGCATGTGCGCATGCGTCATTCCGTTGCGAACCGGTTGCGAACGGCGCAACTGCCTGCCCGAACGAACCTTCTGATTAGAGGCCCTTCGCAGGAGACCTACTCCGTGACGTATTTCCGGCCAGCCGACGCGGCTGATTGGTTCTCGGCTACTCGGCCCTTATTTTGTGCGCGAGGAATCGGCGCGTGAGATTACAGCGAGGAAGAAGGGCGGCGGAGCGCGGGAGTATCCCCGGGCCTTCCTCGCTAGTCGAGCTCGGGCGAGGTGAGCGAGGGTTTATGATTGTATTGTCCGCCGGGTACGCCGCCGCCGGTTCGGACTCACCGCTGCAAGGGTTGCTTGCTAATTCCGAAGTCTCTATTGTCTAGGCTTAGCGACGTCTTTGAAGAAGTCACGAACGATGATTGCGTTTATTACTTTAATTCGTTTATTATTTAATTGCGGGTTTTAAGCTCTTCCAATTTCTACAGGAATTAGTCGTCTGGGAGTCAGATGTCGCGTCCTAATCCTTTAAGGGGTCATATATGCCAGGCACGTCATGAAATACGTAAAGGTTTGTTAATTTATTGTCCTATTAATACATCCTGTTATTAAGTTTCTATCATGTGTCCGTTATTGTACATACTTTGAAGTATTTTCTCTGAAAAATACAAATAAACAACTAGGTTATGTACGACGTAACTGGCATCGTCTTAATTCAAATTGCAACATGCGGTGGTCAATGTATCTTGGTCAATTGTTATCTAAAAAAAATATAAAAAATTGAGCGTGAACTAGACACAGAAAACTAGTCCTCAACGAGCCAGAATATTTTTTTTCTTCTTTTTCACAAAGTTACACGCGAAAAAGTCACCAATTTCGTAGGAACACTTAGAAATAATGACATTTTCGCGTGTAACTTTGTGAAAAAAAAGAAAAAAAATATTCTGGCTCGTTGAGGACTAGTTTTCTGTGTCTAGTTCACGCTCAATTTTTTATATATTTTTTTAGATAACAATTGACCAAGATACATTGACCACCGCATGTTGCAATTTGAATTAAGGCGATGCCAGTTACGTCGTACATAACCTAGTTATTTATTTGTATTTTTCAGAGAAAATACTTCAAAGTATGTACAATAACGGACACATGATAGAAACTTAATAACAGGATGTATTAATAGGACAATAAATTAACAAACCTTTACTTATTTCATGACGTGCCTGGCATATATGACCCCTTAATTCTCCACGCTATTCCTACGGGCAGCTGCACATCTGCGTGCCAGGTGTTGAGTTATAGAATCTAATTGTCCGCGGAAATATCTGCTGGTCGAAGCACGACACGAATTATTTGATTTGAATGCCCGCGGAATTTTGATAAAGGAGGTTTGATAGCCTGAGCAATATTTGGCTAAATTCGGGCGAATCGGAGGTCTGGATCCGTAACAACACATATCAGAGGAAACAGGACACACGGGATAAGGTGAATAATGGAATTTGGACACACAGGATAACGCGAATAATGGAATTTGGACACATTACATGAAAAACATGTGTACATCGCGGGGAGTATGAATTTTCAGCACATATTTAATTCAAAAGCAATAAATAACAGTGAAATAATTAATGATTTGTAAGAAAGGCCAAAATTCTTTATTCGCAAAAAAAGTGATTGCTTATATGAATATGATTAAATAAATATAAACAGCGGGTGGTTATGAGTTGTAATTTATTATCAATCGTTATTAGAGTAGGTAGGATATCGGTTTGTGGCTCAATTTATTGCTACCAAGAAGTACTTTGGCCGACGAAAGTTTTGATTCCATGGGTTTTATACACGCTATGTCATTAAACTAAACGTGTTTTCCTAACCTATTAAAGTTAGGAAAGCGTAAACAATACTTGGGTTAGGTTAGGTAGCTATATTATAAAACACAGATTTTTAACTGTTTTGGTAGGGTTTAGGTGAGGCCGTGTTGGTACCGTATGGTCAGGTGGGTATTTGGGTGGGGGCAGGGGTTAGAATATGTAAAAGGTATAAATTGCGGTATCAAATATAAAGCAGTGTACAGTTTCCTTTGCGGGTGGTTTCCACCGTGTGCAGTTTCCACTATACGCTGCTTCCAATGTGCGCAGTGTCCAATGTGCGCTGTTTCCGCATGTGCAGTTTCCAAAAGAGGCCCGTGTGCAAAGTGGAGTGTGCGCAAAGGAGACTCACTCAATAATTCACACTGAAAATACCTAAGCATCATATCTATTAAAAATCAGAGTGCAGTAATTTTATGTTTAAAAGTAATTCAATTTTCTTCTCTTTACAGACAAGAATAAGATATCAAACGGACCAGGACCAGGACCAGATCTGCTTATGTGCAGGCAAATGAAACCGGCTCCAAATGCTCTTCAGTGCATTCAGGTATTCAGACAGATGTATAAATTCCAGAGTATTCCCTGCGCATTGATTCCACCGACTTGTGTTTTTTCAGGGTTTAGTCTCAAGACGGAGCTAATAACCCCGAGGATGTGGAGGGAACGGGTTAATCGTACAGGAAGGATAGTCTTCAGTGCAAACAGGTATTGAGACATATGTATAAATTCCAGAGTATTCCCTGCGCATTGATTCCACCGACTTGTGTTTTTTCAGGGTTTGGTCCCAAGACGGAGCTAATAACCCCGAGGATGTGGAGGGAACGGGTTAATCGTACAGGAAGGATACTCTTCAGTGCAAACAGGTATTGAGACATATGTATAAATTCCAGAGTATTCCCTGCGCATTGATTCCACCGACTTGTGTTTTTTCAGGGTTTGGTCCCAAGACGGAGCTAAAACCCCGAGGATGTGGAGGGAACGGGTTAATCGTACAGGAGGAATACTCTTCAGTGCAAACAGGTATTGAGACATATGTATAAATTCCAGAGTATTCCCTGCGCATTGATTCCACCGACTTGTGTTTTTTTCAGGGTTTGGTCCCCAGACGGTCCCAATATGAAGCCAACAACTCTGGGGGTTAAGGTTAACAATTGTTAACCTTGTCAACTCCGACCTGTTTCCATCCGATTCCGACCGTGACATACTGTTTGAAATTAGGAATAAGATCCAAAAGTCGCGCGCAATTTGACAGGTGTCTCACCTGTCACACTATCAGTCATGGGTGACAGCTATCACCCAATTAGCTACGAGCCCGCCCACAGAGTCTTAACCCTTTTCTGGAAATAGGTGACTTTCTTTATAAAGTGGTCTAGAATGTTCTAGAAATAGGAAGTGACGCCATGTAATTCCAGGAAAGTGCTAGTCTATAAATAGGAGGAGCGTGGGGTCGTTAATCCTCTTGCGCAAAAATCACCGAGATGAACAGATCTAACTCTAATTACTGAGCTAACGAGTGCAATACCGTCTTGTCCTTTGAGTGCGAATACTGTCTTGTCTAATCAAGTGCGCTTTAGCTATTGAGTGCTTTGCATGGCTTTTGCTTGAATTTACTTCTGTCTATCACTGCTTGCGCCGTACTGCGACTTCCACCACCAAGAATTGATTATTGATCATTGTTAATTTAATCAGTATTTATTTGGACAATATATTCTGCAAGATATCCTCAACTGCCTGCCTTCGTCTACAAAACTGAATTCTCCTATCAAAGCCAATTCGAACTGCTCCTAATCTTGCTCAACCGCCGAAACACATACTTTTTCTTCCATAAGCAAAAAATGGCTGGGGTACAATTCGACTCGAAACAACCTACGGATTCGGCACCTGCAGCGGCTTCACCGTGTTCAATTTCACCTTGTATATAAAAATGAATATTTGTATGTTTGCCCTCCGTACCATCTTGCAGGATTCAGGCTATTATGCGCGAGTTCTTTAAGGAGGTTGGGGACGAAAATGAAAATGGTTAGATCGAACTGAAATTTATACAGAATAGTAATTAATAGTTACTTCGCCCCTCTTCAAAATTTCAACTTATTTGTCTGTATAGTTTTCGAGTAATCAATGTCCAAAGATACGTTCTTATACATGGGCTCTTATGGCGCCGAAAGCAAAGACTACTGTTTACGACTTAAAAACATGTGATAAAATGGTAACATGTGAATAAAAAATGTTTCATCTAATAAATAAGACATTTACGAATAATTAGGCGAAGTTTCAAAAGCTTCGTCTGTCTGGTTTGAGAGAAATTGCAGAAAAAGTAAAAGGGAAATCGCTTCTTTCGAAGTTCTACTGGCGGTGTGCCGGTTACAGCGGCAACGTCGTGCGCGCATGCGAAGTTAGCGCATGCAGTAGACCTGTCTGCTAACACTAAGCGCATAGCTACACATAGCTGGCTAACACATTTTTTAATTGTAAGAAACATAATATCTAACAAAACTGTCATGGAAAATATAAATATTTATTTTCTTTGGCATATAACGTTCACTATACAGGGTGTTTCAAAACTACGCGTTTCGGAGATGGCCATCTTGTGGGGTGGGCCTTTCTAAGCACTATAGCACTCTCCGAATTTGAAATCGCCATCGAACTTTGGGAGGTAATTGCGAAAAGGTGTAGCCAATCCACGCTCGAGCCTGCGAGCGGTCGCTGTGACACGGCGCGAAGCGGTGGGATGGGGCGAGCCGCCGATGACTCTGGCCGCCTCGCTGGCCGCGTCATCCGCGCGCGTCGCACGCTACCGAACCCTACGCGCGAATAGTATTGCCGCGGAGCAGGCTCGCAAGTGGCTCTAGCGCTAGGGGGCTTATCCAAGGTGCCCTTTTGCGGCAAAGATGAGCGGGCGTATTTCGGCGGCACGCCTCGCCGATCTTGGGGGCGACAACCGTACTGCTGGTTCCAGGTAAACCAAACTCGGAGAATCTTTCGAAAAGGCGTCAATGCATCTACCAATTTCATTTCAGCAAGATAATGCCAAGCGAATCGGATTTATTCCCGATTTCGCCAGATAAATTAGTCTAGCGAGAATTTAGCACAGATTTCATTATTAGAATATTTTTTTTATAAAAACCTAATCCTTTGCCAGTGGCCTCTCGCGTAACACCGGCCCTCCTTTAAAAAATCATAACTCGGTAATCCCGCGAGATATCGGCAAACGAGAAGCGACGTATTGTTCATAACAGATGAGATTTTCATGCAAAAAATACTCTAGCAATCAGATCGCCATTAATTTTTCGCGACACTAATTTATCCGACGAAATCGGGAATATCTCCGGTTCGCGTGAAAGTTTCGCGCTGAAATTAAATTGGTAGATGCATTGAAGCCTTTTCGAAAGATTCCCCGAGTTTGGTTTACCTACAACCAGTAGTACGGTTGTCGCCCCCAAGATCGGTGAAGCGTGCCGCCGAAATACGCCCGCTCATCTTTGCCGCAAAAGGGCACCTTGGATAACCCCCCTAGCGCTAGAGCTACTTGCGAGCCTGCTCCGCGGCAATACTTACTCGCGCGTAGGGTTCGGTAGCGTGCGACGTGCGCGGATGACGCGGCCAGCGAGGCGGTCAGAGTCTTCGGCGGCTCGCCCCATCCCACCGCTTCGCGCCGTGTCACAGCGACCGCTCGCAGGCTCGAGCGCGGATTGGCTACACCTTTTCGCAATTAACTCCCAAAGTTCGATGGCGGTTTCAAATTCGGAGAGTGCTATGGTGCTTAGAAAGGCCCACCCCACAAGATGGCCATCTCAGAAACGCCTAGTTTTGGAACACCCTGTATTCTTGTTACATCCTCAGCGCGAATCTCACGTCTTTTCTTTTCGAAACACCCATTATAATTCACCTCCGCTTTCGTTCCTCTCGAATTCTTCCCTTGCGTAATAGTCGAGTCTTAAACTCGACCGTTCGACTGTCCCTTTCATGCGTTATCGCTCCGACCCTTGACTTCTTCATAGGGTAGGCAGTCCCACAGCTGCGTGCACTTACGTGCATCTAGGATTCCACACTCACACATTCAAAACTAGCTCACTCACGTTCCCACTCTTACTACTTTTTCCTGGAATTTCGGGACTCCTGGAGTATATAAACCCTGATTTTCTGGAGGAAAAGCGGACTTCAGTAGAATCCTTCGAGCAAGACATATCTCTGCCCGTTGTATCTCAGTAAGCATAGTGCGTGGACGTGGATTAGATAGAGCATTAATACTCCTTCGAAACCGTTTCATTCAACCGTACAGTTCAGCCATATACCGCGACTGTTAGGCAAGTAATTGTTCACCGCATCCCCGTTTAACTCGTGACGTGAAACGAGCCAACTTAACTATTAAGTTCATCGCGCTCAAAACCAAAGATATTGTACGAAGGCGGATTTTAAAGTGTAACAATATATATATATATATATCCCACGGGGCAGTTTCCAGGACATAAAATGGGCCCCATATTTTATTACATAATTCTGAAGATCCCGACACGGGGAATGCAATTCCGTTCGAATTTCTGATATATGTCTTGTTTCATACAATATATAAGCGTTTGTTTATAATCTGGCAGTTTCCAGGACTTCATACATGTATTGGCAGTTTCCAGGACAGTGGATATGTAAGGGCAGTTGCCAGGACGGCATATACATGTAAGGGCAGTTTCCAGGACATCATATATATAAAGTTACTTTTTAGAACAGGCCTGTCCACGGGTGGAGCCCTCACGCGCCGTCTTCTCCTTCCGCGCTACCCGACGTTGTAACTTCGCGTCGAAGCCGTCACCGGCAGCAGTCGGCTACTCGGCGCTATTGCGGTGTTTTGAATTTGGATCAGAGACGCAGCTTATATCGGGTTGCCGGAGCGCATATAGCGCGCAGCGAGTATCGGGCCAGCGACGCACAGTGGCCGATTTGGGTCTAATACGCGCGCATCGCACTTTCTGACCGACAAAATTCAAAGGCACGGGAATGAAAATTGAACATTATATCCTTGTTCTGGATAGTATGAAGCACAAAAAACGTTAGTAAATTAATTTTTTATCCCATATAGTTTTGAAGTTAACGACAGATTAGTATAGTATGTTCCCATGTACTCAAATGGGGGACTTTAACTTTTGTATATTGTTTCGGGAACCTCGTGGAACTTCAGGGTGTATTTTTTTCCTGAAACTAGATTTTTTTCCGCGTCTTTTGACATATGTTTCATCTGCATAAAGTTGCATTAACGCGTGTTATGAATTAATACAATTACAAAATTGTGTTTTAGTGAAGAAAATATCGAAAGAAACGATATATTGATTCGGGAACCTAATGGAATCTTATGGTGTATTTTTTTCCTGAAACTAGATTTTTTTCCGCGTCTTTTGGCATATGTTTCATCTGCATACAGTTGCATAAACCTGTGTTATGAATTAATACAATTATAAAATTGCGTTTTAGTGAAGAAAATATCGAAAGAAACGAAGCATTTGGCAGAGAGGTAGCATGAGGAGGAGAAGTGGGGGAGGAGGAGGAAAGACAGGTTGGAAAATGAGGAGAACAGCGAGAATGGAAGTCAAAATGAGGTGTGGACACTAGAATGGGGTGAAAGATGAAGGATAAATGAAATCGGTGCGACCGAGGACTATAGTACTGATAGAAAGGAGAAAACGGTAGAAAATAAGGATAGATCTTCCTCGCTTTATCTTATCCTTAAGATATAAACCATATAAAAAGGACGATTATGAAAATAGCCAGTTTTGATGCCTATTTTCCATGCATTGTTTAGAACGGTGACACGATTTCCATCGCTTCAAATACAGAGTAACAAAAGCTCGAACTATTCCTCTGTCAATATTTTTACCAAGGTTCTCGACATAGGAAACAATGGCTTCCGTTGCCGCCTTTTTTCCAGATTTGTCTTTTATTAATGTCGCAAGGAACCGCTTGGACATATTTATCGAGCTGCCTGACATGTTTCTACGCCAGATATTGCGAAACTATGCAAACTAATGAGAAAAATATATTGTACGACACACAATACTCGTGATGCAGACGGTACTAATCGCTGCAGGAACTTGGTTTCAGGCTAGTTGAATGAATCTTCTTGCGAAGAATTATATCTCATTACCATTGTCCCTCTTGGTCCCTTACGAACGATTTAAACAAAACAGCGATTGGGGAAGTCGGAGACTACACGTGTCTCGTGTGCAAAGTTTGCCTCGCGTGTAGTCTAAAAAAAACATATGCCAAAAGACGCGGAAAAAAATCTAGTTTCAGGAAAAAAATACACCATGAGGTTCCATTAGGGTCCCGAATCAATATACAAAAGTTAAGGTTCTCCATTTGAATTCATAAGAACATACTATACTAAACTGTCGTTAACTTCAAAACTATTTGAGATAAAAATTTAATTTACTAATATTTTCTGTGCTCCATACTATCCAGAACAAGGATATAATGTTCAATTTTCATTCTCGTGCCTCTGAATTTTCATAAAATCCGATGCGCGCGTTTTATACCCAAAGCGGCCACTGTGACACTGTAACAATTTATTAAAAAGCTAATTATGGGCTATTATTAATCCTTATGTCACAAGGATGAAAACAAACCAACAAAATTGAGAATCGGTTCAGTGGAACCTGAGTTATTGGCCATGCGCGCATATTAGACCCAAATCGGCCACTGTGCGACGCTGCGAATGCAGCCGGGCTACCCAGTATAAGTTGCGTGTCTCCGATCAGGCGTAGCGACCGGTATCGCGCTTTGGTAATCACTAAATATATCCGTTACAAAGTAAAGTCTTTATAGAGGGAGGTCCACCGTTTATTTTAAGGTTTTTTTCAAGAAAATTCATTAGAGATTACTCGGTGTCCGGTGCAAATTAAACATTATACAGGGTGATTCTCAACATGTTGGACAGCCGGGAATCCGTGATTGTTTATGCAAAAACAAACCGAAAAGTTTAATACCATTTTGAAAAATTCGACTTAGTTTGTTAGTTATGGCTGTTTGAAAAATCGACGAATACAGGGCAGGATTCCTACCATTTTACCGGCCAAACACAGGGTCGGCAAGGTAATTACCGGTTGGGTGGCGCTAGTGGTCGAAGCCGGCCAGATCTTGCAAGAGGGTGATGGCAGTTTGACATACCAATAACTAGGCGGCGCTGCAGGTAGGGTTTCGGCAGAAGCTTCATGGTGTCGCGCAGCCTTGCAGCAGCAAGAAACGATTGACTCTTTTTTAAAAAATCATAATTCGGCAACCGTGTTAGATATCGAGAAACGGGAAACGACCTTTAGTTCGCAAGGGATGAAATTTCAATTTAAAAGATATTACAACAATCAGTTTGCTGTTAAATTGTCAAGACTCCAATTCCTTCGACCAAATCGGAAACAGCTCCAATTGCTGTGCGAGTATCTTGCCGAAATTAATTTGCTGGTTGCATTAAAGCCTCCTTCAAAGATCCACTGAGTTTTGTCTAACTGCTTCCCGAATATCTCAGCTGCCCCAATGCACACTTCTGCGCCGCCGCCGGCCGGCCTCCACTCAAGCGATACGACTCTCCTTTAAAATATAAAAATTCAGCATTCGTAGGTTAGGGGAAGCGCGGAACGACATCGCGTTGGGATGTGACCTCGTTTTCCGAAAGAGTAAAGACCTCGGAATCCAGTTAAACGGCAATCATTCCAATTTATTTATCTTTCATTCGGTTGTGAACATTATCTTGTTGAACGCGTATTGTGTTCAAGTTAATTTTCCAAATGCAGGCTGAGCTTCTACAGAAATCCTGTGAGTTTTTTGTATTCGACTAGCGATTTTTCAATTTCCGATAGGAGTAGCCCGCTGCGATCGGATTGTTTCTTGCTGCTGCAGCGGTGTGTGACACCATAAAGCTTCGGCCGAAATCCTACCTGCAGCGCCGCCTAGTTATTGGTATGCCAAACCGTCATTTCACCCCCTTGCAAGCTCTGGCCGGTTTCGACCACTAGCGCCAGCCAACCTGTTCTTACCTGCACTTACCGACCCTGTCCTGTGTTTGGCCGATAAAAATGGTAGGAATTCTACCACAGACCAGGTACGGAATAGACCGGGCAATGTATGGGATCGAGTGGCCCACAGCGCTGGTGTAGCATTTCGGCCAAAATTGGGGGTTTTTGTGGCGCACTCTACGTCTACAGAGCGGTGAAAGTCAGTACCCGAAGCGATGAGAGAGAAGGAAGAAAGAGAGAGAAACGTAGTGGCCGGGCATGGTTGCCAAATCGTTTTGCTTAGACCAGTGTTGTCAAATCGTTCAATGGATGTTCCGCTTCGAAGTCGAGGAAGGCGGCGTAAACACTTCTATGACTGGTGCCGGTTGAATTCTCTACGGGCCAGTCCATGCTAAGTCATAAACAGAATTTCTCTAAATCGGTCGTTCTTTCAAAAACTCCAGCGCCACAACTAGAAGACATTGCAATAAACTGAAAACGGCATAATGTTCATAAAGTATCTCATTTTCATAAAAGAAATACGTTAACAATGCAAAAGTTGTTTAAACAATAATCAATGCAGATTGAATTCTTGAACTGCAATTATCTCCAACTGCAAGATTTGACAGCGATAGTTAATTAACAATGCAAAAGTTGTTTGAACAATAATTAATTCAGACTGAATTCTTCAACTGCAATTATCTCCAACTGCAAGATTTGACAGCGATAGTTAATTAACAATGCAAAAGTTGTTTAAACAATAATTAATTCAGACTGAATTCTTCAACTACAATATTTATTCCTCTGAATTTTCGTAGAAAGATACTCTGAAATGTCCTTTAGACATACTGTAAACTTGTCTTGCAACTCTCAAAAGTTTCGGAATTCAAAATTTAAGTATATTTATCTTCCTTTGACTTAGACAAATCGCGTGTATGGAGCTGGACGGCTTAGCATAAATTGGACCCATCAGTTCTCCTCTCCTTCATTCACTTCCACTACTTTAAGTAATGTTAACGGGGCGGGCCGCGTGATGGCATGAAAGGAGGACTTGAAATGGTCGAAATGGTCACAGAGCAATAGACACCATATAAAAAGAATAGAAGTTCAAATATTTTGGTATACCTTCCTAATGGACAATAATTAGCGCTGGAAATCTACTCGTGAGAGAGACTGGATTGAAGATAGAATACCTTCGAAAAATTAGCGCAGACGGTTCGAAGTTAAACTGCAGAATAGCATTCCATCAATTTGCTCTTGTATAAATTAATTTTGATTTCAATCATGAGAGCGAGATGAGAGCGAGATGAGAGGGAGATGAGAGATGTATTGTGCATCATGCGCGAAGAAATAGCACAGACGAGCGGATCGGGTGGTAGCGACTGCGTCCTGCGTGACGCAGTTTTCGAGCAACACTGATCTAGCGGGTTATATTGTTTTATGACATGTCTGGTCTTATCCCGAAAAAGGATTAAAGACAATATCCCCGATGCGGCCAGGCGAGTTGGCCTGGCGCGGCGCGGGCAAAGACCGCGGAGGGTGCGATTCGCGGCAACGAGTCAAACAGGCAGGTAATGGATTAGGCAGCCCAACTCTGAACTCGGTGACGCGGAACTACCGTAACCGAGCAGTACGCACAATACTTTTTGTCTCACAGAATAAGGTACTACCAGCAAGCATATAATGAAACATAATCCTAGGGCCTGCTGACAAGCTTACGATATATCCAATTCGCAGAATCATTCTCCGCCAGTCACCACACTCAAACACTCCGAGCGCTCGAACGGAAAGGTTTTCCCCGCTCCTTTCATTTCGTACTGCTCAAAAGGACCATTGCATGATATGTACTCTGCTCTGGCAAACACACGTCTTGTAATAAAATACGTTTATAATTATCGAAACGTATAAGGAATGCGTATCGGTGTCTAAGGCACAGTGATTCTTTGCAGCATTGTAGGATCAGTTTGAATGGGGAAAATCCCTGTCATTTGCGCAGTCCCAGAGACTTGGTGCTGCCGGCGGAAATAGATTCTGCGAATTGTGCCGCCTGAAACAACCCGCAGGTATGTTGAGGGCTAGCTGGTATACCGCAGGTCTACGTTTTATTGCACCCTTTACGCGCGTCACACTATGGTCTCGGACTCCGAATTGCCTATTCCCTCATCGCTCTCGCGGCTGTCGCTGCAGCAAGCAGAAAAGATAAGCTACAGTTCGTTATAGAACAATGCGACTCCTTAAACGAGTTCTTTTTGTCCACAATATTTCTAATCCTGCCCGCGCCATTCTATGCACGAAAACAGAAAAGGCGCGAGAGCCAAAAAAGTTTTTCCTTACGCCGGGGAACCGAACTGGGAAAATCCACGTGGTAGGCCATGCGCCTTACCACGGCACTACTGCGATACCTTGAGTGCAGGGGGTCATTTCTTAAAGACATTTATCTGCCGGGTTGGGGCTCAGGGATAATTAATAAGGGATGATTAATGCGGCGTTGACGTCCAGTCATTCGCAATCGTGGAAAAATTATGATAAATGGATCATCGAATAAATAAGTATAGCGCAACACTAACAACTACTGCAAAAAGCGGCCTACGCAGATTTATTCCCTATACGATAATTTTCTGCAGTTTAAACTTTTCATCTACCTGCAACAGTTTCACGAAATATTTTGGCTCGGAGCAATTTTGTAAACAATTGCTTCGCTGTTAACTAATTGTAACCATATTAAGTAACTTAGTGTAATACTAAGAAATTATTGACGATGGTGCGCGATAAAATAACATTGCGTAGGGCCTGCCGTCCACGTTGCTATTCTGAATAAGCGCATCGTGAGTCCTGACCAATCACCAATCGGCTTCTGGATGGTCAATAGGAAGTACGAACATAGTGTAGATTTTCGAATTCTATACTGTCTTCGTACTAAGACGGGGATTGTCGGTAACAGAGAGAGTGACCCGGAAATGGTATGGGGTCCTCTCGACCCCACGGACTGGGCCGTTTCAATGCCCAGCTTGCCCGGTCTATTCCGTACCTGGTCTGTGATTCTACCTCGTATTCGTCGATTTTTCAAACGTCTATAACTAACAAACTAAACCGCATTTTGCAAAATGGTATTAAACTTTTCGGTTTGTTTTTGCATAAACAATCTCGGATTCCCGGCTGTCAAACATGTTGGGAATCACCCTGTAATTACTATTTTCCGAGCCCGCAAATTAACTTTACAAAAAAGGACAAAATATATTCAAGAAGCCTAATTCTTTCCAAAGCCAATGAACAAAAAGCAGAATTTACATGTTGTACTCTTAAACCTCCGATAAAAATTCATTTCGGCGCGACTCTCCGCTTCCGCTTCGCTCGCGCGACGCGAGCGTAGTATATAATAAATACATAAAAAGTACATAAATATAACTTTATGAATTTACCACAAATAATCATAATAAAATGGTGAGAGAATCTAAAAAACAATTCTAAGGATTATGAAAGATTACGCTGGCATTCCTACATTGAAAATTGATCAGCACATTCTAACATAATAATAAAAACTACGATTATTTCTAGTCATACACAGATATTATTATTTCCACTAATGCATTGTATACGAGCTTCCGCTTCATAAAGTCCTTCAGGTGGTTCCATTAGGGCTCCGCGCATTCCAGATATATTTTTCCTGTTGTCTCTGCCTATTTTCTGCTCATTTTATTCCATCTAAAAACAATCAGTGATCTATTAATAAAATATTTTGCATAAATAGGATGCTTGTCATTATAGTGTATGTCTAATTACCTGTTGAGTGAGTCTCAGTACCTTTTGTCCACTACATCAGCAAACAACCTGGAATAGAAGAGCATTGCCCGTACAATAAACTACGACCATCAAAAGCAAAATACAGTAATGTTACTTATCTTAGCATTCAGCGAAGCCAGTAAGTCCAAACCGCATGCAAGATATCCATAGATGCTACCTGAAAAACGTTATAACTACTTATTAGGAAGCATACTTTACATTAAAAAAACTGTTACCAAATGATAGTATGAAACCTATAAAAAGAGGTAATTCATTGTATAAACAATTCCTCAGATAAAATTGTAAATACAAATTGTACGTAACAGTACTCTGCAGAGGATATTCTTTGTACGAATAGTTCAGCCAATATCTACTTTTGTCCAATTAATTTTGAAACTATGCATTAACCACAGATTCCTCAAAATAACATATATAAGTAGGTTTAACAACTTCCACATTACCTATGAGCCAGATTCTAATTCTTGGCACAGACAACAATTTGAAAAGTGAGTGTGCAAGAGCAGATTTTAAATGGACCAGTCTTACCAAAGATGTCCTCCGAAGAGTACTGTCACCAAGAACTTATATTTTAATACTTGACAATTTCCAACCTGCGTTTGAGCTATAAATATTTAGAATTAAGAAGCCATAAAGGACTTGCAAATTCGTAAAACCTTAAGATATAAATTCTTGGCGACAGTACCTTGCGGAAGGTATAAAATTGTAGTAATTCAAGATAGAATGGCTATGCTCACCAAGTAATTGCCCTTTTTACTCGAATTTTGTTAATAGTGCAAATGCAAGAAATGTACTGCCCAATATCCTATCAATGCTTTCTGTACATCTACATTGTCATGAAAACTATTGCAACCTGCAACCTCCACGCTGTCCAGATATATTTTTTCTTGCATCTCTGTCTGTTTTCCGCTCACTCTATTAAATCTGAGAACCATAAGCAATGTATTAATAAAATATTTTGTATATAGAGGATGATTATCGTTATAGTGTATGTCTAATTACCTATTAAGTGAATCTCAGTACCTATTGTCCACAATAAATCAGCAAACAATCTGGAAATACAAGAACATTGCCCATAGAACAAAATACAATGGTCGTCCAAATCCAAATACAGCAATCTTACTCATCTTAACATTCAGCAACGCCGATAGGTTTAAACCGCATGCAAGATATCCATAGATAACACCTGAAAAGCATAATAATGAATTATTAGGAAGCATAGTTTACATTAAACAACTGTTACCAAATGATAGTATGAACATATAGGAAGGGGTGATTCATTGTATAAACAATTCGTAAGATAAAATTGTGAATACAAATTGTACGTAACAGTACTCTGCAGAGGATATTCTTTGTACGCCTAGTTCAGCCAATATCTACTTTTCTCCTATTTTCTTTTGATACTATGCATCAGCGATAGCAAAAAGTATTACAGTCAATGTATTCATTCATTTACCATTCTTTCAAGGCCTTTTAAAAATAATATATATAAGTAAGTTTCACTAACTTCCACGTTAATTACCAGCCAGATTCTAATTCTTCGCAAAGACAACACTTTCTAAAGCGAGTGTGCAAGAGCAGATTTTAACTGGACCAGTCACGCCAAAGATATTCTGCGCAAATTACTGTCACCAAGAACTTATCTTGATGCTTGACAATTTCCAACCTGCGTTTGAGCTATAAATATTTAGAATTAAGAAGCCATAAGGGAGTTGGAAATTGTCAAATGTTAAGATATAAACTCTTGGTCACAGTACCTTGCGGAGAATATAAAATTGTGTTAATTAAAGATAAAATAGCTATCCTCACAAAGTAATTGCCCTTGTTACTCCAATGTTTAAAATATTGCAAAGGCAGGAAATGCACTGCCCAATATCCTCTCAATACTTTCTGTGCATCTACATTCCATCAAGACTATTGTGTCCTGCTGCAGCCTCCATGCTGTCGAGGTATATTTTTCCCTCCGTCTCTATCTATGTTCCGCGCAATTCAATAGATCTAAGAAAAATCAATAATCTATTAATAAAATATTCTGCACATAGGGATTATCATTATAGTGTATGTCCAATTACCTGTTTAGTGAATCTCAGTACCACTTGTCCACTAAATCGGGAAATAATCTGGAAATACAAGAGCCGATGGAACAAAATACCAGGGTCACCAAATCCAAATACAGCAAAATCCCTCATCTTGGCATTCAGCAAAGCTAGTAAGTCCATACCGCATGAAGGATATCCATAGGTGCTAACTGAAAAGCACAATAATTAATTATTAGGAAGTAAGGTTTATATTAAACAACTGTTATCAAATGATAGTATAAAACCTATAACAAGAGGTGGCTTGTTATATAAACAGTATTTCTAAAGAAAAGTTGAATGATTAATTATACCGTGTATGATTTCTGGTGTCGGCTGACTTTGCGACGGCAAGCCCATGAAGTTTCATTGAAGTGGTGCAACCAGGCCCTACTCATGTCTAAGAATCTAATCTAAAAGTACAATTGGACCATTAATATATAACATTAATAAGAATCATTTGGTCGAATAATATTTTCCATATTTAACCAATACCTTATTTTCATTTATGCAGCTATCCGTACAGAAACATTTTTCCAATCAATAGAATATAAAATGAACCAGGATGACATCGCATGAAGACTCCCATAGATAATCACATCTATATACTACTGAAATAGAAAATTAATAATTATTCAAAGTAATTTTGTTCCTCTTATAAATCATGTGCAAAAACGTACCTTTCTTCATAATGCATACACTTTGTTTCTTCCCAGTCTTGGCTAGTAGCTTAATGAAACTCGGCACAGTAGCAGAGTGCTCGATCAGCCACGAAAATCAAGACATGCCTGAGTAAAATCGGTTCGGTACTTTCTGAGATATGAAATGTAAAACTTTTTGTTATGACAGGTTACCTGTCAAAACTTTGAAATGTTTATATCTTCGTTATTAGAGCATACAGAATATCGGTTTGTGGCTCATCTTTTTGATTTCTAAGAGTACTTTGACTCCCAAAAGCTGTCAATCCTCGAGATTCTTACAAGCGATGTTATTAGCGTAAACGTGCTATTGCGTAATAGGTTAGAAAAGTGTACACAACATTTGGAGGCTTTCGCGAGAACGAACCAGATATGCTGCACAATTGTAAAAGGCCTCACTAGAAAGCTTGTTTCCTATTCTAGTCAGATAGCCTAGTCCCGACCATGTATCTTCAATATTAACGGAGATACGCGCGTTCAAAGTGAAGCATACGTAAAAATGTGTGTCGGCTATGCATCGCGGAACTTTGACATTTAATATCTCCGATAGTACCGAACCGATTTTTCTCAGATAAGTCTTGATTTTCATAGATTATCGAGCACTACAACTATACCGAGTTTTATCGAGCTAGCTCTAATATCTAGTTGAGAAGTACGAGTCGGCGAGGCCGAATCATTGACTAAGCGCAACGCGCGCTTGCGACCGGCCGTCGGCAGCGAAATATTTACATTCCCCAAAAAATCCATCTCCCACACTACTGCACATACAAGAATGAAACTTGGTACAGCTATTAAGTCTGAAAAATGAGACAGATCAAGACTTCTTTTATTAAAATCGGATCGGTACTTTCTGAAATATTAATGTTCAAAGTTTCATGACGATACGTCGACACACATTTTTACGTACGCTGAACTTGGGACGCTCGTATCTCTGTTAATATTACAAATGCAAGCACGAAACTGGGGTATTTGATTAGTTTAGAACATAAGCTTTTCAACGACTCCAAGTTCTATGCATGCATCTGTAATATTAACGGAGATACGAGCGTCCCAAGTTCAGCGTACGTAAAAATGTGTGTCGGCGTATCGACATGAAACTTTAACCATTAATATTTCAGAAAGTACCGATCCGATTTTAATAAAAGAAGTCTTGATCTGTCTCATTTTTCAGACTTAATAGCTGTACCAAGTTTCATTCTTGTATGTGCAGTAGTGTGGGAGATGGATTTTTTGGGGAATGTAAATATTTCGCTGCCGACGGCCGGTCGCAAGCGCGCGTTGCGCTTAGTCAATGATTCGGCCTCGCCGACTCGTACTTCTCAACTAGATATTAGAGCTAGCTCGATAAAACTCGGTATAGTTCTAGTGCTCGATAATCCATGAAAATCAAGACTTATCTGAGAAAAATCGGTTCGGTATTTTCTGAGATATTAAATGTCAAAGTTTTCATTATGATATGCCAGTTGTCATAAAACTTTGGAATGTTGTATCTTCGTTATTAGGGCACGCAACCTATCGGTTTGTAGCTCATATTTTTGCTCTCTAAGAGTACTTTGACCCCCAAAAGCTATTAATCCATGGGATACGTACAAGCGATGTTATTAGAGTAAACGTGCTATTGCGCAATAGGTTATAAAAGTGTATACAACATTTGGAAGCCTTCGCGAGAACTAAGCCAATATGCTGCACAATTGCAAAAGGCCTCACTAGAAAGCTTGTTTCCTATGCTAATCAGGTAGCCTAGTCCCGACCATGTATCTTTAATATTAACGGAGATACGTGCGTTCAAAGTGAAGCATACGTCAAAATGTGTGTCGCCTATGCATCGCGGAACTTTGACATTTAATATCTCCGATAGTACCGAACCGATTTTTCTCAGATAAGTCTCGATTTTCATGGATTATCGAGCACTAGAACTATACCGAGTTTTATCGAGCTAGCTCTAATATCTAGTTGAGAAGTACGAGTCGGCGAGGCCGAATCATTGACTAAGCGCAACGCGCGCTTGCGACCGGCCGTCGGCAGCGAAATATTTACATTCCCCAAAAAATCCATCTCCCACACTACTGCACGTACAAGAATGAAACTTGGTATAGCTATTAAGTCTGAAAAATGAGACAGATCAAGACTTCTTTTATTAAAATCGGATCGGTACTTTCTGAAATATTAATGGTTAAAGTTTCATGTCGATACGCCGACACACATTTTTACGTACGCTGAACTTGGGACGCTCGTATCTCCGTTAATATTACAGATGCATGCATAGAACTTGGAGTCGTTGAAAAGCTTATGTTCTAAACTAATCAAATACCCCAGTTTCGTGCTTGCATTTGTAATATTAACAGAGATACGAGCGTCCCAAGTTCAGCGTACGTAAAAATGTGTGTCGGCGTATAGTCATGAAACTTTGAACATTAATATTTCAGAAAGTACCGATCCGATTTTAATAAAAGAAGTCTTGATCTGTCTCATTTTTCAGACTTAATAACTATACCAAGTTTCATTCCTGTACGTGCAGTAGTGTAGGAGATGGATTTTTGGTGGAATGTAAATATTTCGCTGCCGACGGCCAGTCGCAAGCGCGCATTGCGCTTAGTCAGTGATTCGGCTTCGTCAACTCATACTTGTCAACTATTAGAGCTAGCTCAATAAAACTCGGTATAGTTGTAGTGCTCGACAATCCACGGAAATCAAGACCTGTCTGAGTAAAATCGGTTCGGTACTATCTGAGATATTAAATGTCAAATTTCCGCGATGCATAGCCGACACACATTTTTACGTATGCTTCACTTTGAACGCGCGTATCTCCGTTAATATTGAAGATACATGGTCGGGACTAGGCTATCTGACTAGAATAGGAAACAGGCTTTCTAGTGAGGCCTTTTACAATTGTGCAGCATATCTGGTTCGTTCTCGCGAAAGCCTCCAAATGTTGTGTACACTTTTCTAACCTATTACGCAATAGCACGTTTACGCTAATAACATCGCTTGTAAGAATCTCGAGGATTGACAGCTTTTGGGAGTCAAAGTACTCTTAGAAATCAAAAAGATGAGCCACAAACCGATATTCTGTATGCTCTAATAACGAAGATATAAACATTTCAAAGTTTTGACAGGTAACCTGTCATAACAAAAAGTTTTACATTTCATATCTCAGAAAGTACCGAACCGATTTTACTCAGGCATGTCTTGATTTTCGTGGCTGATCGAGCACTCTGCTACTGTGTCGAGTTTCATTAAGCTACTAGCCAAGACTGGGAAGAAACAAAGTGTATGCATTATGAAGAAAGGTACGTTTTTGCACATGATTTATAAGAGGAACAAAATTACTTTGAATAATTATTAATTTTCTATTTCAGTAGTATATAGATGTGATTATCTATGGGAGTCTTCATGCGATGTCAACCTGGTTCATTTTATATTCTACGAATTGGAAAAATGTTTCTGTACGGATAGCTGCATAAATGAAAATAAGGTATTGGTTAAATATGGAAAATATTATTCGACCAAATGATTCTTATTAATGTTATATATTAATGGTCCAATTGTACTTTTAGATTAGATTCTTAAACATGAGTAGGGCCTGGTTGCACCACTTCAATGAAACTTCATGGGCTTGCCTTCGCAAAGTCAGCCGACACCAGAAATCATACACGGTATAATTAATCATTCATCTTTTCTTTAGAAATACTGTTTATATAACAAGCCACCTCGTGTTATAGGTTTTATACTATCATTTGATAACAGTTGTTTAATATAAACCTTATTTCCTAATAATTAATTATTGTGCTTTTCAGTTAGCACCTATGGATATCCTTCATACGGTTTGGACTTACTAGCTTTGCTGAATGCCAAGATGAGGGATTTTGCTGTATTTGGATTTGGTGACCATGGTATTTTGTTTCATCGACCCTTGTATTTCCAGATTATTTCCCGATTTAGTGGACAAGTGGTACTGAGACTCACTAAACAGGTAATTGGACATACACTATAATGATAATCCCTATGTGCAGAATATTTTATTAATAGATTATTGATTTTTCTTAGATCTATTGAATTGCGCGGAACATAGATAGAGACGGAGGGAAAAATATACCTCGACAGCATGGAGGCTGCAGCAGGACACAATAGTCTTGATGGAATGTAGATGCACAGAAAGTATTGAGAGGATATTGGGCAGTGCATTTCCTGCCTTTGCAATATTTTAAACATTGGAGTAACAAGGGCAATTACTTTGTGAGCATAGCTATTTTATCTTTAATTAACACAATTTTATATTCTCCGCAAGGTACTGTGACCAAGAGTTTATATCTTAACATTTGACAATTTCCAACTCCCTTATGGCTTCTTAATTCTAAATATTTATAGCTCAAACGCAGGTTGGAAATTGTCAAGCATCAAGATAAGTTCTTGGTGACAGTAATTTGCGGAGAATATCTTTGGCGTTACTGGTCCAGTTAAAATCTGCTCTTGCACACTCACTTTAGAAAGTATTGTCTTTGCGAAGAATTAGAATCTGGCTGGTAATTAACGTGGAAGTTAGTGAAACTTACTTATATATATTATTTTTAAGAAGCCCTTGAAAGAATGGTAAATGAATGAATACATTGACTGTAATACTTTTTGCTATCGCTGATGCATAGTATCAAAAGAAAATTGGAGAAAAGTAGATATTGGCTGAACTAGGCGTACAAAGAATATCCTCTGCAGAGTACTGTTACGTACAATTTGTATTCACAATTTTATCTTACGAATTGTTTATACAATGAATCACCCCTTCCTATATGTTCATACTATCATTTGGTAACAGTTGTTTAATGTAAACTATGCTTCCTAATAATTCATTATTATGCTTTTCAGGTGTTATCTATGGATATCTTGCATGCGGTTTAAACCTATCGGCATTGCTGAATGTTAAGATGAGTAAGATTGCTGTATTTGGATTTGGACGACCACTGTATTTTGTTCTATGGGCAATGTTCTTGTATTTCCAGATTGTTTGCTGATTTATTGTGGACAATAGGTACTGAGATTCACTTAATAGGTAATTAGACATACACTATAACGATAATCATCCTCTATATACAAAATATTTTATTAATACATTGCTTATGGTTCTCAGATTTAATAGAGTGAGCGGAAAACAGCCAGAGATGCAAGAAAAAATATATCTGGACAGCGTGGAGGTTGCAGGTTGCAATAGTTTTCATGACAATGTAGATGTACAGAAAGCATTGATAGGATATTGGGCAGTACATTTCTTGCATTTGCACTATTAACAAAATTCGAGTAAAAAGGGCAATTACTTGGTGAGCATAGCCATTCTATCTTTAATTACTACAATTTTATACCTTCCGCAAGGTACTGTCGCCAAGAATTTATACCTTAAGGTTTTACGAATTTGCAAGTCCTTTATGGCTTCTTAATTCTAAATATTTATAGCTCAAACGCAGGTTGGAAATTGTCAAGCATTAAAATATAAGTTCTTGGTGACAGTACTCTTCGGAGGACATCTTTGGTAAGACTAGTCCAATTAAAATCTGCTCTTGCACACTCACTTTTCAAATTGTTGTCTGTGCCAAGAATTAGAATCTGGCTCATAGGTAATTTGGAAGTTGTTAAACCTACTTATATATGTTATTTTGAGGAATCTGTGGTTAATGCATAGTTTCAAAATTAATTGGACAAAAGTAGATATTGGCTGAACTATTCGTACAAAGAATATCCTCTGCAGAGTACTGTTACGTACAATTTGTATTTACAATTTTATCTGAGGAATTGTTTATACAATGAATTACCTCTTTTTATAGGTTTCATACTATCATTTGGTAACAGTTTTTTTAATGTAAAGTATGCTTCCTAATAAGTAGTTATAACGTTTTTCAGGTAGCATCTATGGATATCTTGCATGCGGTTTGGACTTACTTGCTTCGCTGAATGCTAAGATAAGTAACATTACTGTATTTTGCTTTTGGTGGTCGTAGTTTATTGTACGGGCAATGCTCTTCTATTCCAGGTTGTTTGCTGGCGTAGTGGACAAAAGGTACTGAGACTCACTCAACAGGTAATTAGACATACACTATAATGACAAGCATCCTATTTATGCAAAATATTGTATTAATAGATCACTGATTGTTTTTAGATGGAATAAAATGAGCAGAAAATAGGCAGAGACAACAGGAAAAATATATCTGGAATGCGCGGAGCCCTAATTGAACCACCTGAAGGACTTTATGAAGCGGAAGCTCGTATACAATGCATTAGTGGAAATAATAGTAATATCTGTGTATGACTAGAAATAATCGTAGTTTTTATTATTATGTTAGAATGTTCTGATCAATTTTAAATGTAGGAATGCCACCGTTATCTTTCATAATCCTTAGGATTGTTTTTTAGATTCTCTCACCATTTTATCATGATCATTTGTGGTAAATTCATAAAGTTATATTTATGTACTTTTTATGTATTTATTATATACTTACCTATTATATATTTATACTATGTTATATTTACTATTCCAATGTCATAAAAATGTACCGCCGTCTCCATTGCCTGAAGTAGCTATCCTGTCCCCCTTCACCTCGAACTCGACGTTAACGCCAGCTAGTCAGAGAGAATTATATTACCGACCATCGGCAGAACGTAGATAGCTAATCCGCTATCACAGATCAAGTACGGCATAGACCGAGCACGCTTGGTATTTCGGTGGCCCGGCCACCGGTGGCACTTTTATCATTAATTTCTTTCAAAGTTATAATAACCGCAATATGATAGCCACGAATTTATGTACCCTGTACATTAACTTTTGAATAGCTACACTCGCGATTACACGGATTTCCATAAGAGAGAAATTTACAACAAGATTGAAGAAAGTAATTATGTATTTAGAAAGAATAACATGCGTTGTTATTGTTGCAAACCTGTTGTTAATGGTATATTTTACCATAGGAATGAAATAACCTATTTTGTAGGTAATTAGGTTTGCTTATAATTTGCCTAATAGATTTTTTCGCAAGGCGAATATTTACCGAGTTATGACATTTTACAGCTTATTGAATAAATTCAACTGTCGCAAACATTTCCTCAACGATAAATTGCAAGATGAAAATTCACATAAACAAATTTCTTTGTCATACAATTTTCTATGTATTTTATCTAGGACACTTTTATGTAATGCTATTACTTTAGCTGCTATTGTATGCTAAACGTTTTACTTACGTTACATACATTTTACCTCGCAAGTAAAATGTCTAGCGCTCAATATGGTATTACATGTATGAAAGTGGATTATTACATGATATGGTATTATATGAAAGTATCCTGCATAAAATATACAGGGTGTTCCAAAAATGTTGGATGCGAGCATAGCCATCTTGTCGGGAATGGGGCGGGGAGAAAAATGGCAGGTCTCAAATTTCTCGATTGGCCCTCAATTTTGCGCTAATTAATAATTAAATTAGGCTACGCCCCGTGGCACTTGGCGAATCTCAGGCGACTTCTCCAAAAGGGGAGGTGACAAAAGCCGTCTTGACGGCCGGATTCGAAAATCGCGATGGCGGGCACTTTAGTGCTTAATCGCACGATTCCCGGGAAACAAAATCGAGCCCCATCCTGATCAATGAAACAAATTTATCAGGTGGCCGAGAGTCTTTCTTACGAAAGTATGAAAGTGGCGTCGCGGTAAAGCGATGGAACCCCTACCGCGAAGTAAAACGGTTCAAATCCCAGATGGGATATTTTTTTTAATTAGATTGTACGGCAAAGTAAAGTGTTGTAACTTGGTAAATATTCACTTTACAGAAGAGCCTCTGATAGAGACAAAATATTAAAAACTTAATTACCTACCTAAATAAGTTTTATGAAACGATATACTAACAATGTTCAGAATTAAATATTAGTCAATTTTTGTTGGAATTGTATGTTTAACCACTTAACCAAGCACGTCGGAATGTTTCGCAACGCATCATAAATTATTTACGTTCAAATATCGAGCGGCTACTCTAAATTTCGGAAGCATATTATTTGGTGGTTTCCAGGACTGTCCTTGAAACTGCCTTTACATATATCATCACGTATTATATTTATATATTGTTTTCCAGGACTGTCCTTAAAACTGCCTTTACATATATACCATCACGTATTATGTTTATATGGTGGTTTCCAGGACTGTCCTTGAAACTGCCTTTACATATAATGTGCTTTCCGGGACGGACCTGGAAACTGCCAGAAGACCTGGAACCTGCCCAGCGGCGTGTGTTCGGGACCTGGAAACTGCCCCGTGGGATACATATATATATATATATATATATCTTTATTTTTACATCTAAAGTCAAAGATTCCTAAACTCATTTGAAACAGCCCATCCACATCTCTCTTAACTATTAACTGAAGAAACATACCAAGGGAACATCATAGAACACTTGGTAGTCTTTGCCGCTCGAGACATAACCAAGGCGAGCCATCTGAGCAATCAATTATTTAACTTCACGAAAGAGGCATTGAGAAACCTCCACGTTATCCTCGAAGCTGACGAGCGTTTCCACACCACTGACGGTTAGTCATACCCCCGCGCTGTTTGGCCGTTATATTAATCCGAAGCTTGGAGCGCGTTACCCTTGATCAAATTTAGTTATTTCTTTAGTCGATCAAGGATTAGAGTCAAAGTGCAATCTATAGAGCTGACGAGCGTTCCCACACCACTGACGGTTAGTCATACCCCAGTGCTGGTTGGCCGTTATATTAATCCGAGGCTCCTGATTCACTTACAGTAAAATCATTAAAAATCGCCAAAAAGGCTAGATTGCTCAGAAGTAGGTTTTTACATTTAGAAACCTCGTCGACTTGAACCTCGGCTCGTAACAAATTGGTGACAGCGGTGGGATATTCACATTCAAAGTGTGTATATCGTTGTTCCCTTTTAAGTTCTTATATTAAAGTTCGAATCCTTTTCATCATGACTGAAGCCAGGCCTTCTGATGCTGACTTAGCCACAATGATGAATAATATGAAGATATTCTCAACGCTACAGCAGTTAGCTCAGGGAATACCTGTATTTAGTGGAAAGTCGCAAGAACTAAGAAACTTCGTTCAATGCGTAGAGGATGGGCTAATCTATCTACCGGAATCTATGAGTTTAAAGTATGTTAGTGTGATCCTTACGAAATTAACTGGGCCAGCCAGAGAAGCCACGGACGGCAAGAAGTTTACTAGCGTGGAAACTTTGTTGCAATATCTAAAGAAGTGCTTCGCGCCGGGTAGGAGTCTCATGTCCTTCCAAGCGGACGTTTTAAATCTACGAATCGGACGGGAAGGAAGCGTGCGCGGTTTCATAGATCGCACTAGGCATCTCTTCCATAATACTCGCGCGGCCATCAGTGAAGATTACGATGGAAATAAGGACGAAATGAAGAAATACATGGAGAAACAAATCGTCCAACGATTCGTAAGCGGGTTACCGATGAGGTATTCATCGAGGCTTGACCCAAGGAAATTCGACAGCCTCGAAGATGCTTTTGAAGAAGTAACATATATAAGCCGGAACCTGAGTGAGACCTACGAGAGGTACAACCAGGAAAACAATAGTCATAATAATCATTACGACGGAGCTCGTAATAATCAGCAACGGTCACCAAATCCTCAATGGCGCCAAAACAATGGGTCTCGGAGTACATCTGGCACGGAAGACCCCCGCGGTTACCGAGGACCTACCGCCTTCGCACTCGAGAGGACGGACTGGCCTGGGGCCCAGGGCGTCGTAAATTTCCCTCCCCCTCATCTCGAACGACATCCATGGCTGCCAGACATACAGGAAAGGGCCGAAAACCACGAGGGCCATAAGTGCTGCACTTGTGTGCACAAAGGCTACGATGGCAAGAAAGTTAACCTTAAGGAACAACAAAATCACGCCCCGGTGGATAGCACCTATGCTCATCCGGGTAGTTCGTTGGCTCAACCGAGCAACGATAATAAGTTAGAATTTAATGAGAAGCATTTAAACTTCGAAAACGTTCACCGAGCAGGCGGTCAGGTGCACGTTCCCAACCAAAATCGCCCCAAGCACGTCCGGTTCAACAGCAACCAGTGAAAAATGTGCGACTGATCGTCCACGAAGCACCGATCTCTAAAATCCGCGTCAAGATACCGGAACTACGAAATGGAATCGGAGAATTCCTGATCGATGGCGGAGCATCGATAAACTTAATCACCTTCGATTCTCTTAATTTACAACAAGTCTCGATCTCCCCTGAAGAAATCGAAGTAACTGGAGTTGCCTCGGTCCCGATTCTCACCATAGGATCCGTCGTTCTACAACTCGAAGACACCAACTGCTTATTCTACGTAATTAAAAATTTACAATTGCCTGCCCACGGGTTACTAGGCAGCCCCTTCCTACTCCAAGAAGAAGCAGAGATCTCTTACTACCACAAAACTCTCGTGCTCAAAGACAAGCCAACTAGACCGATCCGTTTCGTTAACTATCAGGATCTTAATGAAATTGAAGTACCCACTGGAAATTCCACCCGTCATATTATTCCCGGTCGGACCCGTCAACAAATCGCTGTCCGGCTAGTCAATACCAATACAAGAGAGGGCTATCTCCCACGTATCAAAACTCGTCAAGACGTATTTCTCGGTGAAGCCGCTGTAACCAACAACGATGGTACTTGCCACATCATGGTTACTAATACCAATGACGAAGAGGTAGAAATCAATCTGCCTCCACAAGAAATCTACCCGTACGATACCATTTACTCATCTGAAGAAGAACCCTATTTACGAAACCCGCCACCCAAAATCACCTCACCAGTAGAACGAAGGAAGGCAATCAAGAAAATACTGGAGCTAGATCATCTTAATTACGAAGAAAAACAACACGTGCTCCAACTGGTTGATGAATTCCCCGACCGCTTCTACATACCTGGTGACAATTTAGGCAGAGCTCCCGACTTTCAACACTCCATTTATACTACGGACGACATACCTATAAATACCCGTCAGTATAGGTATCCGGCCGTGCATAAAGCAGAAATCGACTCACAGGCAATGGCCCTCCTAGAACAAGGTATTATTCAACCATCCCATTCCCCCTATAATTCTCCTTTATGGATAGTCCCTAAAAAGGCAGACGCCCAAGGTAATAAGCGTTGGCGTATGGTGATTGATTTTAGGGCCCTTAATGAAAAAACGGTTAGCGACAAGTTCCCTTTACCACAGATAACAGAAATCTTAGATAAACTAGGCGGGGCAAAGTATTTCTCCATCTTTGACTTAGCCAATGGTTTCCACCAGATAGAAATGAACCCTAAGGACCGCGCCAAGACCGCCTTCACCACTCCCTCCGGTCACTACGAATTTTCCCGCATGCCTTCGGTCTCAAAAACGCACCGCCCACTTTCCAACGCTTAATGAACCAAGTTCTTACCGGATTACAAGGAACCGAGCTCTTTGTTTATTTAGATGACATAGTAGTATTTTCATCTTCACTGAGAGAACACGAAATTAAAATCCGTAAATTAATGCAAAGACTCCGAGAAAATGGTCTAACTCTACAAACCAGCAAGTGTCAATTCCTTCGTAAAGAAGTAACATACTTAGGACACATTATTTCGGAAGAAGGAGTTCTCCCGGATCCTAAAAAGTTACAAGCAGTCAAGGAATTCCCAGTTCCTACGAATCAGAAAACTATCCGCCAATTTCTTGGTTTAGCAGGATATTATCGTCGATTCATAGAAAATTTCTCATCCAAAACAAAACCCTTAGTCACTCTATTAGGAAAAGGAATTAGATTCAAATGGTCCGAAGAACAACAAAAGAGCTTCGAACAATTAAGGAAAGAATTGTGCGAACAACCAATTTTACAATATCCCGATTTTTCAAAACCTTTTATCGTAACTACCGATGCGTCAGAATACGCAGTTGGAGCCATTCTCAGTCAAGGCGAAATAGGAAAAGACCTCCCGGTAGCATACGCCCCACGTACATTAAATAAAGCAGAGCAAAAATATTCTCCCACTGAAAGGGAATGTCTTAGTATGGTCTACGCAGTTCAATACTTTCGACCTTACATTTACGGCACAACTTTCACCCTGGTTACCGATCACAGGCCTTTAGTTTGGTTGCATAAAGTAGCAGACCCGACATCCCGTTTGACAAAATGGAAACTCCGACTGTTAGAATACGATTATCGCGTACTCCATAAAGACAGAAAACTAAACGTTAATGCCGATGCTCTCTCTCGAAATCCAGTCCCTCGAGACAGTCCAGTCCCCTGTTTACCCCTAATTCCTAAAGAATGAATCGATCCAGTCTTTAAATATCATTTGGCACCTAAACCGGCAGACCCGGAAGGCATTGGAAGTCGCATCAAACAATTAAAACGAGACAGATCAAAAAGACCCTTAGTCCGACACTCAGACAGCGAAACAGATGAGAGCAGTTCAGGAGAAAAGCAACCCCGTCGATATCCTTTCAAGCCGAGTTTCTTTCCAAGCGCGGAGAATTTTCTACCCGAAAATCGCCCCGCTAACCTTGAGTCCTCACATGGAAGCAATGCAGCGCCGAGTGATTTAATGTCTTTCATTGAACCATCCGGTAACTCTACCCTTGCCCCTTCTGAGCAGTCCGGAGACACGGAAATTTACAATCACTCCGATACTACCATACGACAGGCTTCTTTACCCTCGGATGACACTGACCAGGCGCCTCCACTACCTGAACCCCTCATACCCGCTCAGCCTGCAACCCATAACTTAAACCCACCCGCCATACCCACTAGAATTTCAAACACCCTACTAGACCTCCAAGAGTGTGCCATGTCGAGTGACAAAGACACGGATAGAGATAGTGAGAGTCGAACCCGGAAAAATAACTTCCAGATGACTTTTTCTACCAGTCCTCTTTTAGCTCGCAAGGGACAATACGCACATTTTATCCCAGCTGACTGTAATTCCAATACTCAAGTCACCCAAATCCTACAAGAAATGGAATATCTAGATCTTGATCAACTTAAACTAGAAAAACCACAGAAAGGCCAAGTCAAGGTTTCCACCCACAATGATAAAAGAATAATCAGTATCTTCGCAGTCCAACACTTCTATGAACAGTTAACCAAAGAAAATATCAGCACTGCTCTCCGAGAACTAAAACATACTTTACAAAGACAACGAATTACGACCTTCAGAATATCTGCCGTTAAAGATGGTCATGACCACATTTCACATAAAGAATTCGGAGAATTAATAACCCAAGCTTTCAACAACTCTGACTTTCACATTACCATTTGCACTACAAGCGCCTCAATACCAACAATCGAAATCAGACAGCCCCTAATAGAAGAAGCTCATAGCAGTCTTATAGGAGGCCATAAGAGAGTTACCAAAACTTACAAACGTTTACGCCCCTTTTATTTTTGGCCTGAAATGAGAACAGAAATCCAAAACTTCATCCGTAAATGTACCAGTTGCCAAGAACAAAAACTAGTTAGATTGAAAACCTGTCAGCCAATGGTTATCACCGATACCCCTTCTGAACCCTTTGAAAAGATTTCCCTTGACACGGTTGGGCCTCTACCAGAGTCTCCTAATGGTAATAGACATATCCTTACCATGCAAGATAACCTTACAAAATATTGCCTGGCGGTGCCTATACCTGACATCCGCGCCACCACCATAGCCGACGCCTTCACTCGGAATTTTATTGCTATTTATGGAGCCCCGAAAGCCATCTTGACAGACAGAGGAAGCAGCTTTATCGGAAAGATACTACATCAACTGGCCGAAACATTCAAGATAAAACAAGTAACCACCTCTCGATATCGCCCGCAAACCAATGGAGCACTAGAAAGGAGTCACATTGTCTTAACCGAGTATCTCAAACATTACATGGAGAGTTACGAAGATTGGGACAGTTTAATACCATTCGCAATGCTCTCATATAATACATCTGTACATGAAGCCACCAATTTCACCCCATACGAGCTAGTTTTTGGAAAACCAGCCCGACTACCATCCGCATTTCCAACCGGAGAAGAATTGGAGACTTACGATTCTTATATGATCGATCTCGTCAAACGCCTGGATTCCATCAGAGATACTGCCGCAAATAATTTAAATTCCGCAAAGCATCGTTCAAAACGGATTTATGATAAACACGCAAATCCCGTCACTTTCAAAGTTGGCGATCTTGCTTACGTACTCAAAGAACCGCGACTCAGTAAATTCGATCCTCATTATATCGGCCCGTTTGAAATCATTAACGTCACAGATCGAAACAACATAGCACTAAAGAAACCTGATGGAAAAATTCTTGTTAAGCATGCAGACAAGCTAAAAATTGCCCACATGGAAAGTTGAAAACATTCTATTTCTATTAAAGGTTTCCGCCATGGCTATCTTGGTTCGAGTATTCGCTTTTCTAGCCTGCCTCATTTCTACCGCTCAGGCAGTCGAATACAACATTACTCAATTCGTGCACAACACCGGAGTATTCTACGAACAGATGCAGGACATTAAATTTTATTCGTTACAATGGAAATTGGTAACCGCTATCAACTTACACGAATTTCTTTCTCATCAACCGGACATTGAATATCAGTTAACACTTGCGCAAAGATTATGTGTTGACGCTAAACTAGCTCACCCAAATTGTCAAGTGTATTACCGAGCAGAGGAATGGTACAGTCGCCTAAACACGACCTTGCGCTATCGAGATATGATTGAAGCTTCCCTTCAACCCAGTTCCATCCCAAAGATTAAACATAAACGTAATACACCATTAAAAATTATTGGTAGCATACAGAAATCCCTCTTCGGCGTTCTAACCGAGGATGATGCAGATTATTACAGTAAAGAAATAGATCGCTTGTATGCGGATCAAAAAGAAATGGCCAAACTTTTAGAAAACCAAACTTTTGTTATGAGATCCCAATTTAAAAATACCCAACAAGAATTCTCTAAAGTCGAGGAACAAATCCAAAAGGCGATTAACTATTCTATTATATTCTCAAAACAGTTTAAAGCTAAAGAGGAACAAGAAGCCAGAGATTCCTTTGAATTCGCAATGAGCGAATGGGATTACCATTTACGTCATGCATTTACTGAATATGAGAGAGATCTAATTATTATTACCGACGCCATTCTTTTTGCAAAGCAGGGCATGCTTCATCCTATTTTCCTATCTCCCAAGCAACTTGTGGCGGCCGCTCAAGACCTCAGAGATACTACCCCTTTTGAGTTCCCTTTATCTAACCAGGAATTAATGGCTCAACACATCGAGAAAATTTCAACACTTCACTTAATACTCAAGGATGGAAAAATCATCCTCGAAATCAATTTCCCGCTTTTAGACCGAGCCAGGTTTAATCTCTATAAAGTCTATCCTGCCCCGTCTTCACAATTTCTTGGAAATAAATCCGTCGCCGCTTACGTAGTACCCGAAGCACAATATGTTGGAATCTCTTTAGATAGAAGAAGTTATTTTATTCCATCCGAAAACTATATCGATAAGGCTTACCATTTACATGGTTCATTAATAGGAGAAGCCAATTTACCGTTAGTAAGAATTGAGGCGCAACCCACTTGCGTAATCCAATTGTTGCTCGACCCAGTATCTCACTCATGGAGCAGTTGCAATATTAAAATACTTTCTTGGCCCGGGATCTACTGGCAACCTTTATCCAAACATAACACTTGGTTATACTTTGCTCAACATAAGGAAAAGATTCGAATTTTATGCAGTGGTCGAGCAACGGACATGGAATACTTATTTGGGACAGGTTTAATTGAGATTGGTAGTGGTTGTTCCATTATTACCGACTCCACTCAGTTGACGGCAACCAAAACTATTAGTTCAGTCATTAATCATTCTTATAAACCCACTACTTCCTTAAACCTCAGTTTTGTAAAAACCCAGTTCGACCATCATCACAAGGAAGCCCTAGAATTATTAAACATAACCAGGTCTAATCTAACTTCGTGGAATTTAGATACTTTTTCCATCCCCTCAAAGGAAATTGAAAATCAAGCGAAAATATTGCAAGGGCACCATCGTCAAACCTTTCATATGTATTCTTACTACTCAACCACCTCTGTAATTATCTTCACTAGCATTGTAATTCTCATAGTATATATTTTTATTAAGCGCCGAAAACGTAGGCCTACCGCTACACCGATCGAAGTAATCCCGATTCATTACTCTAAACCTCAAGAAAGGGAGGAACCAACACCTACTCTTTCTGAGGGCGTATCCTTAAAACCTAGTCTTGCTATAGTTTAAGTCAAGTCCCAGGGGTATAAGTAGGAGCGATGCGTTGTCCGAGGTCAGTCTCAGTATTTTCGTCCTGCCGAAAAATGAGAATTTCAAAGGGGACCCAGTGTGAGTCCTGCGAAGGAACGCGCACGTTTTCGTGCCAAGCCGACAAGACCCACCCGCAAGGGGCCTGGGAGACCGAAGCCCGCTTCGGAAGGCGAGTCTCCGCCTCCGCCTCCCGTTTCATCCCCGGGATGGGCCATTTTCTACTGGGAAAGGCGATCCAGACGAGGGTAACCTCTACCGCATCTAAGACCGTTGGAACGAAGGATGGACCACCTCCACCCTTCTCCCTGCCGCACTACAACACCCAGGATATCGTCATCCTCGATGACGACACCGTAAAACTGTTCACGCCAGGGGAGGGTTTCCGAAACCTCCACCCAATCACCAGCAAAAAAATGTCTCGAGGGACTTGAAGGAGGTTTCCTTCAAGAGGCTAATCCCTCCCTACACTGACTCCAAATCCACATATAAGGCCCCGCAAACACCACGCCAAGTCATTCTGTCTCCGACTATCACCAAGATGACTCCACGCCAAAATGAGACATCCTCACACATACCGAGATCCACCACGCCGTCTCTCAACCAACGTCTCGAATATTACTTCTTGACGTCTACTTGTGGGACCGGGGTCGCCTACATACACGATGACGACCGCGCCTTGTGCCATGAGTGCTACACCCACCTACAACAACCGGCTGGATTCGACCCCTGCGAGTCCCATTTCTGGTACTTCATCCACCGGGATCCATTCGCCTGCGACAACTGCGGAGAATATATCTTCCGCGCACTACGCCCAGTAATCCAGTGCGCGGAGTGCCGAGAAAGTCTCCGAAGACACTTTCTATACGTCGAGCAGCACAACCAATCGATGGAAGCTTACTTCCATCCAACCAGGATTGTGCTGCGGAACATTGAAGTTTCTGGCCCACTCGCTCAACTATCGCTCCTGAACCTGGATCCGTACCTCCGCTAACCCGGACTACAACCACCGACTCGCCTGGCTACATCTACTACCCCTGACAACGTATCGTCCGACCTGCACTACACCTGAAGACTTCGCCCCACTAGGCCCCCCCCCCCTCGCTCTCATTCTGTCACCCTCAGGCACATTCACTCCGAACCCTTATCAATTGTACAAAAGAAAATTCGTCTGATTCTCTTTTGATGAAGCATCGCGAATAGCGCGATGTTCATTCTTGGTGGGGAGGTGTTACATCCTCAGCGCGAATCTCACGTCTTTTCTTTTCGAAACACCCATTATAATTCACCTCCGCTTTCGTTCCTCTCGAATTCTTCCCTTGCGTAATATTCGAGTCTTAAACTCGACCGTTCGACTGTCCCTTTCATGCGTTATCGCTCCGACCCTTGACTTCTTCATAGGGGAGGCAGTCCCACAGCTGCGTGCACTTACGTGCATCTATGATTCCACACTCACACATTCAAAACTAGCTCACTCACGTTCCTACTCTTGCTACTTTTTCCTGGAATTTCGGGACTCCTGGAGTATATAAACCCTGATTTTCTGGAGAAAAAGCGGACTTCAGTAGAATCCTTCGAGCAAGACGTATCTCTGCCCGTTGTATCTCAGTAAGCATAGTGCGTGGACGTGGATTAGATAGAGCATTAATACTCCTTCGAAACCGTTTCATTCAACCGTACAGTTCAGCCATATACCGCGACTGTTAGGCAAGTAATTGTTCACCGCATCCCCGTTTAACTCGTGACGTGAAGCGAGCCAACTTAACTATTAAGTTCATCGCGCTCAAAACCAAAGATATTGTACCAAAGCGGATTTAATAGTGTAACAATATATATATATATATCTTTATTTTTACATCTAAAGTCAAAGATTCCTAAACTCATTTGAAACAGCCCATCCACATCTCTCTTAACTATTAACTGAAGAAACATACCAAGGGAACATCATAGAACACTTGGTAGTCTTTGCCGCTCGAGACATAACCAAGGCGAGCCATCTGAGCAATCAATTATTTAACTTCACGAAAGAGGCATTGAGAAACCTCCACGTTATCCTCGAAGCTGACGAGCGTTTCCACACCACTGACGGTTAGTCATACCCCAGTGCTGGTTGGCCGTTATATTAATCCGAAGCTTGGAGCGCGTTACCCTTGACCAAATTTAGTTATTTCTTTAGTCGATCAAGGATTAGAGTCAAAGTGCAATCTATAGAGCTGACGAGCGTTCCCACACCACTGACGGTTAGTCATACCCCAGTGCTGGTTGGCCGTTATATTAATCCGAGGCTCCTGATTCACTTACAGTAAAATCATTAAAAATCGCCAAAAAGGCTAGATTGCTCAGAAGTAGGTTTTTACATTTAGAAACCTCGCCGACTTGAACCTCGGCTCGTAACATTCTATTACATGGATTATCGGTTATAACATTGTCGATATAATATTTGAACAAATTATCATAAAATGTGTTACTTGGAATAACGATTATATAATTTGCAACTCAACTAAAAGTTAACCAAACAATGTACGTAAAATTAGTATCGCAGTAACTACTATCGCAGTATCCTCTGTAAATGATTTAAAATAGCTTTTAAAATCTTTTTTGTTCGAATTACCTTCTTTCCGTCCGTCCCTATTTTTTCAAGTAAACTTATCACTTGCTTTTCCCCTATACAATATGCATTTCTTACATCACTATACGAAATACCTTAATTGGCCAGTCTTTTTCTCATTTCTTTGGAAATACAGTCTTCTAACGGTTTTAATGAATTAATAATTGCACGCAGTTCTATAACTCTTTTAAAACATTTTCTGTTTTTTAATAACTCCTCTAGAGTGAAATGATGAAAAGTAATATTTTCTAACATAATAGTATCATAAAAAGCGTCGTGCGTCTCTTGTTGATTGATACAAAAATTCCTCTCAGCTATTTTTTGTAATCTGCACTCCGTACTCAGATACGCTTTTCGAAATAGCGGTAACGTATCTACAAAACTGTCAATTACTGAACCGAATTCCTTTTGGGGCAACAAATCATTTATCACGTGAGTTAATCGTGGGTCGTCAAAGGCGCAATTATGCGCGATGAATACACATGGTTTACTGAAATTTTTCAAGAATTGCAATAATTCTCCGATGACAATTCGGACAGGATGTGAAGATACCTTTTTTCCATTTAAATATAAAGAATTGCCTTCATTCGTTATGCCGTGTACTTTTGATGCCATCGGTGATATATTTTCCGTCGGATTAATATCTTGATTGAAAGTCGAGTTTTGACACCTTACGGCAATTTGTAAAATGTCGCAATCTGCTTTGAATCCAGACGTCTCTAAATCAAAGAACGCAATTGCTAGATCCTGGTGTATAAAATTAATATCAATCAATCAATCAATTAATTTATTATTCCCCTTAGGGTTGTAATTCTATATAATCCTTACCCACTACCTTAGCCTATCTTAACCCTATCTTATTCACTACCTCCCTCGATCTCTCCCCTCGCTTTCCTCTTGCCACTCGCTCGCCTCTCGCAACCCGTTCGCCTCCCGCCACTCGCTCGCCTCTCGCCGCCCGCACGCCTCTCGCCACTCGCTCTCCTCTCGCCACTCTCTCGTCTCTCGCGCGCCACGCTCGCCCTCTCCCCTCCCGCTCCACTCCACACATCCATCCATACTCCTCTCACCCTCTCGCACACTCATCCCTCCATTTCTCTCACACACACGCCCTTGGACTTCCATTTCCGCTCCGTCTCTTTCCTTCCATTCGTTCCTTTCCGAGTCTTTCCATTCTTCTTCCCCCCTCATATATTCTAGCCTCCTCAGCCACCCCTCTCCATCTCCCCCATCTCCGAGTACCTCATCCGCCATCTCCCTCCAGCCCTTTTCCCTTCCCCATCCCACGCACTCCTCCCATACATGCTCCCACGTTTCTTCATTCCTTCCACAAATCCTACATTCCCTTTCCCTCTCGTCCTCCCAGTATCTACCTCCCCTCATCCCGTTTCCCAGCCTGAACTTTATCACCCTTTTCCACCTACTCTCCCCCCACCCCTTCTTCAAATACCCCGGCACTCCTTTACCCTTCACCCTCCCGTACCACTCATTGTATTTCGACTCCCCTATTTTCACCCACCTTTCCCTTTCCTGCTCACCCTTTTCCCGCTCTATCATTTCCTCCCCTTTCAGCCCCTCCCCTCTCTCTCTCCTATTCTTTCTACCTCCTCTATCTCCCACCCTTTCTTTTCATAAAACACCTTCCTTTCTTCCTCCCACCCTTCCAACGCCTTCCCTCTCCTCGCTCTTTCCCTAATTTCCTGCCAGCACCTCCTCGCTAGTTCCCCTCATTTCCCCTCCACCAACTTTCTCTCAAACCCCCACGCCCTCATACCTGCCCTTCCTGCTATTTTTTCCTTCTGCACCTCCTCCCGCACCATATATCCCGGCGTGCACCTCTCCAATCCCAAAACCCACCTCATAAACCTTTCCTGAGTCCTCTCCACACCTTCTCTCTCCTTCCACCCCATAACTCAGCACCGGCCACACCAACTTTTCAAACAGCCATAACCTCCTCTCCCAATCCTTCCCAAACCTCCTCTTCCCTATTACCCATACCTGTCCCATTACCGCTACCGCCTTCCTAATCCTATCCCTAACCTGATCCTCCTGCCCCCCATCCCTCCTCACTATGTAACCTAAATATTTATACTTTTTCACCTCCTCTATCTTCTTCCCCTTCCACCTCCAATCCACTTTTTTCTGCCCTCCGCCCCCTCTCCTGCATCTCATCACCTTTGTTTTCCCTATATTCACTTCTAGCCCTTTCCTCTCCATGTACCTCTCCAATCTTGCCATCATCCCCTTCATTCCCTCCTGATCCTCCGCCAGCAAGGCCAGATCGTCCGCATATGCCAGAGCGTATACTTTCTCGCCTCCCACCTTTACACCGCCCCATCACCCCTTTTCCAGGTCTTCTTCTATGTCCGCTAAGAGCAGTGTAAAAAGACACGGACTTAACGGACACCCCAGTCTTACACCCCTTCCCGTCCAAAACCTACCCCCCACTTCCTCCCCTGCCCGTACCCTTCCCGTCGTCTCCCTAATCACCTCTTCACACCTGTTACATAACCCTTCCCTGACCCCTCTCTCCCTCATCGTCTTAATTAACACATCCGAGTCAAACGCCGCCTTTAGGTCCACGAACAAGATCACCATTTTTCTCTCTTTCCTCATCACCTGTCTGTTAATCAGATAGTTCAGGACATATATGTTGTCAAGTGTCCCCTTTCCTTTCCTGAACCCCGCCTGACTCGGTGGCAGGATGTTCTTGCCTTCCACCTCCTTTCTCAACCTCTCCGCCAACACCCCCGCGTACACCTTGTACCCCGTCTGCGTCAACGTCACCCCCCTGTAGTCCTCCACCTTTTCCCCGCTCCCCTTTTTACCACCGGCACTACCAAACCCTCCTTCCACGTTTCCGGCCATCCCTCCCCTCTCCACAGTTTCCTGCACACCCTATATAGCCCCTTTTCCACTTCCTCCCCCCCATACTTCCATACCTCATTTGGTATCCCATCGCTCCCCATTGCCTTCCCGTCCTTCAGCTTCCTTATTACCGCCCTCACCTCTTCTTCCGTTAATTCCGCCTCTCCATCTCCATGTCCTTCTCCCTTCCTGCCCCTTACCACTCTACTCTCTACCCCTCCTAACAATGATCTGAAATATTCATCGCACTCCTCCGTCCTTATTCCCTCATTCACTGGCTTCCTTCTTCCCCTTTCCCTATTTACAATCCTCCACACCTGCTCTTCCGTCCTCGCTGTCTCCACTTCTCCCATCCATCTTTCCACTTCCTTTCTCTTCTTCAGTTCGTACACCTTTTCATACTTCTGTTTTTTCCACCTGTACTCCTCACATCCCCCTCCTGTCTTTCTCCACCTTCTCGTTTCTTCCCTTACCCCGTTCTTCTCCTTCTTACACTCCTCATCCCACCAGCCCCTCTTCCTCCCCCTTCCCCCCCTTCCCTCTCACTGCTCCATCGCTGCCCATATTTTCCTACTTAACCTATCCCACTCTTCCTCTACCGCTTCCTCCCTTTCTTCCCAACTACCAAATTTTTCCATAAATTCTTTCCTTCCTCTTTCACTCCAATCTCCTCTGTTCTTCCTTACTTCCTTTCCTTCCTTTCCCTTTCTACCCAAATTACTCCCTTCCACCCATACCGTTATCGGCTGGTGATCCGAGTCTATCCTGTCCCCCACCTCCAACCTCTCCACCTTCTCCCTTGTCATATCATTCCCCAGCACCAGGTCAATCACTGACTCTCCCCTCGCTCCTACATACGTCCATTCCCCTTCCCAATCTCCCTCTACATTCCCATTTAGTATGGACCATCCTTTCTCTTGTATATACCTACACAGTACCTTACCCTCCTTGTTTAACTTCCTGTCCTTCGAATTCCTCCCTATCTCATACTTACCACCCTCCTCCCCCGTACCTACCCACTCTCCCCCCTCCATTCCTGTCCTTGCATTAAAATCCCCCCAATCAACACCCTAACCCCTTCCTCTCTTTCCTCCATCAATTCCCCTATCTCTTCCAACTTCCTCCCCATGTCCCCATTCACATACACTCCTATCAATTCCCACCATTGGGAATTGCGTCATTGCGTCCCCAACTTACATCCGACAGCCATCACACCCTCCTTCTCTTTCCTTACACCCCCCCCCCTACTACCTCAATGTCTTTCCTGACCCCTGTCACCATACCTCCTATAGCTCTCCCTTTTCTATTCTTCCTACTGGCCCACTGCGCCTCCCACCTGTAACCCTTTGGCAATCTAACCCTTACCCGATTCCAGCTCTTCTCATCCAGCCATGTCTCACACATAATTATCACCTCCCAGTCTTCCAGCCCTCTCCAAAAATCCTCATCCTTGTTTCCTAACCCCGCCACATTCCCAAATGTCACCCTATTCCCCACCCCCTTTCCTCTTCCTTCCCCTCTCCCCTCCACTCTTACTCCTTTCCCGCCTCCTCCTTATCCACCCTTCCTCTACCTCATCCCACCTTCTGACTCTCCCATTCACCCACATCTTCATATAACCCACTCTTACGTTCTTTCCTTTCCTTCTCTCCTTATCTGCTTCCTGGTCAATCATCCATCTAGTCCTCCTCTCATCCGCCGTCAAGTCATCCGTTATTCTTTCCCTCCCCCCCTTCAGCTTTTCTTTCTCCCCCAAACTTTCCTTTTTCCCTCCATTCCTCCTAGCCTCACTAGCACCATTCCGAAGCCCTTCCCATCTCTTCTACCTACCTCCATTATGTCCTATAAAATTAATATTATAAGCTAATTCTAACAAATTTGTATTATAAGTCTGATTAGATATTACTTCTGTGGAAGGCATTGTGAGTAAACTCATATTGGTTTTATACACATCTCCTTCTTTCCGATCTTTCGAATTCCTGAGTTGGGACCGATTTTTTTGCAACAGTTGTCGCCTGGCATTAAAAGTTGGTTGTTTGGCTTTGAACGTTCTAAGTTTATGCGATCTAGTATAACGCTCAACATGTTTCGTGAAACGGGAGCTTGGACTTAGATTAATTTTTTTAAAAACATTCTGAACATATTTTACTCCTGTAGGAGGTTTGTTAAGCTTTCGCAAAGGAAATTGGTAAACAGGCTTCTGGGGAACACAAATTAGGATTTATTCAGGAGAGGAAATGGTATAGGTTACAGGATAGGATTTCAGAGAGGTAATTCGTGGTATGATCGGATTTAACAACGACGTCTCTTAAACATTTTTCCGGGCGTCCGGCTTTCTCAGCCGAACTCTCCCATCACCTACGATCGGGCCTCCGGCTTTCTCAGCCGAACTCTCCCCATCGTAGGGTATAACAGGAAGTGCGCGGACTCGTATAGGCGTCCGGGTTGGATCCTCCCGTACTCTCCTAGCGAGGGTGTTCGCCCGGGTAGCCCCCTGTTCTCTCCTCCTTGGGAGGCGACCGGCTTTCTCAGCCGTTCTCTCCATCCCAAGAGGCGACCAGGCGATAGCCCCCCAGGTCTCTCTCCATATTCCTCAGAGGTCCGAGAAGTTGCCCTGTACTCTCCTCTGGAAGGCGACCGGCTTTCTCAGCCGATCTCTCCGTTCCAAGAGGCGTCCAGGAGCTAACCCCCGTACTCCCTGGTACTGCATCTCTCAGGCGGCCGTGGCTTACCTCGTCCTCTTCTTTGAGAATGCAGCAGGAATGAGAGCTTTTGCCGCCGCTGCCGCAATCAACAACGCGGTATCCAGCCTGACGGCCGATCGGATCGGGGCGTGGAGCGCCGCGAGCCCCTGCGCTCCGATCTCCCGAATCTTCTAGTTATTGCTGGATTTCATCGGTGGCCCCAGCCGTTTCATCACACTCCTTGATTTTTCTGTCCTACGGCACATGCAAATCTATAGTCAGCCGATTGCGAAAGACTATAGCAAATAGCTTTTGGCGATTTACGCGACATCATGCTATTTAAATTTTCGTTTGCTTGACTAGAAGCTGCTGACGAGAACTTAGCAGCATTTTCTGACAATTTATTAAAAATTGTTGTTAATTCCTCGAATAAAGTTTCATTTTTTAACTCTTTGTTGAAGACTATGTTCTGTTGGTAGTTTTCAGTATCTTTTAAATACCCGCACCATGCACCGCAATTGCCATGCTGATTATATGCATGACACGGAATGTTTTTGATGGCTACGGCCATTTTTGTTGCATCCCTTTCATTTTGCGCTACAGCGTATGTGAAACATCTGTGTAAATATTTTATGACGTCTGTTGTTAAAGCTTTGCATTCGATATTATTCGCAGTTTTATATAATAAGCTTTTTACGCCTTTGGACGTGTGGTTTCTGTCTGCTAATTTTACAACTGAATGGTTGCTTGCCTGTCTTACAGCACAAATGCTAGAACTATCATTGTCGCTGACAAAAACTCCTACTTCTACATTATTGGTACTTAGAATTTGACTTCGAGTCGCAAAATCTGCAGCTGCATCTGCTTCCATGGCTTTTGCACTCCCATAAAAGTTTAACCGACAATCGTGGTTCTTTTTATCGGTACCCAAGTCACATAACCGGCATTTCCTATTTCGTGTTGCGAAATCTAAAACCTGGCCTGATTCGACGCCGATTGGAGCAGCATAGCCATTGAGACTATCATATTGTTGCCCTGTCCCCCTTTTACTCCAACCCATGTCATAGGAAACAAATATTCGTACTACATCGAAGGAAGTAAGTGACACTAAGGAGCTTGTTTCAGGACTGGATAAAGGTGATGGATTTGGGTGGTTGGAGAAGGATGTTGAAGGTTCAGGATCGGGGAGCATTGTAATTGTTGAGACTGTTAATTCCTCCAAAGGCTGAGGAACTAAGAATCCACTTTGTAGTTCTGGGGGCCTAGAAAAATGAACCTATACAATAGTACATTCATATTGATAAATGTATTTATTTATTTATTCAGATTATTTACATTTCATATACATGAATGTGTATGAGGAGTCTGGGTTGAGTCTTGCGCCAAGTAGTAGTATATATAGTATGGCGCAAGACGAACTAAATCTTAAATTAATATGCATGATGTACACAATATTGCTAGAAATGATAGAGGCACTTTCAGAAACTGCAAGTGTTTCAGATGTAAATACTAATGTAAATACTTTTTAAATTCAATCACGACTTACAACTTCTTCTGTAAATTGTCCAGATTAGAGATGGTGAGGGCGCGTTCCAATGATGTTGCTTCTTGACAGCTTTCCTTGTCAACCAATTCCACTATTGGTCCTACCTCACGCTCATGCTTTTTGAATGTCTTTGATGACATGTATGGGATATTCATAGTTTCTAATAAACTGTTGACGGTTGTATATCTCAAACCAGCATGCAACGTACCTGTGTTACATCCTCAGCGCGAATCTGACGACTTTTCTTTTCCAAAAACACACCGTTTTCATTTTCTCATAGCTTTCTCCTTGCGTAATATTCGAGTCTTAAACTCGACCGTTCGACCGTCCCTTTCACATGTTATCGCTCCGACCCTTGACTTCTTCTTAGGGGAGGCAGTCCCACAGCTGCGTGCACTTGCGTGCATCTAGGATTTCACACTCACACATTCAAAACTAGCTCACTCACATTCCCACTCTTGCTACTTTTTCCTGGAATTTCGGGACTTCTGGAGTATATAAACCCTGATTTTCTGGAGGAAAAGCGGACTTCAGTAGAATCCTTCGAGCAAGACGTATCTCTGCCCGTTGTATCTCAGTAAGCATAGTGCGTGGACGTGGATTAGATAGAGCATTATTACTCCTTCGAAACCGTTTCAATCAACCGTACAGTTCAGCCATATACCGCGACTGTTAGGCAAGTAATTGTTCACCGCATCCCCGTTTAACTCCTGACGTGAAACGAGCCAACTTAACTATTAAGTTCATCGCGCTCAAAACCAAAGATATTGTACCAAAGCGGATTTTAAAGTGTAACAATATATATATATCTTTATTTTTACATCTAAAGTCAAAGATTCCTAAAACTCATTTTAAACAGCCCATCCACATTTCTCTTAACTATTAACTGAAGAAACATACCAAGGGAACATCATCGAACACTTGGTAGTCTTTGCCGCTCGAGACATAACCAAGGCGAGCCATCTGAGCAATTAATTATTTAACTTCACGAAAGAGGCATTGAGAAACCTCCACGTTATCCTCGAAGCTGACGAGCGTTTCCACACCACTGACGGTTAGTCGTACCCCAGTGCTGGTTGGCCGTTATATTAATCCGAAGCTTGGAGCGCGTTACCCTTGATCAAATTTAGTTATTTCTTTAGTCGATCAAGGATTGGAGTCAAAGTGCAATCTATAGAGCTGACGAGCGTTCCCACACCACTGACGGTTAGTCATACCCCAGTGCTGGTTGGCCGTTATATTAATCCGAGGCTCCTGATTCACTTACAGTAAAATCATTAAAATCGCCAAAAAGGCTAGATTGCTCAGAAGTAGATTTTACATTTAGAAACCTCGCCGACTTGAACCTCGGCTCGTAACACCTGTTAGTGAAGTTACATTGTGGGTATTACATTATGGGTTATCTTGATTTATACTTCATATTTTATGGGTAGTAGATTTCCATATTCTTACAATGAGGTACACAACATAACTTTAAGAAAGACTTACCTAAAGCAGCTTTGCTATTTATATCAAACATGGGTTGTTTGTGGGTGCCTTCATGATCTGTTCCGGTTGGAACTTGGTTGGGTAACAAGCACTCTTGACATCGAATAATAAATATCGACGCTAAACCGCTTCTTGTCTCATTCTCAATGTTAGCCAACGATGTGTATGTGAAGTTGGCAGATCACTTCGCGGAATATCATAAAAAATTGATAGTTCTGGGTTCTACATCAATAGTTCTATAGTTCTTGATAGTTTCGGTTTCGGAGTAAAAAAATTGTTTTAAAAAAAGTCCAATTGTGCCAATCGCTAAAACTCTTTCGACCTAACACGTACATACCCAGAACTATTCCAGAACTATGCCCTGAACGCCAGAACTATCGAAATAGAGGTAGCAGCTCACCCCTATACCCTAGAACTCCCGGTTTCGGAGTAAAAAAATTGTTCTAAAAAAAATCCAATTGTGCCAATCGCTAGAACTCTTTCGACCTAACACGTACATACCCAAAACTATTCCAGAACTGTGCCCGGAACGCCAGAACTATGGAAATTGTTACGGATCCAGATCTCCGAATCGCCCGAATTTAGCCAAATACGACCCAGGCTATCAAACCCTCTTTATCGAAATTCCGCGGGCATTCAAATCAAATAATTCGCGTCGCGCTTCAACCAGCGGATATTTCCGCGGACAATTAGATTTTATAACTTGACGCCTGGCACGCAGATGTGCAGCTGCCAGCAGGAATAGCGTGGACAATTAAAGGATTAGGACGCGACGTCTGACTCCCAGATGACTAATCCCTGTAGAACTTGGAAGAGCTTAAAACCCGCAATTAAATAATAAACGAATTAAAGTAATAAAAGCAATCATCGTACGTGACTTCTTCGAAGACGTCGCTAAACCTAACAATAGATGCTTCGAAATTAGCAAGCAACCCTTGCAGCTGCGAGTCCGAACCGGCGTACCCGGCGGACAATACAATCATAAACCCTCGCTCGCCTCGCCCGGGCTCGACCAGCGAGGAATACTCGGATACTCCCGCGCTCAGCCGCCCTTCCTCCTCGCCGCAATCTCACGCGCCGATTCCTCGCGCACAAAATAAGGGCCAGGTGACCGAGAGCCAATCAGCCGCGTCGGCTGGCCGGAAATACGTCACGTAGTAGGGCTCCTGCGAAGGGCCTTCAACCAGAAATTCGCTCGCGCCCACGTGGTCAAGCCAGCCTGCGATTGGCCGCCGACCACGTGCCAGGAGTGTGAAGCCACGCGACCGGGCTTCCTGACTTCGAATCTGAGGAGCGACTCTCAGACTTATCTCCGCCGTCCTAGCGAGTAGCACTCTTCAAACTTGTACTGGACAGTAGTAGCTTTATTTGAACCTCTTGAATACATTTCCTCAATATTTTTGAACTCCTAAATTCGTTTGCTTATTCTTTGATTTCCAATTTCCGGCAACTCCGCGAGCAGGGTGCCTCAGCACCTCACGGGCACACTTGCCCACGTTCACCTCTCTAAACCCCCAGAACACGCAACAGTTTCCTAAATTCCTCCATCATACCCCTGAACATCTCCCTTACCTCGCCTTCCCTCACCCATTCTTCCTCGCTGTCCAACTCCTTTGCCTTCTCTTTTGCCTCTCCCCCGCCCCCAGCGCCGCTTTTCGGCGACTTTTTCGTCTTGGCGCTCTTCTTAAACGCCTTATCCCCCTCCCCTCCCTCCTCTCCTTCTCTTTCCTTCCTCTTCCCTCCCCCCACATATCCTCCAGGGTGCTCCCCAAGCTACCCACACTCATCCTTTCCACGTTTGTCGGTCTCCCCTTTTTCCTCGTCCCTTCCTCCGGCCGCCCTTCCTCCTTCCCTACCTCCTTGCTTCCTTCGTCCGACATCCCCGCCTTTCCTCTCTTAGTTCTCCTTCCTTCTCCCTTGCCAGCTGTCGCACCACTCTTCTCTCGCCGTACCCACTTCTTCGACACCCGTCCTACCTTGCCGACACCTGCTTCCCTGCCACCTGTTGCCCGTCCCCCTCACTAATTTCTGCCCTACTGCGCCTTCCCACGCTCCAACTCCCCTCTAGGCTACGGCACTCCCTAACCTCTTCCCAGCCACACACTTTTCGCTCCCTTTTTCTCCGACCCTTACCCTTCCGCCACCCCGCCTTATTGACCCACTTTCTCGTCGCCCTTCACCCTACTCCCCAGCCCTACCAAACCTCCTACCTCTCCCGCTATCCCTTCACAAACTCTTCCACACCACACGCTCTCCAAAACACAGCTATCACACCAGTCACCGGAAACGGAAGTCCAAATTAAGCAATTTATTTTGTTTATTTTTCCTCTCTCTTCTCCCTTGTCCTCTCTCTCTCCTCTTCTCCTTCTTCACCTCTTTCCTCCCCCCTTTCCTCTCTCCTCTCCTCTTCTCGCCCTTCCCCGCTCTCCTCACCCTTGACCGCTCCCTCGACACTCCTCGACTCTCCTCGACTCTCCTCCTCCCTCCTCCCTCCTCTCTGCTCTCTGCTCTTCCCCTCGCTCTATTCCATTACATTCTATGTAGATCAGGTTGAAGTTTTTACTGAGGGATTAGATAGGAAAAGCTGTAGGGAATACAGGGGTAGGGCTGCGCAGCGCTCGTTGCCATCAGCTAATCGAGCGATCCGCAACGCTCGTTCAATTGGGCTCGAGTATGGTGTGCTGTGTATATATATAAATTCATACATATACAGGGTGTTCCAAAACTAGGCGTTTCGGAGATGGCCATCTTGTGGGGTGGGCCTTTCTAAGGACTATTGCACTTTCCGAATTTGGAAGCGCCATCGAACTTTGGGAGGTAATTGCGAAAAGGTGTAGCCAATCCGCGCTCGAGCCTGAGAGCGGTCGCTGTGACACGGCGCGAAGCGGTGGGATGGGGCGAGCCGCCGAAGACTCTCGCCGCCTCGCTGGCCGCGTCATCCGCGCACGTCGCACGCTACCGAACCCTACGCGCGAATAAGTATTGGCGCGGAGCAGGCTCGCAAGTGGCTCTAGCGCTAGGGGGCTATCCAAGGTGCCCTTTTGCGCCAAAGATGAGCGGGCGTATTTCGGCGGCACGCCTCGCCTATCTTGGGGGCGAAAACCGTACTGCTGGTTGCAGGTAAACTAAACTCGGAGAATCTTTTGAAAAGGCTTCAATGCATCTACCAATTTAATTTCAGCAAGATAATGCCAAGCGAATCGGATTTATTCCCGATTTCGCCAGATAAATTAGTGTAGCGAGAATTTAACGCTGATTTGATTATTAGAATATTTTTTTTATGAAAACCTAATCCTTTGCCAACAATACGTCGCTTCCCGATTGCCGACATCTAACGCAAGTTCCGAGTTATGATTTTTTAAAGGAGGGCCGGTGTCACGCGAGCAGCCACGCAACCCGTGCGGCTATCATGACCGGCGTGGGTTCGACGGCGTTAACTCGCGGCAGGGGGGGCGGAAGTAAACCAAACTCGTGGAATCGTTTGAAAAGGCTTCAATGCATCTACCAATTTAATTTCAGCAAGATAATGCCAAGCGATCCGGAGATACTCCCGATTTCGTCAGATAAATCAGTGTCGCGAGAAATTAATGGCGATCTGATTGCTAGAGTATTTTTTAAATGAAAACCTCATCCTTTGCGAACAATACACCGCTTCCCGTTTGTCGATATCTTACGCAGGTTCCGAGTTATGATTTTTTAAAGGAGGGTATGCACATGCCAAGTTTTAAAATTAAACATGCAAGTTTAAAACATGGCATGTGCATACTTAATTACCAATCAAAAAATATTACTAGCATATGACTACCTGGACACAAATTTGCACATGCCAAGTTTTAAAGCTTGAGATGCAAGTTAATTAATTAATTAACGTGTGGTATCTTTGATTGTAAACTTGGCTTTCTTGTGTGATATCTATTCCATTTTTGGATCATTAAACTACTTGGCGCTTTTATTTACATTTTAATGTATTTTGGGGAATTTCACGCCTTTTTGGTTGTTCATATTTTGAAGAAAAATACAATCGGACTGTACCACATTCATATAACAGTCATCATTGTTTTGACACATCACCAGTCATGGCATAACCAATGAGTCGGTATAAAACCATGTTATCTGCACAGCGCTCTGCAGCACTTCGCAGTGGTGCCATCTCGCGTGAAACACGTGAGAGTAACATTTTTAGGAATTGTATTAATCCGGATGATGAAACTCTTAATCCGCTTTGCCTTTACCACGAGAAAAATAAAAGAGGAAATTCATATCTCCGGAATGACTGGACCGATCCACATGATTCTTGGCTCATTGGATTAAGAAAAATCAACGATGAAATACAAAATGCTGAAATAAATTCTTGGGGCTCTAACTTTTGCATAAATCGAGGTGAAAGTTTGGTATTTAAGGATAACAGCTAGAGTTCGGGATAATATAGCCTCGGCTGTCACCCGCCGGAGTGTCATATATATATGGAGAGGGAACTTCTACTTGGCGCGAGACTCTACCGAGTCTCCTGATAAAAAGAAGAACATACTTCTAATTGATTGATTGATTGTTTTCATTAACGTCGACTCCCCGCAGGGTTTGCGACGGGTATGGAATACCTCCTGTATTCACATACCGACCCGGTATGAGCTTCCGTAAGGCAGGGGGGAACACCAAATTTATTCTCATACCGGGTGGACCTACAATTTTTAAGGTGGATTCCGAACCACCCTCCGCGCAATGCGTGAACGTGCCGAAAATCGGCGATGACAGGTGTTGGGATCGAACCCGGGTCCCGCTAATTGCGAGTCGGACACTTAGCCCCCTGAGCCACTGCGCGGGTTAAGAACATACTTCCATCCCTCTTAGAAAAAATCCAAACTTTCCTGAAACATTTATACTTACTGTCGTGAAACTTCGTCAAATATATCTTTTACTGTTCTGCAGGTTTCTCGAGATAGACGCAGCATCTCTGCTTTTATTTTGTGTTTACTGACTGTCAAATGATCAGGCAAATGATCATGTTTGGAATCATAACTCGGAATCTGCGTTAAATATCGAAAAACGGGAAGCGGCGTGTTGTTCGCAAAGGATTAGGTTTTCATTACAAAAATACGCTAGTAATCAAATCACCATTAATTTTTCGCCACACTAATTTATCCGACGAAATCGGCTATACCTCTGGTTCCCGTGGCAGTAACCTGCTGAAATTAAATTGGTAGATGCATTGAAGTCTGCTTTAAAGATTCCCCGAGTTCGGTTGACCTGCGCCCCCCGTACCCCGTGTTAGCTCAATGGAACCCCCGCCGGGTCATCATCACCTCCTGCGTGACCACTCGCGCGGCTCTGACTAACGGTGAGCTCAAGTCGATCGGGATTGTTTTGGAAAATGGGCAAAAAAATTTCAAAAAACTTTTGCAGCATTTTTGGATAATTTCGGGGCAAAAATCTGAAAAAAGACGTTGGAGGAACGCGATAATAGTCCGCAAGGGTCAACAGTACGTCTGACACCGCCAAGATCAGCGAGACGCCTTCTGGAAATACGCCCGATGATAGTTGCTGCAAGGGGCACCTTTGATAGGCACTTACGACTTAGTGCGTGCCTGCGCTGTCCAATACTTAGCCGGGCGTAGTGTGCTGCACGTCCGACGCGCGGTGCAATACGCGTCGCCCGAGCGGCGAGATTATCCGGCGGCTCGATTCGTGCGACCGTGTCACAGCGACAGCGCGCTGATTCGTCACTTCTCTTCGCTAATACCTCCCAAATTAGGGTAGAATTTGAAAATTTTGAAGGGCGTATTGCCCTTAGAATGCCACGCCCCACAAGATGACTATCTTCATTATCACCACTTTTGGATCACCCTGTATACTATATCCACATTCTAACTTGACTCACCTTCTACGATTTCACATTAATCATAGATGGACTCTGTACACCAATTTGTACTTGGCCCAGGTCTTTGCATTTTCAATGCTTTTTGTAGGGTAATACTTTTCATTCCACAAACGTCGCCTATCTTTATAGGGTTTTTTAATATATTTTATGCCGGTTATTCGTAATCTATCTTTATTTTCTAGGTAATATTTCGTAGTCCTGGAACGTAATCTATCTTTATTTTCAACATAATATTTCGTAATCCTGGCACGTATTGTATCTTTATTTTTTACATAATATTTGTTATCCATGATATGTATCTTGTCTTTATTTTCTGCCTTATATTTTCCAGCCGTGATACGTATGTGGTCTTTATTTTTTGTATAATAGTTCTGAAAATAGGTTTTAGAACACCTAGGTAATTTTGTATTCTCTCTATCTCCATTATCGTTAAGCCCGGACAGGGATTGCCTTTTTTCAATGTTGTCACCAGATGCAGGCAAGGCCTGCTTCTCTGCACATTTTTCGCTGGATAATTCGGACATCAGCTATGTCTTTAATATATTATCGCTTGATACAGACATCAACTGTGTCTTTGATGCATTATCGCTTAATGCAGACATTAGCTGCGTTTTTGTAATATCGTCGCTTGATGGAGACATCAGCTGCGTTTTTGCAATGTTGTCACTCGATACAGACGAGGCTCTTTTCGTTACAAAGGAATCGCTAGATGCAGACGAGGCCTTCTTCCTTGCAACCGTGTCGCTTAATGCAGAAGAGGCTCTCTTTCTTACAAGGGCGTCACTCGGTACAGGCGGGACCGTCTTCTTTACAGAGGAGTCGCTTGGTGCAGACGGGGTAATTTTCTTTGCAAAGGAGTCGCTTGGTGCAGACGGGGTAATTTTCTTTGCAAAGGAGTCGCTTGGTGCAGACGGGATAACTTTCTTTGCAAAGGAGTCGCTTGGTGCAGACGGGTTCATTTTCTTTGCAAAGGAGTCACTTGGTGCAGACGGGTTCATTTTCTTTGCAAAGGAGTCGCTTGGTGCAGACGAGGTAGCTCTCTTTTTTGCAGAGGAGTCGCTAAATGCAGGCAAAACTGGAACGTTTTTAATAAGGTCGCTTTGTACCAACGATGGCTTTTTCTCTCCAGTACTGTTACTTGATGAAGATATTAGACGAACAGTTTCCGGAGACCTGACTTCGGTTTTCTTTTTATGAAATCGAAGTAGTCGCATCTCTTCTACTTTTTGCTTTTTTACCTGTACTGCCGGAAGTGGCAGAACTTTCACAAGACTGCAACGTGCAGAATCTTGTGGAAAATGCTGAAGATTGCGCGATTTCAACATTGTAATCAGGTGGCTACGCATTTTCGCGTGATCGTACACAACTTTATTCGGCCGAATATTGAACAGCAGCGAAGTCGCAAATGCTATGGCATATACGCCACAGTCATCTGTATTTGGTTGCTGTTGAACCTTCGGAAAATTAACTGATTTATCATTTAGATCATAAAAAGGAAACAATCTCTTTAGGAATATTTTATGATCATCATGGATTTTCCGTTGATTCAGTGAATCATAAATATGTATGACTTTTTTATCATAATAAGCACATACCCAATGTCCATCTGAAATACCACTAAATAAAATTTGCACATGCTCCATATTTTGTGGTACTTCACGTATCATATCAGGAAGTTGAAGTCTCCATGATTCCCGTGGAGCATACCCATATTGAGTTATAAGGGAATTAAAAACATCAATGTGGGCATCGCACCACCACTCGTTCGAAATGGCGCTTTGCAAGTCCTCCGTTAATACGGGAATTCTTGCTTTTTGCATTTTTTAAATATATAATAAAATACTAATCGAAACTAACAGAACAGAAACAGTAAAGTAAACAAAATAGTAAAGAGGCAAACGGAAATAAAATGGAATAGCGAACAGGAAATAGGAAATAGGAAAAATTAGGAATTAGGAACTGTAAACAACAAACTTATTGGATGCTGGGGATGTCCTACCAATACCGCTGGTGCAACACCTAACCGCTGTCTGTCAAGTCCAGGCTGCATTTAGTGTGTTGCTGGTTGCCATGGGTACCATACATAAAGGCATGCTCGGCATATGTATATTATTCCTTGGCGCGCGTATCTACCGAGTCTCCTAATCTATGTTGCAATTGGTAATTGTTGATTATTGCATTCCCGATGTACGATTACATTCCTTTTCGAGAAAATGCCTTATTCAGGAAGAAACTCATATGTATATCATTAACCACAACAAATTTCAGCTCTTAAACTTTGGTTTGTCACCGCTCACTTGACTATTTTCCTACGTTGAAATTTGACCCAGTATGAGGGTACAGATTGCCTATCTAATGCATCTTGTAAAGTATTGCCCAAATGAAGGGGAAGCTAGCTTTTCACAGCTATAACATTTATAAAAATCTCAGATCGTTAACTTAGATGGTCTGCTATGCTCTTGAGATTGAACCGAGTAAAGAAAGGATCTTTTGTCTATCTTGTGTATTACATAAAACAGTGGCCTAATTGTTTCCAATTTAAGAGTCTACTAGCTTTGGCAACCAGCATTTTGTCAAAGAATAATCTGTACTTGCTTCAACAAATGTGAACACTTTAGATTGTGTACTCCTCGAGCTATACACTTGGCAGTCAAGATACACCAACAAAATGTGGTGCGTGTTAGGGTAGAGTTTATCTAATCTGCCATTTAAATACATCCTAGCTATTGGTCACGTATCAATGTTGATTTGAATGATTGTCCGGCTTAATACTTTACAAATTATATTAGGTAAGCAGCATCTTCATACGCGTTACATTTTATTTAGTGTATCATGGCTGTCAAGTGCATAGTTCAAAGAACGCTTCAGTTAAATACTAATCATATATCGCTTGGGCATGTACTGGGTATTAGTAGCCAGTACTTGTTCGTTGAATTTGAACACTTCAAATTATACGCCCCCTCAGCTACGTACTTACCAATCATGAAGGTACACCAAAGTTAGAATACACAAGAGGGTATACTTAGCTTATCTAATCTGTAATTTAAATGCATCTTCTTAGCTATTACTAATGCATCATCGTTGATCTGAATTATTGTATATGATCAATACTTGCTTAGTAAACTTTAGCACTAAAGGTTGTGCGTTCCTTGAGTTACGCACTTATTTCATTTGGGAATTAGTGATTGTTTAAGCAACATTTTGATTGTGCGTCCCCTGAGCTACACACTTGGCAGTTTAGGTAAACCAAAGTTAGAGTGCGTATAAGCGTATAGACTTTATCTTATTAGAGTGCGTGTAAGAGTATAACTTATCTAATCTGCAATTTAAATGCTCCCAAACTATTGATCATAATTATTATACACCTTAATATTACATTATATTAGACAAGCTATATCTTCATGTATGTATGTATGTATGTTTATTAATGTCCACTCCCTACCGAGATCGGGACCGACTTCCGCTTGCAGGGCACATCTCGGGCCCTGCTCCGCTCTCATTTCTTTCCGTCTTCCTTACACCACCGATCTCACACATCACGCTCGAGAGAGAGAGAGATACTTCGCATACCCATTCTTTCATCCTTCCTTCACTCATTCCTCCTTTCCTCCTCGCTCTTGTGGTTTCCATTTCCTTGCTCTTTTCTACTCTCCCCTTCCCTTCTTGCCATTCCCTCCTCTCTTGTCCCGTTTCCCGCTCTTCTTTCGCCTCTACCCTCCCCCTAACCCTTCTTTTCTTTCTGCGTCCAACCTTTCCATCCATTCTTCCCCCTTCCCATCCTCTGCCAGTATCCTTCTGACTTTCTCCTGTACTCCTTCTCCCTCTCCCCCTTCCTCCTTGCATCTTTCCAGGACATGTTCCCATGTCTCCAGCTCCCAACCACACCTTCTACACATCCTGCCTTCTTCTCCTTCCCAGTACCTTCCTCCTTTCATTTCGTTCCCCAGCCTATATCTCGCCACCCTTCTTCTCTTTCCTTCCTTCCATCTTTTCTTTAGATATTCTGGTACCCCTTCACTTCTTACAACTCTGTACCATCTGTTATACTTTGCCTCTGCCACCTTCTTCCCAATTTCTTCTCCTTGCATTACCTTCTCTATTCTCTCTAACTTTTCCCACTCTTCGGCCCTTTCCTCCGCACTGCATTCCTTTAGTTCTTTTCTACACCCCCTGTCTTTCAGAAAGTCTCTCCTTTCTCTTTCCCATTTCGACAACCCCTTTCCCTCCTTCCCTCTCTTCTCTATTTCTTTCAAACATTCCCTTGCCCACTCACTTCCTTTGCCTTCCCTCAGCCTCTCCTCGAACCTCCATGCCCTTCTCGCCCCCCTCAGCCTCAGTTTCTCCCTCCTTGTCTCGTCCCTCACTAAATACCCCGGTGTTACCCAGTCTACTCCCAGAATCCATCTCAGGTATCGTTCCTGCATCGCTTCCACATTCCTCCTTTCTTTCCACCCCCATATCTCCACTCCATACCCCATCACCGTCCACACTAGGGTATCGAACATCCATTCCCTTCTTTTGTAATCCTCCCCAAAGTGCCGCTTCCCTATCCCCCATACCTCTCTCATTACCCCCCCCAGCCTTCCTTACCCTTTCCTCCACATGGCTGTCTTGCCTTCCATTCCTTTTGAACTTATACCCCAGATACTTTATCTCCCTCACTTCCTCCACTTTGCCTTCACCCCACTTCCAGTCTCTGTCCTTTCCTTTCCTCTTTGAAAATCTTATGATTTTCGTCTTATCTCTGTTTACGTCCATTCCTTTATCTTTAATATATTTCCTAAACTCCTCTATCATTAGCTCCATCCCTCTTTCCTCCTTGGCCAGCATCACCATATCATCCGCATACATCAGGGTGTATATTTTCCTCTTTCCCAGCTCTATCCCTCCTTTCCCTCTTTTCTCCATCTTCTCCTCCAGGTCCGCCAAGTACAAAATGAATAGTTTTGCGCTCAGCGGGCACCCTTGCCTCACTCCCCTTCCTATCCAAAACTCTTCGCTCATCTCTTCCCCTATCCTAACCTTCACCTTCGTCTCCCTGTATACCTCCCTCAGCCTCTCTCTCAGTCCTTCGCTCACCCCTCTTTCCTTTAGCGCCCTCCATAGCTTTCCTCTGTCCACACTGTCGAATGCCGCTTTTATATCTATAAAGCACCCCGTGATTTTCCCTCCTTTCTTCGCCAATTCTCTGTTCACTATGTAATTCAAGACGTACACGTTGTCTATCGTTCCCTTCCCTTTCCTAAATCCCGTCTGCCCTTCCGGTATCATTTCCTTCTCCAGCATCTCCTTCTCCAGCCTCATCTCCAATACCATCGTGTATATTTTGTACGTTGAATTCAATAGTGTCACTCCCCTATAGCATCCTACCGTCTTCCCGTCCCCCTTCTTCCTTATCGGCACCACTATCCCTGTCTTCCACTCATTTGGCCATCCCTCTCCTCTCCATACCTTCCTACATATCTCCCATATTTCCCTTCTTAGTTTCTGCCCTCCATATTTCCACACTTCATTCTCGATCCCATCCTCCCCCGCTGCTTTCTTTATCTTTAATCTCCTTATCGCTACCTCTACCTCTCCCTCCGTTATCTCCTCACTTCCTTCTTGCTCCCCCGTCCGTCTCCCTTCTCCCTCTCCGCCGACCACCTTTGTTTCTACCCCTCCCAGCAGCTCCATGAAGTACTCCTTCCACGCGCCGATATTTATCCCTTCCTCCACTCCTTTCTTCCCTCCTCTGACCCTTTTCAGTAGTTCCCATACCTTCCCTTCCGATCGTGCTTCCCCCATTTCTCTTATCAGTCTCTCTTTCTCCTCTTTCTTCTTCCTCTCACATATCTCCCTGTATCTCCTCTTACCCTCTCTGTAACCTTCTATCCTCTCTTCACCCCTTTTCCATTCTGTCAGCTTCCTTTTCAGTTCTTTTTTCTCCTTCTTACACTCCGTATCCCACCACCCCTTCCTTTTCTTCCCCCTAACATTCTCCTTCTCTAGCTCTTTCTTTATCCCTTTTACCCTTTCAATAACTTCCTCCAGCTTTGCCTCTCCGTTTCCTCTCTCGGCCGCCGTTTTTTCAACTCTCTCACTAAATCTTTGTCTTACTTCTTCATTCCATTCCATCCTCCCGGTTTTTCTTTCTCCATTTCCCTCCTTTTTGACTCCCTCCACTCTTCTCTTTCCCCTCACCGTTACCACTATCGGCATGTGGTCCGATTCTACCCTCTCCTCTACTTCTAATTTCTTTACTTTCCTCCTTGTCTTTCCCTCTGCTACCACGTAATCTATCACTGTCTCCCCTTTGTGTCCTACATATGTATACTCCCCTCTCTCATCCCCTTCTGTTCCTCCGTTCAATATTTCCAGCCCAAGTTCCCTTAATTCGCGCAGCATCACCTTTCCGTCCGCATTTATTTCTTTGTCCATTGAGTTCCTTTCTCTTCCCTCCTCCTCGTCTTCTCCCATCCGTCCTCCCTCCTCCCCTGTCCTCGCGTTAAAATCACCCCCCATTATTATATCATACTCCGTTCCTCTGTCCCACCACTCTCTCATCATTCTCATTTTCCTTCCTATGTCCCTGTTCACGTAGACCCCTATTATCTTCCATTCTTCTATCCCTATCTTAATTGCTCCTGTTATCATTCCTTGTTCCTCTTCCATCTCCTGCCATCCTCTCTCCTTCCTCATTCCTTCTCTTATTCCCATCATCATCCCTCCCTTCGCTCGTCCTTTCCCTTTTTCTCTCACCGCCCATTGGCTCTTCCACCCGTACCCTTTCGGTAATTTCCTTTTCACTCTCTCCCATCCCCTTTCCTCCACCCACGTTTCTATCATTACTATCACCTCCCACCTTTCCAAGTCCCTCCAGAACACTTCGTCCTTTGCCGTTAGCCCTGCGACATTCCAGAATCCAATCCTTACTTCGCCCTCTTCCTCCCCTCTTCCGTCCCCCTCCTTTTCCTCCTTTCCTTCCCCTTTCCTCCCCCCTCCCTTATTCCCGTCTGCCTCACCCCTCCTTATCGCTTGCCTCCGTATTCTCTTTCCGTCCCTCTTCCTCCTGTATGAGATTGTTTTCCCTCTCATCCCATCTCCATATCCTCCCCTCTATCCACATCTTTCTGTACCCTATATTCACCCTCTTTCCTTTCCTTCTTTCCTCCTCTGCCTTTTGCTTGATTCTCCATTCCATCCTCCTCTCCTCCCACGTTTTGTCATCCTCTATTCTCTCCCTCCTACCTCTCAATACCTTCTTCTTCTCCATTACGCGTGCTTTCTCCGCTACGCTTCCTAATTTCGCCCAGACCATCCCTCTCCCATCCTTGTCCTTCCTCCCTATCATTCTTACCTCTTTTACTTCTACCACTGCCTCTATGTCACTCATTAGCTCTTTTACCCCTTTTCTTACTCCCTCCTCCCCTTCCTCCTCTATTTTTAACCCTCTGATCACTATATTCTTTCTCCTTTTTTCCTTCTCCTTTTCCTCCATTTCTCTCTCCACCCTCCATATCCTTTCTTCCACTTCTTCCTTCCAGCTTCCTTCCTCCAGCTCCGCTCTTCCTTTATCCCTCCCTCCGCGTGCCTTTTCTTTCCATTCCCTTTCCCTCTCTTCCATCTCTCCTAGCTTTCTTTCTAGACTTTCCACCTTCTCCTTCATCTCCCTTCTCTCCCTCTCCATTCCTTCACGCATCTCTTTCATTATCTTCCTATTTTCCTCTCTTTCTTCCCTTTCTCCCCTCATTTTCTCTCTCATTTCCCTCATCTCCCTCCTCATGTCCATCAATATCTCCCTGATCCCCTCATCCTCCTTTCTCGTTGGTGACCTTATTGTTTTTGTGCTTCTTTTGAACGACTCCCCTCCTTGCCCCCTCCATCCTTCCTCTTCCTCCCTCATTTTCCTCTTCCTTCCCCATATCTCCTCTAAGCTCCCCGAGAAGCTCTCCGCTCTCCCCCTCACCAGCCTCTCCACATTCGATGGTCTCCCTCTTCTCTTCTCCTCCCCCATTGCTTCCTCTCCTCTTCCTTCGACTTCCCTCCCTTCTTCCCATCCTGCTCCCCCTTTCCCTTCTTTCCCTGTCCCTTCCATTCCCTTTTCCTCTTGTTTTATTTCCTCCCTGTACTTATCGTCCCTTCTTTACCTGCCACCCACCTTCTTCTCCTTCCTTATCGACACCTTTCTCGCCGTTCCTCCACAGATGTCTCCACCTGTTTCCCACCTCTGCTCACCTTCTTCCTCACCACCTTCACCTAACCTCTCACTTTCACTGCTTTCTCTTTTCCTGCCCTCTCCCTTCCGCGCCCTACCTTCCCTTGCCCTTAATATCCCTCTGCACTCCGGACACCCTCCCCCAGCTCTTCCTCTAATCCCTCGCTCGCTCTCTTTCCCTACGCTGCCTTTCTTCCACTTAACTCTCCCTTCACTCTCACACGTGCCTCTCTCCACAGTCACCAGCTATATCTTCATACGCACTACATTTTTGAGTGTTTCCTGACTGCCAAGATATGGCAATAAAGTTATAGTGTGTATAAGGGTATAGACTTCATCTTATCTGCAATTTAAGTAAATCCTAGCTATTGTAATATATGTACATGCAAAATATATTTACATACAAATTATACCAGGAACAGCGGCTACCTCACCACGAGGAACCCCGAGCCAGCGAAGAAGCGATGCACCCTTGGTAATGAGAGTGTCATACTCTCGTTGCATCAGGATTCTCTACATTGACACTCGCAGCTCGCACTCTAATTAATAACACTTCTCCGAGTATTTACAATGTAAGAAGAACCGCGCAAGCCGCGAACGAGCAACGCATACGATCGCATACTTAAGTAGGCCGCATTTTATTTTCGAGTACCCTCCGGATTCCTGGAAGGCAACCGCGAATCCTCCTGAATATTCATCGAGCGCGCGCGCCGAATAAATTCCTGCCGAGCGCGCGTTATTGCGCCTCGCTCTCGCGCGTACATTTCATTTTATCGGCGGTTTATCGGCCGAATTGTAGCGCTACCCGAGTGTCCAAGTTCAATTTGAATTTCGAAAAGAAGTACGCGGAGAGTCGGCCGCCTCGGATGATTGATCAATCGGCAGTTCCAGGAAACGCAGGGCCGTTGGTATGATCGTGGTGGATTTCACTCGCCGGAAGTAAGAATCGCGAGAGGTGTTTTTCTCTGCTCTACTTCGAAGCGCGCGCTCGATTACTCGGAATAGCGCGTATGCTAATGGTCTGCTCCACGCACAAACGTGCCCGGCGTACAATGTTCTCTCTTACCCGCGGAAAAACTGCGGGGTCGAGCATTGCCCCGGCGGCGTGCAGGCGGGCGATCGCCACATCCTCCGTCATCCGGCAATGCAAGTCATCCATGAGGCTCTGTAAAAACATAAATTTAAAATGATTTAATTGCCACAGATTGTATATTGCAGATTTCGATGTTATCGTTACACATTACCTTGACATGCCCCCAGAAAAAAAGTCGAGAGGTGTGAGGTCGGGAGACCGTTGCGGCCATTCCCGAAGGCTGCCCTTTCCAATCCACCGATTGTAAAAGTACCTCCGGAGGAATTCCCGCACGATAAGGGCGGTGTGGGGTGGTGCCCCATCGTGTTGATACCACATCGTGGCCCTTTCCTCGGGGGGTATTACCCGCACGAGCTCTGGGAGCAGCACCTCGCGTAGGAAGGAGATGTAATTTGCCCCAGTTAAACGTGCGGGCATTAAAAACGGCCCAATCACCTGGTCGCCGTATATCCCCGTCCACACATTCAGGGACCACCGATGTTGGGAACGGCGCGGCGTTAAATTGTGTGGATTTGCCTGTGCCCACGTGTGGGCGTTTCGAGCATTGAACACCCCGTCCTGAGTGAAGAGACTTTCGTCTGTCCACAAAACTTTGCCTACGAATGCAGGATCCTCCGCGTGCCTCTCGAGAAGCCAAAGGCAAAACTCTTCCCGGTGTGGATTATCCCCCGGGTACAATCGTTGTACCCGAAGAAAATGGAATGGGTGATACTCCAGTCCATGGAGCACCCTTAATACCGTTGAGATGGTAATGCTGTAAATGGATGGACAATTTATTAACAACGTTTAAATTTCATTGGACATACAAGCTTCCAACTGTCTAGTTCATTCACTTACCGGAGTCGCCGGGAAATTTGCCGCACACTCATATTCAGGTACCGATCCACCAATGCCTCGATGGTATTTTCGTGGCAGATCGTCCGAGCCCTCCGCGGTCGCCCCACACGGCTTGATTGAGCCATTACGGACCCGGTTTCTTGAAACCTTTGTAAAAGGTTACGAAAAGCCGCGTACCGGGGATGCGTTCGCTCAGGGTACCGATCGCGGTACTCTTGGACCGCAAGATGCGGTCTCCCATCGGAGTAACGCAGTAGGACGATGAGCATGTCCCGATACTCCTGGAGCGTATATCGGTGAACCATTTCAAAGCAAGTTCGAAAGAAAAACTTGGAAAATGGTATGCCCGAACTGCTGTCACCAAGGCGATCAGAGTGCGAATGCTTTACTCGTCGACCGTTTGCTTTGAGGACAACTTCGTCAGGTTTATGATACCCCAAGTTTGCGGGGGTTTGCGGCGCTAGCGACGCTAGTGATGTTTCTAAGAAGCGGGCGAGGCCGGCGAAGCCACCGCGGTACCGAACAGGGCCAACGCCTTCGTCTTGAGTTGGCCGTAACATAGCAGCAGCTATCGTTACAAATTTTCAGTGTAGGTTCAATGGAAAAGCAACATACATAAACGTGCAGCTTTCCGTCAGTTTGGGATCGAATCGACGGTCGGTGCCCATTTCTAGAATCGATAAAAAAACTGATGACAAACTGAACGTGAATGCCGTATCGCAAAAATGATTATTTCAAAATATCGGACCGCCGTCGGACAGCCGATCTTTTAAAGCTTATTAAAAGTGCAAGAACACCTGAGCACTTGCCACATCTTGCTTCGCGACTTACCGCGGCACTCCCGAAATCGGTCGTTCGGCGTGGGTAGCCTGACTCCGCGGACGACACGACCATCGAATTCTATGCGGCTTAACATTTTCTCTAGGCCATAAATGATTATAATTACTACCAACGCAGTCACTGCAATGACGCTTTTGAAAACTAATAAGTTTTGACTCATATGAGAACTAATAAGGGGCGGCAGGCAGCAGTCGATCCAATGCGTTCCTATGAAACTGGCACGAGTATGCGAAAGAGGCCTCCTACGATACAGATTTGAACGCAAATCTGACCCTTTTTGAAAATGTGAATTTAAGCTAAGCTCATCTTATCGAAGGCAAGTAAGCAAGGGATCCCATCGTTAGAGATTGCCCCAGTCAAGGACCGTGACTTGAGGAACACGATTGATACCTGCTGCACTACGCTTTGAGTGCAGATACGCGGAAACCACGGCCCTTTCGTACTTCGGGTATACCATAAAGTAATAAAGAGTGTCGCCAACTCGGAAAGTACAGAGAAACTAAACAGTTTACTACCGTATGCTCATCGCGACGGATAGACAGCTGCTCCCCGTATGTCCGGAGTTTTTACCCGTCAAGAAATAATTTTACCCAGGGCAGTCGATTGGGCTTGATTTCTATCAAAAGCAATTACCTGAGGGCCCGACCCTCGGAGCTCTTCCACGTCCACTCGGTTAGCATCTCGACCCCACAACGCGCGCGGTACCTGCTTTGCCTATTTAATCCGGCGTTCCTTACAGATTGTTTACGACGGGTACTGATTGTGTACAAGCTAGAGCTAATCCTTCCCTGGCAATGATCATACATACGGTAATAAACAGTGTATTTTCTCTGCGCTCTCCGAGCTGCGACACTCATTATTACTTTATGGTATACCCGAAGGTTCGAACGAAACGTGGGTGCCGCATGCCCGGGTTCAATGGCTGGAGCAGGTATCGCCCGTGTTGCTAAGTCGCGGCGCTTCACTGACCGACCCTCGATGAGCTCCACGGGTACATTTCTCCGGTTAATTACTTTTGACAACAGTTAGACTCCCGTACCCCGAGTTAGCCCCTTCGAACTCAGGCCGGTCACGATCGCCGGCTGCGTGGCCGCCCGCGCGACACCGACCCTCCTTTAAAAAATCATAACTCGGAAGCTGCGTTAGATATCGAAAAACGGGAAGCGACGTATTGTTCGCAAAGGATGGGGGTTTCATTTCAAAAAAATACTCTAGCGATCAAATCGCCATTAATTTCTCGCGACACTAATTTATCCGACGAAATCTGGAATATCTCCGGTTGGCGTGAAAGTATCTCGCTGAAATTAAATTGGTAGATGCACTGAAGCCTTTTCAAACGATTCCACGAGTTTTGTCTACCTGCGCCCCCCGTACCCCGAGTTAGCCCCATCGAACTCAGGCCGGTCACGATCGCCGGCTGCATGGCCGCCCGCGCAACACCGACCCTCCTTTAAAAAATCATAACTCGGAAGCTGCGTTAGATATCGAAAAACGGGAAGCGACGTATTGTTCGCAAAGGATGGGGGTTTCATTTCAAAAAAATACTCTAGCGATCAAATCGCCATTAATTTCTCGCGACACTAATTTATCCGACGAAATCTGGAATATCTCCGGTTGGCGTGAAAGTATCTCGCTGAAATTAAATTGGTAGATGCACTGAAGCCTTTACGAAAGATTCTCCGAGTTTGGTTTACCTGCAACCAGCAGTACGGTTGTCGCCCCCAAGATAGGCGAGGCGTGCCGCCGAAATACGCCCGCTCATCTTTGCCGCAAAAGGGCACCTTAGATAGCCCCCCTAGCGTTAGAGTCACTTGCTGCGAGCCTGCTCCGCGCCAATACTTATTCGCGCGTAGGTTTCGGTAGCGTGCGACGTGCGCGGATGACGCGGCCAGCGAGGCGGCGAGAGTCTTCGGCGGCTCGCCCCATCCCACCGCTTCGCGCCGTGTCACAGCGACCGCTCGCAGGCTCGAGCGCGGATTGGCTACACCTTTTCGCAATTACCTCCCAAAGTTCGATGGCGGTTTCAAATTCGGAGAGTGCTATAGTGCTTAGAAAGGCCCACCCCACAAGATGGCCATCTCCGAAACGCCTAGTTTTGGAACACCCTGAAGAGGGTGGCCGGCAGACCGCTCGAGATAAATCCGGCTGCGCTTCCTACTCTGTTAGCCACTGCCGCCGATTCTCTAGTAGAATCTCTAACCTACATTTCGCTCGCACGTTTTTTTCATTTATCCCGCATGTCCACGGAGGGTCACTCGCGATTTCACGTGCTGCCAGGAATTAGGACCATGGAAGAAGGTAGTGATTGTTTTTGATTGTTTTGTCGACCTGTAGATTTAACGATAATTGGAGTTTTTTATTGAGTTGATATTAGCGAGCAGACTGGCTTTCCGAAATCAAGCTTTTTAGTAGTTGTTTTGGAAGCGTTTGAATGATGTTGGAGAGCTTGTGTGTTGATTGTTTGTATAATTGAGAGAGTAGTGTTTTAGTTTTTGTTGGGTGTTGTAAAGTTGTGGTTGTTTTTGGGAAGAAAGAGCTTCGACGCTGGAAATTGTGATGTTGTAGTTGATAACATGTTCTCACACCTGGTATATATTAACAGAGAATACCTGTCCTGAATTGTCAGGGATGAGTGAGGATGACAGTGGGGATGACTGGGATGAGATACAAGAGGAGTCGGAGCCTGTACCGTGCCTTTTCTGTAATGAGAATGTTGAGGATTTCTCGGATGCATTGGAGCATCTGAACAAATCGCACAAGTTTAATTTAAGGCAATTTATGATCAAGCATTCCATCGACACTTACTCCTACATAAAGTTGATCAACTTTATCAGACAGAAGAACATGTCGCCGGACCAATTGGGTGCTTTGACTGCGGAGAGTTGGAAAGGCGACGAATTCCTGAGGCCCACGATGGAAGATGATCCGTGGATAATGTTTGGTAAGATTACTCAGTAAAATGGATGGATTTCTTAAGTGACCATGTTTTATAAAGCAAAACTTGTGTTTTAGACTTGGAAGATCTCCAGGATAAAGTGAACAAACCCATATCATATACGGTGAACTCTGAAAATGGTTGCGTGACATTATCTGAAGCACACTTTGCTGATTTACAGAGGACAATACAGACACTGAAAGCACAGTTGGAGCAAAAGGAACTGGCATGTTTTCTAGCAGAGCAGGTATGTACCAACATCTTAGTATGAAAGAATGTATAACATCATGGATTAATAAATCATTTCTCTACAGAGGATAGATGAGATGACAAAGAAAGTCCAGAAATTAGTGTTGGATGATGAATTGGATGGGAATGGTGATTTCTGTGGTAGGAAGTCTGGTAATGGCAATGTTGAAAGAGGCTATTTCAGCACTTACAGCCATTTCGCCATTCACCATGAAATGTTATCGGTAAATACACAATACGTGGACTTTATAATCTGAAATTATTGGGTTCAGACAGATATTTATATCTCTTTTCTCACAGGACAAAGTACGAACCGAAAGCTATCGCGATGCGTTGTTAACGAATGCAAACAGATTTGAAAACAGCGTGATACTAGACGTTGGTTGCAGAACCGGTATTTTATCCATGTTTGCTGCTAAGACCGGATGCCGTAAGGTCATAGGTGTCGATCAGTCCGAAGTTATATATCATGCCATGGATATAGTAAGGTATATATCGTAAATATAGGAAAAGCGTCTTATCAAAACTAAAACGATAGGACGAAACGTTCCCTGCTGATCCGACAATGTTGTTTTCAACAATTTAGGGAGAACAATTTGAGTGACATTATCACTTTGAAGAAAGGTCTGCTCGGGGATATTAATCTTTCGGAGGAGAAGGTCGACGTTATTGTATCAGAATGGATGGGCTACTTCCTTCTATTCGAAGGAATGTTAGATACGATAATATACGCTAGAGATCATTATTACAATGTTGAGCGCTTTTTCACAACTGAATCCATACGCGTAGTTGATACAACGGTGCGTTTACCTTTTATATAGGCGAGTATTTCCGGTTTGAAGGCATACAATACTCGAAAGTTACTTGGTACTTTGAGAAATGTACTAGAGTGTCTTACTTGCGGGTCGGCGATTGAATATTTCGCGTAGCTGCCGCCCCCGGTGTAAATGGTCACCTGCGTGAACAAATATTATACTTTACCCTGGCAGAAACCCGCACGCGTGTCAATATTAGTTTTCCATTGAAACTCTACGTTACCGTGTCAGTGTTGAAGAACGCAATAAGAACGATGAAGTGCAGGGCATTATGGAGTTTAGAAAATGAAGTAGAACCTATTAAGTCGTCTATGTAGAATCTACTCCCCATTGCGACGCATAAGTGATTACTATTCGCGCTAAAACACAATATGTTACAGTGTTAATTTTCGCCTTTTTGCAGAATACACGTCACGACCCTTTTTTTTATTGTACCCAATCAGACGGCCAGTCATTTGTTTAACTAGTTTCTTCAGCTCAATATTCCAAATTTTCACGTGATTGTTTATCGAACAGGATATGAGCCAAGTATGGTCTGCAAAACAACAGATTTATTATTAGGCAATGTTGCAAAAAAAGGAGTTCACGCACTCGAATTTCTTACAATTTTTCACCAACTTAATACTCGTGACGAACTCCAAATTATCGGCCGTGAAAATCGGATCTTCGTCCAAGCGACCTATGTCGTAAATGTAGACGAAGCCGTTAGTTGTACCAATTGCCATCAAGTTACCTGGGGAAAATGTAAAAGTCACGCTACTTTCGCGTCCTATCGCCAAACAAGCCGTAAAGCGGATCGGATTATTTACACAAACTCGCCATGCAGCCAATCTCTTGCCTCGCGGGATGTTTCGGCACTGCTTCGAATTTCCCCGTCTCCGTAATGCAGTTCTGCACGTATTTGCCGAAGAGCCACGATTTGTACAATGTCAGCCACCTTTTCGAATCATTTGGCGCTATCTTATCAATTTCAATCCCGGGATCGTGTTTGTCGTAAAAAATGTACCAAAACTGAGAGGGCACATCTTTCACGCACTGTTTGTACCAGTGGTTTTTCTTCTGAAACGATTATCTCTTTGAGCAACATCTACAATTTCATACATTTCGATGACGATTTTCCAAAATACCTCCAACATCGTATCGATGATTTCTTGCCAGAGTGTACAAACAGAGCGCATATTGACCAGAAAAATCGCGTCCGAATAGTCGAATATAATTTCCCAGATTTCCGGTGACAAGGTCATTCTGATTGATTACACTTTTGGATCACCTTCGATCGTCTGGAAGAAAATCAAATAAATCTCGCCGGCCTGAGAGCTTTATGCAAATCTTCTTTACACGGAATTACTGAAATCTGCTTAGTGCCTTGGCGCCCTTTTATTTACTCCTTCTTTCTTAAATACTAAACCTGTGCGATTCAACCGTCACAATTCACAAACCAAAGGACAAAGACCTTCTACGGGAAATGCAGATGCAGCTTAAATCCCAGGTCATAGATACGACCGCGATGAAAGGGAGGGGTGCAAGTGCAACCGCGCACTTGAAAGACCAATCTCGAAATTGTCCACTTTGCAACCGATGGAAACTAAGACGAGTTTTTATTGGCTACAGCTGGCCGCTACGTAGCCGTTGTACGAATTCAACATAAACCGCGGGCGCCTGCCGGCATTTCACGCATGTGTCTCAAATAGACACAATTTATATGTTATATCCACACACACATATACCTACGTGTCTTTTAACGATTTTCAAGCATATACTTGTTGCCGAGTCTATCACGTCATCTTGCCCTCGGATCCCCGAGCACCAAGGAATTATTCCCTCGTCGAACGTAGTGCGCACCGTGCAATAAACCCAATCAGAACAATGGAAAGCGGCGAGAGCTTATTGTTGCTGCAGAACAATATCTGGCCCATTCTGCTGCTGGAGTGTCAGAAAGCATGCCTCGCGAGCAATTTGCAAAGTGACCACGAGGAAAATGGTGAACTCGAAATACTCTCTTTGTAGACTAGGATGTTCTCCAATGTTCTCCACGTAAACACACAACGCACGCATGATAGAATATTCCTGTGGTACCTGCTAGTGTGAACGAAAAAAGTGCGGTTTTTTATGGGGCGCGTGAGTGAAAACTGAGGATCGGCCGAGTGAAAAAAAGCGGCCTTTTTACGCCGAGACAAAGAGGAACAAAGCCAGTACGCGTTCTCGTTGCGAAGGAAAAGGCTGGGCACAAGCCGCGTGATATCCTAGTCTACAAAGAGAGTATTTCGAGTTCACCATTTTCCTCGTGGTCACTTTGCAAATTGCTCGCGAGGCATGCTTTCTGACACTCCAGCAGCAGAATGGGCCAGATATTGTTCTGCAGCAACAATAAGCTCTCGCCGCTTTCCATTGTTCTGATTGGGTTTATTGCACGGTGCGCACTGCGTTCGACGAGGGAATAATTCCTTGGTGCTCGGGGATCCGAGGGCAAGATGACGTGATAGACTCGGCAACAAGTATATGCTTGAAAATCGTTAAAAGACACGTAGGTATATGTGTGTGTGGATATAACATATAAATTGTGTCTATTTGAGACACATGCGTGAAATGCCGGCAGGCGCCCGCGGTTTATGTTGAATTCGTACAACGGCTACGTAGCGGCCAGCTGTAGCCAATAAAAACTCGTCTTAGTTTCCATCGGTTGCAAAGTGGACAATTTCGAGATTGGTCTTTCAAGTGCGCGGTTGCACTTGCACCCCTCCCTTTCATCGCGGTCGTATCTATGACCTGGGAATAAGCTGCATCTGCATTTCCCGTAGAAGGTCTTTGTCCTTTGGTTTGTGAATTGTGACGGTTGAATCGCACAGGTTTAGTATTTAAGAAAGAAGGAGTAAATAAAAGGGCGCCAAGGCACTAAGCAGATTTCAGTAATTCCGTGTAAAGAAGATTTGCATAAAGCTCTCAGGCCGGCGAGATTTATTTGATTTTCTTCCAGACGATCGAAGGTGATCCAAAAGTGTAATCAATCAGAATGACCTTGTCACCGGAAATCTGGGAAATTATATTCGACTATTCGGACGCGATTTTTCTGGTCAATATGCGCTCTGTTTGTACACTCTGGCAAGAAATCATCGATACGATGTTGGAGGTATTTTGGAAAATCGTCATCGAAATGTATGAAATTGTAGATGTTGCTCAAAGAGATAATCGTTTCAGAAGAAAAACCACTGGTACAAACAGTGCGTGAAAGATGTGCCCTCTCAGTTTTGGTACATTTTTTACGACAAACACGATCCCGGGATTGAAATTGATAAGATAGCGCCAAATGATTCGAAAAGGTGGCTGACATTGTACAAATCGTGGCTCTTCGGCAAATACGTGCAGAACTGCATTACGGAGACGGGGAAATTCGAAGCAGTGCCGAAACATCCCGCGAGGCAAGAGATTGGCTGCATGGCGAGTTTGTGTAAATAATCCGATCCGCTTTACGGCTTGTTTGGCGATAGGACGCGAAAGTAGCGTGACTTTTACATTTTCCCCAGGTAACTTGATGGCAATTGGTACAACTAACGGCTTCGTCTACATTTACGACATAGGTCGCTTGGACGAAGATCCGATTTTCACGGCCGATAATTTGGAGTTCGTCACGAGTATTAAGTTGGTGAAAAATTGTAAGAAATTCGAGTGCGTGAACTCCTTTTTTTGCAACATTGCCTAATAATAAATCTGTTGTTTTGCAGACCATACTTGGCTCATATCCTGTTCGATAAACAATCACGTGAAAATTTGGAATATTGAGCTGAAGAAACTAGTTAAACAAATGACTGGCCGTCTGATTGGGTACAATAAAAAAAAGGGTCGTGACGTGTATTCTGCAAAAAGGCGAAAATTAACACTGTAACATATTGTGTTTTAGCGCGAATAGTAATCACTTATGCGTCGCAATGGGGAGTAGATTCTACATAGACGACTTAATAGGTTCTACTTCATTTTCTAAACTCCATAATGCCCTGCACTTCATCGTTCTTATTGCGTTCTTCAACACTGACACGGTAACGTAGAGTTTCAATGGAAAACTAATATTGACACGCGTGCGGGTTTCTGCCAGGGTAAAGTATAATATTTGTTCACGCAGGTGACCATTTACACCGGGGGCGGCAGCTACGCGAAATATTCAATCGCCGACCCGCAAGTAAGACACTCTAGTACATTTCTCAAAGTACCAAGTAACTTTCGAGTATTGTATGCCTTCAAACCGGAAATACTCGCCTATATAAAAGGTAAACGCACCGTTGTATCAACTACGCGTATGGATTCAGTTGTGAAAAAGCGCTCAACATTGTAATAATGATCTCTAGCGTATATTATCGTATCTAACATTCCTTCGAATAGAAGGAAGTAGCCCATCCATTCTGATACAATAACGTCGACCTTCTCCTCCGAAAGATTAATATCCCCGAGCAGACCTTTCTTCAAAGTGATAATGTCACTCAAATTGTTCTCCCTAAATTGTTGAAAACAACATTGTCGGATCAGCAGGGAACGTTTCGTCCTATCGTTTTAGTTTTGATAAGACGCTTTTCCTATATTTACGATATATACCTTACTATATCCATGGCATGATATATAACTTCGGACTGATCGACACCTATGACCTTACGGCATCCGGTCTTAGCAGCAAACATGGATAAAATACCGGTTCTGCAACCAACGTCTAGTATCACGCTGTTTTCAAATCTGTTTGCATTCGTTAACAACGCATCGCGATAGCTTTCGGTTCGTACTTTGTCCTGTGAGAAAAGAGATATAAATATCTGTCTGAACCCAATAATTTCAGATTATAAAGTCCACGTATTGTGTATTTACCGATAACATTTCATGGTGAATGGCGAAATGGCTGTAAGTGCTGAAATAGCCTCTTTCAACATTGCCATTACCAGACTTCCTACCACAGAAATCACCATTCCCATCCAATTCATCATCCAACACTAATTTCTGGACTTTCTTTGTCATCTCATCTATCCTCTGTAGAGAAATGATTTATTAATCCATGATGTTATACATTCTTTCATACTAAGATGTTGGTACATACCTGCTCTGCTAGAAAACATGCCAGTTCCTTTTGCTCCAACTGTGCTTTCAGTGTCTGTATTGTCCTCTGTAAATCAGCAAAGTGTGCTTCAGATAATGTCACGCAACCATTTTCAGAGTTCACCGTATATGATATGGGTTTGTTCACTTTATCCTGGAGATCTTCCAAGTCTAAAACACAAGTTTTGCTTTATAAAACATGGTCACTTAAGAAATCCATCCATTTTACTGAGTAATCTTACCAAACATTATCCACGGATCATCTTCCATCGTGGGCCTCAGGAATTCGTCGCCTTTCCAACTCTCCGCAGTCAAAGCACCCAATTGGTCCGGCGACATGTTCTTCTGTCTGATAAAGTTGATCAACTTTATGTAGGAGTAAGTGTCGATGGAATGCTTGATCATAAATTGCCTTAAATTAAACTTGTGCGATTTGTTCAGATGCTCCAATGCATCCGAGAAATCCTCAACATTCTCATTACAGAAAAGGCACGGTACAGGCTCCGACTCCTCTTGTATCTCATCCCAGTCATCCCCACTGTCATCCTCACTCATCCCTGACAATTCAGGACAGGTATTCTCTGTTAATATATACCAGGTGTGAGAACATGTTATCAACTACAACATCACAATTTCCAGCGTCGAAGCTCTTTCTTCCCAAAAACAACCACAACTTTACAACACCCAACAAAAACTAAAACACTACTCTCTCAATTATACAAACAATCAACACACAAGCTCTCCAACATCATTCAAACGCTTCCAAAACAACTACTAAAAAGCTTGATTTCGGAAAGCCAGTCTGCTCGCTAATATCAACTCAATAAAAAACTCCAATTATCGTTAAATCTACAGGTCGACAAAACAATCAAAAACAATCACTACCTTCTTCCATGGTCCTAATTCCTGGCAGCACGTGAAATCGCGAGTGACCCTCCGTGGACATGCGGGATAAATGAAAAAAACGTGCGAGCGAAATGTAGGTTAGAGATTCTACTAGAGAATCGGCGGCAGTGGCTAACAGAGTAGGAAGCGCAGCCGGATTTATCTCGAGCGGTCTGCCGGCCACCCTCTTCAGGGTGTTCCAAAACTAGGCGTTTCGGAGATGGCCATCTTGTGGGGTGGGCCTTTCTAAGCACTATAGCACTCTCCGAATTTGAAACCGCCATCGAACTTTGGGAGGTAATTGCGAAAAGGTGTAGCCAATCCGCGCTCGAGCCTGCGAGCGGTCGCTGTGACACGGCGCGAAGCGGTGGGATGGGGCGAGCCGCCGAAGACTCTCGCCGCCTCGCTGGCCGCGTCATCCGCGCACGTCGCACGCTACCGAAACCTACGCGCGAATAAGTATTGGCGCGGAGCAGGCTCGCAGCAAGTGACTCTAACGCTAGGGGGGCTATCTAAGGTGCCCTTTTGCGGCAAAGATGAGCGGGCGTATTTCGGCGGCACGCCTCGCCTATCTTGGGGGCGACAACCGTACTGCTGGTTGCAGGTAAACCAAACTCGGAGAATCTTTCGTAAAGGCTTCAGTGCATCTACCAATTTAATTTCAGCGAGATACTTTCACGCCAACCGGAGATATTCCAGATTTCGTCGGATAAATTAGTGTCGCGAGAAATTAATGGCGATTTGATCGCTAGAGTATTTTTTTGAAATGAAACCCCCATCCTTTGCGAACAATACGTCGCTTCCCGTTTTTCGATATCTAACGCAGCTTCCGAGTTATGATTTTTTAAAGGAGGGTCGGTGTTGCGCGGGCGGCCATGCAGCCGGCGATCGTGACCGGCCTGAGTTCGATGGGGCTAACTCGGGGTACGGGGGGCGCAGGTAGACAAAACTCGTGGAATCGTTTGAAAAGGCTTCAGTGCATCTACCAATTTAATTTCAGCGAGATACTTTCACGCCAACCGGAGATATTCCAGATTTCGTCGGATAAATTAGTGTCGCGAGAAATTAATGGCGATTTGATCGCTAGAGTATTTTTTTGAAATGAAACCCCCATCCTTTGCGAACAATACGTCGCTTCCCGTTTTTCGATATCTAACGCAGCTTCCGAGTTATGATTTTTTAAAGGAGGGTCGGTGTCGCGCGGGCGGCCACGCAGCCGGCGATCGTGACCGGCCTGAGTTCGAAGGGGCTAACTCGGGGTACGGGAGTCTAACTGTTGTCAAAAGTAATTAACCGGAGAAATGTACCCGTGGAGCTCATCGAGGGTCGGTCAGTGAAGCGCCGCGACTTAGCAACACGGGCGATACCTGCTCCAGCCCTTGAACCCGGGCATGCGGCACCCACGTTTCGTTCGAACCTTCGGGTATACCATAAAGTAATAATGAGTGTCGCAGCTCGGAGAGCGCAGAGAAAATACACTGTTTATTACCGTATGTATGATCATTGCCAGGGAAGGATTAGCTCTAGCTTGTACACAATCAGTACCCGTCGTAAACAATCTGTAAGGAACGCCGGTTTAAATAGGCAAAGCAGGTACCGCGCGCGTTGTGGGGTCGAGATGCTAACCGAGTGGACGTGGAAGAGCTCCGAGGGTCGGGCCCTCAGGTAATTGCTTTTGATAGAAATCAAGCCCAATCGACTGCCCTGGGTAAAATTATTTCTTGACGGGTAAAAACTCCGAACATACGGAGAGCAGCTGTCTATCCGTCGCGATGAGCATACGGTAGTAAACTGTTTAGTTTCTCTGTACTTTCCGAGTTGGCGACACTCTTTATTACTTTATGGTATACCCGAAGTACGAAAGGGCCGTGGTTTCCGCGTATCTGCACTCAAAGCGTAGTGCAGCAGGTATCAATCGTGTTCCTCAAGTCACGGTCCTTGACTGGGGCAATCTCTAACGATGGGGTCCCTTGCTTACTTGCCTTCGATAAGATGAGCTTAGCTTAAATTCACATTTTCAAAAAGGGTCAGATTTGCGTTCAAATCTGTATCGTAGGAGGCCTCTTTCGCATACTCGTGCCAGTTTCATAGGAACGCATTGGATCGACTGCTGCCTGCCGCCCCTTATTAGTTCTCATATGAGTCAAAACTTATTAGTTTTCAAAAGCGTCATTGCAGTGACTACGTTGGTAGTAATTATAATCATTTATGGCCTAGAGAAAATGTTAAGCCGCATAGAATTCGATGGTCGTGTCGTCCGCGGAGTCAGGCTACCCACGCCGAACGACCGATTTCGGGAGTGCCGCGGTAAGTCGCGAAGCAAGATGTGGCAAGTGCTCAGGTGTTCTTGCACTTTTAATAAGCTTTAAAAGATCGGCTGTCCGACGGCGGTCCGATATTTTGAAATAATCATTTTTGCGATACGGCATTCACGTTCAGTTTGTCATCAGTTTTTTTATCGATTCTAGAAATCGGCACCGACCGTCGATTCGATCCCAAACTGACGGAAAGCTGCATGTTTATGTATGTTTCTTTTCCATTGAACCTACACTGAAAATTTGTAACGATAGCTGCTGCTATGTTACGGCCAACTCAAGACGAAGGCGTTGGCCCTGTTCGGTACCACGGTGGCTTCGCCGGCCTCGCCCGCTTCTTAGAAACATCACTAGCGTCGCTAGCGCCGCAAACCCCCGCAAACTTGGGGTATCATAAACCTGACGAAGTTGTCCTCAAAGCAAACGGTCGACGAGTAAAGCATTCGCACTCTGATCGCCTTGGTGACAGCAGTTCGGGCATACCATTTTCCAAGTTTTTCTTTCGAACTTGCTTTGAAATGGCTCACCGATATACGCTCCAGGAGTATCGGGACATGCTCATCGTCCTACTGCGTTACTCCGATGGGAGACCGCATCTTGCGGTCCAAGAGTACCGCGATCGGTACCCTGAGCGAACGCATCCCCGGTACGCGGCTTTTCGTAACCTTTTACAAAGGTTTCAAGAAACCGGGTCCGTAATGGCTCAATCAAGCCGTGTGGGGCGACCGCGGAGGGCTCGGACGATCTGCCACGAAAATACCATCGAGGCATTGGTGGATCGGTACCCGAATATGAGTGTGCGGCAAATTTCCCGGCGACTCCGGTAAGTGAATGAACTAGACAGTTGGAAGCTTGTATGTCCAATGAAATTTAAACGTTGTTAATAAATTGTCCATCCATTTACAGCATTACCATCTCAACGGTATTAAGGGTGCTCCATGGACTGGAGTATCACCCATTCCATTTTCTTCGGGTACAACGCTTGTACCCGGGGGATATTCCACACCGGGAAGAGTTTTGCCTTTGGCTTCTCGAGAGGCACGTGGAGGATCCTGCATTCGTAGGCAAAGTTTTGTGTACAGACGAAAGTCTCTTCACTCAGGACGGGGTGTTCAATGCTCGAAACACCCACACGTGGGCACAGGCAAATCCACACAATTTAACGCCGCGCCGTTCCCAAAATCGGTGGTCCCTGAATGTGTGGACGGGGATATACGGCGACCAGGTGATTGGGCCGTTTTTAATGCCCGCACGTTTAACTGGGGCAAATTACATCTCCTTCCTACGCGAGGTGCTGCTCCCAGAGCTCGTGCGGGTAATACCCCCCGAGGAAAGGGCCACGATGTGGTATCAACACGATGGGGCACCACCCCACACCGCCCTTATCCTGCGGGAATTCCTCCGGAGGTACTTTTACAATCGGTGGATTGGAAAGGGCAGCCTTCGGGAATGGCCGCAACGGTCTCCCGACCTCACACCTCTCGACTTTTTTTTCTGGGGGCATGTCAAGGTAATGTGTAACGATAACATCGAAATCTGCAATATTCAATCTGTGGCAATTAAATCATTTTAAATTTATGTTTTTACAGAGCCTCATGGATGACTTGCATTGCCGGATGACGGAGGATGTGGCGATCGCCCGCCTGCACGCCGCCGGGGCAATGCTCGACCCCGCAGTTTTTCCGCGGGTAAGAGAGAACATTGTACGCCGGGCACGTTTGTGCGTGGAGCAGCATGGTGGACATTTCCAGCAATTACTCTAAGGTGAGGATCCCACCACCACCACCACCACTCCACTGTGTTTAGAACGGCCCTTTTCAGGGCCAAACATTTTTAAAACAGCTCTTTTCAGAGTTAACCATTTTCATTGGCCCTTTTCAGGGCCCAAATTATTTTGAACGTAGGAAGGATTCAAATCCTCCACCCAAATGGGCAACCGGGCAAATCTGGTTGCCGTATTCAACATAAACGATTAGAATGATCCTAAATTCCTCGGAAAAAAATAAGGATCCTTTGCCAATCTCTCCTTTCCTCGTCTTCTATTTTATTGTAGTTAAAGCTTCTGCTTTAGAATCCTTGCATTTTACATACAGTTTTTCAAAGATAATTTCTATCCGGAGCTCTAACAATTCAAATTCTTCAAGTTCTTCAACAATTCTACTTCTTCTCTAACAATTTGAGACACTTGCATTTCTGCTGCAACATTTGGCGGCATCACAAAAATCACACGACAGAGGAATCAACAGAGCCATCTTCACCAGAGGCTCGGACAGGATTAGCGTTAGAAGTTAGAGCTTGATTGCAAAGCATTCTGATACAGGTGGTGTTGGATGGAGGGTCTTCACGTGGGCGTAGCGAGCTTGCCGATTAAAAATGGATCGGGATTGGGATCAGGTAAGAATTTTATTTCGACGCGCTGGACGATCAGCGAAATTTTTCGCTCACGCCTTCGTGATGATTCGTGAGGTTGAGATGTGGATGTCTTGGCATCGCTTATTGATGTCGTTGTCGATGCGTTCTGCACGTCGATGTGTTCGAGTGTGGCAACTCGGAATGTCTGAAGGGTGTAGGTAGGGCGAGGTCCCTTTTCAAAGTTTTCGGACGCTCCTCTCCGACGTTTGGAAAGGGTCACCGGCACTCTTCCGATAACATGCACACCTCATTTTTGGGAGTGACCGTTTTCGGGAGGGCGCTGGTGACCCTTTCCAAACGTCGGAGAGGAGCGTCCGAAAACTTTGAAAAGGGACCTCGCCCTACCTACACCCTTCAGACATTCCGAGTTGCCACACTCGAACACATCGACGAGCAGAACGCATCGACAACGACATCTCAACCTCGCGAATCATCACGAAGGCGTGAGCGAAAAATTTCGCTGATCGTCCAGAGCGTCGAAATAAAATTCTTACCTGATCCCAATCCCGATCCATTTTTAATCGGCAAGCTCGCTACGTCCATGTGAAGACCCTCCATCCAACACCACCTGTATCAGAATGCTTTGCAATCAAGCTCTAACTTCTAACGCTAATCCTGTCCGAGCCTCTGGTGAAGATCGCTCTGTTGATTCCTCTGTCGTGTGATTTTTGTGATGCCGCCAAATGTTGCAGCAGAAATGCAAGTGTCTCAAATTGTTAGAGAAGAAGTAGAATTGTTGAAGAACTTGAAGAATTTGAATTGTTAGAGCTCCGGATAGAAATTATCTTTGAAAAACTGTATGTAAAATGCAAGGATTCTAAAGCAGAAGCTTTAACTACAATAAAATAGAAGACGAGGAAAGGAGAGATTGGCAAAGGATCCTTATTTTTTTCCGAGGAATTTAGGATCATTCTAATCGTTTATGTTGAATACGGCAACCAGATTTGCCCGGTTGCCCATTTGGGTGGGGGATTTGAATCCTTCCTACGTTCAAAATAATTTGGGCCCTGAATAGGGCCAATGAAAATGGTTAACTCTGAAAAGAGCTGTTTTAAACATTTTTGGCTCTGAAAAGGACCGTTCTAAACACAGTGGAGTGGTGGTGGTGGTGGTGGGATCCTCAGCTTAGAGTAATTGCTGGAAATGTCCACCATGCTGCTCCACGCACAAACGTGCCCGGCGTACAATGTTCTCTCTTACCCGCGGAAAAACTGCGTGGCCGCCCGCGCGACACCGACCCTCCTTTAAAAAATCATAACTCGGAACCTGCGTTAGATATCGAAAAACGGGAAGCGACGTATTGTTCGCAAAGGATGGGGTTTTCATTTTAAAAAAATACTCTAGCGATCAAATCGCCATTAATTTCTCGCGACACTAATTTATCTGACGAAATCGGGAATAAATCCGATTCGCTTGGCATTATCTTGCTGAAATTAAATTGGTAGATACATTGAAGGCTTTACGAAAGATTCTCCGAGTTTAGTTTACCTGCAACCAGCAGTACGGTTTTCGCCCCCAAGATAGGCGAGGCGTGCCGCCGAAATACGCCCGCTCATCTTTGCCGCAGAAGGGCACCTTAGATAGCCCCCCTAGCGTTAGAGCCACTTGCTGCGAGCCTGCTCCGCGCCAATACTTATTCGCGCGTAGGTTTCGGTAGCGTGCGACGTGCGCGGATGACGCGGCCAGCGAGGCGGCGAGAGTCTTCGGCGGCTCGCCCCATCCCACCGCTTCGCGCCGTGTCACAGCGACCGCTCGCAGGCTCGAGCGCGGATTGGCTACACCTTTTCGCAATTACCTCCCAAAGTTCGATGGCGGTTTCAAATTCGGAGAGTGCTATAGTGCTTAGAAAGGCCCACCCCACAAGATGGCCATCCCGGAAACGCCTAGTTTTGGAACACCCTGTATATAACTAACCGTATTCCCTCCGAATCCGCCGTGGTCGCGTTCGATGACGTGAAGTGTAGTCGCTCGTGAACGGGAAATACATTTCTTGATTCGAACTGTAATACGCTATAGTGAATTCTATCCACGTAATCTGAAGAAGGTGGTTTCCTTGCGCGGAATTCATACCGGGATGCGGTTCATTGCAACCTTTGTCGCTCGAGAGAGAGAACCTCGCGCAGTGCGGTGAGAGTCTTATCGAGGGATCCTTTTTATCTCGAGAGTCGACTGGTACCGCGAGCTTTTCATGGGTTCTGGATTGCGAGCGTGCGATTGAGGGATAGATACGCTCTGGCTTTCGGTTACATACGCAAATTCGAGATATGTTGTGAATGAAGTAAATCATAGAGTTGATCACCATAAACAGGGTCATGGTGGATGAAGTCATCCTTGGTGAAGGTGACCAGCTCGTTTCCTGGAACCGCCAGGCTGTGTTGAATCGAACTATAGGGCTGGCCCATGTATGACGCAGCCGACATAAGCCAGTTTATCGTTTCCTCCTGATACCACTCTTTAACGGATTTCTCCGACCACCCTGTCCTGTCGATCTCGTCGCTCTCTTCACCTGTTGGAGATTCATCAGTCAATGTAAAGCGCATCTCAATCTCATGTCCTACTAATTATCATCGCACTGCTTTTGCGTAATTGAAAACCATCAGCTTCCACGGAGAAGGTGCGAAAAACTGCTACCTGTCGCCGGCGAGCCACCAATACCATTAGCATACGCGCTATTCCGAGTAATCGAGCGCGCGCTTCGAAGTAGAGCAGAGAAAAACACCTCTCGCGATTCTTACTTCCGGCGAGTGAAATCCACCACGATCATACCAACGGCCCTGCGTTTCCTGGAACTGCCGATTGATCAATCATCCGAGGCGGCCGACTCTCCGCGTACTTCTCTTCGAAATTCAAATTGAACTTGGACACTCGGGTATCGCTACAATTTGGCCGATAAACCGCCGATAAAATGAAATGTACGCGCGAGAGCGAGGCGCAATAACGCGCGCTCGGCAGGAATTTATTCGGCGCGCGCGCTCGATGAATATTCAGGAGGATTCGCGGTTGCCTTCCAGGAATCCGGAGGGTACTCGAAAATAAAATGCGGCCTACTTAAGTATGCGATCGTATGCGTTGCTCGTTCGCGGCTTGCGCGGTTCTTCTTACATTGTAAATACTCGGAGAAGTGTTATTAATTAGAGTGCGAGCTGCGAGTGTCAATGTAGAGAATCCAGAAGCAACGAGAGTATGACACTCTCATTACCAAGGGTGCATCGCTTCTTCGCTGGCTCGGGGTTCCTCGTGGTGAGGTAGCCGCTGTTCCTGGTATAATTTGTATGTAAATATATTTTGCATGTACATATATTACAAAGGCTAGGATTTACTTAAATTGCAGATAAGATGAAGTCTATACCCTTATACACACTATAACTTTATTGCCATATCTTGGCAGTCAGGAAACACTCAAAAATGTAGTGCGTATGAAGATATAGCTTGTCTAATATAATGTAATATTAAGGTGTATAATAATTATGATCAATAGTTTGGGAGCATTTAAATTGCAGATTAGATAAGTTATACTCTTACACGCACTCTAATAAGATAAAGTCTATACGCTTATACGCACTCTAACTTTGGTTTACCTAAACTGCCAAGTGTGTAGCTCAGGGGACGCACAATCAAAATGTTGCTTAAACAATCACTAATTCCCAAATGAAATAAGTGCGTAACTCAAGGAACGCACAACCTTTAGTGCTAAAGTTTACTAAGCAAGTATTGATCATATACAATAATTCAGATCAACGATGATGCATTAGTAATAGCTAAGAAGATGCATTTAAATTACAGATTAGATAAGCTAAGTATACCCTCTTGTGTATTCTAACTTTGGTGTACCTTCATGATTGGTAAGTACGTAGCTGAGGGGGCGTATAATTTGAAGTGTTCAAATTCAACGAACAAGTACTGGCTACTAATACCCAGTACATGCCCAAGCGATATATGATTAGTATTTAACTGAAGCGTTCTTTGAACTATGCACTTGACAGCCATGATACACTAAATAAAATGTAACGCGTATGAAGATGCTGCTTACCTAATATAATTTGTAAAGTATTAAGCCGGACAATCATTCAAATCAACATTGATACGTGACCAATAGCTAGGATGTATTTAAATGGCAGATTAGATAAACTCTACCCTAACACGCACCACATTTTGTTGGTGTATCATGACTGCCAAGCGTATAGCTCGAGGAGTACACAATCTAAAGTGTTCACATTTGTTGAAGCAAGTACAGATTATTTTTTGACAAAATGCTGGTTGCCAAAGCTAGTAGACCCTTAAATTGGAAACAATTAGGCCACTGTTTTATGTAATACACAAGATAGACAAAAGATCCTTTCTTTACTCGGTTCAATCTCAAGAGCATAGCAGACCATCTAAGTTAAAGATCTGAGATTTTTATAAATGTTATAGCTGTGAAAAGCTAGCTTCCCCTTCATTTGGGCAATACTTTACAAGATGCATTAGATAGGCAATCTGTACCCTCATACTGGGTCAAATTTCAACGTAGGAAAATAGTCAAGTGAGCGGTGACAAACCAAAGTTTAAGAGCTGAAATTTGTTGTGGTTAATGATATACATATGAGTTTCTTCCTGAATAAGGCATTTTCTCGAAAAGGAATGTAATCGTACATCGGGAATGCAATAATCAACAATTACCAATTGCAACATAGATTAGGAGACTCGGTAGATACGCGCGCCAAGGAATAATCAGGAGACTCGGTAGAGTCTCGCGCCAAGTAGAAGTTCCCTCTCCATATATATATGACACTCCGGCGCGCGACAGCCGAGGCTATATTATCCCGAACACTAGCTGTTATCCTTAGTTACCAAACTTTCACCTCGATTTATGCGAAAGTTAGAGCCCCAAGAATTTATTTCAGAATTTTGTATTTCATCGTTGATTTTTCTGAATCCAATGAGCCAAGAATCATGTGGATCGGTCCAGCCGTTCCGGAGATATGAATTTCCTGTTTTATTTTTCTCGTGGAAAAGGCAAAGCGGATTAAGAGTTTCATCGTCCGGTTTAATACAATTCCTAAAAATGTTACTCTCACGTGTTTCACGCGAGCGGGCGCCACCGCGAAGTGCTACAGAGTGCTGCGCAGGTAACATGGTTTTATACCATAGCAGACTATTATGTTTTACACCATGGCTGGTTATGTGTCATACGCGATGGCTGGTTAGGTGTGAATGCTATGTGATAAATCATTAATAAAACACTGTACTGTACGTTATTTATTAATAAAACACTGTACTGTACTTGCCCCTCGCTCTGTGATCTTGTGATTATTGCGAATTATGATTATGAAAAGTCCTAAAAGTGAGAAGTCCGTGACTCACAAATCGCTGCATTTGGTTGTCAAGTGTGCAGCACTTGCTTATAGAAAACTTGAGCATTAATTAACGATTGTGGACTCCTTGAGTTACGCACGTAACAGTCTAGATACTCTAAAATTCATTAAAGTGTGTATGAAGATAAGCTATTCTCACAGACACACTCTTAACCTTGCTGTACCTTGATGATGACTGCTAAGTGCATAGCTCAGGGAGCGCCGAATTCAAAGTGTTGCGATTTGATGAACAGGTGCTAATATCCTCAAATGGTGCATGCTGTACTGTACTTGCCCCTGTCTCTGTGATCTTGTGATTATTGCGAATTATGATTATGAAAAGTCCTAAAAGTGAGAAGTCTGTGGCTCACAAATCGCTGTATTTGGTTGTCAAGTGTGTAGTACTTGCTTATAGGAAACTTCAGCATTAATTAACGATTGTGGACTCCTTGAGTTACACACTTAACAGTCTAGATACTCTAAAATTAAAGTGTGTATGAAGATAAGCTATTCTCACATACGCACTCTTAATCTTGGTGTACCTTGATGATGACTACTAAATGCATAGCTCGGGGAGCGCAGAATTCAAAGTGTTGCGATTTGGTGAACAGATACTAATAACCTCAAACGGTGCATGATTGTTTTAGCTCCTTAGCTGAAGCGTTCCATGAGCTGCGATCTTGACAGTCAAGGTACATTCAAAAATTAGATAAATTAGTCTGCATATGACTTATAATTAATCATGCGACACACTCATACGCAGTCTAATTCATCTAATTCATTTAAGTGCATCGTGACTGTCAGGTTCGCAGTTCAAGGAATGCTTGAGCTAAAGAGCTGAAATGACATAAGCAAGCAGTGATTACCAATCATATGTCATTGGGGCCAATCATATGATATGGCTATTGGTAATCGATACTTGCTTATAGTTTTGTTACTACTAGCCATTGTCAGTAGTTGCTTATAGAAAACTGCAGCATTAAAGATTGTGCACTCCTTGAATTACACATTTGACAGTCAGGATTTTAGACTGTCAAGTACGCAACTCAAGGTACGCACAACCTTTAGTTGCTTACTTACATCACTTTAGCTGATTTAGCTGAAGCGTTCCTTTAGCTGCGAACTTGACAGTAAAGATACACCAAAATAAATTACATAAATTAAGCTGCGTTTTGAGTGTATCGCTTTAGAATCTTTACAATTAATCATGCGACATACTCATACACAGTCTTATTCATCTAATTCATTTACGTGCATCATGATTGTCAAGTTCACAGTTCAAGGAATGCTTAAGCTAAAGGGCTAAAATGACAGAAGCAAGCAATGATTACCAATCATGTGTCATTTGGGGATATGGCTATATGGGTAATCAATACTTGCTTATAGTTTTGGGTATTATTGTCAGTACTTGCTTATAGAAAACTGCAGCGTTAAAGATTGTGCACTCCTTGAATTACACATTTGACAGTCAGGATTTCAGACTGTCAAGTACGCAACTCAAGGTACGCACAACCTTTAGTTGTTACTTACATCACTTTAGCTGATTTAGCTGAAGCGTTCCTTTAGCTGCGAACTTGACAGTAAAGATACACCAAAATAAATTACATAAATTAAGCTGCGTTTTGAGTGTATCGCTTTAGAATCTTTACAATTAATCATGCGACATATACGCAGTCTTATTCATCTAATTCATTTACGTGCATCATGATTGTCAAGTTCACAGTTCAAGGAATGCTTAAGTTAAAGGGCTAAAATGACAGAAGCAAGCAATGATTACCAATCATGTGTCATTTGGGGATATGGCTATATATATGGGTAATCAACACTTGCTTATAGTTTTGGGTATTATTGTCAGTACTTGCTTATAGAAAACTGCAGCGTTAAAGATTGTGCACTCCATGATTTTATGCACTTGACAGTCAGGATACATCTAAATGAATCAGATGGATGAGACTGCGTATGAATATATCGCTTAGTTAATTGTAAATGATTCAACTTAACACTTGGCAACTTATAGTAGATAAGCTATAATACCATCGTACGCAGTTTAATTTTAGCGTATCCTGATGTCCAGTGCATATTTCAATGATTGGTAGCCAGTACTTGCTTATAGATAGCTTTATCACCCCTCCCCCCGCCCTACTTCCCTGTCGCCCAAAAATGACATTCAAATGTTAAAAATTAATATGAACCGTATAGAAAGTATACATTTCAAAAAGACATTCGTCTCCATCGAGCGACAATATTACAAAAATTACAAAAATAAAGATACATTTAATACCAAAAAGGTATTCGGTATTTAAAAGAAATTCTACATCCTATACAAAAATTACACTTCAAAACATGTAATTGCAACCTGAAAGAAGCACTGAGGAGTTTTCACAATGTTACATACTGTAATAAATAGAGAATATATTCTTGAATGAACGACCAAAAATGCATGATATCAGCCCCCCCCCCCCCCCAACACCCCCCCGACATTAAAATGTTAAAAAATGCGCCAAGTAGTTTTGTCTACCTCTCTACAGTTTAATCCCACAGCAAAATTTACCAAAAATATAAACGGATATCATTCAAAAGCCAAGCCAATCATCAAAATTAACAAAAAAATTAATCAAATTCCAAAACAATCAAAATTAAATAAAATAAAATAAAGTCTACAAAAACTTGGCAAACTGGCCATGCGAATGACGATAGAGGGGTGTTTTGTCTCGGTCTTAATTACATCACGTTTCCACGCAGCCAGTTTGCCAAGTTTTTGTAGACTTTATTTTATTTTATTTAATTTTGATTGTTTTGGAATTTGATTAATTTTTTTGTTAATTTTGATGATTGGCTTGGCTTTTGAATGATATCCGTTTATATTTTTGGTAAATTTTGCTGTGGGATTAAACTGTAGAGAGGTAGACAAAACTACTTGGCGCATTTTTTAACATTTTAATGTCGGGGGGGTGTTGGGGGGGGGGGGGGTCCTTTTATCCCGCATCCCTCCGGCTTCATTCTGCCGCTCAGGGCGCGCGTTCCACGGGATCCCGAATCCCCTGGTTGGCATCCCGGCGGGCCAGGCCGGCCCTCTGCTTCCATCCGCCGAAAGGAAGCGCCGGGCGATATTCAGCAGCGGGAAAGAGCACTTCATCAAGCGCCACCAGTAAAAACGTACGCTGCACCCTCCACCGCCGTACACCTGCGTCGTTTGTTATGACTGCGAAGATTTCCCGCGTACGCTTACGTGCATGGGCTTTCGTCCCATTCCCTCTAGCACTCGCGTCAACTCACCGGCAACCGTGGACTCTGCTTCTGCCTAACATCTCTGATAGCGTGAAATCGTATATAAAAATATACGATATTCCTATACACATTTGATATTCTAACTGCGAGTTCAGTGGTAGTAATTTGCAGCTACACACGCACCAATTCAAACGATCCACGATGTGTGCTATTTGCATGATAACATTTTTATTGCGCGGGCAATTTTGATAAGTGTAAGTTGAATTTGATTGCAAAATATGATGCCGAGGCGCTGCTTCGAGAGCGAGATTATAGCGACAGTATGACAAACATGGACGTCAAAGTTTACTCACATCAAACGGAAAATGCGTATTTGCGACCCGGCAGTGCCAAGCGGTTCGCATTTCGTTTTAGATTTGCAATCAATATGAGCGATTCCCCTTTCAGTATGTTGCAGTAAGCGCGCCGTGTAGTTGAACAACAGGTCACCAATTTATGTTGGTTATCGGCAATCGGAAGAGACTTTGATTTGAAACTATGATGACTTGCATGGTTAAATGTTCAGTATTGGAAGTGGATTAGCCGCTTTCGCCGCTTTCAATGAATGGGTGCTCGGTAGACGAAACCAATTACCCATGTACACGTTTCGATAATGTAATAGTAATCCTAAGCGAATCAGGAGCCGCCGCCCTCTCCATTCTGTCTTCCAAATGACCAATTCGAAATTCGCTGCCAAAACGAGAACGGATATGAATCGGGTAATTAACTTATCAAGTACTATCGAGACCTCCAACTGTTTTCTATTAAGGCAAATCTGCTTTAAGTAATCCAAAAAGTCAAGACTCTGCCAAATATGAATTCCAAGTATCAGAGACGCTTATGCAAGAAACCATTCCATAAGAAACGTCATAACAATTCGAAACAATTCTTAAGAAAGGTGGATTGGCGCGACCCAACTCCTAAATTCACCCACGACTACTGTCATCATCGTTCGAAACCGAGACGAGAAGCTGGAGGGGCGAGAAGCCAAAATGGAAAATCGAGCGGCAGGTACTCTCCCGATACACTTGATCCGTTCTCCAGTTTCCATCTGGAACTCGAGCGGATACGGCGCGGCATAATGCAGGCAGTGGCTGCTGTTGGTGCAGTGCTGCATAAACCGGCCGTCATTATTTCATCGGGCTGCCTCTGTTGGTTCAACAGGTATCTTTCCGAGAGCGGCCGCAGGGGCGAGGGTGGGACGAAGGGGGCGCTGGCAAGCGGGGGCGAACACGAGCCAAGATAAGTCCCGGAGATTTAGAAACGGCTCGGGGGGCCTGGAGCGCGGCCGCCGCAGCACCGGCAAGACGAGCGAGAGCGGGCGAAAGGGGATACAAGCCGAGCGAGAAAGCCGGCTAAGAGACAAGCGCCGGAAAGATGAGGAGTACGAGGCAGTTCGTATTTCGCGTCTCTTAGGAGCAAGCTTGCCATCCTTCTTCGAAGCGGTCGGAAGCCGCGCGAAACAGCCAGTCGGATCGCCGGGAGCCTTTAGCGCGACTGGCCGGAGGCCAAGGCATTACTTTCGCCGCGGAAACCGAGGAATTCGAGGTAAAGCGCGCGAGAGAGCGAGAGCAAACGATGCCGGAGTGGGATTGAGGGGGAGATGAATTATCAACTATCGCAGTGGTCATCGGAGTAAACTCATAAGAACTAAACTACAAGTACCACTGAGATAACTGAAATCAGACCAAACAAATAGTGCAAGCTAAGCGCTTTATTCCGAAAACATTTGTCGTGAACACTTTACTCGCATCGCACTAAAATAAGAAGGATCCAACCTTTAACCGACACACATTGCAAAAGTCTATTACCGCGAGTCAAAAAACAGTTGTAAAACTGGAAACTCCGAGGAGTGTAGGTGGTGTTACTAAAATTGTATTGTTGGTATCGTATTCGGAGCTTCCGAAGAAAACAACCAACCGGAAGCCAAGGCATTACTCTCTAGACGACAGGAGAGGACTAGGGGGTGAAGGTAGAGGGGGTCTGCGCGAGGAAGAGAAAGGGGCGGCAGAGTGAAGCCGAGAAAGGTACGCGTGCACGTAGTAGGTAGCTTCAACAAGGGGATAATAGAGAGGAAGGCTACGGAGAAAGATGATGGTAGGCGGGCGAGGGTAGTCCGTAACCCAAATGAATATTTAATTTCTGCGTATCTCACCCGCTCGAAAGTTCCGAGCGCGCAGACCGAGATGGCCGGCGCTCTCCCAAGAGGGTGGAAGAAAGCTCGGTGTCCCTTGTGCTTGCAGCGGCAGCCCTGTGATATAGGGTAGACACTCTCCTGGATCTCAACACTCCCACCAGCCGCCCACTCCTTCGCCACCACCCCCATTTGCCAACCCCTTCCTCTCCCGTGGCTCTTCAGTCTGCCTCATCTGCCTCCGCACGCAGCTACTCCGCACGGCGACGCATTCTCGGCCTTTACTCTCCACTCGTTCTTCGCCCAGGCTTCTTCCCGATTCCGGCGACACACGCCAGGGCCGCGCCCGCCGCTCGAGACTTTCTGTGATTCTAGCGCAGTGCTTCCCATGCCAGCTTTCACCGCTGTTTTCAGCCCCGAGCTCTTCCAGTCGTACCCGAGACGCTCGTGCAAAGACGGACCGTTCTTAAAAAAGAGTCGGCATTCATTCAGCCGCTGGGGACGCCTAACAGCTTCCTGAAAGACACGTCTTACACGTGTGCGCGGTTCTTCGAAAAGTTTAGCGGGCTCTTTCGATCGAGGCAGGACGCCGCGCCGGGGAGAGCGTCGAAATTTAAATGGAGGCATATTGCCGGGAAATTTAGTTAGAAAACTACAAGTCCAGCGTGAAACGCTGTTTGGGAAACACTGTGTTCCCGGGGTCTCTCTATGCCCGGCTGTACCTTTTCTCGGCGTTGATTCTCGCTCTCCTCTTTGGCGCGCTCCTTCGGTAGCGCGCGTCGGTGGCCGAGGGAGCCAATTACGGGGTAACTGGTGTCGGAGGGAGCGAAGGTCGAGGGTGGAAGAGCGCGATAAGGAGGAAGGGTGCGAAGGAGATGCGCGGCTGAAGGCTGAGCTTCCGAATAGGGCGCTCGAGATAGGAGAAGCGGAGGAGGCCACCTCGAGCCGGGATCCTCCTAGGACCTAGACGGAGCTAGGAGGAAATAGGCAAGGTTTGTGGCAAGGGAAACAGGCCACGTAGGAGAATCCCAAGGTCGTCGAAGCCTGCATACATATACCTACGGATACGATATTAGCCCCGAAATCCGGATCTTGCGAGGCGAGCCCCTTTGTGGGAATAAGGCTATAAAGAATTAAGGTTATACCTTTACCAAGGGCGCATACACGTACTATGCAGATACGCCAGATAGAGACGACGCTCGGCAGAAGAAGATTAAAGATTCGCCGGCTGCAAAAAGTTTAAGTAGAACCGACTGGGCTATGAGCAAATGGAGGAAGATTAAGAACGGAAAGTGGATGAGGGGGGAGAGAACTCTGTCTGTGATCGCCGAGCACAGTAACGTATGATTGAAAGATAAGACTGGGAGAATGATACAGACGGCGAAAGGCCAGATTAAAAGTTGATCGAGCAAGAAATCGAGATAAATGGGGGTAGATAAGAACATTTCTTGTTTCCCCGGCCTGTATTACACGCTCCCGCCTCAACGGGGGGAGAAATGATAACAAGGGTAATCAGGAACGCAAGGGAGTGGGCTCGAGAAAAACTAAATGAAAGCAACACTGGACTCTAATCGAAAGAAGGATCAACGAAGGACAGTCTCGTTAACCAGCAAGTGCGGTCGACAGCGGTGGAAAAACAGGAATCGTGGTCGGCCTAAGCTTTCATCGATCATCTCTTTTAATTCGGCACGTTCTCTAAAAAAGACTGGATCCGTCCCGTCGGTCTTTTGATTAATAAAACTGACTGCGACTAAAAGGATCGTTCGTTAAGCGTTGGCAATATTCTCCTTCAGCGCGAGGGCTATAAAGCCGACGCGTGCGAATGATGCCGGTGAAGAGTCCGAGTAAATGGAAGCCGGCTGCCGGAAACTAAAGGGACGGTGATAGAAGGGCGGCAAAGGGGTTGAGGAAGTAGGTATCAGTGGGAGAAGAATAAGGGCTCGGGCAAGAGAAAGAAGAAAAAGCACGGATAGCTGGAGGTGGTGGTAATCCGGGAGGAGGACCGGCACGGTGAATGCGCCGTGAGAGCATCGAATTCGCGTCTCCCGGCGAGTATTCCACTGTCTGAAGCGAAGCACCGTACCCCGGGGTATCAAGTGTCATGGTGGATACTCCAGGAGGCATAAATATCGCGCGACATTTGGATATTCGGGGATAAGTGTCGACGGTGTCGACGGTGTCGTCGCCGGCCGAGAACGCCCGAGCACCAAGTGAAATTCAAATGAGATATATGTATACATATACATAGAGGGAGAGCCGCAGAAAGTGGATACGCCGGGAGTAAATAACAAAAAAAGGAACAAATGAAAATGAGCGCGCCCGGAGACTGGTGACGGGGGGTGGCAAGGGCAGGATGGAGAGAGGAAAGATCACAGGGAAGAAAAGGCGGGAGGCGACCGCCTGGCATAGACAATGATGGAGATGGAGGGTCCTGGAAAAAAGTAAAAGGACAAATAAAGAGGGCGCGCGCTCCCCCGGCGGGTTAAGGAGGGAAGACGGAGAGCGGGAAAAGTGGAGACCGGCAATTCTGACCGAGTAGACCACTCCGGGCGGAGCCGCTCCTGGAATTTAACCGGTACCCAACTACTAAAGCCCAAGTACTAATCGTCGTAAGTAGATCCTTCCACGGAATCATGAGGAGAACATAAATTGACATACACTTTTCGAAGAGTACGATCTACCTAAAGGGATGTTATATTGCCTCTAGAATTTCCTCCGCCGCTCGAGAACCACTTCTCAACCGCTGTAATACACGAATAAACTTGAGATACAGTCGTCCCGTGTTTTTCTCAAACGGTAAATACTCCGAATTGGGGATAACTCCCTAAAATAACGCAAATTAACGGTGCATCAATTAAGTGCATTTTGCCGAATAAAGAACTCAATATGTGTACGTCGAATGAAGAGTGTGCGTAGAGTCCAGCTTGTTTTCAGATGACAAGTACCAAATAAGAGTCGAAATCGCAGCATCAAGCCTGAAATCAGCAGTCGGGCGAACATAGCCCGAAAGAAATAGATGAAAAAAGGATCCGGGTGCTGACAGTAAGAAGGAAAAGGATAAGAGTGCAATAAGATTCGAGTCGAGAGGAGAAAGGACCATCAGAGAAGAGAAGAGGTGGAAAGAGGGAGAGCGGTAATTCAAGGCGAACCGATTATCTACTGTGAATTCAGGGTACTACCGAAACTCTGCTACTATTCGACGGGAGCCATTCTCACTCCTCAACCCTTCGTATCACTCGGCACTAGCTCCCTCGCTCGAGCTCTCTTTCTCTTTCGGTTCTCGGCGGGCTTCTCTTTCGTCCTTTCATCGCGATATGCCACCGGCACATCTTCGTCCTCTCACGGGCTGCCGCGCGCCTGTCGCGCCAAGCCCCGGAAATTGGAATCTTAAATCGATCTAAATCTTCTTTATCGCCGGGCACGCCAAGTCAGCGGGCGATCACCGCGTGAAATTTCTAGTCTGCCAATCGCCGAGAGCGGCGCGGCGGTCGCACGCCTCCACATACAACTCGACGTGTAAACCTAACGACGATTGCCTCTCTGCCCTAGGCATCATCTCCCCGCGTTCTCCTTCGCCACTGGCTTCCCTCTGTTTTCGTATGTCTCTCCGAGTACTAAGTAGCTCCCGGCATCCGTGCGGATCGCCTGCTGACTGCTCCTTCGGGTATTAGATTGTGCGGCGAGCGACATTTACTTTGCTAGTACGATGCCTGACGCCACGAGGATATATCTGCGGGTCGAGTTAAACGCGGGTGATTTTTGCCCTCATTACATTGACCCGGGAAATTGTCGTTCGTCTTTTGAAGTCGGAGCGTCGTCTGGATGGCGAGCCGCCGTCCTGTCATATAACATTTCGGTTGGGAGACCCGACAGTGCGACTGTGCCCGAGGGTATCTCATTCGGGGCCTTTTTGCGTTTTACAGTAATATTCTCCGTCGGGAAGAGGTGGAGGAGGATTCTTTGAAAACGGACTTCTCAGTGACAAGCTTTCCCCTCGTTTAACGAAGCCTTGGAGGTTTAAGGTGGGTCCGTCGTAATTTGTGTATACTCGAAAGTAATCAGCGGCATGGCGCGCGCGTGTGGCTTGCGACACGCATTCCGAAGACTGCGCCACTCAACGTCGCTGACAATGACACCCTTCATTTAACTTGGCCCAGACAAACTCGCTCGAATCAAGAGGATCGGCTAAAGGCGGATCTACATGAAACCCACTCGACTTGAGTTTACAAGGGGAAGTTCGAGTACACGCCAACTTCGTATACACTAGGCCACTGTAACCTCGAATTTTAGGCTTAGACTTCATCCGGTTCCAGTTGGAGTATCGCAACGTGACGTTTCCAAATTAATCCAACTTCTCGCTCGCCGCGATCGTCCAGTGAATAATAGATTCCAACGCGGCCGCGCGAGCATCCACGCGTTCTGTCACGTTCCAAATTTCGAGTATCCTTATCGACACGAACCTCGTCTTGGCAATGCCGGTTGTAATAAATTGACTAAACAGAGAAGTACGCGCTCGGCCCCGAGACAAACACCAGGTGTAATTTAAGCCTTGGGTTGGCTGAATTATTCGCCGCCCGATAAATCGTTCGACTGAATTGGAAGACAATTTCGACCGTAAATATCTCCAGCAAATATACAACAATATAAAGGATTCTTGTTAATTCTACTGTTAATAATTTAGTAATTTTTCGAGTAATTTACTAACAAAACTTGTAAAGCAAAATGTACTACAATAAAAATACACTGAAATACACTGTGAAACATAAGCAAACGCTTTGGAGAGGTGCGAGAAGATCTATTAACGCTATCGAACAGCTGCACATATGTACACTGTGCACATACACGGTTGTCGCAGGCTGCGCGTCCTGCGGGAGGTGTTATTGAGGGAAGACTAGAATTATTACATCGAAGACGCTAGCTGTCTGCGAGTAGGGCGGGTGGTGCGAGGGAGCGTCTGCTCGCAGTATATCACTCGGCGAAATCCGGACTGGGCGATCGACACCTTTCCACAGCTCGAATTTCGAGCCACTGTCGAAGCCGCTGCCGGCTGAGCCGAGGATCTCGCCGACAGAACACGAGAAAGAGACTCTGCCGAGGGGATGATTCACTTGGCTTGGAATCATATACATATGCCGAGCATGCCTTTATGTATGGTACCCATGGCAACCAGCAATACACTAAATGCAGCCTGGACTTGACAGACAGCGGTTAGGTGTTGCACCAGCGGTATTGGTAGGACATCCCCAGCATCCAATAAGTTTGTTGTTTACAGTTCCTAATTCCTAATTTTTCCTATTTCCTATTTCCTGTTCGCTATTCCATTTTATTTCCGTTTGCCTCTTTACTATTTTGTTTACTTTACTGTTTCTGTTCTGTTAGTTTCGATTAGTATTTTATTATATATTTAAAAAATGCAAAAAGCAAGAATTCCCGTATTAACGGAGGACTTGCAAAGCGCCATTTCGAACGAGTGGTGGTGCGATGCCCACATTGATGTTTTTAATTCCCTTATAACTCAATATGGGTATGCTCCACGGGAATCATGGAGACTTCAACTTCCTGATATGATACGTGAAGTACCACAAAATATGGAGCATGTGCAAATTTTATTTAGTGGTATTTCAGATGGACATTGGGTATGTGCTTATTATGATAAAAAAGTCATACATATTTATGATTCACTGAATCAACGGAAAATCCATGATGATCATAAAATATTCCTAAAGAGATTGTTTCCTTTTTATGATCTAAATGATAAATCAGTTAATTTTCCGAAGGTTCAACAGCAACCAAATACAGATGACTGTGGCGTATATGCCATAGCATTTGCGACTTCGCTGCTGTTCAATATTCGGCCGAATAAAGTTGTGTACGATCACGCGAAAATGCGTAGCCACCTGATCACAATGTTGAAATCGCGCAATCTTCAGCATTTTCCACAAGATTCTGCACGTTGCAGTCTTGTGAAAGTTCTGCCACTTCCGGCAGTACAGGTAAAAAGGCAAAAAGTAGAAGAGATGCGACTACTTCGATTTCATAAAAAGAAAACCGAAGTCAGGTCTCCGGAAACTGTTCGTCTAATATCTTCATCAAGTAACAGTACTGGAGAGAAAAAGGCATCGTTGGTACAAAGCGACCTTATTAAAAACGTTCCAGTTTTGTCTGCATTTAGCGACTCCTCTGCAAAAAAGAGAGCTACCTCGTCTGCACCAAGCGACTCCTTTGCAAAGAAAATGAACCCGTCTGCACCAAGTGACTCCTTTGCAAAGAAAATGAACCCGTCTGCACCAAGCGACTCCTTTGCAAAGAAAATTACCCCGTCTGCACCAAGCGACTCCTTTGCAAAGAAAATTACCCCGTCTGCACCAAGCGACTCCTCTGTAAAGAAGACGGTCCCGCCTGTACCGAGTGACGCCCTTGTAAGGAAGAGAGCCTCTTCTGCATTAAGCGACACGGTTGCAAGGAAGAAGGCCTCGTCTGCATCTAGCGATTCCTTTGTAACGAAAAGAGCCTCGTCTGTATCGAGTGACAACATTGCAAAAACGCAGCTGATGTCTCCATCAAGCGACGATATTACAAAAACGCAGCTAATGTCTGCATTAAGCGATAATGCATCAAAGACACAGTTGATGTCTGTATCAAGCGATAATATATTAAAGACACAGCTGATGTCCGAATTATCCAGCGAAAAATGTGCAGAGAAGCAGGCCTTGCCTGCATCTGGTGACAACATTGAAAAAAGGCAATCCCTGTCCGGGCTTAACGATAATGGAGATAGAGAGAATACAAAATTACCTAGGTGTTCTAAAACCTATTTTCAGAACTATTATACAAAAAATAAAGACCACATACGTATCACGGCTGGAAAATATAAGGCAGAAAATAAAGACAAGATACATATCATGGATAACAAATATTATGTAAAAAATAAAGATACAATACGTGCCAGGATTACGAAATATTATGTTGAAAATAAAGATAGATTACGTTCCAGGACTACGAAATATTACCTAGAAAATAAAGATAGATTACGAATAACCGGCATAAAATATATTAAAAAACCCTATAAAGATAGGCGACGTTTGTGGAATGAAAAGTATTACCCTACAAAAAGCATTGAAAATGCAAAGACCTGGGCCAAGTACAAATTGGTGTACAGAGTCCATCTATGATTAATGTGAAATCGTAGAAGGTGAGTCAAGTTAGAATGTGGATATAGTATACAGGGTGATCCAAAAGTGGTGATAATGAAGATAGCCATCTTGTGGGGCGTGGCATTCTAAGGGCAATACGCCCTTCAAAATTTTCAAATTCTACCCTAATTTGGGAGGTATTAGCGAAGAGAAGTGACGAATCAGCGCGCTGTCGCTGTGACACGGTCGCACGAATCGAGCCGCCGGATAATCTCGCCGCTCGGGCGACGCGCATTGCACCGCGCGTCGGACGTGCAGCACACTACGCCCGGCTAAGTATTGGACAGTGCAGGCACGCACTAAGTCGTAAGTGCCTATCCAAGGTGCCCCTTGCAGCAACTATCATCGGGCGTATTTCCAGAAGGCGTCTCGCTGATCTTGGCGGTGTCACACGTACTGTTGACCCTTGCGGACTATTATCGCGTTCCTCCAACGTCTTTTTTCAGATTTTTGCCCCGAAATTATCCAAAAATGCTGCAAAAGTTTTTTGAAATTTTTTTGCCCATTTTCCAAAACAATCCCGATCGACTTGAGCTCACCGTTAGTCAGAGCCGCGCGAGTGGTCACGCAGGAGGTGATGATGACCCGGCGGGGGTTCCATTGAGCTAACACGGGGTACGGGGGGCGCAGGTCAACCGAACTCGGGGAATCTTTAAAGCAGACTTCAATGCATCTACCAATTTAATTTCAGCAGGTTACTGCCACGGGAACCAGAGGTATAGCCGATTTCGTCGGATAAATTAGTGTGGCGAAAAATTAATGGTGATTTGATTACTAGCGTATTTTTGTAATGAAAACCTAATCCTTTGCGAACAACACGCCGCTTCCCGTTTTTCGATATTTAACGCAGATTCCGAGTTATGATTCCAAACATGATCATTTGCCTGATCATTTGACAGTCAGTAAACACAAAATAAAAGCAGAGATGCTGCGTCTATCTCGAGAAACCTGCAGAACAGTAAAAGATATATTTGACGAAGTTTCACGACAGTAAGTATAAATGTTTCGGGAAAGTTTGGATTTTTTCTAAGAGGGATGGAAGTATGTTCTTCTTTTTATCAGGAGACTCGGTAGAGTCTCGCGCCAAGTAGAAGTTCCCTCTCCATATATATATGACACTCCGGCGCGCGACAGCCGAGGGTATATTATCCCGAACTCTAGCTGTTATCCTTAAATACCAAACTTTCACCTCGATTTATGCAAAAGTTAGAGCCCCAAGAATTTATTTCAGCATTTTGTATTTCATCGTTGATTTTTCTTAATCAATGAGCCAAGAATCATGTGGATCGGTCCAGTCATTCCGGAGATATGAATTTCCTCTTTTATTTTTCTCGTGGTAAAGGCAAAGCGGATTAAGAGTTTCATCATCCGGATTAATACAATTCCTAAAAATGTTACTCTCACGTGTTTCACGCGAGATGGCACCACTGCGAAGTGCTGCAGAGCGCTGTGCAGATAACATGGTTTTATACCGACTCATTGGTTATGCCATGACTGGTGATGTGTCAAAACAATGATGACTGTTATATGAATGTGGTACAGTCCGATTGTATTTTTCTTCAAAATATGAACAACCAAAAAGGCGTGAAATTCCCCAAAATACATTAAAATGTAAATAAAAGCGCCAAGTAGTTTAATGATCCAAAAATGGAATAGATATCACACAAGAAAGCCAAGTTTACAATCAAAGATACCACACGTTAATTAATTAATTAACTTGCATCTCAAGCTTTAAAACTTGGCATGTGCAAATTTGTGTCCAGGTAGTCATATGCTAGTAATATTTTTTGATTGGTAATTAAGTATGCACATGCCATGTTTTAAGGGGCTAGACTCCGCATGGTAGAGGCGCTACTTTACCGGCTCAAATGGCCGAAAATATGGGTCCGCGCCGTGAAATCCTACGGGCTTATATGACATGATTTTGGATTGGGAATGGTCTCAATCGATAGATAAAAGATCAGTACAGGCGGCTACGTTGGCGGTTTTCCAAGTTTACGTCGCTTTATAGTCATATCAATGTGCTAAAAGTTGTCAAAACCGCGCTGAGGAAGCCTTTTACACAGGGGTTTTTGTAACACAGTAAGGGGATTTTTCAAAAATCCGCCAACGTAGCCGCCTGTACTAATCTTTTATCTATCGGTTGAGACCATTCCCAACCCAAAATCATGTCATATAAGCCCGTAGGATTTCACGGCGCGAAGTGGGATTTTTGGCGTGCTGAAGCCATGTTGTTGATATGCAGAGCGGTCTAGCTGAGTACTTTAGTTCGACGAGCGCGAACGAGATGGCGCCTAAGTGAAAGGGTTTTTCTGCTAAACCAAAGCTGTCTGACAGCAACTTGTGGGGTTAGGCATATACGCGACACATAACGGGCATTCTTATGAAATATGTTTTTAGAAGAACTCCTATTCTTGCCAGCATATAGTGATTTGTATTACGATCCTGACGTTTTCTGATGTTATGAAATTGTGTTATTTTTCAGTAATACTAATGTTTCAATAAAGGGCCTGGTGCTACACGTTTTCATAGTACTTTTCAGATGCAGTGGCTTATGACAATGAAAGGTTCATTTTATAATTTTGGTGTCTGTAATTATAGTATAAAATGTTAGAAACTTAGTCGTATCCTCCCCATGTACGGATTTAGTTGGTGTAATTCTTATACAGTCACTTAGTAATTAGGGTTCCAGAAATCTAAATTCAATGAAATTATAACAGCACTCCTAAAACTGAAAATTCTTCCAGCGTTTCGGTGTTTGACATTGGGTATCCCTGCACCGGATACTTTGATCAAGATTTCATCTTGCTTTATAATACGACTAATACTGTGATGATGAATCAGTATTTTTATTCAAAGCTGTGTCTCCGGACCTGAAACATCCTTATGGATGCATTGAAAAATATCCATAGGTTTGAAACTATTGTGCATTTATGTATTGCATGCAACTGGAGCACCAAAGTTCACTACGCAGCGGGCATTCAGTTCTTGTTACCCCATCTCTGATACAACACACACAAATTGAAAGACTAACTATTCTGCATCTATGTAGCAAAAAGCCTTTTGTGCTCTACTCAGGTAGAACTGACTTTATGTAATTGATTTGATTCTACATATATGCCAAATCATATACACAGGCAGGTGTCTATGTTACAGTCGCTGTAATACCAAAAGAATGTCCATATCGAATCACACATCAAAAATTTATATATACACACACCTATGTCTGAGGTACTATGGTGCATTTCGATCTTATAGAAGCATTTGATGTGTGCTTCGATGGGACATTCAAAAGGAGAAAAGGAAAAGGAGGGAGAGGTAATTGAAAGAATCTTTTCTTATATGAAACTTATATTACTAAACACACATACAAATAAAAAAACACGCACGCACATTATACAAATAAAAAGCCATGCACACACATTACACAAATAAAAAGACAGGCACACACATAAAAATAAAAAAACAGGCACGCATATCATACAAATAAAAATACACAAACACACACGCACACATTCATACAAATAAAAATGCACACACATTAAATCTTATAAACTACTTTATATACATTTCCCCCAATGCCGCCGACTTGGGGGACTTGGGGCACTTGGGGGACTCCACCGCCGCTTCCACCTCCACCGCCGCTTCCGCCTCCGCCACCGCTTATCCCGCCGCTTCTCCCACCGCTTCTATTACCGCCGCCGCGGTGCGACCTCTGGCCCCTCCGGAACCGCATGGCCCTCACCTCCCGCTGCAAGCTTCTGACCTGTAATGTAAAAGATCAAACAACATTACATATTTGATTTGTCGAAACACAAATTTGGAAGGAATGCATTGATGGAAGTGTTCACGTACCATTCGTGTCAGTGCTTGATCACGCCGGCGTGGGGGTGTGCGCTCCCGTCGCCGCTCAGGTGGCCGCACACCCACCAGCCGGGGTTCACCGGCTGTCCCCCGATCCCTGTGACTCGACGACGGGCGCCTGTCGCCCCTTGAGCGGGAGCGGGTGCGGGGGCGACTTCGCTCGCGGCGCAGGTCGCGATGTTGCTCCCGGCGCCGGTCACGATGGACATCCCCATGCCGGTCGCGATGGGCATCCCCGTGCCGGTCGCGATGGCGTGTATGCTCGCCGAGAGCCGGCCACTCACTGGGAAGTGTCCGGGCTCGGGAGCGCGAGTCGCGCGAACAGCGTCTGCAGGTATTCATCTGAAATCGAAGAAAGAAGTATAATTAGTTATTGTTCGCAAAAGGAACTTACAATAAGTCAGAATGTAAGATCTCTATGTAGGGTTATTTGCACCATGCTTTATTGCGTTGTTTGCCATCGCGTAGAAAGAAATATTGTATGATTCCTCAGCATACGAGCATACCCTCAATAATGCGCCCGTGGAGAGTCTTACATAGTTCATGAAACAGCTGTACCAAGAGTTATAGGACAGAAATTGTAAACCTCCGTTCTTCGAAGAGTATTTCCCGGGGACTTTCCTTCCTAATTATTTCAAGACGTCTCGTTCCCGAGATAAGAGACATGAACTAACAGTAGGCATGGCCACGTGCATGAATCGTCCGAGAAAGCAGAGAATTCGGATAGGCCGCAATAAAGAAGTCTTCACGAACAGGAATGAATGAATGACTTTGCGAGGTCTCTTCGACTCCCGTGCTAGCCGGGGCGATTCATGCGCTCGGCCATGCCTGCTGTTAGTTCACGTCTCTTGTTGCGAAAACGGGAAAAGTCTCGAGAAATTTAGGGCCCCCACAGACGAGAACGTGTTTTGGCGGCCGGCTCGACGCGTTTTCGCTGGTCGCCGCGGCACCGCACGCCACTGCATGCCACGCCGTGCCAACAAAGGAAAACGGGCGTCAACACATGGCCGCTGATGCTCATCTGCGGGGCTCTTAGGAAGGAAAGCGCGGATAAATGTCGAAGAAGGGGTTTATGATTTCTATCCGATGACTCTGTCCCTAAGACTCTCTATCATATCACTGAGAATAGCATGCTGAGGAATGATATTTCTTTCTACGCGATGACAAACAATTCAAGAATGCTTCGTACAAATAATCCAAAACCGAGATTTTACATTTGAGCAGGAGCCCTAGAGCTAATTAGAAATGTACTGAGATGCAGCGAGAGATTCGTTACTGAAAGTAGAAGTCCCACAACAGGAACAGTAAGTGTACTTACGATGTGTCGGCTGCGGCAGTCAGGACTCTTGTGAGGCTGGGACCCACACATATACACACACAAAGGGGCTGGTCAACGTCGCCTTCACTTGTCGAATTAGCGCGACACGCAACTGATATATCAGTGGACACGCGCCAACGCAAAAGGCGCCACTAGACTTTGGCTATTGCGTGAAGTCAGCGCGCTAAGCCCGTGATGCATTTGTGGCAATTGAAGCAGATTTTCAAAGAAAATCACCCTAAAAATGCTGATGTTTTGGCACTTCTCCACAGAATCATACATTGTGCATTGATTTCAAATGCATGCAGCTTTGCAGATCATTCCTTGTGAACCCTTTCATATCCTTTGAATGGGAGGGTGAAGTTCGCGAGGCTCGCGCGCTCTCGATTTTGTTCACAACAACGATCTATAGTCGATGCTTGAACTGTATCGGTTTCTCAGTTCATTGCCGGGCGCGTTACTGTGAGCACGCAGTTCTCAGCAAGCGAACTTGCGATTTTTTGTTGAGAGTTTTAGAAATAGAGTCGGTGCTAGGTTTAGTTTTTAGTAGCGTGATTGTATGTGTCTGAGGTTGCTTGCTTGAGTCTGAGCGTGGGTGTGAGAGAGAGAGTGTTAGATTTAGAACTAATTAGTTTCCTAGCTTTTGTAAGTCAGCAGGTATGGCAGATAGAGAAGACAACGAGAAGAACGACAGCAACGTACCCAAAACGGACAGGACTCTGAAATGCAAAGCAGGAAGCAAAGTTCTGCGACTCAGCACTGCACGGAAATCCAAGCGTGCATTTTGGCGAAAAAGGTAAGTTTTATATCATATTGAAGTTCCATCGGAACGCATCACCTGTTGCGCATCATCGACAAAGCATGCTAGAGCTTTGTTTCAGTATCTGTAAAATTGACGACATTCGTATTCCTCTTTGTCGACGATGCACTCTTCGCCATTGTTCTTTTCTCGCTCGCCCAGTCTCTCTCTTTCTCTCCTACTGTGATTGTCGCGCTGTTCCGGCCGTCCGTTTTCAAGTGTATACAGATACAATGTAGACGGCTAAGAGATTATCAGTAGCGTAAGGCAGGCGTATACTGGGTGGCCCGGTGACGCACACTATATACATAGCCGCTATCAGACCGTTAGCGCAGCAGCGCGCCTCGGCCGCCCGCTATACGCCACGCGGCCTTGCGGCTTTTATCCGCCTCTCTATGTAGGTGCAAATGCAAAGCGTAGGAGTAGCAGTAAACCCACCCCTTTCAAATTTCATTCCTAAGTCATGAATGATTCGAGAGAAGTATCCTCGGCTGACGCGCGCCGTTCTACATATGACTCTACCGAGTTTTCTGAATTGCGACCTATCTTTTCAGATTTTTCAACATATGGTATGAACATGATTTTCTGAGTTCATTTTTGAAGGAATGTGTAATTCTTTTGGCACCAGTATTTACGCGAAGATCGGCTGATTCTGGAAGGGTTTGCGGTCTGTAAAAGCTACAGAAATTAGAAGTTAGGAGAGTTGTTGGAATCTCAGTAGGGGGTGGGGTACGTTACAAAACACCTCGGGAACGCCAACCTGCTCTCATTTGCTATCGCGGAACTCGCCGCCGAATCCCATTCACGCTCGCATTGGTGCCTCTCTCTTGTTCACGCTCGTGCCTCTCTCTCTTTCTCGCTCACGCTCGAGCCTGTTCTCTCCCGCGCAAGCTTGACCTACCCTCCCGCTCGAGTCTCTATCTCTCTCTCGCTCACGCACGTGCCTATCCTTCGCGCGCGCTCGAGCCTCTCTCTCTCTCGTTACCGCTCATGCTTTCGTTCAGTTGGGACCTCCCGCCGACGCTCTTATACAGTTGATCTCGTATCCTCTAATGCATCGTTGCATTTCGGAAATGAATTTCAATCGTCCTGTACCCGCAGGCATAAATGAGACTGTAGTTTGGATTCAAATGCATACGTATAAATGTCGCGATTTTTCTTGTCTGGAAAATGCTGAGCACCAAATGTACTTTCGGGCCAGTCGCGCATCAGCGATCCTCATCATAAATGTATCACCGAACCGATTTTCACATCTTATTATCGTCCAATCAACTACGGCCCTCGATAAAATTCTTTTGCGCGAATCCAGGCGCATAGATATGTACATCTGGCAATGCTAGTCACGCTGAATAATAGGAGCTTCAAAAATAATGCGCACGGTTCTGTGTTACCGTACCGGGCGCGATGACCTTCTACCGCGTTGCTTTGCATGTAATTCCCCTCCCTCACACGATTTATTGCGGGATTGTCAAGTTGCTTGTATCTGTGCCCGCAGGTCGCAGCTCTCGCAGCTGGAAAAGGCAGCTCATCAGCGGGTAAGCAATAATCATTTCAAGGATAATGCGGCAGGCGTGCAGGAAGAAAATGGTGCATGCAGCGCGATGGAAGTTGCGAGCACTCCATCTGCTGCTGAGAGTGGCCCATACACGTCTGCTGCTGCCGACGTTCTTTTCCAGCAATTACGCGGTGAAGATACCGAGCTCGTCGCAAATACATCATATGAAGACGAAGAGGAAATCATCGTCGAAGAAATTATAGAAGTAATCGACGAGAGCATTCCCTTCGAGTCTTTGTACAAGCAGCAGGAAAGAGGACACACGGAAAATGACACTGCTGCCGATAGCACCAAGAAGACAATGTCAAAAGATTTGCACGAAGAAATGGAGTGTCCAAACGACGAAGGATTAGGGAAATACGAGAACGAAAAGCCGAAGAAAGTCCAGCACGATGAGCCGCAACCAAGTACTTCTTCAGGACTAGCTTCTACAGATCCAATATATTCGGCGCGTATCCCAATGCAAATGGTGCAAAGCGATAGCGACAGTGACGCGGAGGAGGACAATTGGAAATTGCGAGAGGAAAATTGGATAGGACCAAAAAGGATTCCGGAGCCGGAGAAAAATATTCAGCCCAATTGTTCAACAGCTTCAGAGGCTCCTGCTTTGGAAGAAAGACAGCATAACGACTCGGACGATCATGACTGGATCGATGATTGGCTCGAGGATTGCTTGGATGAGAGAGCAGTTGCATCAGAGCCAGAAGATCTACCGGAAGACCCTGGACAAGCACTTGCTCCAAAAGTTCGGGAACCACCCATTCCAGAGAGAATTGCGCAATATGACCAGGATGAAGAGGATTTTTGGGTTGAAGAGAGACTGCCGCCACCAGAGCCGCAAGAGCACGAGTCAGATGGTCTGAGTATGGCGGATTTCCGCTACGTATTCGAGAAGATCAAAGGTCTTGCGAATCATTCTCCACTTACCGGGTGTGGCATCGAGCATTTCAGTATACTCGGTGCACCCCAAAGAGTCGGACTCCTCAAGATCTACACAGTCCAGTGTGGAATGTGTCAGCACACCGAGCAAATACGATGCCTGCCGGAAGACGACACCGTGATGGACATCAATGAAGCCGCCGTCTCAGGTACAATGGTGACGGGTGGCGGATACAACCAATTGGAGGAAATGCTGGCTGCGATGAACGTCCAGTGTATGTCGAAAAAACTCTACGAGAAGTGCCAGCAGACGATAATCGATGGCTTAGAAGCGGCCGCGAAGGAGGAGATGAAGCAGGCTGGGGAAGAAGAGATATCATTAGCTATCGCAAGAGGAGACATCGAGCCACGGTCCCAACTACCCATGATCTCAGTTATGGCAGATGGTAGTTGGTTGAAGAGGTCATACCGCGGTGGACTGTACAACTCCTCCTCCGGCGTTGGAATTATCGTCGGATACGCTACGAAGAAAGCCCTATTCTACAGCGTGAAGAATAAGTTCTGCGCTATATGCATTACAGCAGCAAAGAAAAAGCAACCACCACGTCAGCATCGGTGTTACAAAAACTGGGGCCGAGATGAGACCTCCATGAGCATGGAACCCGCAGCAATATTGGAAGGTTTCATGTGCAGCGTAAAAATGCACGGACTTATATATAATGTATTAGTTGGTGATGGCGATAGCTCCGTCTACAAGAAAATAAGGGACGCTGACCCGTACAAGGATTACAACATCGAGGTGAAGAAGATCGAATGCCGGAACCACATCATGCGTCTTTTCTGCCGGGATCTACGCGACATGACGTCTAAAGGTCCCTACAAGAATTCGAGAAACATCATCAAGAACAATATTATGCGGCTGCGCATCGGCGTACAAAAAGCCGCGCAATACCGCTACCTGCAAAAGCTGCCAATGGACCAACGAATCTGTAACTTCAAACAAGACGTGGAAAACGTACCTAGTCATGTCTTCGGGGAACATAAACACTGCAAGAAACTTGGATATTTCTGCAAGAAATACGCGGACCCCAACGAAATCAATCACGTGAAGGAACTGGAGAAGAACGGACTGTTGGAGACTTTACAGAACCCATTTCGGCGAATCTTTGCACATGCCGAGAGTATGTTATATGGGCTGAATACGAATGTCGCTGAGTCCACCAACAACATCATAGCCAAAAACTGTGGTGGAAGACGGATCAATTTAGCAAGAAAGGGCTCTTATCAGGGCAGAGTTGGTGGATCTATCGTCCAATTGAACCACAAGTCAGTACTGAGCAGGCTGGCTTCGGTGCTGAATAAGACACCGTCGGCTATTTTGCTGCAAATGGAAGCACGACGTACACAAGCCGTGGAAAAGGCAAAGGAATATAAGAAAGCAGCGAAACCCACTTCGTACGGACAGAAGATTCATACATGTGACAAAGATTACGGCCCTAATGCAGAGAAGCCAGACATGGGTGAAGCGGAATTCAATTCGAAATCGGAGAGACACATGGCGTTGCTCTTGGAATGGCAAGAGTCACGTTTGCAAATTGAGCAGGATACCCGTGATCAAGCAAACAATCAACGATGGATGCAGTTTCGCAAGAAATTGCTAACTGCCTCTAACTTCGGCAAGGTATGCCGACTGAAGGACGACACGCCACGTGGGAATATGGTGCGGAATATGCTCTACCCCCAATTATTGACTGCGGAAGCACTGGAATACGGGAGAGAAAACGAAGCACTCGCACTGAGAAAGCTAGAAGAGGAATTACAAGTTGAAGTGCAACGGTGCGGGTTGTTTATTGATTGCGACGAGCCATATTTAGGCGCAACACCCGATGGCCTCATAGGGGAAGATACACTGGTGGAAGTGAAATGCCCGTCATCAGCGAAGAATTTGTCACCCGAAGAAGCGATTGAGAAGCTCCCCGATATAAGAAGGATCTTCAAAGGCGACGGAATGAACACAATCCACCATTATTATTATCAAGTGCAAGGACAGCTGCACATTACTGGACGGCACAACGCTTTATTCTGCTTGTGGACGCCGAAAGGAATGAAGATTACGGAAGTTGAGAAGGATGATAAGTTCTGGGAAAGAGAAATGGAACAGCAGTTGAAGAAGTTTTATAAGGACTGTCAGTCCTTCAAGTCGGTTCAATAGAGGAATGCCAATCAGAGAACCCCATTACATACCGACAGCAGAAGCGAAGGCCGAAAAGAAGAAGCAAGCAGAAGAGAAGAAGAAAGCGGAACAGGAGAGGAAAGCAGAAAAGAAGAAGGAAACAGAAGAGAGGAAGAAAGCGGAACAGGAGAGGAAACTAGAGAAGAAGAAGGAAGCAGAGGAGAAAAAGAAAGTTGAACAAGAAAGGAAAACAGATAGAAAGAGGAAAGTGGAAAACAATAAGGAGTCGGAGAAGAAGAGGAAACTAACACGCAGCACTGAGTAGGAGAGACCGTCAAAAGATAACCGGGAGGTGCAGTTCAGCTCATATGAAGAGAGCTGCCCAACGCATATGAAGCGCGTTGCCCAATAACACACTGTTATTGGAGAGTGCGATTGCACATAACTGCACCGGCAGGTGCAGTTCAGCTCATATGAAGAGAGCTGCCCAACGCATATGAAGCGCGTTGCCCAATGACAGTATGTTATTGGAGAGTGCGATTGCACATAACTGCACCGGCACGTGCAGTTCAGCTCATATGAAGAGAGCTGCCCAACGCATATGAAGCGCGTTGCCCAATAACATACTGTTATTGGAGAGTGCGATTGCACATAACTGCACCGGCAGGTGCAGTTCAGCTCATATGAAGAGAGCTGCCCAACGCATATGAAGCGCGTTGCCCAATGACAGTATGTTATTGGAGAGTGCGATTGCACATAACTGCACCGGCACGTGCAGTTCAGCTCATATGAAGAGAGCTGCCCAACGCATATGAAGCGCGTTGCCCAATAACATACTGTTATTGGAGAGTGCGATTGCACATAACTGCACCGGCAGGTGCAGTTCAGCTCATATGAAGAGAGCTGCCCAACGCATATGAAACGCGTTGCCCAATAATATATTACCGCATACTGTGTGCCACTGGGAGGAAGGCGCCTGGTTTCTCTGCAAATATAAATACGAGTGCCAGGCGCCTTCTTTCTAGCGGCATATCGTAAACGCCTTCACCTAACGAAGACATCTATTATATATGCGCAAGAAAGAACTGCTGCCTACTAGTTATCAATTTATTATTTATCATAAATAATGAAAGGGCCTGTCTTTGAGGATGGTTGTGATGGGTCTCTTCATACGCTTTTACTCATCACATCCTTTTTTGCAGGAAATAGGAACAAGGAAGTGCGACCACACTATTTCAAACGATAAGTATATCATACATATTTCAATGCAGTAGAGTTGAAACGATTGCAAATCTATATCGTTGTGTGCAAATCTTTTCGCAGGTCATGATGCCACCACACTTTCAAGAGGACAATAATTCTATAACACTACAAGAATATTTTCACGGAAAAGATGATATCAAGGGAAAGGGAGATTATTTATCGAAACCTGTTGCAATGTAAATACATTATTTCTCCGTTAGTTTTTGTAGTCTGTAAGATCTGTAGTCATTGACGGTTTGTTTGTTTTGCAGTGCCTTGTTCTGGAGCTACGGGACATCTTGCAGGAGGTAAGGCGGTTTATATGGAGCATATACTTTTGACTTTGGTATTTTTATCTGACCAGTTTAGTTGTCTTTTTGCAAATACTAGATTACATCTTGTAAAATTTCTTTCTGAATTCAAGTATTGGTGGTCACATTCATAATAAGAATGTTTTTCCAGAAACACTTCCAGAAAGCTATTCCACGTATACTTTTCATGTTGAGCAATGTTCATCTCCAATATGAGAAATTGAAGGCAATCGCATGTTGTATATAAAAAGTTGCTTCCTGTATGGAACTAACAAGTTCCTAACTCTTTACCTACAACACGCAGTTACTTTTATTTTCACCCGCAAGGGTTCATTTCATGTATTGGAAGTGAAGATTGCTCTACAAGAAAAATATATGTGGAATAGCTTTCTGGAAGTTCTTCTGAAAAAACATTCTGCTTACAAATGTGATCACCAATACTTGAATCCAAAAGGAATGAACATTGCTCGACAAGAAAAATATACGTGGAATAGCTTTCTGGCAGTACTTCAGGAAAAACATTCTGCTTACAAATGTGATCACCAATACTTGATCCAAAAGGAATGAACATTGCTCGACAAGAAAAATATACGTGGAATAGCTTTCTGACAATACTTCAGGAAAAACATTCTTATTATGAATGTGACCACCGATACTTGAATTCAGAACGAAATTTCACAATTCTTACTTTGGAGAACCTATTAGTTCCTTTCTGTAAATATTGTAGTATACCAGAAAAATAGCAAAGTCTGAACTAAATTGGCACAAAATATCACTGATTACAATCTGAATTATTGATGTTATGTTCCATTTTTGTCCACAGAATATGGCTTGTCAATGCAAGGACAGTGTGGACCTTGGACAAGGAAAACGGTGCCAAGTATGTACAAGAAACTGGAGTACTGGCTAACGCAGGGATTATCAAATATTCTTGTGGTATTCATCATGTCTGCAACTATTTATCGAATAAATAAGCACATAACCATAATAATACAGAATCCATGAGTCCAATTTATGGCCTTCACTTCATACTCTTCCCCTGTTCTAATTGTGCATCAGTTTCTCTTTTCGTAAAGTCCAATCAAAACAGTAAAATCAAAACAGAGCCCACCAATCCCTAGCGAATTGTCTTTGATATTCAATCAAATCTACTCTAAAACTTTAGTAAGCAGTATAATTGTCCAGTTGTAGCTTCCCCTATAATTCCATATATTGCATACGCTTGGTAGTATAAACATATCCCGAGTAACCTCATTCTATTTTGACAGCTGTATTCCTGTTTCAATCTTGGTAGAAAACTCTGGTGGCTCCATCTCGCGTTGTGTTCGGTAATGAATGTCTGTGGGTAATAGCATCGCTGCAATTACCACTCACAATCGGTGGTAATAGAAGATCAGCGAAAACTCTCGTGACGTCACGCGGGAGTCTAGCCCCTTAAACTTGCATGTTTAATTTTAAAACTTGGCATGTGCATACCCTCCTTTAAAAAATCATAACTCGGAACCTGCGTAAGATATCGACAAACGGGAAGCGGTGTATTGTTCGCAAAGGATGAGGTTTTCATTTAAAAAATACTCTAGCAATCAGATCGCCATTAATTTCTCGCGACACTGATTTATCTGACGAAATCGGGAGTATCTCCGGATCGCTTGGCATTATCTTGCTGAAATTAAATTGGTAGATGCATTGAAGCCTTTTCAAACGATTCCACGAGTTTGGTTTACCTCCGCCCCCCCTGCCGCGAGTTAACGCCGTCGAACCAACGCCGGTCACGATAGCCGCACCGGTTGCGTGGCTGCTCGCGTGACACCGGCCCTCCTTTAAAAAATCATAACTCGGAACCTGCGTTAGATGTCGGCAATCGGGAAGCGACGTATTGTTGGCAAAGGATTAGGTTTTCATAAAAAAAATATTCTAATAATCAAATCAGCGTTAAATTCTCGCTACACTAATTTATCTGGCGAAATCGGGAATAAATCCGATTCGCTTGGCATTATCTTGCTGAAATTAAATTGGTAGATGCATTGAAGCCTTTTCAAAAGATTCTCCGAGTTTGGTTTACCTGGAACCAGCAGTACGGTTGTCGCCCCCAAGATCGGCGAGCCGTGCCGCCGAAATACGCCCGCTCATCTTTGGCGCAAAAGGGCACCTTGGATAGCCCCCTAGCGCTAGAGCCACTTGCGAGCCTGCTCCGCGCCAATACTTATTCGCGCGTAGGGTTCGGTAGCGTGCGACGTGCGCGGATGACGCGGCCAGCGAGGCGGCGAGAGTCTTCGGCGGCTCGCCCCATCCCACCGCTTCGCGCCGTGTCACAGCGACCGCTCTCAGGCTCGAGCGCGGATTGGCTACACCTTTTCGCAATTACCTCCCAAAGTTCGATGGCGCTTTCAAATTCGGAAAGTGCAATAGTCCTTAGAAAGGCCCACCCCACAAGATGGCCATCTCCGAAACGCCTAGTTTTGGAACACCCTGTATATGTATGAATTTATATATATACACAGCACACCATACTCGAGCCCAATTGAACGAGCGTTGCGGATCGCTCGATTAGCTGATGGCAACGAGCGCTGCGCAGCCCTACCCCTGTATTCCCTACAGCTTTTCCTATCCCCCAAAATACATTAAAATGTAAAGAAAAGCGCCAAGTAGTTTAATGATTCAAAAATGGAATAGATATCACACAAGAAAGCCAAGTTTTCAATCAAAGATACGACACGTTAATTAATTAATTAACTTGCATCTCAAGCTTTAAAACTTGGAATGTGCATACTTAATTACCAATTAAAAAATATTACTAGCATATGACTACCTTGACACAAATTTGCACATGCCAAGTTTTAAAATTTGAGATGCAAGTTAATTAATTAATTAACGTGTCGTATCTTTGATTGAAAACTTGGCTTTCTTGTGTGATATCTATTCCATTTTTGGATCATTAAACTACTTGGCGCTTTTCTTTACATTTTAATGTATTTTGGGGGATTTCACGCCTTTTTGGTTGTTCATATTTTGAAGAAAAATACAATCGGACAGTAGATTAAACAAAGCGGTTTCTGGGACACCAAAAATTTCGCGCGGTGACGTCACCGCATCTACCCGTCGATGTGCACGAGGGCGAATTGCTGCGTCAGCAACCTTGAAAATTGCTGACGGAAACTAGACACCTGGTCAGCTAACCTTGAGACCCAATCTACCCGTCGATATGCACGAGGGCGAATTGTTGCATCAGAAACCTTGACTATTGCTGATGGAAACTAGACACCTGGTCAACTGACCCTAAGCTCAAATTTTCGCGTCGATATCCACGAGGTTGAATTGTTGCATCAGCAACCTTGATTATTGCTGATGGAAACTAGACACCTGGTCAGCTAACCTTGAGACCCAATCTATCCGTCGATATGCACGACGTTAAATTGCTGCGTCGACAACACACACACACACACACACACGCACACATGACAACCCTGATCTCACGTGGCTACCAACGAAGCCCATACGACACAGTAACCTTGAGCTCACGTAGCCATCAAATTGCTACATCAGCAACTGTCCCTGTGACCCTAACAGCTACTGCCATACTCTAAAAATGCAGTATCGATAGAAAATCAAGGTCCCCGACAGCGACCCAAAATGCCGTAACAGCAGAAACATATTGGTAGCGAGCACACTTACCATGAAGACTCCCCACCCTCCTCGCATGCATATAAAACGAACTGCGATACCTCATTCAGATTTTGTAAGCATACACGTAATCATGGAGATCACAGGCGACATGTTGAAGAAGCTGAAAGCTTCATCGATATTATTACGGAACGTGAACGAATACCGCGAGTGGTTGAATCAGTGCGACGAGTGTTTAGCTCTCATAGCCGAGCACACTGAAAAGAATAGAGACATGTTATCAATTGGTACAAAACGTCATATAGTATGTGTTCTAACGCGTATAAAGTGCTTGAAAGTGGCAGTGCAGGAACGGTTTGTACGCGTTGGTAGAGGGTTACATGGTGACACACAATCAGCAAGAGCATCCAGCCTCACTCTTGTAGAGATCGAATCAGCATTCATGGATCGGATTTCCACAAGCGCTGTTATCAATTCACAACACATCGATCCCAAACACTTCCTTCATGATGCACGAAGAATGGTAACCAGACGTGTAACTGAGGGGATCAACCAACACCGTAATGTGAAGGTGAATGTAACCATGGAGGCCGAATATGTGCTGGACGGAACAGTCAGCGTGAAGGGGTTCAATACGCGGAACAGCGAGCTTGATCCATCTAGCAACTTACGTCGCTGGTACACACGCGATGTGGAACATCCAATATTAACACATATGTCGGAATTTCAAGAACGTGATAGCGGTTGGGCTCTGCGGAGGGTTCTACATTTAAAGATAAATATAAACAGGTACCAGCCCATCTGTCCAGGAGGGAGCATACCTCTACCAAGAGCCATACAATTGAAGAAAGCCGTCATAAATATCAATTGTGTGGACGACACATGCTTTTTCTGGGCAGTCACCGCAAGCCTTCACCCCGTCGAGAACTCCAGCATACAAAATGTTTCTAGAACATCATCATACCCACACTATACAGATACATTGAATACCAGTGAGGCAGAAGTTCCAATGAGGTTAAAACAGATTTCAGCATTTGCAAAACGCAATAACATCTCCGTGAACGTGTTTGGGTGGGAGCGGAACAGATGTGTACCACTCCGCATAACAAAAAACAAGCGCCAGTTGGCAGCTACATGCCAACCTGCTAATGATTGAAAGCAGAAAGACCTCACACAAATACCATTATGCATGCATCAGAAGCCTATCACGACTACTGTCCACGGAAATCAATAAAAGCCGACGCTCAAAGCATATATGCGAGCGGTAAGTACGATTCTGTTCATAATCATAAAGCTATAATATATATCAACCAATTGTCTCCAAGAGCATACACTACAAAATTTCAATATTACATTCTAGGTGCCTACACTACTTCAACACACAGGAAAAGCTGTCGATGGATCTAATCGACTACTCACGGATGGATGAATGTGCTATAACGCTCCCCACCGGGGATGACAGGTGGTTGAAATTTAAGAACTACAGCCACAAGGAGCGCATGCCTTTCGTAATCTATGCTGACATAGAGTGCTGGCTGGAGACCGTTGGGAGCGAGAAGCAAGGTCGTCAACAAGGGAGTTCACTGCCATACCAACGTCACCGTCCATTCAGCATCGGCTACTACGTCCACTGCGCATATGACGAGTCGCTCCGCCACTACAGCTGTTACAGCAGTGAAACTGGATGCATGGAGTGGTTCGCCGGAGAACTGCATATGTTAGGCACATGGATTAAGAAGATATTCAGCCGAGTGGTTCCAATGAACGCTCTAACAGGTGCTGAAGTGCTACAACACCAGCGAGCTGAACACTGTCACATATGTGTGAAACCGTTCACTGATGCGGGGGACGGGAAAGTGCGTGACCACTGTCACCTCACAGGCGCCTACCGCGGTGCAGCTCATGCAAGCTGCAATCTAGGATATAGGATACCACATACAGTACCAGTTGTATTCCACAACCTATCAGGTTATGACGCACACTTCGTCATAATGGCCTTAGCGAAGGCGTTTGACGGTAAAATTGACCTTCTACCAATAACGAAGGAGAAGTACATATCCTTCACCAAACATGTGGCAGACACTGGCGAGGGGGGTTGGCGCAGTAAAAAATGCGTAAAGTTCCGCTTCATTGACTCATTCAAATTCCTTAGCTCAAGTCTCGATAAACTATCATCATACCTGAGCGGACCGAACCAACTACGTACCGTGCAACGGGAATTTAAACACCTGTCTGAGACGGACTTGAAACTCTTGACAAGGAAGGGTGTCTTTCCCTATGAATACATAACATCCTACAGCAAGCTTAACGACACGGAGCTACCACCACAAGAGGCATTCTACAGCCGTCTGAACGATTGCCACGTTAGCGATAATGATTATCAACATGCTAAAGAAGTGTGGAAACGCTTCAAGGTTCGAACGTTGGGAGAATATTGTAGCCTCTACATGAAGATTGACACGTTGTTGCTAACCGATGTGTTCGAGAGTTTCAGAGAGAACTGTATAGCAAGTTATAAGCTTGATCCGGCGCACTACTTCACCCTCCCGGGTTTCACATGGGATGCAATGCTAAAGCACACCGGTATAGAGTTCGAACTATTAACAGATATCGATATGCTTCTATTCATGGAGCGTGGAATACGCGGTGGACTGAGCCAGTGTTCACATAGGTATGCAAGTGCCAACAACAAGCACCTACCAACATATGACCCTGCAAAGAGCTCTACATACCTATTGTATTTCGATGTTAACAATCTCTACGGCTGGGCAATGTCCCAACCTCTGCCGTATGGAGGTTTCCGATGGATCGAGCAGAATGATGAAGATGCAGTAGCAACCTTTGACATAAAAGCTATTCCGGAGAACAGTCAAGTGGGATACGTATTAGAAGTCGATCTAGAATACCCACAAAATATACATCATATGCATGCTGATCTCCCCTTCTGCGCAAACCACGAGCTCAGCCCGCTGCAGCGGAGGGGGAGCAGACAGAAAAAACTGCTTGCTACACTGAACAACAAGACACGGTACATAATACACTATCGACATCTACAATTGTGTATGAAACATGGGTTGAAGCTGCTGAAGGTGCACCGTAGCTTGGAGTTTAAACAGTCTCCATGGTTGCGTGATTATATACAATTAAATACACACTTACGAACACAATCCACCAACGATTTCAGCAAGGACCTCTATAAACTAATGAACAATGCTGTGTTTGGTAAGACGATGGAGAATGTGCGTAACCATGCTGATGTGAAACTTCTCACGCAATGGTGCGGTCGGCATGGCGCAGAGACAGCGATCGCAAAGCCTAACTTCCATTGCCGTACAGTATTCTCAGAGGATCTCATAGCTGTTCAAATGCGGAAGCTTAGCATTAACATCTCTAAGCCTATATATGTTGGAATGTGTATTCTAGAAATATCCAAAATATGTTTATACAAATTCCACTACGAGTACATGCTCCCCAAATTTGGTAAAAGTTGTAAGGTTATGTATACAGATACTGATAGCCTCATCTATGAGATTAGCTGCGACGATATCTATGAGATCATGAAACAAGATTTGACACAATTCGATACTAGCGACTACGATGATAATAACCCCTACGGTATACCGCGTGCAAACAAAAAGGTTCCAGGATTAATGAAGGATGAGAATTGTGGTTTGATCATGACAGAATTCGTTGGGCTGAGATCTAAAATGTATGCCATACGGGTACATGGTAAAGAGAGATGCGAAAAGAAGATAAAGGGTATTAAGAAAAGTGTTACAGCCAAGTGCATACAGTTCGATGATTATGTTAGGTGTCTAAGGAATAATGTTGAGAAAACCGTAGAACAAAACTGTATCAGATCCATACGTCATAACGTTTTCACAATACGCGAGAAGAAACTCGCTCTCAGCCCCCACGATGATAAACGATATATTCTCCAAAATTCGATATGCACACTCCCTTGGGGACACTTTAGGATATGTAGCACTGAAGAATGAATTAACCATATGTTTCAGGAGGTATGAGACAACACTTTGTAGAGACTAGTTGACTACGGAGCTGTTTATTGAGAGATAACAAAGATCGTTCAATGTTTTTTTTTTTAGAGTCTATACAACAGCACTTTTATCAATCCATGAGTTATGTGTATTATTGAACCCCAACCATTTCACATACAACTTATCACCTCTCCTCCGCAACACCTTTTCAACTAAATGTACATCTGGATGCGCTGTCCTGAGTAGCTCTTGCTCGTAGAATCCACCTGCAACCGGATCGCCCCCAAAATCTTTGAGAGAGTATGTCGCTGGATTTGTCCGCTTAACTCCACAAATCTCAAACACCTCTGTCGACCAATTCGGTGTATATCCCTTATCGAAGACTGTTTTGAACTTGCTGACACGCACCTTATCACCAACACTGAACTTCGCAGGTCCAAGTATCTTCAGGTTGCTATACACACTTGTCAGGAGGTGCTTCTCATTGCTACAATTAACATCCATGGGACGCATCTTGATAGTTCTATGCTTGCGACTATTGTAGTCGGACACTAGCGAGGCAAGGGTGTTAATCCAGCGGTAAGACCCGTTCAACGAGAAGGACTTCCACATCGCATTCTTAAGTGTGCGGTTGAAACGCTCCACTACAGAAGCTTTCATGATGCTAAATGTGGAGTAGTGGTTAATGGAATGTTTTTTCATACAACCTTGAAAGCTCGTATTATAAAACTCCTTACCCATATCCGTCTGCAGGTTTCTAGGTACTCTCGCATCACTGCGTAATATGCTTGCAAAAACCTTAGATACATCGGTTGCACCTTTGCTCTTGAGAGGGAGAGCCCACGCATACTTACTAAACACATCTATTACCGTTAGAATATACTGGTGCCCTCGACTATCCTTTGCGAATGCTCGAACATCCACGAGGTCGGCCTGCCATAGATCGTCAATCCCATGAACGATGACACGTCTGCGTGGAAAGTTACGTCTGGCCGGCGCATGCAACTCCTCAACCAGTTTCGTTTTTATTTTGCTCATGTTTATACCGCTACACCTCAGCCGGCAAGTTGCTTCCGCACTTCAGCTGACACAAACGCACGAAGGGAAGCTGCCAGATCACGCTTAGTTTGAGACTCACGCATATTAAGCACTTCCTTCATTCGATCAAATCTTTCACCAACTTCAGAGCGAAGTTTACTCATATGGTTAACATATATCGTAAGTTTACAACATCACATGAGGCCTCGGGGTCTGCTGCACGCTCAATCCTGGCATCTCGCGCATTGAAAGTTGTCCCCTCTAGACACAGCGCAATATTACTAATGCGAGACTCACTCGTATCGGTCACACCCTTCATTAGACGAAACTTTTCATCAATTTCAGAGCGAAGTTTACTCAGGAGGTCATACATATATCGTAAGTTTACAACATCACATGAAGCCTCGGGGTCTGCTACACGCACAATCCTGGTATCTCGCGCATTGAAAGTTGTCCCCTCCAGACACAGCGCAATATTACTAATGTGAGACTCACTCGTATCGGCCATACCCTTCATTAGACGAAATTTTTCATCAATTTCAGAGCGAAGTTTATTCAGGAGGTCATACATGTATCGGAAGTTTACAACATCACTTGCAGCCTCAGAGTCTGCTACACGCACAATCCTGGCATCTCGCGCATTGAAGGTTGTCCCCTCAAGACACAACGCAATATTACGAATGTGATTCACTGGCTGTTGAGTAACTTCCACACCCGCTCCCAGCAGCTCTCCAAACTTGTTGATTGGCATCTCCCACCATACTGAACCGCAATCTCGTAAAACATCTAATTTATAATCAGCCCCACCTCACGAAGCTCTTCAATTATGGATGTTAATTCATTACTGTGACCCGTATGACCAGCACGCTGCGAGGAAACCAACAGCCTCATACGATCCACCAGCTCATTCGGATCGTCCCAATGCACATAATCGATAGCGTTATTCGTTACAACCATCGGGTATTGAGTATATGTCTCAAGTCCGCTTCCCACAGCTGATCCATCAATGGTGGGAAATAGCTTTCTTATGATATGTTTATACTTATACCCCTTATTACCCTTCTTTTGCTTTGATGGAGAGTGTTTACACTTGTGTGCACTGGATTTCAGTAGAACGTCCTTGTATGCTATGAGATCCCGTTCAGTATACTTCTTCGGATCAGGCATCTTCATGAATATCAGCTCATAGAGACCCTCAGTCCCTACGTATCTTGTTGTACCAACTACAATACTGTCATCAGCGTTCACGTCGAAGGTTGTATTACCAATACGCATTGCACCATTATCATAGAAGATGCCATACACATTGTCAGCAACATCTGTGTAGAGCAGTTGCATATATCGTTTAGCCAGAGGTCCCATCACATTGATCAGAGACTGTTCGGAACTATCCTGCAGAATTTCACGCATTGAGCTATCTGGGAGAGTAGCGTAATTACTGCTCGTTGACGGAGTAGAATCCATCGGCTCAGGAGATGTACCACTAGCATGCTCCACACTATCGACATCTCGATCCCACACAGCCTCATCAAATTGTCTCAGTCGAGCTTTCTTGATTTGAATGTTTCTGAATGGAGTTGAATGTCTCGGTGTCATACTGTCAGGACGTGACCTTTTCACTCCTACAGCTGCCGGAAGCATTTTATTTATACCATGTGGTTTTAATGGTGCATAATCATCGAGTATAGATGCCTGTGGAGGTGGCGGTGATGATTGCAATGATAGCGACTGTCGCTTGATTGCATCACTACTATCAAAGGACTGCTACTTGACAACGTTGCTATTACCAGCCAGCTGTTTCAGCGGCTCAAGTATCGGGCGCAGGTTTGTCTCCAAAGCTGCGTCAGCATCATTCTTCCCACCTTCAGCGCGAGATACTTCTTGCGTATAGCAGCACTAGTCTTAGCTATCTCCTTCGCAACCGCCTCCTGTTTAGCACACTCCATATTCTTCTTCTCTTCATCCATTGTACGTAGCAGTTAAAATACGACAACTGGTTCCAACGACACCTTTAGAACGTATGATCGCAACGCTGAAATCATGGTGTTATATCCTCATGACTGATGATTGCAAAATCGCTAAACCCACACCGGTACCGACCACCATCTACAGGACTGTCCTTGTCTATAACGAGGAAACCATACTTTTTGTCCCAGCATTTCACACATAACTCTGTGAACCTTTCGAGCGGCATGTCGGTATTGACATGATCACAATATACATGTCTAAGATTCGTGCCATCCTGCTTGAATAGTATAATCATATTCGCATTATCACGGATCAGATGCTTCGGTATTCGAGCGTATGACTGACTCAAGTAGAAGCAGTCTACATTTGAGTGTCTACCCATAGCGAAGTATTCCCGCATTACATTCTGATCATCACAAGCAACGTCATCAGAGATAAATACCGAGTTCGGTAACGCATCGGCTGGTGATATCACACTAACGTTCTCTGCAAAGGGGAAATACCCCAAGTCCTCCACAGATGATAGCACTTCTTCCAAATCAGGAGACTCGGTAGAGTCTCGCGCCAAGTAGAAGTTCCCTCTCCATATATATATGACACTCCGGCGCGCGACAGCCGAGGCTATATTATCCCGAACACTAGCTGTTATCCTTAGTTACCAAACTTTCACCTCGATTTATGCGAAAGTTAGAGCCTCAAGAATTTATTTCAGAATTTTGTATTTCATCGTTGATTTTTCTGAATCCAATGAGCCAAGAATCATGTGGATCGGTCCAGCCGTTCCGGAGATATGAATTTCCTGTTTTATTTTTCTCGTGGAAAAGGCAAAGCGGATTAAGAGTTTCATCGTCCGGTTTAATACAATTCCTAAAAATGTTACTCTCACGTGTTTCACGCGAGATGGCACCACTGCGAATTGCTGCAGAGCGCTGTGCAGATAACATGGTTTTATACCGATACATTGGTTATGCCATGACTGGTGATGTGTCAAAACAATGATGACGGTTATATGAATGTGGTACAGTCCGATTGTATTTTTCTTCAAAATATGAACAACCAAAAAGGCGTGAAATCCCCCAAAATACATTAAAATGTAAATAAAAGCGCCAAGTAGTTTAATGATCCAAAAATGGAATAGATATCACACAAGAAAGCCAAGTTTTCAATCAAAGATACCGCCCGTTAATTAATTAATTAACTTGCATCTCAAGCTTTAGAACTTGGCATGTGCAAATTTGTGTCAAGGTAGTCATATGCTAGTAATATTTTTTGATTTGTAATTAAGTATGCACATTCCAAGTTTTAAAGTTAGAGATGCAAGTTAATTAATTAATTAACGGGCGGTATCTTTGATTGAAAACTTGGCTTTCTTGTGTGATATCTATTCCATTTTTGGATCATTAAACTACTTGGCGCTTTTATTTACATTTTAATGTATTTTGGGGGATATCTGTATTTAGGTTGATTCAGCGATTTTGAGTATACATACACATTCTCAAATCGTAGCCCGTTTGGACTCTCGAGTAGTCCTACCATAGTGTTAGTCTTTCCACAGTTTGATGGACCACATATTACGCAACGTACACTATTGGGTAGAAGTGTGCCATGCCTCCGATGCTTATTAGGTTCATTAAAAGCACAACTTGTAGGTATTATAATACTCATAGGCTGTTTCACAAAGCGCATGGTGGGAGGATGCTTGTACTCTACTACAGCAATACGTGATTCGGAGCAGTATATATATATATGTTGCATAGTCCAGGTAGGCAGCTTCACAAACTTGTCTAGCTCGGTTGGTGAGTCAACCGATCGGTTCTACGGGTTGATTCAGCAGATCGGTAGACCTGTTAGTCTCAAGTTAGCAGTTCAACCGATCGGTTTTAGCAGTTCAACCGATCGGTTTAGCAGTTCAACCGATCGGTTTAGCAGTTCAACCGATCGGTTTTAGCAGTTCAACCGATCGGTTTAGCAGTTCAACCGATCGGTTTAGCAGTTCAACCGATCGGTTTTAGCAGTTCAACCGATCGGTTTAGCAGTTCAACCGATCGGTTTAGCAGTTCAACTGATCGGTTTAGCAGTTCAACCGATCGGTATAGCAGTTCAGTAGGCTTGTTGGGGTATCTATTAGCGGAACACTGGATATATAATACGGTTGAGAACTAGCTGATATGTTAGTTCAAGGGCAGCTATGCTTGAGGAATCATCTCTATGGCTGGACTCCTGAATAAAGTAATTGATTCCCTACCAATCGAACTGCATGTGCCTGGGTATCAATTTTGTGGTCCTGGTACGCGTTTAGAGCGCCGATTGGCTCGTGGAGAGCAGGGAGTTAACCCTTTGGACGCCGCGTGTAGAAGACACGACATTGCATATTCTCAGCGGAAGGATATAGAAGGGCGCCACGAAGCTGACAAGATATTGAGTGAAAGCACACTGCAACGACTAGCAGCTAAGGATTCTACACTTGGTGAACGAGCAACAGCCGCAGCTGTCTGGACGGCTATGAAGACGAAACGTAGACTAGGAATGGGAGTAGGAGGGAAGAAAAAACCACAAGACGGTAAAAAGAAAAAGAAGACAAAACGGTGTAGGATACTGTCAATAGCCAAGCGTGGAGGCTTTTTACCGCTACTGTTTCCTGCTTTGGGCGCCCTAGGAGCATTGGCTACAGGAGCCTCATCTATAGCCAAATCCGTCGCTGCTAAGAGAGCTGCTCAGAAACAGCTTGAGGAAATGCAGCGACACAACCGTGTGATGGAGGGGCAAGGCTTATACCTATCACCGTACAAGCGGGGAGAAGGGGTAAAGACAAAAAAAAAACGTTAAGCAGGAGGGGGAGTTTGACTACTAGTATGGGTACCTCAAATTACCAGCTGGAAGACTGGTGCAAAGACATACCACACTTCCGAGGGGTGTTCATGCGTGATAATTTACCAGGTGAGGCAAAGGCTCGCGAGTGTGGTATAGTTAATCTAGACAGCGATCGAGGTCCTGGGACGCACTGGACGGCATACGTTAAGCATGGCGCAAGTGTAAAATATTTCGACATTTTTGGGAACCTTCGTCCTCCGAACGAATTGGTACGCTACTTCGGTAATGTGACAAGAATCAGATACAACCATAGACGTTTACAAGAGTATGATGAAAGCAACTGTGGTCAATTATGTGTGAAATTTTTCCGCGAGAACCTATTATAAAAAACTGCCGGCGATCCCTGGTGGATATACTTCCCACCAAACCTTCATACTGAGCACTCATAGTGGATGATCTCTCTTGAAAATGTCACTAACATTCACTGTATCAGGCAGAGGTAGCTTGCTGTCGTCTACTCATTTTCCGCCAATAGATCTGAGTGGTGGAGGTCATGAACTCGGTTTGATGAGCTTTGAAAATTATCATACAATACCAAACATTAGCTCGGCCAATGGAAACAACAAATTCTACTTTGGCGATCATGATGAAGAGATCATAATTCCTGATGGATCATATGAGTTGGAGGCTATCGCCAGACTTCTGAAACGTGAAATACTTGGACGGTATCCGCGCAAGACAGCCAGTGACGAAGATCACTCGTTCATACTACGAGCTAATAATAACACTATGAAGAGTGAAATTTGCAGCACCTTCAGAGTTAACTTCATGAAGCTTGATAATGTGGGGTTGCTGTTGGGGTTTTCCACAAACCGTATTCTCTTACCGAACGTGTGGCACAAGTCCGATGCACCAATAAGCATCATGAGTGTGAATATGATTAGGGTGGAGTGTAATGTTACTAGCGGTTCGTATAGCAATGGTCGACCAGTGCATGTCATACATGAGTTCTCACCCAGAGTCCCCCCAGGATATAAGATATCGGAGTCACCGCCACGAGTCATTTACCTCCCAATCGTTGTTCGAGCAATACACGACTTAACGATTCGGATAACCGATCAATCCGGTCAGTTAATAGATTTTCGTGGGGAGGAGATAACTATACGTTTACACGTACGACGACGCGGTTGAGACTACCTCATAGCATGCTGGTCTATAACAACAACAACAACAACAACAACAACAACAACAGTTGGAACGTTAACACGTGGTTACAACCAGCTAGCAGAAAGAGTCTCAACACACGTGGAGTGGCTGCTGAAGAGTATAATACTACAAAAGCGGTGCAGTTAAGTGCATCGAACATCGAGTTTTTACGGTCTATGGGATTTAAAGTTGCACAGCGATAAAGATGTCGGATAACATTTTGAACATCAGCGGTACCCCAGCCTTTGATAATCGGATAACGAAGGTAGAGCTGCATGGATATAACCCATATGTCAATGCATCCTTGGGGAATAGTGATGAGATAAGAATACCTATCCAGCAGCAAGATTTGTATCTGCTACCATGCCGAAGCTTCTTATATGTTGAAGGGAAGCTAACCCATATAAATCGGGCAGTGGGGGGAGACGCAATATCTCTAGACAATAACTGTACAGCCTTTCTGTTCGATGAGATACGGTATGAGCTCGATGGTACTGAAATAGACCGAGCTAGGAATCCTGGTATAACATCAACCTTGAAGAACTACTTGAGCCTCTCAGCTGGGAAGAGCAAGGTGTTGGGTAATGCTGGTTGGAAGTGTATGGGAGGTTCCGATGACATAGGTCATGCACCATTTGATTTTAACTTCTGTGTGCCGCTGAGCATGCTCTTCGGCTTCTGTGAGGACTATAAGCATGTTGTGATAAACGCTCGTCATGAGCTTATACTGATACGTTCTCGCACGGATGATAATGCTATACATGGCCCGTCCGGTGCAACATACAGTCTTGTGCTGCATAAGGTACAGTGGCGGATGCCTCACGTCACTCTGGAAGGGCTACAAAAATTGTCTATGCTACGTGTGTTGGAGAGTGGTAGAGCGATTAATATGTGCTTCCGTTCGTGGGATCTCTATGAATATCCCCTCCTGCAGATGACAACTAAGCATACGTGGGCTGTAAAGGCTGCAACGCAGATGGAGAAGCCTCGATACGTCGTATTCGCTCTGCAAACTGCTCGAAAAAATGATTTGACTAAAAGGGTCTCGCTGTTCGATCATTGTACTCTTTCCAATATCCGCTTACACCTCAACTCGGAAACGTACCCCTACGATGATTTAAACATTGATTTTGGGAAAAACAAGTATGCTTTGCTCTATGAGATATATGCAAAATTTCAAGAATCCTACTACGGCTCTGGAGAGCCGCTGCTTGATGTTACCAACTTTCTACATTATGGACCATTTGTTGTTTTGGATTGTTCTCGTCAAAACGAGTTTCTGAAGAGTGCGGCTGTTGATGTGCGATTAGAGTTTGAATGTCGTGAAGACGTTCCAGAAAACACTATGGCATATTGTATGATTATACATGATCGAATTATTGAATACAGCCCGCTGACGAATGTTGTACGTAGAATCACATAGCTTTGGGAGGAGTAGTCTATGTATCAATCGCACCCGGGTATATGTATGTTAAACATTGTTAAAACATTCTGAAACTATACTGGTACTCAACGAGGTCTAGGAATGTTATATATAATAAATGTGGTTCAGCTCAGAGTGTTCCAAAATCTCTAAACCCTAACACCTATAAAAAAACTAGGAATGTCATATATAATAAATGTGGTTCAGCTCAGAGTGTTCCAAAATCTCTAAACCCTAACACCTATAGAAAAAAAAGCTGAAAAATTATATCGAATTCATTGGATATTATATTATGTGAACTAGATGTATTGAGAGAAGCAGGGAGATTTTTTCTGGTTGAGCACATTCATATTTAAGGAAAGTATAATCTGAAAGATGTAGGTGTACTATAGATCCCCTCTTGAGGAGTAGTGAATAGCATTTCTGCAGATATGACAGAATTTGAGAGTGCGCCTTGAGGCGTCATGTATCACACCCTCCAAGAGTCATAGCCTTGCGAGCCGTCGTTCCTAGTAGTGATAGCGAATATAAAGTTGCATGAGTGGAAACCCCCTCCTTAGGATGAAGGTACAAAGGCGAGCTGAGAATCGTAAGAGCTCGTTAGTTTGTCATGGACCAGCATACGCAGGATCTCTACGCCGCCACATCGCCGGAGTGGATCCGCAGCCATGCTCTGCATGTTGTGGATCAGCTCAACCGAGACCCGGCAGTCCAAGTGTGGATTATGCGTGGGATGTCGCCTCTACCACCCTCGTGGGCTGTCGATTATTCGGCGGGGTTGTGGCGGGCTCTCGAGCGGTGGAGAGCATTGAGGCCCGCGGAGGATAGCGCGACATTCGTTGCTAGAAGCTTCGGCTTCTACGACGGATTGTCAGCAGCTCCAAGGGGATCACCATCATCACCGCTGGTGGAGGAGGTGTTTGAGGAGGAGGATGAGGAGGAGGGGATGCATTGGGAGGAGGCATCTGTATCCTCCAACGGTGATGGTGATGGTGATGGTGATGTATTGGAATCATCATCATCACAGCTGGAGGAGGAGGTGTTGGAGGAGGAGGAGGAGGAGCTCCCAATGCAGCTCCCAACAGCGGTGGTGATGGTGATGAGGTGGAATACCCTCCTGAGGTAGAGATCTATCTCAGACAAATGAACTACCCTCGAGAGGAGTAGTGTCCATGTTTTGTATGGTTTTTGACATGCTGGTACGTGCTCTGTACCGGCGCCTATTGTTATCAGTGGTTGAGGTTTAATAACTGACAGGATCTCATATCATTGATTATGATGGGTGCTGGTACATACATACATCTTCCCAGCCGAAGACGTTTTATCAGCAACGCTTTTCGATCGTGAGCCATTAACTTAATTATTAGCTTTATTATCACAAAGATATAGATACAATTAAACGCTAGGTGTATGTAACTTAACCATTAAACTCCTGTATAATAACTGTAGATGGAGGGGGTACGAATTGAAATACCCCCTCTCGGCAATTGTCTAGCAACTCATTCACTAGCGGATCAGAGGTGTATAGTGACTGTTGCCCAGTCACGGGGTCTACTACAGGTACGTAGTATAACCCCTGATCCCTAGTGGATGAGTTGTGAAGCGGGTTGGCTGCTATCTCAGGTGGTGCTGAGTCATCATCGTCAGAGTCGTCTATCGTGATGATCTCAGGCTGCTCCTGACAGTCTTCGTGACTAATATTATGCTCGGGAGGGTACGGCACATCGTTGTTGTTGTCGCTTACAGGAGTCGTGGGTGGAGGCTCGATCTCGGGCTGCTCCTGGCAGTCTTCGTGGTTAATACTACCCTCGGGAGGGTACACCACATCGATGTTGTCGCTTATAGGAGTCGTGGGTGGAGGCTCGATCTCGGGCTGCTCCTGGCAGTCTTCGTGGTTAATACTACCCTCGGGAGGGTACACCACATCGATGTTGTCGCTTATAGGAGTCGTGGGTGGAGGGTTGGGATTCCTTAGGATTTCCGTGATCCTCTCTCTCTTTTGTCTTCGCTCCTCCCGTTGGCTACGGCGGGCTTGTACTCTTTTTCCGGATCGTCTACTTCGGCGTGCCGGGTTCCTACGAGCGCGTTTATACGATACTCCTCCGTCAGCGCGTTCGCACGACGCTCCTCCATTAATATGTGCTATATGATGCTCCATCGCTCTGTGAAAAGCGCGAGACATTTGATTCTTCCGTATCAATAGGAGAATTTTAAAGAATGTAACCGCGATCATGCATCCGAATATTATGTACTATGATACTGTTTCGAACGTAAGCTAATAACATGTCAAATCCCTGCGAGCACGTTTGCACAGCGCTCCTCCATCAGCGCGTTTGCACGGCGCTTCATTGGCTCGAGCCATCTGGTGCCCCATCGCTCTATGAAAAGCGCGAGACACCTGATTGCTCTTCACCATTATGAGGATTTCAGGGTTTGTCATGGAATCGCTTACGATCTATAGTATGAGATATGTTTCAGCCAAACTCCCCACGTCGCCGCTTACACAGCGCGAGTTCGTTGGTTGATGAATGCAACCGCGATCGCGCATCCGAATATTATGTACTATGATACTGTTTAGAACGTAAGCTAATAACATGTCAAGTCCCTGCGAGCGCGTTTGCACGGCGCTTCATTGGCTCGACCCATCTGGTGCCCCATCACTCTATGAAAAGCGCGAGACACCTGATTGCCCTGCACCATTATGAGGATTTCAGGGTTTGTCATGCAATCGCTTACGAGCTATAGTATGAGATATGTTTCAGCAAAACTCCCCACGTCGCCGCTTACACAGCGCGAGTTCGTTGGTTGATGAATGCAACCGCGATCGCGCATCCGAATATTATGTACTATGATACTGTTTAGAACGTAAGCTAATAACATGTCAAGTCCCTGCGAGCGCGTTTGCACAGCGCTCCTCCATCAGCGCGTTTGCACGGCGCTTCACTGGCTCGAGCCATCTGGTGCCCCATCGCTCTGTGAAAAGCGCGAGACACCTGATTGCTCTGCACCATTATGAGGATTTCAGGGCTTGTCATGGAATCGCTTACGAGCTATAGTATGAGATTGATGACTTACGATGCTATGTGTAGTAGTAGTTTCAATCGTGATAGCTGGAGTTGCTCGGTAGTATGTCTAATGACTGGTAGTTCGAGACGTGAACTGGTGCCGAAGCAGTGAGATTTCTGACTGAATATAAATCTGAGAGGTGGGGGTGCTGTAGACTGTCCGGAGGTACCAACTAGCATTTTTTCTGCAGATGTGTATGAATTTGAGAGCACATATGCATGGCGAAATATAAATCCCCCAAAATACATTAAAATGTAAATAAAAGCGCCAAGTAGTTTAATGATCCAAAAATGGAATAGATATCACACAAGAAAGCCAAGTTTTCAATCAAAGATACCGCCCGTTAATTAATAAATTAACTTGCATCTCTAACTTTAAAACTTGGAATGTGCATACTTAATTACCAATCAAAAAATATTACTAGCATATGACTACCTTGACACAAATTTGCACATGCCAAGTTCTAAAGCTTGAGATGCAAGTTAATTAATTAATTAACGGGCGGTATCTTTGATTGAAAACTTGGCTTTCTTGTGTGATATCTATTCCATTTTTGGATCATTAAACTACTTGGCGCTTTTATTTACATTTTAATGTATTTTGGGGGATTTCACGCCTTTTTGGTTGTTCATATTTTGAAGAAAAATACAATCGGACTGTACCACATTCATATAACCGTCATCATTGTTTTGACACATCACCAGTCATGGCATAACCAATGTGTCGGTATAAAACCATGTTATCTGCACAGCGCTCTGCAGCAATTCGCAGTGGTGCCATCTCGCGTGAAACACGTGAGAGTAACATTTTTAGGAATTGTATTAAACCGGACGATGAAACTCTTAATCCGCTTTGCCTTTTCCACGAGAAAAATAAAACAGGAAATTCATATCTCCGGAACGGCTGGACCGATCCACATGATTCTTGGCTCATTGGATTCAGAAAAATCAACGATGAAATACAAAATTCTGAAATAAATTCTTGGGGCTCTAACTTTCGCATAAATCGAGGTGAAAGTTTGGTAACTAAGGATAACAGCTAGTGTTCGGGATAATATAGCCTCGGCTGTCGCGCGCCGGAGTGTCATATATATATGGAGAGGGAACTTCTACTTGGCGCGAGACTCTACCGAGTCTCCTGATCTGGGAGGTGGGAGTACTGTAGGCACTCTGGGTGTATCGTATAGCATTTTCTGTAGATGTGACTGAATTTGAGGTGTTTTGCATCAGCTCGCTGTAGGTATTCAATTTCCTGTCACATGAGTAACGCTCACCCTGAGGTGAATATGGAGGGGGTCTCTGAAGATTATATGTTAAATCGTTCAGTCGTCAGTGTATATCGAGAAGAAGTGTGTACCTGAGTCAATATATAATTTGATAGGGCTATTAGAACGTACTCTTGTATCACTCATCCGAATTTGCGAAGAAAATGTTTAGGTTTTTGGTTGCTAAGGAAGACCGACAGGATGTGGAGTATTATGTCCTACAATCATGGTGTGTGCAGGGTACTGTGTACCAGAAAAAAACTGATGGGCGAAAATTGTGTCTGAAGTGTTATAAGTCTATGGGCTCCCCGGTTGATTTCAAGCTTACACACTCACATTTCTGGTACTACAAGTGTCATAACAACAGTGATTGTGCTCGCTGCGGTACATACGTGTACGAGGCGGTGCGCCCCTGCCAGCAATGTATGAAGTGTCGAGCTAGTCTGATAAAGATTTACTACATGTTGCGGAGGAATGGATCGAGCATGGCTCAACACTTTGATCGAGAAGTTGGGATGCTGCGTGATATCTCTGTGGAGGGATCTCTTGTGGAACTATGTCGGTACCTCGTGGAGTTGCAGTCTAAGTAATGGTGTGTATTGTGAGTTTGACACCGTCATGCGCGTGGCTTGATGAGTAATTTTTTTCCTCCGATTTCAGTTCACCGTCTGCCTCCGCCCCCCACTATTATCGTCACCTGCACTGCTGTTCTACTGTTATCGTCTCCGTCGCTCTCATCATAGTTGTATACTACCCATTATTCTTACATATGTATAGAGAGTTTTTTTCTTATAATAATAATAATAATAATAATAATCCTTTAGGTTTCTAAACATGTTTACGTTTCTTTCCACCAAGGGTTATGATACTGTCAGAGGGTTTGCAGTGTTGTTATCTGTTTTGAAGTACTTTATTACATTTATATGTATTGTTTGTTAACATTATCATTATTTCGTATAATGTTCATAGCCTCTTGCACTATTGTATTCATGCAGAGTGCTGCTAGCTCGCAGTCGACCAGGGAGTGTTTCTCAAAAGCGGAGCTCTTCATTATTGCCTCTCGGTACTTGGCATTATTGGTCTCTCTCACTATTCCAACAAACGATAAGAATTTGTGTCTAATTATAGGGATGTTTTCTTGCAGCCATGAATGCATATGGTCTATGGCATACTCGAAATCGAATAACCTTTTCAATGTTTCTATGCAGACGAATATACATGACGTTGAGCTAGCTATTTTGATCGACTTCACACCACTCTTTAATGTTGCGTTATGGAATTTTAACGTGTCGAATATTTCGATCATCTCGTCTTCTTAGCAATTCCTATAACCCTTTCTCTATTATTCATTATCTCCTTCCATACATGCATTGGGAAGATTATCTCATTGCCGCGTGTGTCTCCGATAGCCATCTCGACGCAGCATGACTCGTCGCCCCTGGCACGCACGCCTATGTCCAAATACTTGGTGAAGTTCTTCGTCAGCGAATATCTCCGTCCTAGTATACGTTGCTCCCACACCACTGACTCCGGTGTGGTTATGGTTGGCTGCTGGTACCGCTTCCATGGTTGTTTTGCCTGATGTGATGTACTGAGGGGTAAAGAGAAATGTATGTTATGATACAATCCATATGCTATTGTGTATTACATTTTTTGTTGTTCATATGTACGCTTCATTACTTACCTCACCTCGGCCTGCCTTTTCTTAGCGTAGGACATTGTGGTCTGTGTTATCACTCTTACACGATTATTCGAATATTCTGGGGTCGTTTGTTGCAACGATTCCGCTTATATCTCAACCTGCCCCACCACTTTAGCAAATTTTTAAAAAGATTGCTGATGCAACAATTTACCCTCGTGCATATCAACGGGTAGATTGGAGCTCAAGGTTAGCTGACCAGGTGTCTAGTTTCCGTCAGCAATAGTCAAGGTTGCTGATGCAACAATTCGCCCTCGTGCATATCGACGGGTAGATTGGTTCTCAAGGTTAGCTGACCAGGTGTCTAGTTTCCGTCAGCATTTTCAAGGTTGCTGACGCAGCAATTCGTCCTCGTGCACATCGACGGGTAGACGCGGTGACGTCACCGCGCGAAATTTTTGGTGTCCCAGAAACCGCTTTGTTTAATCTACTTCGGACTGTACCGCATTCATATAAACGTCATCATTGTTTTGACACATCACCAGTCATGGCATAACCAATGTGTCGGTATAAAACCATGTTATCTGCACAGCGCTCTGCAACAGTTCGCAGTGGTGCCCTCTCGCGTGAAACACGTGAGAGTAACATTTTTAGGAATTGTATTAATCCGGACGATGAAACTCTTAATCCGCTTTGCCTTTACCACGAGAAAAATAAAAGAGGAATCAGGAGACTCGGTAGAGTCTCGCGCCAAGTAGAAGTTCCCTCTCCATATATATATGACACTCCGGCGCGCGACAGCCGAGGCTATATTATCCCGAACACTAGCTGTTATCCTTAGTTACCAAACTTTCACCTCGATTTATGCGAAAGTTAGAGCCCCAAGAATTTATTTCAGAATTTTGTATTTCATCGTTGATTTTTCTGAATCCAATGAGCCAAGAATCATGTGGATCGGTCCAGCCGTTCCGGAGATATGAATTTCCTGTTTTATTTTTCTCGTGGAAAAGGCAAAGCGGATTAAGAGTTTCATCGTCCGGTTTAATACAATTCCTAAAAATGTTACTCTCACGTGTTTCACGCGAGCGGGCGCCACCGCGAAGTGCTACAGAGTGCTGCGCAGGTAACATGGTTTTATACCATAGCAGACTATTATGTTTTACACCATGGCTGGTTATGTGTCATACGCGATGGCTGGTTAGGTGTGAATGCTATGTGATAAATCATTAATAAAACACTGTACTGTACGTTATTTATTAATAAAACACTGTACTGTACTTGCCCCTCGCTCTGTGATCTTGTGATTATTGCGAATTATGATTATGAAAAGTCCTAAAAGTGAGAAGTCCGTGACTCACAAATCGCTGCATTTGGTTGTCAAGTGTGCAGCACTTGCTTATAGAAAACTTGAGCATTAATTAACGATTGTGGACTCCTTGAGTTACGCACGTAACAGTCTAGATACTCTAAAATTCATTAAAGTGTGTATGAAGATAAGCTATTCTCACAGACGCACTCTTAACCGTGCTGTACCTTGATGATGACTGCTAAGTGCATAGCTCAGGGAGCGCAGAATTCAAAGTGTTGCGATTTGATGAACAGGTGCTAATATCCTCAAATGGTGCATGCTGTACTGTACTTGCCCCTGTCTCTGTGATCTTGTGATTATTGCGAATTATGATTATGAAAAGTCCTAAAAGTGAGAAGTCTGTGGCTCACAAATCGCTGTATTTGGTTGTCAAGTGTGTAGTACTTGCTTATAGGAAACTTCAGCATTAATTAACGATTGTGGACTCCTTGAGTTACACACTTAACAGTCTAGATACTCTAAAATTAAAGTGTGTATGAAGATAAGCTATTCTCACATACGCACTCTTAATCTTGGTGTACCTTGATGATGACTACTAAGTGCATAGCTCGGGGAGCGCAGAATTCAAAGTGTTGCGATTTGATGAACAGATACTAATAACCTCAAACGGTGCATGATTGTTTTAGCTCCTTAGCTGAAGCGTTCCATGAGCTGCGATCTTGACAGTCAAGGTACATTCAAAAATTAGATAAATTAGTCTGCATATGATTTATAATTAATCATGCGACACACTCATACGCAGTCTAATTCATCTAATTCATTTAAGTGCATCGTGACTGTCAGGTTCGCAGTTCAAGGAATGCTTGAGCTAAAGAGCTGAAATGACATAAGCAAGCAGTGATTACCAATCATATGTCATTGGGGCCAATCATATGATATGGCTATTGGTAATCGATACTTGCTTATAGTTTTGTTACTACTAGCCATTGTCAGTAGTTGCTTATAGAAAACTGCAGCATTAAAGATTGTGCACTCCTTGAATTACACATTTGACAGTCAGGATTTTAGACTGTCAAGTACGCAACTCAAGGTACGCACAACCTTTAGTTGCTTACTTACATCACTTTAGCTGATTTAGCTGAAGCGTTCCTTTAGCTGCGAACTTGACAGTAAAGATACACCAAAATAAATTACATAAATTAGGCTGCGTTTTGAGTGTACCGCTTTAGAATCTTTACAATTAATCATGCGACATACTCATACACAGTCTTATTCATCTAATTCATTTACGTGCATCATGATTGTCAAGTTCACAGTTCAAGGAATGCTTAAGCTAAAGGGCTAAAATGACAGAAGCAAGCAATGATTACCAATCATGTGTCATTTGGGGATATGGCTATATGGGTAATCAATACTTGCTTATAGTTTTGGGTATTATTGTCAGTACTTGCTTATAGAAAACTGCAGCGTTAAAGATTGTGCACTCCTTGAATTACACATTTGACAGTCAGGATTTCAGACTGTCAAGTACGCAACTCAAGGTACGCACAACCTTTAGTTGTTACTTACATCACTTTAGCTGATTTAGCTGAAGCGTTCCTTTAGCTGCGAACTTGACAGTAAAGATACACCAAAATAAATTACATAAATTAAGCTGCGTTTTGAGTGTATCGCTTTAGAATCTTTACAATTAATCATGCGACATATACGCAGTCTTATTCATCTAATTCATTTACGTGCATCATGATTGTCAAGTTCACAGTTCAAGGAATGCTTAAGCTAAAGGGCTAAAATGACAGAAGCAAGCAATGATTACCAATCATGTGTCATTTGGGGATATGGCTATATGGGTAATCAACACTTGCTTATAGTTTTGGGTATTATTGTCAGTACTTGCTTATAGAAAACTGCAGCGTTAAAGATTGTGCACTCCATGATTTTATGCACTTGACAGTCAGGATACATCTAAATGAATCAGATGGATGAGGCTGCGTATGAATATATCGCTTAGTTAATTGTAAATGATTCAACTTAACACTTGGCAACTTATAGTAGATAAGCTATAATACCATCGTACGCAGTTTAATTTTAGCGTATCCTGATGTCCAGTGCATATTTCAATGATTGGTAGCCAGTACTTGCTTATAGATAGCTTTATATTAATTAACATTAAAGTTTGCGCACTCCTTGATTGTTGAGTTATGCACTTGACACTCTGAATATACTAAAATTAAACTGTGTATGAGGGTATAGCTTATCTAATATGACTTGTCAAGTGCTAAGTCAAGGTCTTTTCAATTAACCAAGCGATATACCCATATCCAGTCTAATTTATCTAATTTATTTAGGTGTATGATTACTGTCAAATTCGTAGCTTAAGAAAAGTTTCAGCTAAGGTGCAAAAATGAAATTAGCATGCAATACGAGCAGTTTCTCAAATTACAGAACTTTATGAGCTTGTGCAATCAACGAGATACGCACTTAGCAGTCATCATCGAGATACACCATAGTTAAGAGTACACATGAAAGGATAACTTATCTTCTTACTCATTTAATTTTGGTGTCTTGACTGTTAAGTGCGTAATTCGAGGAACGCTTCAGCTAAAACATTATTACTATGATATGATAATAAAAAGGAGGGAAATAAAAGAGCTGATAAAGAATATTCTTGAATTGAATGAACGACCAAAAAGGCACGATATCACCCCTCCCCCCGCCCTACTTCCCTGTCGCCCAAAAATGACATTCAAATGTTAAAAATTAATATGAACCGTATAGAAAGTATACATTTCAAAAAGACATTCGTCTCCATCGAGCGACAATATTACAAAAATTACAAAAACAAAGATACATTTAATACCAAAAAGGTATTCGGTATTTAAAAGAAATTCTACATCCTATACAAAAATTACACTTCAAAACATGTAATTGCAACCTGAAAGAAGCACTGAGGAGTTTTCACAATGTTACATACTGTAATAAATAGAGAATATATTCTTGAATGAACGACCAAAAATGCATGATATCAGCCCCCCCCCCCCCAACACCCCCCGCGACATTAAAATGTTAAAAAATGCGCCAAGTAGTTTTGTCTACCTCTCTACAGTTTAATCCCACAGCAAAATTTACCAAAAATATAAACGGATATCATTCAAAAGCCAAGCCAATCATCAAAATTAACAAAAAAATTAATCAAATTCCAAAACAATCAAAATTAAATAAAATAAAATAAAGTCTACAAAAACTTGGCAAACTGGCCATGCGAATGACGATAGAGGGGTGTTTTGTCTCGGTCTTAATTACATCACGTTTCCACGCAGCCAGTTTGCCATTTTTGTAGACTTTATTTTATTTTATTTAATTTTGATTGTTTTGGAATTTGATTAATTTTTTTGTTAATTTTGATGATTGGCTTGGCTTTTGAATGATATCCGTTTATATTTTTGGTAAATTTTGCTGTGGGATTAAACTGTAGAGAGGTAGACAAAACTACTTGGCGCATTTTTTAACATTTTAATGTCGGGGGGGGGGTGTTGGGGGGGGGGTTCATATCTCCGGAACGACTGGACCGATTCACATGATTCTTGGCTCATTGGATTCAGAAAAATCAACGATGAAATACAAAATTCTGAAATAAATTCTTGGGGCTCTAACTTTCGCATAAATCGAGGTGAAAGTTTGGTAACTAAGGATAACAGCTAGTGTTCGGGATAATATAGCCTCGGCTGTCGCGCGCCGGAGTGTCATATATATATGGAGAGGGAACTTCTACTTGGCGCGAGACTCTACCGAGTCTCCTGATCTAATCCCTCAGTAAAAACTTCAACCTGATCTACATAGAATGTAATGGAATAGAGCGAGGGGAAGAGCAGAGAGCAGAGAGGAGGGAGGAGGGAGGAGGAGGGAGGAGGAGAGTCGAGGAGAGTCGAGGAGTGTCGAGGGAGCGGTCAAGGGTGAGGAGAGCGGGGAAGGGCGAGAAGAGGAGAGAGGAGAGGAGAGAGGAAAGGGGGGAGGAAAGAGGAGAAGAAGGAGAAGAGGAGAGAGAGAGAGGACAAGGGAGAAGAGAGAGGAAAAATAAACAAAATAAATTGCTTAATTTGCACTTCCGTTTCCGGTGACTGGTGTGATAGCTGTGTTTTGGAGAGCGTGTGGTGTGGAAGAGTTTGTGAAGGGATAGCGGGAGAGGTAGGAGGTCTGGTAGGGCTGGGGAGTAGGGTGAAGGGCGACGAGAGAGTGGGTCAATAAGGCGGGGTGGCGGAAGGGTAAGGGTCGGAGAAAAAGGGAGAGAAAAGTGTGTGGCTGGGAAGAGGTTAGGGAGTGCCGTAGCCTAGAGGGGAGTTGGAGCGTGGGAAGGCGCAGTAGGGCAGAAATTAATGAGGGGGGCGGGCAACAGGTGGCAGGGAAGCAGGTGTCGGCAAGGTAGGACGGGTGTCGAAGAAGTGGGTACGGCGAGAGAAGAGTGGTGCGACAGCTGGCAAGGGAGAAGGAAGGAGAACTAAGAGAGGAAAGGCGGGGATGTCGGACGAAGGAAGCAAGGAGGTAGGGAAGGAGGAAGGGCGGCCGGAGGAAGGGACGAGGAAAAAGGGGAGACCGACAAACGTGGAAAGGATGAGTGTGGGTAGCTTGGGGAGCACCCTGGAGGATATGTGGGGGGGGGGAAGAGGAAGGAAAGAGAAGGAGAGGAGGGAGGGGAGGGGGATAAGGCGTTTAAGAAGAGCGCCAAGACGAAAAGGTCGCCGAAAAGCGGCGCTGGGGGAGGGGGAGAGGCAAAAGAGAAGGCAAAGGAGTTGGACAGCGAGGAAGAATGGGTGAGGGAAGGCGAGGTAAGGGAGATGTTCAGGGGTATGATGGAGGAATTTAGGAAACTGTTGCGTGTTCTGCGGGTTTAGAGAGGTGAACGCGGGCAAGTGTGCCCGTGAGGTGCTGAGGCACCCTGCTCGCGGAGTTGCCGGAAATTGGAAATCAAAGAATAAGCAAACGAATTTAGGAGTTCAAAAATATTGACGAAATGTATTCAAGAGGTTCAAATAAAGCTACTACTGTCCAGTACAAGTTTGAAGAGTTCTACTCGCTAGGACGGCGGAGATAAGTCTGAGAGTCGCTCCTCAGCTTCGAAGTCAGGAAGCCCGGTCGCGTGGCTTCCCACTCCTGGCACGTGGTCGGCGGCCAATCGCAGGCTGGCTTGACCACGTGGGCGCGAGCGAATTTCTGGTTGAAGGCCCTTCGCAGGAGCCCTACTACGTGACGTATTTCCGGCCAGCCGACGCGGCTGATTGGTTCTCGGTCACCTGGCCCTTATTTTGTGCGCGAGGAATCGGCGCGTGAGATTGCGGCGAGGAGGAAGGGCGGCTGAGCGCGGGAGTATCCCGGGGCCTTCCTCGCTGGTCGAGCTCGGGCGAGGCGAGCGAGGGTTTTATGATTGTATTGTCCGCCGGGTACGCCGGTTCGGACTCGCAGCTGCAAGGGTTGCTTGCTAATTCTGAAGTCTCTATTGTTAGGCTTAGCGACGTCTTCGAAGAAGTCACGTACGATGATTACATTTATTACTTTATTGAGGGTTTTAAGCTCTCGCGATTTCTACGAGGATTAGTCGTCTGGGAGTCCGACGTCGCGTCCTAATCCTTTAATTGTCCACGCTATTCCTGCTGGCAGCGGCACATCTGCGTGCCAGGCGTCAAGTTATAAAATCTAATTGTCCGCGGAAATATCCGCTGGTCGAAGCGCGACGCGAATCAATCAATTTGAATGCCCGCGGAATTTTGATAAAGGAGGTTTGATAGCCTGGGCCGTATTCGGCTAAATTCGGGCGATTCGGAGATCAGAGTACGCAACACCTCCTTCCCTATGCAAAAGGTGTTTCCATAAGAAACAGCTTTGAGTCGGTATCGTGTGCAAAACATAACATCGGCCGAATAGAAGAAACGAAGGTAAACAAAGTGAGTGAAGTGATTATACATCTACGGCACGGATGAATGGGTCGAGGTCATTCGTTCGCATGGGACTACAACTAGGATACATACGTTTACGCTTGAGTGCTTACTACGTCGGGTCTTACATAGGGTAACTTAAGTTTATTTGCATGCACTATTTTTCTCTTGATAGCATTAATTGCTATCTCGATCGTCAGGTCGTCAAATATTCTAGTTATCCTGTATGGGCCTAGCCATGCAGGGTCGAATTTCGAGGTTTTCGGTTCTTTTAGTAGATAAACGCTGTCGTCGACATTGAATATTCGGGGGTTCGTGTTTTTGTCGAAGTGTTCCTTGCTTCGTTCCTTTGCCTTCTCGAGATTCGCGGAAGCCGTTCCTTGGATAGTGGAAATTCGCGTAAATAACTGGTCGAGGTAGTCGACGAAGGTGCGGGGCACAGTTTCTTTGGCGAATTCCGATGGAATGGTTGCCTTTACGCCGAATACTAATTCGTGGGGAGTGAAACCAGTGGATTCGCGAACTGAGGTATTGTATGCGAAAATTCCAAATCTAATCCATTCGTCCCAATCTGTTTTGGTGCAAAAATGTTTGAGATAATCGACAAAGACTCTATGGGCACGTTCTAAAGATCCTAATGACTGTGGATGGAAAGCTGTTGAGGTGATTCTTTGGATTTTGAATATTTTACAGAAATGTTGCATTATCCGGCTGGTGAAGTTGCTGCCTTGGTCTGTGTGGATGCTACCAGGACATCCAAAGCGGCTTATAAATTGTTCTGCTAATGCTGAGGCAACGGTGACTGAATCAATGCAAGGTAAGGGAATTGCATCAGAGTATTTTGTTAAGTTGTCTTGCAAAGTTAGAAGATATTTGTTTCCCTTTTTAGTGACCGGTAGAGGACCTACTATGTCCATTTGTACTTTATCGAAGGCCCTTTTGGGGATATCCGTGATTTTCATGGGTTGTTTGGTTTTTGCGGAAAGGATTTTATTTCTCTGGCAACCTGGGCAAGTCCTAATGTAATCGGCTATTTCTTTTCTCATTTTGGGCCAATAAAAGTTTTCTCTAATTTTCTGATATATTTTGGTTATTCCTAAGTGTCCTCCAACTATTGAGTCATGATGTTCTTTGATTATGTCTGGTCTTCTATTCTGAGGTGGTTTAATTATTTCTCCGGTGCAAATGGTTATAGTGAAAAGAGAATCAAACGTATTCAATAACAGTGTTTGGATTGTATCATAGGTGAACGGGTCTAAATTATTTCCATCTACTGACATGCTGAAAGTTTTCCGGTTGAGTTTATCCAAGAGATCTTTGAGTGAAGTGAAGCATGAAGTCAAGTCTGAGATTTCTGGTTGATCGTCGTGTTTGGTTTTAAATAAAAGATGGAATATTGAATGTGGGTTTTCTGGGATAGCCAGTGTGTCGCCAGGTGCAAGGTTCTGTTGTTTGATAGTATCGAATGGAATCTCGTTCAAAGTCTTTAGGTCTTCACTAACAGTTGAAGCTATTTGGCAGTCCGTTGAGAAGAAATGGATAAGGTTGTCATGACGCATGAGCAGATGATCCTTGGAAAAGACTATGTTGGGAAGTGGATTAAGGTGTGCGTCTGGATTTGAGAGTGAGGTCGTGGTTGCCAGAATTTTAATTGGATCTTCTATTTCAGATATTCCAGAGGTACTTGGAAGAGGCTGATTTTCAGTAGAATGAGTGTCTGGAGATTGCACCATCGTCCTTGCATACTTGTTCGCAAAAAGGTGGGTAATTGAACCCCAAGTTGGATTGGCACGTCTGCCCCAACAAAAACGTCCGAAGACCAAGTGGTACTAGGTCCACAAAGTGGCTGAACTTCACAGCTCAAAAGCCAGGCATTGCAGCCTCTGCTACGAATCAAGCAGCGGGCAGATGGATGTTGGTCGAAAGCGAAGGGCCGCAGTACGGTTACTTCGTTAGCCGATCGACCACTCAGTGCCCTTGCTCCCAGGACAACCCTATCATCCATTCCAGACGAAGTCTTGGGTGATGTCCCGGAGGACTCACCACCATTTGAAAGACTGACATCCAAAAACGGACTCAAGGTATAATTGCGATGCAATCTCTCTACTCTTGGATCCTCAATATTTACTGGTGTAGCTAGTTGTTCATAATTGCTGATTTGGCCAAACATTGTGTGAGCAGAAACTATTATTTGGTTAATGTGCAGTACTTCCTCCTCAGGGTTTTCAATAGGAACAATCATTTCTGATTGTGACGGGATAGGATTTCTGGATAAAGCGTCTGCGTTAGAGTTGATTTTGCCAGGTTTGTAGATGATCTCGTAATCGTACTCATTAAGTCGGAGTCTCCACCTTACGAGTCGTGAGACAGGATTTTTTACGTTGTGTAGCCAAACAAGAGGTCGGTGATCTGTGACTAGTATAAAGTGATGACCATAAAGATACGGACGGAAGTGTTCTACGGCAAAGAGTATTGCTGCTAATTCCTTTTCAGTGGTTGAATAGTTGGTTTCGGCTGAATTTAAGGTTCTGGATGCATATGCGACGGGTAAATCTTTACCAATGACACCTTGGCTCAACACGGCTCCCAGTTCAAAGTTTGATGCGTCAGTAGTGACTATAAACGGAAGGTTGAAGTTTGGATATTGCAAAAGTGGTTCTGAACAAATAATGTCTCGGAGGGTTTCAAAAGCGGCTTGAGTTTTATCGTCGCAGATTAATGGAACAGGTTTTAAAAGGTGAGTTAGAGGTTTCGCTATTTTGGTCATATCTTTGATGAAGCGTCTGTAGTATCCGACCAAACCTAAAAATTGTTTAATGTTTTTCTGTGTCCTAGGTCTTGGGAAATCTTTAACTACTTTAATTTTGCCGGGGTCAGGTCTGACTCCATCGATGCTGATGACATGTCCCAGATATGCGATTTCGCGGCGAAGGAAACGACATTTATCGGGTTGTAAGGTAAGTCCTGCATTTTGTAAACGGCTTAAAAGTGTTCGTAGTTTCCGGGAGTGATCTTGTATTGAGCTAGCGTAAATGACAATATCGTCCATGTATATAAAAAGTTCTATGCCCTGCAATCCTGATAGTATTAAGTCCATGCATCTTTGAAATGTGGCTGGTGCGTTTTTTAAGCCAAAAGGCATTCCATTAAACTCATAATGACCGTGTGGAGTTGAAAAAGCGGTTTTTGTTTTAGAATTTGGATCCAAAGGAATCTGGTGAAATCCGGAAGCTAAATCGAGGGTACTGAAGTATTTTGCTCCACCGAGCTGATCTAAAATTTCTGTTATGTTTGGCAAAGGATACGCGTCACTAATAGTTTTCTCATTCAGTTGCCTATAATCGATGACCATTCTCCAACGCGGTTTGCCTGATGAGTCTGGTTTCTTGGGAACGATCCAGAGTGGAGAATTATAAGGTGAAGCCGATTTTTCTATTATGTCGTTTTTCAAAAGCGTGTCTATTTGTTTTTGAATTTCTTTATGTATGGGAGGAAATCTGTATTGTTTAGTGTTTATTGGTACTTCGTCTGTTGTATTAATTGTATGTTTGGTTGTTTTTGCAGATCCGAGTTTATCCGAAGGCAGGTGAAATTGGTATGGGAACTCATACAATATTTCCATGATGCTAGTTCGTTCGTTTTCATCGAGGTCTTGTAAATCAAGTGATTGGATTAGCTGTGAAAAACGGAGCGCGTCAGCTTGGGCAATCCCTGTTTCAGGATCTTCTGTCCGTGCGGAGCGCGATGCTGGCAATTTTGCTTCGAATTCTTCTAATTCAACCGGTGGAATTGTGACGGACACGGGCTCTTCCGTGGTGTTAATCGCGAAAATCTTTACTCGACCGTCATGGTGAGTGGCTAAAACTTCTCCAATATAAATACCGGGGTTAGAATTTATCCTTCTAATGTAGCCTGATTTAATTGACGGGTTTTTTACAGATGCGGAGACGAGAGTCTTAGTGCGCGGAGGCAAAATAACTGTGGAGGCCGGATGGAGTGCGATTTCTTGGTTTCCGATTATAATGGTATTCGATGATTCACTATTAAATGATATGGTCGCGCCTTGAGTTTCGAGAAATGGAATTCCTAATATGCCCGATTGTGGAATAGGGAAATCGTCGCTTACAACGTGGAATTTAGTCTGGACTCCGTTAATTACCGTCTCTATTTCACTTAAGGTAGTTATTATTCCCGATTTAATGCCTGAAAGTTTGCAAATGGTGTGGCTATCGATTTTTACGTGGTGATTTACTTGTCCTGATTTAATTAGGTTAACCTGAGAACCGGTGTCTATTAAAAAGGTTGCGAAGCCAGTACGGAAGGAATTGTCGGAAAGAGTGCTGAAAGGTAAATTGCCTATCGAGTTCCTGTCGAAGTTGACGAAGATTCTTTCGGTTTGGCGCGAGAGATCATCGGTTCGGTCCGCGGGGCGCCGGTCTGCGGGCCTGCCTTGGAGTTTAAAGGTTTCCATTGTCGGTTTGGATTTGAATTTCTATTAGTTTTTGGTCTATTCGACGGAGAAGTATTCTTGTTTCTCCTTTTATAGCAGTTTTCTTTAGTATGTCCTGTCCTTTTGCAGTAAGCGCATTCTAATGGTTTTCTGTTTTTCACGGGGCAGTTGTCTATTCGGTGACCGGATCTATTGCATCGGTAGCATCTATCGTTCGCGACTACTTCGGTTTTATAAATGTTGGGTCTCGATCGTGATTCGGTTCCGGCCTGTTGATCGCCCACGGCTACAGTCTTTTGAATTGTTTCCACTAATTCTATTGTTTCAGTTAAATCGGTTTCTGGTTCGCGTGCTAGAGTTACCCTAATCATCCTATCTTGAATGCCATTTGTGAACGCGTCGAGTGCTTCGGCTCTGATTAGAGTTTCATATGGATGTAATTGAGCTCCGGTGTAAGTCTGTCGCGCTGCTTCTAATTCATCGTTCATAAGTATTTTAATTCTGTTTCCGAATGTTTTGGTTGACTCCCCCCTTTCCTGTTTCAGAGATCGAAACTTGTTCCCGAGGTCCCTGACATTGAATTTTCGGCAGAAGTGTTGACGGAGGATAGAAAAAAGTTCGGTAAGAGAAGTTGCTTCTGGGTTTCCGCGTAGTGTTTCTTTGGCTATTCCGGTGATACGATCATCTATTGTATTGAGCAGGCTTTATTCCTCGGAAGGGGCAATCCACGACGCGACCATTTCGCAGCGACGGATGAATTTCGAAAGCGCGGAGGCGGTTCCGTCGAATGTCGGGATCTGATCCTTGACATCTTTTAATCGCGAATACTCAGGTGTTGTTCTTTTAGAGGTTGGAGAAAAAATTAATTCGCGCCTGCATGTTGGATTAGATTCTATTGGCGTACTGTTCGTAGGGTCAGCTGGTATGGTTTCTGTTTCGGTTCGTTGTTGCGGCATCTGAGTTTCCACGTGCGAAATATTGGAGACCGAGATGGATGGCAAAGATGGATTAGAGACTTGCGGCGGAGCGTTTATCGAGGTTTGAGTGTTTTCTGCTATTGCTGAGCTAAGTGTTTGTGGCAAAGTCTGTATTGGAGTTAGAAAAACTGTTTCCGCTTGGTTTCTCGTAGGATTCGACTGCGGAGCATCGGCTGGTTTTTGCGGCGTGATTGAAGAAGTGCCCGACGGCGGATTTCCGAGAGCGGCTTGTTGTTGTGCAGCTGAATATGAGTCATGCGGCGGAACAGGCAAAGGAACTCGCAGAGAACTAGGCGTAGGAATTTGCGGCGAATCAATTGGCGGAATATGCGACAAATTATGTAAGACGCTGGGCAAAGGCGTCTCGGAGCGAACCTGCGATGGAGTTTCCGAGGTTGATAGCGGCGGAGATTCTACAGGAACTTCCTCGACGGTAAAAGGCGTTAAAACATATTTCTTTGCTCGAGCTGCGCGCTTTGCGTGGATTTGCTTCATTGCTTTCAATGATTTGGGCATTTTGACGATTTAATTAAACAGAATACTTAATATGAACAGAACGATGGACAGTAGCAGAAAAAATGGAAATGATACACAGGCCTGGGCGAAGTTTTGCGGTGATTGCTGTGATCCGTCGGGTGGATGGAGTCCTGAGAGATGTCGTCCTTCGAGATGTCCAGAAATTGATTGTCCAGGCCCAATTAAGCAAGGTGTTGTGGATCGTGCGTGTGAAGATCAGGTATAACGTGCACGGACGCTGATTTCACTCCTTCTCTGACATTCGTCCTTAGGCTCCAGGGGAACCGTGCAAAAACCGGGAGCAGAGAGATGCACTTGAGATCCACAAGAAAAGCTCCACGAGATGAGAATGGGAGAGCTGGTCCTCGTTGCGCGTACGGTCCTCCGAACTGCTATCTCCGGCGAAGATGGTAGGAAGGAATCGGCGATTCCAGAGGGAATCCGAATCTCAGCGGCGGCGATGATTCAGGTACGAAAGTCTTTGATTAGAATCGCTGAGCGACGGCGACGATTCCGAACTAATCAATCTGTGTTTTTCTATTCCAGCGAGGAATGAAAGACAACTAGGCGAGCCGGCACAACACAATATCACGAAGTTTGAAATGTAAAGAAGTGTTCTGAGTTGAATAATCACTGAGTCTAATAATCACTGAGTCTAATTGTGCTATTTCACTGAATTTAATTGTGCTATCCCACCGCTGTCACCAGTTTTGTTGCGTCTTCTGCGGGTTTAGAGAGGTGAACGTGGGCAAGTGTGCCCGTGAGGTGCTGAGGCACCCTGCTCGCGGAGTTGCGGGAAATTGGAAATCAAAGAATAAGCAAACGAATTTAGGAGTTCAAAAATATTGACGAAATGTATTCAAGAGGTTCAAATAAAGCTACTACTGTCCAGTACAAGTTTGAAGAGTTCTACTCGCTAGGACGGCGGAGATAAGTCTGAGAGTCGCTCCTCAGATTCGAAGTCAGGAAGCCCGGTCGCGTGGCTTCCCACTCCTGGCACGTGGTCGGCGGCCAATCGCAGGCTGGCTTGACCACGTGGGCGCGAGCGAATTTTTGGTTGGAGGCCCTTCGCAGGAGCCCTACTACGTGACGTATTTTCGGCCAGCCGACGCGGCCGATTGGTTCTCGGTCACCTGGCCCTTATTTTGTGCGCGAGGAATCGGCGCGTGAGATTGCGGCGAGGAGAAAGGGCGGCTGAGCGCGGGAGTATCCCGGGGCCTTCCTCGCTGGTCGAGCTCGGGCGAGGCGAGCGAGGGTTTTATGATTGTATTGTCCGCCGGGTACGCCGGTTCGGACTCGCAGCTGCAAGGGTTGCTTGCTAATTCTGAAGTCTCTATTGTTAGGCTTAGCGACGTCTTCGAAGAAGTCACGTACGATAATTACATTTATTACTTAATTCGTTTATTACTTTATTGAGGGTTTTAAGCTCTCGCGATTTCTACGAGGATTAGTCGTCTGGGAGTCCGACGTCGCGTCCTAATCCTTTAATTGTCCACGCTATTCCTGCTGGCAGCGGCACATCTGCGTGCCAGGCGTCAAGTTATAAAATCTAATTGTCCGCGGAAATATCCGCTGGTCGAAGCGCGACGCGAATCAATCAATTTGAATGCCCGCGGAATTTTGATAAAGGAGGTTTGATAGCCTGGGCCGTATTCGGCTAAATTCGGGCGATTCGGAGATCAGAGTACGCAACAAAACTAAGGAAGGAGGTAGGAAGGCAGATGGAAATGGTGAAAGGGTTGCAGGAGGAGCTACGTAAGGAGAGAGAGGGAAGAAAGAAGGAGTTGGAGGAGTGGTGGGAAGAGAAGGAGAAAAGGGTGGAGGAGATTTTGGCGAGGGTGGGAAGGGGAGAAGGGGAGAGAGCGGGAGGTGAGGGGCTAGGGGAAGAGGGGATGAGATGGATAAGGGAGATAGAAGTGAAAGTGGATAGAAAAGAAAGGGAGGAGAGAAGGAATAATGTGCTAATTAAAGGGATAGAGCTGGAGGGAAAAAAGGTAGAGGACCAGGTGAGTGGTCTGTGGAAGGAAATGGAGTTGGAGGGGGCGGGGGTGAAGGAGGTGAGGAGAGTGGGAAGAGTGGATGGCAAATGGAGAGGGATGGTGTTAGTGAAGCTAGGGAGCTGGCAGGAAAAAAGAAGGGTAATGGAGACGGAAAGGAAATTAAAGGACAGGAGGGTAAGGATAGATGATGACCTGACAGAGGTGGAGAGGAGGGCGCGTTGGAAGATTGAAGAGGAGGCGGACAAGGAGAGAGGGAAAGGGAATAAGGTGCAAGTGGGATATTTGAGGATGTGGGTGAATGGGGAAATGAGGAGATGGGATGAAGTGGCGGAGAAATGGCATGAGCAGAGGAAGGGAAACTTGTAAGGGAGGGCGGGAGGGGGGAGACAGAAAGAGAGGAAGGGGAGGGAGGAGGGAAGAGGTAGAAGGGTAGCGTTCTGGAATGTGGCAGGGGTAATAAATAAAGACGCGGAATTCTGGAAGGGGCTAGAGGAATGGGATATAATCTCACTCAGTGAGACGTGGGTAGACGAGAGGAACTGGGGAAAAGTAAGGCAGAGGTTGCCAAAAGGGTATTACTGGGAGGTTCAATGGGCGAAGAGAAGGAGCAAGAAAGGGAGGGCGATGGGAGGGATGCTGATGGGGGTGAGGAGCGACATAGTGGTAGAGAAAGAGGAAGGGGAGGAGAGAACTGGGCTGATGACTCGGAAAGTATGGGTGGGAGGAGAATGGTGGAGGGTGGTAGGGGTGTATATAAATGGGGATATGGAGAGGAAGCTGGAAGAATTGGGGGAGTGGGCAGAGGAGAGAGAGGAAGGGGTCAGGGTCATAATAGGGGGGGATATGAATGCGAGGACCGGGGAAGAAGGAGGAGAGATAGTGGGCGAAGAAGAAAGAGGTGGGGAGGAGGGTGGAAGAAAGTCAAGAGATAAAAGAGTAAACAAGGAAGGGAGGAGACTATGCGAGCGCCTAGGAGAGTGGGGCTGGTCGATCTTCAACGGGAATATAAGGGGGGATATGGAAGGGGAGTTGACGTATGTGGGAGGAATGGGCGAGTCGGTAATAGACTACGTGATAGGTAATGAAAAGACAAGGGAAAAAGTTTGGAGTGTGACGGTTGGGGAAAAGGTGGACTCGGATCACCAGCCGTTAGTGGTGGAGCTGGCAGGCAGGAGGGAGAGGGTAGGGGCAGACGGGAAGATGGGCATAGTTAGAAGAGGCAGGGGGTGGTGGGATGAAGAGAGAAAGGCGGAGTTTAGAGGAAGAATTGGAGAGTGGAAGGATAATAGCGAAGGGGTGGAGGGGGAGTGGGAAGGGTTGAAGAAGAGGGTGAAGGAGGCAATGAAGGGCTGTGAAGGAAGAAGAGAGAGAAGGAGGAGTGAATGGTGGGACGAAGAATGTAAGAAAGAGAAGGAGAGGCTGAGAAAGGAATTAAGGATTTGGAGGAGGACAGGAGGCGGGTCGGAGGTGTACAGGTTAAAGAGAAGAAAGTACAATAGGCTATGTGAGGCGAAAAAGAGGCAGCTTGCGGAGAGGTGGATGAAGGAAGTGGAGGGTGTGAAGACGGAGGGACAGGTGTGGGAAGTGGTGAACAGGGAGAGGAGAAGGAGGAAGGATGTGAATGAAGGGATAGAGATGGGTGAGTGGGATGAGTACTTTAAAGGGTTGCTGGGTGGAGTGGAGTGGAGAGTCAGGAGGGGAGGTAGTGGGAGAAGGGGGGAAGATGGCGAGGAGGGCATCACGAGGGCAGAAGTGAGGAAAATGGTGGGGAAAATGAAAGTGGGGAAGGCAATGGGGAGCGACGGAATACCAGGGGAGGTATGGAAGTTTGGGGGAGAAGAAGTGGAGATGGGGCTGTGGAGGGTGTGCGAGAAGGTTTGGAGAGGGGAAGGGTGGCCGGAGGACTGGAAAGAGGGGGTGGTAGTGCCAGTGATAAAGAAGGGTGCGGGGGAAAGGGTGGAGGATTACCGAGGAGTGACGCTAACGTAGACGGCGTACAAGGTGTACGCAGGAATTCTGACGGAGAGACTAAGGGTGGAAGTGGAGTAAAAAGAGATTTTACCGCCGAATCAGGCGGGCTTCAGGAGAGGAATGGGATCCCTGGACAACATATACATTCTGAACTATCTGATAAACAGACAAGTGATGAGGAAAGAGAGGAAGTTGGTGGTCCTGTTCGTCGACCTGAGGGCCGCATTTGATGCGGTAAACAGGGAGATATTGGTGGGGACAATGAGGGACAGAGGGGTGAGGGAAGGATTGGTGAGGAGGTGCGAAGAGGTGCTAGCAAAGACGATAGGTAGGGTGAGAGTTGGGGATAAGGAAGGGGAGCGGTTTTGGACAGGTAGAGGCGTAAGACAGGGGTGTCCTCTGAGTCCAACCCTATTTACGATACTGTTGGCGGACATTGAAGAAGAGCTAAGGGTGGGAGGATGGGGGGGTGAAGCTGGGGGGACGGAAAATTTACTCGTTGGCGTATGCGGATGATGTGGCGCTACTAGCGGAAGATGAGGATGGGATGAGAGGGATGATGGGAAAGCTAGAGAGGTATCTGAGGAGGAAAGGGTTGGAAATCAACATCGGTAAGACGAAGGTCATGAGATGCAGAAGGGGAGGGGGGAGACAGAGGAAAGTGGATTGGAGGTGGAGCGGGAGGAAAGTGGAAGAGGTGAGGAGCTATAAATATTTGGGATATGTGCTGACGAGGGATGGAGGACAAGAGGAGCATGTAAAGGACAGGGTGAGGAAAGCGGCGGCGGTGATGGGAACGGTGTGGGGGATTGGGAAACGGATGTTTGGGAAGGACTGGGAGAGAAGGCTCTGGCTCTTTGAAAAGCTGGTCTGGCCAGTGCTGAGCTATGGGGTGGAGATATGGGGTTGGAAGGAGAGGGCGGGGGTCGAGAGGCTACAAGATAGATTCCTCAGGTGGGTGATGGGGGCAGAGAGGTGTACTCCGGGGTACATGCTGCGGGAAGAGTTGCAGAGAGAGAAACTGACGGGTAGGGCAGGAATGAGGGCATGGGCCTTCGAGAAGAAGTTGGTGGAGGGCAAGGGTGGAGAACTGACGAGGAGATGTTGGGAAGAGGTGAGGGGAAGGGCGAGGAGGGGTGAGGTGCTGGGAGGGTGGGAAGAGGAAAGGGAAAGTTATTTCCGGGAGAGGGGGTGGGGTGTGGAGGAGATTGAGAAAAGGAGAGAGGTAGGGGAAGAGTTAAGGGGGGAGGATTTGATAAGAGAAGAGAGGAGGAAGCAGGAAGGAGAGAGATGGGCTAAGATATGTGAATCTCGGTACAATGTGTGGTACAAGATGATCAAGGGGAAAGGTGTGCCGGGATATCTTCGAAAGGGTTGGGGAGAGAAGAGGTGGGGAAGAGTGTTGAAGTTTAGAGTAGGGAATGGAATGAGAGGGGGGAAGTATAGGATGGAGGAGAAGGACCGGGACTGTAGGATTTGCGGGTGAGGGAGAGAGACGTGGGAGCACGTATGGGAGGAATGTCTGGGGTGGGGATGGGAGAGAGGGTGGCAAGAAGCGGTGGGAGAAGTGCTAGGTGAAGAGGGAGAGGGAGAAGGATGGTTAAGGAGGTTAGAGGTCAAGAGGGGGGAAGGGGGGATGAATGGTGTGGATGAGAATAGAGAGCATGGGAAAGAGCAGCGGAAGCGGAAGTCCAAGGAGTATGTGAGAGAGGAGTGGATGGATGAGTGGGAGGGAGAGAGGGAGAGTGTGGAGTGTGGAAAAGACGCGTGCGAAGACGGTAGTTCGGTGGAGACCCGGGGAGGTAGCGGGCGAGAGTGGAGTGCGGTGGCTGGTGAGCAGGGCGGCGGCGTGCGGATAGAATAAGGATTAGGTTAAGGAATTAGGATAGGAAGCGGTTGTGATGGAGGAAGAAACTGTAACCCTGAGGGGAAGCAATAAACATCATACATATCGCCCTGACATAGCCTTTCAAACAATGTTTGCAAAAATTTCAATTTTTAATTTCTTTATGCAGTTTGAACATTGTAAAAACCCGTACTTATTGGTTCTGGAAAAGATATAAGGTCTGTCTTTCTTTGTACTTGGCCCGAGACAAGACCTTGTCTCTTGATAGTAAACGTCGCGAAAGTTTTTATATGAAAGGCAAAGTGCGTATTGCACAGAAAATATGCCAGAAATATAAAACTTCCCGCATTCGTGGAAATACTATAGTTTTAAAACGAAGTGCTGAAAATTGTATTCATAAAATATCCAAAAATCTTAAAAGTGAAACACTTATCAGCGGAAGAATTGAGGCTGAACGAATACTTAAATGGTGTTTATTCGTTAGACAGAATTATATATCCAATATGGGAAAGGCATTGCAATATGTGAGGGAAAATGCTGAATTGTATCTAACACAGTTGTCAGCACTTGTTTGCGATGACCTTGATAGTATTCGAGATGCGTTATGTGGTAGTTTCAGACATACTCCTACGACGGAATTGTATTTTTCAGAGACAGTATACGATTTTAATATTATCAAATTAAAGGAGATGTCTCTCGCCATGAATAAGTATGGACAGATTACAAATGTTTTACCACTAATAGAATCAAAAGCTGGTGTAAAATCTAAGAAATCGTGGGTGTGTAATGAATTTTGTACAGTTCAACAGTCTCAAATACTTGAGCGATATCAGCGATTGCTGAGGGTTGTATCCGAATGTAGCAAAGTCAAAAACATACCAAAACTAGTAAAGCGCTTGTAAGATCCCCCTTACTTTCAATGGTTGGAGGGAATCTATTAATGCAATTTGTCAGGATTAATTAAATAGTGTATTTAGAATTAACGTTGTCAATACAATTGGCTCCTGTCAGGACCTACTCTGGCCGACTCGAAAGTGGAACTGCCGCAATGTCAGAGAGTCTCTTCTTTTAAGTGGCACCCTTACCACTCCACCCCGATACACTACTGTGAGGAGAAAAATAAAAGGAATTTTTGTTTGGTGAAGGATCTTAGCTTGGTGATGGGATTCGGTTGCGAGGAATTTGGTTGAGAGGAATTATTCCCGGCCTTGGAGAGGCCGGGTGAGGAACGTTTCTTATCTTTCGGGGAATGCGCGGGACGGAGGTTGGGAGTGAGAGGGGGATGAGGTGATGTGCGTCTCAGCGCGGCTGGGTGGCCGACTGGGAGGGACCGAGGGGTATCGGTAGGACGGAGGCTAGCGGGACAAAGAATTAGGCAAGGTTTTCTCTCTCTCTCTCATGACTTACTATGCTTGGGCGCCAGACACCCAGGGTGTCGAATCGAAAACGAAACCAACTTAATATTGCGACTATTAGCTTGAGAGAAGGAGATGCATGCGGGACTAGCTGATAGATAGAGAACGGGACGTGCAGGGCGCGGAGATCGGGGTCCGCCAGAGAAAGTCAAAACAGAGTTGTATAAAATAACAGATGGTATATTAGCGAAAGCAGTAGTGATCAAGAGTTTCCAATAGTGTGGCGGAAAGTAAGTCCGCTACACGGGCGGTTGTCGGCGCCCGTGAGCGAGACGCGGAACAAAATGGTCTATTTCACCGGAATGGTAGAATCGTACAAATATGAGGCGGCTAGAAGTGAAATAATCGAGAAGAGAAATTACGGAACGGGCTTTCGAGCCGATGCGGCGTTTACCGGCATCTACGGGACTTGAAACAGCGCAAACGCGAGACTAGAAAAATGTGATTCGTTGTGCGAGCAGAAGGCCCTCCAGGACGTCGTCAAAGCGCAATTCACAATAACGATAGCTTAGTTCCTTTCCTTCCCTAATTACGGAACGCTAACAGAGTAGATCTCGATATGAAGCCTAGCCTGATGGGCCACGAGGCGATCAGTCGAACAAAGAGGCGCAGGACATTCCCCTGCCAGCCTCTCTTGCACTGATCCCTCGGAAAACTCAATAAATACTTAAATCTGCCTACCGTTACTAAATTAAGGGTCCCCTCGACGCCTCGGCACGTTAATCGGCCTTCCTTCCTTCCTTCCTTCCTTCCTTAATTGCTCTCTAACGTCGGAACTCGGGACTCGACACGGTACGGCGCTCGCTTGGTAGGCTCGGCACAACGAATGCCGTTACGAATTCACGCGGTACGCACGCCGGCCAATTTTTCCCCCCTCACACCTAACGCAGCCTAAATGCCCGCTCGTCCAATCGGATCCCTTTCTGCCCGGGGAGCTTCCGCAACAGGGCCGGACCCCTGCGCTCTGGCGGTAGATTCCCTATGCAACGTCTTGCCACTTGAATCTTCTCGCCCTGGATCCGCTTTGCTGTCTTCTTCGGAGACTCCGTGGATGGCTGGTCCATGGGGAGGCTCCTTCTGACGCTGCTGGATCCGCAAGGAAGCTCCGACGCGGACGGGGTATCTTCCGACGGCCGCGGCGATCCTCTGGTTCTTTGCTAGGTGGTCTCGGTTGGTGCCGTGCTCCTTTGCCTAGATAGTGGTGGCTCGCGCGAAATTCAAACATGCATTAGTTTTCTTATTGCGTTACTTAGTTTTTGACGACTTGTCCTGGAGGCGCGGTACTTATTTAATATGCGGAATTGCTGCGGGGAAGCCTTCCGGTCTTTTCTCCTAACAGGCGAGGGCGTGCCTCGTCACACTACATACATACATTTCGCATCGTGCCTCGTGCCGCGGCGTACGCTTAATTCGGAGAAGCCGGGCGGCATGACACCAAAGCATCGACTACGTCGCGGAGAAGCCGGGCGGCATGATACCAAAGGCATCGACTGCGTAGCGGCAACCGGCCCTTCGTTTCTACAATGTTATCTTGCCGACTTCGGCGAATAGTCGCTTACACGCTTGAACCGATGTACAACAAAATGTACAAGTAAATTGGGTCATTCGCATGGTTGTTATATAAAGTCTGATATTTGTCAATCATTACCCCTGGCAATACATTTCTTGTCTCCCCACTTTCCACGAGTCAGAAACATTGGTAGGTTAATGAATCGTTTGATTCAGTATTAGGTTCGTTCGGGCAGGCAGTTGCGCCGTTCGCAACCGGTTCGCAACGGAATGACGCATGCGCACATGCAAGAAAGCATTCAGGGGGGGGGGGGGGAACAGTTGCGTACTCAGGTGAGCGAGTTGGTTGCGAACTCGGGCTGACTCGGGTGCACTCGGGTCTATGATTTTCGTGCCGCCGAGAGGGGATGAATGAATACGAGTGAATCGGCCAAAGTGGCTTCCACTGCGGCGCTCACTTCATGGCCCTACTACTGCTTGGCGCGCGAATATATGACTGTCCAATTTATAGAAATAAAAACTTTGTAGCTCCACACATCACATAATTAATAATGCGAGTTTATTATTTCGTCTCGTCCAATTAATTAACATTTAGCTTAAATCTTATTTTGAATTTAACGCCAATCGACAATAACTTAATATCTTAATTTTCATTCGAATAAGTTATTATATGACTATTACAAAAAACACCGCAAATAGTATATGTATCCCACATATGATAGACGTTATAGTTTCTCTGCAGAAAAACATTTGCTGGAAAAACCAGTAAAAAGAAGCAAAAAAGTGTTAATAATGCATCAAATACGAGCAGGTCGGAAGAACTATGAGAACTGCAATATTTGTCACTTATTGATTTTGATGTTACATCGGCGATGGCGTTGCATATCAAAAACACTTTGCACATTATCGGAAAACCGAGAATCTTTGGCAATTAATCGGCAAGTATGCACGGCTTGTTCAGCTAGAAGAGTTGATGATCGTTTCGAATAAACCGCTGCTTTATCTTTGGATTATCGGTTCATCTCTAAGCGCTCGGCGATTAGAGATCAACGTTGTCCCGTATCTGCAAGCCGTTGTGATTTTCCTGCAAATTCGCCTCACCATAATCCACATTTTCTATCGCTCTATTTTATCATTGTTGTCTCCTAATTCGTCTGGTACCTCAGGTGGAGGATGCCTTCATCCTCCAGCTGCAGATTGTACAGAACTGATCGCAGCTTGGTTAAAGTCTTGATTGAAGAGGAATTATAAGAAAATACATCCAATAAAAGGTACAAATCTGAACATGACAAGCCATTATCATCCTGTGGTATCAACAAGTGGCTCTGACACCACAAGATCTGGGAAGCAACAGTCTGCCAAAGTCCTATACGATGTGAAAGTCATTTTCAAAATGCATGTGTATGAATAAAATTAACTGCAGGTAATAATTTGAAATCTCAAATACATTTTATAGGATTATGATAATTTTCCATAAAACTTTCCATGTTTCAGAGAAGGTGTATAGTATTGCCCCAAGAACAAGGTAATAGTTGTTTGAATGAAACATGACTGAAACAAATTGAAGAAGTATTTGTACCATCAATCCGATGGATTTGTACCATTGGAGTGGCGAGATTGATGGAGATTGGGATAACTTTTTAAAAGAGATGGCACGACCATTAACTCAGGACCGACAATGATCCAGAAGCTTATCCGGAACATATTATATCTTGGACAATTGAGTTATGTTCGTACTAATTTAAAAACTAGCTCATTGTAGTGCTTGGGAAGAACTAGCAAAATGCAGGTGGCATTCGAACCATTGTAAATTTTGTAGTGGACATGGAGGAATTGTACGCTTAGCAGTTTGATAGCAGAGTATTTGAGTTTAGGAACAAAAAGAAAAAAGTTGTCAAAAACTTACAACTGTCTTCAGGAAATAGCACACTGGTATATACAAGGTTATTATCTATTAATATTATAGAGTAATCTGGAAGCAATATATAGTATGTTTTTCACAGGTACAAGCAACCTTTTTTTACGTGCCGCAATTTTACTCGGAAATGGTGAAGTTATTTGTTGAAAGCTTTGATGTACCCTCAACTACTGCCGAATATCTTACTTATAGTGCCAAAGCGAAAATCTTTATTCGCCAAGCATATATAAAAGCAGTACAATCACAGTATTCGGAAGGAAAGAATAATGGCTGGTATTCATTGCGATGCATGAAAGGTCGAAATCCAATTCAGGTACGTACTAGAAAAGATATAGAGTATAAATAATGTTATATAAAGGGAGTTAATTAGAATACTGTCCCTACAGCGACACTTCCTAATAGGAACTACCCCAGAAATGATACATTGCATGACGTATGGCAACCTATGATCCAAGGGCATCCAAGGATCGGCAAAGTGAATTGCTTTTTTTGCATTGGCAGAAGTATTTAAAAAATGTTTGTAGTATTTTCATAGCTATATCCAACTTTGTCTTGCGAAGAATATAATTCACTTTGATTTTATATTTCTAGGTAATACATAGGACAACACATTTGAACTGCTTGGCCGCCGTAAATTCATAAGAAAAATTTAAAAGGGATTGCCTAGTACCTAAAAACCATCCATTACGCAACCCAGTTGTAAATTCGCTACTCCACGAAATTAGCGGGTCACTTAATTATAAATATCTAATGGGTGCGTTTGAAGTGCCTACACACTTGCCTAATGTTAGTAGCTTGACCAGATACTTGACCAAGTGTTTGGGAGATTCAGCTGCTAATGCACAAGAAAACGTGGGTAACTGTCCATAAATCGTCCACAAAATTGAGCGACAAATGGAGCAAACAGTTTTTGGGAACATTAATGGATTGTACCAATACTAAAATTAGTGGAAGAAAACCATAGGCAAAGGATCCTCTACAATGAGTATGTAAAAGTCTTACTTATTTTCATTGAAATGTAGCCATGCTATTTATTGAGCTAATCCAAATTACTTTTATTATAGGTACTTGCATCGTCGCTATTATCGGAAAAGTTGGGTATCCAGTATGAGCTTGTTACAGAGGTTCTTTCGCCCAGTTACCCAATCGTTTGTTAGAGGAGTTGGCAATGGATAAAAACCACGGACTAAAAATAAACGGAATACACCACGGCAAACGGATGTCAATATCAACTCCGTGAGAAATATTACGCGGAAGAATAACACGACGATTAGCGAAAACTATAAGTACAAAGCATATGGAGTCGAAATCTTTGCTTCTCCCAAAAGTGGTGTGTAGTGTCATATTTTGTATTACTATTTGTATAATAATCTCATTAAACCTAAATTCTGTTGTGATTTTCAAGAATGACGAAGATGAAATGGCAGAACTTCTGCTGGCAAGTGCTAGTGTATGTGAAGTTGGCAGATCACTTCGCGGAATATCATAAAAAATTGATAGTTCTGGGTTCTACATCAATAGTTCTATAGTTCTTGATAGTTTAAACAAATAGTTCTGGCCGTTTAACCAAAAAAATGACTTCTGACAAAATGATATTCCAACTTCACGCTGAATATCATTTTGTCCTATGGCGTTTTCTTTGCCAGTAATTGCTCAAAATCAATTAATGTATAGTTCTACGAGAGTTCTAGGAAGAGTTCTACCTTCTGCTAACAAAAAATAACACATTTACTGAATTTAAGAAAAATTCGTATCAGTGCGTAGCATGACGCCATGAGCTGCTAGCTCCATTTCGATAGTTCTGGCGTTCAGGGCATAGTTCTGGAATAGTTCTTGGTATGTACGTGTTAGTTCGAAAGAGTTCTAGTGATTGGCACAATTGGATTTTTTTTAAAACAATTTTTTTACTCCGAAACCGGGAGTTCTAGGGTATAGGGGTGAGCTGCTAGCTCTATTTCGATAGTTCTGACGCTCAGGGCATAGTTCTGGAATAGTTCTGGGTATGTACGTGTTAGTTCGAAAGAGTTCTAGCGATTGGCACAATTGGATTTTTTTTAAAACAATTTTTTTACTCCGAAACCGGGAGTTCTAGGATATATGGGGTGAGCTGTTGGCTCTATTTCGATAGTTCTGGCGTTCAGGGCATAGTTCTGGAATAGTTCTGGGCATGTACGTGTTAGTTCAAAAGAGTTCTAGCGATTGGCACAATTGGATTTTTTTTAAAACAATTTTTTTACTCCGAAACCGGGAGTTCTAGGGTATAGGGGTGAGCTGCTGGCTCTATTTCGATAGTTCTGGCGTTCCGGCCATAGTTCGGGAATAGTTCTGGGTATGTACATGTTAGTTCGAAAGAGTTCTAGTGATTGGCACAATTGGATTTCTTTTAAAACAATTTTTTTACTCCGACACCGGGAGTTCTAGGGTATAGGGGTGAGCTGCTGGCTCTATTTCGATAGTTCTGGCGTTCCGGCCATAGTTCGGGAATAGTTCTGGGTATGTACGTGTTAGTTCGAAAGAGTTCTAGTGATTGGCACAATTGGATTTTTTTAAAACAATTTTTTTACTCCGAAACCGGGAGTTCTAGGGTATAGGGGTGAGCTGCTGGCTCTATTTCGATAGTTCTGGCGTTCCGGGCATAGTTTTGGAATAGTTCTGGGTATGTGCGTGTTAGTTCGAAAGAGTTCTAGTGATTGGCACAATTGGATTTTTTTTAAAACAATTTTTTTACTCCGAAACCGGGAGTTCTAGGGTACAGGGGTGAGCTGCTGGCTCTATTTCGATAGTTCTGGCGTTCCGGACATAGTTCTGGAATAGTTCTGGGTATGTACGTGTTATTTGGAAAGAGTTCTAGCGATTGACTCAATTGGATTTTTTTTAAACAATTTTTTTAATCCGGTTGGATGAGCTGCTGGCTCTATTTCCATAGTTCTGGCGTTCCGGGCACAGTTCTGGAATAGTTTTGGGTATGTACAGGGTGATTCGGGTAAGTGCTATCGGCTTTTTACCATGGAAATTTATCGATTTTTGAAATTGGTAATTGTCTCGGCGGCCGTTTAATGTCACCGGTGTCGCGTGGCTGCTTAGGGTCAACTGGCCGAATCACGCGAAATACCGACAGTTTTCCGATTAACCGGCAAGGGCCGAATGAGTCGGTAATAAAACATTTTTGCAGCACAATGGAACGGAAAGTGTGAGCGATGCGTGGCATAATAACCATAGTAAAGAGCGTGTCATCGGTGCACTCTGGCGAGAAATCATTCTTGTTTTTCCTTTTATTATAACTTTAGAGCTAAATATTGAAAGATCCAGTAGTTCTCTCCTTACCTCAAGTCAACAGCCAGGCTTTCACCCTTTTTTGGAAGGCGGAGGCAGCACGCCTGCAGCAGCGGCGCGATCAAATATTGCGGCCGAGTCTTTCAATATTTCGTTTTATAGTTATAATAAAGAGAGAAACAAGAATTATTTCTCGCCAGAGTGCAAGAATGATAGGCTTCCCTATATTATTTATTATGCACAAATCTTTATTATATCACGCTAATATCTCGCTGATAATATCAAGCGAATCGGTTCAGCCGTTTGGGGGCTATAATTATTTTCCTCGTAGGCAAGCCCGTTTCGTTGGTAAAACCTTTCTGCACTGCACACTGGCAGGGGGGAGTGCGAGATATTAGCGTGATATAATAAAGATTTGTGCATAATAAATAATATAGGGAAGCCTATCATTCTTGCACTCTGGCGAGAAATAATTCTTGTTTCTCTCTTTATTATAACTATAAAACGAAATATTGAAAGACTCGGCCGCAATCCTTGATCGCGCCGCTGCTGCAGGCGTGCTGCCTCCGCCTTCCAAAAAAGGGTGAAAGCCTGGCTGTTGACTTGAGGTAAGGAGAGAACTACTGGCTCTTTCAATATTTAGCTCTAAAGTTATAATAAAAGGAAAAACAAGAATGATTTCTCGCCAGAGTGCACCGATGACACGCTCTTTACTATGTTTATTATGCCACGCATCGCTCACACTTTCCGTTCCATTGTGCTGCAAAAATGTTTTATTACCGACTCATTCGGCCCTTGCCGGTTAATCGGAAGACTGTCGGTATTTGGCGTGATTTGGCCAGTTGACCCTAAGCAGCCACGCGACACCGGTGACATTAGACGGCCGCCGAGACAATTACCAATTTCAAAAATCGATAAATTTCCATGGTAAAAAGCCGATAGCACTTACCCGAATCACCCTGTACGTGTTAGGTCGAAAGAGTTCTAGCGATTGGCACAATTGGATTTTTTTTAGAACAATTTTTTTACTCCGAAACCGGGAGTTCTAGGGTATAGGGGTGAGCTGCTACCTCTATTTCGATAGTTCTGGCGTTCAGGGTATAGTTCTGGAATAGTTCTGGGTATGTACGTGTTAGGTCGAAAGAGTTCTAGCGATTGGCACAATTGGATTTTTTTAGAACAATTTTTTTACTCCGAAACCGGGAGTTCTAGGGTATAGGGGTGAGCTGCTACCTCTATTTCGATAGTTCTGGCGTTCAGGGCATAGTTCTGGAATAGTTCTGGGTATGTACGTGTTAGGTCGAAAGAGTTCTAGCGATTGGCACAATTGGATTTTTTTTAGAACAATTTTTTTACTCCGAAACCGGGAGTTCTAGGGTATAGGGGTGAGCTGCTACCTCTATTTCGATAGTTCTGGCGTTCAGGGCATAGTTCTGGAATAGTTCTGGGTATGTACGTGTTAGTTCGAAAGAGTTCTAGCGATTGGCACAATTGGACTTTTTTTAAAACAATTTTTTTACTCCGAAACCGAAACTATCAAGAACTATAGAACTATTGATGTAGAACCCAGAACTATCAATTTTTTATGATATTCCGCGAAGTGATCTGCCAACTTCACATACACATCGTTGGCTAACATTGAGAATGAGACAAGAAGCGGTTTAGCGTCGATATTTATTATTCGATGTCAAGAGTGCTTGTTACCTAACCAAGTTCCAACCGGAACAGATCATGAAGGCACCCACAAACAACGCATGTTTGATATAAATAGCAAAGCTGCTTTAGGTAAGTCTTTCTTAAAGTTATGTTGTGTACCTCATTGTAAGAATATGGAATACTACTACCCATAAAATATGAAGTATAAATCAAGATAACCCATAATGTAATACCCACAATGTAACTTCACTAACAGGTGTTACGAGCCGAGGTTCAAGTCGGCGAGGTTTCTAAATGTAAAATCTACTTCTGAGCAATCTAGCCTTTTTGGCGATTTTAATGATTTTACTGTAAGTGAATCAGGAGCCTCGGATTAATATAACGGCCAACCAGCACTGGGGTATGACTAACCGTCAGTGGTGTGGGAACGCTCGTCAGCTCTATAGATTGCACTTTGACTCCAATCCTTGATCGACTAAAGAAATAACTAAATTTGATCAAGGGTAACGCGCTCCAAGCTTCGGATTAATATAACGGCCAACCAGCACTGGGGTATGACTAACCGTCAGTGGTGTGGAAACGCTCGTCAGCTTCGAGGATAACGTGGAGGTTTCTCAATGCCTCTTTCGTGAAGTTAAATAATTAATTGCTCAGATGGCTCGCCTTGGTTATGTCTCGAGCGGCAAAGACTACCAAGTGTTCGATGATGTTCCCTTGGTATGTTTCTTCAGTTAATAGTTAAGAGAAATGTGGATGGGCTGTTTAAAATGAGTTTTAGGAATCTTTGACTTTAGATGTAAAAATAAAGATATATATATATTGTTACACTTTAAAATCCGCTTTGGTACAATATCTTTGGTTTTGAGCGCGATGAACTTAATAGTTAAGTTGGCTCGTTTCACGTCAGGAGTTAAACGGGGATGCGGTGAACAATTACTTGCCTAACAGTCGCGGTATATGGCTGAACTGTACGGTTGATTGAAACGGTTTCGAAGGAGTACTAATGCTCTATCTAATCCACGTCCACGCACTATGCTTACTGAGATACAACGGGCAGAGATACGTCTTGCTCGAAGGATTCTACTGAAGTCCGCTTTTCCTCCAGAAAATCAGGGTTTATATACTCCAGAAGTCCCGAAATTCCAGGAAAAAGTAGCAAGAGTGGGAATGTGAGTGAGCTAGTTTTGAATGTGTGAGTGTGAAATCCTAGATGCACGCAAGTGCACGCAGCTGTGGGACTACCTCCCCTAAGAAGAAGTCAAGGGTCGGAGCGATAACATGTGAAAGGGACGGTCGAACGGTCGAGTTTAAGACTCGAATATTACGCAAGGAGAAAGCTATGAGAAAATGAAAACGGTGTGTTTTTGGAAAAGAAAAGTCGTCAGATTCGCGCTGAGGATGTAACACAGGTACGTTGCATGCTGGTTTGGGATATACAACCGTCAACAGTTTATTAGAAACTATGAATATCCCATACATGTCATCAAAGACATTCAAAAAGCATGAGCGTGAGGTAGGACCAATAGTGGAATTGGTTGACAAGGAAAGCTGTCAAGAAGCAACATCATTGGAACGCGCCCTCACCATCTCTAATCTGGACAATTTACAGAAGAAGTTGTAAGTCGTGATTGAATTTAAAAAGTATTTACATTAGTATTTACATCTGAAACACTTGCAGTTTCTGAAAGTGCCTCTATCATTTCTAGCAATATTGTGTACATCATGCATATTAATTTAAGATTTAGTTCGTCTTGCGCCATACTATATATACTACTACTTGGCGCAAGACTCAACCCAGACTCCTCATACACATTCATGTATATGAAATGTAAATAATCTGAATAAATAAATAAATACATTTATCAATATGAATGTACTATTGTATAGGTTCATTTTTCTAGGCCCCCAGAACTACAAAGTGGATTCTTAGTTCCTCACCCTTTGGAGGAATTAACAGTCTCAACAATTACAATGCTCCCCGATCCTGAACCTTCAACATCCTTCTCCAACCACCCAAATCCATCACCTTTATCCAGTCCTAAAACAAGCTCCTTAGTGTCACTTACTTCCTTCGATGTAGTACGAATATTTGTTTCCTATGACATGGGTTGGAGTAAAAGGGGGACAGTGCAACAATATGATAGTCTCAATGGCTATGCTGCTCCAATCGGCGTCGAATCAGGCCAGGTTTTAGATTTCGCAACACGAAATAGGAAATGCCGGTTATGTGACTTGGGTACCGATAAAAAGAACCACGATTGTCGGTTAAACTTTTATGGGAGTGCAAAAGCCATGGAAGCAGATGCAGCTGCAGATTTTGCGACTCGAAGTCAAATTCTAAGTACTAATAATGTAGAAGTAGGAGTTTTTGTCAGCGACAATGATAGTTCTAGCATTTGTGCTGTAAGACAGGCAAGCAACCATTCAGTTGTAAAATTAGCAGACAGAAACCACACGTCCAAAGGCGTAAAAAGCTTATTATATAAAACTGCGAATAATATCGAATGCAAAGCTTTAACAACAGACGTCATAAAATATTTACACAGATGTTTCACATACGCTGTAGCGCAAAATGAAAGGGATGCGACAAAAATGGCCGTAGCCATCAAAAACATTCCGTGTCATGCATATAATCAGCATGGCAATTGCGGTGCATGGTGCGGGTATTTAAAAGATACTGAAAACTACCAACAGAACATAGTCTTCAACAAAGAGTTAAAAAATGAAACTTTATTCGAGGAATTAACAACAATTTTTAATAAATTGTCAGAAAATGCTGCTAAGTTCTCGTCAGCAGCTTCTAGTCAAGCAAACGAAAATTTAAATATCATGATGTCGCGTAAATCGCCAAAAGCTATTTGCTATAGTCTTTCGCAATCGGCTGACTATAGATTTGCATGTGCCGTAGGACAGAAAAATCAAGGAGTGTGATGAAACGGCTGGGGCCACCGATGAAATCCAGCAATAACTAGAAGATTCGGGAGATCGGAGCGCAGGGGCTCGCGGTGCTCCACGCCCCGATCCGATCGGCCGTCAGGCTGGATACCGCGTTGTTGATTGCGGCAGCGGCGGTTCGACTAGCTTAGCAACGACAGCATATAAGAATGTGATCGCGGAGGCAAAAGCTCTCATTCCTGCTGCATTCTCAAAGGAGAGGACGAGGTAAGCCACGGCCGCCTGAGAGATGCAGTACCAGGGAGTACGGGGGTTAGCTCCTGGACGCCTCTTGGAACGGAGAGATCGGCTGAGAAAGCCGGTCGCCTTCCAGAGGAGAGTACAGGGCAACTTCTCGGACCTCTGAGGAATATGGAGAGAGACCTGGGGGGCTATCGCCTGGTCGCCTCTTGGGATGGAGAGAACGGCTGAGAAAGCCGGTCGCCTCCCAAGGAGGAGAGAACAGGGGGCTACCCGGGCGAACACCCTCGCTAGGAGAGTACGGGAGGATCCAACCCGGACGTCTATACGAGTCCGCGCACTTCCTGTTATACCCTACAATGGGGAGAGTTCGGCTGAGAAAGCCGGACGCCCGATCGTAGGTGATGGGAGAGTTCGGCTGAGAAAGCCGGACGCCCGGAAAAATGTTTAAGAGACGTCGTTGTTAAATCCGATCATACCACGAATTACCTCTCTGAAATCCTATCCTGTAACCCGTACCATTTCCTCTCCTGAATAAATCCTAATTTGTGTTCCCCAGAAGCCTGTTTACCAATTTCCTTTGCGAAAGCTTAACAAACCTCCTACAGGAGTAAAATATGTTCAGAATGTTTTTAAAAAAATTAATCTAAGTCCAAGCTCCCGTTTCACGAAACATGTTGAGCGTTATACTAGATCGCATAAACTTAGAACGTTCAAAGCCAAACAACCAACTTTTAAAGCCAGGCGACAACTGTTGCAAAAAAATCGGTCCCAACTCAGGAATTCGAAAGATCGGAAAGAAGGAGATGTGTATAAAACCAATATGAGTTTACTCACAATGCCTTCCACAGAAGTAATATCTAATCAGACTTATAATACAAATTTGTTAGAATTAGCTTATAATATTAATTTTATAGGACATAATGGAGGTAGGTAGAAGAGATGGGAAGGGCTTCGGAATGGTGCTAGTGAGGCTAGGAGGAATGGAGGGAAAAAGGAAAGTTTGGGGGAGAAAGAAAAGCTGAAGGGGGGAGGGAAAGAATAACGGATGACTTGACGGCGGATGAGAGGAGGACTAGATGGATGATTGACCAGGAAGCAGATAAGGAGAGAAGGAAAGGAAAGAACGTAAGAGTGGGTTATATGAAGTGTGACGAGGCACGCCCTCGCCTGTTAGGAGAAAAGACCGGAAGGCTTCCCCACAGCAATTCCGCATATTAAATAAGTACCGCGCCTCCAGGACAAGTCGTCAAAAACTAAGTAACGCAATAAGAAAACTAATGCATGTTTGAATTTCGCGCGAGCCACCACTATCTAGGCAAAGGAGCACGGCACCAACCGAGACCACCTAGCAAAGAACCAGAGGATCGCCGCGGCCGTCGGAAGATACCCCGTCCGCGTCGGAGCTTCCTTGCGGATCCAGCAGCGTCAGAAGGAGCCTCCCCATGGACCAGCCATCCACGGAGTCTCCAAAGAAGACAGCAAAGCGGATCCAGGGCGAGAAGATTCAAGTGGCAAGACGTTGCATAAGGAATCTACCGCCAGAGCGCAGGGGTCCGGCCCTGTTGCGGAAGCTCCCCGGGCAGAAAGGGATCCGATTGGACGAGCGGGCATTTAGGCTGCGTTAGGTGTGAGGGGGGAAAAATTGGCCGGCGTGCGTACCGCGTGAATTCGTAACGGCATTCGTTGTGCCGAGCCTACCAAGCGAGCGCCGTACTGCATAGAGTCCCGAGTTCCGACGTATAGAGAAATTAAGGAAGGAAGGAAGGAAGGCCGATTAACGTGCCGAGGCGTCGAGGAGACTCTTAATTTAGTAACGGTAGGCAGATTCAAGTATTTATTGAGTTTTCCGAGGGATCAGTGCAAGAGAGGCTGGCAGGGGAATGTCCTGCGCCTCTTTGTTCGACTGATCGCCTCGTGGCCCATCAGGCTAGGCTTCGTATCGAGATCTACGCTGTTAGCGTTCCGTAATTAGGGAAGTAAAGGAATTAAGTTATCGTTATTGTGAATTGCGCTTTGGCGACGTCCTGGAGAGGGCCTTCTGCTCGCACAACGAATCACATTTTTCTAGTCTCGCGTTTTGCGCTGTTTCAAGTCCCGTAGATGCCGGTAAACTCCGCATCGGCTCGAAAGCCCGTTCCGTAATTTCTCTTCTCGATTATTTCACTTCTAGCCGCCTCATTTGTGTACGATTCTAACAGTCCGGTGAAATAGACCATTTTGTTCCGCGTCTCGCTCACGGGCGCCGACAACCGCCCGTGTAGCGGACTTACTTTCCGCCACCCTATTGGAAACTCCTGATCACTACTGCTTTCGCTAATATACCATCTGTTATTTTATACAACTCTGTTTTGACTTTCTCTGGCGGACCCCGATCTCCGCGCCCTGCACGTCCCGTTCTCTATCTACCAGCTAGTCCCGCATGTATCTCCTTCTCTCAAGCTAATAGTCGCAATATTAAGTTGGTTTCATTTTCGATTCGACACCCTGGGTGTCTGGCGCCCAAGCATAGTAAGTAAGAGAGAGAGAGAGAGAGAAAACCTTGCCTAATTCTTTGTCCCGCTAGCCTCCTTCCTACCGATACCCCTCGGTCCCTCTCAGCCGGCCACCCAGCCGCGCTGAGACGCACATCACCCCATCCCCCTCTCACTCCCAACCACCGTCCCGCGTATTCCCCGAACAGATAAGAAACGTTCCTCACCCGGCCTCTCCAAGGCCGGGAATAATTCCTCTCAACCAAATTCCTCTCAACCGAATCCCTTCACCAAGCTAAGATCCTTCACCAAACAAAAATTCCTTTTATTTTTCTCCTCACAGAAGATGTGGGTGAATGGGAGAGTCAGAAGGTGGGATGAGGTAGAGGAAGGGTGGGTAAGGAGGAGGCGGGAAAGGAGTAAGAGTGGAGGGGAGAGGGGAAGGAAGAGGAAAGGGGGTGGGGAATAGGGTGACATTCTGGAATGTGGCGGGGTTAGGAAACAAGGATGAGGATTTTTGGAGAGGGCTGGAAGACTGGGAGGTGATAATTATGTGTGAGACATGGCTGGATGAGAAGAGCTGGAATCGGGTAAGGGTTAGATTGCCAAAGGGTTACAGGTGGGAGGCGCAGTGGGCCAGTAGGAAGAATAGAAAAGGGAGAGCTATAGGAGGTATGGTGACAGGGGTCAGGAAAGACATTGAGGTAGTAGGGGGGGGGGGGGTGTAAGGAAAGAGAAGGAGGGTGTGATGGCTGTCGGATGTAAGTTGGGGACGCAATGGTGGGAATTGATAGGAGTGTATGTGAATGGGGACATGGGGAGGAAGTTGGAAGAGATAGGGGAATTGATGGAGGAAAGAGAGGAAGGGGTTAGGGTGTTGATTGGGGGGGATTTTAATGCAAGGACAGGAATGGAAGGGGGAGAGTGGGTAGGTACGGGGAAGGAGGGTGGTAAGTATGAGATAGGGAGGAATTCGAAGGACAGGAAGTTAAACAAGGAGGGTAAGGTACTGTGTAGGTATATAGAAGAGAAAGGATGGTCCATACTAAATGGGAATGTAGAGGGAGATTGGGAAGGGGAATGGACGTATGTAGGAGCGAGGGGAGAGTCAGTGATTGACCTGGTGCTGGGGAATGATAGGACAAGGGAGAAGGTGGAGAGGTTGGAGGTGGGGGACAGGATAGACTCGGATCACCAGCCGATAACGGTATGGGTGGAAGGGAGTAATTTGGGTAGAAAGGGAAAGGAAGGAAAGGAAGTAAGGAAGAACAGAGGAGATTGGAGTGAAAGAGGAAGGAAAGAATTTATGGAAAAATTTGGTAGTTGGGAAGAAAGGGAGGAAGCGGTAGAGGAAGAGTGGGATAGGTTAAGTAGGAAAATATGGGCAGCGATGGAGCAGAGAGAGGGAAGGGGGGAAAGGGGGAGGAAGAGGGGCTGGTGGGATGAGGAGTGTAAGAAGGAGAAGAACGGGGTAAGGGAAGAAATGAGAAAGTGGAGAAAGACAGGAGGGGGATGTGAGGAGTACAGGTGGAAAAAACAGAAGTATAAAAAGCTGTGCGAACTGAAGAAGAGAAAGGAAGTGGAAAGATGGATGGGAGAAGTGGAGACAGCGAGGACGGAAGGGCAGGTGTGGAGGATTGTAAATAGGGAAAGGGGAAGAAGGAAGCCAGTGAATGAGGGAATAAGGACGGAGGAGTGGGATGAATATTTCAGATCATTGTTAGGAGGGGTAGAGAGTAGAGTGGTAAGGGGCAGGAAGGAAGAAGGACATGGAGATGGAGAGGCGGAATTAACGGAAGAAGAGGTGAGGGCGGTAATAAGGAAGCTGAAGGACGGGAACGCAATGGGGAGCGATGGGATACCAAATGAGGTATGGAAGTATGGGGGGGAGGAAGTGGAAAAGGGGCTCTATAGGGTGTGCAGGAAACTGTGGAGAGGGGAGGGATGGCCGGAAACGTGGAAGGAGGGTTTGGTAGTGCCGGTGGTAAAAAGGGGAGCGGGGAAAAGGTGGAGGACTACAGGGGGGTGACGTTGACGCAGACGGGGTACAAGGTGTACGCGGGGGTGTTGGCGGAGAGGTTGAGAAAGGAGGTGGAAGGCAAGAACATCCTGCCACCGAGTCAGACGGGGTTCAGGAAAGGAATGGGGACACTTGACAACATATATGTCCTGTACTATCTGATTAACAGACAGGTGATGAGGAAAGAGAGAAAAATGGTGATCTTGTTCGTGGACCTAAAGGCGGCGTTTGACTCGGATGTGTTAATTAAGACGATGAGGGAGAGAGGGGTCAGGGAAGGGTTATGTAACAGGTGTGAAGAGGTGATTAGGGAGACGACGGGAAGGGTACGGGCAGGGGAGGAAGTGGGGGGTAGGTTTTGGACGGGAAGGGGTGTAAGACTGGGGTGTCCGTTAAGTCCGTGTCTTTTTACACTGCTCTTAGCGGACATAGAAGAAGACCTGGAAAAGGGGTGATGGGGCGGTGTAAAGGTGGGAGGCGAGAAAGTATACGCTCTGGCATATGCGGACGATCTGGCCTTGCTGGCGGAGGATCAGGAGGGAATGAAGGGGATGACGGCAAGATTGGAGAGGTACATGGAGAGGAAAGGGCTAGAAGTGAATATAGGGAAAACAAAGGTGATGAGATGCAGGAGAGGGGGTGGAGGGCAGAAAAAAGTGGATTGGAGGTGGAAGGGGAAGAAGATAGAGGAGGTGAAAAAGTATAAATATTTAGGTTACATAGTGAGGAGGGATGGGGGGCAGGAGGATCAGGTTAGGGATAGGATTAGGAAGGGGGTAGCGGTAATGGGACAGGTATGGGTAATAGGGAAGAGGAGGTTTGGGAAGGATTGGGAGAGGAGGTTATGGCTGTTTGAAAAGTTGGTGTGGCCGGTGCTGAGTTATGGGGTGGAGATTTGGGGGTGGAAGGAGAGAGAAGGTGTGGAGAGGACTCAGGAAAGGTTTATGAGGTGGGTTTTGGGATTGGAGAGGTGCACGCCGGGATATATGGTGCGGGAGGAGGTGCAGAAGGAAAAAATAGCAGGAAGGGCAGGTATGAGGGCGTGGGGGTTTGAGAGAAAGTTGGTGGAGGGGAAACGAGGGGAACTAGCGAGGAGGTGCTGGCAGGAAATTAGGGAAAGAGCGAGGAGATGGAAGGCGTTGGAAGGGTGGGAGGAAGAAAGGAAGGTGTTTTATGAAAAGAAAGGGTGGGAGATAGAGGAGGTAGAAAGAATAAGAGAGAGAGAGAGGAGGGGCTGAAAGGGGAGGAAATGATAGAGCGGGAAAAGGGTGAGCAGGAAAGGGAAAGGTGGGTGAAAATAGGGGAGTCGAAATACAATGAGTGGTACGGGAGGGTGAAGGGTAAAGGAGTGCCGGGGTATTTGAAGAAGGGTTGGGGGGAGAGTAGGTGGAAAAGGGTGATAAAGTTCAGGCTGGGAAACGGGATGAGGGGAGGTAGATACTGGGAGGACGAGAGGGAAAGGGAATGTAGGATTTGTGGAAGGAAGGAAGAAACATGGGAGCATGTATGGGAGGAGTGCGTGGGATGGGGAAGGGAAAAGGGCTGGAGGGAGATGGCGGATGAGGTACTCGGAGATGGGGGAGATGGAGAGGGGTGGCTGAGGAGGCTAGAATATATGAGGGGGGAAGAAGAATGGAAAGACTCGGAAAGGAACGAATGGAAGGAAAGAGACGGAGCGGAAATGGAAGTCCAAGGGCGTGTGTATGAGAGAAATGGAGGGATGAGTGTGCGAGAGGGTGAGAGGAGTATGGATGGATGTGTGGAGTGGAGCGGGAGGGGAGAGGGCGAGCGTGGCGCGCGAGAGACGAGAGAGTGGCGAGAGGAGAGCGAGTGGCGAGAGGCGAGCGGGTGGCGAGAGGCGAGCGGGCGGCGAGAGGCGAGCGAGTGGCGAGAAACGAGCGAGTGGCAAGAGGAAAGCGAGGGGAGAGATGGAGGGAGGTAGTGAATAAGATAGGGTTAAGATAGGCTAAGGTAGTGAGTAAGGATTATATAGAATTATAACCCTAAGGGGAATAATAAATTAATTGATTGATTGATTGATATTAATTTTATACACCAGGATCTAGCAATTGCGTTCTTTGATTTGGAGACGTCTGGATTCAAAGCAGATTGCGACATTTTACAAATTGCCGTAAGGTGTCAAAACTCGACTTTCAATCAATATATTAATCCGACGGAAAATATATCACCGATGGCATCAAAAGTACACGGCATAACGAATGAAGGCAATTCTTTATATTTAAATGGAAAAAAGGTATCTTCACATCCTGTCCGAATTGTCATCGGAGAATTATTGCAATTCTTAAAAAATTTCAGTAAACCATGTGTATTCATTGCGCATAATTGCGACTTTGACGCCCCACGATTAACTCACGTGATAAATGATTTGTCGCCCCAAAAGGAATTCGGTTCAGTAATTGACAGTTTTGTAGATACGTTACCGCTATTTCGAAAAACGTATTTGAGTACGGAGTGCAGATTACAAAAAATAGCTGAGAGGAATTTTTGTATCAATCAACAAGAGACGCACGACGCTTTTTATGATACTATTATGTTAGAAAATATTACTTTTCATCATTTCACTCTAGAGGAGTTATTAAAAAACAGAAAATGTTTTAAAAGAGTTATAGAACCGCCTGCAATTATTAATTCATTAAAACCGTTAGAAGACTGTATTTCCAAAGAAATGAGAAAAAGACTGGCCAATTAAGGTATTTCGTATAGTGATGTAAGAAATGCATATTGTATAGGGGAAAAGCAAGTGATAAGTTTACTTGAAAAAATAGGGACGGACGGAAAGAAGGTAATTCGAACAAAAAAGATTTTAAAAGCTATTTTAAATCATTTACAGAGGATACCGCGATAGTAGTTACTGCGATACTAATTTTACGTACATTGTTTGGTTAACTTTTAGTTGAGTTGCAAATTATATAATCGTTATTCCAAGTAACACATTTTATGATAATTTGTTCAAATATTATATCGAAAATGTTATAACCGATAATCCATGTAATAGAATATAGTGAACGTTATATGCCAAAGAAAATAAATATTTATATTTTTCATGACAGTTTTGTTAGATATTATGTTTCTTACAATTAAAAAATGTGTTAGCCAGCGCTGGATCTATGCGCTTAGTGTTAGCAGACAGGTCTACTGCATGCGCTAACTTCGCATGCGCGCGCGACGTTGCCGCTGTAACCGGCACACCGCCAGTAGAACTTCGAAAGAAGCGATTTCCCTTTTACTTTTTCTGCAATTTCTCTCAAACCAGACAGACGAAGCTTTTGAAACTTCGCCTAATTATTCGTAAATGTCTTATTTATTAGATGAAACATTTTTTATTCACATGTTACCATTTTATCACATATTTTTAAGTCGTAAACAGTAGTCTTTGCTTTCGGCACCATAAGAGCCCATGTATAAGAACGTATCTTTGAACATTGATTACTCGAAAACTATACAGACAAATAAGTTGAAATTTTGAAGAGGGGCGAAGTAACTATTAATTACTATTCTGTATAAATTTCAGTTCGATCTAACCATTTTCATTTTCGTCCCCAACCTCCTTAAAGAACTCGCGCATAATAGCCTGAATCCTGCAAGATGGTACGGAGGGCAAACATACAAATATTCATTTTTATATACAAGGTGAAATTGAACACGGTGAAGCCGCTGCAGGTGCCGAATCCGTAGGTTGTTTCGAGTCGAATTATACCCCAACCATTTTTTGCTTATGGACGAAAAAGTATGTGTTTCGGCGGTTGAGCAAGATTGGGAGCAGTTCGAATTGGCTTGGATAGGAGAATTCAGTTTTGTAGACGAAGGCAGTCAGTTGAGGATAATCTTGCAGAATATATTGTCCAAATAAATACTGATTAAATTAACAATGATCAATAATCAATTCTTTGTGGTGAAAGTCGCAGTACGGCGCAAGCAGTGATAGACAGAAGCAAATTCAAGCAAAAGCCATGCAAAGCACTCAATAGCTAAAGCGCACTTGATTAGACAAGACAGTATTCGCACTCAAAGGACAAGACGGTATTGCACTCGTTAGCTCAGTAATTAGACTTAGATCTGTTCATCTCGGTGATTTTTGCGCAAGAGGATTAACGACCCCACGCTCCTCCTATTTATAGACTAGCACTTTCCTGGAATTACATGGCGTCACTTCCTATTTCTAGAACATTCTAGACCACTCTATAAAGAAAGTCACCTATTTCCAGAAAAGGGCTAAGGCTCTGTGGGCGGGCTCGTAGCTAATTGGGTGATAGCTGTCACCCATGACTGATAGTGTGACAGGTGAGACACCTGTCAAATTGCGCGCGACTTTTGGATCTTATTCCTAATTTCAAACAGTATGTCACGGTCGGAATCGGATGGAAACAGGTCGGAGTCGACAAGGTTAACAATTGTTAACCTTAACCCCCAGAGTTGTTGGCTTCCTATTGGGACCGTCTTGGGACCAAACCCTGAAAAAAACACAAGTCGGTGGAATCAATGCGCAGGGAATACTCTGGAATTTATACATATGTCTCAATACCTGTTTGCACTGAAGAGTATTCCTCCTGTACGATTAACCCGTTCCCTCCACATCCTCGGGGTTTTAGCTCCGTCTTGGGACCAAACCCTGAAAAAACACAAGTCGGTGGAATCAATGCGCAGGGAATACTCTGGAATTTATACATATGTCTCAATACCTGTTTGCACTGAAGAGTATCCTTCCTGTACGATTAACCCGTTCCCTCCACATCCTCGGGGTTATTAGCTCCGTCTTGGGACCAAACCCTGAAAAAACACAAGTCGGTGGAATCAATGCGCAGGGAATACTCTGGAATTTATACATATGTCTCAATACCTGTTTGCACTGAAGAGTATCCTTCCTGTACGATTAACCCGTTCCCTCCACATCCTCGGGGTTATTAGCTCCGTCTTGAGACTAAACCCTGAAAAAACACAAGTCGGTGGAATCAATGCGCAGGGAATACTCTGGAATTTATACATCTGTCTGAATACCTGAATGCACTGAAGAGCATTTGGAGCCGGTTTCATTTGCCTGCACATAAGCAGATCTGGTCCTGGTCCTGGTCCGTTTGATATCTTATTCTTGTCTGTAAAGAGAAGAAAATTGAATTACTTTTAAACATAAAATTACTGCACTCTGATTTTTAATAGATATGATGCTTAGGTATTTTCAGTGTGAATTATTGAGTGAGTCTCCTTTGCGCACACTCCACTTTGCACACGGGCCTCTTTTGGAAACTGCACATGCGGAAACAGCGCACATTGGACACTGCGCACATTGGAAGCAGCGTATAGTGGAAACTGCACACGGTGGAAACCACCCGCAAAGGAAACAGTACACTGCTTTATATTTGATACCGCAATTTATACCTTTTACATATTCTAACCCCCGCCCCCACCCAAATACCCACCTGACCATACGGTACCAACACGGCCTCACCTAAACCCTACCAAAACAGTTAAAAATCTGTGTTTTATAGTATAGCTACCTAACCTAACCCAAGTATTGTTTATGCTTTCCTAACTTTAATAGGATACGAAAACACGTTTAGTTTAATGACATCGCGTGTAGAAAACCCATGGAATCAAAACTTTCGTCGGCCAAAGTACTTCTTGGTAGCAATAAATTGAGCCACAAACCGATATCCTACCTACTCTAATAACGATTGATAATAAATTACAACTCATAACCACCCGCTGTTTATATTTATTTAATCATATTCATATAAGCAATCACTTTTTTTGCGAATAAAGAATTTTGGCCTTTCTTACAAATCATTAATTATTTCACTGTTATTTATTGCTTTTGAATTAAATATGTGCTGAAAATTCATACTCCCCGCGATGTACACATCTTTTTCATGTAATGTGTCCAAATTCCATTATTCGCGTTATCCTGTGTGTCCAAATTCCATTATTCGCGTTATCCTGTGTGTCCAAATTCCATTATTCGCGTTATCCTGTGTGTCCAAATTCCATTATTCACCTTATCCCGTGTGTCCTGTTTCCTCTGATATGTGTTGTTACGGATCCAGACCTCCGATTCGCCCGAATTTAGCCAAATATTGCTCAGGCTATCAAACCTCCTTTATCAAAATTCCGCGGGCATTCGTATCAAATAATTCGCGTCGTGCTTCGACCAGCAGATATTTCCGCGGACAATTAGATTCTATAACTCGACACCTGGCACGCAGATGTGCAGCTGCCCGTAGGAATAGCGTGGAGAATTAAAGGATTAGGACGCGACATCTGACTCCCAGACGACTAATTCCTGTAGAAATTGGAAGAGCTTAAAACCCGCAATTAAATAATAAACGAATTAAAGTAATAAACGCAATCATCGTTCGTGACTTCTTCAAAGACGTCGCTAAGCCTAGACAATAGAGACTTCGGAATTAGCAAGCAACCCTTGCAGCGGTGAGTCCGAACCGGCGGCGGCGTACCTCTGGCGGACAATACAATCATAAACCCTCGCTCACCTCGCCCGAGCTCGACTAGCGAGGAAGGCCCGGGGATACTCCGGCGCTCCGCCGCCCTTCTTCCTCGCTGCAATCTCACGCGCCGATTCCTCGCGCACAAAATAAGGGCCGAGTAGCCGAGAACCAATCAGCCGCGTCGGCTGGCCGGAAATACGTCACGGAGTAGGTCTCCTGCGAAGGGCCTCTAATCAGAAGGTTCGTTCGGGCAGGCAGTTGCGCCGTTCGCAACCGGTTCGCAACGGAATGACGCATGCGCACATGCAAGAGAGCATTCAGGGGGGGGGGGGAACAGTTTCGTACTCAGGTGAGCGAGTTGGTTGCGAACTCGGGCTGACTCGGGTCCACTCGGGTCTACCCGAAGGCAAGCGAAGGATGATTTTCGTGCCGCCGAGAGGGTATGAGTGAATACGAGTGAATCGGCCGAAGTGGCTTCCACTGCGGCGCCCACTTCATGGCCCTACTACTGCTTGGCGCGCGAATATATGATTGCGTCCACTTTACAGAAATAAAAACTTTGTAGCTCCACACATCACATAATTAATAATGCGAGTTTATTATTTCGTCTCGTCCAATTAATTAACAGTTAGCTTAAATCCTATTTTGAATTTAACGCCAATCGACAATAACTTAATAACTTAAATTTTCATTCGAAGGAGTTATTATGACTATTATAAAAAACACCGCAAATAGTATGTATCCCACATATGATAGATGTTATAGTTTCTCTGCAGAAAAACATTTACTATAACAACCAGTAAAAAGATGCAAAAAAGTGTTAATAATGCATAAAATACGAGCAGGTCAGAAGAGAACTATTAGAACTGCAAGATTTGTCGCTTATTGATTTTGATGTTACATTGGCGATGGGGTTACATATCAAAAACACTTTGCACATTATCGGAAAACCGAGAATCCTTTGCAATTAATCGGCAAGTTCGCACGGCTTGTTTAGCTAGAAGAGTTGAGGATCGTTTCGAATAAACCGCTGCTTTATCGACGTATGCGCGCTGGGCTTGCCTTGTGGCGCTGTATGGCAGCGCTGCAAGCTGCGGCGGCTCGGGAGGGAGAAGGACTGCAAGACGACGCGAAGACTGACCAGGGGACACTTGGCCAACATGTGTCGAGACAAAGCCGAAAGGGATTCAACAATGGAAAGTCATAAAAGAGGTAGAAAATCCCAAATGACGGGCCGAAGGGTTCGCAGAAGAGTTTTGAGGAGTATCGTGAGCAGGGTGATTTTCAGAGTGAGCAGAGTGATTTTTAGAGTGCGTACCAGCAACCGAATTTTCGAAGATATGGATGGTGAGGATTGTTTATGCATTTTTACTAACATGTGTACAGGGTGATGCACTTGCCTTTTAATCAGGTAGGTCGGTATATTGCCCACCGGGGCTAGGCAATACTCTTTTCCACTGCTAGATGGCGCTAGTATCGTGTTCTGCTTAAGCTGGGCCAGGTAGCACCGGCAGCGGAGGGAGCGGGCCCAATCGAGCTGGGATCGCCCGCCGGGCCGCAACCAAGCTCGGCTTTGAATAATCACATTTCCAGATGCGCCGGCTACTGCCAACGATCGTTCGCTTTCCCCTTTACAAAATATATATTTAATTTATGATACATATCATATAACATGCCACAATCATTATCCAGCAATGCGATTCTAATTATCTCTCAGTAGGAGATTACTAGGGCCTGTTCTGGAAACAACATTATAAGTTTTTAAATTTATTAAGTACGGAATGTTGACTATCAATTCTTCATATAAATGATAACCCAAATAATAGGTAATCTGATTTCCAGCTTGTCCATCCCTGCTGCATGCACAGTCAATGGGCCCACCTGCAATAAAGTAATAAAACGTCAGATCGACTCGTACTCCTCTCCCATCGCTCGACCTGCGAAAAACTGAGCAGGTATACTACCGTGGCGCGCCGGTCCCCGTCGCCTCGTGCATCGGACAATGGGCAATAAAATTTGGGGTTCGACGGCAGGTTGTTAGCGCAAAGCCTGGTTCTTTTCTGGTGCGGTTCTGGTGCCAGATTCTCAGCGCCAGAGTATGCTTCATTTCTGTAGCCAGTATGCAGCCAGGTTCAGAACAGAGCCTGGAAGATTTATGTCACAATTCTACCTTCATTTGCTGCAACAGGCTCTGGTGTGTTTCTGGTGCCAGTCTGGTACCAGATTCGAATATTACAGACGCTGTTTCAATTCTGGGGTCAGTCTGGCGACAGATACTGGCGCCAGATTTTGTTAAAATCTGATATACTAGGCTTGGTTATCGGGGTGACCGCAGCTTGGTTAAAGTCTTGATTGAAGAGGAATTATAAGAAAATTCGTCCAATAAAAGGCACAAATCTGAACATGACAAGCCATTATCATCCTGTGGTATCAACAAGTGGCTCTGACACCACAAGATCTGGGTAGCAACAGTCTGCCGAAGTCTTATACGATGTGAAAGTAATTTTCAAAACGCATGTGTATGAATAGAATTAACTGCAGGTAATAATTTGAAATCTCAAATACATTTTATAGGATTATGATAATTTTCCATAAAACTTTCCATGTTTCAGAGAAGATGTATAGTATTGACCCAAGAACAAAGTAAAAGTTGTTTGAATGAAACATGACTGAAACAAATTGAAGAAGTATTTGTATCATCAATCCGATGGATTTGTACCATTGGGATGGCGAGATTGATGGAGATTGGGATAACTTTTTAAAGGAGATGGCACGACCATTAACTCAGGTCCGACAATGATCCAGAAGCTTATCCGGAACATATTATATCTTGGACAATTGAGTTATGTTCGTACTAATTTAAAAACTGGCTCATTGTAGTGCTTGGGAAGAACTAGCAAAATGCAGGTGGCATTCGAACCATTGAAATTTTGTAGTGGACATGGAGGAATTGTACGCTTAACAGTTTGATAGCAGAGTATTTGAGTTTAGGAACAAAAAGAAAAAAGTTGTCAAAAACTTACAACTGTCTTCAGAAAATAGCATTGATTGTTTTCATTAGCGTCGACCTCCCCGCAGGGTTTGCGACGGGTATGGAATACCTTCTGTATTCACATACCGACCCGGTATGAGCTTCCATAAGGCAGGGGGAACACCAATTTATTCTCATACCGGGTGGACCTACAATTTTTAAGGTGGATTCCGAACCACCCTCCGCGCAGTGCGTGAACATGCCGAAAATCGGCGATGACAGGTGTTGGGATCGAACCCGGGTCCCGCTAATTGCTAGTCGGACACTTATCCCCCTGAGCCACTGCGCGGGTTTACAAGGCTATTATCTATTAATATTATAGAGTAATCTGGAAGCAATACACAGTATGTTTTTCACAGGTACAAGCAACCTTTTTTTTTACGTGCCGCAATTTTACTCGGAAATGGTGAAGTTATTTGTTTAAAGCTTTGATGTACCCTCAACTACTGCCGCATATCTTACTTATAGTGCCAAAGCAAAAATCTTTATTCGCCAAGCATATATAAAAGCAGTATAATCACAGTATTTGGAAGGAAAGAATAATGGCTGGTATTCATTGCGATGCATGAAAGGTGGAAATCCAATTCAGGTATGTACTAGAAAAGATATACAGTATAAATAATGTTTTATAAAGGGAGTTAATTAGAATACTGTCCCTACAGCGACACTTCCTACTTGGAGAGAAAAGGGTTGGAGGTAAATACGGACAAGACGAAGGTGATGAGGTGTAGAAGGGGGGCAGGGAGAATGAAGAAGGTTGACTGGAGGTGGAAGGGAAAACGAATAGGGGAGGTGACGGAATATAAATACCTGGGGTACGTGGTGGTGAGAGACGGAAGCCAGAAGGCGCAGGTGAGGGAAAAGGTAAGGAGAGGGGCGGCGGTGATGGGACAGGTGCGTGGAATCGGGAAGAGAAGGTTTGGAAAGAATTGGGAGAGAAGGTGTGATGAAGGAGGTTTTGCACTTTATGTATTGAACTTTATTGTCGGAGTTACAGTGAGAGACTGAGACTAACTTTCGGTGGGTCCGCGACTGGCGACGGTCCCTTGGGCCAGCGCCCTGGTTGTCGCTAGCCGCTGGAGTGGGGGCGCGATAAGGGTCCTAGGCGTCAGGCTTCCTAGAACCCTTACGGTGCGTTACACTCCCCCCTTACAAAAATTTTGGCACTCCGGGCCAATATTGGGGAGTATATGGGTGGTTTGTGGGTGGGACCGATGGTTGGGCTTATGTGTGGATGTTGTCCTGATGGTGTGGTGGTCATGGTGAGGTTGATGGTCCTGGTTGGTTTGGTGGTAATCCTGGTTGTGGTTGGTTTGGTGGTCCTCGTTGTGGTCCATATTTGCTTGTATGGCTCAGTGGGATTTGGCTAATCGATGGTTATGTGTTGTTTTTTTTAGAAGAATGTAAATCACCTGTTCTGATTGTAAAATATATTTTGATAAAGCGAAGCAATATATATATATAAAAAAGTACAAAAGATAGGTGTATATATGTGTGTGTATATATATATGTGTTTGTAGCCTAATAAAATGTTATAAAAAGGTGTTTGTGTCTTGCGTGTGTGTACTTAATAGCTAATAGGAACAATAGTGGTAATAATAATAATAATAATAATAATAATATTGTTGTTTTGTTCTTTTCTTTTTTGTTCAGTCTATGTTTAGTCGTTGTTTGTTTAGAGTGTCTGTGAGTGTGGCTATGTGTCTATTTTGTAGCTCCTGTTTCATCTGTCGTATTTGTGTTTGTAGTTCTTGTTCCGTCATTGTCTTTACTTGTATCTTGTCTGTCTGTGTCGCGTTGTCCCTGTATCTTATGTGTGTCTGGGTCTCTTTGTTAATATGTAGTGTGCGTTTGAGTGTGTCTTTTAATTCCTTTTGTCGCATATATGTATCGTTTGTGTATAGTCTAGTGCGTCTTGTCTGTGTTGTGTATGTCCTGTCTATGATGTTTCTTTGTCTCTCCCGTCGTGTTTGTGGTGTTGTTTTTAGTTTCCTGTGGTTTGGTGTAATTTTTATTATTGGTTGTGTTCCGGTGTGTGTGTGTATGTATGGCTGTGCCGTATATATTCCTCCGGGTCTGTGCCAATGGAGGTGCCGTAATTTTCCAGGAGTCTGGAGGAGGGGAATTCCCCAATTCCTCAGTGGGATTTCAGGTTGTCCGTTATTCATTGTTGTGTCCTTGTTCGTCTCTTGTTGTCTGTCTGTTCAGGAATCATCGCCCTATTGGCCCCCTAGATTTAAGCTATGTTACCTAGTATTCTAAGTTATCTAGTCATGCGCATTCGACCCCGTAGCCGACTACAAGATGATCGATCCGCCTATCGATCCGCATAGATTCCACCAATGAACGTAGCGATCGGGACGCTCCCCCGCGGAAGCGTGAAGAACTTGCGCTTCTTCTCCGGCCGGCTTCCTTGTTCCGCCATAACTGTTACTTTTGCTGAAGGAAACGGACGCGTCCCTTGCGAGCAAAACCTAGATTGTGTGTCGATCCGAACCTCTAACTATTGTTAATTGTACCGCTAATTCAGAACTTTTGTGCCGCCAAACATTTGTGAGATTTTGTGACTTGTGATAGGACCGAGTGGTGCCTTTTGCCACCGGCCCCAAGAATTACCGCCAGCAACATTCCTTACGGCGAGTACCTGACCCGCCTCAAGGTATTTCAATAAAAACCATTGTTATCAGAACTTCCTCTTATCTTTTCTATTGATTCCCGACTAGCCTGAATCCAGAGTCCCGCAAACGTTAATCAAAACATTTTTTGGTCCTTCGAGCCGGATTCAGTCTAGTCCCAAATCTTCTTTGTTTCCGCTTCCTCGCCGCCATTATCCGCGTGCCTCGTGGCTTATCTGTCCTCGCTTCTAACTTCCCTCCTACACCCCGCTTCTTCTAACTCCCGCGACTTACACATCCAAACCACAGATTACCCGGAAAACGCAGAGGAGAGCCATGAAGGGCAAGGAGGAGATTCCGCCGGACCCCGCCAAGGAGCAGAAACTCCCCGCCGCCATTTCCGATTCCGCACCGCCATCACCATGTGTGACGTCTGAAGTCGAAACACTTCGGCTTCAGGTCGGCACACTGGTCGTTCCATCCTCGGAACCCGCCGCCATTTCCGCCATACCCGCACCGCCGAAAACCGCCAGACCGACCTCGCCGAAGCCGCCAAAATCCGCCTCCGCAAAACTCCTCCGCCGAGTGGCCCGCCAAGCCACCCACCATAAGTTCCTCGAGAAGATCGAGAGGACCTTGAAGGAGTCCGCAGACACCTCCCGCAAATCTCTGCCATACATACTCTCACACCAGGAGAGCCTCGAGACGCTGTGGGACACGTTCGGCGAAACCCACAACGCCATCGAGGAGCTGGTGGCGCTGGAGAAGGTGCAGGCGCTCGAGTACCTCGACGGATCCGCATACTCGGACGCCTTCGAGGTCTACCTCAGGGTGAAGACTTTCCTCCGACAACTCGAAGTGGCCCACGTCGCCGCCGGTACCGCCTCCGCTGCTTCCGCTTCTACCTCCTCCGCTCCTCGTACCGCTCCCCGCTTACTCCCCGAACTTCAGCTCCCTACCTTCCACGGGGACTACCCCTCCTGGCCTCCTTACCGCGATATGTTCCGCTCCATAGTTATCCGCAATACCTCCCTTTCAGATATAGAGAAAATGCACTACCTCAAGACCACTCTCTCCGGCCCCGCACTCCAACTAGTTTCCGCCTTACCAGTCTCCTCCGACATGTTCCAATCTGCCTGGCAGGCTCTGACTGCCAGGTATGAAAACAAACGCCACCTCGTCTCCGCTCACCTTGACCGCCTCTACAACCTCAAACCGCTAACCCCCAGATCCGCAGAACAATTGAACACCTGACCACCACTGTAACCTCCGTACTAAACTGCCTCCGATCCCTCTCCTACCCGGTGGAACACTGGGACCTCATGGTAGTCCATCTGATTACCCTGAAAATGGACCAGAGCCTCCGGGAGTCTTGGGAGAATTCCCCGGGCTCCACCACGGAGTGCCCCGCTTTAGCTCAATTAATGAGCTTCCTGGCCACTAAGGTCAGGACCTTAGAGAGGTTGGCCTCCGCAGACCCCTCTCCCGCTTCCTCTACCACCGCCAAATCCGCCTCCCAGCAGAAGAGCTACTCTGCCGCCAGCCGACTCAAGGCCACCAAGGCCAATGTGTTGGCTGCGGTAGCAGCCAACGTAGCAGTGGCTCCTGCTCCTGCTCCACCGACCTCCACAGTTCCGCAGAAACCCCAGTGTTCCACCAAACCGCCTACTTCCTCAGCACCGCCAACAACATCCACCAACACCGCCGTCTCCAGCTCCTCCAACCCTGCACCGCAGATCCCCCCTTGCCACGTGTGTGGAGAAATCCACTACGTGGCCAGGTGTCCAGCCTTTGTGAGGATGACACCGGAACAGCGCCGCAACGTTGCCCAGCAGCTGAGGCTATGCCCCAACTGCCTGGGGAACCACGGCCTGAACTGGTGTAAGTGCACGCAGAGCTGTAGGGTGTGCGGTGCAAGGCACCACACTTACCTACATCCTCTTACCTCCGCATCCGCTCCATCCGCTGCCAACCACTGAAGTTCCACGCTTCCACGCTCCGCTTTACCTCCTTACTCCTCTAACTCACCGCTGACCACTCCTGCACCGCTTTACCTCCAATCCGCAGTACCAAACCCGCCAACCAACAAACATAACCTTCACCTGTCAAAATCCATACCTGCCTACGCCGCACAGTCCAACAGGACAACTAATTCTGGTGTCTGGGATGAGACGACCTTGGCACATGGTGCTTCGGCACCAGGAGGGTTGAGGGTGACCCTAATTGGGTCGGGGATGCGTGCGGCTCCGTCGCGATCATTCGCACCCACTGGCCCGACTCCCCCCTCTGCTCATCCCTGGAGCAGGGGCGGGGATTCGTGGCGGTGCAGTGGGGGAACCTCGCGGTGGTGGGTTGTTACATCTCGCCCAACTGCGGCCTCGATGCGTTCGAGGCGTACCTGGGTGCGGTCGGTGGGTGCATCTCCCGCACACGGCCGCGCCCGGTACTCGTCCTGGGGGACTTCAACGCCCACGCTGTGGCGTGGGGCAACCCCCGGGACGACGCAAGGGGCGGGATGCTGCTGGACTGGGCGGCGCAGCACGACCTCCGGTCAATCAACCGGGGGTCGGCTAGCACGTGCGTGCGGTGGAATGGGGAGTAGGTCGGCGATTTGACCTTCGGCTCCCCGGCCACCGTGCGCCGTGTGTCCGGGTGGCGGGTTGTGGAAGAGCAGGAGACGCTCTCCGACCACCTCTATCTGACGATGGAGGTGGTCGCCACACCCGTCGCCCCGACGCGCCGCCCGCCAGCAGCGGGCAACCCTCGTGGTGGAGGAGACAACCCACCACCGCGATGGGCGCTGAGGCGCCTAGACCGGGACGCTCTCATGGCGGCAGCGATCGCCGTGGCCTGGCAGGACGGGTCGGGGGACGAGCACGAGTCTCCCGACCCGGACGAGGGGGCCGAGTCGCTTCGGGGCGCGATGACGTCGATTTGCGACGTCGCAATGCCCCGAGCACGGCCCCCCCGCGTCGGCGGGGTGTACTGGTGGTCGCAGGACATCGCTGTCCTGCGCTCCGCCTGCGTTCACCGCAGGCGCCAGTACACCCGCGCCAGGAGACGGCGCGGTCAGGTCGCGGCGGAGGTGGCCCAGCTGTATGCGGCGTACCGCGAGGCAGCGGTCGCCCTGCAGCGGGCCATCAAAGCCGCCAAGGCCAAAGCCTGGGACGAGCTCGTCGCCACATTGGACGGGGATCCGTGGGGGCGCCCATACAAAATCGTCATGGGACGATTACGTCCATGGGCGCCCCCAACAACGGAGCTGCTTGACCCCCAGTTTCTCGACCGGGTGGTGGCTACTCTGTTCCCTGCGGGAGCAGAGGACCCCACCCCCGGTCGGCCTCGTCCCCGTTTTGAGTGGGACGAGGCCACCATGGGGGTCACTGGCGGCGAGCTCGACGCCGCGATTAGGCGTCTCCGGGCCCGCGCGAACACGGCGCCGGGCCCGGACGGCATCCCAGGCAGGGCCTTGGCCATGGCCATGGGCGTCCTGGTCCCGCGCCTCGGGCAGCTTTTTAACAGCTGTCTGAGGCGCGGTAGGTTCCCCCGCTCCTGGAAGCGGGCGCAGATGGTCCTCATCCGGAAGGATGGGCGGCCCGCGGACTCTCCCTCCGCGTACCGGCCCATTTGCTTGCTGGACGAGGCGGGCAAACTCTTCGAGAGAGTTATTGCCAACCGCCTCGTCCGGCACCTGTCGGCGACAGGTCCGGACCTCGACGACGGGCAGTTCGGCTTCCGTCAGGGACGATCGACGATAGACGCGATCAAGCGCCTAAGGTCCCTGACGGAGTCGGCTGCAAGCCGGGGCAGGGTGTGTATCGCTATATCCTTGGATATAGTGAATGCTTTTAACACCCTGCCCTTGTGGGTCATCAGGGAGGCGCTCGAGTACCATCGAGTGCCGCCTGAGTTACGGGCCGTCGTCGGGGACCACCTCGCCGACAGGGGCATTAAGTTCATGGGCCGGACGCAGGAGTATGAGAGGGAGACCTACGCCGGGGTCCCGCAGGGGTCCGTGTTGGGCCCCCTGCTATGGGACCTCGGCTACGATTACGTCCTGCGGGCTGCACTCCCCGCTGACTCCACGGTGATCTGCTATGCAGACGACACACTCGTGGTAGTCAGCGGGGAGGATGGGAGGAGGACCATCCGCGTTGCGGAGACGGCGGTGGCCTGTGTCGTCGCCCGAATCCACCGACTGGGCCTTCGGGTGGCCCCGCAAAAGACCGAGGCGATCTGGTTTTACGATCGCCAACGGTATGCGGGGCCGCCTCCCCAGCGGTGGATTGCGGTAGGAGAGACCCGCGTCCAGGTGAGAGATACGATGAAGTATCTCGGACTCACCCTGGACGGCCTCTGGCGCTTTAACGAGCACTTCGGCCGGCTTATCCCCCGAGTTGAGAAGGCGGCAGGCGCTCTAGGACGCCTGCTGCCCAACATCGGGGGACCGTGGGAGGGTGTCCGACGCCTTTATGCGGGAGTCGTCCGTTCCATGGTGCTCTACGGGGCACCAGTCTGGGCGGACGACCTGGCGGCCAGCCGGCGCAATTGTGCCCTGCTATTCAGGGTACAGCGTCGGATGGCCGCCAGGGTCGTGCGAGGATATCGCACGATCTCCCTGGCGTCGGCCACCCTACTGGCGAGGTTTCCGCCCCTGGACATCCTGGCGGTGGGGGACGCGAGGACCTATTTGGGTCTTCGCGCCCTCCGCAACAGGGGCGGAACACCCACGGAACGGTCGGTCGAGGAGCTCAAGCGCCAGACCCGACGGCTCGTTGTCGAGATGTGGCGGGAAAGGCTGGAAGATCCAGCCAACTCCCGCCACAGAGCCGTCGGGGCGATTCTCCCGAGCCTCGAGGCTTGGTTGAGTCGCGGCAGGGGGCAGCTCTCCTACCGCGCGACGCAGGTGCTTACCGGGCACGGCTGCTTCGGTGAGTACCTGCGTCGCATCGGGAAGGAGGCGACGGCACAGTGCCACCATTGTGATGGGGACCCGGACACGGCGCAACATACCCTCCAGTATTGCAGGGCCTGGAGGGAACAGCGCCGTGTCCTGGTCCGGTATATCGGAAGGGACCTCTCGCTGCCGACGGTCATCCGACAGATCCTCGGCAGCGAGAGGTCGTGGAGAGCCTTCCTCGCCTTTTGCGAGGAAGTGCTCTCCCAGAAGGAGGAGGCGGAGCGGCGGCGGGAGAGGACGGACCCCTTCCGTCTGCAGAGGGCCCGTCCCCGCCGCCGACCCGCGCGGGGGGATCTTGTCCCCCCGCAGTAGAGCGAAGCCCCGGTCCCGTCGACGGATCTCGACCCGTTGACGGGCCGGGTGCTTGCCAAGGGGCCGCGAGGCGGCAGAGTGGTGGCTCTGTCGCCTGCGCAAGCGGCCCCGAGGCGGGGCGGGCGTGTAGTGGTCGCACGACCCGCCCAGGAGGGATGGGTAATGCGGGGGCGCGGTTCCCGCCTCCTTCGCCGCTAGCGAAGGAGTGCGGTGAGCCGTGTCTCCCCGCGAGTAGTGGGGGAAGCCTCCCTCTCTCGTGAAAACGAGAGAGCGGATGGCCGCTCCCCCACCACGAGACGTGCCTCCAATAGGGGGCGGGCGCGGGGCGGCACCGGTAGTGTTCTACCAGAGTTCCCGGTGTCGCCCCAGTCAGCGCCGAGGATGGCCACCGTGGGGTTTTAGCCGGTAAGAGTCCGGCACTACCCCGTCGCCCCCACCAGGGCGGCGGGGTGTCCATGAGGATTTCCCCACGTAAAAAAAAAAAAAAAAAAAAAAAAGGAGGGTTGAGGGTCTCGCCTTCTCAGCCATCGGGAGAGGTTTCCCAGGACAATTGTGCCAATCATTCCCTACCTAACTATATCCGTCCTATAGTTCTGCTAGCAACCAGCCTTGCCGCCATAGTTACGCCACTCAGAACTCACCAAGTCAGATTGCTCTTGGATCCTGGGTCTGAGCTGACGTTCATATCTGAAACCGCTGTACGCCAGTGTAAATTGGCAAGAAACCATGCCTCAGTTGCCATCCGAGGCATTGGCAATGCAAGTGCTGGAACCACCAGAGGCGTAGTGCAGTTAACACTGAAATCCGCATACACGCATGAAGCTATCCAAGTCACCGCACACATCTTGAAGGAACTGACAGGCACAATACAATACCATCCACGGATATTCCAAACGCCTCATGGAGCCACTTGAAACATCTACAACTGGCTGATCCGCAATTTATGACACCAGGCCCTATCGACATACTCCTTGGTGCTGACCATTATGGCATAATTCTACAACCTGAGGTGGTAAAGGAGTCCGCTGACCTGCCTGTAGCCCAACGCACAATATTTGGATGGATAGTGCTGGGCCCAACCTCCTCGCACCGCAACCAGGCAAGTCAGTCCTACCAAATATCTGTTGACCAACAACAACAGGACCTTCAAGAATTGTTGACCCGCTTTTGGATACAAGAAGAAGTACCAACGTCATCTAACACACCAGAATCCACAGCAGATGAACGTGCTTGTGAACTTCACTTCCAAGCAACACATACCAGAACCGCTGCTGGCAGGTACGTTGTCAGACTGCCACTGAGATCTGCCCCCGCACAACTTGGAGATTCATTCCATACTGCCCATGCTTGCCTCCGCCATCTGCTCAGACGTCTTGCTAAGGATGGCACGTACCGCCAACTATACATGAACTTCTTACAAGAATATGAGCAACTTGGGCACATGACCAGAGCACCAGACACGCCAACTACAACTCCAACCTATTACCTTCCGCACCATGGAGTTCTTAAAGAAAGCAGTACCACCACCAAACTGCGAGTTGTGTTCAATGGATCTCGAGCAACGCCGACAGGAGTGTCCCTCAATGATATCTTACACACTGGAGCTAAGCTTCAGATTGATATCATGGACGTACTGCTGTGGATCCGCAGACACCGCTTCATATTTGCCACTGACATCACGAAGATGTTCCGCCAAATCCTGGTCGACCAACGAGATTGGGATTTACAGCGCATACTCTGGGTGGATGAGCAGCAGAACATAACCTCGTACCAGCTTACAACTGTCACGTACGGTACTCGTCCAGCCCCGTTCCTCGCAGTCCGCGTACTTCTTCAACTGTTGGCAGATGAAGGACACAAGTTCCCACTCGCTGTCAACCGGCTCACATATGGACGTTATGTGGACGATATATTCGGAGGTGCCGACAACATCGCCGAACTTCAAGAAACCGCAGACCAGCTGACTGACTTGTGCCAGGCGGGCGGATTCCGCCTGGCCAAGTGGAGTAGCAATACTCGCAGTCTGCTTCAGAAATCTAGCGTGGAAGCGAAACCTAGCCTGTCTCTCAACGACACAGAGGACAGCACCAAGCTCCTCGGACTCCACTGGTCGCCGCATACTGATACACTGCAATTTCAGATCAAGTCGCCGACTTCATCCAGTTATCTGACGAAACGCATGATACTATCGGAGATCGCCCAAATCTTTGATCCTCTTGGCTTAATCGCACCGCTGATAATTCGCGCCAAGGTATTATTGCAGGAGCTTTGGTTGGAAAAACTTGGCTGGGACGACCACTTGACTGAGCGAATTCGGCTCAAGTGGATTGCCTTCAAGACGGAACTTGCCGAAATTCCGTCACTGACTATACCAAGATGGATCAACTGTACCGCCACAACGTCAGCAGAAATTCATGGCTTCTCTGACACTTCACAGCTCGCAATGGCAGCAGCTGTTTATCTGAAGACGCATTCGCCGCAGACAGGAACACGCATCATTCTAGTCTGCGCGAAGACAAAGGTAGCACCGCTTAAACGGCTCACCATCCCACGATTGGAGCTCGCCGCTGCACTGATGCTCGCAAGGCTCGTGCATTACTGCCAGAAGACCCTCGACGCCGCCAGCTATCCAGTCTACCTTTGGACAGATTCTTCAGTAGCTCTCACTTGGATCCAATCAAACCCGTCCCGCTGGAAAGATTTCGTCAGGAATAGAGTGTCCACCATTCAAGATCTGACTCCACACGGCCGTTGGAGTACCTGGCAAGGAGAACCCCGCTGACTGCGCTTCGAGAGGACTCTCTCCAAGCCAGCTGAAAACGCACCAACTTTGGTGGACTGGCCCTCCATGGTTGCGCAAACCCGCACAGTCCTGGCCGCCGCAGAAATTCACCTGTGATCCAGCCTACCAACTCGAAGAGCGACCTGGATTGGCGTTTTCCGTGAGAACACTCCCGGAACCTTACTGGGATCTCATTGGAAGATATTCCAACCTGACACGCCTGCTCCGCATTACCGCTATCTGTTTCAGAGTCCACCAAGTACTGACCAAGGTGCCGAATTGTACTCTCAGATTCGCTATTGACTCCGCAAATCTCGCCAAGGCTCTCGAGTACTGGATCAAGGTTATTCAGTCTATACATTTCCCGCTTGAACTCAAGCTGTTAGCCACGATGTCTCCGTGGCCTCGCGGCCATCCCTTCAACCGACTGACCGCCTTTGTGGACACCAAGGGAATAATTCGTGTTGGAGGCAGGCTCTCACACTCCAACTTAGAGCCCAGCAATAAGAATCCCGCCATTCTACCACGGAATTCCCCGCTGACAACATTGATGATCTCCGACGCACACCACCGCACACTTCACGATGGCACGCAAGTGACACTCGCCGCTGTGAGACAGCAGGTCTGGATTCTGGGAGGAAGACAGCCTGTCCGCTCACATATCCTGAGATGCGTGAGATGTGCACGCCATCGAGGGCTCCGCGCACAACAGTTGATGGGCCAACTGCCCAGCATTCGAGTCACGCCGTCACCCGCCTTTACACACACTGGACTTGACTACGCCGGACCCATCACACTACGCACGTGGAAAGGAAGAGGAGCCAAAACCGCCAAGGGATGGCTTTGCGTATTTGTCTGCTTCACTACCTCCGCTGTACATCTCGAAGCTGTCAGCGAGTATTCCACCGACGCATTCATCGCCGCATTCCGCCGATTTACTGGACGACGAGGTATCTGCCACACACTATCCAGTGATTGTGGCACTAACTTTGTGGGAGCTGACGCCACCATCAAGCAGATGTTCCGCCAAGGAACTCAAGATTTCGCCAGACTCGCCGCCCTGTTTACCGCAGACCGCATTACTTGGCGATTTAATCCGCCGGCTGCTCCTCATATGGGAGGAAAGTGGGAGGCAGCTGTCAAATCTGTCAAGCACCACCTGGCCCGCCTAAACGCTACCGCTCTCACTTTTGAAGAACTTACGACTCTTCTAATACAAGTGGAAGCAGTATTAAACTCGAGACCGCTTGAACCACTGACTGATGACCCAGATGATCTGATTGCACTTACACCCGGACACTTCCTCATTGGACATCCGCTCAATGTGCTACCAGAACCCTCATTACTGGACATCAAGACAACGCGACTTGGAAGATGGCAGCTCCTGCAGCAAATGCTGCAAGGATTCTGGTCGACTTTTTTTTTTTTTTTTTTTTTTTACGTGGGGAAATCCTCATGGACACCCCGCCGCCCTGGTGGGGGCGACGGGGTAGTGCCGGACTCTTACCGGCTAAAACCCCACGGTGGCCATCCTCGGCGCTGACTGGGGCGACACCGGGAACTCTGGTAGAACACTACCGGTGCCGCCCCGCGCCCGCCCCCTATTGGAGGCACGTCTCGTGGTGGGGGAGCGGCCATCCGCTCTCTCGCTTTCACGAGAGAGGGAGGCTTCCCCCACTACTCGCGGGGAGACACGGCTCACCGCACTCCTTCGCTAGCGGCGAAGGAGGCGGGAACCGCGCCCCCGCATTACTCATCCCTCCTGGGCGGGTCGTGCGACCACTACACGCCCGCCCCGCCTCGGGGCCGCTTGCGCAGGCGACAGAGCCACCACTCTGCCGCCTCGCGGCCCCTTGGCAAGCACCCGGCCCGTCAACGGGTCGAGATCCGTCGACGGGACCGGGGCTTCGCTCTACTGCGGGGGGACAAGATCCCCCCGCGCGGGTCGGCGGCGGGGACGGGCCCTCTGCAGACGGAAGGGGTCCGTCCTCTCCCGCCGCCGCTCCGCCTCCTCCTTCTGGGAGAGCACTTCCTCGCAAAAGGCGAGGAAGGCTCTCCACGACCTCTCGCTGCCGAGGATCTGTCGGATGACCGTCGGCAGCGAGAGGTCCCTTCCGATATACCGGACCAGGACACGGCGCTGTTCCCTCCAGGCCCTGCAATACTGGAGGGTATGTTGCGCCGTGTCCGGGTCCCCATCACAATGGTGGCACTGTGCCGTCGCCTCCTTCCCGATGCGACGCAGGTACTCACCGAAGCAGCCGTGCCCGGTAAGCACCTGCGTCGCGCGGTAGGAGAGCTGCCCCCTGCCGCGACTCAACCAAGCCTCGAGGCTCGGGAGAATCGCCCCGACGGCTCTGTGGCGGGAGTTGGCTGGATCTTCCAGCCTTTCCCGCCACATCTCGACAACGAGCCGTCGGGTCTGGCGCTTGAGCTCCTCGACCGACCGTTCCGTGGGTGTTCCGCCCCTGTTGCGGAGGGCGCGAAGACCCAAATAGGTCCTCGCGTCCCCCACCGCCAGGATGTCCAGGGGCGGAAACCTCGCCAGTAGGGTGGCCGACGCCAGGGAGATCGTGCGATATCCTCGCACGACCCTGGCGGCCATCCGACGCTGTACCCTGAATAGCAGGGCACAATTGCGCCGGCTGGCCGCCAGGTCGTCCGCCCAGACTGGTGCTCCGTAGAGCACCATGGAACGGACGACTCCCGCATAAAGGCGTCGGACACCCTCCCACGGTCCCCCGATGTTGGGCAGCAGGCGTCCTAGAGCGCCTGCCGCCTTCTCAACTCGGGGGATAAGCCGGCCGAAGTGCTCGTTAAAGCGCCAGAGGCCGTCCAGGGTGAGTCCGAGATACTTCATCGTATCTCTCACCTGGACGCGGGTCTCTCCTACCGCAATCCACCCCTGGGGAGGCGGCCCCGCATACCGTTGGCGATCGTAAAACCAGATCGCCTCGGTCTTTTGCGGGGCCACCCGAAGGCCCAGTCGGTGGATTCGGGCGACGACACAGGCCACCGCCGTCTCCGCAACGCGGATGGTCCTCCTCCCATCCTCCCCGCTGACTACCACGAGTGTGTCGTCTGCATAGCAGATCACCGTGGAGTCAGCGGGGAGTGCAGCCCGCAGGACGTAATCGTAGCCGAGGTCCCATAGCAGGGGGCCCAACACGGACCCCTGCGGGACCCCGGCGTACGTCTCCCTCTCATACTCCTGCGTCCGGCCCATGAACTTAATGCCCCTGTCGGCGAGGTAGCCCCCGACGACGGCCCGTAACTCAGGGGGCACTCGATGGTACTCGAGCGCCTCCCTGATGACCCACCAGGGCAGGGTGTTAAAAGCATTCACTATATCCAAGGATATAGCGATACACACCCTGCCCCGGCTTGCAGCCGACTCCGTCAGGGACCTTAGGCGCTTGATCGCGCCTATCGTCGATCGTCCCTGACGGAAGCCGAACTGCCCGTCGTCGAGGTCCGGACCTGTCGCCGACAGGTGCCGGACGAGGCGGTTGGCAATAACTCTCTCGAAGAGTTTGCCCGCCTCGTCCAGCAAGCAAATGGGCCGGTACGCGGAGGGAGAGTCCGCGGGCCGCCCATCCTTCCGGATGAGGACCATCCGCGCCCGCTTCCAGGAGCGGGGGAACCTACCGCGCCTCAGACAGCTGTTAAAAAGCTGCCCGAGGCGCGGGACCAGGACGCCCATGGCCATGGCCAAGGCCCTGCCTGGGATGCCGTCCGGGCCCGGCGCCCTGTTCGCGCGGGCCCGGAGACGCCTAATCGCGGCGTCGAGCTCGCCGCCAGTGACCCCCATGGTGGCCTCGTCCCACTCAAAACGGGGACGAGGCCGACCGGGGGTGGGGTCCTCTGCTCCCGCAGGGAACAGAGTAGCCACCACCCGGTCGAGAAACTGGGGGTCAAGCAGCTCCGTTGTTGGGGGCGCCCATGGACGTAATCGTCCCATGACGATTTTGTATGGGCGCCCCCACGGATCCCCGTCCAATGTGGCGACGAGCTCGTCCCAGGCTTTGGCCTTGGCGGCTTTGATGGCCCGCTGCAGGGCGACCGCTGCCTCGCGGTACGCCGCATACAGCTGGGCCACCTCCGCCGCGACCTGACCGCGCCGTCTCCTGGCGCGGGTGTACTGGCGCCTGCGGTGAACGCAGGCGGAGCGCAGGACAGCGATGTCCTGCGACCACCAGTACACCCCGCCGACGCGGGGGGGCCGTGCTCGGGGCATTGCGACGTCGCAAATCGACGTCATCGCGCCCCGAAGCGACTCGGCCCCCTCGTCCGGGTCGGGAGACTCGTGCTCGTCCCCCGACCCGTCCTGCCAGGCCACGGCGATCGCTGCCGCCATGAGAGCGTCCCGGTCTAGGCGCCTCAGCGCCCATCGCGGTGGTGGGTTGTCTCCTCCACCACGAGGGTTGCCCGCTGCTGGCGGGCGGCGCGTCGGGGCGACGGGTGTGGCGACCACCTCCATCGTCAGATAGAGGTGGTCGGAGAGCGTCTCCTGCTCTTCCACAACCCGCCACCCGGACACACGGCGCACGGTGGCCGGGGAGCCGAAGGTCAAATCGACGACCGACTCCCCATTCCACCGCACGCACGTGCTAGCCGACCCCCGGTTGATTGACCGGAGGTCGTGCTGCGCCGCCCAGTCCAGCAGCATCCCGCCCCTTGCGTCGTCCCGGGGGTTGCCCCACGCCACAGCGTGGGCGTTGAAGTCCCCCAGGACGAGTACCGGGCGCGGCCGTGTGCGGGAGATGCACCCACCGACCGCACCCAGGTACGCCTCGAACGCATCGAGGCCGCAGTTGGGCGAGATGTAACAACCCACCACCGCGAGGTTCCCCCACTGCACCGCCACGAATCCCCGCCCCTGCTCCAGGGATGAGCAGAGGGGGGAGTCGGGCCAGTGGGTAAGGATTCTGGTCGACTTGGTCCACCAGCTACTTGCAGCAACTACAGGCTATCTCCAAGTGGCACCACCCGCATAACATAATCCATGTCGGTTCTCTAGTCCTAGTTACAGATGAACGCTTTCCACCAGCCAAGTGGCCTCTCGCCAGAGTCACTCAGCTGCATCCTGGGAAGGACGGATTGACACGGGTAGTCACGCTAAAGACGGCAACGACGACTCTTACAAGGCCGATCGCAAAACTTGCCGTTCTACCCATCACTGACCCGCCTCATCGACCACAATCTGCTACGCCTGACACCGCATGAGAAATCGATCCGCAAGGATCACCACATAATCATCAACGCTTTTGCTGATGGCGGCCGGAATGTTCAGGAATCATCGCCCTATTGGCCCCCTAGATTTAAGCTATGTTACCTAGTATTCTAAGTTATCTAGTCATGCGCATTCGACCCCGTAGCCGACTACAAGATGATCGATCCGCCTATCGATCCGCATAGATTCCACCAATGAACGTAGCGATCGGGACGCTCCCCCGCGGAAGCGTGAAGAACTTGCGCTTCTTCTCCGGCCGGCTTCCTTGTTCCGCCATAACTGTTACTTTTGCTGAAGGAAACGGACGCGTCCCTTGCGAGCAAAACCTAGATTGTGTGTCGATCCGAACCTCTAACTATTGTTAATTGTACCGCTAATTCAGAACTTTTGTGCCGCCAAACATTTGTGAGATTTTGTGACTTGTGATAGGACCGAGTGGTGCCTTTTGCCACCGGCCCCAAGAATTACCGCCAGCAACATTCCTTACGGCGAGTACCTGACCCGCCTCAAGGTATTTCAATAAAAACCATTGTTATCAGAACTTCCTCTTATCTTTTCTATTGATTCCCGACTAGCATGAATCCAGAGTCCCGCAAACGTTAATCGAAACACTGTCCTTATTTGTGTTGTCGTCGTGGGGTGTCTGTTGCGGTGTGTCCTGGTTGTTGTGTCCTCTTCTTTTGTATTTATGTCTGCATGAAGAGGGTTGTTCGGAATAGTTATATTTGTCTGTGTTCGAGTGTGCGCTTGGGTGATGTGGGGGGTTTGTACGGTTTGGTCTCGTGTATCTTGTGTAGAGTCTGTTTGTGTGGCAGTGGTCTTTGTTGGTGTTGTCGTTGTGTTTTGTGTTTGTTCTGTAATTCGTTGTGTGTATCTGTTTTTTATAATAGTGGCTTTTTTGTGCAAAAGCCTATGTGCTGTATAAGGGCTAACCCTTTATTTTCGATCCTGCACACTGGGCACAAGAATGGTTTCGTTGGTTGTTCCATAATTATGGAACAATAGTTCCTGGCACATGGTCCGGTGTGTATCTGGAGGTGCGCTTTTGGAATTTCGCAGCCGCATAGGTTGCATTGTGCGAGTTCTGTGTCCATTGTTGCTTATGTTAGGTGTGTTCTTCTGCTGTTGGTCTGTGTGTGTTTGTGATTGTGTTTTGTGTTTGTATTTGTGTTTTTTTTTGCCTTGGTACCTGTGTGTGTCTGGCTGCTTGTCTTTTACTGTTGGCTATAAAAGAAAGAACTATATTATTATTCTGTATTTTGTCGGAGAAGAAGAAGCAGACATGCGTATATAGATTCGGGTTAGTGGGTATTGTATGATATGAGGGGGTACTTGGAAGGATGTAAGGATGTATTTGATTGTGTGTTTATTGTTGTGGAGTGAATGTTTTACCCGTTGTTGTGTCGTATTATGTCGTCATGCATGCTTGTGTGTGTATGGCTAAATGTCTTCCTTGTACCCATCGGTTGCAGAAAGGGCAGATGAAATTTAGGTAGGGGTACCTCCGAATCATTTCAAAGGTAGCGTCCACACAAATATCTATGGGTTGTCGTAAGTCGCGTGCTGCTACTTGGTTTCCACAGAGGCGGCATCGTACGATTGCGTATCTGTTGTTTCCTTGCATGTTTGTATGTGTGAGTATATGTGTGTGTGGTTTTTGTTTATCTATTTATGTGTATAAAAAGAAAATGTTTGTGAGTGAATGAATGTAGTGTAATGTAGGTGGTAGATAAAAGGGGTGTGAAGGTTGTGGATTTGTGTTTTTATGGTATAATGTTCTGTCTATTGTATTGCAGCATTTGCATTGGTATCATTTCGATTCGATTGTCGTTTGTTTGTGGGATTGGGTTAGTTATTATGTGTACTTGGGTGGGTTGTGGTAGTTCTGCTGTTCTGTTTTCTGGTTGTGTGTTACGTGTGCGTGTAAAAGATCTTAGGATGTTAGTTATCAGTGTTGCTTTGTTGAATAGGGAGAATTTCCAACAGATCCCAAATATTAATATAAGTGGGCCAATTGAAAGTCCAGTGTATTTGACGAGCGTTTCTAGGAAGGATAATCTATTCCGTAGATGGAACATCTTTTCAATTTCTTTAGCTTTTGTGATTATTGTTTTTAGCTTTGTTTCGTTTTCTGAAAGCTCATCACTTGTGTGGTATGATTCTAATGTTTGTGTGAATTGTTCAGTTTCTTTTAGGATTTCCGTTAAATTGATTGTGTTTTCCATGTTGATGGAGTTCTGTATCATTTGGGTGATGTTTAATGTTATGTCGTGTGAGAAGTTTGTGGACAAGTGTGTTCTTATGTTCGTTATAGGTGTGAGTTTTGTTGTTTGTGTTTTTGCAGTACATGATTCATCAATATAAAGTATTCCAGTGTGTTCGATACTTTCTATTATTGACTTGTCGTTTTTGCAAATAATGTATAGTGTTTCTCGTTTGGGTGAGGCGAATAGCCAGCTGTTTGTGTTTTCTATTCTTGACCAATGTGTTCGTTTTAGTGTTTTGATTCGTATGTCACATGTGTCTAGGTCATGGAAATTCGGGTTAAGTAATAACTGAACTTCGCATTCGGCGTCGTTGACTACGTGTTGTATTGGGTTCGTTTGTTTGCATATATATTTTGAATTTGTGTATTTGCATTGTGTATATGTTGTAGTAATAATCGAAGTTCGTGGAAATTGCAGTGTATCTGATAAAAGGTTTTATGTATGCGAATCCTCGCGTAATGTTTTGTGTTCCAGCTTGTGGTATGAGGACTGGTAGGTGTTCATATAATTTGTAGAGATCGTGATCAAGGAGTGGAATTTTTAGGATGTAGATTAGTTTTGCTCCGTTATGAAATATAGTTAAGTCAGTGATTTCGAGTAATTGTGGTATGAATCGGCTGTCCAATGGTATTGGGAATTCTATATTTCTTAGGTATTTGTGTATACTTTCCGCGCTGTCTAGTATTTGTTGGGCGGTTAGTAGTTTTGGGTGTATTTGACCTGTTTTTGCAAATAGTATTGCTGTAGTAAGTGTGTTGATATTTGTTTCGAGCTGTGTTATCATTTCGTCGACTTCGGATGCGTATTCTATTACTTTCTGTGTAAGCTTAAGTGTTCGTATATTGTTATTTGTTAATTGTACCGCTAATGTAACATTCCCTATTTGTTTGGATAGTTTATCGGCTATTTTCAGTATCTTTTGGTCAACGAGTTTGAATTGAGACTTTATTATGTGTGTTTGATTTGCAAATATTTCTGCCATTTCTTGTGTATTGTTTGCTAGTGTGTTAATTTGTGTGTTTATTCTAGTGGCATCTTCTGCGTCTAAGGTTCCAAAGAGAGCTTTATTAATTTTACCTATGAATTCTAGTGGTGCTTGTTTTTGTTTCTTGGGTGACTCTGTATCTGGGATTAGTTCTCGCAAGATTGTTTCTGATGTCGCGGTGTTTCGTAATCGGGTTACTAATACCTTGAGGTGTCCTTGAATTAGGCAGGTTGGTCCTAGCGTTTTGCAGAATTCTATTGTGGTTCCGAGATTTTCCCATATTCGTTCGCGTTCTTGTTCTAGGCCTTGTGTATCTGCATGAGTGATTAGTGTCCACTCTGTGTGGTATGATCGTAGTGTACCCAATACTTCAGATCGTATTCCTGGGTTGTATGAAAGTGATGTTATTTGGTACGGAGGTGTGTTTTCGCTTACACATGATGCGAGGCATCTGCAACATGTGCCAATTTGATTTTGTCTATGTGTACTATTTTCGTTTCATCGTCTTTGATTTTTAGTCGTACGTTATTTTTATCTAACACGTCTAGTATTTCATAGGGGCCTATATAATTACTTTGGAGTTTATGTGTTCTATGATCTCTAATTAGAAATACTAATTGTCCTGGTTCAAAGTTTGTTATAGTTGTTCGTCTGTCGTAGTATCTTTTGTTTCGTTCTTTAGCTTGGATTTGCTTTTCCGTTGCTTTTTCTTGTACCCATTTTAATTGTTCCGTCAGCGTGCGTAGGTATGCGTCGTATGTAAGTATTGTTTCTGGAGGTGGGAACTCTGAGGGTGTTCGCGCTGTTTTCCCAAAGATTAATTCGTATGGGGTGAATCCTGTGCTATCGTGTGTGCTGGTGTTGTAGGACAAAGTTGCGTATGGGAGCCATTGGTCCCAATCACGGTGTTCAGAGATGTAATGTTTTAGATATTCGATTAGGGTACGATGACCTCGTTCTGCGATGCCATTCGATTGTGGATGATATGTGGAAGTGTTATAGTGTTTAATTTGGAAAAGGTTTTTGAATTCTTTGAATATTTTAGACATGAAGCATCGACCTTGATCTGATAATATAGCTCTTGGAGCTCCGAAAGTGCAAATTAGGTTTTCTGCTAATGCTTTGGCTACTTCTACAGAAGTTTGATGTTTCAAAGGGATTGCTAGTGAAAATCGACTAAAAAGGTCTGTGATTGTAAGTATGTATCTGTATCCGGTTTCTGTTTCTTGTAATGGGCCACAAATGTCAATGGCTATTTTGTCAAACGGTTCGGCTGGTGTGTCTGTAATTATCGTTGGGGCTTTTGGTTTTACTCGAACTAGTTTGTTTCTTTGGCAATCGAAACAATTTTTTATGAATGTTTTAATGTCATTTTTCATGTTCTTCCAATAATATTGGGCTGCTATTCTTTTATATGTTTTCTCGATTCCTCTATGGCCTCCAATTGCGGAGTTGTGTAATTCCGTCATTATTATATTTCTTCTTGACGCATGTGGGACGGATAATAGACCTTCGCAAAGTGTGATTGTTAAATCTGGTTGGGAAATATGTGTGCATAAGTATGTTTTTAGATCTGCCCATTGGAGTTGATCGATAATTTGGGGGTCTTTTGCAATAGTGCACGAATTTATTTTAAGGGGCTAGACTCCGAAATGACGTCACGAGATCTGGCCCCTCACTGTATTACCAACAGTTTTTAAAGGTCGAGATGGAGCTGCACTCAAAGTCTATCGCGCGACCCAGCGGCAGCTTGGGTTCATTTGTTTTGGCTCCCTTGATTGCGTCACCCGCTTATCACTCCTGCGATCTCGAGCTGCGGGCTGCTCCCGAGTCCCGATGTTCCGGCCAAGGCTCGAGCCCTAGCCGCACACATACTTCGCACGCACACACATGTATCAAGCGGCGCGGTACTGTTTCGCTCGAATACCCGGTAGAATGAGACTGTCTCACTCAGATGACTGTAGAGCCTATATTACATTCTGTATCTTATCAGTCCGTATAATATGAAATGGCCTTACTATAAATATTTGTTTGTTCGAAATATTACTAAAAGCACATAGAAGAATCACAATTCTTTTACTGTAATAGAGAAGGATTTTATTAGTCGTGCAAGTAGTGCTATGGGTAAAGTGATGGATTTGCACTTGAAAAGAACAAGTTCGATTCCGTCTCGTTCATGTATTTTACACTTTTTTTCTTTACATTTTTATAAATTCAATTCAATTCAATGCATTGCTATACATTTGGCAATATAAATAAATTTTTCAAATTATTTATTACATAGGCTTATTAGGAATCGGAATGAGACAGTCTACTTCATTTCACTGATGAATGACAGACATGATATATGATATTTTCTGGCATCATTGTTTATGGGAATATAGATAGGACTGTTTCAAACTTTGAAAGTGTGCTTCGCTCACTGTTTGTGAGTTTTAAAAAACTGATAATAACAAAATCAAAATCTTGGTAAGCATAGCCTATTCAATTTTAGTCAGCACACATTTGCACAATAATTCGAGGCTTATGGATTTTACAAACTGTAAAGGTGTGGCAGGTTCTCAACCATACCTTTGAGTTGAAATATGAATTCTGCGTAACAATACTCTGAGAAGTACTATGAACAATACTTCAACAAATACGTTCTCCCCTTACGCAGTTACTAGCCTTAGTACCTGATATGTGAAATGGAAACTAGCATGATTGATAACATCAATACGTTACATAGGCTGTTGAATAACAAACAATCAACCCAGCAAAAGGCATTTTCTACCAAACACATAGATGACTCTACTTGGATCTAGTTTATACTACAGCTAATATCCCAAAAAGTAAATGTGCAAATCAAGATGTTGATTAGAGCGTCCATTCTAGAAACAACCATTTCCAAAGTATATACTGTTACGCAGCATCTTTCAAAGTTACGTTTGAGGAAACTTGCATGGTGTACCTCCCATGCGTTACCAAGATTCTGAAACATGAAATTATTCTCCAAACGACTGCACTTGCCAACTGTTTGGTAACTACAGTTTATAATATCCAAACGAACATATTTTTGCAGGCTCTTAGACATAAACTAACTCAAATTATTACAAGGGCATACAAATATTTCCATGACAAGGCATCTGGTAAATGAGTTGAAAGAGTGCTGCACTCATTTTGGTTTGAAACATTGCAATTCACCAAGTAACAATGCATTCCCATAAAACCACGAACAACCGGACCGTTCTTCTTTGCATTTATATATGTTGCAACTAAAAATCATATATCAGAATGAGTCTGCATTGCAGAATCACTCTGCATCCCGTCAGCAGGTGACTAACCTAACCCGATAGCTTGCTGTCAAATAACTATGTTTTGACAGGCTAGGGTGCAGAATAGCCCTTTCACTTACGCGCCACCTCGATCGCGCTGGCCGAACTAAAGTACTCAGCTAGACCGCTCTGCATATCAACAACGTGGCCACAGAACCTCAAAAATCATGCTTCGGGGATCCCGCTTTTACTCCCTTATATGAAATGATTTTGGGTCGGAAAAGGTCTCAATCGAAAGATGAAAGATGCGTACAGCGCGGCTGATGCGGGATTTTATAAGATTCCGATGCTTTTTGGTCATTATAATGTGCTAAAAGTTGTACACTCAGCGCTGATTTCACAACACTTCGCACATTAATATAATTGAGCAGCGTCCTAATTTTGCAAAACCACGCATCAGCCGCGCTATACTCATCTTTCATCTTTCGATTGAGACCTTTTCCGACCCAAAATCATTTCATATAAGGGAGTAAAAGCGGGATCCCCGAAGCATGATTTGGCCAATTTGTGCCGATAAAACAGCGCCACTACTATACCTGAGTCTAGCCCCTTAAGCTGTTTTAATTTCTCCAAAAGTGTTTTAATGCATTCCTTTATAATATGTGGGTTTACTGTGTCTGTGTTTTTGTTTTTGCATATCATACCGAAATAATATCTGGTTTTCCGACGTGTGATTAGAATTTCGCCTATGTGTGGTTTTTGTTCTAAGAGACTGTCTGTGTTAATAATTCCTTTTTCTTTTAATACTTGTGTAGTTAAAGATTCCATTGCACAATCCGCTGGGAGAAAGTATGCAATATTGTCCTTCTTTATCAGGAAATGATTTCGGGTGATTGCAATGGTGTTACGAACTTGAGGGTTTGAAGTGTGTATGGGTTTATTTGTATCCGCGTTAGTGTTCGGTACGGTCAGCTGTTCGGGACGGTGAGGCGGTAATCGGCGCACTGGGTCATCGGCTTCGTCATCTGAGGAGGCACTTGAGTCGGCCTTGTGCGTGTCGGTGTGTCGGTGTCTCTCCGGTGTGTGTCTTATGCTCGGTCCTGCTACGGCTTGGGGACTCGCGTGATTTATTGGCTCGGTCTTTTTACGCGTTGATTCTAGGCGTCTCTGGTCGGCATCTGGAGTGTCTATGTTCTCAGGACTTTTCACTTGGTGTGGCGGTGAGCGGAATGTTGGCTCAATGGGTTCAAGATGTGTTCCTATTGTGTCTTCGGTGCGCTTTTGGACACTCGCTGTTGGTGGGTGACTGTTAGTTTTAATGGTTTCCTGTGGTACTTGTAAGGGATTTCCGTTGTTTTGTATTTTGTGGAGAATCGTTTCTATTTCTGAGTCGGTACTTGACTCCAAATATTTCCTAGTGGTGCTTGACAATTTTTCACGCTGTGATGATTTCTCCGGTTTTTGGTTTTTCTGGTCGGTGGAGTTTCTTGTGTTTGTTGAAGGAGATCGGAATTGTGGAACGATTTCCATAGGTTGCGGGCTCGGTTGATTTTTCGGTTCGGGTTTATCATCTTCGTTTGGTGGTGATTCACCGCTTTGATTCGAGTTTAGAGGATTTTTGTCATTTACATTGTCAGGATTTTGCCTTATGGGTGCATATTCTTTGCTACCCATATCTTCGTCTGACGATATGGATGACGATGAGTCCCTATTATCGTTATCTATATTTTTGTCGTATTCTTTCGTTACATCTTCACTTTGTGGCTTTGGTTTAATACCAGAACTTGATGGCGTATGTACGTCCATTATTTCGTTGCTTGTTTCTTGGGCCTTTTGTGGCTTTTTCTTGGGGCTGGGTTTCCCGATGTTGAGTCCAATGTTGAGAGTGGTCTTGTACGCGGTTGGTGAAATTGTTTAGATTTTTTAGTTTCGCGTGGATTATCCGATTCCGAGTTCGTTGTGGAAAGCGGTCTAGTACGCGGTTGGTGAGATGATTTAGGTATCTTAGTTTCACGTGGATTATTCGATTCTGTGTCGCTGTCTGTAATGTCGCGTCTTGATCTAATTGGCATTATTGATGCTGGGTTTCGTGATAACGCGTCTACTATTACGTTAAGTTTTCCGGGTTGATGTATTATTTCGAATTCGTATTCGTTTAAGATTGTCTGCTAGCGTTGCAGTTGTTGTGGAGGTTTATCTTTATGTGTTAGGTATGTCAGCGCTCTGTTATCTGTGACGAGTGTGAATTTCTTACCATAGAGATACGGTCTAAAGTGCTCTACTGCTCTTATAATTGCTAGCGCCTCTTTTTGCATGGGATCGTAAGATTGTTCGGCTTTTCTGAGGATTTTCGAATAGAATGCTACGGGATGGTTAAAGTTATTATGTTCTTGGCTAAGTACTGCTCCTATCGCGTAATCTGATGCATCTGTGGTGAGTGTAAACGGTTTCTCGAAATCGGGATATCGAAGGATTGGTTGTTCCGTGAGTTTATCTTTAAGTGTATTGAATGCTGTTTCGCAATCTGTATCCCATTTGAATTCTACGTTTTTCTTGAGTAACGATATTAGTGGTGCGATAATTTTCCCGTAATTTTGTATAAATCGTCTATAATATCCGGTGAGGCTAGAGAATTGTTTAATATTCTTTTTATCTTTTGGTCGTGGGAAATGTTGAACTGCTTCTATTATGCTTTTGTTTGGTTTCACACCGTTTTCGGTTATTATGTGTCCAAGGTAAGTTACTTCTCGCCGTAAAAATTCGCATTTGTCTGTCTGTAGTGTAAGTCCTGCGTCTGTTAGTCTGTTTGCTAGTCTCTGGAATTTCGTTGCGTGTTCTTCTAGACTGTTCGCGTAAACTACTATGTCATCTAAATATACAAATAAGTCAGTGCCTTGAAGATCAGATAAAATGATATCCATAACGCGTTGGAATGTGGCTGGCGCGTTTTTAAGTCCAAATGGCATGCGGTTGAATTCATAATGTCCATTTGGTGTGGAGAATGCTGTTTTCTGTTTATCAAGAGGGTGCATTTCGATTTGATGGAAACCTGATGCAAGGTCGAATATCGAGAAATATTGTGCGTTGCCTAATTGGTCTAGTATGTCTGTAATGTTCGGTAATGGGTATGCGTCGTTTATTGTTTTTTCATTAAGTTTTCTAAAGTCTATTACCATGCTCCATCTTTTGTTGCCTTTACTGTCGGGTTTTTTAGGAACAATCCATACTGGTGAGTTATAGGGTGAAATAGAAGGTTGTATAATTTCCTTTTCTAAGAGATCTTGAATTTGTTGTTGGATTTCTGTTTTGTGTACTGGGGGATACCTATATTGTTTTGTATTGATTGGCTGATCGTCTGTTGTGTGGATTTGGTGTTGAGCTACTGACGTGTGGCCTAATTTGTCTCCTTTTATGTGAAATAGATTTGGATACTCCGAAATTAGCTTCAAAACGTGTTTCTTCTCTTCGTCGTTTAGATGTTCTAAACGTAAGAGTGTTTCGAGTTTTCTGAGTCGTTCGTTTACTGTCATTGTGTAAATTGCTGCACTGTATTCTGTCTGAATACATTGAGAATCCACTTCATCTGTAGGTATGTCTGGTTTGTCCGCTGTTTTCTCGATGGGTTGTAGTCCGACTTCTCCTATTTGCAGTGTTACCGGGTTTGAATTAGTGTTAATGACTTGTAAGTACGCGGTATTTTTATGATTCTGCACTAGCGCGTTTCCCAGATATACTCCTGCATATTGTGGTATCTGTGGTATATATCCTTCTTTGAGATCTGTATTTTTTAATCGGATCAGCATTTGGGCTTTAGTTCTGGGTGGCACGTTAAAGGTTTCGGGTGTCGCGAAGTGTAGTCTTTGGTTTCTAAGTACTATACAGTCTTCAGAGTATAATATGTCTGCTGAGGTCTGATTAAAGAAGGCATCGCCTAGCAGACCGTCTTGTGGGAACGAAAAGGTATCGGGGACTACTTGAAACTCTACTGGGATATCGTGAATTAAGATAAGGCACGATCCTATGGTGGATGCTTTAGAGTCTGTTATTCCTATCAACTCAAATTTTATGCTCAGGTTTATGTTAACGTGGCGTGCTACATTGCTGATTTTTATAAGGTTTACTTGGGCTCCGGTGTCTATAAAAAATTTTGTCCTTCGTTTAACGGTATCGGGTGTGTGTAGTTCGATTGTTGGAGGTTCGTAATGTTTTGAAGTACTGTATGAGATTTTTGCCTTTTTTACAGCTGGGGTTTCTAGTTTACTGGGCACCGTGGGGGTGAGTCCCGTGCCATGCCCTGCTGCGAGACTTCCTCTGAGTTTTTTAGCAGAAGGTTCTTTAGTGCCTTTTCGATTTCGGTAGTACTGTCTGATTTATAATGCCCTTCGCGTGAGCGGTTTCTGTATCTATCGCGTGATTCGTTTCTGTATCTGTCTCTTGAATGGTCATTTCTGTACCTGTCGCGTGAATGGTCATTTCTGTACCTGTCGCGTGAATAGTCATTTCTGTATCTGTCGCCTGAATATCTGTCGCTTGAATATCTGTCACCTGATCGATCATTCCTATTTCTGTCGTGTGATCGGTCATCCCTGTTTCTGTCGCGTGTATTGTGTGAATATCTATCGCTTGATCGCTCATCCCTGTTTATGTCGCGTGAATATCTGTCGTTCGATCGGTCTGTCCTGTTTCTGTCGCGGGAATATCTGTCGTTTGATCGGTCGTTCCTGTTTCTGTCGCGTGAATATCTGTCATTTGATCGGTCGTTTCTGTTTCTCCTATTGTCTTTGTGTCTCTGTAGGGTGCGGCATTCCTTTGTATTGTGGGTGGGTTTGTCGCAGAAATCGCAGTATTTTGTATTTTGTGTGTCGCGTGAGTCGTATCTGTCGGATGATCGGTCTCTACTTCTCCTATTGTCTTTGTGTTTCTGTAAGGAACTGCACTCTTTCGTGTTGTGAGTGGGTTTATCGCAGAAATCGCAGTATTTTGTATCTCGTGTATCGCGTGAGTTGTGTTTGTCGGATGATCGGTCTCTATTTTTCCTATTGTCTTTGAGTCTCTGTAAGGAACGGCACTCTTTCGTATCATGGGTGGGTTTTTCACAATATTCACAAAATTTCCTACCTGAAGTATCGTCTAATTCTGCGAATCGAACATGATCTGTGGGTGTATTATGGTTCTCGTTTGCTATGCTGTGTAACTTCTGCCGTCGGAGGAGTTCGTTTTCTATATCGGTGGCTTCGTCTATTGCGGTTTGTAAGTTTATGGGGTTTCTGGACATTCTGCTATTAATACTCTCTACTAGGCCTCTCACGAATACTCTCGCGGTTATGTTCCGTACTTCTAGTTTTCGATTTGTTAGGTACGTGCTGTTTTCTACCGTCGAATAGACAGTGTCGAGTCGCTCTAATATCTTGTTTAAAATCTTGCGCACTCGAGTGGCGTAATTGAATACTGATTCATTATAGTGTTGTGTTAGTGTGCGTAGTTCTAATTCTAAGTCTGGGAGTTCCGTTGGTTTGCTAAAAGCGGTCTTAAAATCGTTGAGGAGTTCGTCTAATTTATCGTAAGGTTTCGCGTCCATGATTTTGATAGCCGTACCCGTTAGTTTCGACGGAAGGATCTCTAAGAATTTTACTTTGTCTGGTTCATTTAATAACGTAGTTGCTCTTTTGCATGCTTTAATAAAATGCTCTACTGGGATGTTGGTTCCGTCAAAGGTCGGGATAATGTTATATATGTCACGGAAAGTTAGTGTATTTGTCATGTTTGTCTCTGTCGTGGGTGGTATTTCTGTGTCCTGAGGTGGTTCGTAAAAAATTTGGTTGTGAGTTCTGTGGCGTTCTGGTCGTTGAGGCGGAATTTTGGTGGATTAGGGGCGCAGTTTTAATGTTGATATAATTTGTTTCCACTTACCGTATGAGCGCAGTCAAGAAAATGTAGGCGTGCATGTGTCGGTCCTTTCTCCGTGTGCTTGTGTACTTCCTTTTCCTTTTCTGTGTGTGTGTGGGTGGGTTCTTGGGTTATCCCACTTTCTGACACCACTTGTGATGAAGGAGGTTTTGCACTTTATGTATTGAACTTTATTGTCGGAGTTACAGTGAGAGACTGAGACTGACTTTCGGTGGGTCCGCGACTGGCGACGGTCCCTTGGGCCAGCGTCCTGGTTGTCGCTAGCCGCTGGAGTGGGGGCGCGATAAGGGTCCTAGGCGTCAGGCTTCCTAGAACCCTTACGGTGCGTTACAAAGGGTTTGGATGTTCGAGAGGCTGGTGTGGTCGGTGGTAGGGTACGGTGTGGAGATATGGGGATGGAAGGAGAGGGAGAGTGTGGAGGCGATGGCGGAGAGGTATTTGAGATGGGTGCTGGGGGTCAGGAGGTGCACACCAGGATACCTGATCAGGGAAGAGTTGAGAGCACGGGCAGGGAGGAGAGCGTGGGGATATGAGAAAAAGTTGAGGCAAGGTAAAGGGGGAGAGTTGGCAAGAAGGTGTTGGGAGGAGATGAGAGTGCGGGCAAGGAGGGGGGTTGTTGGGGAAGTGGGAAGAGGAGGGAAGAGAGTTTTATAGCAGAAATGGGTGGGAAATAGAAGAGGTAGAAAGGAAGAGTGAGGAGGGGGATGAGATAAAAGGGGAAGAGATAGTGGCGAGGGAGAGGAGAAGCGAAGAGGAGGAAAGATGGCAAAGGATAGAGGCTTCGAGGTTTAACAGGTGGTATAAGGCGATTGGGGTGCGTGGGGTGCCGAAATATTTGAAGAAGGGATGGGGGGAAGAGAGATGGAGGAGGATAGCGCGATATAGGTTGGGAGGTGGAATGAATGGGGGCATGTATTGGATGGACAGTGGTAGTAGGAAGTGTCGAGTGTGTGGAGAGGAGGACGAAACGTGGGAACATGTGTGGGAGGTGTGTACAGGTTGGGGGTGGAAAGGGGATGACAGGAGATGGCGGTGGAGGTGTTGGGAGAGGAAGGGCAGGGGGAGGGGTGGTTGAGAAAGTTGGAGCAGCGGAGAGGGGAGGGTGAGGGATTGGAAGGGAGAAGGAGTGAGTGGAGAGTAGAGGAGTACAGCGGAAACGGAGGTCCAAGGGTATGAGTGAGAAATGGATGGATGGATGAATGGCGGAGGGAGAGAAAGATGAGAGCGAAGATGCGAGCGAAGATGCGGCGGAGAGTGGAAAAGAGCGGCGAGCGTAGCGGGGAGGAGAGAGCGAAAGCGTGCGAGGCGAGAGAGACGCGGCGAGGTGTGTGTGAGGTGCGGTAGCGAGCGATGTGTGGTGTGTGGTGAGCGAGGAGTGGAGTAGCGCAAGAAGCGTGGGGTGGAGTATGAAGGGAAAGATGCGTGCGAGAAGTGGAAGGGCAGGGAGGCGAGAAGGAGGTGGACGAATGGATGTCAGGGGGAAGATGGAGGGAAGGCGTGAGCGGAAGGAATACATTGTAACCCCAAGGGGGCCAATTAAATATACTACTACAGCGACACTTCCAAATAGGAACTACCCCAGAAATGATACATTGCATGATATATGGCAACCTATGATCCAAGGACATTCAAGGATCGGCAAAGTGAGTTGCTTTTTTTGCATTGGCAGAAGTATTTAAAAAATGTTTGTAGTATTTTCATAGCTATATCCAACTTTGTCTTGCGAAGAATATAATTCACTTTGATTTTATATTTCTAGGTAATACATAGGACAACAAATTTGAATTGCTTGGCCGCCCTAAATTCATAACAAAAATTTAAAAGTGATTGCCTAGTACCTAAAAATCATCTATTACACAACCCAGTTGTCAATCAGGAGACTCGGTAGAGTCTCGCGCCAAGTAGAAGTTCCCTCTCCGTATATATATGACACTCCGGCGCGCGACAGCCGAGGCTATATTATCCCGAACTCTAGCTGTTATCCTTAGTTACCAAACTTTCACCTCGATTTATGCGAAAGTTAGAGCCCCAAGAATTTATTTCAGAATTTTGTATTTCATCGTTGATTTTTCTGAATCCAATGAGCCAAGAATCATGTGGATCGGTCCAGTCGTTCCGGAGATATGGATTTCCTCTCTTATTTTTCTCGTGGTAAAGGCAAAGCGGATTAAGAGTTTCATCATCCGGATTAATACAATTCCTAAAAATATTACTCTCACGTGTTTCACGCGAGAGGGCACCACTGCGAAGTGATGCAGAGCGCTGTGCAGATAACATGGTTTTATACCGACACATTGGTTATGCCATGACTGGTGATGTGTCAAAACAATGATGACGGTTATATGAATATGGTACAGTCCGATTGTATTTTTCTTCAAAATATGAACAACCAAAAAGGCGTGAAATCCCCCAAAATACATTAAAATGTAAAGAAAAGCGCCAAGCAGTTTAATGATCCTAAAATGGAATAGATATCACACAAGAAAGCCAAGTTTTCAATCAAAGATACCACACGTTAATTAATTAATTAACTTGCATCTCAAATTTTAAAACTTGGCATGTGCAAATTTGTGTCAAGGTAGTCATATGTTAGTAATAATTAGTTTTATTATTCCCCTTAGGGTTATAATTCTGTACAATCCTTACTCACTACCTTATCCTATCTTAACCCTATCTTAACACTACCTCCCTCCATCTCTCTCCTCGCTCGCCTCTCGGCACTCGCACGCCTCTCGCAACCCGTTTGCCTCCCGCCACTCGCTCGACCCTCGCCGCCCGCTCGCCTCTCGCCACCCGCTCGCCTCTCGCCATCCGCTCTCTTCTCGCCATCCGCTTGACTCTCGCCATCCGCTCGCCTCACGCCACTCGCTCTCTTCTCGCCACTCTTTTGACTCTCGCGCGCCACGCTCGCCCTCTCCCCCTCCGCTCCATTCCACACATCCGTCCACACTCTCCTCACCCTCTCGCACATTCATCCCTCCATTTCTCTCACACACACGCCCTTGGACTTCCATTTCCGCTCCGTCTCTTTTCATCCATTCGTTTCCTTCCAAGTCCTTCCATTCTTCTTCTCCCCTCATACATTCTAGCCTCCTCAGCCACCCCTCTCCCTCTCCCCCATCTCCTAGCACCTCATCCGCCATCTCCCTCCAGCCCTTTTCCTTTCCCCATCCCACGCACTCCTCCCATACATGCTCCCACGTTTCTTCCTTCCTTCCACAAATCCTACACTCCCTTTCCCTCTCGTCCTCCCAGTATCTACCTCCCCTCATCCCGTTTCCCAGCCTGAATTTCATCACCCTTTTCCACCTGCTCTCCCCCCACCCCTTCTTCAAATACCCCGGCACTCCTTTACCCTTCACCCTCCCGTACCACACGTTGTATTTTGACTCCCCTATTTTCCCCCACCTTTCCCTTTCCTGCTCATCCTTTTCCCGCTTTATCATTTCCTCCCCTTTCATCCCCTCCCCCTTCTCTCTTATTCTCTCCACCTCCTCTATCTCCCACCCTTTCCTTTCATAAAACACCTTCCTTTCTTCCTCCCACCCTTCCAACGCCTTCCCTCTTCTTGCTCTTTCCCTAATTTCCTGCCAGCACCTCCTCGCTAGTTCCCCTCCTTTCCCCTCCACCAACTTTCTCTCAAACCCCCATGCCCTCATACCCGCCCTTCCTGCCATTTTTTCTTTCTGCACCTCCTCCCGCACCATGTATCCCGGCGTGCACCTCTCCAATCCCAACACCCACCTCATAAACCTTTCCTGGGCCCTCTCCACACCTTCTCTCTCCTTCCACCCCCAAATCTCCACCCCATAACTTAGCACCGGCCACACCAATTTTTCGAACAGCCATAACCTCCTCTCCCAATCCTTCCCAAACCTCCTCTTCCCTATTCCCCATACCTTTCCCATTACCGCTACCCCCTTCCTGATCCTATCCCAGTCATATGTTAGTAAAATTTTTTTGATTGGTAATTAAGTATGCATATGCCAAGTTTTAAAGTTAGAGATGCAGGTTAATTAATTAATTAACGTGTGGTATCTTTGATTGAAAACTTGGCTTTCTTGTGTGATATCTATTCCATTTTTGGATCATTAAACTACTTGGCGCTTTTCTTTACATTTTAATGTATTTTGGGGGATTTCACGCCTTTTTGGTTGTTCATATTTTGAAGAAAAATACAATACACTACTCCACGAAATTAGCGAGTCACTTAAGGGGCTAGGCTACCCGTCTCTGCAGTACGGCAGAGCTACTGTGTTACCGACGAAATCGACTCAAAATATTAGTTTGCGGGGCCACATCCTGCTCTCTTATATGACATGATTTTGGGTTGGGAAAGCTTTCAATCGAACGTAGATAGACCAATGGAGCGGAGGCTGGTAGTGGTTTCATGGGATTGTGTTATTTTTGTAGCAAATTAGTCGTCTAAAGTCTGCAGATTTTCCAAGATGGTCGCGAAATACACTGGTCTTTTGCTTAGGTCTATTTGTGTCTTTTCCGTGTTTTCCTTGCAAAATAACCACCAGCCTCCGCTACCTTATGAACTGAACAACACGCCAAGCTGTATTTTATTTCGAGCCTGTAAGAAATAGAGCCGTAGGATGTGGCCCCGTCTAACCCTGCTTGCTGCCGGATTTCGCCATAGTGTCGATCACACAGGTCAATATTCGTGAGTACTTTAGGTCGGCCGCTAAGAACGAGATGGCGCCCTATCGAGAGGGCTATTCGCGTGAAATCAAAGCTTGACAGCGTGTTATGGGGTTAGGCATGTACTGACTGACAGGATGCAGGGACACATCATAACAATACGATTTTGGAGGAATCCTCTATTCTGACTCACAGATTTTAGCTATGAAATATATAAGAAGAAGGAAGAATGTTCAATAAGCCGGGCCTGTCGTGGTTCTATGGGATTGTGACTTTACCTAGTAAATAGTAGTGTTTCAAAGCAAGGATACGTGCAGTAATCGTTCAACGCTTGTATCAGACGCCTCGCCATTGTAACAATTCGAGCCTTTCCCATTATCCCTAAGAGCCTGCACAGCTATGCTCTTTATAATACTGAAAAGGATGATGAATACTGTATGCACAGGCATTGTATGTAGTACAGCATCCGACTTGTATTGTGAGAAAAATAAAAACATGGCCGCCCGGTAAAAGGCAAAGCGAGTGCGCGCATCTCAGCCGATCGCGGGAACTGGGTTCGTTTCTTTGGATTGGTAGGACCGACCGCGTGACGTCGATGGCAGCAGATGGGAGTGGATGGGAGTTCGAGCTTCGGTATCGATACTTTGACGCGCGGCAGCAAGGGCTCACGTAACGGGTGTGTCGAAAGGACGGTTATTCCGTATTCCAAGTCGATGAATGCATTCCAATACCTTTTCAGATCTGAATGCAGGTTTCTTTCCCTTCATCTTCGCGCCGGATTGGGGGGAGGTTTAGGTCACTACTTTACCGAATTCGTATTGTGATGAATACTGTATGCACAGGCATTGTATGTAGTACATATATATCGGGCCGGTATCTTTCGATTTCGGTTCGGATAAGCAGAATGAAGCGGGCTCTCTCACTTTCATTACTACCAAACTTATGTTATAAATAATTTATTAAGTTCGTTCATTCCTATATTTCCAAAAGTATAGTGATTCATTGAATTTCATCACATATCAACTGTATACAAATGTAAAGTAAAAGAGAAAACAGGAATATGTATATCAAAAAAATCTACGTACTACGCGGAATCGAACTCGTGCAAATCCATCGTTTTACTCATTGCACTATTTTCATAACTAACTGTAACATCTCCCCATTCCACTACAGGAATTGTCGTTCTCCTTTGTGTTTCTAATAATGTTTCGGACAAACAATTTTTTGTATTATGCCAAATTTCCCGTTTCACAATAGTATACATTGACATCCAGAATGTAACGTAATTGGTATTTGAGCCCTTTTTGCTATAGCATGGAGTTTCGATTTGAATGACGCCTATGACGTACACAATTATTTGATTATTCAATTAGTATTTCAAGGAAATACCCCTCGATGTGCGATGACCAAAACTAGACGATTTGCCATAAATGTTCCATTCTTTCCAGAAAAATTGAATTAGGAAAATACTAAGGTACCTTTACTATGACACTATCTGTTCCCATTGTGTATTTTCTTTCTGAATTCGGGGCTACAAGCACAATTTTATGAAAATATCAAAACAGCTATAGCTAATGGTCTAGTTTTTTGTCTGCAGATCGAGTAGTAATTCAACAAAAAAAATGAATGTATTGTTAGGCAATTATACAGGGTGTTCCAAAAGTAGGCGTTTCGGAGATGGCCATCTTGTGGGGTGGGCCTTTCTAAGGACTATAGCACTTTCCGAATTTGAAAGCGCCATCGAACTTTGGGAGGTAATTGCGAAAAGGTGTAGCCAATCCGCGCTCGAGCCTGCGAGCGGTCGCTGTGACACGGCGCGAAGCGGTGGGATGGGGCGAGCCGCCGAAGACTCTGGCCGCCTCGCTGGCCGCGTCATCCGCGCACGTCGCACGCTACCGAACCCTACGCGCGAATAAGTATTGGCGTGGAGCAGGCTCGCAAGTCGCTCTAGCGCTAGGGGGGCTATCCAAGGTGCTCTTTTGCGCCAAAGATGAGCGGGCGTATTTCGGTGGCACGCCTCGCCGATCTTGGGGGCGACAACCGTACTACTGGTTGCAGGTAAACCAAACTCGGAGAATCTCTCAAAAAGGCTTCAATGCATCTACCAGTGTAGCATTCTCGCTACACTGATTTATCTGACGAAATTGGGAATATCTCCGGATCGCTTGGCATTATCTTGCTGAAATTAAATTGGTAGATGCATTGAAGCCTTTTCAAACGATTCCACAAGTTTGGTTTACCTGCGCCCCCCCCTACCGCGAGTTAACGCCGTCGAACCCACGCCGGTCACGATAGCCGCACTGGCTGCGTGGCCGCTCGCGTGACACCGGCCCTCCTTTAAAATATCATAAATCGGAATCTGCGTTAGATATCGGCAATCGGGAAGCGACGTATTGTTGGCAAAGGATTAGGTTTTTATAAAAAAAATTCTAATAATGAAATCTGCGCTAAATTCTCGCTACACTAATTTATCTGGCGAAATCGGGAATAAATCCGATTCGCTTGGCATTATCTTGCTGAAATTAAATTGGTAGATGCATTGAAGCCTTTTCGAAAGATTCTCCAAGTTTGGTTTACCTGCAACCAGCAGTACGGTTGTCGCCCCCAAGATCGGCGAGGCGTGCCGCCGAAATACGCCCGCTCATCTTTGGCGCAAAAGAGCACCTTGGATAGCCCCCCTAGCGCTAGAGCGATTTGCGAGCCTGCTCCACGCCAATACTTATTCGCGCGTAGGGTTCGGTAGCGTGCGACGTGCGCGGATGACGCGGCCAGCGAGGCGGCCAGAGTCTTCGACGGCTCGCCCCATCCCACCGCTTCGCGCCGTGTCACAGCGACCGCTCGCAGGCTCGAGCGCGGATTGGCTACACCTTTTCGCAATTACCTCCCAAAGTTCGATGGCGCTTTCAAATTCGGAAAGTGCTATAGTCCTTAGAAAGGCCCACCCCACAAGATGGCCATCTCCGAAACGCCTAGTTTTGGAACACCCTGTATACGTCATGCGAGTCATTCAATCCAAATCTATATGTTATTGTCAGATCGTATTTCATTTCCCATCAAATTCATGTGCCTATGTCATATTATGTCATATAGTAAACGAAATGATGGGAAGAATCACCTATCTTTTGGTGAAATGGAGAAATGTGACGATAGTCTTGTAGATAGTGGTAGGAGTGTGCTCGTTGTTTTTTATACGTTTTGCTTTTTTTATTATTTATGTACACGGTTCAGGAAACATTTAGTCAGCATAGAGTACGATTTACGATAGAGTAGGCTTGACATTAGTGAAAGTGAGATAATCTAGCTCGCTTTGTTTATCCAAAGCGAAAGAGAAATGCCGATTCCAATTATACATATATATATCTGTTTGTACGTCTGTTTATGTATTGTAATGTAACTCGCGGGGCGAGACAACTCCTCGCCTTCCCATAAAGAAATATCTCTCGCGAAATTAGAATTGGGGCTCTAAGAGCCATCTATCGTATGCGGACGTCTCCAGCCAGGTTCTCGCTAAGCATTTGTAGCCAATCCTAACGCTTCGTGTATTTACGCGAGCCTATTAGCGCCCGTCAGGAGCGAGGGCTCCTGGTACCTTCGAACAACCGATTCAACTTCGCATCCCGTGGACCCGGCCTGGAGAGCTGAGCATGAGGAGCAGCAGCATCCGAAGGAACTCCAGCGAGGGATTGGTCATCTTCCTGGACGACTGGACGACCGCAGGCGCTCATGTGGGTTCCAGCCGAAGAACCAATATCCACGATGATCGGACTTCGGCGAGGAAAATTTGGCGCAGGGCGACGGCCCTGGCGCCTGCTCAGCTCAGGGCACAGCGAGGACCACTAGGATTGGCGGGGACTTAGGGACCAATAGACAGGCCGGTTTTCGGGGACAAAGGGGTCGTAAGCGAACGGCGAGCGAAGCGCGTTAGGACCGGCACTCGTTGTAGAAGCGTGCGTGCGAGCGGACGTAGCCGAATTATCGCCCTAGCGCCCATTAGCGAATTTGCGCCGTATAGAAGGAAGGAAGGACGGACGAGCGTACCAGGACTGTCTCCGTCCGAGAGTTATATTAGCGCCCGGCTAGTATTCATATCTTTTCGGTAAGCGAATCATTGTACCGGCGGGCTTTTGCGTGAGACTTCCCTTTTTGTAGGAAGTCTCAGCCCAATACTCGCTTCCTTTCCGCCCTTCTGGCGATCTTGGATCTTCACGTTGACTGCAAGCGCTTTTTGGATCTTCTCGCGATCTCTACTTCGACTTGTGCATGAAAAGGTGACCTTCCGGCAGGCTTAGGCGCCTCTACAACGGGCCACTATAATTATCGTTATCATTGTCGAGCCCATTTGTTTCTCTCCATCTATCGCGGCATACTCGTGCAAGCTACTTTCTGTTAATTATCGCGATTTAGGCTCGTGCCGACCACCTGCGTATTGTACTTTGTGACTTCTGCGACCGAATATCTGTTGCGTCATCACCTAACGGACGCGTGCCACGCACGAGCCGCAGTACACCGGCCTCGTGCGTCGTCTCTAATCTTTTGTCCAAGTATTCGAACCTTCGAATAAAGAAATCGTTGTCGCATTTAACCGTTCTGCCTAGTTCTCTCGCCGAATCCACCTGCTCTCCTCGCGTTCCTGACTAGCCTGGGAATCCGCCCGGGAATTTTCTTGCCGATTGAACTCGATTCTCGCCTTAACTAAAACTTTCAGTAGTTTATTAACGTTGTTGGCACTTTGGTGCCTGGCGCCCAATCTCGCGTTTGCGTTCGGATTTTGGTTAAGCTCAAGTTCAGTATTGTCGGAAGGACTTCCCGGCCGAAGTGTAGAGGACGTGGGAAATTAAGAGGGGAAAATACATTCGAGTCGAGTCTCCCTCAAAAGTAACGTAGAGACTGGCTTTAATTCGCGTCTGTCGCCTTGGGTCTTCGTTCGTTCTCTCTTTTCTTCTTGCATTTCCCGAATTTCTTCCGGCGAACCAAATTTCGCGGCCGGAAGAAATTCCTTTACAGTATATATCTGTTTGTACGTCTAAATCACAGAAAACCCGTGCGCACCGTACCAACGCGACCTTGTAGAAAACTGTAAATATCACCCGACCATGGAGTGTCACCAAGCATCCGCCCTCTGAATAAATCAGCCAATTATTATTTTGTCCCAATCAACATACAGTCCACTAATTTAATTTTACCCCGACCACCGTTAATCATCCCCAATGTTTATCCCAATCATTTTTTGGTTTGTTTTGGTTTCTTGGAAAGAGTAAACTTTTTCCCTCAAAATAAACGGTTCTATACATTTACAATTAATTCGATCTCCCGAATTGTCGCTTCCAGAAAAAGAACACGAGCGAGAGCAGTAATAGATCCAGTTTCGCATAACAAAACCCCTTTCGGGGTACATTTACGAAGTGCTGCGCTGAACAACTTTCTGTTCTCTAATCAGGCCAAGTAAATATTGTAGGGAGATAGCAAAGCAAAAGGAAGGGAAGACGTTGATGGAGGAAACAACCCAAGGAAAAGAATCCAAAAGGTAATATATGTGAAAAACTGTTTTTTTATTAATAAATTGAGTGAAACAAAACTATAAGACTCAGCTGAAACCGCATTAATAATATCGCTATTGCCGAATCCTTTCCCCTACTTACTATCAGCTCTCCAGCGCATTAAAGATATAACTAACGAGTTACAATTTATAATTTTTACCAATTCTATACAAACTATTGGAAATAGCCAAGATAGGAAATACAAAAGTCAAACCAATGTCACTATTCAGGACTTGTACAAGAAAATAACACACTCGGACAAGACACACTATAACAGGTGGTTATAGCATGGATTCCCCCTTGTGAAGACATATGTACATGTTAAAGTCCTGGCAGACACCGAAGCGCCGTGCCGCGGTGACCGGTGCAGTTGGGTGGTCTCTAAGACCTTCCCACAAACCACCGGCATCGTGGAGGGAGTTGCTGGTCTTCGACACGGCGCGTCCCCAGGTGGCGGATAGGGGGCCCCTCCGGTTCCAACTGGAGGGTTGCGACTCGCGTAAGCAGTCGCCGCGGACCAAAACCAGCGCACACTCACACTTACACACACCTTACACACACTCTCCCGCGGTGTGCCGCCTCTTCGAGGTGGTCCACCGCGGGGGAGCACACACACACAGAAACACACCCTACATTACACTTCAACACACACACGAGAGATGGTCCCGCTCGGGGCCGTTCTTCCCGTTCGGGGGGATGGTCGGTCGTTCTGTCGCGGTGGTACCACGGGAGGGTACAGTTGATAAACCGGGGATGGCACACCCGGGCCGCTCCCTAGTACAGGTGCCCGAACCCCATCTAACCAATGGGGAGGCTGCACTATCAGGGGCGAATAATCTCGGGGCGGGTTGTAGTGCCGGTTGGTGACCGGATGGGACCCTGCAGCCCGTCCCGGGGGGCTCTTCCGAGGCCACCCGTGGATGCCTTAAAAAGCTTAAAAAGCTTAGCCGCCGCGACGGCGCGGCCGGCCCCTCCTCGTTCTGGGGGGTTCGGATTTTCCGGGCGATGACCGTCTCTCAACACAACTACGTACACACACACATACACATACACACACTACATCACACTTACATATAGACGTGGAGGGAAAAAACAAAAATAAAAATGGAGACGACAACGAAAAAGAATATTGGATTTGAAACGTGCCAAAAAGACGACGTGGAGATTCCCAGCTCCAAGGGGGGAGAAGTGGAAGGTGACAGCAGCGCTGCCCATTCCAGCAACGGAATGAGGCCGCCTGCGACCCCCTCCGCTAGGAGGAAGAAGAAGGGCCGTGTGGTCATCCGGCCCACGGAGGACAGCGCGGGCAAGTCCGATGACTCGGACACGTCCGTCGCCTCCGTGGTGTCGGTGACCGAGAGGGCCGTGCCGAGATGTTCGGTGGTGTTGAGCCGCCTGCCCGACACGGTCCTCTCCCGACGCGGCTCGGCGACGACGGAGGCTTCTGGCGGCGAGGGGTCCGATGCCTCGATGGCATCGGGCTCCTCGCGGCCGGGAGGTTCCCGGCGAAAGAGGGGGCCCCCATCCACGGGGGAGGACGCCGGGTCGGCACTGGCGAAGAAACGCCAGGTCGACTCGGCGCGCGCTGGGACCGAGTCCCAAATGGGGCAGCCCACCGGCGGCTCAGAGCCTGAGCCGTCGGCAACACCGGGCGACCCACCGCCCACCGGGGAGGAGAGCGCCGCCCAGGCTCTCAGCCGAGAGGCTGAGTTGGCGCGGAGGCTGAGGGTCAGCTCGTCCGCGGATGTAGGTGCCCATATAATTGAGGCGATGGACGTGGTGCGTCATCCGGCGACCACCTCGTCCAACCTCAAGGGCACCTACAAACGCAGGTTCCGGGAGGCGGCCCAAGAGGCCACGGTGGCGGCGACGGAGTTGGCAGCCAGAGCCAACTCCGACGGGGAAGGGGCCCTCATTAGGGCCGAGAATAGGCGTCTGAGGGCCAGGATCGCCGACCTCGAGGGGGAGATTTTCTCCCTCTCGAGGAAGGTCGAACTCCTGGACTGCCAGGGGGCTGGACCCTCGGGCGCCACGGCGAGGACACCCTGCGCCCCCAACGATGGCCCCGTCGGCCTCACTCTTGATGAGAGAGTGATGGCGCGGATCGGGGCTCTCGTGGAGGCCAAGCTAACCCGCTTCAGGGAGGAGCTCTTCCCTGGGCGGGCGGTGAGGCCTCCATTGGGGGTGAAGGCGGCGACTCGGGCGGGTGGGTGTGAGCCCGTCCGAGCCGCCGCTTCTTCCGCGGAGGCTCCGGCGGTGGACGGTACAGTCCGCCGCCGGAAGAAGAAGCGGAAGCAGGGGAAGGGAAAGAAGGGTGGGGCAGCAGTCGAGGCTGCTGCCCAAACACCCAAAAACTCCCCGACCGCCGGTGGCCCACAGATACCACCGCCGCCCGCACCTCCCACGCAGGGAGAGACGTGGGCGACGGTGGTGGGTCGCAAGCAGAAGGGCGGGCAGGGCCGCAAAGCCCCACCACCTCCTGCTGCCACGGCCAAGGCAGCGAAGTGGGCCGAAGGTGCCGGTGGGACCAAGGTGGTGCCTCGACGCCCTCCGAAGACCGCAGCAGTCACGCTGACGGTCCCGGAGGGGTCCAGGCTCACCTACGCGGAGGCGATGTCCAGGGCGCGCGAGCAGATTAAGCTCGCCGACCTGGGCATCGCCTCAGTGAGGCCCAAGCGCGCCGTCACCGGGGGTCTCATTCTCGAGATCCCCGGTGCCGACGGCGCGCAGAAGGCCGATAGGTTGGCGGAGGCGATGGCCGGGATTTTCGAGGGGTCGGAGGCGCGTATCGCCCGCCCCTCGAAAAAGACCGAGCTGAGGGTGACGGGACTTATCGAGTCCGTCACCGTCGGCGAGGTCATCTCGGCCATCGCCAAGGCGGGCGGGTGTAAGGAGGGGGAAGTGACGACCGGTGAGATCCGGTCGTCCGCCCCCTCCAAACTGGGCTCCCTCTGGCTGCGGTGCCCACTTACCGCGGCCGGGAGGATCACGGAGGTCGGCCGACTTACCATCGGCTGGACCTCCGTGAGGGTAGAGGCGCTAGCTGCACGGCCGCTGCAGTGCTTCCGCTGCCTTGAGGCGGGGCACGTGCGGCGGCAGTGCAAGTCCGCCATGGACCGCAGCCGCCGCTGCTACGCTTGCGGGGCGGAGGGCCTCAGGGCCGGACAATGCAAGGCCGGGTGGCTGAAATGCCCGCTTTGCAGCGACCTCGGCCGCCCGGCCGAGCACCGACTCGGCGGCGAGGCCTGCCGCGCCTTGCGGCAAAAGGCCTCCAAGAAGCCTGCGGCGGCGAAGCCAAACCCGAAATCGGGGAAGGCTCCGCCGCCAAAGGCGAAGGGCGGCAAGGGCGGACCACCGGCGCTGGCTGTTGTCTCCAGCGTCCCGGTGGTACCGCCCTTGAAGGTCGTGGTGGCGAAGACGGCACCCAAGCCGAAACCGCCACCACGACCGAAAGTGGCCGCCCCCGCCGAGCCGGCGGAGAAGGCGGCCAAGGGGCCAGAAGCGGCCCAAAGTGGGGGAGGCTTGGAGGAGGCCATGGACACGGCGTAATAATGTCCCAGCGCCTCCTCCAAGCCAACCTCAACCACTCGCGCAGGGCCCAGGACCTCCTTGTCCACACCCTGCGCGAGTGGCGAGTGAGTTTGGCGATCGCGGCGGAGCCGTACGCCGTACCTCCCAGCGACCCTAATTGGGTCGGGGATGCGTGCGGCTCCGTCGCGATCATTCGCACCCACTGGCCCGACTCCCCCCTCTGCTCATCCCTGGAGCAGGGGCGGGGATTCGTGGCGGTGCAGTGGGGGAACCTCGCGGTGGTGGGTTGTTACATCTCGCCCAACTGCGGCCTCGATGCGTTCGAGGCGTACCTGGGTGCGGTCGGTGGGTGTATCTCCCGCACACGGCCGCGCCCGGTACTCGTCCTCGGGGACTTCAACGCCCACGCTGTGGCGTGGGGCAACCCCCGGGACGACGCAAGGGGCGGGATGCTGCTGGACTGGGCGGCGCAGCACGACCTCCGGTTAATCAACCGGGGGTCGGCTAGCACGTGCGTGCGGTGGAATGGGGAGTCGGTCGTCGATTTGACCTTCGGCTCCCCGGCCACCGTGCGCCGTGTGTCCGGGTGGCGGGTTGTGGAAGAGCAGGAGACGCTCTCCGACCACCTCTATCTGACGATGGAGGTGGTCGCCACACCCGTCGCCCCGACGCGCCGCCCGCCAGCAGCGGGCAACCCTCGTGGTGGAGGAGACAACCCACCACCGCGATGGGCGCTGAGGCGCCTAGACCGGGACGCTCTCATGGCGGCAGCGATCGCCGTGGCCTGGCAGGACGGGTCGGGGGACGAGCACGAGTCTCCCGACCCGGACGAGGGGGCCGAGTCGCTTCGGGGCGCGAAGACGTCGATTTGCGACGTCGCAATGCCCCGAGCACGGCCCCCCCGCGTCGGCGGGGTGTACTGGTGGTCGCAGGACATCGCTGTCCTGCGCTCCGCCTGCGTTCACCGCAGGCGCCAGTACACCCGCGCCAGGAGACGGCGCGGTCAGGTCGCGGCGGAGGTGGCCCAGCTGTATGCGGCGTACCGCGAGGCAGCGGTCGCCCTGCAGCGGGCCATCAAAGCCGCCAAGGCCAAAGCCTGGGACGAGCTCGTCGCCACATTGGACGGGGATCCGTGGGGGCGCCCATACAAAATCGTCATGGGACGATTACGTCCATGGGCGCCCCCAACAACGGAGCTGCTTGACCCCCAGTTTCTCGACCGGGTGGTGGCTACTCTGTTCCCTGCGGGAGCAGAGGACCCCACCCCCGGTCGGCCTCGTCCCCGTTTTGAGTGGGACGAGGCCACCATGGGGGTCACTGGCGGCGAGCTCGACGCCGCGATTAGGCGTCTCCGGGCCCGCGCGAACAGGGCGCCGGGCCCGGACGGCATCCCAGGCAGGGCCTTGGCCATGGCCATGGGCGTCCTGGTCCCGCGCCTCGGGCAGCTTTTTAACAGCTGTCTCAGGCGCGGTAGGTTCCCCCGCTCCTGGAAGCGGGCGCGGATGGTCCTCATCCGGAAGGATGGGCGGCCCGCGGACTCTCCCTCCGCGTACCGGCCCATTTGCTTGCTGGACGAGGCGGGCAAACTCTTCGAGAGAGTTATTAGTAGATTAAACAAAGCGGTTTCTGGGACACCAAAAATTTCGCGCGGTGACGTCACCGCGTCTACCCGTCGATGTGCACGAGGGCGAATTGCTGTGTCAGCAACCTTGAAAATTGCTGACGGAAACTAGACACCTGGTCAGCTAACCTTGAAACCCAATCTACCCATCGATATGCACGAGGGCGAATTGTTGCATCAGCAACCTTGAAAATTGCTGATGGAAACTAGACACCTGGTCAACTGACCCTAAGCTCAAATTTTCCCGTCGATATCCACGAGGTTGAATTGTTGCATCAGCAACCTTGACTATTGCTGATGGAAACTAGACACCTGGTCAGCTAACCTTGAGCTCCAATCTACCCGTTGATATGCACGAGGGTAAATTGTTGCATCAGCAATCTTTTTAAAAATTTGCTAAAGTGGTGGGGCAGGTTGAGATATAAGTGGAATCGTTGCAACAAACGACCCCAGAATATCCGCAACGATTGAATCGTGTGAGAGTGATAACACAGACTACAATGTCCTACGCTAAGAAAAGGCAGGCCGAGGTGAGGTAAGTAATGAAGCGTACATATGAACAAAAAAAATGTAATACACAATAGCATATGGATTGTATCATAACACACATTTCTCTTTACCCCTCAGTACATCACATCAGGCAAAACAACCATGGAAACGGTACCAGCAGCCAACCATAACCACACCGGAGTCAGTGGTGTGGGAGCAACGTATACTAGGACGGAGATATTCGCTGACGAAGAACTTCACCAAGTATCTGGACATAGGCGTGCGCGCCAGGGACGACGAGTCATGCTGCGTCGAGATGGCTATCGGAGACACGCGCGGCAATGAGATAATCTTCCCAATGCATGTATGGAAGGAGATAATGTGTAATAGAGAAAGGGTTATAGGAATTGCTAAAGAAGACGAGATGATTGAAATATTCGACACATTAAAATTCCATAACACCACATTAAAGTGTGGTGTGAAATCAATTAAAATAGCTAGCTCATCATCATGTATATTCATTAGCATAGAAACATTGAAAAGGTTATTCGATTTCGAGTATGCCATAGACCATATGTATTCATGGCTGCAAGAAAACATCCCTATAATTAGACACAAATTCTTATCGTTTGTTGGAATAGTGAGAGAGACCAATAATGTCAAGTACCGAGAGGCAATAATGAATAGCTCCGCTTTTGAGAAACACTCCCTGGTCGACTGCGAGCTAGTAGCACTCTGCATGAATACAATAGTGCAAGAGGCTATGAACATTATACGAAATAATGATAATGTAAACAAACAATACATATAAATGTAATAAAGTACTTTCAAACAGATAACAACACTGCAAACCCTCTGACAGTATCATGACCCTTGGTGGAAAGAAACGTAAACATGTTTAGAAACCTAAAGGATTATTATTATTATAAGAAAAAACTCTCTATACATATGTATACAACTATGATGAGAGCGACGGAGACGATAACAGTAGAACAGCAGTGGCGACAGTAGAACAGCAGGTGGCGATAACAGTGGGGGGGCGGAGGCAGACGGTGAACTGAAATCGGAGGAAAAAATTACTCATCAAGCCACGCGCATGACGGTCTCAAACTCACAATACATACCATTACTTAGACTGCAACTCCACAAGGTACCGACATAGTTCCACAAGAGATCCCTCCACAGAGATATCACGCAGCATCCCAACTTCTCGATCAAAGTGTTGAGCCATGCTCGATCCATTCCTCCGCAACATGTAGTAAATCTTTATCAGACTAGCTCGGCACTTCATACATTGCTGGCAGGGGCGCACCGCCTCGTACACATATGTACCGCAGCGAGCACAATCACTGTTGTTATGACACTTATAGTACCAGAAATGTGAGTGTGTAAGCTTGAAATCAACCGGGGAGCCCATAGACTTATAACACTTCAGACACAATTTTCGCCCATCAGTTTTTTTCTGGTACACAGTACCCTGCACACACCATGATTGTAGGGTATAATACTCCACATCCTGTCGGTCTTCCTTAGCAACCAAAAACCTAAACATTTTCTTCACAAATTCGGATGAGTGATACAAGAGTACGTTCTAATAGCCCTATCAAATTATATATTGACTCAGGTACACACTTCTTCTCGATATTCACTGACGACTGAACGATTTAACATATAATCTTCAGAGACCCCCTCAATATTCACCTCAGGGTGGGGGGGGGGTACTCATGTGACAGGAAATGGAATATCTACAGCGAGCTGATGCAAAACACCTCAAATTCAATCGCATCTACAGAAAATGCTATACGATACCTCCAGAGTGTCTACAGTACTCTCAGATTTATATTTCGCCATGCATATGTGCTCTCAAATTCATACACATCTGCAGAAAAAATGCTAGTTGATACCTCCGGACAGTCTACAGCACCCCCACCTCTCAGATTTATATTTCCTTAAATATGTGGGTATTCAATCAGAAATCTCACTGCTTCGGCACCAGTTCACGTCTCGAGCTACCAGTGATCAGACATACTACCGAGCAACTCCAGCTATCACGATTGAAACTACTACTACTACACATAGCATCGTAAGTCATCAATCTCATACTATAGCTCGTAAGCGATTCCATGACAAGCCCTGAAATCCTCATAATGGTGCAGAGCAATCAGGTGTCTCGCGCTTTTCACAGAGCGATGGGGCACCAGATAGTTCGAGCCAGTGAAGCGCCGTGCAAACGCGCTGATGGAGGAGCGCTGTGCAAACGCGCTCGCAGGGACTTGACATGTTATTAGCTTACGTTCTAAACACTATCATAGTACATAATATTCGGATGCGCGATTGCGGTTGCATTCATCAACCAACGAACTCGCGCTGTGTAAGCGGCGACGTGGGGAGTTTGGCTGAAACATATCTCATACTATAGCTCGTAAGCGATTGCATGACAAACCCTGAAATCCTCATAATGGTGCAGAGCAGTCAGGTGTCTCGCGCTTTTCATAGAGCGATGGGGCACCAGATGGCTCGAGCCAATGAAGCGCCGTGCAAACGCGCTGATGGAGGAGCGCTGTGCAAACGCGCTCGCAGGGATTTGACATGTTATTAGCTTACGTTCGAAACAGTATCATAATATTCGGATGCATGATCGCGGTTACATTCTTTAAAATTCTCCTATTGATACGGAAGAATCAAATGTCTCGCGCTTTTCACAGAGCGATGGAGCATCATATAGCATATATGAATGGAGGAGCGTCGTGCGAACGCGCTAACACAGGAGCGTTGTACGAACGCGCTAACACACGAGCGTCGTGTGAACGCGCTGACGGAGTATCGTATAAACGCGCTCGTAGGAACCCGGCACGCCGAAGCAGACGATCCGGAAAGATAGTACAAGCCCGTCGTAGCCAACGGGAGGAGCGAAGACAACAGAGAGAGAGGATCACGGAAATCTTAAGGAATCCCAACCCTCCACCCACGACTCCTATAAGCAGCAACACCAATGTGGTGTACCCTCCCGAGGGTAGTAGTATTAACCACGAAGACTGCCAGGAGCATCCCGAGATCGAGCCTCCACCCACGACTCCAATAAGCGATAACATCGATGTGGTGTACCCTCCCGAGGGTACTATTAACCACGAAGACTGCCAGGAGCAGCCCGAGATCGAGCCTCCACCCACGACTCCTGTAAGCGACAACAACAACGATGTGCCGTACCCTCCCGAGCATAATATTAGCCACGAAGACTGCCAGGAGCAGCCTGAGATCATCACGATAGACGACTCTGATGATGATGACTCAGCACCACCTGAGATAGCAGCCAACCCGCTTCGCAACTCATTCACTAGGGATCAGGGGCTATACTACATACCTGTAGTAGACCCCGTGACTGGGCAACAGTCACTATACATCTCTGATCCGCTAGTGAATGAGTTGCTGGACAATTGCCCAGAGGGGGTATTTCAATTCATACCCCCTCCATCTACAGTGATTATACAGGAGTTTAATGGTTAAGTTTAATTGTATCTATATCTTTGTGATAATAAAGCTAATAATTAAGTTAATGGCTCACGATCGAAAAGCGATGCTGATAAAACGTCTTCGGCTGGGAAGATATATGTATGTACCAGCACCCATCATAATCAATGATATGAGATCCTGTCAGTTATTAAACCTCAACCACTGATAACAATAGGCGCCGGTACAGAGCACGTACCAGCATGTCAAAAACCATACAAAACATGGACACTACTCCTCTCGAGGGTAGTTCATTTGTCTGAGGTAGAGATCTACCTCAGGAGGGTATTCCACCTCACCACCATCACCACCGCTGTTAGGAGCTGCATCCGCCTCCTCCTCCTCCAACACCTCCTCCTCCAGCTGTGATGATGATGATGATGATTCCAATACATCACCATCACCGTTGGAGGATACAGATGCCTCCTCCCAATACATCTCCTCCTCATCCTCCTCCTCAAATACCTCCTCCACCAGCGGTGATGATGGTGATCCCCTTGGAGCTGCTAACAATCCGTCGTAGAAGCCGAAGCTTCTAGCAACGAATGTCACGCTATCCTCCGCGGGCCTCAATGCTCTCCACCGCTCGAGAGCCCGCCACAACCCCACCGAATAGTCGACAGCCCACGAGGGTGGTAGAGGCGACATCCGACGCATAATCCACACTTGGACTGCCGGGTCTCGGTTGAGCTGATCCACAACATGCAGAGCATGGCTGCGGATCCACTCCAGCGATGTGGCGACGTAGAGATCCTGCGTATGCTGGTCCATGACAAACTAATGAGCTCTTACGATTCTCAGCTCGCCTTTGTACCTTCATCCTAAGGAGGGGGTTTCCACTCATGCAACTTTATATTCGCTATCACTACTATGACTCTTGGAGGGTATGACACATGACGCCTCAAGGCACACTCTCAAATTCTGTCATATCTGCAGAAATGCTATTCACTACTCCTCAAGAGGGGATCACATACATCTTTCAGATTATACTTTCCATAAATATGAATGTGCTCAACCAGAAAAAATCTCCCTGCTTCTCTTAATACATCTAGTTCATATAATATAATATCCAATGAATTCAATATAATTTTTCAACTTTTTTTTTTCTATAGTTGTCAGGGTTTAGAGATTTTGAAACACTCTGAGCTGAACCACATTTATTATAGGTGTTAGGGTTTAGAGATTTTGGAACACTCTGAGCTGAACCACATTTATTATATAACATTCCTAGACCTCGTTGAGTACCAGTATAGTCTCAGAATGTTTTAACAATACATATACCCGGGTGCGATTGATACATAGACTACTCCTCCCAAAGCTATGTGATTCTACGTACAACATTCGTCAGCGGGCTGTATTCAACAATTCGATCATGTATAATCATACAATATGCCATAGTGTTTTCTGGAACGTTTTCACGACATTCAAACTCTAATCGCACATCAACAGCCGCACTCTTCAGAGACTCGTTTTGACGAGAACAATCCAAAACAACAAATGGTCCATAATGTAGAAAGTTGGTAACATCAAGCAGCGGCTCTCCAGAGCCGTAGTAGGATTCTTGAAATTTTGTATACATCTCATAGAGCAAAGCATACTTGTTTTTCCCAAAATCAATGTTTAAATCATCGTAGGGGTACGTTTCCGAGTTGAGGTGTAAACGGATGTTGGAAAGAGTACAATGATCGAACAGCGAGACCCTTTTAGTCAAATCATTTTTTCGAGCAGTTTGCAGAGCGAATACGACGTATCGAGGCTTCTCCATCTGCGTTGCAGCCTTTACAGCCCACGTATGCTTAGTTGTCATCTGCAGGAGGGGATATTCATAGAGATCCCATGAACGGAAGCACATATTAATCGCTCTACCACTCTCCAACACACGCAGCATAGACAATTTTTGTAGCTCTTCTAGAGTGACATGAGGCATCCGCCACTGTACCTTATGCAGCACAAGACTGTATGTTGCACCGGACGGGCCATGTATAGCATTATCATCCGTGCGAGAACGTATCAGTATAAGCTCATGACGAGCGTTTATCACAACATGCTTATAGTCCTCACAGAAGCCGAAGAGCATGCTCAGCGGCACACAGAAGTTAAAATCAAATGGTGCATGACCTATGTCATCGGAACCTCCCATACACTTCCAACCAGCATTACCCAACACCTTGCTCTTCCCAGCTGAGAGGCTCAAGTAGTTCTTCAAGGTTGATGTTATACCAGGATTCCTAGCTCGGTCTATTTCAGTACCATCGAGCTCATACCGTATCTCATCGAACAGAAAGGCTATACAGTTATTGTCTAGAGATATTGTGTCTCCCCCCACTGCCCGATTTATATGGGTTAGCTTCCCTTCAACATATAAGAAGCTTCGGCATGGTAGCAGATACAAATCTTGCTGCTGGATAGGTATTCTTATCTCATCACTATTCCCCAAGGATGCATTGACATATGGGTTATATCCATGCAGCTCTACCTTAGTTATCCGATTATCAAAGGCTGGGGTACCGCTGATGTTTAGAATGTTATCCGACATCTTTATCGCTGTGCAACTTTAAATCCCATAGACCGTAAAAACTCGATGTTCGATGCACTTAACTGCACCGCTTTTCTAGTATTATACTCTTCAGCAGCCACTCCACATGTGTTGAGACTCTTCCTGCTAGCTGGTTGTAACCACGTGTTAACGTTCCAACTGTTGTTGTTGTTGTTGTTGTTGTTGTTATAGACCAGCATGCTATGAGGTAGTCTCAACCGCGTCGTCGTACGTGTAAACGTATAGTTATCTCCTCCCCACGAAAATCTATTAACTGACCGGATTGATCGGTTATCCGAATCGTTAAGTCGTGTATTGCTCGAACAACGATTGGGAGGTAAATGACTCGTGGCGGTGACTCCGATATCTTATATCCTGGGGGGACTCTGGGTGAGAACTCATGTATGACATGCACTGGTCGACCATTGCTATACGAACCGCTAGTAACATTACACTCCACCCTAATCATATTCACACTCATGATGCTTATTGGTGCATCGGACTCGTGCCACACGTTCGGTAAGAGAATACGGTTTGTGGAAAACCCCAACAGCAACCCCACATTATCAGGCTTCATGAAGTTAACTCTGAAGGTGCTGCAAATTTCACTCTTCATAGTGTTATTATTAGCTCGTAGTATGAACGAGTGATCTTCGTCACTAGCTGTCTTGCGCGGATACCGTCCAAGTATTTCACGTTTCAGAAGTCTGGCGATAGCCTCCAACTCATATGATCCATCAGGAATTATGATCTCTTCATCATGATCGCCAAAGTAGAATTTGTTGTTTCCATTGGCCGAGCTAATGTTTGGTATTGTATGATAAGTTTCAAAGCTCATCAAACCGAGTTCATAACCTCCACCACTCAGATCTATTGGCGGAAAATGAGTAGATGACAGCAAGCTACCTCTGCCTGATACAGTGAATGTTAGTGACATTTTCAAGAGAGATCATCCACTATGTGTGCTCAGTATGAAGGTTTGGTGGGAAGTATATCCACCAGGGATCGCCGGCAGTTTTTTATAATAGGTTCTCGCGGAGAAATTTCACACATAATTGACCACAGTTGCTTTCATCATACTCTTGTAAACGCCTATGGTTGTATCTGATTCTTGTCACATTACCGAAGTAGCGTACCAATTCGTTCGGAGGACGAAGGTTCCCAAAACTGTCGAAATATTTTACACTTGCGCCATGCTTAACGTATGCCGTCCAGTGCGTCCCAGGACCTCGATCGCTGTCTAGATTAACTATACGCCACTCGCGAGCCTTTGCCTCACCTGGTAAATTATCACGCATGAACACCCCTCGGAAGTGTGGTATGTCTTTGCACCAGTCTTCCAGCTGATAATTTGAGGTACCCATACTAGTAGTCAAACTCCCCCTCCTGCTTAACGTTTTTTTTTTTGGTCTTTAACCCTTCTCCCCGCTTGTACGGTGATAGGTATAAGCCTTGCCCCTCCATCACACGGTTGTGTCGCTGGATTTCCTCAAGCTGTTTCTGAGCAGCTCTCTTAGCAGCGACGGATTTGGCTATAGATGAGGCTCCTGTAGCCAATGCTCCTAGGGCGCCCAAAGCAGGAAACAGTAGCGGTAAAAAGCCTCCACGCTTAGCTATTGACAGTATCCTATACCGTTTTGTCTTCTTTTTCTTTTTACCGTCTTGTGGTTTTTTCTTCCCTCCTACTCCCATTCCTAGTCTACGTTTCGTCTTCATAGCCGTCCAGACAGCTGCGGCTGTTGCTCGTTCACCAAGTGTAGAATCCTTAGCTGCTAGACGTTGCAGTGCGCTTTCACTCAATATCTTGTCAGCTTCGTGGCGACCTTCTATATCCTTCCGCTGAGAATATGCAATGTCGTGTCTTCTACACGCGGCGTCCAAAGGGTTAACTCCTTGTTCTCCACGAGCCAATCGACGCTCTAAACGCGTACCAGGACCACAAAATTGATACCCAGGCACATGCAGTTCGATTGGTAGGGAATCAATTACTTTATTCAGGAGTCCAGCCATAGAGATGATTCCTCAAGCATAGCTGCCCTTGAACTAACATATCAGTTAGTTCTCAACCGTATTATATATCCAGTCTTCCACTAATAGATACCCCAACAACCCTACTGAACTGCTATACCGATCGGTTGAACTGCTAAACCGATCAGTTGAACTGCTAAACCGATCGGTTGAACTGCTAAACCGATCGGTTGAACTGCTAAACCGATCAGTTGAACTGCTAAACCGATCGGTTGAACTGTAAAACAAATTGGTTGAACTGCTAACTTGAGACCAACAGGTCTACCGAACTGCTGAATCAACCCGTAGAACCTAGCTAGACAAGTTTGTCGAGCTGCCTACCTGGACTATGCAACGTATATATACTGCTCCGAATCACGTATTGCTGTAGTAGAGTACAAGCATCCTCCCACCATGCGCTTTGTGAAACAGCCTATGAGTATTATAATACCTACAAGTCGTGCTTTTAATGAACCTAATAAGCATCGGAGGCATGGCACACTTCTACCCAATAGTATACGTTGCGTAATATGTGGTCCATCAAACTGTGGAAAGACTAACACTATGGTAGGACTACTCGAGAGTCCAAACGGGTTACGATTTGAGAATGTATATGTATACTCAAAATCGCTGAATCAATCTAAATACAGATATTTGGAAGAAGTGCTATCATCTGTGGAGGACTTGGGGTATTTTCCCTTTGCAGAGAACGTTAGTGTGATATCACCAGCCGATGCGTTACCGAACTCGGTATTTATCTTTGATGACGTTGCTTGTGATGATCAGAATGTAATGCGGGAATACTTCGCTATGGGTAGACACTCAAATGTAGACTGCTTCTACTTGAGTCAGTCATACGCTCGAATACCGAAGCATCTGATCCGTGATAATGCAAATATGATCATACTATTCAAACAGGATGGCACGAATCTTAGACACGTATATTGTGATCATGTCAATACTGACATGCCGCTCGAAAGGTTCACAGAGTTATGTGTGAAATGCTGGGACAAAAAGTATGGTTTCCTCGTTATAGACAAGGACAGTCCTGTAGATGGTGGTCGGTACCGGTGTGGGTTTAGCGATTTTGCAATCATCAGTCATGAGGATATAACACCATGATTTCAGCGTTGCGATCATACGTTCTAAAGGTGTCGTTGGAACCAGTTGTCGTATTTTAACTGCTACGTATAATGGATGAAGAGAAGAAGAATATGGAGCGTGCTAAACAGGAAGCGGTTGCGAAGGAGATAGCTAAGACTAGTGCTGCTATACGCAAGAAGTATCTCGCGCTGAAGGTGGGGAAGAATGATGCTGACGCAGCTTTGGAGACAAACCTGCGCCCGATACTTGAGCCGCTGAAACAGCTGGCTGGTAATAGCAACGTTGTCAAGCAGCAGTCCTTTGATAGTAGTGATGCAATCAAGCGACAGTCGCTATCATTACAATCATCACCACCACCTCCACAGGCATCTATACTCGATGATTATGCACCATTAAAAACACATGGTATAAACAAAATGCTTCCGACAGCTGTAGGAGTGAAAAGGTCACGTCCTGACAGTATGACACCGAGACATTCAACTCCATTCAGAAACATTCAAATCAAGAAAGCTCGACTGAGACAATTTGACGAGGCTGTGTGGGATCGAGATGTCGATAGTGTGGAGCATGCTAGTGGTACATCTCCTGAGCCGATGGATTCTACTCCGTCAACGAGCAGTAATTACGCTACTCTCCCAGATAGCTCAATGCGTGAAATTCTGCAGGATAGTTCCGAACAGTCTCTGATCAATGTGATGGGACCTCTGGCTAAACGATATATGCAACTGCTCTACACAGATGTTGCTGACAATGTATATGGCATCTTCTATGATAATGGTGCAATGCGTATTGGTAATACAACCTTCGACGTGAACGCTGATGACAGTATTGTAGTTGGTACAACAAGATACGTAGGGACTGAGGGTCTCTATGAGCTGATATTCATGAAGATGCCTGATCCGAAGAAGTATACTGAACGGGATCTCATAGCATACAAGGACGTTCTACTGAAATCCAGTGCACACAAGTGTAAACACTCTCCATCAAAGCAAAAGAAGGGTAATAAGGGGTATAAGTATAAACATATCATAAGAAAGCTATTTCCCACCATTGATGGATCAGTTGTGGGAAGCGGACTTGAGACATATACTCAATACCCGATGGTTGTATCGAATAATGCTATCGATTATGTGCATTGGGACGATCCGAATGAGCTGGTGGATCGTATGAGGCTGTTGGTTTCCTCGCAGCGTGCTGGTCATACGGGTCACAGTAATGAATTAACATCCATAATTGAAGAGCTTCGTGAGGTGGGGCTGATTATAAATTAGATGTTTTACGAGATTGCAGTTCAGTATGGTGGGAGATGCCAATCAACAAGTTTGGAGAGCTGCTGGGAGCGGGTGTGGAAGTTACTCAACAGCCGGTGAATCACATTCGTAATATTGCGTTGTGTCTTGAGGGGACAACCTTCAATGCGCGAGATGTCAGGATTGTGCGTGTAGCAGACCCTGAGGCTGCAAGTGATGTTGTAAACTTACGATACATGTAGGACCTCCTGAATAAACTTCGCTCTGAAATTGATGAAAAATTTCGTCTAATGAAGGGTATGGCCGATACGAGTGAGTCTCAAATTAGTAATATTGCGCTGTGTCTGGAGGGGACAACTTTCAATGCGCGAGATACCAGGATTGTGCGTGTAGCAGACCCCGAGGCTTCATGTGATGTTGTAAACTTACGATATATGTACGACCTCCTGAGTAAACTTCGCTCTGAAATTGACGAAAAGTTTCGTCTAATGAAGGGTGTGACCGATACGAGTGAGTCTCGCATTAGTAATATTGCGCTGTGTCTAGAGGGGACAACTTTCAATGCGCGAGATGTCAGGATTGAGCATGCAGCAGACCCCGAGGCCTCATGTGATGTTGTAAACTTACGATATATGTATAACCATATGAGTAAACTTCGCTCTGAAGTTGGTGAAAGATTTGATCGAATGAAGGAAGTGCTTAATATGCGTGAGTCTCAAACTAAGCGTGATCTGGCAGCTTCCCTTCGTGTGTTTGTATCAGCTGAAGTGCGGAAGCAACTTGCCGGTTGAGGTGTAGCGGTATAAACATGAGCAAAATAAAAACGAAACTGGTTGAGGAGTTGCATGCGCCGGCCAGACGTAACTTTCCACGCAGACGTGTCATCGTTCATGGGATTGACGATCTATGGCAGGCCGACCTCGTAGATGTTCGAGCATTCGCAAAGGATAATCGAGGGCACCAGTATATTCTAACGGTAATAGATGTGTTTAGTAAGTATGCGTGGGCTCTCCCTCTCAAGAGCAAAGGTGCAACCGATGTATCTAAGGTTTTTGCAAGCATATTACGCAGTGATGCGAGAGTACCTAGAAACCTGCAGACGGATATGGGTAAGGAGTTTTATAATACGAGCTTTCAAGGTTGTATGAAAAAACATTCCATTAACCACTACTCCACATTCAGCATCATGAAAGCTTCTGTAGTGGAGCGTTTCAACCGCACACTTAAGAATGCGATGTGGAAGTCCTTCTCGTTGAACGGGTCTTACCGCTGGATTAACACCCTTGCCTCGCTAGTGTCCGACTACAATAGTCGCAAGCATAGAACTATCAAGATGCGTCCCATGGATGTTAATTGTAGCAATGAGAAGCACCTCCTGACAAGTGTGTATAGCAACCTGAAGATACTTGGACCTGCGAAGTTCAGTGTTGGTGATAAGGTGCGTGTCAGCAAGTTCAAAACAGTCTTCGATAAGGGATATACACCGAATTGGTCGACAGAGGTGTTTGAGATTTGTGAAGTTAAGCGAACAAATCCAGCGACATACTCTCTCAAAGATTCTGGGGGCGATCCGGTTGCAGGTGGATTCTACGAGCAAGAGCTACTCAGGACAGCGCATCCAGATGTACATTTAGTTGAAAAGGTGTTGCGGAGGAGAGGTGATAAGTTGTATGTGAAGTGGTTGGGGTTCAATAATACACATAACTCATGGATTGATAAAAGTGCTGTTGTATAGACTCTAAAAACATTGAACGATCTTTGTTATCTCTCAATAAACAGCTCCTTAGTCAACTAGTCTCTACAAAGTGTTGTCTCATACCTCCTGAAACATATGGTTAATTCATTCTTCAGTGTTACATATCCTAAAGTGTCCCCAAGGGAGTGTGCATATCGAATTTTGGAGAATATATCGTTTATCATCGTGGGGGCTGAGAGCGAGTTTCTTCTCGCGTATTGTGAAAACGTTATGACGTATGGATCTGATACAGTTTTGTTCGACGGTTTTCTCAACATTATTCCTTAGACACCTAACATAATCATCGAACTGTATGCACTTGGCTGTAACACTTTTCTTAATACCCTTTATCTTCTTTTCGCATCTCTCTTTACCATGTACCCGTATGGCATACATTTTAGATCTCAGCCCAACGAATTCTGTCATGATCAAACCACAATTCTCATCCTTCATTAATCCTGGAACCTTTTTGTTTGCACGCGGTATACTGTAGGGGTTGTTATCATCGTAGTCGCTAGTATCGAATTGTGCCAAATCTTGTTTCATGATCTCATAGATATCGTCACAGCTAATCTCATAGATGAGGCTATCAGTATCTGTATACATAACCTTACAACTTTCACCAAATTTGGGGAGCATGTACTCGTAGTGGAATTTGTATAAACATATTTTGGATATTTCTAGAATACACATTCCAACATATATAGGCTTAGAGATATTAATGCTAAGCTTCCGCATTTGAACAGCTATGAGATCCTCTGAGAATACTGTACGGCTATGGAAATTAGGCTTTGCGATCGCTGTCTCTGCACCATACCGACCGCACCATTGCGTGAAGAGTTTCACATCAGCATGGTTACGCACATTCTCCATCGTCTTACCAAACACAGCATTGTTCATTAGTTTATAGAGGTTCTTGCTGAAATCGTTGGTGGATTGTGTTCGTAAGTGTGTATTTAATTGTATATAATCACGCAACCATGGAGACTGTTTAAACTCCAAGATACGGTGCACCTTCAGCAGCTTCAACCCATGTTTCATACACAATTGTAGATGTCGATAGTGTATTATGTACCGTGTCTTGTTGTTCAGTGTAGCAAGCAGTTTTTTCTGTCTGCTCCCCCTCCGCTGCAGCGGGCTGAGCTCGTGGTTTGCGCAGAAGGGGAGATCAGCATGCATATCATGTATATTTTGTGGGTATTGTAGATCGACTTCTAATACGTATCCTACTTGACTGTTCTCCGGAATAGCTTTTATGTCAAAGGTTGCTACTGCATCTTCATCATTCTGCTCGATCCATCGGAAACCTCCATACGGTAGAGGTTGGGACATTGCCCAGCCGTAGAGATTGTTAACATCGAAATACATTAGGTATGTAGAGCTCTTTGCAGGGTCATATGTTGGTAGGTGCTTGTTGTTGGCACTTGCATACCTATGTGAACACTGGCTCAGTCCACCGCGTATTCCACGCTCTATGAATAGAAGCATATCGATATCTGTTAATAGTTCGAACTCTATACCGGTGTGCTTTAGCATTGCATCCCATGTGAAACCCGGGAGGGTGAAGTAGTGCGCCGGATCAAGCTTATAACTTGCTATACAGTTCTCTCTGAAACTCTCGAACACATCGGTTAGCAACAACGTGTCAATCTTCATGTAGAGGCTACAATATTCTCCTAACGTTCGAACCTTGAAGCGTTTCCACACTTCTTTAGCATGTTGATAATCATTATCGCTAACGTGACAATCGTTCAGACGGCTGTAGAATGCCTCTTGTGGTGGTAGCTCCGTGTCGTTAAGCTTACTGTAGGATGTTATGTATTCATAGGGAAAGACACCCTTCCTTGTCAAGAGTTTCAAGTCTGTCTCAGACAGGTGTTTAAATTCCCGTTGCACGGTACGTAGTTGGTTCGGTCCGCTCAGGTATGATGATAGTTTATCGAGACTTGAGCTAAGGAATTTGAATGAGTCAATGAAGCGGAACTTTACGCATTTTTTACTGCGCCAACCCCCCTCGCCAGTATCTGCCACATGTTTGGTGAAGGATATGTACTTCTCCTTCGTTATTGGTAGAAGGTCAATTTTACCGTCAAACGCCTTCGCTAAGGCCATTATGACGAAGTGTGCGTCATAACCTGATAGGTTGTGGAATACAACTGGTACTGTATGTGGTATCCTATATCCTAGATTGCAGCTTGCATGAGCTGCACCGCGGTAGGCGCCTGTGAGGTGACAGTGGTCACGCACTTTCCCGTCCCCCGCATCAGTGAACGGTTTCACACATATGTGACAGTGTTCAGCTCGTTGGTGCTGTAGCACTTCAGCACCTGTTAGAGCGTTCATTGGAACCACTCGGCTGAATATCTTCTTAATCCGTGTGCCTAACATATGCAGTTCTCTGGCGAACTACTCCATGCATCCAGTTTCACTGCTGTAACAGCTGTAGTGGCAGAGCGACTCGTCATATGCGCAGTGGACGTAGTAGCCGATGCTGAATGGACGGTGACGTTGGTATGGCAGTGAACTCCCTTGTTGACGACCTTGCTTCTCGCTCCCGACGGTCTCCAGCCAGCACTCTATGTCAGCATAGATTACGAAAGGCATGCGTTCCTTGTGGCTGTAGTTCTTAAATTTCAACCACCTGTCATCCCCGGTGGGGAGCGTTATAGCACATTCATCCATCCGTGAGCAGTCGATTAGATGCATCGACAGCTTTTCCTGTGTGTTGAAGTAGTGTAGACACCTAGAATGTAATATTGAGATTTTGTAGTGTATGCTTTTGGAGACATTTGGTTGATGTATATTATAGCTTTATGATTATGAACAGAATCGTACTTACCGCTCGCATATATGCTTTGAGCGTCGGCTTTTACTAATTTCCGTGGACAGTAGTCGTGATAGGCTTCTGATGCATGCATAATGGTATTTGTGTGAGGTCTTTCTGCTTTCAATCATTAGCAGGTTAGCATGTTGCTGGCGCTTGTTTTTTGTTATGCGGAGTGGTACACATCTGTTCCGCTCCCACCCAAACACGTTCACGGAGATGTTATTGCGTTTTTCAAGTGCTGAAATCTGTTTTAACCTCATTGGAACTTCTGCCTCACTGGTATTCAATGTATCTGTATAGTGTGGGTATGATGATGTTCTAGAAACATTTTGTATGCCGGAGTTCTCGACGGGGTGAAGGCTTGCGGTGACTGCCCAGAAAAAGCATGTGTCGTCCACACAATTGATATTTATGACGGCTTTCTTCAATTGTATGGCTCTTGGTAGAGGTATGCTCCCTCCTGGACAGATGGGCTGGTACCTGTTTATATTTATCATTAAATGTAGAACCCTCCGCAGAGCCCAACCGCTATCACGTTCTTGAAATTCCGACATTTGTGTTAATATTGGATGTTCCACATCGCGTGTGTACCAGCGACGTAAGTTGCTAGATGGATCAAGCTCGCTGTTCCGCGTATTGAACCCCTTCACGCTGACTGTTCCGTCCAGCACATATTCGGCCTTCATGGTTACATTCACCTTCACATTACGGTGTTGCTTGATACCCTCAGTTACACGTCTGGTTACCATTCTTCGTGCATCACGAAGGAAGTGTTTGGGATCGATGTGCTGTGAATTGATAACAGCGCTTGTGGAAATCCGATCCATGAATGCTGATTCGATCTCTACAAGAGTGAGGCTGGATGCTCTTGTTGATTGTGTGTCACCATGTAACCCTCTACCAACACGTACAAACCGTTCCTGCACTGTCACTTTCAAGCACTTTATACGCGTTAGAACACATACTATATGACGTTTTGTACCAATTGATAACATGTCTCTATTCTTTTCAGTGTGCTCGGCTATGAGAGCTAAACACTCGTCGCACTGATTCAACCACTCGCGGTATTCGTTCACGTTCCGTAATAATATCGATGAAGCTTTCAGCTTCTTCAACATGTCGCTTGTGATATCCATGATTACGTGTATGCTTACAAAATCTGAATGAGGTATCGCAGTTCGTTTTATATGCATGCGGGGAGGGTAGGGGAGTCTTCATTGTAAGTGTGCTCGCTACCAATATCTTTCTGCTGTTACGACATTTTGGGTCGCTGTCGGGGGACCTTGATTTTCTATCGATACTGCATTTTTAGAGTATGGCAGTAGCTGTTAGGGTCACAGGGACAGTTGCTGATGTAGCAATTTGATGGCTACGTGAGCTCAAGGTTACTGTGTCGTATGCGCTTCGTTGGTAGCTACGTGAGATCAGAGTTGTCATGTGTGTGTGTGTGGGTTGTCGACGCAGCAATTTAATGTCATGCATATCGACGGATAGATTGGAGCTGAAGGTTAGCAGACCAGGTGTCTAGTTTCCATCAGCAATAATCAAGGTTGCTGATGCAACAATTCAACCTCGTGGATATCGACGGGTAGATTGGGTTTCAAGGTTAGCTCCTCGTGGATATCGACGAGAAAATTTGAGCTTAGGGTCAGTTGACCAGGTGTCTAGTTTCCATCAGCAATTTTCAAGGTTGCTGATGCAGCAATTCGCCCTCGTGCATATCGATGGGTAGATTGGGTTTCAAGGTTAGCTGACCAGGTGTCTAGTTTCCGTCAGCAATTTTCAAGGTTGCTGACACAGCAATTCGCCCTCGTGCACATCGACGGGTAGACGCGGTGACGTCACCGCGCGAAATTTTTGGTGTCCCAGAAACCGCTTTGTTTAATCTACTGTTATTGCCAACCGCCTCGTCCGGCACCTGTCGGCGACAGGTCCGGACCTCGACGACGGGCAGTTCGGCTTCCGTCAGGGACGATCGACGATAGACGCGATCAAGCGCCTAAGGTCCCTGACGGAGTCGGCTGCAAGCCGGGGGAGGGTGTGTATCGCTATATCCTTGGATATAGTGAATGCTTTTAACACCCTGCCCTGGTGGGTCATCAGGGAGGCGCTCGAGCACCATCGAGTGCCCCTGAGTTACGGGCCGTCGTCGGGGACTACCTCGCCGACAGGGGCATTAAGTTCATGGGCCGGACGCAGGAGTATGAGAGGGAGACGTACGCCGGGGTCCCGCAGGGGTCCGTGTTGGGCCCCCTGCTATGGGACCTCGGCTACGATTACGTCCTGCGGGCTGCACTCCCCGCTGACTCCACGGTGATCTGCTATGCATACGACACACTCGTGGTAGTCAGCGGGGAGGATGGGAGGAGGACCATCCGCGTTGCGGAGACGGCGGTGGCCTGTGTCGTCGCCCGAATCCACCGACTGGGCCTTCGGGTGGCCCCGCAAAAGACCGAGGCGATCTGGTTTTACGATCGCCAACGGTATGCGGGGCCGCCTCCCCAGCGGTGGATTGCGGTAGGAGAGACCCGCGTCCAGGTGAGAGATACGATGAAGTATCTCGGACTCACCCTGGACGGCCTCTGGCGCTTTAACGAGCACTTCGGCCGGCTTATCCCCCGAGTTGAGAAGGCGGCAGGCGCTCTAGGACGCCTGCTGCCCAACATCGGGGGACCGTGGGAGGGTGTCCGACGCCTTTATGCGGGAGTCGTCCGTTCCATGGTGCTCTACGGGGCACCATTCTGGGCGGACGACCTGGCGGCCAGCCGGCGCAATTGTGCCCTGCTATTCAGGGTACAGCGTCGGATGGCCGCCAGGGTCGTGCGAGGATATCGCACGATCTCCCTGGCGTCGGCCACCCTACCACCCTACTGGCGGGCAGTTCAGAGGACGGTAGCTGAGGATTTCCTGGTGTTCGGAGCATCGTTGGCGAGGATCTTCGCTGTCTAAAGGGTTGAGGAATTCGGAACCATCTGAGATCGCCTGGTGCAGCTCTCTATTCCGGGTTTTGCACGTTTCCCCGGAATCCTTGGTCGAATGACGGAGAAGGGTGGAATTCCAGTCCGTGCATCACCATACTGACTTCCACACGCACCAACCACGATCAAATATCATCGGGCAGAAGGTCATCCCTGGATCGAGCTCATCGCTCGTTGTAAACTAAGGCTAGTACCCAATTTACCCTCGCCGTAGCTCTTCGTTATTTAGTCGACAATCTCGATCGAGTATCAGGATGTCGAAATCCTTAAGGAAAATGAAGCGTCTTAGGGCCGGAAACAGATCACGTATTTCCAACTTCCGTGATTCAATGAACTTTGAAGTAGAGGACTTACCGCCCACATCGTTGCTTCGAACGCCGTCGACCAGCTCGTTGCGAAATCCGTCGCAGGAATCGCCTCCAATTATGCTCCGAGATTTACCGCGATTAACGCCGCAATTGACTCCGCAAGTCGCGTTCAAAACTCCTGTTCAAATTATTGGAGAAGCTCCTCCTCAAAATACTTTGTCGGAAACGTCGCAGGGATCGGTAGCTCTACCAAACATAACTTTTGTTAACCAGGGACAGACCTTGTTTCAAACGCCAGCGGAAACTGAGCCACAGTCTCTCAGGGGAAATTTAGAAATAATTACCGAAAACGCACCATCGACGAGTCTGCCGCAAATTCCGTCGCCAGCTTCTCCAGCACCGATCTCAAATCTTCCAAGCTCCGCTCCCAATCAGCTTCCGTCGAGTACACCGATCATAGATCCGCAATGCAGACGCGAACTTAATTTTTCTTCAGATATACAGCAACCTGCAACCTATTTAAACCCTCCAGTAAAATACAAATCACTAAGAGACTTAGAGAAGCAAATACCAACCTTCAACGGGACCGAGAGCTCACTATCGACGTTTATTAGTCGTTGTGAATTAGCAGCAACATTCGTAGAACCCTCAGACTTACCACTATTCTTGAACACCGTCACCGATAGCATAGTAGGCCCAGCCAAGGAAGCTCTACCAATGAACTATCAGCCCAAGTCTCCCAAGGAAATAATAGATTTCCTAAAAAATCATTATAAAAAGAAAATCTCTTTAAATGAGTTGGGGCATAGGTTCAAGGGAATGAAACAATATCAGCCTTCGGCAGTCGGATAGTGAAAATGAGGGACGTCACCCTCGAATCCGTAAGACAGTCTCGCGAGGATAGCGGGCTGGGATTCTATGAAAAGGCCATTAGAATCCACTCGGAAAATGCATTTTTCGGGGGCCTCCTAGACCGAACGATTAAAGGCATACTCACTCAGCGCGACATCACTGATTTGCACTTAATGATCGAAGAAGCACAAAAGGTCCAATTGCGTATGTCCATCGGGGAAATCGATAGCCCTCCTGTAGAAATAGAAAAGGGACCAAGAATATATAGAACCGAATTAGTCGATGCAAAGAAATATTTTAGGCGCGATGACCCCAGGTATCACATAAATAAACACCCCCAAAATAGAACCAGCGGAACGGTACACCCCCCGGTGCAATGCACCTATTGCAAAAGGATAGGGCACACGGAAGACCGGTGTTTCCAAAAAAGTAAAAATGGTTACAAATGGAATCCCGACAGAAGACCCCCTAGTTCTACCCAAAGGCCTTATGCACAAACCAGTAGGAGCAATTTAAACTGGTCAAACGGACCGCAGAAGCGCGCCCAGCAGCCCGAGTCAATGATTGCACGCACCTCATCAGCAAAATCCACACCATCGACAACGCAGTAGGAGACTTGCCCTTCTGTACTCTTCCTCACGAAAGTTTTCGCGGAAGGTTTGCCACCCTTTTAGTGGACACCGGGTCCCAGGTGAACCTGATCAAAAGGGACCAAATTAATCCACTTATAAGATTGGACGAAAAGGTAAAATGCGAATTATCCGGCATTAAATCGGGAACAATACGTCCTTTAGGCGAAGTTCTGCTAATCTTGAATAACATCCCGACTAAATTCCAAGTCGTACGAAACGACTTTCCAATTCCGCACTCTGGGATACTCGGAATCCCCTTTTTAAACCAACACAATGCCACCATATTCTTAGACCCAGGAAAATCTCGGCTTGTTCTGCCTGGCATTTCCGAAATCCCTTTGCATCGGACATCCACCGTTCTCTTGCCACCGCGAACTAAGTTTCTCATTACGGCACCTGTAACAAATAATCAATTAATAACGGCGTACATTGAAAGAGTGACAATAGAACCAGGTGTCTATCTAGGCCAGGTGTTGGTGACTAATTGCAATGGCTTCGTCAGGCTCTATGCAATAAACACCACAGAAAATCCCGTTTCCTACAAGGTGCAACCCGTCGAACTCAAGGAATACGAGATCCGGACTCCTTCCTCGCGCTCTGCAAAAACAGGAGATCCCAAATTAGGGCATGCTCAGGCTGATGCTGCTAGATTAGTAAAACTTACCAAATTATTAGATTTGAAACACCTCACCGAGGAAGATCAAACGAGTCTCTTGGAGATACTCTATGAATTTTCGTACCAATTCCATCTACCTTCCGACCAATAAGGGGCTATTAAGACTATGGATCATAGAATCAATACCTTCGACGAAGTTCCAATTAACACCAAACAATATCGATTCCCCCCGGTTCACAAACTAGAAATACAGAAACAAATAGATGCTTTATTAACTGATAACATAATAGAACAGTCCACGTCGCCTTATAATTCTCCCGTCTGGATCGTTCCCAAAAAGTCGGGCCCCTCAGGTACACCACGTTGGAGGATGGTGATTGACTACAGAAAGTTAAACCCCCCCCGACATTAAAATGTTAAAAAATGCGCCAAGTAGTTTTGTCTACCTCTCTACAGTTTAATCCCACAGCAAAATTTACCAAAAATATAAACGGATATCATTCAAAAGCCAAGCCAATCATCAAAATAACAAAAAAATTAATCAAATTCCAAAACAATCAAAATTAAATAAAATAAAATAAAGTCTACAAAAATGGCAAACTGGCTGCGTGGAAACGTGATGTAATTAAGACCGAGACAAAACACCCCTCTATCGTCATTCGCATGGCCAGTTTGCCAAGTTTTTGTAGACTTTATTTTATTTTATTTAATTTTGATTGTTTTGGAATTTGATTAATTTTTTTGTTAATTTTGATGATTGGCTTGGCTTTTGAATGATATCCGTTTATATTTTTGGTAAATTTTGCTGTGGGATTAAACTGTAGAGAGGTAGACAAAACTACTTGGCGCATTTTTTAACATTTTAATGACGGGGGGGGGGGTGTTGGGGGGGGGGGGCTGATATCATGCATTTTTGGTCGTTCATTCAAGAATATATTCTCTATTTATTACAGTATGTAACATAGCCATATCCCCAAATGACACATGATTGGTAATCATTGCTTGCTTCTGTCATTTTAGCCCTTTAGCTTAAGCATTCCTTGAACTGTGAACTTGACAATCATGATGCACGTAAATGAATTAGATGAATAAGACTGTGTATGAGTATGTCGCATGATTAATTGTAAAGATTCTAAAGCGATACACTCAAAACGCAGCCTAATTTATGTAATTTATTTTGGTGTATCTTTACTGTCAAGTTCGCAGCTAAAGGAACGCTTCAGCTAAATCAGCTAAAGTGATGTAAGTAAGCAACTAAAGGTTGTGCGTACCTTGAGTTGCGTACTTGACAGTCTAAAATCCTGACTGTCAAATGTGTAATTCAAGGAGTGCACAATCTTTAATGCTGCAGTTTTCTATAAGCAACTACTGACAATGGCTAGTAGTAACAAAACTATAAGCAAGTATCGATTACCAATAGCCATATCATATGATTGGCCCCAATGACATATGATTGGTAATCACTGCTTGCTTATGTCATTTCAGCTCTTTAGCTCAAGCATTCCTTGAACTGCGAACCTGACAGTCACGATGCACTTAAATGAATTAGATGAATTAGACTGCGTATGAGTGTGTCGCATGATTAATTATAAATCATATGCAGACTAATTTATCTAATTTTTGAATGTACCTTGACTGTCAAGATCGCAGCTCATGGAACGCTTCAGCTAAGGAGCTAAAACAATCATGCACCGTTTGAGGTTATTAGTATCTGTTCATCAAATCGCAACACTTTGAATTCTGCGCTCCCCGAGCTATGCACTTAGTAGTCATCATCAAGGTACACCAAGATTAAGAGTGCGTATGTGAGAATAGCTTATCTTCATACACACTTTAATTTTAGAGTATCTAGACTGTTAAGTGTGTAACTCAAGGAGTCCACAATCGTTAATTAATGCTGAAGTTTCCTATAAGCAAGTACTACACACTTGACAACCAAATACAGCGATTTGTGAGCCACAGACTTCTCACTCTTAGGACTTTTCATAATCATAATTCGCAATAATCACAAGATCACAGAGACAGGGGCAAGTACAGTACAGCATGCACCATTTGAGGATATTAGCACCTGTTCATCAAATCGCAACACTTTGAATTCTGCGCTCCCTGAGCTATGCACTTAGCAGTCATCATCAAGGTACAGCAAGGTTAAGAGTGCGTCTGTGAGAATAGCTTATCTTCATACACACTTTAATGAATTTTAGAGTATCTAGACTGTTACGTGCGTAACTCAAGGAGTCCACAATCGTTAATTAATGCTCAAGTTTTCTATAAGCAAGTGCTGCACACTTGACAACCAAATGCAGCGATTTGTGAGTCACGGACTTCTCACTTTTAGGACTTTTCATAATCATAATTCGCAATAATCACAAGATCACAGAGCGAGGGGCAAGTACAGTACAGTGTTTTATTAATAAATAACGTACAGTACAGTGTTTTATTAATGATTTATCACATAGCATTCACACCTAACCAGCCATCGCGTATGACACATAACCAGCCATGGTGTAAAACATAATAGTCTGCTATGGTATAAAACCATGTTACCTGCGCAGCACTCTGTAGCACTTCGCGGTGGCGCCCGCTCGCGTGAAACACGTGAGAGTAACATTTTTAGGAATTGTATAAAACCGGACGATGAAACTCTTAATCCGCTTTGCCTTTTCCACGAGAAAAATAAAACAGGAAATTCATATCTCCGGAACGGCTGGACCGATCCACATGATTCTTGGCTCATTGGATTCAGAAAAATCAACGATGAAATACAAAATTCTGAAATAAATTCTTGGGGCTCTAACTTTCGCATAAATCGAGGTGAAAGTTTGGTAACTAAGGATAACAGCTAGTGTTCGGGATAATATAGCCTCGGCTGTCGCGCGCCGGAGTGTCATATATATATGGAGAGGGAACTTCTACTTGGCGCGAGACTCTACCGAGTCTCCTGATGAGAAGACGGTCAGTGACGCCTACCCCCTCCCAAATATTACCGAAATTTTAGACCAGTTAGGCGGTGCAAAATACTTTACCACGCTAGATCTAGCCTCAGGGTTCCACCAGATTCCAGTGCATCCTTCGTCAAAGGAGAAAACTGCCTTTTCCACTCCGTACGGCCACTATCACTTCAACAGGATGCCATTCGGTCTAAAAAATGCCCCGGCTACCTTTCAAACGGCAATGGACTTACTCCTGTCCGGGATACAAGGCGTGGAACTATTCGTCTATATGGACGATATAGTTATTTATGCTGATTCCCTGGAAATCCATACGCGAAAGCTTAAAAGATTGCTAGGTAGATTGCAGAATGCAGGACTCACCTTACAACCCGAAAAATGTCACTTCCTCTGCCAAGACATAGCCTACTTAGGTCACATTATTAGCAAAGATGGGGTTAAGCCAGACCCAGGAAAAATAAGAGCTGTCAAAGAATTTCCCGTACCTAAAACAAAAACAAACATCAAACAATTCTTGGGGCTAGTTGGCTATTACAGGCGGTTTATAAAAGATATGGCAAGAATAGCCAAACCTTTAACTAACCTGACTAAAGATGTACCATTCATCTGGGACGAGAGAACCCAGGGTCCATTTGAGAAACTCAGGGACATCATTTGCTCTGAACTTTTGTTAAAGTACCCTGATTTTACTAGACCTTTCGTGGTTACCACTGATGCGTCGCACTATGCTCTTGGAGCTGTTTTAAGTCAGGGTGAAATCGGAAAAGATTTACCCGTTGCCTTTGCATCTCGAGTCTTGAATTCAGCCGAGGTAAACTACTCTGTGACAGAGAAAGAATTGGGTGCCATCGTATTTGCGGTAGAGCACTTCCGTCCATATATCTATGGTCGCAAATTTACTTTGGTGACAGATCACCGTCCTCTAGTATGGCTGCACAAGGTGGATAATCCTTGTTCTAGACTCGTGAGATGGGGATTGAGATTAAGGGAATACGACTACGAAATCGTCTATAAACCAGGTAGAATAAACTCAAATGCAGACGCTTTGTCGAGAAATCCAATTATAACCTCACCTTCAACCCATAACCCCAACCTTCCTTCGATGGCACTCAGCAAACAACCTAGAACCCATAGTAATGAAGAGATTAAAATCAATACAATATTAGCTTCAATTTTTGTAAACCAGTCACAATCCAACAATGAAATAGAATTTCATTTACCTTCAAATCAAGTAGATCCGGGTTATCTCGGGAGATTGAGTTGTCGCAGCACCGAAGATCCAGCTCTGATTGAGGCCTCATCAGGGATGGATGTTGAGGTGGTCCAAAGTGACGGGGCTCTGAGCGATCAACAAGGAATTGATCAACAACCTCAAGCTGGCTGCTCACTCCATATTAAAGAGGCGGTGTTGCCCATACTAACAGAGGCGGTGTTGCCCATACTAAAAGAGGCGGTGTTGCCCATTCTAAAAGAGGCGGTGTTGGCCATTTCAAGAGAGACAGATATGTCAATTGAGGCGGTAGTGCCTAATTTCTTGGAGGAGTACGCTAGGACAGCACCCCAACCTCCCGAGCCAACAATAACACAACTTAGAAAACAAAAACTGATTCGAGTCAACCAAGTAAATACAACTCAGCCACCCGATACACACCTAACTCCTATTCCTGACATAAATGACACCAAGGACCACCTCCACATGCGTCAGGACAATCTTGTCCACTTTATTTCTGTGGACTGCGTAATAGAGTCCCAAATTAGTATTAATTTGGGAGCTCTGGGAAAAATCCCCTTCAAAGAAATTAGAGAAAATAACTCGAACCCTGGCGATTCTCTCATTCATCCCGATGGCGATAGGTACAATTTCCATCTCTTTTATAAGGCCAAACACAATGACGAACCAGACCTGAACGACCTCAACCAATGTTTCTTGACACTTAAGGGGCTAGACTCAGGTATAGTAGTGGCGCTGTTTTATCGGCACAAATTGGCCAAATCATGCTTCGGGGATCCCGCTTTTACTCCCTTATATGAAATGATTTTGGGTCGGAAAAGGTCTCAATCGAAAGATGAAAGATGAGTATAGCGCGGCTGATGCGTGGTTTTGCAATATTAGGACGCTGCTCAATTATATTAATGTGCGAAGTGTTGTGAAATCAGCGCTGAGTGTACAACTTTTAGCACATTATTATGACCAAAAAGCATCGGAATCTTACAAAATCCCGCATCAGCCGCGCTGTACGCATCTTTCATCTTTCGATTGAGACCTTTTCCGACCCAAAATCATTTCATATAAGGGAGTAAAAGCGGGATCCCCGAAGCATGATTTTTGAGGTTCTGTGGCCACGTTGTTGATATGCAGAGCGGTCTAGCTGAGTACTTTAGTTCGGCCAGCGCGATCAAGGTGGCGCGTAAGTGAAAGGGCTATTCTGCACCCTAGCCTGTCAAAACATAGTTATTTGACAGCAAGCTATCGGGTTAGGTTAGTCACCTGCTGACGGAATGCAGAGTGATTCTGCAATGCAGACTCATTCTGATATATGATTTTTAGTTGCAACATATATAAATGCAAAGAAGGACGGTCCGGTTGTTCGTGGTTTTATGGGAATGCATTGTTACTTGGTGAATTGCAATGTTTCAAACCAAAATGAGTGCAGCACTCTTTCAACTCATTTACCAGATGCCTTGTCATGGAAATATTTGTATGCCCTTGTAATAATTTGAGTTAGTTTATGTCTAAGAGCCTGCAAAAATATGTTCGTTTGGATATTATAAACTGTAGTTACCAAACAGTTGGCAAGTGCAGTCGTTTGGAGAATAATTTCATGTTTCAGAATCTTGGTAACGCATGGGAGGTACAACATGCAAGTCTCCTCAAACGTAACTTTGAAAGATGCTGCGTAACAGTATATACTTTGGAAATGGTTGTTTCTAGAATGGACGCTCTAATCAACATCTTGATTTGCACATTTACTTTTTGGGATATTAGCTGTAGTATAAACTAGATCCAAGTAGAGTCATCTATGTGTTTGGTAGAAAATGCCTTTTGCTGGGTTGATTGTTTGTTATTCAACAGCCTATGTAACGTATTGATGTTATCAATCATGCTAGTTTCCATTTCACATATCAGGTACTAAGGCTAGTAACTGCGTAAGGGGAGAACGTATTTGTTGAAGTATTGTTCATAGTACTTCTCAGAGTATTGTTACGCAGAATTCATATTTCAACTCAAAGGTATGGTTGAGAACCTGCCACACCTTTACAGTTTGTAAAATCCATAAGCCTCGAATTATTGTGCAAATGTGTGCTGACTAAAATTGAATAGGCTATGCTTACCAAGATTTTGATTTTGTTATCATCAGTTTTTTAAAACTCACAAACAGTGAGCGAAGCACACTTTCAAAGTTTGAAACAGTCCTATCTATATTCCCATAAACAATGATGCCAGAAAATATCATATATCATGTCTGTCATTCATCAGTGAAATGAAGTAGACTGTCTCATTCCGATTCCTAATAAGCCTATGTAATAAATAATTGGAAAAATTTATTTATATTGCCAAATGTATAGCAATGCATTGAATTGAATTGAATTTATAAAAATGTAAAGAAAAAAAGTGTAAAATATATGAACGAGACGGAATCGAACTTGTTCTTTTCAAGTGCAAATCCATCACTTTACCCATAGCACTACTTGCACGACTAATATAATACTTCTCTATTACAGTAAAAGAATTGTGATTCTTCTATGTGCTTTTAGTAATATTTCGAACAAACAAATATTTATAGTAAGGCCATTTCATATTATACGGACTGATAAGATACAGAATGTAATATAGGCTCTACAGTCATCTGAGTGAGACAGTCTCATTCTACCGGGTATTCGAGCGAAACAGTACCGCGCCGCTTGATACATGTGTGTGCGTGCGAAGTATGTGTGCGGCTAGGGCTCGAGCCTTGGCCGGAACATCGGGACTCGGGAGCAGCCCGCAGCTCGAGATCGCAGGAGTGATAAGCGGGTGACGCAATCAAGGGAGCCAAAACAAATGAACCCAAGCTGGCCGCTGGGTCGCGCGATAGACTTTGAGTGCAGCTCCATCTCGACCTTTAAAAACTGTTGGTAATACAGTGAGGGGCCAGATCTCGTGACGTCATTTCGGAGTCTAGCCCCTTAAAGTACTAATGGCAAAGTACGAATTAACTAGCTTCAGCATTTCCGCCAATTACAACAATTTAGAACCTTTCGAGTGGGAAACCAAAGAAAGTTTAATAATTCAGATGTTCAACTCACCTCAATTTAAAATCACCATCTGCACTGGAGAAATAGAGACTCCTCCGCCCGAGAGAAGACCCGCAATAATTAAAGAATACCACGAGTCCGTAGTTGGGGGACACCAAGGCATAACCAAAATTTACGATAGGATTAGAGAGGACTATTGTTGGCCTAAGATGAGATCCGACATCCAGGAATTCGTTCGGACATGCACAAGCTGTCAACGAAATAAAATTTTGTCAGCAAAAACTAGGCAGCCAATGAAAATATCAGACACCCCCAAAAAGGCGTTTGATAAACTCGAAATGGACATCGTAGGCCCGCTACCCATAACTAAAAAGGGAAATAGGTACCTTTTGACTCTCCAGGACAATTTAACTAAATATTCAGACGCAATTCCTCTCCCATGCATTGACGCAGTCACTGTTGTCACTGCCTTCGCTGAAGAATTTATTAGCCGGTTTGGGTGCCCCCGTAGTATCCACACTGATCAGGGAAGCAATTTCACCAGCAATATAATGAAAAACTTCTGTAAAATTTTTAAGATCCAAAAATTAACCTCGACCGCATTTCATCCACAATCCTTAGGATCATTAGAGCGAGCACATAAAGTCTTTGTAGACTACTTAAAACACTACTGCACCAAAACTGATTGGGACGAGTGGATACGGTTCGGAATATTTGCCTATAATACCTCGATCCGCGAGGGAGACTGTGCCTCGAACGTTTGTAGACTACCTCGATCAACTGTTCTATCGCATTTCCAAGACCCAGGCAGCTGCGGGCGAAAATCTAGAAAAAGCGAAACAAAGAAGCAAAAACCTTTATGACAAGAACACGAACCCTCAAATTTTCTCAGTAGACGACAGCGTGTACTTACTAAAGGAGCCGAAAACCTCCAAATTCGACCCAGCACGGCTAGGGCCATATTCCGTAACCAGGGTTTTCAATAATTTAACTGTCGAGATCGCGACCGGCCCTAATAAAACTAAAATTGTTCACGCGAATAAGCTTAAACTGGCTTGTATTAGGCCAGACCCATTATAAATACTTGCGCCTAGATTCTAGATTTAAGTTCCTGTAACTGTATCTGTAAATAGTAGTTTAAGGTAAAACCATGTACTCACGAACGAACGACTGCTGGAACACTGATGGCTCGAACTCATTCCTCCTTGTGAATGAGATCCGAATACGCCGTGACCAATACCTCGATACAGCCGCCGAGCATGGAATGTAAATATTATGATTGTAAGAAGGAAAGAAAAAAGCTGTTTCTTATGGAAACACCTTTTTGGGTAGGAAAGGAGGTGTTGCGTATTCAGGGCTTCGACAGCCTGAACTCAGCCGCGTAAAGTAATAGACGACTGGCGCCGCGGCGACTTCGATTGGGCGGGAATCAAACCCGATTCAACTCAAGATCAAATCAGAAATCTAGCGAGGGAAATATCGGCCGCGAGCGCGAACATCATTAAAGTCGCGGCAGCTGATCCGCAGATGTCGAGCTTGTAAAGGAGGAAGCGAAAAGGCAAGATAGAGTAATTATACAGGGGTAATATCGAGGAAGTCACGTACTGACTTCCCAAAAGGGTACTTTAATCCTAACATAAAAGGGCTTAGAAAACTCCAAGTGGCGGAGTCGCCAGAAATCCAACATCTGCAGTTAATTGCCCCAGCAGCAATAAAACTTTTTCTTCGCCGCTGCCGCTTCCTTCTCGCTCGCCTAGCCAAGACCCAGCGGGGATTTTCCGGCACTTGGGGACTTCCTCCCCGGGCACCATCTGCGGCAAGGCCCAGCGCACGTAGGCAAGGGCCGGCGTAGGCTCCGGAGTAGAGGGGAGCATTTCCCGCCGCGCGCGTTTCCAACACCCCAGAGTAGAGGGGAGGATTTTCCGCTGCGCGCGCTTCTAGAACCTAGGGAAGGAGAAGGGCCCAGGAGTAGAAGGGAGCGTTTTCCCTTGCCCGCGCCTCCAAGACTCTAGGGAGGGAGTAAGGCCCCGTCGACGCGTGCCAATAGGAAAATTCCAAGGGCCCGCGTAGCTTTAGCGACCACCCGATTGGCCCTTGGTCACGTGCGAAAGCGTCGGGAGCCCTTCGAGAGGCTCTCGGGCTCCTGAGCGACGAGCGGACTTCACTTCAAAAGCTAACGCCGAAGAAGCATCTCAAAAAACTCTTGTCAATCAACAGTCTTTAATACAAAAACTTGAAAACCAATCTCGGAGTTCACAAATTCATTTGAGAGAGAATTCCTAACCAAGTTCACCTCCGCGAGCAGGGTGCGCAGCACCCCACCGGCACACGTGCCCATCTTCAGGCCTTAGAACGGCTGGCCACGCTACAAAATTGGTGACAGCGGTGGGATAATTCTTGAATCGTTGGAAAATTAGAATTCATCGTGGAAATCCGTTGAACTCGGTCGTGAATACTATTAGATTCGAGTGGTGCCGGCTCGCGTTGTGTGTTCCCTGTGAAAAAGGAAGAATCCAATTAGGACAATTCAGTGAGAACCTATCGAATTAGATCAGGATTACGGTATCGGTTCGACTCACCCAATTGGGAAATCTTTGACGGAATCTCGGATCTGCTGATTCCCACATCGTCGGCGCTTCGTAAGATCGCCTCCCCGAGTTTTTGACTCCTGAGAGAACCCGTGCAGTTCGGAGGATCGTTGGCGAGAATTCGTGCAGTTCGGAGGATCGCTGGTGAGGATTCGGGCAGTTCAGAGGACGGTAGCTAAGGATTTCCTGGTGTTCGGAGCATCGTTGGCGAGGATCTTCGCTGTCTAAAGGGTTGAGGAATTCGGAACCATCTGAGATCGCCTGGTGCAGCTCTCTATTCCGGGTTTTGCACGTTTCCCCGGAATCCTTGGTCGAATGAGGGAGAAGGATGGAATTCCAGTCCGTGCATCACCATACTGACTTCCACACGCACCAACCACGATCAAATATCATCGGGCAGAAGGTCATCCCTGGATCGAGCTCATCGCTCGTTGTAAACTAAGGCTAGTACCCAATTTACCCTCGCCGTAGCTCTTCGTTATTTAGTCGACAATCTCGATCGAGTATCAGGATGTCGAAATCCTTAAGGAAAATGAAGCGTCTTAGGGCCGGAAACAGATCATGTATTTCCAACTTCCGTGATTCAATGAACTTTGAAGTAGAGGACTTACCGCCCACATCGTTGCTTCGAACGCCGTCGACCAGCTCGTTGCGAAATCCGTCGCAGGAATCGCCTCCAATTATGCTCCGAGATTTACCGCGATTAACGCCGCAATTGACTCCGCAAGTCGCGTTCAAAACTCCTGTTCAAATTATTGGAGAAGCTCCTCCTCAAAATGCTTTGTCGGAAACGTCGCAGGGATCGGTAGCTCTACCAAACATAACTTTTGTTAACCAGGGACAGACCTTGTTTCAAACGCCAGCGGAAACTGAGCCACAGTCTCTCAGGGGAAATTTAGAAATAATTACCGAAAACGCACCATCGACGAGTCTGCCGCAAATTCCGTCGCAAGCTTCTCCAGCACCGATCTCAAATCTTCCAAGCTCCGCTCCCAATCAGCTTCCGTCGAGTACACCGATCATAGATCCGCAATGCAGACGCGAACTTAATTTTTCTTCAGATATACAGCAACCTGCAACCTATTTAAACCCTCCAGTAAAATACAAATCACTAAGAGACTTAGAGAAGCAAATACCAACCTTCAACGGGACCGAGAGCTCACTATCGACGTTTATTAGTCGTTGTGAATTAGCAGCAACATTCGTAGAACCCTCAGACTTACCACTATTCTTGAACACCGTCACCGATAGCATAGTAGGCCCAGCCAAGGAAGCTCTACCAATGAACTATCAGCCCAAATCTCCCAAGGAAATAATAGATTTCCTAAAAAATCATTATAAAAAGAAAATCTCTTTAAATGAGTTGGGGCATAGGTTCAAGGGAATGAAACAATATCAGCCTTCGGCAGTCGGATAGTGAAAATGAGGGACGTCACCCTCGAATCCGTAAGACAGTCTCGCGAGGATAGCGGGCTAGGATTCTATGAAAAGGCCATTAGAATCCACTCGGAAAATGCATTTTTCGGGGGCCTCCTAGACCGAACGATTAAAGGCATACTCACTCAGCGCGACATCACTGATTTGCACTTAATGATCGAAGAAGCACAAAAGGTCCAATTGCGTATGTCCATCGGGGAAATCGATAGCCCTCCTGTAGAAATAGAAAAGGGACCAAGAATATATAGAACCGAATTAGTCGATGCAAAGAAATATTTTAGGCGCGATGACCCCAGGTATCACATAAATAAACACCCCCAAAATAGAACCAGCGGAACGGTACACCCCCCGGTGCAATGCACCTATTGCAAAAGGATAGGGCACACGGAAGACCGGTGTTTCCAAAAAAGTAAAAATGGTTACAAATGGAATCCCGACAGAAGACCCCCTAGTTCTACCCAAAGGCCTTATGCACAAACCAGTAGGAGCAATTTAAACTGGTCAAACGGACCGCAGAAGCGCGCCCAGCAGCCCGAGTCAATGATTGCACGCGCCTCATCAGCAAAATCCACACCATCGGCAACGCAGTAGGAGACTTGCCCTTCTGTACTCTTCCTCACGAAAGTTTTCGCGGAAGGTTTGCCACCCTTTTAGTGGACACCGGGTCCCAGGTGAACCTGATCAAAAGGGACTAAATTAATCCACTTATAAGATTGGACGAAAAGGTAAAATGCGAATTATCCGGCATTAAATCGGGAACAATACGTACTTTAGGCGAAGTTCTGCTAATCTTGAATAACATCCCGACTAAATTCCAAGTCGTACGAAACGACTTTCCAATTCCGCACTCTGGGATACTCGGAATCCCCTTTTTAAACCAACACAATGCCACCATATTCTTAGACCCAGGAAAATCTCGGCTTGTTCTGCCTGGCATTTCCGAAATCCCTTTGCATCGGACATCCACCGTTCTCTTGCCACCGCGAACTAAGTTTCTCATTACGGCACCTGTAACAAATAATCAATTAATAACGGCGTACATTGAAAGAGTGACAATAGAACCAGGTGTCTATCTAGGCCAGGTGTTGGTGACTAATTGCAATGGCTTCGTCAGGCTCTATGCAATAAACACCACAGAAAATCCAGTTTCCTACAAGGTGCAACCCGTCGAACTCAAGGAGTACGAGATCCGGACTCCTTCCTCGCGCTCTGCAAAAACAGGAGATCCCAAATTAGGGCATGCTCAGGCTGATGCTGCTAGATTAGTAAAACTTACCAAATTATTAGATTCGAAACACCTCACCGAGGAAGATCAAACGAGTCTCTTGGAGATACTCTATGAATTTTCGTACCAATTCCATCCACCTTCCGACCAATAAGGGGCTATTAAGACTATGGATCATAGAATCAATACCTTCGACGAAGTTCCAATTAACACCAAACAATATCGATTCCCCCCGGTTCACAAACTAGAAATACAGAAACAAGTAGATGCTTTATTAACTGATAACATAATAGAACAGTCCACGTCGCCTTATAATTCTCCCGTCTGGATCGTTCCCAAAAAGTCGGGCCCCTCAGGTACACCACGTTGGAGGATGGTGATTGACTACAGAAAGTTAAATGAGAAGACGGTCAGTGACGCCTACCCCCTCCCAAATATTACCGAAATTTTAGACCAGTTAGGCGGTGCAAAATACTTTACCACGCTAGATCTAGCCTCAGGGTTCCACCAGATTCCAGTGCATCCTTCGTCAAAGGAGAAAACTGCCTTTTCCACTCCGTACGGCCACTATCACTTCAACAGGATGCCATTCGGTCTAAAAAATGCCCCGGCTACCTTTCAAAGGGCAATGGACTTACTCCTGTCCGGGTTACAAGGCGTGGAACTATTCGTCTATATGGACGATATAGTTATTTATGCTGTTTCCCTGGAAATCCATACGCGAAAGCTTAAAAGATTGCTAGGTAGATTGCAGAATGCAGGACTCACCTTACAACCCGAAAAATGTCACTTCCTCTGCCAAGACATAGCCTAGTTAGGTCACATTATTAGCAAAGATGGGGTTAAGCCAGACCCAGGAAAAATAAGAGCTGTCAAAGAATTTCCCGTACCTAAAACAAAAACAAACATCAAACAATTCTTGGGGCTAGTTGGCTATTACAGGCGGTTTATAAAAGATATGGCAAGAATAGCCAAACCTTTAACTAACCTGACTAAAGATGTACCATTCATCTGGGACGAGAGAACCCAGGGTCCATTTGAGAAACTCAGGGACATCATTTGCTCTGAACTTTTGTTAAAGTACCCTGATTTTACTAGACCTTTCGTGGTTACCACTGATGCGTCGCACTATGCTCTTGGAGCTGTTTTAAGTCAGGGTGAAATCGGAAAAGATTTACCCGTTGCCTTTGCATCTCGAGTCTTGAATTCAGCCGAGGTAAACTACTCTGTGACAGAGAAAGAATTGGGTGCCATCGTATTTGCGGTAGAGCACTTCCGTCCATATATCTATGGTCGCAAATTTACTTTGGTGACAGATCACCGTCCTCTAGTATGGCTGCACAAGGTGGATAATCCTTGTTCTAGACTCGTGAGATGGGGATTGAGATTAAGGGAATACGACTACGAAATCGTCTATAAACCAGGTAGAATAAACTCAAATGCAGACGCTTTGTCGAGAAATCCAATTATAACCTCACCTTCAACCCATAACCCCAACCTTCCTTCGATGGCACTCAGCAAACAACCTAGAACCCATAGCAATGAAGAGATTAAAATCAATACAATATTAGCTTCAATTTTTGTAAACCGGTCACAATCCATCAATGAAATAGAATTTCATTTACCTTCAAATCAAGTAGATCCAGGTTATCTCGGGAGATTGAGTTGTCGCAACACCGAAGATCCAGCTCTGATTGAGGCCTCATCAGGGATGGATGTTGAGGTGGTCCAAAGTGACGGGGCTCTGAGCGATCAACAAGGAATTGATCAACAACCTCAAGCTGGCTGCTCACTCCATATTAAAGAGGCGGTGTTGCCCATACTAACAGAGGCGGTGTTGCCCATACTAAAAGAGGCGGTGTTGCCCATACCAAAAGAGGCGGTGTTGCCCATTCTAAAAGAGGCGGTGTTGGCCATTTCAAGAGAGACAGATATGTCCATTGAGGCGGTAGTGCCTAATTTCTTGGAGGAGTACGCTAGGACAGCACCCCAACCTCCCGAGCCAACAATAACACAACTTAGAAAAGAAAAACTGATTCGAGTCAACCAAGTAAATGCAACTCAGCCACCCGATACACACCTGACTCCTATTCCTGACATAAATGACACCAAGGACCACCTCCACATGCGTCAGGACAATCTTGTCCACTTTATTTCTGTGGACTGCGTAATAGAGTCCCAAATTAGTATTAATTTGGGAGCTCTGGGAAAAATCCCCTTCAAAGAAATTAGAGAAAATAACCCGAACCCTGGCGATTCTCTCATTCATCCCGATGGCGATAGGTACAATTTCCATCTCTTTTATAAGGCCAAACACAATGACGAACCAGACCTGAACGACCTCAACCAATGTTTCTTGACACTTAAAGTACTAATGGCAAGGTACGAATTAACTAGCTTCAGCATTTCCGCCAATTACAACAATTTAGAACCTTTCGAGTGGGAAACCATACAAAGTTTAATAATTCAGATGTTCAACTCACCTCAATTTAAAATCACCATCTGCACTGGAGAAATAGAGACTCCTCCGCCCGAGAGAAGACCCGCAATAATTAAAGAATACCACGAGTCCGTAGTTGGGGGACACCAAGGCATAACCAAAATTTACGATAGGATTAGAGAGGACTATTGTTGGCCTAAGATGAGATCCGACATCCAGGAATTCGTTCGGACATGCACAAGCTGTCAACGAAATAAAATTTTGTCAGCAAAAACTAGGCAGCCAATGAAAATATCAGACACCCCCAAAAAGGCGTTTGATAAACTCGAAATGGACATCGTAGGCCCGCTACCCATAACTAAAAAGGGAAATAGGTACCTTTTGACTCTCCAGGACAATTTAACTAAATATTCAGACGCAATTCCTCTCCCATGCATTGACGCAGTCACTGTTGTCACTGCCTTCGCTGAAGAATTTATTAGCCGGTTTGGGTGCCCCCGTAGTATCCACACTGATCAGGGAAGCAATTTCACCAGCAATATAATGAAAAACTTCTGTAAAATTTTTAAGATCCAAAAATTAACCTCGACCGCATTTCATCCACAATCCTTAGGATCATTAGAGCGAGCACATAAAGTCTTTGTAGACTACTTAAAACACTACTGCACCAAAACTGATTGGGACGAGTGGATACGGTTCGGAATATTTGCCTATAATACCTCGATCCGCGAGGGAGACTGTGCCTCGAACGTTTGTAGACTACCTCGATCAACTGTTCTATCGCATTTCCAAGACCCAGGCAGCTGCGGGCGAAAATCTAGAAAAAGCGAAACAAAGAAGCAAAAACCTTTATGACAAGAACACGAACCCTCAAATTTTCTCAGTAGACGACAGCGTGTACTTACTAAAGGAGCCGAAAACCTCCAAATTCGACCCAGCACGGCTAGGGCCATATTCCGTAACCAGGGTTTTCAATAATTTAACTGTCGAGATCGCGACCGGCCCTAATAAAACTAAAATTGTTCACGCGAATAAGCTTAAACTGGCTTGTATTAGGCCAGACCCATTATAAATACTTGCGCCTAGATTCTAGATTTAAGTTCCTGTAACTGTATCTGTAAATAGTAGTTTAAGGTAAAACCATGTACTCACGAACGAACGACTGCTGGAACACTGATGGCTCGAACTCATTCCTCTTTGTGAATGAGATCCGAATACGCCGTGACCAATACCTCGATACAGCCGCCGAGCATGGAATGTAAATATTATGATTGTAAGAAGGAAAGAAAAAAGCTGTTTCTTATGGAAACACCTTTTTGGGTAGGAAAGGAGGTGTTGCGTATTCAGGGCTTCGACAGCCTGAACTCAGCCGCGTAAAGTAATAGACGACTGGCGCCGCGGCGACTTCGATTGGGCGGGAATCAAACCCGATTCAACTCAAGATCAAATCAGAAATCTAGCGAGGGAAATATCGGCCGCGAGCGCGAACATCATTAAAGTCGCGGCAGCTGATCCGCAGATGTCGAGCTTGTAAAGGAGGAAGCGAAAAGGCAAGATAGAGTAATTATACAGGGGTAATATCGAGGAAGTCACGTACTGACTTCCCAAAAGGGTACTTTAATCCTAACATAAAAGGGCTTAGAAAACTCCAAGTGGCGGAGTCGCCAGAAATCCAACATCTGCAGTTAATTGCCCCAGCAGCAATAAAACTTTCTCTTCGCCGCTGCCGCTTCCTTCTCGCTCGCCTAGCCAAGACCCAGCGGGGATTTTCCGGCACTTGGGGACTTCCTCCCCGGGCACCATCTGCGGCAAGGCCCAGCGCACGTAGGCAAGGGCCGGCGTAGGCTCCGGAGTAGAGGGGAGCATTTCCCGCCGCGCGCGTTTCCAACGCCCCAGAGTAGAGGGGAAGATTTTCCGCTGCGCGCGCTTCTAGAACCTAGGGAAGGAGAAGGGCCCAGGAGTAGAAGGGAGCGTTTTCCTTTGCCCGCGCCTCCAAGACTCTAGGGAGGGAGTAAGGCCCCGTCGACGCGTGCCAATAGAAAAATTCCAAGGGCCCGCGTAGCTTTAGCGACCACCCGATTGGCCCTTGGTCACGTGCGAAATCGTCGGGAGCCCTTCGAGAGGCTCTCGGGTTCCTGAGCGACGAGCGGACTTCACTTCAAAAGCTAACGCCGAAGAAGCATCTCAAAAAACTCTTGTCAATCAACACTCTTTAATACAAAAACCTGAAAACCAATCTCGGAGTTCACAAATTCATTTGAGAGAGAATTCCTAACCAAGTTCACCTCCGCGAGCAGGGTGCGCAGCACCCCACGGGCACACGTGCCCATCTTCAGACCTTAGAACGGCTGGCCACGCTACACAGCCCTTCTCCCTCCCGAGCCGCCGCAGCTTGCAGCGCTGCCATACAGCGCCACAAGGCAAGCCCAGCGCGCATGCGTCGATAAAGCAGCGGTTTATTCGAAACGATCCTCAACTCTTCTAGCTAAACAAGCCGTGCAAACTTGCCGATTAATTGCAAAAGATTCTCGGTTTTCCGATAATGTGCAAAGTGTTTTTGATATGTAACCCCATCGCCAATGTAACATCAAAATCAGTAAGCGACAAATCCTGCAGTTATAATAGTTCTCTTCTGACCTGCTCGTATTTTATGCATTATTAACACTTTTTTGCTTCTTCTTACTGGTTGTTATAGTAAATGTTTTTCTGCAGAGAAACTATAACATCTATCATATGTGGGATACATACTATTTGCGGTGTTTTTTATAATAGTCATATAATAAATTATTCGAATGAAAATTAAGATATTAAGTTATTGTCGATTGGCGTTAAATTCAAAATAAGATTTAAGCTAAATGTTAATTAATTGGACGAGACGAAATAATAAACTCGCATTATTAATTATGTGATGTGTGCAGCTACAAAGTTTTATTTCTGTAAATTGGACAGTCATATATTCGCGCGCCAGGCAGTAGTAGGGCCATGAAGTGGGCGCCGCAGTGGAAGCCACTTCTGCCGATTCACTCGTATTCACTCATCCCCTCTCGGCGGCACGAAAATCATCCTTCGCTTGCCTTCGGGTAGACCCGAGTGGACCCGAGTCAGCCCGAGTTCGCAACCAACTCGCTCACCTGAGTACGCAACTGCCCCCCCCTGAATGCTTTCTTGCATGTGCGCATGCGTCATTCCGTTGCGAACCGGTTGCGAACGGCGCAACTGCCTGCCCGAACGAACCTAATACCTCGAGGGTCCGGGCCCAAATCTCTCCGGGGCACAGTTCGGCTTCAGGCGCGGTCTCTCCACGATAGACGCCATACGCCACGTTAAAGAGCTAACTTGCTCCGTGGTAGATCAAGGCGGAATTGTATTGGCTGTGTCCATAGACACAGGCATTTTGCGCAGCATTGCGATGTATGGAGCCCCGGTCTGGGTCGACAACCCTATTGGCGAGACGCGGAGACGCATTCTCCTGCGCCGTGCCCAAAGAACCATCGCTGTCAGGGTGATCAGGGGATACTCTGACTTGCCTTTCGAGACAGCGATGATTCTCGCGGGTCTCCTACCCTTAGACCTCCAGGCGGATGCGCAGGCTAGGGCTTACGGGCAAATCAGCCGACTAAAGCGGGAGGGAAACCCCGCCTCGTGGCGACAGATGGCCGAAACCAGGCAGCTCGAACCGGCGAAAGCCTGGACGTCCTGGGAAACGGCGCTCTCCAACAGACTGGTCCGCCGGAGCCACCGTAGGGGGAGGACGATCCGCCTAATCCTCCCCATACTGAAGGAATGGGTGCTACGAAAGCACGGGGCGCTCACGTACCGCATGACGCAAGTCTTCACCGGTCATGGTTCGTTTGGCGACTATCTTCACATGATAGGGGCCGAGGAGGATCGAAGGTGCCTGATGTGCGGTGCACGACGCGACTCAGCCGTACACGCAGTCACTGACTGCCCGCATTCCGCGGATCAGCGCGCGGCTCTGCGGGATGCAATTAACGAGGATGTCTCCCTTGAAACCATGGCACAAGCCATGATCAAGGATGAGCGAAGTTGGCGCGCAGTAGAGAAGTACTGTGAAACGATTATAACAGCCAGGGAGTCGGTGGAGAGAGAGAGGGAGAGAACCGACCCCCAAAGGCACTCCAGGAAACTAGTGAGGAACCGGAAAAGGCGTCTTCATCTTCAGAAGAAGTAGTACGTCTCGTAGGAACGGCGCCCGTAGGAGAGAATGTCAATATTCCCCTATTATATGGGCGTAGGAGCCTGAGTTGCCTGTGCGGGGGCCCAGAAACTCCATGCCGGCTCCAGGTAGATGCGGCCGAGGGGCGCGACCCCCAGAAGCTGCGGCTCTAGTAGGAGCATACAAGGAATGGGGAGGTCTGTCCCAATCTCACCGGGCAAGCGGTTGCTTTATACAGATCCCGCAACACCCTTTAAGCAGTGGTCGGGTCATCGATGGGTTTTTAGTGGGTGTGAGCCCCACATAACCCCGCTCTCCCCCCGAGAGAGCGAGGTATGCGTTATGCATTTTCCCATCGTAAAAAAAAGGTTCCGTGCCCTTCGCGGGGGCCGGGTTAGGGAACTCGGGGCTTGCCCCGAGGACCCGCCTGGGCCCTGTGAGGGAATGGGAGTTTTCCGTCTCCCGACACGGCGAAAATTCCACAGTGCAAAAAATTCGCCACAGTGGCGAAAATCGCGAAAAACCTGGCAAAAGGTCGAATATTTGACCTATCAGATTTTTATAAACCAACATAGTATGGCTGTTCTTGGATGGTTAGATCACCTATTAATGCATGTTTTAATTTATTTGCTTGTATTTTAAACCTTGTCCCATGAAATCGAACTTCAAGAATAATTACATCTCTTTCATACTTTAAAGAATTACTATATTCTTTATCGCACAAGACTATGTCCTTGTTCGCGCCTGCGACGCTCGCAATGATAATAGGGATAAATTCCGCCTTTCCGTGAGGGCACGACGAACCACGCCGATAGGCATTTTTGGAGAAACAAGTGAAAGGGAGAAGCACGGGCGACGCCTGCGAGCAGAGCTGAGTCGGCCGTCGAACGGAATAGTTTAGATGTGCGAGGAGAGCTGAGTCGGCCGTCGAACGGAATAGTTTAGATTTGCGAGGAGAGCTGAGTCGGCCGTCGAACGGAATAGTTTAGACCACAAGCGATCAAATATTGGAATTGCAAGTGCGTGCGTGCCCGCGCCTTCGAGAGCCGTGCGAGTGACCCCAATTTCTTAAGATAAGGAGGCACCACTGGGTGCTGTGTCCAGCGCTACACGGTCCGGCGATCCTGGGTTTCCCTCGGCCAACCGTGTACGCACCTCCCCTAGTCGGGCTTGCGGGATTCCAAGGTTAGGGAATCCTGGCAGGGGCTCACTCCGCTAGGCGATTCGACTGGCAAGGTAAGAGAGATCTCTCGCGTGACCAGGCTTTTTCCCCACTTAAAGTGGGGTTTTTTATGCCGGGTTCTTAGCTTAAGTCCAGTTCCAAATTTCCTCAAATATACCATTCTGTTTCTTCCTTTGGTCATAAATACGTCTGACGATCATTTCTTCCCCTTCCCCCATTGAACATTCCAGATTGTAGTGTTGGTGAGCCAACAGTCCTAGCACGCTGTTTAAGGGGCTAGACTCCCGCGTGACGTCACGAGATCTGGCCCCTCCCTGTATTACCGACAGTTTTTAAAGGTCGAGATGGAGCTGCACTCAATGTCTATCGCGCGACCCAGCGGCCAGCTTGGGTTCATTTGTTTTGACTCCCTTGATTGCGTCACCCGCTTATCGCTTCTGCGATCTCGAACTGCGGGCTGCTCCCGACTCCCGATGTTCCGGCCAAGGCTCGAGCCGTAGCCACACACATACTTCGCACGCACACACATGTATCAAGCGGCGCGGTACTGTTTCGCTCGGATACCCGGTAGAATGAGACTGCCTCACTCCGATGACTGTACAGTCTATATTACATTCTGTATCTCATCAGTCCGTATAATATGAAATGGGAAAATTGCCTTGCTATAAATATCAGGAGACTCGGTAGAGTCTCGCGCCAAGTAGAAGTTCCCACTCCATATCAGGAGACTCGGTAGAGTCTCGCGCCAAGTAGAAGTACCCTCTCCATATATATATGACACTCCGGCGCGCGACAGCCGAGGCTATATTATCCCGAACACTAGCTGTTATCCTTAGTTACCAAACTTTCACCTCGATTTATGCGAAAGTTAGAGCCCCAAGAATTTATTTCAGAATTTTGTATTTCATCGTTCATTTTTCTGAATCCAATGAGCCAAGAATCATGTGGATCGGTCCAGTCGTTCCGGAGATATGAATTTCCTCTTTTATTTTTCTCATGGTAAAGGCAAAGCGGATTAAGAGTTTCATCGTTCGGATTAATACAATTCCTAAAAATGTTACTCTCACATGTTTCACGCGAGATGGCACCACTGCGAAGTGCTGCAGAGCGCTGTGCAGATAACATGGTTTTATACCGACACATTGGTTATGCCATGACTGGTGATGTGTCAAAACAATGATGACGGTTATATGAATGTGGTACAGTCCGATTGTATTTTTCTTCAAAATATGAACAACCAAAAAGGCGTGAAATCCCCCAAAATACATTAAAATGTAAATAAAAGCGCCAAGTAGTTTAATGATCCAAAAATGGAATAGATATCACACAAGAAAGCCAAGTTTTCAATCAAAGATACCACACGTTAATTAATTAATTAACTTGCATCTCAAGCTTTAAAACTTGGCATGTGCAAATTTGTGTCAAGGTAGTCATATGCTAGTAATATTCTTTGATTGGTAATTAAGTATGCACATTTCAAGTTTTGAAGTTAGAGATGCAGGTTAATTAATTAATTAACGTGTGGTATCTTTGATTGAAAACTTGGCTTTCTTGTGTGATATCTATTCCATTTTTGGATCATTAAACTACTTGGCGCTTTTATTTACATTTTAATGTATTTTGGGGGTATTTGTTTGTCCGAAATATCACTAAAAGCACATAGAAGAATCACAATTCTTTTACTGAAATAGGGAAATTGTACTGTAGTCGCCCAAGTAGTGCTTTGGGTAAAGTGATGGATTTGCACTTGAAAAGAACAAGTTCGATTCCGCCTCTTTCATGTATTTTAGACTTTTTTCTTTACATTTTTATAAAGCCGATATACGATCAATTCAATGCATTACTATACTTTTGGCAATATAAATGAACTTATCCAATTATTTATAAGATAGGCTTACTAGAAATCAAAATGAGACAGTCTACTTCATTTCACTGATGAATGACAGACATGATGTATGATGTTTTCTGGCACCATTGTTTATGGAAATATAAGTAGGACTGTTTCAAAATTTGAAAGAGCACTTCGCTCACTGTTTGCGAGTTTCAAAAAACTGATGGTAATAAAATCAAAATCTTGGTAAGCACAGCCATTTCAACTTTAGTCAGTACACATGTGCACAATAATTTGAGACTTATGGATCTTAGAAACTGCAAAGGCGTGGCAGGTTTTCAACCATACCTTTGAGTTGAAATATGAATTCTGCGTAACAATATTCTGATAGTACTATGAACAGTGCTTCAACAAATATGTTCTCCCCTTACGCAGTTACCAGCCCTGGTACCTGATATGTGAAATGGAAACTAGCACGATTGATAACATCAATACGTTACATAGGCTGTTGAATTACAAACAACCAAGCTACAGAAAGGCATTTTCTACCAAACATATAAACAACTCTACTTGCATCTAGTTTATAGAACAGCTAATATCCCAAAAAGTAAATGTGCAAATAAAGATGTTGATTAGAGCGTCCATTCTAGAAAAAAACATTTCTAAAGTATATACTGTTAAGCAGCATCTTTCAAAGGTACGTTTGAGGAGACCTGCATGTACTGCCTATGCATTACCAAGATTCTCAAACATCAAATTATGCTGCGAACGACTGCACTTGCCAAGTGTTTGGTAACTACAGTTTATAGTATCTAAGCGAACATATTTCTGCTGGCTCTTAGGTATAGAAGGTCTCAAATTGCTACAATGGTATACAAGTATTTCCATGGCAAGGCAGCTGGTAAATGAGTTGAAAGATTACTACGCTTATTCTGGTTTGAAACATTGCTATTCACCAAGGAACAATGCAATCCCATAAAACTACAACCAACCGGACCATTCTTCTTTGCATTTATATGTGTTGCAGCTAAAAATCATACATCAGTATGAGTCTGCAGTGCAGAATGTCTCTGCATCCCGTCAGCACGTGACTAACCTAACCCGATAGCTTGCTGTCAAATAGCTATGTTTTGACAGGATAGAGTGCAGAATAGTCCTTTCACTTACGCGTCACCTCGATCGCGCTGGCCGAACTAAAGTGCTCAGCTAGACCGCTCTGCATATTAACAACATGGCTTCAGTACGCCAAAAATCCCACTTCGCGCCGTGAAATCCTACACGCTTATATGACTTGACTTTGGATTGGGAATGGTCTCAATCGATAGATAAATGATTAGTACAGGGTGATTCGGGTAAGTGCTATCGGCTTTTTACCATGGAAATTTATCGATTTTTGAAATTGGTAATTGTTTCGGCGGCCGTCTAATGTCACCGGTGTCGCGTAGCTGCTTAGGGTCAACTGGCCGAATCACGCCAAATACCGACAGTCTTCCGATTAACCGGCAAGGGCCGAATGAGTCGGTAATAAAACATTTTTGCAGCACAATGGAACGGAAAGTGTGAGCGATGCGTGGCATAATAAACATAGTAAAGAGCGTGTCATCGGTGCACTCTGGCGAGAAATCATTCTTGTTTTGTTTTTACACTCTTCTTAACGATCACGTGTATGTCGTATTTTTGTGTCCACGTGGGTAAGTATTGAAAGTATTGAAGTATTGAACTTAGTAGAACATATAGAACAAATATTGAACTAAAGCAGCCGGACTGGCTGCACAGGAGAGGTCTTCTCAAAATAACTGGTCAGCAAGGTAAGGTAACAATCACGATAATAAGACAATTAACTATATGACCAGGGACCGGGACAGTCAACAATTGTCTTTAACGGGAACCTATCTTGTTACCGTGGATCAGTAATGCAGTCAGTAATTAAACCGTACCTCAATAAAATGTCTGGAGTGCAGCTGAGTATTTAAGTGTCTCCCTAAGAATTAATTCCTGGAAGGTAAGCGCGCTCACATGACAATACAGTAATATAACCCAACCGGGTACGAGATGCCAAGGCGCAAGAAAATTCATACCTGGGCAGCCGTATTTTCCCGAAAGAAACGATCCCACCACCCTCCAATGAACTCTACCAATTCTCGGCAAAGAGAAACCTCTCTGTAATGCTATTCGTCAATCTTGAGTACACACCCTCAAGTAAAACAGAAGTATTTAGTCTTGAAAATTTTGCGACCTCCTCCTGCTTCATAAAGACCGAAAATATCATTCTGAAGTTTGGCCTTGACCGATATATTTCCTTGCTGTGACAGATACTCTACAGATTGTGCGGAATTTAGTTTAATTTGATGAATGCTAACTGCGATTTGTGTGATTTCTAACACATCCCGAGTGTGATCGTGTTGATACGTGTTCAGTGTTTGTATATTTCTTTCGAAAGTGTTCACACCCACAGGATTTTTCCATCGTACCTATTTTCCTCCGTAAGTATATGCTACTTGTACAAATATTATAGTTATATATGTGGAAGTAACGAATATTATAAATGGTATAGGTTATGGCACATAAAACGAGAATAACAAGAATGCAGCTGCATGAAACATTTCGAGCAGCTGTTGCTTCCGCGAGAAGAACCAACAACCAAAAGAATACTGGGAAATTAGCAGTAGAAAATTTCGTGATAGCTACCTTAAATATAGCAGAACAAAACAGAGCAGTCATAGATGCTGTCAAACAGGAACTTTCACGCCATTTCTTTTCCACTTACAAGAAAAAGTGGGAAAACGCAACACGAAATGAAGAGAGATTCCGAAATACAAATAAACAATGGTTAGAAGGAACCATAACGATAGAGGAATTGCCAGAAACACTACCGCAACCTGGGTGTTCAACCGATTTAAAATCCGCGAGTGTCGGGAGACCTAAAAGATCTTTTCCAGAGCTTTCCCATCGAGCAAAAAGACAAAGAACGGAGGGCCTGCGACAAAAGCATACTGCTGTAGAGCTATCCTTTGCTGCTTTGATGAAATGTCGGGAAGAAGGACAACACGGAGCGGCTAAAGTAATTAATGAGGTCACCCAGACCTCTCCTACGCGAGGGACAAAAGTTTATGCCAAAATGACGGCGAAAGCAGAAGAGGTACAGGCACTGTCCGCCGAACAAGTGCTAGCAATGCAAATTAAGCTAGATTTATCTAGAAACGCGTCGAGATTCTTAAATAAAGTGACAAAATATATCAACCACAATATTTTTCCTTCGGAAAAGTTAATAGATATTGCTAGAGCTGACACATATCCCGAAAATATGGAGCTCACTGAAAACTATGCAGTGCCAGCCTGGAATCCTTACTCCAACATACAACAAAACGTTTGTTACAAGTGCTTCAGATACAAACAGGAACTTACAAATTTGTATTCAAATATGGGTTTGATGGCAGCAGCGGACAATCTCACTATAAACAAAAATTTGAAAACCCAGAAGGCACAAGAACACAAATCGACGAAAGTGTATTTGTGTCATCCCTAGTTCCTTTACAATTGACATCAGGCTCGAGAATAGTTTAGACAAATCCGTGTTCAGGAAGTTCTACATATTTGTCGGCCAATTCGTCTCATATGGGAAAAAGAAACTAAGGATCTCATTCAACGCGAAGCGAAATTATTGCAGGATGAAATTTCTGGACTTAAAATACTAGAAGAAAACGATTTAAAAGTTGAATATGATTTAAAACTGACAATGTTGGATGGCAAGGTTGGAATTTGTTCATTCTAACATATTGTATAAAATTGTTAAAGATTTGACGATTTTCACAATTTTCTTGTTTTCTCTTGAGGTCTGTAACATCTTGATGAATTCGGCAAGCATGAGGTGTTATATTTGCAATCTGACAATGACCAATCAGGAGACTCGGTAGAGTCTCGCGCCAAGTAGAAGTTCCCTCTCCATATATATATGACACTCCGGCGCGCGACAGCCGAGGCTATATTATCCCGAACACTAGCTGTTATCCTTAGTTACCAAACTTTTACCTCGATTTATGCGAAAGTTAGAGCCCCAAGATTTTATTTCAGAATTTTGTATTTCATCGTTGATTTTTCTGAATCCAATGAGCCAAGAATCATGTGGATCGGTCCAGTCGTTCCGGAGATATGAATTTCCTCTTTTATTTTTCTCGTGGTAAAGGCAAAGCGGATTAAGAGTTTCATCGTCCGGATTAATACAATTCCTAAAAATGTTACTCTCACGTGTTTCACGCGAGATGGCACCACTGCGAAGTGCTGCAGAGCGCTGTGCAGATAACATGGTTTTATACCGACACATTGGTTATGCCATGACTGGTGATGTGTCAAAACAATGATGACGGTTATATGAATGTGGTACAGTCCGATTGTATTTTTCTTCAAAATACGAACAACCAAAAAGGCGTGAAATCCCCCAAAATACATTAAAATGTAAAGAAAAGCGCCAAGTAGTTTAATGATCCAAAAATGGAATAGATATCACACAAGAAAGCCAAGTTTTCAATCAAAGATACCACACGTTAATTAATTAATTAACTTGCATCTCAAGCTTTAAAACTTGGCATGTGCAAATTTGTGTCAAGGTAGTCATATGCTAGTAATATTTTTAGATTGGTAATTAAGTATGCACATTCCAAGTTTTAAAGTTAGAGATGCAAGTTAATTAATTAATTAACGTGTGGTATCTTTGATTGAAAACTTGGCTTTCTTGTGTGATATCTATTCCATTTTTGGATCATTAAACTACTTGGCGCTTTTCTTTACATTTTAATGTATTTTGGGGGATATGAACAATCTAGAACTTGTAGGCAGAAAAACAGTAGGTCCAGCAGCATTTACGTTCGGAATTTCACCTCTTCATTACTATATTCGGTTCTTTGAACATGTATTGCATTTGGCTTATCGCTTGCCAGTTATGAAATGGAGGGTAAGATATATAAAACTATATATTCTTTCTATATTTTAAGCCAATGATTTGATTTCTTTTCTATTCATTGTATCTTCATGTTTCTACTCGATACCTAATACTCAATTTATTTCCGTAGATCAATAAAAAAACTGGAGATACGGATAAAGTTGAAACGAGGAAAACTGAAATTCAGCAGGAGTTCCGAAAACAAATGGGCCTTTTGGTAGTGTTGCGTATTCAGGGCTTCGACAGCCTGAACTCAGCCGCATAAAGTAATAGACGACTGGCGCCGCAACGACTTCGATTGGGCGGGAATCAAACCCGATTCAACTCAAGATCAGATCAGAAATCTCGCGAGGGAAATATCGGCCGCGAGCGCGAATATCATTAAAGTCGCGGCAGCTGATCCGCAGATGTCGAGCTTGTAAAGGAGGAAGCGAAAAGGCAAGATAGAGTAATTATACAGGGGCAATATCGAGGAAGTCGCGTACTGACTTCCCAAAAAGTACTTTAATCCTAACATAAAGGGGCTTAGAAAACTCCAAGTGGCGGAGTCGCCAGATATCTAACATCTGCAGTTAATTGCCCAGCCGCAATAAAACTTTCTCTTCGCCGCTGCCGCTTCCTTCTCGCTCGCCTAGCCAAGGCCCAGCGGGGTTTTTCCGGCACTTGGGGACTTCCACCCCGGGAACCATCCGCGGCAAGGCCCAGCGCACGTAGGCAAGGGCAGGCGTAGGGCCGAGAGTAGGGGGGAGCGTTTCCCGCCGCGCGCGTTTCCCGCGCCTAGGGAAGGAACAGGGCCCCAGAGTAGAGGGGAGCATTTTCCGCTGCGCGCGCTTCCAAAGCCTAGGGAAGGAGAAGGGCCCCGGAGTAGAAGGGAGCGCTTTTCCTTGCGCGCGCCTCCAAGATCCTAAGGAGGGAGTAAGGCCCCGTCGACGTGCGCCAATAAGAAAATTCCAAGGGCCCGCGTAGCTCTAGCGACCACCTGATTGGCCCTTGACGTGCGAAAAGAGCAAGGAGCCCTTCGAGAAACTCTCGGGCTCCGGAGCGAGGAGCGGACTTCACTTCTTCCTAAGCGACCGCCAAAGAAGCAACTTGTATTTTCGATTCAAATAACTCTCTAAATAAACCTCGGCATTCATCAAACATAGAACACAGTCTTATTTATTTGAGAGACAGCATCGTTCAAATTCATCTCCCGCGAGCAGGGTGCGCAGCACCCCACGGGCACACTTTCCCACCTTCAGGCCATCGCAAGGCTGACCACGCAACAGTAGATATACCTAAACCAGGTTATGGGACAACCAATGACGGCAATACTGCCCGACGAGCTTTTAAAGATATCACCACATTCGCTTCAATCACTGGTTGGTAAATTTAACAAAACCAAGTATTCTTCTGGATCGAATAGTTATATTTATAGCACTATTTGCTTTTTTACCAGGCATCGACAAAGACCTATTAGCGCGTTTCCGCGTTATTCTTACTACCTTAAATTGTGGTAGACCGATAAACACACAAAAGTTTAAGGATTATACGTGGGAAACTGCTCAACATTACGTTGAACTTTATGAATGGTACACCATGCCTCCTACTGTTCATAAAGTTTTGGTTCATGGATTTGCGATCATAGAGTTCCATTCTATAATCCCAATCGGGCAGTTGGGGGAGGAAGCTATGGAAGCTCGCCACAAACATATTAAGAGCTACAGGCGTGATTTGTCAAGAAAGACATCAAGGCTACATACAAATGCTGATGTCTTTCACAGGCTGCTGATGTTCAGAGAGCTCCCTGGGGCTGTCAACTTTAGAATTCGCGCCGATGACCTTGTGACTCTAGAATAAGTAAACGCAACCGAACCGCGGTGTCTCCTAATTCTCACCTGGGCGATTATCGACTCGCCCGGGCCGTTGAGACAAGGAGACCACTTTTTTTGGTCTGTCACCTGACTAGATGCGTCATTTCCTATCTAGAAGATTCCAGGAATTATATCATTTCCTGACTGGAATTCACTGGAACCTTCTAGATGAACATCGCTTATAAATAGGGCAGTCGAGCTCGCGCTCGCCGCTATTATCGATCCAACTTATCGAGCCGCCGGTGTACCGTATCGAGACTGAGTAACTTGCTCACACGTGTATAACTTAAACTCTTTATTGTAAAGGACAACAATTATACAGTGAAGTGAAAATCCACTCAAGTACAATTATTCATCTTAACCATCTCCGAGTTCCTCTCGTCAGCAGTGCGCTTCAAGATCCCATCCGGATCCAAATTCAAAATTCAACGTTTCTTCTCTGATCTTAACATTTCTGGTCCTTCGAGCCAGATTCGGGTTCCTCTTGACCGCCAGTGCTCCACGTGAAGACTTAACCTAAAATGGAGGATCTGCTGAACGAACAGGAACGCTTATTCAGGTGGATAAACAACACTTACGACAACTTTAGGAAGAGTGGGAAGGAAAACATGACTGCTGGAGCTACTGAAGCCCGTATTGCTGGTCTGGAAGGCTACAAAATAAAATTTGATAAGAACCACGCTTCTCTCGTGTCCACTTACAAGGAGCTTCTCAGAGAACAACCTTACTGGAAGACCGATATGATCGATCGCGTTGAGGAAGCTTTCCTCACCCAGAGAGGCCTGCTCCTAGATTTTAGAGCGCTCTTCGCTTCCAAGGCCGCGATCCAACAAGCTGCGGTCCAGCACTCTGACGTTCAAACTAAGAGCATCGTCCGTCCGCTCGAGCTCCCCACCTTCGAAGGGAAGTATGAGGATTGGCCTGCATTTAAGGAACTGTTCAATTCTATAATTGATAGAGCCGCTGGCCTGGGAGATGTTGAGAAGCTCCAGCACCTGAAGGTAAGCCTCAAAGGGGAAGCCTTTTTTTTTTTTTTTTTTACGTGGGGAAATCCTCATGGACACCCCGCCGCCCTGGTGGGGGCGACGGGGTAGTGCCGGACTCTTACCGGCTAAAACCCCACGGTGGCCATCCTCGGCGCTGACTGGGGCGACACCGGGAACTCTGGTAGAACACTACCGGTGCCGCCCCGCGCCCGCCCCCTATTGGAGGCACGTCTCGTGGTGGGGGAGCGGCCATCCGCTCTCTCGCTTTCACGAGAGAGGGAGGCTTCCCCCACTACTCGCGGGGAGACACGGCTCACCGCACTCCTTCGCTAGCGGCGAAGGAGGCGGGAACCGCGCCCCCGCATTACTCATCCCTCCTGGGCGGGTCGTGCGACCACTACACGCCCGCCCCGCCTCGGGGCCGCTTGCGCAGGCGACAGAGCCACCACTCTGCCGCCTCGCGGCCCCTTGGCAAGCATCCGGCCCGTCAACGGGTCGAGATCCGTCGACGGGACCGGGGCTTCGCTCTACTGCGGGGGGACAAGATCCCCCCGCGCGGGTCGGCGGCGGGGACGGGCCCTCTGCAGACGGAAGGGGTCCGTCCTCTCCCGCCGCCGCTCCGCCTCCTCCTTCTGGGAGAGCACTTCCTCGCAAAAGGCGAGGAAGGCTCTCCACGACCTCTCGCTGCCGAGGATCTGTCGGATGACCGTCGGCAGCGAGAGGTCCCTTCCGATATACCGGACCAGGACACGGCGCTGTTCCCTCCAGGCCCTGCAATACTGGAGGGTATGTTGCGCCGTGTCCGGGTCCCCATCACAATGGTGGCACTGTGCCGTCGCCTCCTTCCCGATGCGACGCAGGTACTCACCGAAGCAGCCGTGCCCGGTAAGCACCTGCGTCGCGCGGTAGGAGAGCTGCCCCCTGCCGCGACTCAACCAAGCCTCGAGGCTCGGGAGAATCGCCCCGACGGCTCTGTGGCGGGAGTTGGCTGGATCTTCCAGCCTTTCCCGCCACATCTCGACAACGAGCCGTCGGGTCTGGCGCTTGAGCTCCTCGACCGACCGTTCCGTGGGTGTTCCGCCCCTGTTGCGGAGGGCGCGAAGACCCAAATAGGTCCTCGCGTCCCCCACCGCCAGGATGTCCAGGGGCGGAAACCTCGCCAGTAGGGTGGCCGACGCCAGGGAGATCGTGCGATATCCTCGCACGACCCTGGCGGCCATCCGACGCTGTACCCTGAATAGCAGGGCACAATTGCGCCGGCTGGCCGCCAGGTCGTCCGCCCAGACTGGTGCCCCGTAGAGCACCATGGAACGGACGACTCCCGCATAAAGGCGTCGGACACCCTCCCACGGTCCCCCGATGTTGGGCAGCAGGCGTCCTAGAGCGCCTGCCGCCTTCTCAACTCGGGGGATAAGCCGGCCGAAGTGCTCGTTAAAGCGCCAGAGGCCGTCCAGGGTGAGTCCGAGATACTTCATCGTATCTCTCACCTGGACGCGGGTCTCTCCTACCGCAATCCACCGCTGGGGAGGCGGCCCCGCATACCGTTGGCGATCGTAAAACCAGATCGCCTCGGTCTTTTGCGGGGCCACCCGAAGGCCCAGTCGGTGGATTCGGGCGACGACACAGGCCACCGCCGTCTCCGCAACGCGGATGGTCCTCCTCCCATCCTCCCCGCTGACTACCACGAGTGTGTCGTCTGCATAGCAGATCACCGTGCAGTCAGCGGGGAGTGCAGCCCGCAGGACGTAATCGTAGCCGAGGTCCCATAGCAGGGGGCCCAACACGGACCCCTGCGGGACCCCGGCGTACGTCTCCCTCTCATACTCCTGCGTCCGGCCCATGAACTTAATGCCCCTGTCGGCGAGGTAGTCCCCGACGACGGCCCGTAACTCAGGGGGCACTCGATGGTACTCGAGCGCCTCCCTGATGACCCACCAGGGCAGGGTGTTAAAAGCATTCACTATATCCAAGGATATAGCGATACACACCCTGCCCCGGCTTGCAGCCGACTCCGTCAGGGACCTTAGGCGCTTGATCGCGCCTATCGTCGATCGTCCCTGACGGAAGCCGAACTGCCCGTCGTCGAGGTCCGGACCTGTCGCCGACAGGTGCCGGACGAGGCGGTTGGCAATAACTCTCTCGAAGAGTTTGCCCGCCTCGTCCAGCAAGCAAATGGGCCGGTACGCGGAGGGAGAGTCCGCGGGCCGCCCATCCTTCCGGATGAGGACCATCCGCGCCCGCTTCCAGGAGCGGGGGAACCTACCGCGCCTCAGACAGCTGTTAAAAAGCTGCCCGAGGCGCGGGACCAGGACGCCCATGGCCATGGCCAAGGCCCTGCCTGGGATGCCGTCCGGGCCCGGCGCCCTGTTCGCGCGGGCCCGGAGACGCCTAATCGCGGCGTCGAGCTCGCCGCCAGTGACCCCCATGGTGGCCTCGTCCCACTCAAAACGGGGACGAGGCCGACCGGGGGTGGGGTCCTCTGCTCCCGCAGGGAACAGAGTAGCCACCACCCGGTCGAGAAACTGGGGGTCAAGCAGCTCCGTTGTTGGGGGCGCCCATGGACGTAATCGTCCCATGACGATTTTGTATGGGCGCCCCCACGGATCCCCGTCCAATGTGGCGACGAGCTCGTCCCAGGCTTTGGCCTTGGCGGCTTTGATGGCCCGCTGCAGGGCGACCGCTGCCTCGCGGTACGCCGCATACAGCTGGGCCACCTCCGCCGCGACCTGACCGCGCCGTGTCCTGGCGCGGGTGTACTGGCGCCTGCGGTGAACGCAGGCGGAGCGCAGGACAGCGATGTCCTGCGACCACCAGTACACCCCGCCGACGCGGGGGGGCCGTGCTCGGGGCATTGCGACGTCGCAAATCGACGTCATCGCGCCCCGAAGCGACTCGGCCCCCTCGTCCGGGTCGGGAGACTCGTGCTCGTCCCCCGACCCGTCCTGCCAGGCCACGGCGATCGCTGCCGCCATGAGAGCGTCCCGGTCTAGGCGCCTCAGCGCCCATCGCGGTGGTGGGTTGTCTCCTCCACCACGAGGGTTGCCCGCTGCTGGCGGGCGGCGCGTCGGGGCGACGGGTGTGGCGACCACCTCCATCGTCAGATAGAGGTGGTCGGAGAGCGTCTCCTGCTCTTCCACAACCCGCCACCCGGACACACGGCGCACGGTGGCCGGGGAGCCGAAGGTCAAATCGACGACCGACTCCCCATTCCACCGCACGCACGTGCTAGCCGACCCCCGGTTGATTGACCGGAGGTCGTGCTGCGCCGCCCAGTCCAGCAGCATCCCGCCCCTTGCGTCGTCCCGGGGGTTGCCCCACGCCACAGCGTGGGCGTTGAAGTCCCCCAGGACGAGTACCGGGCGCGGCCGTGTGCGGGAGATGCACCCACCGACCGCACCCAGGTACGCCTCGAACGCATCGAGGCCGCAGTTGGGCGAGATGTAACAACCCACCACCGCGAGGTTCCCCCACTGCACCGCCACGAATCCCCGCCCCTGCTCCAGGGATGAGCAGAGGGGGGAGTCGGGCCAGTGGGTAAGGATTCTGGTCGACTTGGTCCACCAGCTACTTGCAGCAACTACAGGCTATCTCCAAGTGGCACCACCCGCATAACATAATCCATGTCGGTTCTCTAGTCCTAGTTACAGATGAACGCTTTCCACCAGCCAAGTGGCCTCTCGCCAGAGTCACTCAGCTGCATCCTGGGAAGGACGGATTGACACGGGTAGTCACGCTAAAGACGGCAACGACGACTCTTACAAGGCCGATCGCAAAACTTGCCGTTCTACCCATCACTGACCCGCCTCATCGACCACAATCTGCTACGCCTGACACCGCATGAGAAATCGATCCGCAAGGATCACCACATAATCATCAACGCTTTTGCTGATGGCGGCCGGAATGTTCAGGAATCATCGCCCTATTGGCCCCCTAGATTTAAGCTATGTTACCTAGTATTCTAAGTTATCTAGTCATGCGCATTCGACCCCGTAGCCGACTACAAGATGATCGATCCGCCTATCGATCCGCATAGATTCCACCAATGAACGTAGCGATCGGGACGCTCCCCCGCGGAAGCGTGAAGAACTTGCGCTTCTTCTCCGGCCGGCTTCCTTGTTCCGCCATAACTGTTACTTTTGCTGAAGGAAACGGACGCGTCCCTTGCGAGCAAAACCTAGATTGTGTGTCGATCCGAACCTCTAACTATTGTTAATTGTACCGCTAATTCAGAACTTTTGTGCCGCCAAACATTTGTGAGATTTTGTGACTTGTGATAGGACCGAGTGGTGCCTTTTGCCACCGGCCCCAAGAATTACCGCCAGCAACATTCCTTACGGCGAGTACCTGACCCGCCTCAAGGTATTTCAATAAAAACCATTGTTATCAGAACTTCCTCTTATCTTTTCTATTGATTCCCGACTAGCATGAATCCAGAGTCCCGCAAACGTTAATCGAAACACTGTCCTTATTTGTGTTGTCGTCGTGGGGTGTCTGTTGCGGTGTGTCCTGGTTGTTGTGTCCTCTTCTTTTGTATTTATGTCTGCATGAAGAGGGTTGTTCGGAATAGTTATATTTGTCTGTGTTCGAGTGTGCGCTTGGGTGATGTGGGGGGTTTGTACGGTTTGGTCTCGTGTATCTTGTGTAGAGTCTGTTTGTGTGGCAGTGGTCTTTGTTGGTGTTGTCGTTGTGTTTTGTGTTTGTTCTGTAATTCGTTGTGTGTATCTGTTTTTTATAATAGTGGCTTTTTTGTGCAAAAGCCTATGTGCTGTATAAGGGCTAACCCTTTATTTTCGATCCTGCACACTGGGCACAAGAATGGTTTCGTTGGTTGTTCCATAATTATGGAACAATAGTTCCTGGCACATGGTCCGGTGTGTATCTGGAGGTGCGCTTTTGGAATTTCGCAGCCGCATAGGTTGCATTGTGCGAGTTCTGTGTCCATTGTTGCTTATGTTAGGTGTGTTCTTCTGCTGTTGGTCTGTGTGTGTTTGTGATTGTGTTTTGTGTTTGTATTTGTGTTTTTTTTTGCCTTGGTACCTGTGTGTGTCTGGCTGCTTGTCTTTTACTGTTGGCTATAAAAGAAAGAACTATATTATTATTCTGTATTTTGTCGGAGAAGAAGAAGCAGACATGCGTATATAGATTCGGGTTAGTGGGTATTGTATGATATGAGGGGGTACTTGGAAGGATGTAAGGATGTATTTGATTGTGTGTTTATTGTTGTGGAGTGAATGTTTTACCCGTTGTTGTGTCGTATTATGTCGTCATGCATGCTTGTGTGTGTATGGCTAAATGTCTTCCTTGTACCCATCGGTTGCAGAAAGGGCAGATGAAATTTAGGTAGGGGTACCTCCGAATCATTTCAAAGGTAGCGTCCACACAAATATCTATGGGTTGTCGTAAGTCGCGTGCTGCTACTTGGTTTCCACAGAGGCGGCATCGTACGATTGCGTATCTGTTGTTTCCTTGCATGTTTGTATGTGTGAGTATATGTGTGTGTGGTTTTTGTTTATCTATTTATGTGTATAAAAAGAAAATGTTTGTGAGTGAATGAATGTAGTGTAATGTAGGTGGTAGATAAAAGGGGTGTGAAGGTTGTGGATTTGTGTTTTTATGGTATAATGTTCTGTCTATTGTATTGCAGCATTTGCATTGGTATCATTTCGATTCGATTGTCGTTTGTTTGTGGGATTGGGTTAGTTATTATGTGTACTTGGGTGGGTTGTGGTAGTTCTGCTGTTCTGTTTTCTGGTTGTGTGTTACGTGTGCGTGTAAAAGATCTTAGGATGTTAGTTATCAGTGTTGCTTTGTTGAATAGGGAGAATTTCCAACAGATCCCAAATATTAATATAAGTGGGCCAATTGAAAGTCCAGTGTATTTGACGAGCGTTTCTAGGAAGGATAATCTATTCCGTAGATGGAACATCTTTTCAATTTCTTTAGCTTTTGTGATTATTGTTTTTAGCTTTGTTTCGTTTTCTGAAAGCTCATCACTTGTGTGGTATGATTCTAATGTTTGTGTGAATTGTTCAGTTTCTTTTAGGATTTCCGTTAAATTGATTGTGTTTTCCATGTTGATGGAGTTCTGTATCATTTGGGTGATGTTTAATGTTATGTCGTGTGAGAAGTTTGTGGACAAGTGTGTTCTTATGTTCGTTATAGGTGTGAGTTTTGTTGTTTGTGTTTTTGCAGTACATGATTCATCAATATAAAGTATTCCAGTGTGTTCGATACTTTCTATTATTGACTTGTCGTTTTTGCAAATAATGTATAGTGTTTCTCGTTTGGGTGAGGCGAATAGCCAGCTGTTTGTGTTTTCTATTCTTGACCAATGTGTTCGTTTTAGTGTTTTGATTCGTATGTCACATGTGTCTAGGTCATGGAAATTCGGGTTAAGTAATAACTGAACTTCGCATTCGGCGTCGTTGACTACGTGTTGTATTGGGTTCGTTTGTTTGCATATATATTTTGAATTTGTGTATTTGCATTGTGTATATGTTGTAGTAATAATCGAAGTTCGTGGAAATTGCAGTGTATCTGATAAAAGGTTTTATGTATGCGAATCCTCGCGTAATGTTTTGTGTTCCAGCTTGTGGTATGAGGACTGGTAGGTGTTCATATAATTTGTAGAGATCGTGATCAAGGAGTGGAATTTTTAGGATGTAGATTAGTTTTGCTCCGTTATGAAATATAGTTAAGTCAGTGATTTCGAGTAATTGTGGTATGAATCGGCTGTCCAATGGTATTGGGAATTCTATATTTCTTAGGTATTTGTGTATACTTTCCGCGCTGTCTAGTATTTGTTGGGCGGTTAGTAGTTTTGGGTGTATTTGACCTGTTTTTGCAAATAGTATTGCTGTAGTAAGTGTGTTGATATTTGTTTCGAGCTGTGTTATCATTTCGTCGACTTCGGATGCGTATTCTATTACTTTCTGTGTAAGCTTAAGTGTTCGTATATTGTTATTTGTTAATTGTACCGCTAATGTAACATTCCCTATTTGTTTGGATAGTTTATCGGCTATTTTCAGTATCTTTTGGTCAACGAGTTTGAATTGAGACTTTATTATGTGTGTTTGATTTGCAAATATTTCTGCCATTTCTTGTGTATTGTTTGCTAGTGTGTTAATTTGTGTGTTTATTCTAGTGGCATCTTCTGCGTCTAAGGTTCCAAAGAGAGCTTTATTAATTTTACCTATGAATTCTAGTGGTGCTTGTTTTTGTTTCTTGGGTGACTCTGTATCTGGGATTAGTTCTCGCAAGATTGTTTCTGATGTCGCGGTGTTTCGTAATCGGGTTACTAATACCTTGAGGTGTCCTTGAATTAGGCAGGTTGGTCCTAGCGTTTTGCAGAATTCTATTGTGGTTCCGAGATTTTCCCATATTCGTTCGCGTTCTTGTTCTAGGCCTTGTGTGTCTGCATGAGTGATTAGTGTCCACTCTGTGTGGTATGATCGTAGTGTACCCAATACTTCAGATCGTATTCCTGGGTTGTATGAAAGTGATGTTATTTGGTACGGAGGTGTGTTTTCGCTTACACATGATGCGAGGCATCTGCAACATGTGCCAATTTGATTTTGTCTATGTGTACTATTTTCGTTTCATCGTCTTTGATTTTTAGTCGTACGTTATTTTTATCTAACACGTCTAGTATTTCATAGGGGCCTATATAATTACTTTGGAGTTTATGTGTTCTATGATCTCTAATTAGAAATACTAATTGTCCTGGTTCAAAGTTTGTTATAGTTGTTCGTCTGTCGTAGTATCTTTTGTTTCGTTCTTTAGCTTGGATTTGCTTTTCCGTTGCTTTTTCTTGTACCCATTTTAATTGTTCCGTCAGCGTGCGTAGGTATGCGTCGTATGTAAGTATTGTTTCTGGAGGTGGGAACTCTGAGGGTGTTCGCGCTGTTTTCCCAAAGATTAATTCGTATGGGGTGAATCCTGTGCTATCGTGTGTGCTGGTGTTGTAGGACAAAGTTGCGTATGGGAGCCATTGGTCCCAATCACGGTGTTCAGAGATGTAATGTTTTAGATATTCGATTAGGGTACGATGACCTCGTTCTGCGATGCCATTCGATTGTGGATGATATGTGGAAGTGTTATAGTGTTTAATTTGGAAAAGGTTTTTGAATTCTTTGAATATTTTAGACATGAAGCATCGACCTTGATCTGATAATATAGCTCTTGGAGCTCCGAAAGTGCAAATTAGGTTTTCTGCTAATGCTTTGGCTACTTCTACAGAAGTTTGATGTTTCAAAGGGATTGCTAGTGAAAATCGACTAAAAAGGTCTGTGATTGTAAGTATGTATCTGTATCCGGTTTCTGTTTCTTGTAATGGGCCACAAATGTCAATGGCTATTTTGTCAAACGGTTCGGCTGGTGTGTCTGTAATTATCATTGGGGCTTTTGGTTTTACTCGAACTAGTTTGTTTCTTTGGCAATCGAAACAATTTTTTATGAATGTTTTAATGTCATTTTTCATGTTCTTCCAATAATATTGGGCTGCTATTCTTTTATATGTTTTCTCGATTCCTCTATGGCCTCCAATTGCGGAGTTGTGTAATTCCGTCATTATTATATTTCTTCTTGACGCATGTGGGACGGATAATAGACCTTCGCAAAGTGTGATTGTTAAATCTGGTTGGGAAATATGTGTGTATAAGTATGTTTTTAGATCTGCCCATTGGAGTTGATCGATAATTTGGGGGTCTTTTGCAATAGTGCACGAATTTATTTTAAGGGGCTAGACTCCGAAATGACGTCACGAGATCTGGCCCCTCACTGTATTACCAACAGTTTTTAAAGGTCGAGATGGAGCTGCACTCAAAGTCTATCGCGCGACCCAGCGGCAGCTTGGGTTCATTTGTTTTGGCTCCCTTGATTGCGTCACCCGCTTATCACTCCTGCGATCTCGAGCAGCGGGCTGCTCCCGAGTCCCGATGTTCCGGCCAAGGCTCGAGCCCTAGCCGCACACATACTTCGCACGCACACACATGTATCAAGCGGCGCGGTACTGTTTCGCTCGAATACCCGGTAGAATGAGACTGTCTCACTCAGATGACTGTAGAGCCTATATTACATTCTGTATCTTATCAGTCCGTATAATATGAAATGGCCTTACTATAAATATTTGTTTGTTCGAAATATTACTAAAAGCACATAGAAGAATCACAGTTCTTTTACTGTAATAGAGAAGGATTTTATTAGTCGTGCAAGTAGTGCTATGGGTAAAGTGATGGATTTGCACTTGAAAAGAACAAGTTCGATTCCGTCTCGTTCATGTATTTTACACTTTTTTTCTTTACATTTTTATGAATTCAATTCAATTCAATGCATTGCTATACATTTGGCAATATAAATAAATTTTTCCAATTATTTATTACATAGGCTTATTAGGAATCGGAATGAGACAGTCTACTTCATTTCACTGATGAATGACAGACATGATATATGATATTTTCTGGCATCATTGTTTATGGGAATATAGATAGGACTATTTCAAACTTTGAAAGTGTGCTTCGCTCACTGTTTGTGAGTTTTAAAAAACTGATAATAACAAAATCAAAATCTTGGTAAGCATAGCCTATTCAATTTTAGTCAGCACACATTTGCACAATAATTCGAGGCTTATGGATTTTACAAACTGTAAAGGTGTGGCAGGTTCTCAACCATACCTTTGAGTTGAAATATGAATTCTGCGTAACAATACTCTGAGAAGTACTATGAACAATACTTCAACAAATACGTTCTCCCCTTACGCAGTTACTAGCCTTAGTACCTGATATGTGAAATGGAAACTAGCATGATTGATAACATCAATACGTTACATAGGCTGTTGAATAACAAACAATCAACCCAGCAAAAGGCATTTTCTACCAAACACATAGATGACTCTACTTGGATCTAGTTTATACTACAGCTAATATCCCAAAAAGTAAATGTGCAAATCAAGATGTTGATTAGAGCGTCCATTCTAGAAACAACCATTTCCAAAGTATATATTGTTACGCAGCATCTTTCAAAGTTACGTTTGAGGAGACTTGCATGGTGTACCTCCCATGCGTTACCAAGATTCTGAAACATGAAATTATTCTCCAAACGACTGCACTTGCCAACTGTTTGGTAACTACAGTTTATAATATCCAAACGAACATATTTTTGCAGGCTCTTAGACATAAACTAACTCAAATTATTACAAGGGCATACAAATATTTCCATGACAAGGCATCTGGTAAATGAGTTGAAAGAGTGCTGCACTCATTTTGGTTTGAAACATTGCAATTCACCAAGTAACAATGCATTCCCATAAAACCACGAACAACCGGACCGTTCTTCTTTGCATTTATATATGTTGCAACTAAAAATCATATATCAGAATGAGTCTGCATTGCAGAATCACTCTGCATCCCGTCAGCAGGTGACTAACCTAACCCGATAGCTTGCTGTCAAATAACTATGTTTTGACAGGCTAGGGTGCAGAATAGCCCTTTCACTTACGCGCCACCTCGATCGCGCTGGCCGAACTAAAGTACTCAGCTAGACCGCTCTGCATATCAACAACGTGGCCACAGAACCTCAAAAATCATGCTTCGGGGATCCCGCTTTTACTCCCTTATATGAAATGATTTTGGGTCGGAAAAGGTCTCAATCGAAAGATGAAAGATGCGTACAGCGCGGCTGATGCGGGATTTTATAAGATTCCGATGCTTTTTGGTCATAATAATGTGCTAAAAGTTGTACACTCAGCGCTGATTTCACAACACTTCGCACATTAATATAATTGAGCAGCGTCCTAATTTTGCAAAACCACGCATCAGCCGCGCTATACTCATCTTTCATCTTTCGATTGAGACCTTTTCCGACCCAAAATCATTTCATATAAGGGAGTAAAAGCGGGATCCCCGAAGCATGATTTGGCCAATTTGTGCCGATAAAACAGCGCCACTACTATACCTGAGTCTAGCCCCTTAAGCTGTTTTAATTTCTCCAAAAGTGTTTTAATGCATTCCTTTATAATATGTGGGTTTACTGTGTCTGTGTTTTTGTTTTTGCATATCATACCGAAATAATATCTGGTTTTCCGACGTGTGATTAGAATTTCGCCTATGTGTGGTTTTTGTTCTAAGAGACTGTCTGTGTTAATAATTCCTTTTTCTTTTAATACTTGTGTAGTTAAAGATTCCATTGCACAATCCGCTGGGAGAAAGTATGCAATATTGTCCTTCTTTATCAGGAAATGATTTCGGGTGATTGCAATGGTGTTACGAACTTGAGGGTTTGAAGTGTGTATGGGTTTATTTGTATCCGCGTTAGTGTTCGGTACGGTCAGCTGTTCGGGACGGTGAGACGGTAATCGGCGCACTGGGTCATCGGCTTCGTCATCTGAGGAGGCACTTGAGTCGGCCTTGTGCGTGTCGGTGTGTCGGTGTCTCTCCGGTGTGTGTCTTATGCTCGGTCCTGCTACGGCTTGGGGACTCGCGTGATTTATTGGCTCGGTCTTTTTACGCGTTGATTCTAGGCGTCTCTGGTCGGCATCTGGAGTGTCTATGTTCTCAGGACTTTTCACTTGGTGTGGCGGTGAGCGGAATGTTGGTTCAATGGGTTCAAGATGTGTTCCTATTGTGTCTTCGGTGCGCTTTTGGACACTCGCTGTTGGTGGGTGACTGTTAGTTTTAATGGTTTCCTGTGGTACTTGTAAGGGATTTCCGTTGTTTTGTATTTTGTGGAGAATCGTTTCTATTTCTGAGTCGGTACTTGACTCCAAATATTTCCTAGTGGTGCTTGACAATTTTTCACGCTGTGATGATTTCTCCGGTTTTTGGTTTTTCTGGTCGGTGGAGTTTCTTGTGTTTGTTGAAGGAGATCGGAATTGTGGAACGATTTCCATAGGTTGCGGGCTCGGTTGATTTTTCGGTTCGGGTTTATCATCTTCGTTTGGTGGTGATTCACCGCTTTGATTCGAGTTTAGAGGATTTTTGTCATTTACATTGTCAGGATTTTGCCTTATGGGTGCATATTCTTTGCTACCCATATCTTCGTCTGACGATATGGATGACGATGAGTCCCTATTATCGTTATCTATATTTTTGTCGTATTCTTTCGTTACATCTTCACTTTGTGGCTTTGGTTTAATACCAGAACTTGATGGCGTATGTACGTCCATTATTTCGTTGCTTGTTTCTTGGGCCTTTTGTGGCTTTTTCTTGGGGCTGGGTTTCCCGATGTTGAGTCCAATGTTGAGAGTGGTCTTGTACGCGGTTGGTGAAATTGTTTAGATTTTTTAGTTTCGCGTGGATTATCCGATTCCGAGTTCGTTGTGGAAAGCGGTCTAGTACGCGGTTGGTGAGATGATTTAGGTATCTTAGTTTCACGTGGATTATTCGATTCTGTGTCGCTGTCCGTAATGTCGCGTCTTGATCTAATTGGCATTATTGATGCTGGGTTTCGTGATAACGCGTCTACTATTACGTTAAGTTTTCCGGGTTGATGTATTATTTCGAATTCGTATTCGTTTAAGATTGTCTGCTAGCGTTGCAGTTGTTGTGGAGGTTTATCTTTATGTGTTAGGTATGTCAGCGCTCTGTTATCTGTGACGAGTGTGAATTTCTTACCATAGAGATACGGTCTAAAGTGCTCTACTGCTCTTATAATTGCTAGCGCCTCTTTTTGCATGGGATCGTAAGATTGTTCGGCTTTTCTGAGGATTTTCGAATAGAATGCTACGGGATGGTTAAAGTTATTATGTTCTTGGCTAAGTACTGCTCCTATCGCGTAATCTGATGCATCTGTGGTGAGTGTAAACGGTTTCTCGAAATCGGGATATCGAAGGATTGGTTGTTCCGTGAGTTTATCTTTAAGTGTATTGAATGCTGTTTCGCAATCTGTATCCCATTTGAATTCTACGTTTTTCTTGAGTAACGATATTAGTGGTGCGATAATTTTCCCGTAATTTTGTATAAATCGTCTATAATATCCGGTGAGGCTAGAGAATTGTTTAATATTCTTTTTATCTTTTGGTCGTGGGAAATGTTGAACTGCTTCTATTATGCTTTTGTTTGGTTTCACACCGTTTTCGGTTATTATGTGTCCAAGGTAAGTTACTTCTCGCCGTAAAAATTCGCATTTGTCTGTCTGTAGTGTAAGTCCTGCGTCTGTTAGTCTGTTTGCTAGTCTCTGGAATTTCGTTGCGTGTTCTTCTAGACTGTTCGCGTAAACTACTATGTCATCTAAATATACAAATAAGTCAGTGCCTTGAAGATCAGATAAAATGATATCCATAACGCGTTGGAATGTGGCTGGCGCGTTTTTAAGTCCAAATGGCATGCGGTTGAATTCATAATGTCCATTTGGTGTGGAGAATGCTGTTTTCTGTTTATCAAGAGGGTGCATTTCGATTTTATGGAAACCTGATGCAAGGTCGAATATCGAGAAATATTGTGCGTTGCCTAATTGGTCTAGTATGTCTGTAATGTTCGGTAATGGGTATGCGTCGTTTATTGTTTTTTCATTAAGTTTTCTAAAGTCTATTACCATTCTCCATCTTTTGTTGCCTTTACTGTCGGGTTTTTTAGGAACAATCCATACTGGTGAGTTATAGGGTGAAATAGAAGGTTGTATAATTTCCTTTTCTAAGAGATCTTGAATTTGTTGTTGGATTTCTGTTTTGTGTACTGGGGGATACCTATATTGTTTTGTATTGATTGGCTGATCGTCTGTTGTGTGGATTTGGTGTTGAGCTACTGACGTGTGGCCTAATTTGTCTCCTTTTATGTGAAATAGATTTGGATACTCCGAAATTAGCTTCAAAACGTGTTTCTTCTCTTCGTCGTTTAGATGTTCTAAACGTAAGAGTGTTTCGAGTTTTCTGAGTCGTTCGTTTACTGTCATTGTGTAAATTGCTGCACTGTATTCTGTCTGAATACATTGAGAATCCACTTCATCTGTAGGTATGTCTGGTTTGTCCGCTGTTTTCTCGATGGGTTGTAGTCCGACTTCTCCTATTTGCAGTGTTACCGGGTTTGAATTAGTGTTAATGACTTGTAAGTACGCGGTATTTTTATGATTCTGCACTAGCGCGTTTCCCAGATATACTCCTGCATATTGTGGTATCTGTGGTATATATCCTTCTTTGAGATCTGTATTTTTTAATCGGATCAGCATTTGGGCTTTAGTTCTGGGTGGCACGTTAAAGGTTTCGGGTGTCGCGAAGTGTAGTCTTTGGTTTCTAAGTACTATACAGTCTTCAGAGTATAATATGTCTGCTGAGGTCTGATTAAAGAAGGCATCGCCTAGCAGACCGTCTTGTGGGAACGAAAAGGTATCGGGGACTACTTGAAACTCTACTGGGATATCGTGAATTAAGATAAGGCACGATCCTATGGTGGATGCTTTAGAGTCTGTTATTCCTATCAACTCAAATTTTATGCTCAGGTTTATGTTAACGTGGCGTGCTACATTGCTGATTTTTATAAGGTTTACTTGGGCTCCGGTGTCTATAAAAAATTTTGTCCTTCGTTTAACGGTATCGGGTGTGTGTAGTTCGATTGTTGGAGGTTCGTAATGTTTTGAAGTACTGTATGAGATTTTTGCCTTTTTTACAGCTGGGGTTTCTAGTTTACTGGGCACCGTGGGGGTGAGTCCCGTGCCATGCCCTGCTGCGAGACTTCCTCTGAGTTTTTTAGCAGAAGGTTCTTTAGTGCCTTTTCGATTTCGGTAGTACTGTCTGATTTATAATGCCCTTCGCGTGAGCGGTTTCTGTATCTATCGCGTGATTCGTTTCTGTATCTGTCTCTTGAATGGTCATTTCTGTACCTGTCGCGTGAATGGTCATTTCTGTACCTGTCGCGTGAATAGTCATTTCTGTATCTGTCGCGTGAATATCTGTCGCTTGAATATCTGTCACCTGATCGATCATTCCTATTTCTGTCGTGTGATCGGTCATCCCTGTTTCTGTCGCGTGTATTGTGTGAATATCTATCGCTTGATCGCTCATCCCTGTTTATGTCGCGTGAATATCTGTCGTTCGATCGGTCTGTCCTGTTTCTGTCGCGGGAATATCTGTCGTTTGATCGGTCGTTCCTGTTTCTGTCGCGTGAATATCTGTCATTTGATCGGTCGTTTCTGTTTCTCCTATTGTCTTTGTGTCTCTGTAGGGTGCGGCATTCCTTTGTATTGTGGGTGGGTTTGTCGCAGAAATCGCAGTATTTTGTATTTTGTGTGTCGCGTGAGTCGTATCTGTCGGATGATCGGTCTCTACTTCTCCTATTGTCTTTGTGTTTCTGTAAGGAACTGCACTCTTTCGTGTTGTGAGTGGGTTTATCGCAGAAATCGCAGTATTTTGTATCTCGTGTATCGCGTGAGTTGTGTTTGTCGGATGATCGGTCTCTATTTTTCCTATTGTCTTTGAGTCTCTGTAAGGAACGGCACTCTTTCGTATCATGGGTGGGTTTTTCACAATATTCACAAAATTTCCTACCTGAAGTATCGTCTAATTCTGCGAATCGAACATGATCTGTGGGTGTATTATGGTTCTCGTTTGCTATGCTGTGTAACTTCTGCCGTCGGAGGAGTTCGTTTTCTATATCGGTGGCTTCGTCTATTGCGGTTTGTAAGTTTATGGGGTTTCTGGACATTCTGCTATTAATACTCTCTACTAGGCCTCTCACGAATACTCTCGCGGTTATGTTCCGTACTTCTAGTTTTCGATTTGTTAGGTACGTGCTGTTTTCTACCGTCGAATAGACAATGTCGAGTCGCTCTAATATCTTGTTTAAAATCTTGCGCACTCGAGTGGCGTAATTGAATACTGATTCATTATAGTGTTGTGTTAGTGTGCGTAGTTCTAATTCTAAGTCTGGGAGTTCCGTTGGTTTGCTAAAAGCGGTCTTAAAATCGTTGAGGAGTTCGTCTAATTTATCGTAAGGTTTCGCGTCCATGATTTTGATAGCCGTACCCGTTAGTTTCGACGGAAGGATCTCTAAGAATTTTACTTTGTCTGGTTCATTTAATAACGTAGTTGCTCTTTTGCATGCTTTAATAAAATGCTCTACTGGGATGTTGGTTCCGTCAAAGGTCGGGATAATGTTATATATGTCACGGAAAGTTAGTGTATTTGTCATGTTTGTCTCTGTCGTGGGTGGTATTTCTGTGTCCTGAGGTGGTTCGTAAAAAATTTGGTTGTGAGTTCTGTGGCGTTCTGGTCGTTGAGGCGGAATTTTGGTGGATTAGGGGCGCAGTTTTAATGTTGATATAATTTGTTTCCACTTACCGTATGAGCGCAGTCAAGAAAATGTAGGCGTGCATGTGTCGGTCCTTTCTCCGTGTGCTTGTGTACTTCCTTTTCCTTTTCTGTGTGTGTGTGGGTGGGTTCTTGGGTTATCCCACTTTCTGACACCACTTGTGATGAAGGAGGTTTTGCACTTTATGTATTGAACTTTATTGTCGGAGTTACAGTGAGAGACTGAGACTGACTTTCGGTGGGTCCGCGACTGGCGACGGTCCCTTGGGCCAGCGTCCTGGTTGTCGCTAGCCGCTGGAGTGGGGGCGCGATAAGGGTCCTAGGCGTCAGGCTTCCTAGAACCCTTACGGTGCGTTACAAAGGGTTTGGATGTTCGAGAGGCTGGTGTGGTCGGTGGTAGGGTACGGTGTGGAGATATGGGGATGGAAGGAGAGGGAGAGTGTGGAGGCGATGGCGGAGAGGTATTTGAGATGGGTGCTGGGGGTCAGGAGGTGCACACCAGGATACCTGATCAGGGAAGAGTTGAGAGCACGGGCAGGGAGGAGAGCGTGGGGATATGAGAAAAAGTTGAGGCAAGGTAAAGGGGGAGAGTTGGCAAGAAGGTGTTGGGAGGAGATGAGAGTGCGGGCAAGGAGGGGGGTTGTTGGGGAAGTGGGAAGAGGAGGGAAGAGAGTTTTATAGCAGAAATGGGTGGGAAATAGAAGAGGTAGAAAGGAAGAGTGTGGAGGGGGATGAGATAAAAGGGGAAGAGATAGTGGCGAGGGAGAGGAGAAGCGAAGAGGAGGAAAGATGGCAAAGGATAGAGGCTTCGAGGTTTAACAGGTGGTATAAGGCGATTGGGGTGCGTGGGGTGCCGAAATATTTGAAGAAGGGATGGGGGGAAGAGAGATGGAGGAGGATAGCGCGATATAGGTTGGGAGGTGGAATGAATGGGGGCATGTATTGGATGGACAGTGGTAGTAGGAAGTGTCGAGTGTGTGGAGAGGAGGACGAAACGTGGGAACATGTGTGGGAGGTGTGTACAGGTTGGGGGTGGGAAAGGGGATGACAGGAGATGGCGGTGGAGGTGTTGGGAGAGGAAGGGCAGGGGGAGGGGTGGTTGAGAAAGTTGGAGCAGCGGAGAGGGGAGGGTGAGGGATTGGAAGGGAGAAGGAGTGAGTGGAGAGTAGAGGAGTACAGCGGAAACGGAGGTCCAAGGGTATGAGTGAGAGATGGATGGATGGATGAATGGCGGAGGGAGAGAAAGATGAGAGCGAAGATGCGAGCGAAGATGCGGCGGAGAGTGGAAAAGAGCGGCGAGCGTAGCGGGGAGGAGAGAGCGAAAGCGTGCGAGGCGAGAGAGACGCGGCGAGGTGTGTGTGAGGTGCGGTAGCGAGCGATGTGTGGTGTGTGGTGAGCGAGGAGTGGAGTAGCGCAAGAAGCGTGGGGTGGAGTATGAAGGGAAAGATGCGTGCGAGAAGTGGAAGGGCAGGGAGGCGAGAAGGAGGTGGACGAATGGATGTCAGGGGGAAGATGGAGGGAAGGCGTGAGCGGAAGGAATACATTGTAACCCCAAGGGGGCCAATTAAATATACTACTACAGCGACACTTCCAAATAGGAACTACCCCAGAAATGATACATTGCATGATATATGGCAACCTATGATCCAAGGACATTCAAGGATCGGCAAAGTGAGTTGCTTTTTTTGCATTGGCAGAAGTATTTAAAAAATGTTTGTAGTATTTTCATAGCTATATCCAACTTTGTCTTGCGAAGAATATAATTCACTTTGATATTATATTTCTAGGTAATACATAGGACAACAAATTTGAATTGCTTGGCCGCCCTAAATTCATAACAAAAATTTAAAAGTGATTGCCTAGTACCTAAAAATCATCTATTACACAACCCAGTTGTCAATCAGGAGACTCGGTAGAGTCTCGCGCCAAGTAGAAGTTCCCTCTCCGTATATATATGACACTCCGGCGCGCGACAGCCGAGGCTATATTATCCCGAACTCTAGCTGTTATCCTTAGTTACCAAACTTTCACCTCGATTTATGCGAAAGTTAGAGCCCCAAGAATTTATTTCAGAATTTTGTATTTCATCGTTGATTTTTCTGAATCCAATGAGCCAAGAATCATGTGGATCGGTCCAGTCGTTCCGGAGATATGGATTTCCTCTCTTATTTTTCTCGTGGTAAAGGCAAAGCGGATTAAGAGTTTCATCATCCGGATTAATACAATTCCTAAAAATATTACTCTCACGTGTTTCACGCGAGAGGGCACCACTGCGAAGTGATGCAGAGCGCTGTGCAGATAACATGGTTTTATACCGACACATTGGTTATGCCATGACTGGTGATGTGTCAAAACAATGATGACGGTTATATGAATATGGTACAGTCCGATTGTATTTTTCTTCAAAATATGAACAACCAAAAAGGCGTGAAATCCCCCAAAATACATTAAAATGTAAAGAAAAGCGCCAAGCAGTTTAATGATCCTAAAATGGAATAGATATCACACAAGAAAGCCAAGTTTTCAATCAAAGATACCACACGTTAATTAATTCATTAACTTGCATCTCAAATTTTAAAACTTGGCATGTGCAAATTTGTGTCAAGGTAGTCATATGTTAGTAAAATTTTTTGATTGGTAATTAAGTATGCATATGCCAAGTTTTAAAGTTAGAGATGCAGGTTAATTAATTAATTAACGTGTGGTATCTTTGATTGAAAACTTGGCTTTCTTGTGTGATATCTATTCCATTTTTGGATCATTAAACTACTTGGCGCTTTTCTTTACATTTTAATGTATTTTGGGGGATTTCACGCCTTTTTGGTTGTTCATATTTTGAAGAAAAATACAATACACTACTCCACGAAATTAGCGAGTCACTTAAGGGGCTAGGCTACCCGTCTCTGCAGTACGGCAGAGCTACTGTGTTACCGACGAAATCGACTCAAAATATTAGTTTGCGGGGCCACATCCTGCTCTCTTATATGACATGATTTTGGGTTGGGAAAGCTTTCAATCGAACGTAGATAGACCAATGGAGCGGAGACTGGTAGTGGTTTCATGGGATTGTGTTATTTTTGTAGCAAATTAGTCGTCTAAAGTCTGCAGATTTTCCAAGATGGTCGCGAAATACACTGGTCTTTTGCTTAGGTCTATTTGTGTCTTTTCCGTGTTTTCCTTGCAAAATAACCACCAGCCTCCGCTACCTTATGAACTGAACAACACGCCAAGCTGTATTTTATTTCGAGACTGTAAGAAATAGAGCCGTAGGATGTGGCCCCGTCTAACCCTGCTTGCTGCCGGATTTCGCCATAGTGTCGATCACACAGGTCAATATTCGTGAGTACTTTAGGTCGGCCGCTAAGAACGAGATGGCGCCCTATCGAGAGGGCTATTCGCGTGAAATCAAAGCTTGACAGCGTGTTATGGGGTTAGGCATGTACTGACTGACAGGATGCAGGGACACATCATAACAATACGATTTTGGAGGAATCCTCTATTCTGACTCACAGATTTTAGCTATGAAATATATAAGAAGAAGGAAGAATGTTCAATAAACCGGGCCTGTCGTGGTTCTATGGGATTGTGACTTTACCTAGTAAATAGTAGTGTTTCAAAGCAAGGATACGTGCAGTAATCTTTCAACGCCTGTATCAGACGCCTCGCCATTGTAACAATTCGAGCCTTTCCCATTATCCCTAAGAGCCTGCACAGCTATGCTCTTTATAATACTGAAAAGGATGATGAATACTGTATGAACAGGCATTGTATGTAGTACAGCATCCGACTTGTATTGTGAGAAAAATAAAAACATGGCCGCCCGGTAAAAGGCAAAGCGAGTGCGCGCATCTCAGCCGATCGCGGGAACTGGGTTCGTTTCTTTGGATTGGTAGGACCGACCGCGTGACGTCGATGGCAGCAGATGGGAGTGGATGGGAGTTCGAGCTTCGGTATCGATACTTTGACGCGCGGCAGCAAAGGCTCACGTAACGGGTGTGTCGAAAGGACGGTTATTCCGTATTCCAAGTCGATGAATGCATTCCAATACCTTTTCAGATCTGAATGCAGGTTTCTTTCCCTTCATCTTCGCGCCGGATTGGGGGGAGGTTTAGGTCACTACTTTACCGAATTCGTATTGTGATGAATACTGTATGCACAGGCATTGTATGTAGTACATATATATCGGGCCGGTATCTTTCGATTTCGGTTCGGATAAGCAGAATGAAGCGGGCTCTCTCACTTTCATTACTACCAAACTTATGTTATAAATAATTTGTTAAGTTCGTTCATTCCTATATTTCCAAAAGTATAGTGATTCATTGAATTTCATCACATATCAACTGTATACAAATGTAAAGTAAAAGAGAAAACAGGAATATGTATATCAAAAAAATCTACGTACTACGCGGAATCGAACTCGTGCAAATCCATCGTTTTACTCATTGCACTATTTTCATAACTAACTGTAACATCTCCCCATTCCACTACAGGAATTGTCGTTCTCCTTTGTGTTTCTAATAATGTTTCGGACAAACAATTTTTTGTATTATGCCAAATTTCCCGTTTCACAATAGTATACATTGACATCCAGAATGTAACGTAATTGGTATTTGAGCCCTTTTTGCTATAGCATGGAGTTTCGATTTGAATGACGCCTATGACGTACACAATTATTTGATTATTCAATTAGTATTTCAAGGAAATACCCCTCGATGTGCGATGACCAAAACTAGACGATTTGCCATAAATGTTCCATTCTTTCCAGAAAAATTGAATTAGGAAAATACTAAGGTACCTTTACTATGACACTATCTGTTCCCATTGAGTATTTTCTTTCTGAATTCGGGGCTACAAGCACAATTTTATGAAAATATCAAAACAGCTATAGCTAATGGTCTAGTTTTTTGTCTGCAGATCGAGTAGTAATTCAACAAAAAAAATGAATGTATTGTTAGGCAATTATACAGGGTGTTCCAAAAGTAGGCGTTTCGGAGATGGCCATCTTGTGGGGTGGGCCTTTCTAAGGACTATAGCACTTTCCGAATTTGAAAGCGCCATCGAACTTTGGGAGGTAATTGCGAAAAGGTGTAGCCAATCCGCGCTCGAGCCTGCGAGCGGTCGCTGTGACACGGCGCGAAGCGGTGGGATGGGGCGAGCCGCCGAAGACTCTGGCCGCCTCGCTGGCCGCGTCATCCGCGCACGTCGCACGCTACCGAACCCTACGCGCGAATAAGTATTGGCGTGGAGCAGGCTCGCAAGTCGCTCTAGCGCTAGGGGGGCTATCCAAGGTGCTCTTTTGCGCCAAAGATGAGCGGGCGTATTTCGGTGGCACGCCTCGCCGATCTTGGGGGCGACAACCGTACTACTGGTTGCAGGTAAACCAAACTCGGAGAATCTCTCAAAAAGGCTTCAATGCATCTACCAGTGTAGCATTCTCGCTACACTGATTTATCTGACGAAATTGGGAATATCTCCGGATCGCTTGGCATTATCTTGCTGAAATTAAATTGGTAGATGCATTGAAGCCTTTTCAAACGATTCCACAAGTTTGGTTTACCTGCGCCCCCCCCTACCGCGAGTTAACGCCGTCGAACCCACGCCGGTCACGATAGCCGCACTGGCTGCGTGGCCGCTCGCGTGACACCGGCCCTCCTTTAAAAAATCATAAATCGGAATCTGCGTTAGATATCGGCAATCGGGAAGCGACGTATTGTTGGCAAAGGATTAGGTTTTTATAAAAAAAATTCTAATAATGAAATCTGCGCTAAATTCTCGCTACACTAATTTATCTGGCGAAATCGGGAATAAATCCGATTCGCTTGGCATTATCTTGCTGAAATTAAATTGGTAGATGCATTGAAGCCTTTTCGAAAGATTCTCCAAGTTTGGTTTACCTGCAACCAGCAGTACGGTTGTCGCCCCCAAGATCGGCGAGGCGTGCCGCCGAAATACGCCCGCTCATCTTTGGCGCAAAAGAGCACCTTGGATAGCCCCCCTAGCGCTAGAGCGATTTGCGAGCCTGCTCCACGCCAATACTTATTCGCGCGTAGGGTTCGGTAGCGTGCGACGTGCGCGGATGACGCGGCCAGCGAGGCGGCCAGAGTCTTCGACGGCTCGCCCCATCCCACCGCTTCGCGCCGTGTCACAGCGACCGCTCGCAGGCTCGAGCGCGGATTGGCTACACCTTTTCGCAATTACCTCCCAAAGTTCGATGGCGCTTTCAAATTCGGAAAGTGCTATAGTCCTTAGAAAGGCCCACCCCACAAGATGGCCATCTCCGAAACGCCTAGTTTTGGAACACCCTGTATACGTCATGCGAGTCATTCAATCCAAATCTATATGTTATTGTCAGATCGTATTTCATTTCCCATCAAATTCATGTGCCTATGTCATATTATGTCATATAGTAAACGAAATGATGGGAAGAATCACCTATCTTTTGGTGAAATGGAGAAATGTGACGATAGTCTTGTAGATAGTGGTAGGAGTGTGCTCGTTGTTTTTTATACGTTTTGCTTTTTTTATTATTTATGTACACGGTTCAGGAAACATTTAGTCAGCATAGAGTACGATTTACGATAGAGTAGGCTTGACATTAGTGAAAGTGAGATAATCTAGCTCGCTTTGTTTATCCAAAGCGAAAGAGAAATGCCGATTCCAATTATACATATATATATCTGTTTGTACGTCTGTTTATGTATTGTAATGTAACTCGCGGGGCGAGACAACTCCTCGCCTTCCCATAAAGAAATATCTCTCGCGAAATTAGAATTGGGGCTCTAAGAGCCATCTATCGTATGCGGACGTCTCCAGCCAGGTTCTCGCTAAGCATTTGTAGCCAATCCTAACGCTTCGTGTATTTACGCGAGCCTATTAGCGCCCGTCAGGAGCGAGGGCTCCTGGTACCTTCGAACAACCGATTCAACTTCGCATCCCGTGGACCCGGCCTGGAGAGCTGAGCATGAGGAGCAGCAGCATCCGAAGGAACTCCAGCGAGGGATTGGTCATCTTCCTGGACGACTGGACGACCGCAGGCGCTCATGTGGGTTCCAGCCGAAGAACCAATATCCACGATGATCGGACTTCGGCGAGGAAAATTTGGCGCAGGGCGACGGCCCTGGCGCCTGCTCAGCTCAGGGCACAGCGAGGACCACTAGGATTGGCGGGGACTTAGGGACCAATAGACAGGCCGGTTTTCGGGGACAAAGGGGTCGTAAGCGAACGGCGAGCGAAGCGCGTTAGGACCGGCACTCGTTGTAGAAGCGTGCGTGCGAGCGGACGTAGCCGAATTATCGCCCTAGCGCCCATTAGCGAATTTGCGCCGTATAGAAGGAAGGAAGGACGGACGAGCGTACCAGGACTGTCTCCGTCCGAGAGTTATATTAGCGCCCGGCTAGTATTCATATCTTTTCGGTAAGCGAATCATTGTACCGGCGGGCTTTTGCGTGAGACTTCCCTTTTTGTAGGAAGTCTCAGCCCAATACTCGCTTCCTTTCCGCCCTTCTGGCGATCTTGGATCTTCACGTTGACTGCAAGCGCTTTTTGGATCTTCTCGCGATCTCTACTTCGACTTGTGCATGAAAAGGTGACCTTCCGGCAGGCTTAGGCGCCTCTACAACGGGCCACTATAATTATCGTTATCATTGTCGAGCCCATTTGTTTCTCTCCATCTATCGCGGCATACTCGTGCAAGCTACTTTCTGTTAATTATCGCGATTTAGGCTCGTGCCGACCACCTGCGTATTGTACTTTGTGACTTCTGCGACCGAATATCTGTTGCGTCATCACCTAACGGACGCGTGCCACGCACGAGCCGCAGTACACCGGCCTCGTGCGTCGTCTCTAATCTTTTGTCCAAGTATTCGAACCTTCGAATAAAGAAATCGTTGTCGCATTTAACCGTTCTGCCTAGTTCTCTCGCCGAATCCACCTGCTCTCCTCGCGTTCCTGACTAGCCTGGGAATCCGCCCGGGAATTTTCTTGCCGATTGAACTCGATTCTCGCCTTAACTAAAACTTTCAGTAGTTTATTAACGTTGTTGGCACTTTGGTGCCTGGCGCCCAATCTCGCGTTTGCGTTCGGATTTTGGTTAAGCTCAAGTTCAGTATTGTCGGAAGGACTTCCCGGCCGAAGTGTAGAGGACGTGGGAAATTAAGAGGGGAAAATACATTCGAGTCGAGTCTCCCTCAAAAGTAACGTAGAGACTGGCTTTAATTCGCGTCTGTCGCCTTGGGTCTTCGTTCGTTCTCTCTTTTCTTCTTGCATTTCCCGAATTTCTTCCGGCGAACCAAATTTCGCGGCCGGAAGAAATTCCTTTACAGTATATATCTATTTGTACGTCTAAATCACAGAAAACCCGTGCGCACCGTACCAACGCGACCTTGTAGAAAACTGTAAATATCACCCGACCATGGAGTGTCACCAAGCATCCGCCCTCTGAATAAATCAGCCAATTATTATTTTGTCCCAATCAACATACAGTCCACTAATTTAATTTTACCCCGACCACCGTTAATCATCCCCAATGTTTATCCCAATCATTTTTTGGTTTGTTTTGGTTTCTTGGAAAGAGTAAACTTTTTCCCTCAAAATAAACGGTTCTATACATTTACAATTAATTCGATCTCCCGAATTGTCGCTTCCAGAAAAAGAACACGAGCGAGAGCAGTAATAGATCCAGTTTCGCATAACAAAACCCCTTTCGGGGTACATTTACGAAGTGCTGCGCTGAACAACTTTCTGTTCTCTAATCAGGCCAAGTAAATATTGTAGGGAGATAGCAAAGCAAAAGGAAGGGAAGACGTTGATGGAGGAAACAACCCAAGGAAAAGAATCCAAAAGGTAATATATGTGAAAAACTGTTTTTTTATTAATAAATTGAGTGAAACAAAACTATAAGACTCAGCTGAAACCGCATTAATAATATCGCTATTGCCGAATCCTTTCCCCTACTTACTATCAGCTCTCCAGCGCATTAAAGATATAACTAACGAGTTACAATTTATAATTTTTACCAATTCTATACAAACTATTGGAAATAGCCAAGATAGGAAATACAAAAGTCAAACCAATGTCACTATTCAGGACTTGTACAAGAAAATAACACACTCGGACAAGACACACTATAACAGGTGGTTATAGCATGGATTCCCCCTTGTGAAGACATATGTACATGTTAAAGTCCTGGCAGACACCGAAGCGCCGTGCCGCGGTGACCGGTGCAGTTGGGTGGTCTCTAAGACCTTCCCACAAACCACCGGCATCGTGGAGGGAGTTGCTGGTCTTCGACACGGCGCGTCCCCAGGTGGCGGATAGGGGGCCCCTCCGGTTCCAACTGGAGGGTTGCGACTCGCGTAAGCAGTCGCCGCGGACCAAAACCAGCGCACACTCACACTTACACACACCTTACACACACTCTCCCGCGGTGTGCCGCCTCTTCGAGGTGGTCCACCGCGGGGGAGCACACACACACAGAAACACACCCTACATTACACTTCAACACACACACGAGAGATGGTCCCGCTCGGAGCCGTTCTTCCCGTTCGGGGGGATGGTCGGTCGTTCTGTCGCGGTGGTACCACGGGAGGGTACAGTTGATAAACCGGGGATGGCACACCCGGGCCGCTCCCTAGTACAGGTGCCCGAACCCCATCTAACCAATGGGGAGGCTGCACTATCAGGGGCGAATAATCTCGGGGCGGGTTGTAGTGCCGGTTGGTGACCGGATGGGACCCTGCAGCCCGTCCCGGGGGGCTCTTCCGAGGCCACCCGTGGATGCCTTAAAAAGCTTAAAAAGCTTAGCCGCCGCGACGGCGCGGCCGGCCCCTCCTCGTTCTGGGGGGTTCGGATTTTCCGGGCGATGACCGTCTCTCAACACAACTACGTACACACACACATACACATACACACACTACATCACACTTACATATAGACGTGGAGGGAAAAAACAAAAATAAAAATGGAGACGACAACGAAAAAGAATATTGGATTTGAAACGTGCCAAAAAGACGACGTGGAGATTCCCAGCTCCAAGGGGGGAGAAGTGGAAGGTGACAGCAGCGCTGCCCATTCCAGCAACGGAATGAGGCCGCCTGCGACCCCCTCCGCTAGGAGGAAGAAGAAGGGCCGTGTGGTCATCCGGCCCACGGAGGACAGCGCGGGCAAGTCCGATGACTCGGACACGTCCGTCGCCTCCGTGGTGTCGGTGACCGAGAGGGCCGTGCCGAGATGTTCGGTGGTGTTGAGCCGCCTGCCCGACACGGTCCTCTCCCGACGCGGCTCGGCGACGACGGAGGCTTCTGGCGGCGAGGGGTCCGATGCCTCGATGGCATCGGGCTCCTCGCGGCCGGGAGGTTCCCGGCGAAAGAGGGGGCCCCCATCCACGGGGGAGGACGCCGGGTCGGCACTGGCGAAGAAACGCCAGGTCGACTCGGCGCGCGCTGGGACCGAGTCCCAAATGGGGCAGCCCACCGGCGGCTCAGAGCCTGAGCCGTCGGCAACACCGGGCGACCCACCGCCCACCGGGGAGGAGAGCGCCGCCCAGGCTCTCAGCCGAGAGGCTGAGTTGGCGCGGAGGCTGAGGGTCAGCTCGTCCGCGGATGTAGGTGCCCATATAATTGAGGCGATGGACGTGGTGCGTCATCCGGCGACCACCTCGTCCAACCTCAAGGGCACCTACAAACGCAGGTTCCGGGAGGCGGCCCAAGAGGCCACGGTGGCGGCGACGGAGTTGGCAGCCAGAGCCAACTCCGACGGGGAAGGGGCCCTCATTAGGGCCGAGAATAGGCGTCTGAGGGCCAGGATCGCCGACCTCGAGGGGGAGATTTTCTCCCTCTCGAGGAAGGTCGAACTCCTGGACTGCCAGGGGGCTGGACCCTCGGGCGCCACGGCGAGGACACCCTGCGCCCCCAACGATGGCCCCGTCGGCCTCACTCTTGATGAGAGAGTGATGGCGCGGATCGGGGCTCTCGTGGAGGCCAAGCTAACCCGCTTCAGGGAGGAGCTCTTCCCTGGGCGGGCGGTGAGGCCTCCATTGGGGGTGAAGGCGGCGACTCGGGCGGGTGGGTGTGAGCCCGTCCGAGCCGCCGCTTCTTCCGCGGAGGCTCCGGCGGTGGACGGTACAGTCCGCCGCCGGAAGAAGAAGCGGAAGCAGGGGAAGGGAAAGAAGGGTGGGGCAGCAGTCGAGGCTGCTGCCCAAACACCCAAAAACTCCCCGACCGCCGGTGGCCCACAGATACCACCGCCGCCCGCACCTCCCACGCAGGGAGAGACGTGGGCGACGGTGGTGGGTCGCAAGCAGAAGGGCGGGCAGGACCGCAAAGCCCCACCACCTCCTGCTGCCACGGCCAAGGCAGCGAAGTGGGCCGAAGGTGCCGGTGGGACCAAGGTGGTGCCTCGACGCCCTCCGAAGACCGCAGCAGTCACGCTGACGGTCCCGGAGGGGTCCAGGCTCACCTACGCGGAGGCGATGTCCAGGGCGCGCGAGCAGATTAAGCTCGCCGACCTGGGCATCGCCTCAGTGAGGCCCAAGCGCGCCGTCACCGGGGGTCTCATTCTCGAGATCCCCGGTGCCGACGGCGCGCAGAAGGCCGATAGGTTGGCGGAGGCGATGGCCGGGATTTTCGAGGGGTCGGAGGCGCGTATCGCCCGCCCCTCGAAAAAGACCGAGCTGAGGGTGACGGGACTTATCGAGTCCGTCACCGTCGGCGAGGTCATCTCGGCCATCGCCAAGGCGGGCGGGTGTAAGGAGGGGGAAGTGACGACCGGTGAGATCCGGTCGTCCGCCCCCTCCAAACTGGGCTCCCTCTGGCTGCGGTGCCCACTTACCGCGGCCGGGAGGATCACGGAGGTCGGCCGACTTACCATCGGCTGGACCTCCGTGAGGGTAGAGGCGCTAGCTGCACGGCCGCTGCAGTGCTTCCGCTGCCTTGAGGCGGGGCACGTGCGGCGGCAGTGCAAGTCCGCCGTGGACCGCAGCCGCCGCTGCTACGCTTGCGGGGCGGAGGGCCTCAGGGCCGGACAATGCAAGGCCGGGCGGCTGAAATGCCCGCTTTGCAGCGACCTCGGCCGCCCGGCCGAGCACCGACTCGGCGGCGAGGCCTGCCGCGCCTTGCGGCAAAAGGCCTCCAAGAAGCCTGCGGCGGCGAAGCCAAACCCGAAATCGGGGAAGGCTCCGCCGCCAAAGGCGAAGGGCGGCAAGGGCGGACCACCGGCGCTGGCTGTTGTCTCCAGCGTCCCGGTGGTACCGCCCTTGAAGGTCGTGGTGGCGAAGACGGCACCCAAGCCGAAACCGCCACCACGACCGAAAGTGGCCGCCCCCGCCGAGCCGGCGGAGAAGGCGGCCAAGGGGCCAGAAGCGGCCCAAAGTGGGGGAGGCTTGGAGGAGGCCATGGACACGGCGTAATAATGTCCCAGCGCCTCCTCCAAGCCAACCTCAACCACTCGCGCAGGGCCCAGGACCTCCTTGTCCACACCCTGCGCGAGTGGCGAGTGAGTTTGGCGATCGCGGCGGAGCCGTACGCCGTACCTCCCAGCGACCCTAATTGGGTCGGGGATGCGTGCGGCTCCGTCGCGATCATTCGCACCCACTGGCCCGACTCCCCCCTCTGCTCATCCCTGGAGCAGGGGCGGGGATTCGTGGCGGTGCAGTGGGGGAACCTCGCGGTGGTGGGTTGTTACATCTCGCCCAACTGCGGCCTCGATGCGTTCGAGGCGTACCTGGGTGCGGTCGGTGGGTGTATCTCCCGCACACGGCCGCGCCCGGTACTCGTCCTCGGGGACTTCAACGCCCACGCTGTGGCGTGGGGCAACCCCCGGGACGACGCAAGGGGCGGGATGCTGCTGGACTGGGCGGCGCAGCACGACCTCCGGTTAATCAACCGGGGGTCGGCTAGCACGTGCGTGCGGTGGAATGGGGAGTCGGTCGTCGATTTGACCTTCGGCTCCCCGGCCACCGTGCGCCGTGTGTCCGGGTGGCGGGTTGTGGAAGAGCAGGAGACGCTCTCCGACCACCTCTATCTGACGATGGAGGTGGTCGCCACACCCGTCGCCCCGACGCGCCGCCCGCCAGCAGCGGGCAACCCTCGTGGTGGAGGAGACAACCCACCACCGCGATGGGCGCTGAGGCGCCTAGACCGGGACGCTCTCATGGCGGCAGCGATCGCCGTGGCCTGGCAGGACGGGTCGGGGGACGAGCACGAGTCTCCCGACCCGGACGAGGGGGCCGAGTCGCTTCGGGGCGCGATGACGTCGATTTGCGACGTCGCAATGCCCCGAGCACGGCCCCCCCGCGTCGGCGGGGTGTACTGGTGGTCGCAGGACATCGCTGTCCTGCGCTCCGCCTGCGTTCACCGCAGGCGCCAGTACACCCGCGCCAGGAGACGGCGCGGTCAGGTCGCGGCGGAGGTGGCCCAGCTGTATGCGGCGTACCGCGAGGCAGCGGTCGCCCTGCAGCGGGCCATCAAAGCCGCCAAGGCCAAAGCCTGGGACGAGCTCGTCGCCACATTGGACGGGGATCCGTGGGGGCGCCCATACAAAATCGTCATGGGACGATTACGTCCATGGGCGCCCCCAACAACGGAGCTGCTTGACCCCCAGTTTCTCGACCGGGTGGTGGCTACTCTGTTCCCTGCGGGAGCAGAGGACCCCACCCCCGGTCGGCCTCGTCCCCGTTTTGAGTGGGACGAGGCCACCATGGGGGTCACTGGCGGCGAGCTCGACGCCGCGATTAGGCGTCTCCGGGCCCGCGCGAACAGGGCGCCGGGCCCGGACGGCATCCCAGGCAGGGCCTTGGCCATGGCCATGGGCGTCCTGGTCCCGCGCCTCGGGCAGCTTTTTAACAGCTGTCTCAGGCGCGGTAGGTTCCCCCGCTCCTGGAAGCGGGCGCGGATGGTCCTCATCCGGAAGGATGGGCGGCCCGCGGACTCTCCCTCCGCGTACCGGCCCATTTGCTTGCTGGACGAGGCGGGCAAACTCTTCGAGAGAGTTATTAGTAGATTAAACAAAGCGGTTTCTGGGACACCAAAAATTTCGCGCGGTGACGTCACCGCGTCTACCCGTCGATGTGCACGAGGGCGAATTGCTGTGTCAGCAACCTTGAAAATTGCTGACGGAAACTAGACACCTGGTCAGCTAACCTTGAAACCCAATCTACCCATCGATATGCACGAGGGCGAATTGTTGCATCAGCAACCTTGAAAATTGCTGATGGAAACTAGACACCTGGTCAACTGACCCTAAGCTCAAATTTTCCCGTCGATATCCACGAGGTTGAATTGTTGCATCAGCAACCTTGACTATTGCTGATGGAAACTAGACACCTGGTCAGCTAACCTTGAGCTCCAATCTACCCGTTGATATGCACGAGGGTAAATTGTTGCATCAGCAATCTTTTTAAAAATTTGCTAAAGTGGTGGGGCAGGTTGAGATATAAGCGGAATCGTTGCAACAAACGACCCCAGAATATCCGCAACGATTGAATCGTGTGAGAGTGATAACACAGACTACAATGTCCTACGCTAAGAAAAGGCAGGCCGAGGTGAGGTAAGTAATGAAGCGTACATATGAACAAAAAAAAAATGTAATACACAATAGCATATGGATTGTATCATAACACACATTTCTCTTTACCCCTCAGTACATCACATCAGGCAAAACAACCATGGAAACGGTACCAGCAGCCAACCATAACCACACCGGAGTCAGTGGTGTGGGAGCAACGTATACTAGGACGGAGATATTCGCTGACGAAGAACTTCACCAAGTATCTGGACATAGGCGTGCGCGCCAGGGACGACGAGTCATGCTGCGTCGAGATGGCTATCGGAGACACGCGCGGCAATGAGATAATCTTCCCAATGCATGTATGGAAGGAGATAATGTGTAATAGAGAAAGGGTTATAGGAATTGCTAAAGAAGACGAGATGATTGAAATATTCGACACATTAAAATTCCATAACACCACATTAAAGTGTGGTGTGAAATCAATTAAAATAGCTAGCTCATCATCATGTATATTCATTAGCATAGAAACATTGAAAAGGTTATTCGATTTCGAGTATGCCATAGACCATATGTATTCATGGCTGCAAGAAAACATCCCTATAATTAGACACAAATTCTTATCGTTTGTTGGAATAGTGAGAGAGACCAATAATGTCAAGTACCGAGAGGCAATAATGAATAGCTCCGCTTTTGAGAAACACTCCCTGGTCGACTGCGAGCTAGTAGCACTCTGCATGAATACAATAGTGCAAGAGGCTATGAACATTATACGAAATAATGATAATGTAAACAAACAATACATATAAATGTAATAAAGTACTTTCAAACAGATAACAACACTGCAAACCCTCTGACAGTATCATGACCCTTGGTGGAAAGAAACGTAAACATGTTTAGAAACCTAAAGGATTATTATTATTATAAGAAAAAACTCTCTATACATATGTATACAACTATGATGAGAGCGACGGAGACGATAACAGTAGAACAGCAGTGGCGACAGTAGAACAGCAGGTGGCGATAACAGTGGGGGGGCGGAGGCAGACGGTGAACTGAAATCGGAGGAAAAAATTACTCATCAAGCCACGCGCATGACGGTCTCAAACTCACAATACATACCATTACTTAGACTGCAACTCCACAAGGTACCGACATAGTTCCACAAGAGATCCCTCCACAGAGATATCACGCAGCATCCCAACTTCTCGATCAAAGTGTTGAGCCATGCTCGATCCATTCCTCCGCAACATGTAGTAAATCTTTATCAGACTAGCTCGGCACTTCATACATTGCTGACAGGGGCGCACCGCCTCGTACACATATGTACCGCAGCGAGCACAATCACTGTTGTTATGACACTTATAGTACCAGAAATGTGAGTGTGTAAGCTTGAAATCAACCGGGGAGCCCATAGACTTATAACACTTCAGACACAATTTTCGCCCATCAGTTTTTTTCTGGTACACAGTACCCTGCACACACCATGATTGTAGGGTATAATACTCCACATCCTGTCGGTCTTCCTTAGCAACCAAAAACCTAAACATTTTCTTCACAAATTCGGATGAGTGATACAAGAGTACGTTCTAATAGCCCTATCAAATTATATATTGACTCAGGTACACACTTCTTCTCGATATTCACTGACGACTGAACGATTTAACATATAATCTTCAGAGACCCCCTCAATATTCACCTCAGGGTGGGGGGGGGGGGGGGTACTCATGTGACAGGAAATGGAATATCTACAGCGAGCTGATGCAAAACACCTCAAATTCAATCGCATCTACAGAAAATGCTATACGATACCTCCAGAGTGTCTACAGTACTCTCAGATTTATATTTCGCCATGCATATGTGCTCTCAAATTCATACACATCTGCAGAAAAAATGCTAGTTGATACCTCCGGACAGTCTACAGCACCCCCACCTCTCAGATTTATATTTCCTTAAATATGTGGGTATTCAATCAGAAATCTCACTGCTTCGGCACCAGTTCACGTCTCGAGCTACCAGTGATCAGACATACTACCGAGCAACTCCAGCTATCACGATTGAAACTACTACTACTACACATAGCATCGTAAGTCATCAATCTCATACTATAGCTCGTAAGCGATTCCATGACAAGCCCTGAAATCCTCATAATGGTGCAGAGCAATCAGGTGTCTCGCGCTTTTCACAGAGCGATGGGGCACCAGATAGTTCGAGCCAGTGAAGCGCCGTGCAAACGCGCTGATGGAGGAGCGCTGTGCAAACGCGCTCGCAGGGACTTGACATGTTATTAGCTTACGTTCTAAACACTATCATAGTACATAATATTCGGATGCGCGATTGCGGTTGCATTCATCAACCAATGAACTCGCGCTGTGTAAGCGGCGACGTGGGGAGTTTGGCTGAAACATATCTCATACTATAGCTCGTAAGCGATTGCATGACAAACCCTGAAATCCTCATAATGGTGCAGAGCAGTCAGGTGTCTCGCGCTTTTCATAGAGCGATGGGGCACCAGATGGCTCGAGCCAATGAAGCGCCGTGCAAACGCGCTGATGGAGGAGCGCTGTGCAAACGCGCTCGCAGGGATTTGACATGTTATTAGCTTACGTTCGAAACAGTATCATAATATTCGGATGCATGATCGCGGTTACATTCTTTAAAATTCTCCTATTGATACGGAAGAATCAAATGTCTCGCGCTTTTCACAGAGCGATGGAGCATCATATAGCATATATGAATGGAGGAGCGTCGTGCGAACGCGCTAACACAGGAGCGTTGTACGAACGCGCTAACACACGAGCGTCGTGTGAACGCGCTGACGGAGTATCGTATAAACGCGCTCGTAGGAACCCGGCACGCCGAAGCAGACGATCCGGAAAGATAGTACAAGCCCGTCGTAGCCAACGGGAGGAGCGAAGACAACAGAGAGAGAGGATCACGGAAATCTTAAGGAATCCCAACCCTCCACCCACGACTCCTATAAGCAGCAACACCAATGTGGTGTACCCTCCCGAGGGTAGTAGTATTAACCACGAAGACTGCCAGGAGCATCCCGAGATCGAGCCTCCACCCACGACTCCAATAAGCGATAACATCGATGTGGTGTACCCTCCCGAGGGTACTATTAACCACGAAGACTGCCAGGAGCAGCCCGAGATCGAGCCTCCACCCACGACTCCTGTAAGCGACAACAACAACGATGTGCCGTACCCTCCCGAGCATAATATTAGCCACGAAGACTGCCAGGAGCAGCCTGAGATCATCACGATAGACGACTCTGATGATGATGACTCAGCACCACCTGAGATAGCAGCCAACCCGCTTCGCAACTCATTCACTAGGGATCAGGGGCTATACTACATACCTGTAGTAGACCCCGTGACTGGGCAACAGTCACTATACATCTCTGATCCGCTAGTGAATGAGTTGCTGGACAATTGCCCAGAGGGGGTATTTCAATTCATACCCCCTCCATCTACAGTGATTATACAGGAGTTTAATGGTTAAGTTTAATTGTATCTATATCTTTGTGATAATAAAGCTAATAATTAAGTTAATGGCTCACGATCGAAAAGCGATGCTGATAAAACGTCTTCGGCTGGGAAGATATATGTATGTACCAGCACCCATCATAATCAATGATATGAGATCCTGTCAGTTATTAAACCTCAACCACTGATAACAATAGGCGCCGGTACAGAGCACGTACCAGCATGTCAAAAACCATACAAAACATGGACACTACTCCTCTCGAGGGTAGTTCATTTGTCTGAGGTAGAGATCTACCTCAGGAGGGTATTCCACCTCACCACCATCACCACCGCTGTTAGGAGCTGCATCCGCCTCCTCCTCCTCCAACACCTCCTCCTCCAGCTGTGATGATGATGATGATGATTCCAATACATCACCATCACCGTTGGAGGATACAGATGCCTCCTCCCAATACATCTCCTCCTCATCCTCCTCCTCAAACACCTCCTCCACCAGCGGTGATGATGGTGATCCCCTTGGAGCTGCTAACAATCCGTCGTAGAAGCCGAAGCTTCTAGCAACGAATGTCACGCTATCCTCCGCGGGCCTCAATGCTCTCCACCGCTCGAGAGCCCGCCACAACCCCACCGAATAGTCGACAGCCCACGAGGGTGGTAGAGGCGACATCCCACGCATAATCCACACTTGGACTGCCGGGTCTCGGTTGAGCTGATCCACAACATGCAGAGCATGGCTGCGGATCCACTCCAGCGATGTGGCGACGTAGAGATCCTGCGTATGCTGGTCCATGACAAACTAATGAGCTCTTACGATTCTCAGCTCGCCTTTGTACCTTCATCCTAAGGAGGGGGTTTCCACTCATGCAACTTTATATTCGCTATCACTACTATGACTCTTGGAGGGTATGACACATGACGCCTCAAGGCACACTCTCAAATTCTGTCATATCTGCAGAAATGCTATTCACTACTCCTCAAGAGGGGATCACATACATCTTTCAGATTATACTTTCCATAAATATGAATGTGCTCAACCAGAAAAAATCTCCCTGCTTCTCTTAATACATCTAGTTCATATAATATAATATCCAATGAATTCAATATAATTTTTCAACTTTTTTTTTTCTATAGTTGTCAGGGTTTAGAGATTTTGAAACACTCTGAGCTGAACCACATTTATTATAGGTGTTAGGGTTTAGAGATTTTGGAACACTCTGAGCTGAACCACATTTATTATATAACATTCCTAGACCTCGTTGAGTACCAGTATAGTCTCAGAATGTTTTAACAATACATATACCCGGGTGCGATTGATACATAGACTACTCCTCCCAAAGCTATGTGATTCTACGTACAACATTCGTCAGCGGGCTGTATTCAACAATTCGATCATGTATAATCATACAATATGCCATAGTGTTTTCTGGAACGTTTTCACGACATTCAAACTCTAATCGCACATCAACAGCCGCACTCTTCAGAGACTCGTTTTGACGAGAACAATCCAAAACAACAAATGGTCCATAATGTAGAAAGTTGGTAACATCAAGCAGCGGCTCTCCAGAGCCGTAGTAGGATTCTTGAAATTTTGTATACATCTCATAGAGCAAAGCATACTTGTTTTTCCCAAAATCAATGTTTAAATCATCGTAGGGGTACGTTTCCGAGTTGAGGTGTAAACGGATGTTGGAAAGAGTACAATGATCGAACAGCGAGACCCTTTTAGTCAAATCATTTTTTCGAGCAGTTTGCAGAGCGAATACGACGTATCGAGGCTTCTCCATCTGCGTTGCAGCCTTTACAGCCCACGTATGCTTAGTTGTCATCTGCAGGAGGGGATATTCATAGAGATCCCATGAACGGAAGCACATATTAATCGCTCTACCACTCTCCAACACACGTAGCATAGACAATTTTTGTAGCTCTTCTAGAGTGACATGAGGCATCCGCCACTGTACCTTATGCAGCACAAGACTGTATGTTGCACCGGACGGGCCATGTATAGCATTATCATCCGTGCGAGAACGTATCAGTATAAGCTCATGACGAGCGTTTATCACAACATGCTTATAGTCCTCACAGAAGCCGAAGAGCATGCTCAGCGGCACACAGAAGTTAAAATCAAATGGTGCATGACCTATGTCATCGGAACCTCCCATACACTTCCAACCAGCATTACCCAACACCTTGCTCTTCCCAGCTGAGAGGCTCAAGTAGTTCTTCAAGGTTGATGTTATACCAGGATTCCTAGCTCGGTCTATTTCAGTACCATCGAGCTCATACCGTATCTCATCGAACAGAAAGGCTATACAGTTATTGTCTAGAGATATTGTGTCTCCCCCCACTGCCCGATTTATATGGGTTAGCTTCCCTTCAACATATAAGAAGCTTCGGCATGGTAGCAGATACAAATCTTGCTGCTGGATAGGTATTCTTATCTCATCACTATTCCCCAAGGATGCATTGACATATGGGTTATATCCATGCAGCTCTACCTTAGTTATCCGATTATCAAAGGCTGGGGTACCGCTGATGTTTAGAATGTTATCCGACATCTTTATCGCTGTGCAACTTTAAATCCCATAGACCGTAAAAACTCGATGTTCGATGCACTTAACTGCACCGCTTTTCTAGTATTATACTCTTCAGCAGCCACTCCACATGTGTTGAGACTCTTCCTGCTAGCTGGTTGTAACCACGTGTTAACGTTCCAACTGTTGTTGTTGTTGTTGTTGTTGTTGTTATAGACCAGCATGCTATGAGGTAGTCTCAACCGCGTCGTCGTACGTGTAAACGTATAGTTATCTCCTCCCCACGAAAATCTATTAACTGACCGGATTGATCGGTTATCCGAATCGTTAAGTCGTGTATTGCTCGAACAACGATTGGGAGGTAAATGACTCGTGGCGGTGACTCCGATATCTTATATCCTGGGGGGACTCTGGGTGAGAACTCATGTATGACATGCACTGGTCGACCATTGCTATACGAACCGCTAGTAACATTACACTCCACCCTAATCATATTCACACTCATGATGCTTATTGGTGCATCGGACTCGTGCCACACGTTCGGTAAGAGAATACGGTTTGTGGAAAACCCCAACAGCAACCCCACATTATCAGGCTTCATGAAGTTAACTCTGAAGGTGCTGCAAATTTCACTCTTCATAGTGTTATTATTAGCTCGTAGTATGAACGAGTGATCTTCGTCACTAGCTGTCTTGCGCGGATACCGTCCAAGTATTTCACGTTTCAGAAGTCTGGCGATAGCCTCCAACTCATATGATCCATCAGGAATTATGATCTCTTCATCATGATCGCCAAAGTAGAATTTGTTGTTTCCATTGGCCGAGCTAATGTTTGGTATTGTATGATAAGTTTCAAAGCTCATCAAACCGAGTTCATAACCTCCACCACTCAGATCTATTGGCGGAAAATGAGTAGATGACAGCAAGCTACCTCTGCCTGATACAGTGAATGTTAGTGACATTTTCAAGAGAGATCATCCACTATGTGTGCTCAGTATGAAGGTTTGGTGGGAAGTATATCCACCAGGGATCGCCGGCAGTTTTTTATAATAGGTTCTCGCGGAGAAATTTCACACATAATTGACCACAGTTGCTTTCATCATACTCTTGTAAACGCCTATGGTTGTATCTGATTCTTGTCACATTACCGAAGTAGCGTACCAATTCGTTCGGAGGACGAAGGTTCCCAAAACTGTCGAAATATTTTACACTTGCGCCATGCTTAACGTATGCCGTCCAGTGCGTCCCAGGACCTCGATCGCTGTCTAGATTAACTATACGCCACTCGCGAGCCTTTGCCTCACCTGGTAAATTATCACGCATGAACACCCCTCGGAAGTGTGGTATGTCTTTGCACCAGTCTTCCAGCTGATAATTTGAGGTACCCATACTAGTAGTCAAACTCCCCCTCCTGCTTAACGTTTTTTTTTTTGGTCTTTACCCCTTCTCCCCGCTTGTACGGTGATAGGTATAAGCCTTGCCCCTCCATCACACGGTTGTGTCGCTGGATTTCCTCAAGCTGTTTCTGAGCAGCTCTCTTAGCAGCGACGGATTTGGCTATAGATGAGGCTCCTGTAGCCAATGCTCCTAGGGCGCCCAAAGCAGGAAACAGTAGCGGTAAAAAGCCTCCACGCTTAGCTATTGACAGTATCCTATACCGTTTTGTCTTCTTTTTCTTTTTACCGTCTTGTGGTTTTTTCTTCCCTCCTACTCCCATTCCTAGTCTACGTTTCGTCTTCATAGCCGTCCAGACAGCTGCGGCTGTTGCTCGTTCACCAAGTGTAGAATCCTTAGCTGCTAGACGTTGCAGTGTGCTTTCACTCAATATCTTGTCAGCTTCGTGGCGACCTTCTATATCCTTCCGCTGAGAATATGCAATGTCGTGTCTTCTACACGCGGCGTCCAAAGGGTTAACTCCTTGCTCTCCACGAGCCAATCGACGCTCTAAACGCGTACCAGGACCACAAAATTGATACCCAGGCACATGCAGTTCGATTGGTAGGGAATCAATTACTTTATTCAGGAGTCCAGCCATAGAGATGATTCCTCAAGCATAGCTGCCCTTGAACTAACATATCAGTTAGTTCTCAACCGTATTATATATCCAGTCTTCCACTAATAGATACCCCAACAACCCTACTGAACTGCTATACCGATCGGTTGAACTGCTAAACCGATCAGTTGAACTGCTAAACCGATCGGTTGAACTGCTAAACCGATCGGTTGAACTGCTAAACCGATCAGTTGAACTGCTAAACCGATCGGTTGAACTGCTAAACCGATCGGTTGAACTGTAAAACAAATTGGTTGAACTGCTAACTTGAGACCAACAGGTCTACCGAACTGCTGAATCAACCCGTAGAACCTAGCTAGACAAGTTTGTCGAGCTGCCTACCTGGACTATGCAACGTATATATACTGCTCCGAATCACGTATTGCTGTAGTAGAGTACAAGCATCCTCCCACCATGCGCTTTGTGAAACAGCCTATGAGTATTATAATACCTACAAGTCGTGCTTTTAATGAACCTAATAAGCATCGGAGGCATGGCACACTTCTACCCAATAGTATACGTTGCGTAATATGTGGTCCATCAAACTGTGGAAAGACTAACACTATGGTAGGACTACTCGAGAGTCCAAACGGGTTACGATTTGAGAATGTATATGTATACTCAAAATCGCTGAATCAATCTAAATACAGATATTTGGAAGAAGTGCTATCATCTGTGGAGGACTTGGGGTATTTTCCCTTTGCAGAGAACGTTAGTGTGATATCACCAGCCGATGCGTTACCGAACTCGGTATTTATCTTTGATGACGTTGCTTGTGATGATCAGAATGTAATGCGGGAATACTTCGCTATGGGTAGACACTCAAATGTAGACTGCTTCTACTTGAGTCAGTCATACGCTCGAATACCGAAGCATCTGATCCGTGATAATGCAAATATGATCATACTATTCAAACAGGATGGCACGAATCTTAGACACGTATATTGTGATCATGTCAATACTGACATGCCGCTCGAAAGGTTCACAGAGTTATGTGTGAAATGCTGGGACAAAAAGTATGGTTTCCTCGTTATAGACAAGGACAGTCCTGTAGATGGTGGTCGGTACCGGTGTGGGTTTAGCGATTTTGCAATCATCAGTCATGAGGATATAACACCATGATTTCAGCGTTGCGATCATACGTTCTAAAGGTGTCGTTGGAACCAGTTGTCGTATTTTAACTGCTACGTATAATGGATGAAGAGAAGAAGAATATGGAGCGTGCTAAACAGGAAGCGGTTGCGAAGGAGATAGCTAAGACTAGTGCTGCTATACGCAAGAAGTATCTCGCGCTGAAGGTGGGGAAGAATGATGCTGACGCAGCTTTGGAGACAAACCTGCGCCCGATACTTGAGCCGCTGAAACAGCTGGCTGGTAATAGCAACGTTGTCAAGCAGCAGTCCTTTGATAGTAGTGATGCAATCAAGCGACAGTCGCTATCATTACAATCATCACCACCACCTCCACAGGCATCTATACTCGATGATTATGCACCATTAAAAACACATGGTATAAACAAAATGCTTCCGACAGCTGTAGGAGTGAAAAGGTCACATCCTGACAGTATGACACCGAGACATTCAACTCCATTCAGAAACATTCAAATCAAGAAAGCTCGACTGAGACAATTTGACGAGGCTGTGTGGGATCGAGATGTCGATAGTGTGGAGCATGCTAGTGGTACATCTCCTGAGCCGATGGATTCTACTCCGTCAACGAGCAGTAATTACGCTACTCTCCCAGATAGCTCAATGCGTGAAATTCTGCAGGATAGTTCCGAACAGTCTCTGATCAATGTGATGGGACCTCTGGCTAAACGATATATGCAACTGCTCTACACAGATGTTGCTGACAATGTATATGGCATCTTCTATGATAATGGTGCAATGCGTATTGGTAATACAACCTTCGACGTGAACGCTGATGACAGTATTGTAGTTGGTACAACAAGATACGTAGGGACTGAGGGTCTCTATGAGCTGATATTCATGAAGATGCCTGATCCGAAGAAGTATACTGAACGGGATCTCATAGCATACAAGGACGTTCTACTGAAATCCAGTGCACACAAGTGTAAACACTCTCCATCAAAGCAAAAGAAGGGTAATAAGGGGTATAAGTATAAACATATCATAAGAAAGCTATTTCCCACCATTGATGGATCAGTTGTGGGAAGCGGACTTGAGACATATACTCAATACCCGATGGTTGTATCGAATAATGCTATCGATTATGTGCATTGGGACGATCCGAATGAGCTGGTGGATCGTATGAGGCTGTTGGTTTCCTCGCAGCGTGCTGGTCATACGGGTCACAGTAATGAATTAACATCCATAATTGAAGAGCTTCGTGAGGTGGGGCTGATTATAAATTAGATGTTTTACGAGATTGCAGTTCAGTATGGTGGGAGATGCCAATCAACAAGTTTGGAGAGCTGCTGGGAGCGGGTGTGGAAGTTACTCAACAGCCGGTGAATCACATTCGTAATATTGCGTTGTGTCTTGAGGGGACAACCTTCAATGCGCGAGATGTCAGGATTGTGCGTGTAGCAGACCCTGAGGCTGCAAGTGATGTTGTAAACTTACGATACATGTAGGACCTCCTGAATAAACTTCGCTCTGAAATTGATGAAAAATTTCGTCTAATGAAGGGTATGGCCGATACGAGTGAGTCTCAAATTAGTAATATTGCGCTGTGTCTGGAGGGGACAACTTTCAATGCGCGAGATGTCAGGATTGAGCATGCAGCAGACCCCGAGGCCTCATGTGATGTTGTAAACTTACGATATATGTATAACCATATGAGTAAACTTCGCTCTGAAGTTGGTGAAAGATTTGATCGAATGAAGGAAGTGCTTAATATGCGTGAGTCTCAAACTAAGCGTGATCTGGCAGCTTCCCTTCGTGTGTTTGTATCAGCTGAAGTGCGGAAGCAACTTGCCGGTTGAGGTGTAGCGGTATAAACATGAGCAAAATAAAAACGAAACTGGTTGAGGAGTTGCATGCGCCGGCCAGACGTAACTTTCCACGCAGACGTGTCATCGTTCATGGGATTGACGATCTATGGCAGGCCGACCTCGTAGATGTTCGAGCATTCGCAAAGGATAATCGAGGGCACCAGTATATTCTAACGGTAATAGATGTGTTTAGTAAGTATGCGTGGGCTCTCCCTCTCAAGAGCAAAGGTGCAACCGATGTATCTAAGGTTTTTGCAAGCATATTACGCAGTGATGCGAGAGTACCTAGAAACCTGCAGACGGATATGGGTAAGGAGTTTTATAATACGAGCTTTCAAGGTTGTATGAAAAAACATTCCATTAACCACTACTCCACATTCAGCATCATGAAAGCTTCTGTAGTGGAGCGTTTCAACCGCACACTTAAGAATGCGATGTGGAAGTCCTTCTCGTTGAACGGGTCTTACCGCTGGATTAACACCCTTGCCTCGCTAGTGTCCGACTACAATAGTCGCAAGCATAGAACTATCAAGATGCGTCCCATGGATGTTAATTGTAGCAATGAGAAGCACCTCCTGACAAGTGTGTATAGCAACCTGAAGATACTTGGACCTGCGAAGTTCAGTGTTGGTGATAAGGTGCGTGTCAGCAAGTTCAAAACAGTCTTCGATAAGGGATATACACCGAATTGGTCGACAGAGGTGTTTGAGATTTGTGAAGTTAAGCGAACAAATCCAGCGACATACTCTCTCAAAGATTCTGGGGGCGATCCGGTTGCAGGTGGATTCTACGAGCAAGAGCTACTCAGGACAGCGCATCCAGATGTACATTTAGTTGAAAAGGTGTTGCGGAGGAGAGGTGATAAGTTGTATGTGAAGTGGTTGGGGTTCAATAATACACATAACTCATGGATTGATAAAAGTGCTGTTGTATAGACTCTAAAAACATTGAACGATCTTTGTTATCTCTCAATAAACAGCTCCTTAGTCAACTAGTCTCTACAAAGTGTTGTCTCATACCTCCTGAAACATATGGTTAATTCATTCTTCAGTGTTACATATCCTAAAGTGTCCCCAAGGGAGTTTGCATATCGAATTTTGGAGAATATATCGTTTATCATCGTGGGGGCTGAGAGCGAGTTTCTTCTCGCGTATTGTGAAAACGTTATGACGTATGGATCTGATACAGTTTTGTTCGACGGTTTTCTCAACATTATTCCTTAGACACCTAACATAATCATCGAACTGTATGCACTTGGCTGTAACACTTTTCTTAATACCCTTTATCTTCTTTTCGCATCTCTCTTTACCATGTACCCGTATGGCATACATTTTAGATCTCAGCCCAACGAATTCTGTCATGATCAAACCACAATTCTCATCCTTCATTAATCCTGGAACCTTTTTGTTTGCACGCGGTATACTGTAGGGGTTGTTATCATCGTAGTCGCTAGTATCGAATTGTGCCAAATCTTGTTTCATGATCTCATAGATATCGTCACAGCTAATCTCATAGATGAGGCTATCAGTATCTGTATACATAACCTTACAACTTTCACCAAATTTGGGGAGCATGTACTCGTAGTGGAATTTGTATAAACATATTTTGGATATTTCTAGAATACACATTCCAACATATATAGGCTTAGAGATATTAATGCTAAGCTTCCGCATTTGAACAGCTATGAGATCCTCTGAGAATACTGTACGGCTATGGAAATTAGGCTTTGCGATCGCTGTCTCTGCACCATACCGACCGCACCATTGCGTGAAGAGTTTCACATCAGCATGGTTACGCACATTCTCCATCGTCTTACCAAACACAGCATTGTTCATTAGTTTATAGAGGTTCTTGCTGAAATCGTTGGTGGATTGTGTTCGTAAGTGTGTATTTAATTGTATATAATCACGCAACCATGGAGACTGTTTAAACTCCAAGATACGGTGCACCTTCAGCAGCTTCAACCCATGTTTCATACACAATTGTAGATGTCGATAGTGTATTATGTACCGTGTCTTGTTGTTCAGTGTAGCAAGCAGTTTTTTCTGTCTGCTCCCCCTCCGCTGCAGCGGGCTGAGCTCGTGGTTTGCGCAGAAGGGGAGATCAGCATGCATATCATGTATATTTTGTGGGTATTGTAGATCGACTTCTAATACGTATCCTACTTGACTGTTCTCCGGAATAGCTTTTATGTCAAAGGTTGCTACTGCATCTTCATCATTCTGCTCGATCCATCGGAAACCTCCATACGGTAGAGGTTGGGACATTGCCCAGCCGTAGAGATTGTTAACATCGAAATACATTAGGTATGTAGAGCTCTTTGCAGGGTCATATGTTGGTAGGTGCTTGTTGTTGGCACTTGCATACCTATGTGAACACTGGCTCAGTCCACCGCGTATTCCACGCTCTATGAATAGAAGCATATCGATATCTGTTAATAGTTCGAACTCTATACCGGTGTGCTTTAGCATTGCATCCCATGTGAAACCCGGGAGGGTGAAGTAGTGCGCCGGATCAAGCTTATAACTTGCTATACAGTTCTCTCTGAAACTCTCGAACACATCGGTTAGCAACAACGTGTCAATCTTCATGTAGAGGCTACAATATTCTCCTAACGTTCGAACCTTGAAGCGTTTCCACACTTCTTTAGCATGTTGATAATCATTATCGCTAACGTGACAATCGTTCAGACGGCTGTAGAATGCCTCTTGTGGTGGTAGCTCCGTGTCGTTAAGCTTACTGTAGGATGTTATGTATTCATAGGGAAAGACACCCTTCCTTGTCAAGAGTTTCAAGTCTGTCTCAGACAGGTGTTTAAATTCTCGTTGCACGGTACGTAGTTGGTTCGGTCCGCTCAGGTATGATGATAGTTTATCGAGACTTGAGCTAAGGAATTTGAATGAGTCAATGAAGCGGAACTTTACGCATTTTTTACTGCGCCAACCCCCCTCGCCAGTATCTGCCACATGTTTGGTGAAGGATATGTACTTCTCCTTCGTTATTGGTAGAAGGTCAATTTTACCGTCAAACGCCTTCGCTAAGGCCATTATGACGAAGTGTGCGTCATAACCTGATAGGTTGTGGAATACAACTGGTACTGTATGTGGTATCCTATATCCTAGATTGCAGCTTGCATGAGCTGCACCGCGGTAGGCGCCTGTGAGGTGACAGTGGTCACGCACTTTCCCGTCCCCCGCATCAGTGAACGGTTTCACACATATGTGACAGTGTTCAGCTCGTTGGTGCTGTAGCACTTCAGCACCTGTTAGAGCGTTCATTGGAACCACTCGGCTGAATATCTTCTTAATCCGTGTGCCTAACATATGCAGTTCTCTGGCGAACCACTCCATGCATCCAGTTTCACTGCTGTAACAGCTGTAGTGGCAGAGCGACTCGTCATATGCGCAGTGGACGTAGTAGCCGATGCTGAATGGACGGTGACGTTGGTATGGCAGTGAACTCCCTTGTTGACGACCTTGCTTCTCGCTCCCGACGGTCTCCAGCCAGCACTCTATGTCAGCATAGATTACGAAAGGCATGCGTTCCTTGTGGCTGTAGTTCTTAAATTTCAACCACCTGTCATCCCCGGTGGGGAGCGTTATAGCACATTCATCCATCCGTGAGCAGTCGATTAGATGCATCGACAGCTTTTCCTGTGTGTTGAAGTAGTGTAGACACCTAGAATGTAATATTGAGATTTTGTAGTGTATGCTTTTGGAGACATTTGGTTGATGTATATTATAGCTTTATGATTATGAACAGAATCGTACTTACCGCTCGCATATATGCTTTGAGCGTCGGCTTTTACTAATTTCCGTGGACAGTAGTCGTGATAGGCTTCTGATGCATGCATAATGGTATTTGTGTGAGGTCTTTCTGCTTTCAATCATTAGCAGGTTAGCATGTTGCTGGCGCTTGTTTTTTGTTATGCGGAGTGGTACACATCTGTTCCGCTCCCACCCAAACACGTTCACGGAGATGTTATTGCGTTTTTCAAGTGCTGAAATCTGTTTTAACCTCATTGGAACTTCTGCCTCACTGGTATTCAATGTATCTGTATAGTGTGGGTATGATGATGTTCTAGAAACATTTTGTATGCCGGAGTTCTCGACGGGGTGAAGGCTTGCGGTGACTGCCCAGAAAAAGCATGTGTCGTCCACACAATTGATATTTATGACGGCTTTCTTCAATTGTATGGCTCTTGGTAGAGGTATGCTCCCTCCTGGACAGATGGGCTGGTACCTGTTTATATTTATCATTAAATGTAGAACCCTCCGCAGAGCCCAACCGCTATCACGTTCTTGAAATTCCGACATTTGTGTTAATATTGGATGTTCCACATCGCGTGTGTACCAGCGACGTAAGTTGCTAGATGGATCAAGCTCGCTGTTCCGCGTATTGAACCCCTTCACGCTGACTGTTCCGTCCAGCACATATTCGGCCTCCATGGTTACATTCACCTTCACATTACGGTGTTGGTTGATACCCTCAGTTACACGTCTGGTTACCATTCTTCGTGCATCACGAAGGAAGTGTTTGGGATCGATGTGCTGTGAATTGATAACAGCGCTTGTGGAAATCCGATCCATGAATGCTGATTCGATCTCTACAAGAGTGAGGCTGGATGCTCTTGTTGATTGTGTGTCACCATGTAACCCTCTACCAACACGTACAAACCGTTCCTGCACTGTCACTTTCAAGCACTTTATACGCGTTAGAACACATACTATATGACGTTTTGTACCAATTGATAACATGTCTCTATTCTTTTCAGTGTGCTCGGCTATGAGAGCTAAACACTCGTCGCACTGATTCAACCACTCGCGGTATTCGTTCACGTTCCGTAATAATATCGATGAAGCTTTCAGCTTCTTCAACATGTCGCTTGTGATATCCATGATTACGTGTATGCTTACAAAATCTGAATGAGGTATCGCAGTTCGTTTTATATGCATGCGGGGAGGGTAGGGGAGTCTTCATTGTAAGTGTGCTCGCTACCAATATCTTTCTGCTGTTACGACATTTTGGGTCGCTGTCGGGGGACCTTGATTTTCTATCGATACTGCATTTTTAGAGTATGGCAGTAGCTGTTAGGGTCACAGGGACAGTTGCTGATGTAGCGATTTGATGGCTACGTGAGCTCAAGGTTACTGTGTCGTATGCGCTTCGTTGGTAGCTACGTGAGATCAGAGTTGTCATGTGTGTGTGTGTGGGTTGTCGACGCAGCAATTTAATGTCATGCATATCGACGGATAGATTGGAGCTGAAGGTTAGCAGACCAGGTGTCTAGTTTCCATCAGCAATAATCAAGGTTGCTGATGCAACAATTCAACCTCGTGGATATCGACGGGTAGATTGGGTTTCAAGGTTAGCTCCTCGTGGATATCGACGAGAAAATTTGAGCTTAGGGTCAGTTGACCAGGTGTCTAGTTTCCATCAGCAATTTTCAAGGTTGCTGATGCAGCAATTCGCCCTCGTGCATATCGATGGGTAGATTGGGTTTCAAGGTTAGCTGACCAGGTGTCTAGTTTCCGTCAGCAATTTTCAAGGTTGCTGACACAGCAATTCGCCCTCGTGCACATCGACGGGTAGACGCGGTGACATCACCGCGCGAAATTTTTGGTGTCCCAGAAACCGCTTTGTTTAATCTACTGTTATTGCCAACCGCCTCGTCCGGCACCTGTCGGCGACAGGTCCGGACCTCGACGACGGGCAGTTCGGCTTCCGTCAGGGACGATCGACGATAGACGCGATCAAGCGCCTAAGGTCCCTGACGGAGTCGGCTGCAAGCCGGGGGAGGGTGTGTATCGCTATATCCTTGGATATAGTGAATGCTTTTAACACCCTGCCCTGGTGGGTCATCAGGGAGGCGCTCGAGCACCATCGAGTGCCCCTGAGTTACGGGCCGTCGTCGGGGACTACCTCGCCGGCAGGGGCATTAAGTTCATGGGCCGGACGCAGGAGTATGAGAGGGAGACGTACGCCGGGGTCCCGCAGGGGTCCGTGTTGGGCCCCCTGCTATGGGACCTCGGCTACGATTACGTCCTGCGGGCTGCACTCCCCGCTGACTCCACGGTGATCTGCTATGCATACGACACACTCGTGGTAGTCAGCGGGGAGGATGGGAGGAGGACCATCCGCGTTGCGGAGACGGCGGTGGCCTGTGTCGTCGCCCGAATCCACCGACTGGGCCTTCGGGTGGCCCCGCAAAAGACCGAGGCGATCTGGTTTTACGATCGCCAACGGTATGCGGGGCCGCCTCCCCAGCGGTGGATTGCGGTAGGAGAGACCCGCGTCCAGGTGAGAGATACGATGAAGTATCTCGGACTCACCCTGGACGGCCTCTGGCGCTTTAACGAGCACTTCGGCCGGCTTATCCCCCGAGTTGAGAAGGCGGCAGGCGCTCTAGGACGCCTGCTGCCCAACATCGGGGGACCGTGGGAGGGTGTCCGACGCCTTTATGCGGGAGTCGTCCGTTCCATGGTGCTCTACGGGGCACCATTCTGGGCGGACGACCTGGCGGCCAGCCGGCGCAATTGTGCCCTGCTATTCAGGGTACAGCGTCGGATGGCCGCCAGGGTCGTGCGAGGATATCGCACGATCTCCCTGGCGTCGGCCACCCTACCACCCTACTGGCGGGCAGTTCAGAGGACGGTAGCTGAGGATTTCCTGGTGTTCGGAGCATCGTTGGCGAGGATCTTCGCTGTCTAAAGGGTTGAGGAATTCGGAACCATCTGAGATCGCCTGGTGCAGCTCTCTATTCCGGGTTTTGCACGTTTCCCCGGAATCCTTGGTCGAATGACGGAGAAGGGTGGAATTCCAGTCCGTGCATCACCATACTGACTTCCACACGCACCAACCACGATCAAATATCATCGGGCAGAAGGTCATCCCTGGATCGAGCTCATCGCTCGTTGTAAACTAAGGCTAGTACCCAATTTACCCTCGCCGTAGCTCTTCGTTATTTAGTCGACAATCTCGATCGAGTATCAGGATGTCGAAATCCTTAAGGAAAATGAAGCGTCTTAGGGCCGGAAACAGATCACGTATTTCCAACTTCCGTGATTCAATGAACTTTGAAGTAGAGGACTTACCGCCCACATCGTTGCTTCGAACGCCGTCGACCAGCTCGTTGCGAAATCCGTCGCAGGAATCGCCTCCAATTATGCTCCGAGATTTACCGCGATTAACGCCGCAATTGACTCCGCAAGTCGCGTTCAAAACTCCTGTTCAAATTATTGGAGAAGCTCCTCCTCAAAATACTTTGTCGGAAACGTCGCAGGGATCGGTAGCTCTACCAAACATAACTTTTGTTAACCAGGGACAGACCTTGTTTCAAACGCCAGCGGAAACTGAGCCACAGTCTCTCAGGGGAAATTTAGAAATAATTACCGAAAACGCACCATCGACGAGTCTGCCGCAAATTCCGTCGCAAGCTTCTCCAGCACCGATCTCAAATCTTCCAAGCTCCGCCCCCAATCAGCTTCCGTCGAGTACACCGATCATAGATCCGCAATGCAGACGCGAACTTAATTTTTCTTCAGATATACAGCAACCTGCAACCTATTTAAACCCTCCAGTAAAATACAAATCACTAAGAGACTTAGAGAAGCAAATACCAACCTTCAACGGGACCGAGAGCTCACTATCGACGTTTATTAGTCGTTGTGAATTAGCAGCAACATTCGTAGAACCCTCAGACTTACCACTATTCTTGAACACCGTCACCGATAGCATAGTAGGCCCAGCCAAGGAAGCTCTACCAATGAACTATCAGCCCAAGTCTCCCAAGGAAATAATAGATTTCCTAAAAAATCATTATAAAAAGAAAATCTCTTTAAATGAGTTGGGGCATAGGTTCAAGGGAATGAAACAATATCAGCCTTCGGCAGTCGGATAGTGAAAATGAGGGACGTCACCCTCGAATCCGTAAGACAGTCTCGCGAGGATAGCGGGCTGGGATTCTATGAAAAGGCCATTAGAATCCACTCGGAAAATGCATTTTTCGGGGGCCTCCTAGACCGAACGATTAAAGGCATACTCACTCAGCGCGACATCACTGATTTGCACTTAATGATCGAAGAAGCACAAAAGGTCCAATTGCGTATGTCCATCGGGGAAATCGATAGCCCTCCTGTAGAAATAGAAAAGGGACCAAGAATATATAGAACCGAATTAGTCGATGCAAAGAAATATTTTAGGCGCGATGACCCCAGGTATCACATAAATAAACACCCCCAAAATAGAACCAGCGGAACGGTACACCCCCCGGTGCAATGCACCTATTGCAAAAGGATAGGGCACACGGAAGACCGGTGTTTCCAAAAAAGTAAAAATGGTTACAAATGGAATCCCGACAGAAGACCCCCTAGTTCTACCCAAAGGCCTTATGCACAAACCAGTAGGAGCAATTTAAACTGGTCAAACGGACCGCAGAAGCGCGCCCAGCAGCCCGAGTCAATGATTGCACGCACCTCATCAGCAAAATCCACACCATCGACAACGCAGTAGGAGACTTGCCCTTCTGTACTCTTCCTCACGAAAGTTTTCGCGGAAGGTTTGCCACCCTTTTAGTGGACACCGGGTCCCAGGTGAACCTGATCAAAAGGGACCAAATTAATCCACTTATAAGATTGGACGAAAAGGTAAAATGCGAATTATCCGGCATTAAATCGGGAACAATACGTACTTTAGGCGAAGTTCTGCTAATCTTGAATAACATCCCGACTAAATTCCAAGTCGTACGAAACGACTTTCCAATTCCGCACTCTGGGATACTCGGAATCCCCTTTTTAAACCAACACAATGCCACCATATTCTTAGACCCAGGAAAATCTCGGCTTGTTCTGCCTGGCATTTCCGAAATCCCTTTGCATCGGACATCCACCGTTCTCTTGCCACCGCGAACTAAGTTTCTCATTACGGCACCTGTAACAAATAATCAATTAATAACGGCGTACATTGAAAGAGTGACAATAGAACCAGGTGTCTATCTAGGCCAGGTGTTGGTGACTAATTGCAATGGCTTCGTCAGGCTCTATGCAATAAACACCACAGAAAATCCCGTTTCCTACAAGGTGCAACCCGTCGAACTCAAGGAATACGAGATCCGGACTCCTTCCTCGCGCTCTGCAAAAACAGGAGATCCCAAATTAGGGCATGCTCAGGCTGATGCTGCTAGATTAGTAAAACTTACCAAATTATTAGATTTGAAACACCTCACCGAGGAAGATCAAACGAGTCTCTTGGAGATACTCTATGAATTTTCGTACCAATTCCATCTACCTTCCGACCAATAAGGGGCTATTAAGACTATGGATCATAGAATCAATACCTTCGACGAAGTTCCAATTAACACCAAACAATATCGATTCCCCCCGGTTCACAAACTAGAAATACAGAAACAAATAGATGCTTTATTAACTGATAACATAATAGAACAGTCCACGTCGCCTTATAATTCTCCCGTCTGGATCGTTCCCAAAAAGTCGGGCCCCTCAGGTACACCACGTTGGAGGATGGTGATTGACTACAGAAAGTTAAATGAGAAGTCGGTCAGTGACGCCTACCCCCTCCCAAATATTACCGAAATTTTAGACCAGTTAGGCGGTGCAAAATACTTTACCACGCTAGATCTAGCCTCAGGGTTCCACCAGATTCCAGTGCATCCTTCGTCAAAGGAGAAAACTGCCTTTTCCACTCCGTACGGCCACTATCACTTCAACAGGATGCCATTCGGTCTAAAAAATGCCCCGGCTACCTTTCAAAGGGCAATGGACTTACTCCTGTCCGGGATACAAGGCGTGGAACTATTCGTCTATATGGACGATATAGTTATTTATGCTGATTCCCTGGAAATCCATACGCGAAAGCTTAAAAGATTGCTAGGTAGATTGCAGAATGCAGGACTCACCTTACAACCCGAAAAATGTCACTTCCTCTGCCAAGACATAGCCTACTTAGGTCACATTATTAGCAAAGATGGGGTTAAGCCAGACCCAGGAAAAATAAGAGCTGTCAAAGAATTTCCCGTACCTAAAACAAAAACAAACATCAAACAATTCTTGGGGCTAGTTGGCTATTACAGGCGGTTTATAAAAGATATGGCAAGAATAGCCAAACCTTTAACTAACCTGACTAAAGATGTACCATTCATCTGGGACGAGAGAACCCAGGGTCCATTTGAGAAACTCAGGGACATCATTTGCTCTGAACTTTTGTTAAAGTACCCTGATTTTACTAGACCTTTCGTGGTTACCACTGATGCGTCGCACTATGCTCTTGGAGCTGTTTTAAGTCAGGGTGAAATCGGAAAAGATTTACCCGTTGCCTTTGCATCTCGAGTCTTGAATTCAGCCGAGGTAAACTACTCTGTGACAGAGAAAGAATTGGGTGCCATCGTATTTGCGGTAGAGCACTTCCGTCCATATATCTATGGTCGCAAATTTACTTTGGTGACAGATCACCGTCCTCTAGTATGGCTGCACAAGGTGGATAATCCTTGTTCTAGACTCGTGAGATGGGGATTGAGATTAAGGGAATACGACTACGAAATCGTCTATAAACCAGGTAGAATAAACTCAAATGCAGACGCTTTGTCGAGAAATCCAATTATAACCTCACCTTCAACCCATAACCCCAACCTTCCTTCGATGGCACTCAGCAAACAACCTAGAACCCATAGTAATGAAGAGATTAAAATCAATACAATATTAGCTTCAATTTTTGTAAACCAGTCACAATCCAACAATGAAATAGAATTTCATTTACCTTCAAATCAAGTAGATCCAGGTTATCTCGGGAGATTGAGTTGTCGCAGCACCGAAGATCCAGCTCTGATTGAGGCCTCATCAGGGATGGATGTTGAGGTGGTCCAAAGTGACGGGGCTCTGAGCGATCAACAAGGAATTGATCAACAACCTCAAGCTGGCTGCTCACTCCATATTAAAGAGGCGGTGTTGCCCATACTAACAGAGGCGGTGTTGCCCATACTAAAAGAGGCGGTGTTGCCCATTCTAAAAGAGGCGGTGTTGGCCATTTCAAGAGAGACAGATATGTCAATTGAGGCGGTAGTGCCTAATTTCTTGGAGGAGTACGCTAGGACAGCACCCCAACCTCCCGAGCCAACAATAACACAACTTAGAAAACAAAAACTGATTCGAGTCAACCAAGTAAATACAACTCAGCCACCCGATACACACCTAACTCCTATTCCTGACATAAATGACACCAAGGACCACCTCCACATGCGTCAGGACAATCTTGTCCACTTTATTTCTGTGGACTGCGTAATAGAGTCCCAAATTAGTATTAATTTGGGAGCTCTGGGAAAAATCCCCTTCAAAGAAATTAGAGAAAATAACTCGAACCCTGGCGATTCTCTCATTCATCCCGATGGCGATAGGTACAATTTCCATCTCTTTTATAAGGCCAAACACAATGACGAACCAGACCTGAACGACCTCAACCAATGTTTCTTGACACTTAAGGGGCTAGACTCAGGTATAGTAGTGGCGCTGTTTTATCGGCACAAATTGGCCAAATCATGCTTCGGGGATCCCGCTTTTACTCCCTTATATGAAATGATTTTGGGTCGGAAAAGGTCTCAATCGAAAGATGAAAGATGAGTATAGCGCGGCTGATGCGTGGTTTTGCAAAATTAGGACGCTGCTCAATTATATTAATGTGCGAAGTGTTGTGAAATCAGCGCTGAGTGTACAACTTTTAGCACATTATTATGACCAAAAAGCATCGGAATCTTATAAAATCCCGCATCAGCCGCGCTGTACGCATCTTTCATCTTTCGATTGAGACCTTTTCCGACCCAAAATCATTTCATATAAGGGAGTAAAAGCGGGATCCCCGAAGCATGATTTTTGAGGTTCTGTGGCCACGTTGTTGATATGCAGAGCGGTCTAGCTGAGTACTTTAGTTCGGCCAGCGCGATCGAGGTGGCGCGTAAGTGAAAGGGCTATTCTGCACCCTAGCCTGTCAAAACATAGTTATTTGACAGCAAGCTATCGGGTTAGGTTAGTCACCTGCTGACGGGATGCAGAGTGATTCTGCAATGCAGACTCATTCTGATATATGATTTTTAGTTGCAACATATATAAATGCAAAGAAGAACGGTCCGGTTGTTCGTGGTTTTATGGGAATGCATTGTTACTTGGTGAATTGCAATGTTTCAAACCAAAATGAGTGCAGCACTCTTTCAACTCATTTACCAGATGCCTTGTCATGGAAATATTTGTATGCCCTTGTAATAATTTGAGTTAGTTTATGTCTAAGAGCCTGCAAAAATATGTTCGTTTGGATATTATAAACTGTAGTTACCAAACAGTTGGCAAGTGCAGTCGTTTGGAGAATAATTTCATGTTTCAGAATCTTGGTAACGCATGGGAGGTACACCATGCAAGTCTCCTCAAACGTAACTTTGAAAGATGCTGCGTAACAATATATACTTTGGAAATGGTTGTTTCTAGAATGGACGCTCTAATCAACATCTTGATTTGCACATTTACTTTTTGGGATATTAGCTGTAGTATAAACTAGATCCAAGTAGAGTCATCTATGTGTTTGGTAGAAAATGCCTTTTGCTGGGTTGATTGTTTGTTATTCAACAGCCTATGTAACGTATTGATGTTATCAATCATGCTAGTTTCCATTTCACATATCAGGTACTAAGGCTAGTAACTGCGTAAGGGGAGAACGTATTTGTTGAAGTATTGTTCATAGTACTTCTCAGAGTATTGTTACGCAGAATTCATATTTCAACTCAAAGGTATGGTTGAGAACCTGCCACACCTTTACAGTTTGTAAAATCCATAAGCCTCGAATTATTGTGCAAATGTGTGCTGACTAAAATTGAATAGGCTATGCTTACCAAGATTTTGATTTTGTTATCATCAGTTTTTTAAAACTCACAAACAGTGAGCGAAGCACACTTTCAAAGTTTGAAACAGTCCTATCTATATTCCCATAAACAATGATGCCAGAAAATATCATATATCATGTCTGTCATTCATCAGTGAAATGAAGTAGACTGTCTCATTCCGATTCCTAATAAGCCTATGTAATAAATAATTGGAAAAATTTATTTATATTGCCAAATGTATAGCAATGCATTGAATTGAATTGAATTTATAAAAATGTAAAGAAAAAAAGTTTTAAATACATGAACGAGACGGAATCGAACTTGTTCTTTTCAAGTGCAAATCCATCACTTTACCCATAGCACTACTTGCACGACTAATATAATACTTCTCTATTACAGTAAAAGAATTGTGATTCTTCTATGTGCTTTTAGTAATATTTCGAACAAACAAATATTTATAGTAAGGCCATTTCATATTATACGGACTGATAAGATACAGAATGTAATATAGGCTCTACAGTCATCTGAGTGAGACAGTCTCATTCTACCGGGTATTCGAGCGAAACAGTACCGCGCCGCTTGATACATGTGTGTGCGTGCGAAGTATGTGTGCGGCTAGGGCTCGAGCCTTGGCCGGAACATCGGGACTCGGGAGCAGCCCGCAGCTCGAGATCGCAGGAGTGATAAGCGGGTGACGCAATCAAGGGAGCCAAAACAAATGAACCCAAGCTGGCCGCTGGGTCGCGCGATAGACTTTGAGTGCAGCTCCATCTCGACCTTTAAAAACTGTTGGTAATACAGTGAGGGGCCAGATCTCGTGACGTCATTTCGGAGTCTAGCCCCTTAAAGTACTAATGGCAAAGTACGAATTAACTAGCTTCAGCATTTCCGCCAATTACAACAATTTAGAACCTTTCGAGTGGGAAACCAAAGAAAGTTTAATAATTCAGATGTTCAACTCACCTCAATTTAAAATCACCATCTGCACTGGAGAAATAGAGACTCCTCCGCCCGAGAGAAGACCCGCAATAATTAAAGAATACCACGAGTCCGTAGTTGGGGGACACCAAGGCATAACCAAAATTTACGATAGGATTAGAGAGGACTATTGTTGGCCTAAGATGAGATCCGACATCCAGGAATTCGTTCGGACATGCACAAGCTGTCAACGAAATAAAATTTTGTCAGCAAAAACTAGGCAGCCAATGAAAATATCAGACACCCCCAAAAAGGCGTTTGATAAACTCGAAATGGGCATCGTAGGCCCGCTACCCATAACTAAAAAGGGAAATAGGTACCTTTTGACTCTCCAGGACAATTTAACTAAATATTCAGACGCAATTCCTCTCCCATGCATTGACGCAGTCACTGTTGTCACTGCCTTCGCTGAAGAATTTATTAGCCGGTTTGGGTGCCCCCGTAGTATCCACACTGATCAGGGAAGCAATTTCACCAGCAATATAATGAAAAACTTCTGTAAAATTTTTAAGATCCAAAAATTAACCTCGACCGCATTTCATCCACAATCCTTAGGATCATTAGAGCGAGCACATAAAGTCTTTGTAGACTACTTAAAACACTACTGCACCAAAACTGATTGGGACGAGTGGATACGGTTCGGAATATTTGCCTATAATACCTCGATCCGCGAGGGAGACTGTGCCTCGAACGTTTGTAGACTACCTCGATCAACTGTTCTATCGCATTTCCAAGACCCAGGCAGCTGCGGGCGAAAATCTAGAAAAAGCGAAACAAAGAAGCAAAAACCTTTATGACAAGAACACGAACCCTCAAATTTTCTCAGTAGACGACAGCGTGTACTTACTAAAGGAGCCGAAAACCTCCAAATTCGACCCAGCACGGCTAGGGCCATATTCCGTAACCAGGGTTTTCAATAATTTAACTGTCGAGATCGCGACCGGCCCTAATAAAACTAAAATTGTTCACGCGAATAAGCTTAAACTGGCTTGTATTAGGCCAGACCCATTATAAATACTTGCGCCTAGATTCTAGATTTAAGTTCCTGTAACTGTATCTGTAAATAGTAGTTTAAGGTAAAACCATGTACTCACGAACGAACGACTGCTGGAACACTGATGGCTCGAACTCATTCCTCTTTGTGAATGAGATCCGAATACGCCGTGACCAATACCTCGATACAGCCGCCGAGCATGGAATGTAAATATTATGATTGTAAGGAAAGAAAAAAGCTGTTTCTTATGGAAACACCTTTTTGGGTAGGAAAGGAGGTGTTGCGTATTCAGGGCTTCGACAGCCTGAACTCAGCCGCGTAAAGTAATAGACGACTGGCGCCGCGGCGACTTCGATTGGGCGGGAATCAAACCCGATTCAACTCAAGATCAAATCAGAAATCTAGCGAGGGAAATATCGGCCGCGAGCGCGAACATCATTAAAGTCGCGGCAGCTGATCCGCAGATGTCGAGCTTGTAAAGGAGGAAGCGAAAAGGCAAGATAGAGTAATTATACAGGGGTAATATCGAGGAAGTCACGTACTGACTTCCCAAAAGGGTACTTTAATCCTAACATAAAAGGGCTTAGAAAACTCCAAGTGGCGGAGTCGCCAGAAATCCAACATCTGCAGTTAATTGCCCCAGCAGCAATAAAACTTTCTCTTCGCCGCTGCCGCTTCCTTCTCGCTCGCCTAGCCAAGACCCAGCGGGGATTTTCCGGCACTTGGGGACTTCCTCCCCGGGCACCATCTGCGGCAAGGCCCAGCGCACGTAGGCAAGGGCCGGCGTAGGCTCCGGAGTAGAGGGGAGCATTTCCCGCCGCGCGCGTTTCCAACGCCCCAGAGTAGAGGGGAGGATTTTCCGCTGCGCGCGCTTCTAGAACCTAGGGAAGGAGAAGGGCCCAGGAGTAGAAGGGAGCGTTTTCCCTTGCCCGCGCCTCCAAGACTCTAGGGAGGGAGTAAGGCCCCGTCGACGCGTGCCAATAGGAAAATTCCAAGGGCCCGCGTAGCTTTAGCGACCACCCGATTGGCCCTTGGTCACGTGCGAAAGCGTCGGGAGCCCTTCGAGAGGCTCCTGAGCGACGAGCGGACTTCACTTCAAAAGCTAACGCCGAAGAAGCATCTCAAAAAACTCTTGTCAATCAACAGTCTTTAATACAAAAACTTGAAAACCAATCTCGGAGTTCACAAATTCATTTGAGAGAGAATTCCTAACCAAGTTCACCTCCGCGAGCAGGGTGCGCAGCACCCCACCGGCACACGTGCCCATCTTCAGGCCTTAGAACGGCTGGCCACGCTACAAAATTGGTGACAGCGGTGGGATAATTCTTGAATCGTTGGAAAATTAGAATTCATCGTGGAAATCCGTTGAACTCGGTCGTGAATACTATTAGATTCGAGTGGTGCCGGCTCGCGTTGTGTGTTCCCTGTGAAAAAGGAAGAATCCAATTAGGACAATTCAGTGAGAACCTATCGAATTAGATCAGGATTACGGTATCGGTTCGACTCACCCAATTGGGAAATCTTTGACGGAATCTCGGATCTGCTGATTCCCACATCGTCGGCGCTTCGTAAGATCGCCTCCCCGAGTTTTTGACTCCTGAGAGAACCCGTGCAGTTCGGAGGATCGTTGGCGAGAATTCGTGCAGTTCGGAGGATCGCTGGTGAGGATTCGGGCAGTTCAGAGGACGGTAGCTAAGGATTTCCTGGTGTTCGGAGCATCGTTGGCGAGGATCTTCGCTGTCTAAAGGGTTGAGGAATTCGGAACCATCTGAGATCGCCTGGTGCAGCTCTCTATTCCGGGTTTTGCACGTTTCCCCGGAATCCTTGGTCGAATGAGGGAGAAGGATGGAATTCCAGTCCGTGCATCACCATACTGACTTCCACACGCACCAACCACGATCAAATATCATCGGGCAGAAGGTCATCCCTGGATCGAGCTCATCGCTCGTTGTAAACTAAGGCTAGTACCCAATTTACCCTCGCCGTAGCTCTTCGTTATTTAGTCGACAATCTCGATCGAGTATCAGGATGTCGAAATCCTTAAGGAAAATGAAGCGTCTTAGGGCCGGAAACAGATCACGTATTTCCAACTTCCGTGATTCAATGAACTTTGAAGTAGAGGACTTACCGCCCACATCGTTGCTTCGAACGCCGTCGACCAGCTCGTTGCGAAATCCGTCGCAGGAATCGCCTCCAATTATGCTCCGAGATTTACCGCGATTAACGCCGCAATTGACTCCGCAAGTCGCGTTCAAAACTCCTGTTCAAATTATTGGAGAAGCTCCTCCTCAAAATGCTTTGTCGGAAACGTCGCAGGGATCGGTAGCTCTACCAAACATAACTTTTGTTAACCAGGGACAGACCTTGTTTCAAACGCCAGCGGAAACTGAGCCACAGTCTCTCAGGGGAAATTTAGAAATAATTACCGAAAACGCACCATCGACGAGTCTGCCGCAAATTCCGTCGCAAGCTTCTCCAGCACCGATCTCAAATCTTCCAAGCTCCGCTCCCAATCAGCTTCCGTCGAGTACACCGATCATAGATCCGCAATGCAGACGCGAACTTAATTTTTCTTCAGATATACAGCAACCTGCAACCTATTTAAACCCTCCAGTAAAATACAAATCACTAAGAGACTTAGAGAAGCAAATACCAACCTTCAACGGGACCGAGAGCTCACTATCGACGTTTATTAGTCGTTGTGAATTAGCAGCAACATTCGTAGAACCCTCAGACTTACCACTATTCTTGAACACCGTCACCGATAGCATAGTAGGCCCAGCCAAGGAAGCTCTACCAATGAACTATCAGCCCAAATCTCCCAAGGAAATAATAGATTTCCTAAAAAATCATTATAAAAAGAAAATCTCTTTAAATGAGTTGGGGCATAGGTTCAAGGGAATGAAACAATATCAGCCTTCGGCAGTCGGATAGTGAAAATGAGGGACGTCACCCTCGAATCCGTAAGACAGTCTCGCGAGGATAGCGGGCTAGGATTCTATGAAAAGGCCATTAGAATCCACTCGGAAAATGCATTTTTCGGGGGCCTCCTAGACCGAACGATTTAAAGGCATACTCACTCAGCGCGACATCACTGATTTGCACTTAATGATCGAAGAAGCACAAAAGGTCCAATTGCGTATGTCCATCGGGGAAATCGATAGCCCTCCTGTAGAAATAGAAAAGGGACCAAGAATATATAGAACCGAATTAGTCGATGCAAAGAAATATTTTAGGCGCGATGACCCCAGGTATCACATAAATAAACACCCCCAAAATAGAATCAGCGGAACGGTACACCCCCCGGTGCAATGCACCTATTGCAAAAGGATAGGGCACACGGAAGACCGGTGTTTCCAAAAAAGTAAAAATGGTTACAAATGGAATCCCGACAGAAGACCCCCTAGTTCTACCCAAAGGCCTTATGCACAAACCAGTAGGAGCAATTTAAACTGGTCAAACGGACCGCAGAAGCGCGCCCAGCAGCCCGAGTCAATGATTGCACGCGCCTCATCAGCAAAATCCACACCATCGGCAACGCAGTAGGAGACTTGCCCTTCTGTACTCTTCCTCACGAAAGTTTTCGCGGAAGGTTTGCCACCCTTTTAGTGGACACCGGGTCCCAGGTGAACCTGATCAAAAGGGACTAAATTAATCCACTTATAAGATTGGACGAAAAGGTAAAATGCGAATTATCCGGCATTAAATCGGGAACAATACGTACTTTAGGCGAAGTTCTGCTAATCTTGAATAACATCCCGACTAAATTCCAAGTCGTACGAAACGACTTTCCAATTCCGCACTCTGGGATACTCGGAATCCCCTTTTTAAACCAACACAATGCCACCATATTCTTAGACCCAGGAAAATCTCGGCTTGTTCTGCCTGGCATTTCCGAAATCCCTTTGCATCGGACATCCACCGTTCTCTTGCCACCGCGAACTAAGTTTCTCATTACGGCACCTGTAACAAATAATCAATTAATAACGGCGTACATTGAAAGAGTGACAATAGAACCAGGTGTCTATCTAGGCCAGGTGTTGGTGACTAATTGCAATGGCTTCGTCAGGCTCTATGCAATAAACACCACAGAAAATCCCGTTTCCTACAAGGTGCAACCCGTCGAACTCAAGGAATACGAGATCCGGACTCCTTCCTCGCGCTCTGCAAAAACAGGAGATCCCAAATTAGGGCATGCTCAGGCTGATGCTGCTAGATTAGTAAAACTTACCAAATTATTAGATTTGAAACACCTCACCGAGGAAGATCAAACGAGTCTCTTGGAGATACTCTATGAATTTTCGTACCAATTCCATCTACCTTCCGACCAATAAGGGGCTATTAAGACTATGGATCATAGAATCAATACCTTCGACGAAGTTCCAATTAACACCAAACAATATCGATTCCCCCCGGTTCACAAACTAGAAATACAGAAACAAGTAGATGCTTTATTAACTGATAACATAATAGAACAGTCCACGTCGCCTTATAATTCTCCCGTCTGGATCGTTCCCAAAAAGTCGGGCCCCTCAGGTACACCACGTTGGAGGATGGTGATTGACTACAGAAAGTTAAATGAGAAGACGGTCAGTGACGCCTACCCCCTCCCAAATATTACCGAAATTTTAGACCAGTTAGGCGGTGCAAAATACTTTACCACGCTAGATCTAACCTCAGGGTTCCACCAGATTCCAGTGCATCCTTCGTCAAAGGAGAAAACTGCCTTTTCCACTCCGTACGGCCACTATCACTTCAACAGGATGCCATTCGGTCTAAAAAATGCCCCGGCTACCTTTCAAAGGGCAATGGACTTACTCCTGTCCGGGTTACAAGGCGTGGAACTATTCGTCTATATGGACGATATAGTTATTTATGCTGTTTCCCTGGAAATCCATACGCGAAAGCTTAAAAGATTGCTAGGTAGATTGCAGAATGCAGGACTCACCTTACAACCCGAAAAATGTCACTTCCTCTGCCAAGACATAGCCTAGTTAGGTCACATTATTAGCAAAGATGGGGTTAAGCCAGACCCAGGAAAAATAAGAGCTGTCAAAGAATTTCCCGTACCTAAAACAAAAACAAACATCAAACAATTCTTGGGGCTAGTTGGCTATTACAGGCGGTTTATAAAAGATATGGCAAGAATAGCCAAACCTTTAACTAACCTGACTAAAGATGTACCATTCATCTGGGACGAGAGAACCCAGGGTCCATTTGAGAAACTCAGGGACATCATTTGCTCTGAACTTTTGTTAAAGTACCCTGATTTTACTAGACCTTTCGTGGTTACCACTGATGCGTCGCACTATGCTCTTGGAGCTGTTTTAAGTCAGGGTGAAATCGGAAAAGATTTACCCGTTGCCTTTGCATCTCGAGTCTTGAATTCAGCCGAGGTAAACTACTCTGTGACAGAGAAAGAATTGGGTGCCATCGTATTTGCGGTAGAGCACTTCCGTCCATATATCTATGGTCGCAAATTTACTTTGGTGACAGATCACCGTCCTCTAGTATGGCTGCACAAGGTGGATAATCCTTGTTCTAGACTCGTGAGATGGGGATTGAGATTAAGGGAATACGACTACGAAATCGTCTATAAACCAGGTAGAATAAACTCAAATGCAGACGCTTTGTCGAGAAATCCAATTATAACCTCACCTTCAACCCATAACCCCAACCTTCCTTCGATGGCACTCAGCAAACAACCTAGAACCCATAGCAATGAAGAGATTAAAATCAATACAATATTAGCTTCAATTTTTGTAAACCAGTCACAATCCATCAATGAAATAGAATTTCATTTACCTTCAAATCAAGTAGATCCAGGTTATCTCGGGAGATTGAGTTGTCGCAACACCGAAGATCCAGCTCTGATTGAGGCCTCATCAGGGATGGATGTTGAGGTGGTCCAAAGTGACGGGGCTCTGAGCGATCAACAAGGAATTGATCAACAACCTCAAGCTGGCTGCTCACTCCATATTAAAGAGGCGGTGTTGCCCATACTAACAGAGGCGGTGTTGCCCATACTAAAAGAGGCGGTGTTGCCCATACCAAAAGAGGCGGTGTTGCCCATTCTAAAAGAGGCGGTGTTGGCCATTTCAAGAGAGACAGATATGTCCATTGAGGCGGTAGTGCCTAATTTCTTGGAGGAGTACGCTAGGACAGCACCCCAACCTCCCGAGCCAACAATAACACAACTTAGAAAAGAAAAACTGATTCGAGTCAACCAAGTAAATGCAACTCAGCCACCCGATACACACCTGACTCCTATTCCTGACATAAATGACACCAAGGACCACCTCCACATGCGTCAGGACAATCTTGTCCACTTTATTTCTGTGGACTGCGTAATAGAGTCCCAAATTAGTATTAATTTGGGAGCTCTGGGAAAAATCCCCTTCAAAGAAATTAGAGAAAATAACCCGAACCCTGGCGATTCTCTCATTCATCCCGATGGCGATAGGTACAATTTCCATCTCTTTTATAAGGCCAAACACAATGACGAACCAGACCTGAACGACCTCAACCAATGTTTCTTGACACTTAAAGTACTAATGGCAAGGTACGAATTAACTAGCTTCAGCATTTCCGCCAATTACAACAATTTAGAACCTTTCGAGTGGGAAACCATACAAAGTTTAATAATTCAGATGTTCAACTCACCTCAATTTAAAATCACCATCTGCACTGGAGAAATAGAGACTCCTCCGCCCGAGAGAAGACCCGCAATAATTAAAGAATACCACGAGTCCGTAGTTGGGGGACACCAAGGCATAACCAAAATTTACGATAGGATTAGAGAGGACTATTGTTGGCCTAAGATGAGATCCGACATCCAGGAATTCGTTCGGACATGCACAAGCTGTCAACGAAATAAAATTTTGTCAGCAAAAACTAGGCAGCCAATGAAAATATCAGACACCCCCAAAAAGGCGTTTGATAAACTCGAAATGGACATCGTAGGCCCGCTACCCATAACTAAAAAGGGAAATAGGTACCTTTTGACTCTCCAGGACAATTTAACTAAATATTCAGACGCAACTCCTCTCCCATGCATTGACGCAGTCACTGTTGTCACTGCCTTCGCTGAAGAATTTATTAGCCGGTTTGGGTGCCCCCGTAGTATCCACACTGATCAGGGAAGCAATTTCACCAGCAATATAATGAAAAACTTCTGTAAAATTTTTAAGATCCAAAAATTAACCTCGACCGCATTTCATCCACAATCCTTAGGATCATTAGAGCGAGCACATAAAGTCTTTGTAGACTACTTAAAACACTACTGCACCAAAACTGATTGGGACGAGTGGATACGGTTCGGAATATTTGCCTATAATACCTCGATCCGCGAGGGAGACTGTGCCTCGAACGTTTGTAGACTACCTCGATCAACTGTTCTATCGCATTTCCAAGACCCAGGCAGCTGCGGGCGAAAATCTAGAAAAAGCGAAACAAAGAAGCAAAAACCTTTATGACAAGAACACGAACCCTCAAATTTTCTCAGTAGACGACAGCGTGTACTTACTAAAGGAGCCGAAAACCTCCAAATTCGACCCAGCACGGCTAGGGCCATATTCCGTAACCAGGGTTTTCAATAATTTAACTGTCGAGATCGCGACCGGCCCTAATAAAACTAAAATTGTTCACGCGAATAAGCTTAAACTGGCTTGTATTAGGCCAGACCCATTATAAATACTTGCGCCTAGATTCTAGATTTAAGTTCCTGTAACTGTATCTGTAAATAGTAGTTTAAGGTAAAACCATGTACTCACGAACGAACGACTGCTGGAACACTGATGGCTCGAACTCATTCCTCTTTGTGAATGAGATCCGAATACGCCGTGACCAATACCTCGATACAGCCGCCGAGCATGGAATGTAAATATTATGATTGTAAGAAGGAAAGAAAAAAGCTGTTTCTTATGGAAACACCTTTTTGGGTAGGAAAGGAGGTGTTGCGTATTCAGGGCTTCGACAGCCTGAACTCAGCCGCGTAAAGTAATAGACGACTGGCGCCGCGGCGACTTCGATTGGGCGGGAATCAAACCCGATTCAACTCAAGATCAAATCAGAAATCTAGCGAGGGAAATATCGGCCGCGAGCGCGAACATCATTAAAGTCGCGGCAGCTGATCCGCAGATGTCGAGCTTGTAAAGGAGGAAGCGAAAAGGCAAGATAGAGTAATTATACAGGGGTAATATCGAGGAAGTCACGTACTGACTTCCCAAAAGGGTACTTTAATCCTAACATAAAAGGGCTTAGAAAACTCCAAGTGGCGGAGTCGCCAGAAATCCAACATCTGCAGTTAATTGCCCCAGCAGCAATAAAACTTTCTCTTCGCCGCTGCCGCTTCCTTCTCGCTCGCCTAGCCAAGACCCAGCGGGGATTTTCCGGCACTTGGGGACTTCCTCCCCGGGCACCATCTGCGGCAAGGCCCAGCGCACGTAGGCAAGGGCCGGCGTAGGCTCCGGAGTAGAGGGGAGCATTTCCCGCCGCGCGCGTTTCCAACGCCCCAGAGTAGAGGGGAGGATTTTCCGCTGCGCGCGCTTCTAGAACCTAGGGAAGGAGAAGGGCCCAGGAGTAGAAGGGAGCGTTTTCCTTTGCCCGCGCCTCCAAGACTCTAGGGAGGGAGTAAGGCCCCGTCGACGCGTGCCAATAGAAAAATTCCAAGGGCCCGCGTAGCTTTAGCGACCACCCGATTGGCCCTTGGTCACGTGCGAAATCGTCGGGAGCCCTTCGAGAGGCTCTCGGGCTCCTGAGCGACGAGCGGACTTCACTTCAAAAGCTAACGCCGAAGAAGCATCTCAAAAAACTCTTGTCAATCAACACTCTTTAATACAAAAACCTGAAAACCAATCTCGGAGTTCACAAATTCATTTGAGAGAGAATTCCTAACCAAGTTCACCTCCGCGAGCAGGGTGCGCAGCACCCCACGGGCACACGTGCCCATCTTCAGACCTTAGAACGGCTGGCCACGCTACACAGCCCTTCTCCCTCCCGAGCCGCCGCAGCTTGCAGCGCTGCCATACAGCGCCACAAGGCAAGCCCAGCGCGCATGCGTCGATAAAGCAGCGGTTTATTCGAAACGATCCTCAACTCTTCTAGCTAAACAAGCCGTGCAAACTTGTCGATTAATTGCAAAAGATTCTCGGTTTTCCGATAATGTGCAAAGTGTTTTTGATATGTAACCCCATCGCCAATGTAACATCAAAATCAGTAAGCGACAAATCCTGCAGTTATAATAGTTCTCTTCTGACCTGCTCGTATTTTATGCATTATTAACACTTTTTTGCTTCTTCTTACTGGTTGTTATAGTAAATGTTTTTCTGCAGAGAAACTATAACATCTATCATATGTGGGATACATACTATTTGCGGTGTTTTTTATAATAGTCATATAATAAATTATTCGAATGAAAATTAAGATATTAAGTTATTGTCGATTGGCGTTAAATTCAAAATAAGATTTAAGCTAAATGTTAATTAATTGGACGAGACGAAATAATAAACTCGCATTATTAATTATGTGATGTGTGCAGCTACAAAGTTTTATTTCTGTAAATTGGACAGTCATATATTCGCGCGCCAGGCAGTAGTAGGGCCATGAAGTGGGCGCCGCAGTGGAAGCCACTTCTGCCGATTCACTCGTATTCACTCATCCCCTCTCGGCGGCACGAAAATCATCCTTCGCTTGCCTTCGGGTAGACCCGAGTGGACCCGAGTCAGCCCGAGTTCGCAACCAACTCGCTCACCTGAGTACGCAACTGCCCCCCCCCTGAATGCTTTCTTGCATGTGCGCATGCGTCATTCCGTTGCGAACCGGTTGCGAACGGCGCAACTGCCTGCCCGAACGAACCTAATACCTCGAGGGTCCGGGCCCAAATCTCTCCGGGGCACAGTTCGGCTTCAGGCGCGGTCTCTCCACGATAGACGCCATACGCCACGTTAAAGAGCTAACTTGCTCCGTGGTAGATCAAGGCGGAATTGTATTGGCTGTGTCCATAGACACAGGCATTTTGCGCAGCATTGCGATGTATGGAGCCCCGGTCTGGGTCGACAACCCTATTGGCGAGACGCGGAGACGCATTCTCCTGCGCCGTGCCCAAAGAACCATCGCTGTCAGGGTGATCAGGGGATACTCTGACTTGCCTTTCGAGACAGCGATGATTCTCGCGGGTCTCCTACCCTTAGACCTCCAGGCGGATGCGCAGGCTAGGGCTTACGGGCAAATCAGCCGACTAAAGCGGGAGGGAAACCCCGCCTCGTGGCGACAGATGGCCGAAACCAGGCAGCTCGAACCGGCGAAAGCCTGGACGTCCTGGGAAACGGCGCTCTCCAACAGACTGGTCCGCCGGAGCCACCGTAGGGGGAGGACGATCCGCCTAATCCTCCCCATACTGAAGGAATGGGTGCTACGAAAGCACGGGGCGCTCACGTACCGCATGACGCAAGTCTTCACCGGTCATGGTTCGTTTGGCGACTACCTTCACATGATAGGGGCCGAGGAGGATCGAAGGTGCCTGATGTGCGGTGCACGACGCGACTCAGCCGTACACGCAGTCACTGACTGCCCGCATTCCGCGGATCAGCGCGCGGCTCTGCGGGATGCAATTAACGAGGATGTCTCCCTTGAAACCATGGCACAAGCCATGATCAAGGATGAGCGAAGTTGGCGCGCAGTAGAGAAGTACTGTGAAACGATTATAACAGCCAGGGAGTCGGTGGAGAGAGAGAGGGAGAGAACCGACCCCCAAAGGCACTCCAGGAAACTAGTGAGGAACCGGAAAAGGCGTCTTCATCTTCAGAAGAAGTAGTACGTCTCGTAGGAACGGCGCCCGTAGGAGAGAATGTCAATATTCCCCTATTATATGGGCGTAGGAGCCTGAGTTGCCTGTGCGGGGGCCCAGAAACTCCATGCCGGCTCCAGGTAGATGCGGCCGAGGGGCGCGACCCCCAGAAGCTGCGGCTCTAGTAGGAGCATACAAGGAATGGGGAGGTCTGTCCCAATCTCACCGGGCAAGCGGTTGCTTTATACAGATCCCGCAACACCCTTTAAGCAGTGGTCGGGTCATCGATGGGTTTTTAGTGGGTGTGAGCCCCACATAACCCCGCTCGCCCCCGAGAGAGCGAGGTATGCGTTATGCATTTTCCCATCGTAAAAAAAAGGTTCCGTGCCCTTCGCGGGGGCCGGGTTAGGGAACTCGGGGCTTGCCCCGAGGACCCGCCTGGGCCCTGTGAGGGAATGGGAGTTTTCCGTCTCCCGACACGGCGAAAATTCCACAGTGCAAAAAATTCGCCACAGTGGCGAAAATCGCGAAAAACCTGGCAAAAGGTCGAATATTTGACCTATCAGATTTTTATAAACCAACATAGTATGGCTGTTCTTGGATGGTTAGATCACCTATTAATGCATGTTTTAATTTATTTGCTTGTATTTTAAACCTTGTCCCATGAAATCGAACTTCAAGAATAATTACATCTCTTTCATACTTTAAAGAATTACTATATTCTTTATCGCACAAGACTATGTCCTTGTTCGCGCCTGCGACGCTCGCAATGATAATAGGGATAAATTCCGCCTTTCCGTGAGGGCACGACGAACCACGCCGATAGGCATTTTTGGAGAAACAAGTGAAAGGGAGAAGCACGGGCGACGCCTGCGAGCAGAGCTGAGTCGGCCGTCGAACGGAATAGTTTAGATGTGCGAGGAGAGCTGAGTCGGCCGTCGAACGGAATAGTTTAGATTTGCGAGGAGAGCTGAGTCGGCCGTCGAACGGAATAGTTTAGACCACAAGCGATCAAATATTGGAATTGCAAGTGCGTGCGTGCCCGCGCCTTCGAGAGCCGTGCGAGTGACCCCAATTTCTTAAGATAAGGAGGCACCACTGGGTGCTGTGTCCAGCGCTACACGGTCCGGCGATCCTGGGTTTCCCTCGGCCAACCGTGTACGCACCTCCCCTAGTCGGGCTTGCGGGATTCCAAGGTTAGGGAATCCTGGCAGGGGCTCACTCCGCTAGGCGATTCGACTGGCAAGGTAAGAGAGATCTCTCGCGTGACGAGGCTTTTTCCCCACTTAAAGTGGGGTTTTTTATGCCGGGTTCTTAGCTTAAGTCCAGTTCCAAATTTCCTCAAATATACCATTCTGTTTCTTCCTTTGGTCATAAATACGTCTGACGATCATTTCTTCCCCTTCCCCCATTGAACATTCCAGATTGTAGTGTTGGTGAGCCAACAGTCCTAGCACGCTGTTTAAGGGGCTAGACTCCCGCGTGACGTCACGAGATCTGGCCCCTCCCTGTATTACCGACAGTTTTTAAAGGTCGAGATGGAGCTGCACTCAATGTCTATCGCGCGACCCAGCGGCCAGCTTGGGTTCATTTGTTTTGACTCCCTTGATTGCGTCACCCGCTTATCGCTTCTGCGATCTCGAACTGCGGGCTGCTCCCGACTCCCGATGTTCCGGCCAAGGCTCGAGCCGTAGCCACACACATACTTCGCACGCACACACATGTATCAAGCGGCGCGGTACTGTTTCGCTCGGATACCCGGTAGAATGAGACTGCCTCACTCCGATGACTGTACAGTCTATATTACATTCTGTATCTCATCAGTCCGTATAATATGAAATGGGAAAATTGCCTTGCTATAAATATCAGGAGACTCGGTAGAGTCTCGCGCCAAGTAGAAGTTCCCACTCCATATCAGGAGACTCGGTAGAGTCTCGCGCCAAGTAGAAGTACCCTCTCCATATATATATGACACTCCGGCGCGCGACAGCCGAGGCTATATTATCCCGAACACTAGCTGTTATCCTTAGTTACCAAACTTTCACCTCGATTTATGCGAAAGTTAGAGCCCCAAGAATTTATTTCAGAATTTTGTATTTCATCGTTCATTTTTCTGAATCCAATGAGCCAAGAATCATGTGGATCGGTCCAGTCGTTCCGGAGATATGAATTTCCTCTTTTATTTTTCTCATGGTAAAGGCAAAGCGGATTAAGAGTTTCATCGTTCGGATTAATACAATTCCTAAAAATGTTACTCTCACATGTTTCACGCGAGATGGCACCACTGCGAAGTGCTGCAGAGCGCTGTGCAGATAACATGGTTTTATACCGACACATTGGTTATGCCATGACTGGTGATGTGTCAAAACAATGATGACGGTTATATGAATGTGGTACAGTCCGATTGTATTTTTCTTCAAAATATGAACAACCAAAAAGGCGTGAAATCCCCCAAAATACATTAAAATGTAAATAAAAGCGCCAAGTAGTTTAATGATCCAAAAATGGAATAGATATCACACAAGAAAGCCAAGTTTTCAATCAAAGATACCACACGTTAATTAATTAATTAACTTGCATCTCAAGCTTTAAAACTTGGCATGTGCAAATTTGTGTCAAGGTAGTCATATGCTAGTAATATTCTTTGATTGGTAATTAAGTATGCACATTCCAAGTTTTGAAGTTAGAGATGCAGGTTAATTAATTAATTAACGTGTGGTATCTTTGATTGAAAACTTGGCTTTCTTGTGTGATATCTATTCCATTTTTGGATCATTAAACTACTTGGCGCTTTTATTTACATTTTAATGTATTTTGGGGGTATTTGTTTGTCCGAAATATCACTAAAAGCACATAGAAGAATCACAATTCTTTTACTGAAATAGGGAAATTGTACTGTAGTCGCCCAAGTAGTGCTTTGGGTAAAGTGATGGATTTGCACTTGAAAAGAACAAGTTCGATTCCGCCTCTTTCATGTATTTTAGACTTTTTTCTTTACATTTTTATAAAGCCGATATACGATCAATTCAATGCATTACTATACTTTTGGCAATATAAATGAACTTATCCAATTATTTATAAGATAGGCTTACTAGAAATCAAAATGAGACAGTCTACTTCATTTCACTGATGAATGACAGACATGATGTATGATGTTTTCTGGCACCATTGTTTATGGAAATATAAGTAGGACTGTTTCAAAATTTGAAAGAGCACTTCGCTCACTGTTTGCGAGTTTCAAAAAACTGATGGTAATAAAATCAAAATCTTGGTAAGCACAGCCATTTCAACTTTAGTCAGTACACATGTGCACAATAATTTGAGACTTATGGATCTTAGAAACTGCAAAGGCGTGGCAGGTTTTCAACCATACCTTTGAGTTGAAATATGAATTCTGCGTAACAATATTCTGATAGTACTATGAACAGTGCTTCAACAAATATGTTCTCCCCTTACGCAGTTACCAGCCCTGGTACCTGATATGTGAAATGGAAACTAGCACGATTGATAACATCAATACGTTACATAGGCTGTTGAATTACAAACAACCAAGCTACAGAAAGGCATTTTCTACCAAACATATAAACAACTCTACTTGCATCTAGTTTATAGAACAGCTAATATCCCAAAAAGTAAATGTGCAAATAAAGATGTTGATTAGAGCGTCCATTCTAGAAAAAAACATTTCTAAAGTATATACTGTTAAGCAGCATCTTTCAAAGGTACGTTTGAGGAGACCTGCATGTACTGCCTATGCATTACCAAGATTCTCAAACATCAAATTATGCTGCGAACGACTGCACTTGCCAAGTGTTTGGTAACTACAGTTTATAGTATCTAAGCGAACATATTTCTGCTGGCTCTTAGGTATAGAAGGTCTCAAATTGCTACAATGGTATACAAGTATTTCCATGGCAAGGCAGCTGGTAAATGAGTTGAAAGATTACTACGCTTATTCTGGTTTGAAACATTGCTATTCACCAAGGAACAATGCAATCCCATAAAACTACAACCAACCGGACCATTCTTCTTTGCATTTATATGTGTTGCAGCTAAAAATCATACATCAGTATGAGTCTGCAGTGCAGAATGTCTCTGCATCCCGTCAGCACGTGACTAACCTAACCCGATAGCTTGCTGTCAAATAGCTATGTTTTGACAGGATAGAGTGCAGAATAGTCCTTTCACTTACGCGTCACCTCGATCGCGCTGGCCGAACTAAAGTGCTCAGCTAGACCGCTCTGCATATTAACAACATGGCTTCAGTACGCCAAAAATCCCACTTCGCGCCGTGAAATCCTACACGCTTATATGACTTGACTTTGGATTGGGAATGGTCTCAATCGATAGATAAATGATTAGTACAGGGTGATTCGGGTAAGTGCTATCGGCTTTTTACCATGGAAATTTATCGATTTTTGAAATTGGTAATTGTTTCGGCGGCCGTCTAATGTCACCGGTGTCGCGTAGCTGCTTAGGGTCAACTGGCCGAATCACGCCAAATACCGACAGTCTTCCGATTAACCGGCAAGGGCCGAATGAGTCGGTAATAAAACATTTTTGCAGCACAATGGAACGGAAAGTGTGAGCGATGCGTGGCATAATAAACATAGTAAAGAGCGTGTCATCGGTGCACTCTGGCGAGAAATCATTCTTGTTTTGTTTTTACACTCTTCTTAACGATCACGTGTATGTCGTATTTTTGTGTCCACGTGGGTAAGTATTGAAAGTATTGAAGTATTGAACTTAGTAGAACATATAGAACAAATATTGAACTAAAGCAGCCGGACTGGCTGCACAGGAGAGGTCTTCTCAAAATAACTGGTCAGCAAGGTAAGGTAACAATCACGATAATAAGACAATTAACTATATGACCAGGGACCGGGACAGTCAACAATTGTCTTTAACGGGAACCTATCTTGTTACCGTGGATCAGTAATGCAGTCAGTAATTAAACCGTACCTCAATAAAATGTCTGGAGTGCAGCTGAGTATTTAAGTGTCTCCCTAAGAATTAATTCCTGGAAGGTAAGCGCGCTCACATGACAATACAGTAATATAACCCAACCGGGTACGAGATGCCAAGGCGCAAGAAAATTCATACCTGGGCAGCCGTATTTTCCCGAAAGAAACGATCCCACCACCCTCCAATGAACTCTACCAATTCTCGGCAAAGAGAAACCTCTCTGTAATGCTATTCGTCAATCTTGAGTACACACCCTCAAGTAAAACAGAAGTATTTAGTCTTGAAAATTTTGCGACCTCCTCCTGCTTCATAAAGACCGAAAATATCATTCTGAAGTTTGGCCTTGACCGATATATTTCCTTGCTGTGACAGATACTCTACAGATTGTGCGGAATTTAGTTTAATTTGATGAATGCTAACTGCGATTTGTGTGATTTCTAACACATCCCGAGTGTGATCGTGTTGATACGTGTTCAGTGTTTGTATATTTCTTTCGAAAGTGTTCACACCCACAGGATTTTTCCATCGTACCTATTTTCCTCCGTAAGTATATGCTACTTGTACAAATATTATAGTTATATATGTGGAAGTAACGAATATTATAAATGGTATAGGTTATGGCACATAAAACGACAATAACAAGAATGCAGCTGCATGAAACATTTCGAGCAGCTGTTGCTTCCGCGAGAAGAACCAACAACCAAAAGAATACTGGGAAATTAGCAGTAGAAAATTTCGTGATAGCTACCTTAAATATAGCAGAACAAAACAGAGCAGTCATAGATGCTGTCAAACAGGAACTTTCACGCCATTTCTTTTCCACTTACAAGAAAAAGTGGGAAAACGCAACACGAAATGAAGAGAGATTCCGAAATACAAATAAACAATGGTTAGAAGGAACCATAACGATAGAGGAATTGCCAGAAACACTACCGCAACCTGGGTGTTCAACCGATTTAAAATCCGCGAGTGTCGGGAGACCTAAAAGATCTTTTCCAGAGCTTTCCCATCGAGCAAAAAGACAAAGAACGGAGGGCCTGCGACAAAAGCATACTGCTGTAGAGCTATCCTTTGCTGCTTTGATGAAATGTCGGGAAGAAGGACAACACGGAGCGGCTAAAGTAATTAATGAGGTCACCCAGACCTCTCCTACGCGAGGGACAAAAGTTTATGCCAAAATGACGGCGAAAGCAGAAGAGGTACAGGCACTGTCCGCCGAACAAGTGCTAGCAATGCAAATTAAGCTAGATTTATCTAGAAACGCGTCGAGATTCTTAAATAAAGTGACAAAATATATCAACCACAATATTTTTCCTTCGGAAAAGTTAATAGATATTGCTAGAGCTGACACATATCCCGAAAATATGGAGCTCACTGAAAACTATGCAGTGCCAGCCTGGAATCCTTACTCCAACATACAACAAAACGTTTGTTACAAGTGCTTCAGATACAAACAGGAACTTACAAATTTGTATTCAAATATGGGTTTGATGGCAGCAGCGGACAATCTCACTATAAACAAAAATTTGAAAACCCAGAAGGCACAAGAACACAAATCGACGAAAGTGTATTTGTGTCATCCCTAGTTCCTTTACAATTGACATCAGGCTCGAGAATAGTTTAGACAAATCCGTGTTCAGGAAGTTCTACATATTTGTCGGCCAATTCGTCTCATATGGGAAAAAGAAACTAAGGATCTCATTCAACGCGAAGCGAAATTATTGCAGGATGAAATTTCTGGACTTAAAATACTAGAAGAAAACGATTTAAAAGTTGAATATGATTTAAAACTGACAATGTTGGATGGCAAGGTTGGAATTTGTTCATTCTAACATATTGTATAAAATTGTTAAAGATTTGACGATTTTCACAATTTTCTTGTTTTCTCTTGAGGTCTGTAACATCTTGATGAATTCGGCAAGCATGAGGTGTTATATTTGCAATCTGACAATGACCAATCAGGAGACTCGGTAGAGTCTCGCGCCAAGTAGAAGTTCCCTCTCCATATATATTTGACACTCCGGCGCGCGACAGCCGAGGCTATATTATCCCGAACACTAGCTGTTATCCTTAGTTACCAAACTTTTACCTCGATTTATGCGAAAGTTAGAGCCCCAAGATTTTATTTCAGAATTTTGTATTTCATCGTTGATTTTTCTGAATCCAATGAGCCAAGAATCATGTGGATCGGTCCAGTCGTTCCGGAGATATGAATTTCCTCTTTTATTTTTCTCGTGGTAAAGGCAAAGCGGATTAAGAGTTTCATCGTCCGGATTAATACAATTCCTAAAAATGTTACTCTCACGTGTTTCACGCGAGATGGCACCACTGCGAAGTGCTGCAGAGCGCTGTGCAGATAACATGGTTTTATACCGACACATTGGTTATGCCATGACTGGTGATGTGTCAAAACAATGATGACGGTTATATGAATGTGGTACAGTCCGATTGTATTTTTCTTCAAAATACGAACAACCAAAAAGACGTGAAATCCCCCAAAATACATTAAAATGTAAAGAAAAGCGCCAAGTAGTTTAATGATCCAAAAATGGAATAGATATCACACAAGAAAGCCAAGTTTTCAATCAAAGATACCACACGTTAATTAATTAATTAACTTGCATCTCAAGCTTTAAAACTTGGCATGTGCAAATTTGTGTCAAGGTAGTCATATGCTAGTAATATTTTTAGATTGGTAATTAAGTATGCACATTCCAAGTTTTAAAGTTAGAGATGCAAGTTAATTAATTAATTAACGTGTGGTATCTTTGATTGAAAACTTGGCTTTCTTGTGTGATATCTATTCCATTTTTGGATCATTAAACTACTTGGCGCTTTTCTTTACATTTTAATGTATTTTGGGGGATATGAACAATCTAGAACTTGTAGGCAGAAAAACAGTAGGTCCAGCAGCATTTACGTTCGGAATTTCACCTCTTCATTACTATATTCGGTTCTTTGAACATGTATTGCATTTGGCTTATCGCTTGCCAGTTATGAAATGGAGGGTAAGATATATAAAACTATATATTCTTTCTATATTTTAAGCCAATGATTTGATTTCTTTTCTATTCATTGTATCTTCATGTTTCTACTCAATACCTAATACTCAATTTATTTCCGTAGATCAATCAAAAAACTGGAGGTACGGATAAAGTTGAAACGAGGAAAACTGAAATTCAGCAGGAGTTCCGAAAACAAATGGGCCTTTTGGTAGTGTTGCGTATTCAGGGCTTCGACAGCCTGAACTCAGCCGCATAAAGTAATAGACGACTGGCGCCGCGACGACTTCGATTGGGCGGGAATCAAACCCGATTCAACTCAAGATCAGATCAGAAATCTCGCGAGGGAAATATCGGCCGCGAGCGCGAATATCATTAAAGTCGCGGCAGCTGATCCGCAGATGTCGAGCTTGTAAAGGAGGAAGCGAAAAGGCAAGATAGAGTAATTATACAGGGGCAATATCGAGGAAGTCGCGTACTGACTTCCCAAAAAGTACTTTAATCCTAACATAAAGGGGCTTAGAAAACTCCAAGTGGCGGAGTCGCCAGATATCTAACATCTGCAGTTAATTGCCCAGCCGCAATAAAACTTTCTCTTCGCCGCTGCCGCTTCCTTCTCGCTCGCCTAGCCAAGGCCCAGCGGGGTTTTTCCGGCACTTGGGGACTTCCACCCCGGGAACCATCCGCGGCAAGGCCCAGCGCACGTAGGCAAGGGCAGGCGTAGGGCCGAGAGTAGGGGGGAGCGTTTCCCGCCGCGCGCGTTTCCCGCGCCTAGGGAAGGAACAGGGCCCCAGAGTAGAGGGGAGCATTTTCCGCTGCGCGCGCTTCCAAAGCCTAGGGAAGGAGAAGGGCCCCGGAGTAGAAGGGAGCGCTTTTCCTTGCGCGCGCCTCCAAGATCCTAAGGAGGGAGTAAGGCCCCGTCGACGTGCGCCAATAAGAAAATTCCAAGGGCCCGCGTAGCTCTAGCGACCACCTGATTGGCCCTTGACGTGCGAAAAGAGCAAGGAGCCCTTCGAGAAACTCTCGGGCTCCGGAGCGAGGAGCGGACTTCACTTCTTCCTAAGCGACCGCCAAAGAAGCAACTTGTATTTTCGATTCAAATAACTCTCTAAATAAACCTCGGCATTCATCAAACATAGAACACAGTCTTATTTATTTGAGAGACAGCATCGTTCAAATTCATCTCCCGCGAGCAGGGTGCGCAGCACCCCACGGGCACACTTTCCCACCTTCAGGCCATCGCAAGGCTGACCACGCAACAGTAGATATACCTAAACCAGGTTATGGGACAACCAATGACGGCAATACTGCCCGACGAGCTTTTAAAGATATCACCACATTCGCTTCAATCACTGGTTGGTAAATTTAACAAAACCAAGTATTCTTCTGGATCGAATAGTTATATTTATAGCACTATTTGCTTTTTTACCAGGCATCGACAAAGACCTATTAGCGCGTTTCCGCGTTATTCTTACTACCTTAAATTGTGGTAGACCGATAAACACACAAAAGTTTAAGGATTATACGTGGGAAACTGCTCAACATTACGTTGAACTTTATGAATGGTACACCATGCCTCCTACTGTTCATAAAGTTTTGGTTCATGGATTTGCGATCATAGAGTTCCATTCTATAATCCCAATCGGGCAGTTGGGGGAGGAAGCTATGGAAGCTCGCCACAAACATATTAAGAGCTACAGGCGTGATTTGTCAAGAAAGACATCAAGGCTACATACAAATGCTGATGTCTTTCACAGGCTGCTGATGTTCAGAGAGCTCCCTGGGGCTGTCAACTTTAGAATTCGCGCCGATGACCTTGTGACTCTAGAATAAGTAAACGCAACCGAACCGCGGTGTCTCCTAATTCTCACCTGGGCGATTATCGACTCGCCCGGGCCGTTGAGACAAGGAGACCACTTTTTTTGGTCTGTCACCTGACTAGATGCGTCATTTCCTATCTAGAAGATTCCAGGAATTATATCATTTCCTGACTGGAATTCACTGGAACCTTCTAGAAGAACATCGCTTATAAATAGGGCAGTCGAGCTCGCGCTCGCCGCTATTATCGATCCAACTTATCGAGCCGCCGGTGTACCGTATCGAGACTGAGTAACTTGCTCACACGTGTATAACTTAAACTCTTTATTGTAAAGTACAACAATTATACAGTGAAGTGAAAATCCACTCAAGTACAATTATTCATCTTAACCATCTCCGAGTTCCTCTCGTCAGCAGTGCGCTTCAAGATCCCATCCGGATCCAAATTCAAAATTCAACGTTTCTTCTCTGATCTTAACATTTCTGGTCCTTCGAGCCAGATTCGGGTTCCTCTTGACCGCCAGTGCTCCACGTGAAGACTTAACCTAAAATGGAGGATCTGCTGAACGAACAGGAACGCTTATTCAGGTGGATAAACAACACTTACGACAACTTTAGGAAGAGTGGGAAGGAAAACATGACTGCTGGAGCTACTGAAGCCCGTATTGCTGGTCTGGAAGGCTACAAAATAAAATTTGATAAGAACCACGCTACTCTCGTGTCCACTTACAAGGAGCTTCTCAGAGAACAACCTTACTGGAAGACCGATATGATCGATCGCGTTGAGGAAGCTTTCCTCACCCAGAGAGGCCTGCTCCTAGATTTTAGAGCGCTCTTCGCTTCCAAGGCCGCGATCCAACAAGCTGCGGTCCAGCACTCTGACGTTCAAACTAAGAGCATCGTCCGTCCGCTCGAGCTCCCCACCTTCGAAGGGAAGTATGAGGATTGGCCTGCATTTAAGGAACTGTTCAATTCTATAATTGATAGAGCCGCTGGCCTGGGAGATGTTGAGAAGCTCCAGCACCTGAAGGTAAGCCTCAAAGGGGAAGCCTTTTTTTTTTTTTTTTTTACGTGGGGAAATCCTCATGGACACCCCGCCGCCCTGGTGGGGGCGACGGGGTAGTGCCGGACTCTTACCGGCTAAAACCCCACGGTGGCCATCCTCGGCGCTGACTGGGGCGACACCGGGAACTCTGGTAGAACACTACCGGTGCCGCCCCGCGCCCGCCCCCTATTGGAGGCACGTCTCGTGGTGGGGGAGCGGCCATCCGCTCTCTCGCTTTCACGAGAGAGGGAGGCTTCCCCCACTACTCGCGGGGAGACACGGCTCACCGCACTCCTTCGCTAGCGGCGAAGGAGGCGGGAACCGCGCCCCCGCATTACCCATCCCTCCTGGGCGGGTCGTGCGACCACTACACGCCCGCCCCGCCTCGGGGCCGCTTGCGCAGGCGACAGAGCCACCACTCTGCCGCCTCGCGGCCCCTTGGCAAGCACCCGGCCCGTCAACGGGTCGAGATCCGTCGACGGGACCGGGGCTTCGCTCTACTGCGGGGGGACAAGATCCCCCCGCGCGGGTCGGCGGCGGGGACGGGCCCTCTGCAGACGGAAGGGGTCCGTCCTCTCCCGCCGCCGCTCCGCCTCCTCCTTCTGGGAGAGCACTTCCTCGCAAAAGGCGAGGAAGGCTCTCCACGACCTCTCGCTGCCGAGGATCTGTCGGATGACCGTCGGCAGCGAGAGGTCCCTTCCGATATACCGGACCAGGACACGGCGCTGTTCCCTCCAGGCCCTGCAATACTGGAGGGTATGTTGCGCCGTGTCCGGGTCCCCATCACAATGGTGGCACTGTGCCGTCGCCTCCTTCCCGATGCGACGCAGGTACTCACCGAAGCAGCCGTGCCCGGTAAGCACCTGCGTCGCGCGGTAGGAGAGCTGCCCCCTGCCGCGACTCAACCAAGCCTCGAGGCTCGGGAGAATCGCCCCGACGGCTCTGTGGCGGGAGTTGGCTGGATCTTCCAGCCTTTCCCGCCACATCTCGACAACGAGCCGTCGGGTCTGGCGCTTGAGCTCCTCGACCGACCGTTCCGTGGGTGTTCCGCCCCTGTTGCGGAGGGCGCGAAGACCCAAATAGGTCCTCGCGTCCCCCACCGCCAGGATGTCCAGGGGCGGAAACCTCGCCAGTAGGGTGGCCGACGCCAGGGAGATCGTGCGATATCCTCGCACGACCCTGGCGGCCATCCGACGCTGTACCCTGAATAGCAGGGCACAATTGCGCCGGCTGGCCGCCAGGTCGTCCGCCCAGACTGGTGCCCCGTAGAGCACCATGGAACGGACGACGCCCGCATAAAGGCGTCGGACACCCTCCCACGGTCCCCCGATGTTGGGCAGCAGGCGTCCTAGAGCGCCTGCCGCCTTCTCAACTCGGGGGATAAGCCGGCCGAAGTGCTCGTTAAAGCGCCAGAGGCCGTCCAGGGTGAGTCCGAGATACTTCATCGTATCTCTCACCTGGACGCGGGTCTCTCCTACCGCAATCCACCGCTGGGGAGGCGGCCCCGCATACCGTTGGCGATCGTAAAACCAGATCGCCTCGGTCTTTTGCGGGGCCACCCGAAGGCCCAGTCGGTGGATTCGGGCGACGACACAGGCCACCGCCGTCTCCGCAACGCGGATGGTCCTCCTCCCATCCTCCCCGCTGACTACCACGAGTGTGTCGTCTGCATAGCAGATCACCGTGGAGTCAGCGGGGAGTGCAGCCCGCGGGACGTAATCGTAGCCGAGGTCCCATAGCAGGGGGCCCAACACGGACCCCTGCGGGACCCCGGCGTACGTCTCCCTCTCATACTCCTGCGTCCGGCCCATGAACTTAATGCCCCTGTCGGCGAGGTAGTCCCCGACGACGGCCCGTAACTCAGGGGGCACTCGATGGTACTCGAGCGCCTCCCTGATGACCCACCAGGGCAGGGTGTTAAAAGCATTCACTATATCCAAGGATATAGCGATACACACCCTGCCCCGGCTTGCAGCCGACTCCGTCAGGGACCTTAGGCGCTTGATCGCGTCTATCGTCGATCGTCCCTGACGGAAGCCGAACTGCCCGTCGTCGAGGTCCGGACCTGTCGCCGACAGGTGCCGGACGAGGCGGTTGGCAATAACTCTCTCGAAGAGTTTGCCCGCCTCGTCCAGCAAGCAAATGGGCCGGTACGCGGAGGGAGAGTCCGCGGGCCGCCCATCCTTCCGGATGAGGACCATCCGCGCCCGCTTCCAGGAGCGGGGGAACCTACCGCGCCTCAGACAGCTGTTAAAAAGCTGCCCGAGGCGCGGGACAGGACGCCCATGGCCATGGCCAAGGCCCTGCCTGGGATGCCGTCCGGGCCCGGCGCCCTGTTCGCGCGGGCCCGGAGACGCCTAATCGCGGCGTCGAGCTCGCCGCCAGTGACCCCCATGGTGGCCTCGTCCCACTCAAAACGGGGACGAGGCCGACCGGGGGTGGGGTCCTCTGCTCCCGCAGGGAACAGAGTAGCCACCACCCGGTCGAGAAACTGGGGGTCAAGCAGCTCCGTTTTTGGGGGCGCCCATGGACGTAATCGTCCCATGACGATTTTGTATGGGCGCCCCCACGGATCCCCGTCCAATGTGGCGACGAGCTCGTCCCAGGCTTTGGCCTTGGCGGCTTTGATGGCCCGCTGCAGGACGACCGCTGCCTCGCGGTACGCCGCATACAGCTGGGCCACCTCCGCCGCGACCTGACCGCGCCGTCTCCTGGCGCGGGTGTACTGGCGCCTGCGGTGAACGCAGGCGGAGCGCAGGACAGCGATGTCCTGCGACCACCAGTACACCCCGCCGACGCGGGGGGGGGGGGGGGGGGGGGGGGGCCGTGCTCGGGGCATTGCGACGTCGCAAATCGACGTCATCGCGCCCCGAAGCGACTCGGCCCCCTCGTCCGGGTCGGGAGACTCGTGCTCGTCCCCCGACCCGTCCTGCCAGGCCACGGCGATCGCTGCCGCCATGAGAGCGTCCCGGTCTAGGCGCCTCAGCGCCCATCGCGGTGGTGGGTTGTCTCCTCCACCACGAGGGTTGCCCGCTGCTGGCGGGCGGCGCGTCGGGGCGACGGGTGTGGCGACCACCTCCATCGTCAGATAGAGGTGGTCGGAGAGCGTCTCCTGCTCTTCCACAACCCGCCACCCGGACACACGGCGCACGGTGGCCGGGGAGCCGAAGGTCAAATCGACGACCGACTCCCCATTCCACCGCACGCACGTGCTAGCCGACCCCCGGTTGATTAACCGGAGGTCGTGCTGCGCCGCCCAGTCCAGCAGCATCCCGCCCCTTGCGTCGTCCCGGGGGTTGCCCCACGCCACAGCGTGGGCGTTGAAGTCCCCGAGGACGAGTACCGGGCGCGGCCGTGTGCGGGAGATACACCCACCGACCGCACCCAGGTACGCCTCGAACGCATCGAGGCCGCAGTTGGGCGAGATGTAACAACCCACCACCGCGAGGTTCCCCCACTGCACCGCCACGAATCCCCGCCCCTGCTCCAGGGATGAGCAGAGGGGGGAGTCGGGCCAGTGGGTGCGAATGATCGCGACGGAGCCGCACGCATCCCCGACCCAATTAGGGTCGCTGGGAGGTACGGCGTACGGCTCCGCCGCGATCGCCAAACTCACTCGCCACTCGCGCAGGGTGTGGACAAGGAGGTCCTGGGCCCTGCGCGAGTGGTTGAGGTTGGCTTGGAGGAGGCGCTGGGACATTGTTACGCCGTGTCCATGGCCTCCTCCAAGCCTCCCCCACTTTGGGCCGCTTCTGGCCCCTTGGCCGCCTTCTCCGCCGGCTCGGCGGGGGCGGCCACTTTCGGTCGTGGTGGCGGTTTCGGCTTGGGTGCCGTCTTCGCCACCACGACCTTCAAGGGCGGTACCACCGGGACGCTGGAGACAACAGCCAGCGCCGGTGGTCCGCCCTTGCCGCCCTTCGCCTTTGGCGGCGGAGCCTTCCCCGATTTCGGGTTTGGCTTCGCCGCCGCAGGCTTCTTGGAGGCCTTTTGCCGCAAGGCGCGGCAGGCCTCGCCGCCGAGTCGGTGCTCGGCCGGGCGGCCGAGGTCGCTGCAAAGCGGGCATTTCAGCCGCCCGGCCTTGCATTGTCCGGCCCTGTGGCCTTCCGCCCCGCAAGCGTGGCAGCGGCGGCTGCGGTCCACGGCGGACTTGCACTGCCGCCGCACGTGCCCCGCCTCAAGGCAGCGGAAGCACTGCAGCGGCCGTGCAGCTAGCGCCTCTACCCTCACGGAGGTCCAGCCGATGGTAAGTCGGCCGACCTCCGTGATCCTCCCGGCCGCGGTAAGTGGGCACCGCAGCCAGAGGGAGCCCAGTTTGGAGGGGGCGGACGACCGGATCTCACCGGTCGTCACTTCCCCCTCCTTACACCCGCCCGCCTTGGCGATGGCCGAGATGACCTCGCCGACGGTGACGGACTCGATAAGTCCCGTCACCCTCAGCTCGGTCTTGTTCGAGGGGCGGGCGATACGCGCCTCCGACCACTCGAAAATCCCGGCCATCGCCTCCGCCAACCTATCGGCCTTCTGCGCGCCGTCGGCACCGGGGATCTCGAGAATGAGACCCCCGGTGACGGCGCGCTTGGGCCTCACTGAGGCGATGCCCAGGTCGGCGAGCTTAATCTGCTCGCGCGCCCTGGACATCGCCTCCGCGTAGGTGAGCCTGGACCCCTCCGGGACCGTCAGCGTGACTGCTGCGGTCTTCGGAGGGCGTCCAGGCACCACCTTGGTCCCACCGGCACCTCAAAGGGGAAACCTTTACACTAGTCAAGGACATGCCAACTACGGGAGAAAACTATTTGCGTGCTTGGAACGTTCTAACCAGCCATTATGAAAATAAGCGGATTCTAGTTGGGCTTGCTTTATCCAAGTTTAATTCCTTAACAAAAATGAAGAACGAATCAGCTTCCGAGCTTCAGAGCATCTTTGTGGGCATAACCTCAATCGTTCACTCACTTGAGGGGATCGGTCGACCTATCGGTTCCCACGAGGATCTTCTAGTTTACTTGGTGGTGGAACTACTGGATAACCGAACCCGCAACGAATGGGAGATGACGACTAACGTCACTTCCCTGCCTCCTTCGTTCGAAACACTGCGTTCGTTCCTCGATCGGCGGTTGCAAGCTTCAAACAAAATCCAATTGCAAAAGGGTGATTCACCAAAGCCGAAATCCGCCACCACTAGTCAGCCTCGAAATCGTTCTCGCAACTTCCATACATCTAAAAACTACCAGCCTAAATGTCCTTTTTGCCAAGGGGATCACATCTTACTTTATTGTGACAGCTTCAAATCCAAACCAGGTTCGGAGCGAAAGAAGATAGTCGAGTCCGCCAACCTCTGCTTGAACTGCTTAGGTAGACAGCATCGCGTGCAGGAGTGCCGATCTCCCAAAAACTGTCAAACATGCAAGGAACGCCATCACAACACATTGCATGATGCTTTCACCACTAGTGCTGCTTCTCCAGCTCCAACACAGCCGCAAGCTAGCCAATCCACTCACCAGTGCTCGTTTTCAGCCTCTTCCGTTCTCCTGGCAACTGCTCGGATCCAGATAGCTGATGCTTTTGGTCGCTAAAATCCAGCTCGAGCACTCGTTGACCAGGGATCCGAGACCACTATGGTGACTGAGCGGCTCGCTCAAAGACTGCAACTGAAACGAAAGCATACGTCAGTCGCCATCTATGGTGTGGGTGGTGTGCAGACCGGGGTCGCCCGAGGCCTAGTAACCCTCAACTTACGTGCTCACTCAGGGGATCACGAGCTTTCTGCAAGGGCCTTGATTATGCCGCGATTGTCGGTTTATGCCAACAAACTCAACGATTGGTCTCGCAACTGGACCCATCTTGCAGGACTAACCTTGGCCGACCCGAAGTACTATAACAATGATCAAATCGATGTAATTTTAGGAGCTGATGTCCATGCTGAAATCGTTCTGGCTGGATTGCGTAAAGGCAAAGAGAACGAACCAATTGCCCAACTTATTACCCTCGGCTGGATCCTGTCAGGAAGGTTGAGTGAAGGCGAACCTAGCAACAATGCACTGGCCTTCCAATGTGTAGCTGATGAATCGCTATCTGCATTGGTTCGCTCCTTTTGGGAACAGAAGGAACTACCCCCGGCCACGCCAGCTCTCTCTGAAGAAGAGAAACAATGCGAGGAATTCTTTAAGGACACTCACAGCAGGACTCCAGAAGGGAGGTATATCGTTCGCCTTCCTCTAAGACAACCAACCTTTGACGTTTCAGGCACCAAACTTAATGCCTGCCGAGCCCTTTCCTATGTTAAAAGGAGATTTAAGCGTAACTCTAATTACCAACAGCTTTACAAGGACTTCATGCTCCAATACGAGCAACTGAATCACATGACAAGGGTCACTCACCATGCTGGAGATTCTGCCGTGGCGTACCTCCCACACCATGGTGTCCTAAGGGAGAGCAGCTCCACTACTAAATTGCGAGTAGTCTTTAATGGGTCGGCCAAGGTAAATCCAGGAGTGAGCCTCAATGACTTCCTGATGATCGGACCAAACCTGCTGCCCTCGCTTGCCGACGTGCTACTTCGGTGGAGGATGTACTCGTTCGTCCTGGCGACCGACGTGGAGAAAATGTATCGGCAGATTTTATTCGATCCTCGAGATAGAGATATCCAGAGGATCCTTTGGCGCAACAGCGAGGACGAAGAAGTAACCGAGTATCAATTAAACACCGTAACTTACGGGTTGGCCTGTGCTCCTTATCTGGCCATCAGGACCATGCACCAGTTGGCCATGGACAACTTATCCCGCTTTTCACTGGGAGCATCAGCTGTACTCAACGATATGTACATGGACGATGTACTTACTGGCAACGAACTCGGTTGCCATCTCAACTGCCCTAACCAACAACAATCAAACCGACATTTCAGCAGTGACATTTCGAGAGAGTCGAGACTCCCACTTGATCCTGGGATTGTTCTGGCATCCATTGACTGATACTTTTTCCTTTTCAGTCAAACCGCTCCAATCAGGCCCTTGCACTAGGAGAAGTATCATGTCTCAATCGGCTCAGCTATTTGATCCCTTAGGTTGGCTGACTCCGATGACTGTGAAAGCAAAGATACTTATTCAGAGTACCTGGCTATTAAAACTGGACTGGGACGCTCCTCTTCCTCCAGGCATTGCGAACTCTTGGACCAACTTCCGAGATCAATGGAATTCGCTGGCTGCCATCAAGATTCCCCGGCGAGTCTTCTTTGGCAACAGCCCTAACCTGCAACTCATGGGGTATTGTGATGCCTCCGAACAGGCCTACGCTGCAGTTGTATACTTACAACAATGAAGGCCAAATCAAGCACCCAGCTTATCTCTGCTAGCCGCAAAGAGCAAGTTGGCACCCCTCAAGCAAGTGTCCTTGCCCCGGCTAGAATTATGTGCAGCTCGACTACTGGTTCATCTCACTAGACATATCGTGGAGAAGCTGAAATTAGAGGAAGTACCCGTGCATTGTTGGACAGACTCCACGGTAACACTAGGATGGATTCAGGGGCACCCAAACCGGTGGAAGACATACGTAGCTAATCGTGTGTCGGAAATCCAAACGCTGCTCCCAGATGCAATCTGGCACCACATTCCAGGATCAAACAACCCAGCTGATTGTGCGTCCCGAGGCATCTCTCCTGTTGACTTGGTCCACCACCCCCTCTGGTGGCACGGCCGAAGGTGGAGTCAAGACGACAGTCCAACTACTGTCCCAGACACCCAGGAATTACCGGAGCAGCGAGGACTCAGCTGCCTGGAAACCAAAACTAAGGTCCTGGAAGAAAATCCTCTCCTAAGTCGATGCTTGTCATTCAACAAGCTACTGGGAGTTACAGCCTATTGTCTACGCTGGCTTCATCGCATTAGACAACCAGAGTCAACCGTCAAGAGTACTTGCCTCACTGCAATGGAGCTTGATCGGGCCGAAATCCTTTGGATTAGCTATTCCCAAGCCATCCATTTCAAGGAAGAAATCGGTGCCCTTGCCAACTCCAAGCCCCTGCCTCGGTCCAGCTCCCTAAAATCCTTGACGCCTTTCTTGGATGAGCCTCATTTGCTCCGGGTTGGGGGGCGACTCCGTCACTCCTCGCTACCACCCGAACAAAAACATTCTATCATACTTTCTTCTGCTTCCAAGGTTTCCACTTTGCTGATAGAAGCCTTCCACAAGAAGACACTACACGGTGGAGTTCAATTAACACTGAGTTCACTGCGTCAGAAATATTGGATCCCCCAAGGGCGACAACTTACCAAGGCTATCATTCACCGCTGCATTGCTTGTACCAGGTGGCGAGCTAACACTCCACCAGTCTTGATGGGCAGCTTACCCGCTCCACGAGTCAAGTCAGCACGACCATTTCTCCATACTGGCGTGGACTACGCTGGGCCCGCGCCTCTGACTATACCTCTGAAGCTTTTCTGGCAGCATTCAAGCGTCTAATCTCACGCCGTGGACTTTGTTCCGACTTGTACAGGGTGATGCGGATAATTGGAATCAGCTTTTTACCATCGAATTTTATCGATTTTTGAAATTGGTAATTGTCTCGACGGCCGTCTAATGTCACCGGTGTCGCGTGGCTGCTTAGGGCCAACTGGCCGAATCACGCCAAATACCGACAGTCTTCCGATTAACCGGCAAGGGCCGAATGAGTCGGTAATAAAACATTTTTGCAGCACAATGGAACGGAAAGTGTGAGCGATGCGTGGCATAATAAACATAGTAAAGAGCGTGTCATCGGTGCACTCTGGCGAGAAATCATTCTTGTTTTTCCTTTTATTATAACTTTAGAGCTAAATATTGAAAGAGCCAGTAGTTCTCTCCTTACCTCAAGTCAACAGCCAGGCTTTCACCCTTTTTTGGAAGGCGGAGGCAGCACGCCTGCAGCAGCGGCGCGATCAAGGATTGCGGCCGAGTCTTTCAATATTTCGTTTTATAGTTATAATAAAGAGAGAAACAAGAATTATTTCTCGCCAGAGTGCAAGAATGATAGGCTTCCCTATATTATTTATTATGCACAAATCTTTATTATATCACGCTAATATCTCGCACTCCCCCCTGCCAGTGTGCAGTGCAGAAAGGTTTTACCAACGAAACGGGCTTGCCTACGAGGAAAATAATTATAGCCCCCAAACGGCTGAACCGATTCGCTTGATATTATCAGCGAGATATTAGCGTGATATAATAAAGATTTGTGCATAATAAATAATATAGGGAAGCCTATCATTCTTGCACTCTGGCGAGAAATAATTCTTGTTTCTCTCTTTATTATAACTATAAAACGAAATATTGAAAGACTCGGCCGCAATCCTTGATCGCGCCGCTGCTGCAGGCGTGTTGCCTCCACCTTCCAAAAAAGGGTGAAAGCCTGGCTGTTGACTTGAGGTAAGGAGAGAACTACTGGCTCTTTCAATATTTAGCTCTAAAGTTATAATAAAAGGAAAAACAAGAATGATTTCTCGCCAGAGTGCACCAATGACACGCTCTTTACTATGTTTATTATGCCACGCATCGCTCACACTTTCCGTGCCATTGTGCTGCAAAAATGTTTTATTACCGACTCATTCGGCCCTTGCCGGTTAATCGGAAGACTGTCGGTATTTGGCGTGATTCGGCCAGTTGACCCTAAGCAGCCACGCGACACCGGTGACATTAGACGGCCGCCGAGACAATTACCAATTTCAAAAATCGATAAATTTCCATGGTAAAAAGCCGATAGCACTTACCCGAATCACCCTGTACAGCGACCAGGGCAGCAACTTCGTGGGTGCGGACGCCGAGCTAAAGCGCCTGTTCTCCACCGCCAGCAAGGAAGGTCAAGCCATCGGGGACTTCTTGGCCACTTCACGCATCCGTTGGCACTTCAACCCACCGGGCGCTCCTCACTTTGGCGGAATCTGGGAGGCGGCCGTCAAATCAACCAAATACCACCTACGACGCATCCTGGGCGAGCACAAACTTACATTTGAAGAGCTGGCGACGTTGCTTGCGCAGATTGAAGCCTGCTTAAACTCCAGGCCCCTTTGTGCTCTCTCGGATGATCCGGACGATCTTCAGGCTCTCACTCCCGGCCACTTGTTGATTGGAACAGCGCTCAACCAACTTCCTGAGCCAACGTTGCTGGATGAGAAGACGTCTCATCTGTCCCGCTGGCAGCTTCTAACACAAATGAGAGATCACTATTGGAAGAGGTGGTCTACGGAGTATCTCCACACACTGGTGCCGCGTCACAAATGGCAGAAGGAGGGACCTACCGTTCAGCCTGGGGCCCTTTGTCTGATCCTGCATGACGCCACCCCGCCTGCGCGATGGCCGCTCGGGCGCATCATCTCCGTCCATCCAGGGCCTGATGGACACGTGCGTGTAGCCACCGTCAAGACGGCCACTTCAACTCTCCGGCGACCCGTAACTAAACTTATTTTGCTTCCTCCCGCTTCAACTGAACACTGAGCTAACTTTAAAACTCGTTCAACTTGCAAAATTTTCACGAGCCTTCTTCTTCCACTTTCACTCAGTCACTGATTGTCACTTCGGCGTTTCGACATTCACTCCTTTGTGTAACGCCGCCTTTAGCGTGACCTATCACAGCCCTCGAAAACTGACTAGTCCCTAGCGGGAAATTCGAACCATTGTTCACCGACTTTCGAATTATATACTAGCCTCGGTTAATTTATTTAGAGCTTTGTTGCCAATCTTTGGCAAGGCGGGCGGAACGTTCAGAGAGCTCCCTGGAGCTGTCAACTTTAGAATTCGCGCCGATGACCTCGTGATTTTAGAATAAGTAAACGCAACCGAACCGCGGTGTCTCATAATTCTCAGCTGGGCGATTATCGACTCGCCCGGGCCGTTGAAACCAGGAGACCACTTTTTTTTGGTCTGTCACCTGACTAGATGCGTCATTTCCTATCTAGAAGATTCCAGGAATTATATCATTTCCTGACTGGAATTCACTGGAACCTTCTAGAAGAACATCGCTTATAAATAGGGCGGTCGAGCTCGCGCTCGTCGCTTTTATCGATCCAACTTATCGAGCCGCCGGTGTACCGTATAGAGACTGAGTAACTTGCTCACACGTGTATAACTTAAACTCTTTATTGTAAAGTACAACAATTATACAGTGAAGTGAAAATCCACTCAAGTACAATTATTCATCTTAACTATCTCCGAGTTCCTCTCGTCAGCAGTGCGCTTCAAGATCCCATCCGGATCCAAATTCAAAATTCAACGTTTCTTCTCTGATCTTAACAGCTGACATCATCAGATCCTGTAGTAGCTTCCCAATTTAGTCGGGAGAAAACAACAGAGGAACTACCATTAGAAGTGGAAGAATTATTACAAGAGGGCGAATAACGCCGCCATTAATAAATAAAATATGAATATAAAGTGAAGTAACTTGTGTTGTATTTACTCAATATCTTTAGTCCCAAATAGTTATATTTATATGATGAAATGCATTCAGGGAACTCAGAATAGACTTGCGGTAGATAGTAATCATGACATTTATCACCCTTTTAAAACAGTGAGAGCTCCAAGAAACAAATTACAATTTTATTGTGTTATTTACTTACAAATAAACAAGGAGTATTTAAGATTCGAAAAATGAAAGAAAAACCATGATTAACCCCTCTTTTGTTGAAAACATGTCAACTTTTGTTGACATATTATCATTATTAATGGTGTATATAATAAAAGAGTAAAAGGAACAAAGTCTTGTAATGTAATAATTTGTCTTTTATTTGCGTATATGTCTTACTACTTGAACTTTGGTCTGGGTTGGGTTCGGTTTCGTTCACACGCATAAAAAGGCACACGGTCGAGCCTGCAACTGGCAACCGTATAAATATTTTATCAATTATGGTAGATTTATTTTTTGCCAGATTTTTCGCGACACGGCCGCGGCGCGTCCCCGGGTTGCGGATACGGGAATTCCCAAGGGGCATAGCCCAGAGGGGAGCGGGTTCCCAAAAGGGACTCGCCGCGGACAGCATCGGTAAGGTGACCCCTCCACCGAAAGAGAGGGGGCCGGGGGTATCCTTTGCCCTTCGGGGCGGGGGATCGGCACGCTGGGGGCAGTGGCGCCACTGCTCCCTAATACCGGAAACCCCTTGCTCGCTTCCTACCGTGCGCAAGGCGCGGTGTGCGGAAGAGGCGGACGAAGGGACCGGGGGCCTGGCCTCAGGGTCGGGTCGCGAGGAGGCCAATCTCTAACAAAGTGGCAGGGTTGTTTCTCCCCTACCCTACAAAAGGGGGAGACTACACACATACAGGGTGATGCGGATAATTGGAATCAGCTTTTTACCATAGTATTTTGAGTTATTGATTTTACCGGTAATTGACTCGCCTGCCCCGTGATGTCACCGGTGTCGCGTGACTGCTCAGCGGCAACTGGCCGAATCACGCCAAATACCGACAGTCTTCCGATTAACCGGCAAGGTGTCGGTAAAATATTTCTGCAGCAGAAATATAAATAAAATATTTCTGCGAGAGATTGCGAGTGGCATAATAAATATTTTATGCATAATAAATAGTATAGGGAAGCGAGAAATAATTGTTGCTTCTCTCTTTATTATAACAGTAAATATAAATATTCAAAGTGCCAGTAGTTCTCCCCTTAGTTCGGGGCAACCGCCAGGACTTCGCCCTTTTGTGGAGGGCTAACATTATTATTTGTTGTTATTTGTATTTCGCCAAGAGGCGGAATACGTGTTATTAAAACATATTATTAAGTGTTGTATAAACACGTATGAAACTTATTATATTTTACACATACCTCAGGAATTAGAATCTAAGATGAATATACTTTTATTGTGTAAATCAGCAGAGGTGATATAATGGACATCCATACGTCAGTGAAACACGTCAAAGTCACAAGCTCAAAAGCAATAAATAATTAACAACGAAGCATCTACCTTCATAAGCTATTTGCACCAATCTTCAAATTACAAATCTAACATTATTATTATTATTATTTAGCCCGTCGATCGCCGTGGAATCGCACTCCGCGTTGCGATCAAGGGCTGCGAGTCAATTGCGGACTGCCTCGCGCTCGGTGTGCGAGCTGCCTTACTCTTATAAAAAATCAATAAAGTTACTATCTGAAAGTGTCGATCTCCCTTCTCCAATTTCAAGATGCGCCGGTTTTGTTTCGCTCTTTCACTCTCAGGCTTCAAGCAGGACGGTAAGTGTCAACCCCAGAGGTTATTTTTTACTTTTTATCTCTTTTTATGTTAAAAATAATAAATCCTTTTCCTCTTTAGAAAAATGGAAAACCAGAAGCACGATCCGGCGCCGGTAGTGGCAGGCACGTCCAAAACCTGTAAGTTTCCCTCACTCTCTCACTCAGTCTCAGTCTCATTATCTCACTCACTCTCCCACTCCGTCTCAGTCTCAGTCTCAGTCTCATTCTCATTCTCCGTCTCCGTCTCCGTCTCCGTCTCCGTCTCCGTCTCCGTCTCCGTCTCCGTCTCCGTCTCCGTCTCCGTCTCCGTCTCCGTCTCAGTCTCCATCTCAGTCTCAGTCTCAGTCTCAGTCTCAGTCTCAGTCTCAGTCTCAGTCTCAGTCTCAGTCAGGAGACTCGGTAGAGTCTCGCGCCAAGTAGAAGTTCCCTCTCCATATATATATGACACTCCGGCGCGCGACAGCCGAGGCTATATTATCCCGAACACTAGCTGTTATCCTTAGTTACCAAACTTTCACCTCGATTTATGCGAAAGTTAGAGCCCCAAGAATTTATTTCAGAATTTTGTATTTCATCGTTGATTTTTCTGCATCCAATGAGCCAAGAATTATGTAGATCGGTCCAGTCGTTCCGGAGATATGAATTTCCTCTTTTATTTTTCTCGTGGTAAAGGCAAAGCGGATTAAGAGTTTCATCGTCCGGATTAATACAATTCCTAAAAATGTTACTCTCACGTGTTTCACGTGAGATGGCACCACTGCGAAGTGCTGCAGAGCGCTGTGCAGATAACATGGTTTTATACCGACACATTGGTTATGCCAGGACTGGTGATGTGTCAAAACAATGATGACGGTTATATGAATGTGGTACAGTCCGATTGTATTTTTCTTCAAAATATGAACAACCAAAAAGGCGTGAAATCCCCCAAAATACATTAAAATGTAAATAAAAGCGCCAAGTAGTTTAATGATTCAAAAATGGAATAGATATCACACAAGAAAGCCAAGTTTTCAATCAAAGATACCACACGTTAATTAATTAATTAACTTGCATCTCAAGCTTTAAAACTTGGCATGTGCAAATTTGTGTCAAGGTAGTCATATGCTAGTAATATTTTTTGATTGGTAATTAAGTATGCACATTCCAAGTTTTGAAGTTAGAGATGCAGGTTAATTAATTAATTAACGTGTGGTATCTTTGATTGAAAACTTGGCTTTCTTGTGTGATATCTATTCCATTTTTGGATCATTAAACTACTTGGCGCTTTTCTTTACATTTTAATGTATTTTGGGGGATCTCGCTATCTCACTCACTCTCCCACTCAGTCTCCGTCTCCGTCTCCGTCTCCGTCTCCGTCTCCGTCTCCGTCTCAGTCTCAGTCTCAGTCTCTCTCTCTCTCTCTTATCTTATCTTATCTCTCGCCCTCAATCTTATATTAATCTTGCTTTCCCATATTTTGTATTACAGCAGATATCGAGCTGGAGAAAACGCTCCTGCGGCAGCGGCTGGAGGAGTTGAATTTAGCTTCGCAGCCGCAGCCGCAGCCCGCCCAATCAACGGCGGAGAAAAGTGAGCTGAAGCGGGCGATAAGCCGACCGCCCGCAGTAAGTAATAAAGTCACATAGTTCTTTAAAACAACAATTAATTAATTAATTAATTAATTAATTATTTATTTTCTCCAATTTCAGATCGACGCGGAACGAGTGCAGGGCGCTCACGACGGAAGCAGGGGTGGCGGGGCGGGTCCAATAAATATATATTTTATATGTCGTAATAAAAATAAAAAAGTGTTCTATAATATATCTGTCTAGTTTCTCTCTCTCTCTCTCTCTCTCTCGCTCTAAAGTCTTTCTTTCTCTCTCTCGACGCCCGCCACTGATTCTGGTTGCACTCGCCACAAATCAGCAACATGTCCAGTTCATGTTCGCTCAGAACTTGACGGTTATTCATATTTCGTGTTAGACTCGAAAAGACTTTCACACTAGTGTTATTCTAAGTCCTTCTTTATTCTTCCGGGGAATTATTCCAAATTAATGTTCAATCAAAAAAAGAATGAGTATCCAATAGCAACTTAGAATAACACTATTGTCAAAGTCTTTTCGAGACTAACGCGAAATGGATAACCATCAAGTTTTGAGAGGACATGAAGTGGACATGCTGCTGATTTATGGCGAATGCAACCAAAATCAGCGGCGGGCGGCGTTCCTATATCGGCAACGATATCCCGAAAGGGCTCAACCGGCGACGGCGACCTTTCATAAACTGGAGAGACGGCTCCGACGGAATGCCATCGACGGTGACCGAAGACGTCTTCGTCATCGCGACGAGCAAGCCATCGAGGCGGTACTGCAGCTGGTGAATGAGGATCCTCATTACAGCACGCGGTACATTGCCAGGCGGCTCAATATGAGCCAAACAAAAGTCCATAGGATCCTGAAGAAGGATCTCGGGATGCGGCCTTTTAAACGGCACCCAGTTCATAGGCTGCATCCCGGCGATAATGAAAGACAGCTAAACTTCTGCCGGTGGATGATGGACGAGGTAAATACGAACATATAGAATTATATAATTATTCTTAAGGATTGATCTTTTATTTAAACACAAATTTTCCATTTCAGGTTCATCCACGAGACGCCGAAAATAATGCGCTGTTGAAGAGCATCCTGTGGACTGACGAAGCTTGCTTCAACACCACGGGGATGTACAACAGGCATAATGCCCACCACTACGCGGTTGAGAATCCGCACTGCCGAGTGGCAGCGAATGTCCAGGGCTGGGTCACCATTAAGGTCTGGGCTGGCATCCTTAGTGACCGAATTATCGGTCCCTATATAATTCCAGGTAGAGTGAATGCGCGCACTTATTTGGAATTTATACGCGACACATTGCCAGTTCTTCTGGAAGATGTGCCGCTCGCCGAGCGCGGAAATATTATTTTCCAACAGGACGGCCATCCAGCGCACGCCGCTGCATTGGCTCGGAGGATGCTGCGAAATACCTTCGGTCGCCGACTCATTTCGCTCCACGAACCGATCGAGTGGCCGCCACGAAGTCCGGACCTCACCCCGTTGGATTTTTTCCTATGGGGCTACATCAAAGACTACGTCTATGATCGGATGCCGAGAAGCCGAGCGCAGCTGCTGGAGTTGATCCTAGAAGCATTCCGGACAGTGACGCCGGCAATGCTACGCAGGGTAAGAATTAATTTTCGAAGACGCGTTGCTCGATGCATTGAAGCGGATGGCGGTGTCTTCGAAAATTAAAGAAACCTGTCTGCTTCTAGCGACAGAATCTGTCTGCTTCCAGCGACAGAATCTGTCTGCTTCCAGCGACAGAATGTGTCTGCTTACAGCGACACGCGTAAATTAATTTCGTTACAATTTATAAAGAAAATCAAATGAATAAAATGATACGATTGTTCAATGAAAATATGTGTTTTTATTAAAATAAAAATAATTAGGTATTAATATTAGTATTGAATGTGTGGCCGCCCTGAGCGAGACTGAGAGAGACTGACTGACTAACTGATTGATTGAGAAAAATAGAATATGAATATGAATATGAATATATTTCGTCCTAGGGCAACAAAGTAGCCTTCTCAGAACGCATTAACAATACAATATTGAACAGAGACTAGTAAATGTACATAAGTAGAAAAATAAATAGAAGAATGAGCGTACGCATAATAATAAAGAGAAGAGCAATCAGCCCCGCACGTCGTAGGTGGAAAAGTAAGATTAAATGTAAGACTAAATGACTAAAAGACTAAAAGAACCCTACGTATACTGCTCCATGAGGAAAGCCCACAAAGCAGTTTTGAAAGCTGCCTCGCTGTCACACTCCCGGATGGCAGGTGGAAGGCCATTCCAGAACTGGGGCCCACAAACGCGGCACGAGGCCCCGAGGAAGGAGGTGCGGTGAGTGGGCACCAGACAGAGGGGGGGGCCCTCTGATGAGAGGGCCGCCCAGACGACCCCGCAACCCTAGGCGTGAGCCAGCCCCGATGGTAGTGCGGCTGACTCGACTTGAGAGCCCGGAAAATGCTGACTCCGAGAAAGAGGAGCCTTCGCTCCCGAACTTTCAGCCAGCCTAGTCGCACATAGTAGGGCGTGATATGCGCGTCACGAGGAACGCCATAAATGAAGCGCACGCAGGCGTTCAGCGCACGCTGGAGGCGCAACTCGCTAGTTACACCAATGCCCAGTAGAGTTAGGCAGCAGTAATCGAGATGTGGCAGAATGAGGGAAGATATGAGCTTGATTTTAAGGCTGCGCGGCAACGCAGTGCTGTGACGTCGAAGCCCCGCAAGCGCACCATAGACCTTTCTGCAGATGTGCCCAGTGTGATCACCCCAGTCAAGAGTGGGCGAGATGAGCAGGCCCAGCGAGACAACCTTAGAGGCGTACGGGATGGGCGTACCACCCATCTGAACTAGGGGAGCACCGGAAACAAGCTGCAGGCCCAGGGCACGAGCAGAGCCGAGCATCATACACTGCGTTTTAGAAACGTTAAGAGAAAGAGAGTTCATTGTGGACCAGCCAGAGACGCTGGCAAGGTCAGAGTTGAGCCTCCTAATCGCGTCGTCCAGCGCACTATAAGGTGCGGAGATGTATAATTGTACATCATCCACGTACTTAATCACCTTGGAGTGCTTAATGACAGAGTCGAGATCCTGGATATAGAGAGAAAAGAGGAACGGTCCAAGGACGGAACCTTGCGGCACGCCCGAGTGGACCGGGGACCAACGGGAGAGACACTGTCCGATTTTGACTGCCTGTGCCCTATTGGAGAGGTAGGACCAGATACACTGTAAGACCGGAAAAGAGAAATTGAAAGAGTGGAGTTTAGCAAGTAGAAGTGAGTGGTCTACAGTGTCAAAGGCCTTGGAAAAGTCAAGACACACCTGGACTGTGACCATCCGCTGGTCAGCAGCAAGACGGACGTCGTCCAGGAACGTCAGGAGAGCCGTCTGTGTTGTTACGAGCCGAGGTTCAAGTCGGCGAGGTTTCTAAATGTAAAACCTACTTCTGAGCAATCTAGCCTTTTTGGCGATTTTTAATGATTTTACTGTAAGTGAATCAGGAGCCTCGGATTAATATAACGGCCAACCAGCACTGGGGTATGACTAACCGTCAGTGGTGTGGAAACGCTCGTCAGCTTCGAGGATAACGTTGAGGTTTCTCAATGCCTCTTTCGTGAAGTTAAATAATTGATTACTCAGATGGCTCGCCTTGGTTATGTCTCGAGCGGCAAAGACTACCAAGTGTTCTACGATGTTCCCTTGGTATGTTTCTTCAGTTATAGTTAAGAGAAATGTGGATGGGCTGTTTAAAATGAGTTTTAGGAATCTTTGACTTTAGATGTAAAAATAAAGATATATATATATTGTTACACTTGAAAATCGGCTTTGGTACAATATCTTAGGTTTTGAGCGCGATGAACTTAATAGTTAGGTTGGCTCGTTTCACGTCACGAGTTAAACGGGGATGCGGTGAACAATTACTTGCCTAACAGTCGCGGTATATGGCTGAACTGTACGGTTGAATGAAACGGTTTCGAAGGAGTACTAATGCTCTATCTAATCCACGTCCACGCACTATGCTTACTGAGATACAACGGGCAGAGATACGTCTTGCTCGAAGGATTCTACTGAAGTCCGCTTTTCCTCCAGAAAATCAGGGTTTATATACTCCAGAAGTCCCGAAATTCCAGGAAAAAGTAGCAAGAGTGGGAACGTGAGTGAGTTAGTTTTGAATGTGTGAGTGTGAAATCCTAGATGCACCCAAGTGCACGCAGCTGTGGGACTGCCTCCCCTAAGAAGAAGTCAAGGGTCGGAGCGATAACATGTGAAAGGGACGGTCGAACGGTCGAGTTTAAGACTCGAATATTACGCAAGGAGAAAGCTATGAGAAAATGAAAACGGTGTGTTTTTGAAAAAGGAAAGTCGTCAGATTCGCGCTGAGGATGTAACAGTGTAGATCGGTTTTTTACAAAACCATGTTGGGAGGGGTCCAGCTGTCCAGAGCTATTGAGAAAACTCTGGATATCATGGAGGACAACCCTCTCGAGGATCTTAGACAGCTCAGGAAGAAGAGAGATAGGGCGGAAATCGGCAGGAGCAGAAGCATTCGGTTTCTTGGGGATCGGAGAGATGATGGCTTTTCGCCAGGCAGCGGGGAAAGTAGAGAAAGCAAGAGAGGAGTTGAAGACCTGCAGAATGGCAGGGAATAACACAGGAGGAGAGAGTAAAAGAAATCTCGCACTCAGATCGTCCGAGGGTGAGATGGATGAGTTAGTAAGGCGCACAACGCGAGCAAGCATTTCCTCCGTAACGGGGGAAAAATAGAAACGCGAATCGTCGGAGACACAGTTAGACAGCGATAGACATGCGGGGACGGCCGGTGGGGAGGAAGAGTGCGCAGAGAGGAAGAACGAGTTAAGATCGTCCGGAGACAAGTGAGAGGGAAGAGGAGAGTGAGAGGGAGGGAGGACACCGAATGACTTCAGCTCTCGCCAAACATCATTCGGGTGCCTAGGAGTAGAGAAGTGGGAGAAAAGAAAGGAGGATCTGGCTCGCACCAGAAGGGACTGCACCCGGTTACGAGAGGCCCTTTTTTTTTTTTTTTTTTTACGTGGGGAAATCCTCATGGACACCCCGCCGCCCTGGTGGGGGCGACGGGGTAGTGCCGGACTCTTACCGGCTAAAACCCCACGGTGGCCATCCTCGGCGCTGACTGGGGCGACACCGGCAACTCTGGTAGAACACTACCGGTGCCGCCCCGCGCCCGCCCCCTATTGGAGGCACGTCTCGTGGTGGGGGAGCGGCCATCCGCTCTCTCGCTTTAACGAGAGAGGGAGGCTTCCCCCACTACTCGCGGGGAGATACGGCTCACCGCACTCCTTCGCTAGCGGCGAAGGAGGCGGGAACCGCGCCCCCGCATTACCCATCCCTCCTGGGCGGGTCGTGCGACCACTACACGCCCGCCCCGCCTCGGGGCCGCTTGCGCAGGCGACAGAGCCACCACTCTGCCGCCTCGCGGCCCCTTGGCAAGCACCCGGCCCGTCAACGGGACCGGGGCTTCGCTCTACTGCGGGGGGACAAGATCCCCCCGCGCGGGTCGGCGGCGGGGACGGGCCCTCTGCAGACGGAAGGGGTCCGTCCTCTCCCGCCGCCGCTCCGCCTCCTCCTTCTGGGAGAGCACTTCCTCGCAAAAGGCGAGGAAGGCTCTCCACGACCTCTCGCTGCCGAGGATCTGTCGGATGACCGTCGGCAGCGAGAGGTCCCTTCCGATATACCGGACCAGGACACGGCGCTGTTCCCTCCAGGCCCTGCAATACTGGAGGGTATGTTGCGCCGTGTCCGGGTCCCCATCACAATGGTGGCACTGTGCCGTCGCCTCCTTCCCGATGCGACGCAGGTACTCACCGAAGCAGCCGTGCCCGGTAAGCACCTGCGTCGCGCGGTAGGAGAGCTGCCCCCTGCCGCGACTCAACCAAGCCTCGAGGCTCGGGAGAATCGCCCCGACGGCTCTGTGGCGGGAGTTGGCTGGATCTTCCAGCCTTTCCCGCCACATCTCAACAACGAGCCGTCGGGTCTGGCGCTTGAGCTCCTCGACCGACCGTTCCGTGGGTGTTCCGCCCCTGTTGCGGAGGGCGCGAAGACCCAAATAGGTCCTCACGTACCCCACCGCCAGGATGTCCAGGGGCGGAAACCTCGCCAGTAGGGTGGCCGACGCCAGGGAGATCGTGCGATATCCTCGCACGACCCTGGCGGCCATCCGACGCTGTACCCTGAATAGCAGGGCACAATTGCGCCGGCTGGCCGCCAGGTCGTCCGCCCAGACTGGTGCCCCGTAGAGCACCATGGAACGGACGACTCCCGCATAAAGGCGTCGGACACCCTCCCACGGTCCCCCGATGTTGGGCAGCAGCCGTCCTAGAGCGCCTGCCGCCTTCTCAACTCGGGGGATAAGCCGGCCGAAGTGCTCGTTAAAGCGCCAGAGGCCGTCCAGCGTGAGTCCGAGATACTTCATCGTATCTCTCACCTGGACGCGGGTCTCTCCTACCGCAATCCACCGCTGGGGAGGCGGCCCCGCATACCGTTGGCGATCGTAAAACCAGATCGCCTCGGTCTTTTGCGGGGCCACCCGAAGGCCCAGTCGGTGGATTCGGGCGACGACACAGGCCACCGCCGTCTCCGAAACGCGGATGGTCCTCCTCCCATCCTCCCCGCTGACTACCACGAGTGTGTCGTCTGCATAGCAGATTACCGTGGAGTCAGCGGGGAGTGCAGCCCGCAGGACGTAATCGTAGCCGAGGTCCCATAGCAGGGGGCCCAACACGGACCCCTGCGGGACCCCGGCGTACGTCTCCCTCTCATACTCCTGCGTCCGGCCCATGAACTTAATGCCCCTGTCGGCGAGGTAGTCCCCGACGACGGCCCGTAACTCAGGGGGCACTCGATGGTACTCGAGCGCCTCCCTGATGACCCACCAGGGCAGGGTGTTAAAAGCATTCACTATATCCAAGGATATAGCGATACACACCCTGCCCCGGCTTGCAGCCGACTCCGTCAGGGACCTTAGGCGCTTGATCGCGTCTATCGTCGATCGTCCCTGACGGAAGCCGAACTGCCCGTCGTCGAGGTCCGGACCTGTCGCCGACAGGTGCCGGACGAGGCGGTTGGCAATAACTCTCTCGAAGAGTTTGCCCGCCTCGTCCAGCAAGCAAATGGGCCGGTACGCGGAGGGAGAGTCCGCGGGCCGCCCATCCTTCCGGATGGTTACGAGAGGCCCTGTAAAGAGCCCAAGTTTCCGGGTTAGCAGTTCGACGGAAGGATCTCCTGAGTGAGTCACGAGAACGCATCTCGGCTCGGATCTCAGGAGTAATCCAAGGAGCAGGAGGCCGTCGAATACGCAGAGGTCTAAGAGGTCCAAGGAGGGGCGACGGCAAGCCAGGAGTGCCACTAGGCCGTGAGGTCTGCCGATACAGCGGAGAGGCAGCGGCCGAGGTGAAGGCGGCGACGTGGTCCGGGGGAGATGCAACCGCAATGACGGTCGAGCGTAAGGCACCCTTGCACGCCTGTGCATGTGTTTTCAGGCATCCTGGATGCATCTTGGCCTTGCAGGATGGGCAGCGGGCCGACTCCTTCGCAATGTCCTTGTGACATTTAGCGCAAGGGAGCTCCCGCTCCATAGTAGGCGCTGACAGGTGGCAAGCGTGGGTAGGTGTCCGCGACGAGGGCGCACAGTGCGACCCAACAATTTGAAAAATTGTAGGAAGTACAGAAACTAACTGCCAAAAATAATGGCAGGTTAGAAATTCTGTCAAGTGAGCCACAGAAAATAAGTAGGCGAGTTCTCGTCGGCTAGGTGACGTGCCGATATAATTATTAGGCCAAAATGAGCGCAGGCCGATCGAGAACAGGCTGAACACCTGAAACAGGCCCCACAGGGCAGAACAGTGGCAGAACAGAGCTCAAAAGTAAGAGCAATAAAACTGGTGTGCGGGTACTCACAGAGAGAGAGAGAGAGAGAGAGAGAGAGAGAGAGAGACTAGACAGATATATTATAGAACATTTTTTTATTTAATTATTTTTTTATTTTTATTATGACATATAAAATATATATTTATTGGACCCGCCCCGCCTCCCCTGCTTCCGTCGTGAGCGCCCTGCACTCGTTCCGCGTCGATCTGAAATTGGAGAAAATAATTAATTAATTAATTCATTCATTCATTAATTAATTAATTAATTAATTAATTGTTGTTTTAAAGAACTATGTGACTTTATTACTTACTGCGGGCGGTCAGCTTGTCGCCCGCTTCAGCTCACTTTTCTCCGGGGTTGATTGGGCGGGCTGCGGCTGCGGCTGCGAAGCTAAATTCAACTCCTGCAGCCGCTGCCGCAGGAGCGTTTTCTCCAGCTCGATATCTGCTGTAATACAAAATATGGGAAAGCAAGATTAATATAGGATTGAGGGCGAGAGATAAGATAAGATAAGATAAGAGATCAGATCAGATCAGATGGTTTTATTGTTCTAGGGCTAAAAATACCCTCTTAGAACGCAATAGGTGGACACTCAAAACTTACAATTACAACACAGCCAACGCATGCGCAGAAGTCAAAAAGAAGTCAAAAAGACAGGCAACTTAGGCTAGGTAAAAGTTAGGCGCAAAATAAGGCTAGGCACCCCGATCAAAGGCACAATGTCACGCATCAAGCATCAAACAAACAATTACAGCACGCAAAGCGAGAAACACGCATACTCTACAAGAGTCGCGAGATAGGAAGCAGGTACATTAAACGGGTAACGAAAAATAGGAACTGGAGAGAAGTAAAGAAATAGTCAAGAAGTAAGTGGTACTCAGGGAGTCGCAAGTTATCAGTAACGCTCGCAAAGATGGGCTTGCAAAGCCCTTTTAAAGGCGCCCTCCGTGTCACACTCCCTAATGGAGGCAGGAAGAGAGTTCCAAAATTTCGGAGCCTGTACCGAGAACGACGCACCGAAGAACGACGTGCAATGAGTGGGGACGCAGAGGAGGGTGCCTCTCTGTCGAGAGGGATACCCGGCCGACCCCTCAGGACGCAGAGCGAGACGCTCACGCAGCGGGAGCAGACCATTCGCGGTAATGGCGCGGTGAAGGCTGACTACGAGGGAAAGTAGCCGCCGCTCATGGACCTTAAGCCAGCCCAGACGGCGAAAATATGGCGTGATATGAGCATCCCGCGAAGCGTCGAAAATAAAGCGCACGGACGCGTTCAGCGCACGCTGGATTCGAAGCTCGTTCATGGCACTAATACCCAGGAGAGCGAGACAGCAATAGTCAAGGTGTGGCAGAACGAGGGAGGAAATGAGCTTTATTCTTAAGCCCCGTGGTAACGCAGTGCGTTGGCGCCGGAGCCCCGCAAGCACACCATAGACCTTACTGCAGATGTGACCTGCATGGTCACCCCAGCTGAGAGCAGGCGATATGTGCAAACCCAGCGAGACAACTCGGGAGGCGTACGCGATGGGTGTACCACCCACTCGGACCAGGGGAGCACCGGACACAACCTGCAGGCCCAGGGCACGAGCAGAGCCGAGCATCAGGCACTGCGTCTTATTGATGTTGAGAGACAAGGAGTGCATGTTAGACCAGCCAGAGATGCCAGCAAGGTCGGAGTTGATCCTTGTAATTGCGTTTTCCAGCTCAGAGTAAGGTGCAGAGATGTACAGTTGCACATCATCCGCGTATTTAACTATTTTGGAATAACGAACAACGGAATTGAGGTCTTGTATATACAGAGAGAAAAGGAAGGGCCCAAGGACCGAGCCTTGCGGCACGCCCGAAAGGACCGGGGACCACTGGGAGAGAGACCGTCCGATTCTGACAGCCTGCCTTCTATTCGTAAGGTAGGACCAGATCCACCGTAAGACCGGAAGAGAGAGGTTAAGTGAGTAGAGCTTGGAGAGAAGAAGGGAGTGGTCAACGGTGTCAAAGGCCTTGGAGAAGTCCAAACAGACCAGGACAGTGACCATCCGCTTATCAGCGGCGAGACGGACGTCATCCAGGAGAGTCAGGAGAGCTGTTTGGGTAGAGCGGTTTTTCAGAAAACCGTGTTGGGAGGGGTCCAAGTTACCAGACTCACTGAGAAAAGCCTGGAGGTCGTTAAGGACCAGCCTCTCAAGAATTTTTGAGAGCTCGGGAAGAAGAGAGATAGGGCGAAAGTCAGCCGGTGCAGAGGCATTCGGCTTCTTGGGAATGGGAGTAATAATAGAGCGACGCCAGGCGTCTGGAAAGATAGAAAAGGTGAGAGAGGAGTTAAAGATATGGAGGACGACCGGATGGATCGCCGGGAGAGAGAGAGACAGGAATCTCGCACTCAGCTCATCCGAGGGCGAGATAGACGAGTTGGCAAGGCGTATGGCGCGAGCAAGACTCTCCCCCGTGACGGGAGAGAAGTAAAAACGCGAGTCGTCGGAGATATGGTTAGACAGAAGACACGCGGGGACGGCCGAGGGAGAGGAGGCATGGGCAGAAAGGAAGAAAGAGTTCATCATGTCCGGAGACAGGTTACTCGGAACAGAAGAGTGAGAGGGAGGGAGGACACCGAAGGACTTCAGCTCGCGCCAAAGTTCAGTCGGGCTCCTAGGACGGGAGAAGCGAGAGAGGAGGAAAACAGTTCTGGCTCGCGCCAGAAGAGACTGGACCCGGTTACGAGCAGTCCGGTAAAGGGCCCACGCGTCCGGACTGCCAGTCCTACGGAAGGAACGCCTGAGCGAGTCCCGAGAACGCATCTCGGCTCGAATCTCAGGTGAGATCCAGGGAGCAGGAGGCCGTCGGATACATAGAGGTCTCAGCGGAGCGTGCTCATCGAGAACTCGGAGCAGCCCCGCGTTGAGATTGTCCACCAGTTGATCCACACTACTCTCACAGGCGTTCGAAGCAAGGCGAACACAGCTAAGCTGCAAGATGTCATTAAGTAGCGCATTGGGATCAATGGAACCATACCTACGACGAAGGTCGTAAGTCGGAGTGAAGCGTGAAGCGAAAACGTAATCTAGTGAAATGAACTCATGATTGGAGCATCGAGGCTCTTTGCTTTGAGAGAAAGAGACGACCCTGCTAGAATCATCAACAAGCCCAAGATCGAGCCGCGTGGAGGATTGAGAAGTATGGAAGGTTGAAGCATAGGGGATGGAATATAAGTTGAGGCGAGAGAAAAGACGTTGGAGATAGAAGGAGTCAAAGGAGGAAGAGCCCCAGTCCGCATTCCAGTCGCCAAGGACAACCTTATTCGGGAAGTCCGAGACGATGTCAGCGAACAAGGGCTCGAAGGAAGAAAGGGGGGCGTGCGGAGGGCGGTATACCACCCCCACCAGCAGAGAACCAGAAGAGGGGACAACCACTTGCACGAAGAGGAATTCCGGACCGAGGAGTTGAGAGTGAGTAGAGGACGCAATTACAGTGAAAGAAAGAGAATTAAGAACATATAAACAAACGCCTCCACCCCTTCTGCCATTCCTGTCGGACCTAACCAGCGAGTAGCCAGGGAGAGCGGCACATGAGTCCGGGACAGAGGGCGAAAGCCACGTTTCAGAGACAGCTATAATATCCAAATTCGAGCCGGCTGCGAATTCGGAGAAGCGGTCAAAGGACCCGAGGAGGGACTCCGCGTTGAGATGTCCAAGTCGTAACGGGGGGGGGAGAGCGCAAGAGGGGGAAGACGCGATGATCGGGAGCCTAGAACTCATGCGAGTTTGGTTGTGACGTCAGCGCCCGTGTCTATGCGGACAGGAGCACTCGAGGCGGTGGTCTTGACGTACACACTTCCGTCACGGTGCCAAACTCGGATATAACCGCGCTCCCGAGCAAGCAAGCGACAACGCCTGAGAAGATCCGACGTTGCCCGCGGCAGATATTCATTAATATTTACGTGGGAGTTCACAGAATTGAAGGCAGGTGAGACCAGAGACGCCGGAAGAACACCCTTCGCACGCTTCGCCGCGAGCAAGGAGTCGCGAACGGCAGAGGTGGCTAGTGTCACGTGGATCAGCCGGGGCCGCTCCACGGAGGGAGTCCCACGCATGCGCGACGCTGAGGCGATGTCGGTGGGACCAAGCGGCGCCGCGAGCGCCTGCGCGATACCCTGAATGAGGGCGCGGAGGTCCTCACCAGGGGACTCTGGGAGACCAGAGATCGTGACGTCACGGGCCCGTCGTGCCAGGTCGAAGCGCGCCGAGACGTGAGCTTTGACAGCATTGAGCTCAGAGGTTAGTGCGGCGTTTTCCTCACCCAGCTTCTTTAAAGCCGCTTGAGAGGAGTCCATGGAGGAGGCTAGTCCGTTGAGCTGGGTGGCCGCTGAGCTAGCGGAGGACTCGAGAACAGTGGTCCTTCCATCGAGGTCCAGGATTTTGGCCGAGTGTTCTGCCGCAACGGAGGCGATCTGGTCCAGCCGCGCGTTCAGGTCAGCGAACTGGGCACGCTGCTCCAAGACGAGAGAGGACATCATGCGTGACAGGTCCTGCACAGCCTTAGTCAGGGACGCGGCGGTGGTTGGAGCGAGTTCCTCGCACGGGGGGGCAGTCGATATCAGCGGAGCAAATGTAGAGACCGGCGGTGAGGCGCCGACGTAGGAGGTGGACGGCTGCGCTGGCAGGCTGGTGATCACCGTCGATCGGGAGGCCGACAGGACACCTTTGCAGGACTCCGAATGCGACTTGAGGCACCCAGGGTGCATTGTCGAGTTGCAGGAGCGGCATCTCTCCGAACCTTTCCGGATCTCCTTGTGGCACTTCGCGCAAGTGACATCGCGCTCCACAGCAGGCATGGTGAGGTGATGGTGGCAGGCCTGGCGAGGGTGGCAATCCTGACGAGGAGCTCAGGTGCGAGGGCGCAGAGGAGCCGGAGAAATTCGAAAATCCGAGGATGAACAGAAAGTAACCGACCCAGTAATTGGGGGTTAGAATTTCTGTCTAATGAGGCACAGAAAGATAGATCGTATTCTCGTCGGCTAGGTGAGAGGCCGATGAAGTAAATAGGCCAAAGTGTAGGCGGGCCGATCGAGAATACGCTCAAATCCTGGAACAGGCCCCACGGGGCAGAGATGCGGCAGGAGATGGTCTTAAAGTAAGAGCGATAGAATGCGTGTGCAGGTACTCACAGAGAGAGAGAGAGAGAGAGAGAGAGAGAGAGAGAGAGAGAGAGAGAGACGTAGACGGAGACGGAGATGGAGACGGAGACGGAGACGGAGACGGAGACGGAGACGGAGACGGAGACGGAGACGGAGACGGAGACTGAGACTGAGACTGAGACTGAGACTGAGACTGAGACTGAGACGGAGACTGAGACTGAGACTGAGACTGAGACTGAGACTGAGACTGAGACTGAGACTGAGACTGAGACTGAGACTGAGACTGAGACTGAGACTGAGACTGAGACTGAGACTGAGACTGAGACTGAGACTGAGACTGAGACTGAGACTGAGACTGAGACTGAGACTGAGACTGAGACTGAGACTGAGACTGAGACTGAGACTGAGACTGAGACTGAGACTGAGACTGAGACTGAGACTGAGACTGAGACTGAGACTGAGACGGAGTGGGAGAGTGAGTGAGATAGTGAGACTGAGACTGAGTGAGAGAGTGAGAGAGTGAGGAAAACTTACAGGTTTTGGACGTGCCTGCCACTACCGGCGCCGGATCGTGCTTCTGGTTTTCCATTTTTCTAAAGAGGAAAAGGATTTATTATTTTTAACATAAAATGAGATAAAAAGTAAAAAATAACCTCTGGGGCTGACACTTACCGTCCTGCTTGAAGCCTGAGAGTGAAAGAGCGAAACAAAACCGGCGCATCTTGAAATTGGCGAAGGGGGATCGACACTTTCAGATAGTAACTTTATTGATTTTTTATAAGAGTAAGGCAGCTCGCACACCGAGCGCGAGGCAGTCCGCAATTGACTCGCAGCCCTTGATCGCAACGCGGAGTGCGATTCCACGGTGATCGACGGGCTAAATAATAATAATAATAATAATGTTAGCCCTCCACAAAAGGGCGAAGTCCTGGCGGTTGCCCGAACTAAGGGGAGAACTACTGGCACTTTGAATATTTATATTTACTGTTATAATAAAGAGAGAAGCAACAATTATTTCTCGCTTCCCTATACTATTTATTATGCATAAAATATTTATTATGCCACTCGCAATCTCTCGCAGAAATATTTTATTTATATTTCTGCTGCAGAAATATTTTACCGACACCTTGCCGGTTAATTGGAAGACTGTCGGTATTTGGCGTGATTCGGCCAGTTGCCCCTGAGCAGTCACGCGACACCGGTGACATCACGGGGCAGGCGAGTCAATTACCGGTAAAATCAATAACTCAAAATACTATGGTAAAAAGCTGATTCCAATTATCCGCATCACCCTGTACACACATCCTTACACACTGACATTCCCCTCTGGGCAACCTGCCTCGCGGGGCAGTACATTCCAGAGGGGACACTCACACGCACACACCATCCGCGGCGGTTCCCCGGGGATTTCCCCCGCCACAAGGGGGATAGGGGAAGATACCCCGATATCAAATCAATCATGGACGAAGTAATAAAGGAACTGAAGGTTAGGGTGCAGTGGTGCGAATCCGCAGTACCGGCGGGGAAGGGTGCGAAAGCAGGCCCAACCTCGTCGTCATCCGAAAACTGCAGCGTTTCGTCGGTTGGCCACTTGGCCGGCGTCTCGTTGAATGCCACAAGCGTGCCTAACACGAGGGATGGGGCAAAGCCCTTCCGAAAAGTTGACGACCTGGCTACTCACATGGACAGAATGGACACGGAAGAGATCACGGAGGCTGGAGCAATCAACCCAGTCCCAGTCTCAGGCGCGGAGTACGTCTGCGCTAAGAGCAAAAAGAGGACACTCTCTCTTCTGACATCCTCGGAAAGCGTCGGGGACACTGACACGGGACGGGACACCGTCACCTCTCACAGAGGTGACGCCGGTGGTAAGGCCCAGAAAGTTAGGCCCAAGAAGCAGATGCGTGGCGACAAGCGCGACATGACCACCAGCTGGAAGGCTGCTGCTGCAGATTTCCTTCGTCCAGTGGCACCGGCAAGAGTTCCATCATCCGGGACCGAGGCGGAGGACATTCCCGCCAAGGGAGCCAAGTACAAGCTGTCCGAAGAGATAGCTAGTGCCAAGGAGCTCCGCACCAAGAAAACGGTGGACGTGGGAGCCCAGTTGATGGACCTCATGGACGTGGTGAGGTCGGTGGCGTCCACTTCCAAGAACCTCAAGGGCCACTTCGTGAAGAAATTGAGGGACGCCGCGAACCTCACGACCGCTGGGGTACACGAACTAGTAACGAGGACCACACGGCAGGACGTGAGCGACCCTACCCTGAGGCTCGAAAATGAACGTCTCAAGGCTAGGATCACCGACACGGAGAGAGAGATCCACGAAACAAGGAAGGAGCTTGAGAAGATCAAGCACAACCGGGCAGCCCAAGGACGACTCAACGGACCGGCAGGCCTGGGAGGAGGCACTGATCCGAAGAGCAGGCCAGGTAGTGGATCAGAAGATGGCATCCCTGAGGCCCCAAGTCTTGGCGAAAGCGAAGGAGAACCCGCGTCCAGCGAAGGGAGCAAAGGCGACGCTGGCGCATCGCCTCCTACCTCCCCCAGCGCAGGAAAATCGAGCGGGCGCGAGCTGCGGTACACGACGGGAAGGCAACCCCGCCCATCCCCCGCTACCGATCCCCTCCACTTCATCGGACTTGTCACGGACTTCAGGCGAAGCAGGCGAAGAAGAAGGCAGGCCAGCAAGCGGTGCAACCCCCGAGGACGACGAGCTCCGCTCAACTCCCCAAAGAGGCTGTGGTGAAGGACAACGGGGAAACGACGATGGTCAAATCCCAGCTCCCGCGTACACCCAAATCAGCGGCTGTGACCATCACGGTGCCGGAGGGCGGTACGATATCGTACGCGGACGTGATGAGAAGGGCGGGTGAGAGGATTGACCTCCAGACCCTGGAGATAGCGGCGATAAAGCCGAAAAGAGCCGTAACCGGGGCCCTAATCCTAGAGGTCTCGGGAACCGGGTCTACGGCGAAGGCCAAGCTGCTCAGGGAGCGGTTGGAGGAAACCTTGGCGGGCACGGGCGTCAAAGTCGCCACTCCGTGCAAGCTGGCGGAAATGCGCATCGGGGGACTGGACGATTCAGTCACCGCGGGCGAGATATCCGAGGCATTGCCTCCCTCTCGGAGTTCCCCGGTGAGGCCACCAGGGCCGGCGCCATAAAGAAGAGCCCCAACGGGTTGGGCAGTGTCTGGGTCAGGTGCCCGGTCGCCGCCGCGAAGAAAGTTGCGGCTGGCAGTCTCAAGATTGGCTGGGTGGTGGCTAATGTCGAAATTCTGGAGAGAAGGCCGCTCCAATACTTTAAATGCCTCGAGTGGGGACACGTTCGTGTCACGTGCCCCAACAAAGACCGCGCCGATACTTGCTATAGGTGCGGCGAACACGGGTATCACGCATCCGGGTGCGAAAAAGCGCCCAAGTGCGTCATCTGCGAGGAGAACGGCCGACGAGCCGACAATCGGATAGGCAGCTCGTCATACGCGTCCAGAAACCGTCCGGGGAAAAATGGAGGCAAGCCCGCTGCACGGGCTGTGAAGGCTAAAAAGCCTCAAAGAACACCAGAAATCCGCCCGGAGGTGGCGATGAACACGGCACAATAAATGTTCCGCATCCTCCAGACCAACCTGAACAGGTGCAGCGCTGCACAGGATCTGCTCATGCAGCAGATGGGTGAGCAGGAAGTGACACTGGCGGTGGCGGCGGAGCCCTACCGAGTGTCGGACCACACCTTCTGGACCGGGGATAAACGAGGGGACGTGGCCATGATTAGACGCGAGGGCACCTCCAGGGAGCCGCCCTTGATCAGCAGGCTCGTGGCGGGCGATGGCTTCGTGGCGGTGAGTTAGGGAAGAGTGATAATCGTCGGATGCTACATCTCCCCCAATTGCAGCTCAGCGGAATTCCGCGACTTCCTCGGCAGACTGCGGGCCTGCATACAGACGTACACGGCGCAGCCAATGCTAGTTATGGGGGACTTTAATGCCAAATCGGCGTTATGGTCATCCCACAGAACGGATAAGAGAGGGAAGATCCTGGAAAGATGGGCCAGGTCCCTCGACCTGACCTGCTGCAACCAGGGGGAGCCAACACCTGCGTGAGAGCAACCGGAGGTTCCATTGTCGATCTGACGTGGGCCTCCCGGTCCGTGGTACGCGACATCAGGGACTGGAGAGTCGCCTGTGAACTGGAGAGGCTCTCCGACCACCGCTATATTACCATGCGGCTGGAGATAGCGGCGGTACGCCATGCGCCTGCAGACTCCCGGCAAGGAACTCTCCCACCCGAGACAAGGAGGTGGAAGACGAAGACCCTGAACGAGGATCTCCTCAAGGCAGCGGTCGAGGCGACCACCTGAGCGATAAGTGCGTCAGTGGCGGTGGCGGAAGAAGAAGAAGGGCCCAACGTGGAGGAGATGACCGCCAGACTAAGGGCAGAGATGTCCGACATCTGCGATACGGCCATGGAGAGGCTCCGGGGTAAGCCACCCCCACGACGGAGAACATACTGGTGGACCGAGGGGCTCGGGCAGCTGCGATGCGCCTGCATCGCAGCGAGAAGATGGTACACCAGAGCCCGGAGGAGGAGAAGAGGAACGAATCCCGCCAGCACCGCGGCAAACATGGACGACCTGCATGCGGACTACCAGGCGTCAAGAAGGGAAATCCAGAGCGCGATAAGGATTGAGCGGGTTAGATCCTATGACGCTCTCCTGGATCAAGTGGAAGCGGACCCTTGGGGGAGGCCCTACAGGTGCGTCACAGGGAAACTGAGACCCTGGACGCCACCGCTGACGGAGATACTGGAGGCTGACTTCGTGGAGGAAGTGGTCTCCACCCTCTTCCCAGTGGGCAGGGACACGGAGGCAGAGGCGATCACCCTGCCCACTCGGACCGATAACTCGACCGACAGGTCTCCCCACTTGGAGACAATGCCGGGCGAAATCAGAGGGGCGGCGGCCAAGAGCCTGAAGACTAACAAGGCCCCCGGACCGGACGGAATCCCCGGGAAGGTTTGGAGTGTATGCCTAGAGGCAATAGGCCCGAGGCTCCAAGCCCTCTTCAACGAGTGCCTGAAGAGCGGACGGTACCCACCCAGCTGGAAGGAGTCCCCGCTGACTCTCATTCGCAAGGCCGGAAAACTCGCCGACTCGCCCTCCTTGTATCGGCCGATCTGCCTACTGGACGAGGCAGGTAAGCTATTTGAGAGGGTAATACACCACAGAGTCACGGAGCACCTCGACGGCACGGGACCCAACCTGGAAGACCGTCAGTACGGGTTCAGGGCGGGTCGATCGACCATAGACGTGCTACACCGGTTGAAGGGTTTCACCCGAGAGGAGGACGAAAATCAAGGTGGGGAACGAGGAGATTAGGATCGGGTCTCAGATGAAATATCTGGGGCTCCTACTGGACGGCCAGTGGTCCTTCGAAGCACACTTCGAGGCCCTGACCCCGAGAGTGCTGAAGACCGCGGGTGCGCTGAATCGACTAACCCCCAATACGAGAGGGCCAGGACGAAAGGTGAGGCTGCTGTACATGCAAGTAATAAAATCCATGACACTATACGGGGCTCCCATCTGGGCGGAAGAGGCCGTCACGGCCAAAAGCAGACAGGCCATCGACAGGCTGTACAGACGTATGGCGATACGCACGATTCGCGGATACAGGACGGTCTCGTTCGCCACGGCGAGCGCACTGTCCGGATGCCCCCCGTGGATGATGGAAGCGAAAGCCTCTACGGAGGCCTTTGAAGAGAAACGCCACATCTGCGAGAGCGTTGCGGACGAGTCAAAGCGTCGGGAAGAAGTGGCAGCCCCGAAGAAGAGGGCTAAGGAGATGCTGCTGGAAGAATGGAGGATGTGGCTGCTGGACCCGGCCGGCAATAAGGGCAGCAGGGGAGCCCTCGCGGTCGGACCAGTGGCCCTCCCCTGGACCGCTGCCGTGAAGAAGAATGGCGTCTCGTACCGCACATGCCAACTCCTTAGCGGACACGGTTGTTTTGGAGGTTATTTGGCACGTATCGGGAAGGAGGCCTCACCGGCCTGCCACCACTGTGACGCGGACACGGACGATGCGGAGCATACGCTCCAGGTATGTCCCACTTGGAGCCAAGAAAGAGAGGAACTACGTCGGACTATAGGACAGGACCTCGCATTAGACGCGGTAACCCGCGTCATGACAGAGTCGACACCTTCGAGTGAGTCTCCTTTGCGCACACGCCACTTTGCACACGGGCCTCTTTTGGAAACTGCACACGCGGAAACAGCGCACATTGGACACTGTCCACATTGGAAACGGTACACACTGGAAATTGCCCACATTGGAAGCAGCGTATAGTGGAAACTGCACACAGTGGAAACCACCCGCAAACGAAACAGTACACTGCTTTATATTTGATACCGCAATTTATGCCTTTTACATATACTAACCCCCGCCCCCACCCAAATACCCACCTGACCATACGGTACCAACACGGCCTCACCTAAACCCTACCAAAACAGTTAAAAATCTGTGTTTTATAATATAGCTACCTAACCTAACCCAAGTATTGTTTACGCTTTCCTAACTTTAATAGGTTAGGAAAACACGTTTAGTTTAATGACATAGCGTGTATAAAACCCATGGAATCAAAACTTTCGTCGGCCAAAGTACTTCTTGGTAGCAATACATTGAGCCACAAACCGATATCCTACCTACTCTAATAACGATTGATAATAAATTACACCTCATAACCACCCGCTGTTTATATTTATTTAATCATATTCATATAAGCAATCACTTTTTTTGCGAATAAAGAATTTTGGCCTTTCTTACAAATCATTAATTATTTCACTGTTATTTATTGCTTTTGAAATATATGTGTGCTGAAAATTCATACTCCCCGCGATGTACACATCTTTTTCATGTAATGTGTCCAAATTCCATTATTCGCGTTATCCTCTGTGTCCAAATTCCATTATTCGCGTTGTCCTGTGTGTCCAAATTCCATTATTCGCCTTATCCCGTGTGAGCTTCCACTGCCGATGTGTCCTGTTTCCACTGTGGCCAACTTCCAACGTGTGCAAATTCCACTGTGTCCGAAATCCACATGTGGGCAAGGTGGAACGTGCGCAAAGAGGACACTCCCACACCTTCTCCGAGGCTGTGCTGACGAAGAAGGAAGCGGCCGAACGTGAGAGAGAGCGGTCTCACGCGCCCGGCAGACGCGGACGCAACCGCACAAGAAGGGTAAGAAGACGGGGAAACCAGTTCATCTTGAATTAGAGGTTTGGTGTTAGTGGAGGGTACACGCCCGCTCTTCTCGCGCACCACGAGCTCTGGGACTCTTGACTGAGGATCGAGACTCCCGCTTTCAAGAGTTCTTGCGGGGAGTCTGCGCACGTGACCAACGCAGACACGGAGGTCAAAACTTGACCAACTGCGGAAGAGCTAGGAAGCTGTAAGACCAGAGTTGGGTAATGTATTTACTTGACACATGAAATAAAACATAAAATACTTTATTTGGCATACTTGTCCCGTTCGCGAAAATAAAATGGTTATTTAAATTGTCGCGTGGCTCTCATCTACTTATTTCGAAATACCATTTGAAGAGGCAGGTATTTGAAATGCTTATTTGAAATGGTCAAGCTGAGAAGCAGGTAGCTCGGCTCCAACTAGTTGGAGCTGGGGAGGGTCAACGGCGGCGACCGTTTAAATGGTTCGGTTATTTGACCTGCGCCGCTTCAAGTGGTCCCAAAGTTAGTTGCCCGGCAGATAGGCCGGCACACAAAATATTTGAGTCGGCAGGTCAGTTATTTCAAATAGACATTTTACTGGCAAAATCTCAACCTAATCGGGAGAGGTCGCTGGCTTCGCAAAGTCGGTGGCTCTATGCCTCAAGATCGAGAGTCGAGTGGCTCCGGCCTCCGTCCGGCCGCCTCCAGGTCCGGTCTGTGAGACGTGACACGCTTCCTTTCGCTTTTTCGCATTACGATCGCGCATTGATTAGCGTGTCCATCTACTCTAACTATAGCTAGCCAGCTGATGCGTAATCATCAGTCCCGTCTTCCACTAATTGGTGGGTCTTATTGAAATAGAAAGCCACGAAAATTCCATCAGAGATAAAATTTCCGAACTAATTTCGAAGATAGAAATACTTGAGACGATAGTTGGAAATATTGGGAGAACAAAAATGTAATTCGAACTGATTAGAAATTAAATAATAATTAAATAATCAATTAATTATCTATTTGCTTCATACTTTTTTAACAAATTCATCAATTGCTATTGATAAAGTACGTTGAGAATTATTTCCCCGAAACTTTCTGAGCCGCGCGATTTCTTTGATGCATATATTAATTTGCGAAATACGGAGTTTATATAAATTTCGGACTTCTAATATGAATTTTACCAGCTTCGTCCAAATTGAAGCGTAAACACAAAGAGTTGGAGAGGTTACGCCGTGAGAGGATTTTGTATGAAGATGGGTACTAAATATTGTGGCGGCAGAAATTTATGTTTAATGGTTGTTTATTAAAAAAAAGATACAGACGTCTGAAGCACAACTTGCTCAACCGATCCTGTTCGAAATGGCCATGCAACCACAGCCGAAAACCAACCGATTCGTTTGAGCCTGAAGCGCGACGCGCAACGTCAGGTCAGGGTCAGCGTATATTACGCATTTATATATTAAGTACTAAGTAAATACTATCTTATTGCGTTACAAAGTAATACGGAAGTGTCGGTCTTACTGCTATCCAACCACCAAAAAAACATGCAAGAAGAAAAATGTTAAGTACTAAATGCTATAGCCACCAAATAGAAGTGAAAAAAGAAAAATCTTAAAGCTACCGAATCACCGACAATTTTTAGAGTGCGAAGCGAGCACTTGCAAAATTGACAATGCCAATGCCAACTTGGGACTTGGGGCCGGGACCTGGAGGCAGCGAGAGTCGGGAACGCCGAGGCCCGCCGCACGCCGGCCGCGCGCCGGCCGCACGACCGCCGATGGGCACGACGCAGGTAGTCTGTGCGTCGGCGATGGTGCGCGCCTGGGCATGTAATTGGGGAAGAGAACACCGCTACCGCGTATTTCAGCACTCTCGCCAAGCAATGACATTGTAATTCTGAAAGTTGCATGCATCGTTTTCGGAATTACAAATAGGGCAAAGTATTTCACGCTTTGCGCCACCAATGTTAGTTGGAGTCATCTTTAATCGGACGATCGAAAACGGATGCCCGATGCAAGCAGGCAATTGCTAAATGGGGATAACGCTGATTGAGCAAACACTAATAACATTTTTAGGAATATTAAACATATTGACGATGAACTCTTAAAAGCCATTTCTGAGGTCCTGAATTTTCGACCAGCGATTGCGTCGTTATTTATGGACTAATCGATTTCAAATTCGAACTACGTACTAATGGAGCTATTGCGGGGGGCATGGACGAGCCAGATTTTTGAAAAAGCTTTCTGTTCAAAAGATACAGTCGTGAGCAAAAATGATATTATTCCACCGTGCCCTCCGGAGCAGTTTAATTAGTACGTGGTTAAAATCTGAGATCGATTAGTTTATAAATAACGACGCAATCGCTGGTCGAAAATCTGAAATTTGGGATAACCGATGATGATGCCTCTAGCGGCCGACTTTCAAGTAAGGAAGGGAGGCAGAGCCTCGAAATGCCACGTGCCTCTAGAAAGAGAGGCAAACGTATACCTATCCTTTAGAATAAGGTTTTCTTGACCGCATCCCGTAACTGATCTTTCCATTTGTCCCTTCTGTATATTGCCTCGGGTACCACTCCGTAAGCACAATAGCTTTTCACTCGGAGCCGCAGAGCCTCGCGTTTCGAAATTTTTACCAAATGAGATCCCGCCACGGTTCGGCCAGACAATCATTGAGACAAACATTGCAGCTCATCATTGGCAACTCGCGCGATACCTTCTCTTATTGTCCAATCTGATCTTCTTATATGTAGATTACTTACGGTACATATTGACTATTTGAACGGCAAAGCCCGTCTTCACACGGACAGAATAATGTAATAAACGTTCTTTCTTCCCTTTGACTTGTCCCCAAGAAAGTACTTATTGCAGAGAGCAATAAAGTATTATAATTTATACTAAGGGCTATTAGCACAACGACATAATAATAATTGACAACTGACGAAACTCGTATTGAGGACTGACATAACATCAAGTGACGGAACGACGGTTTTACCATCGTAGAAAAATACTATGACCTATATAATCACTAGAAAGAAATAAAAAAAGTATTACAATTTTCATTGACAAAATTTTCAATTTTCATGAACAAAAATATTTATATTCAAACTTGATTCTATTATTGCGAATATGTACTGTGTAAAAATTGCAGTGCACCGTGGGGAATCGAACCCAGTATTCTAGAATTTCCAGTTTGACACCTTACTCACGACACCATTGAGGTCTACTGTACTTTCTCGTGCTTCCCTTTTACTAAATTTCAAGCGCGGGGCATAGCGGGCTCATGAGCATGATGAGCCTGTTGACTAGCGAAAAGTCCCCAACAGCTCTCGGCTTCACAGTCGCCTGACCGAGCTACGGAAGGCCCGAGGCGCGTACCGTCATAAACCTTCAAGCGCTATTGTCAGTGGTCTCAGGTATAACTGGCAAGCGACGGTCAGACTCAAAGTAGGAAAAATGCACGAAAACAGCCTGTGATTTTCTCCCTACTTCGTTATATTTGCTCCTGGAGGCTCCGACCATCGACAGCTCGTTATCTCAGTCCGTCCTTTGCTGTCTCTTTCGCCGAAAAAATCTGCCCGAGCTAGAAATGGCTCCCTTTGCCGGGAGAAAAATAACAGAGGAAATTCGTATCTCCGGAACGACGGGACCGATCCACATGATTCTTGACTCATTGGATTCAGAAAAATCAACAATGAAACACAAAATTCTTAAATAAATTCATGGGGCTCTCAGTTTCGCATAAATCAAGGTGAAAGTTCGGTAACTAAGGATGACAGTTCGAATTCGGGATAATATAGCCTCGGCTGTCGTGCACCGGACTGTCATATATACATATACGATTATTCGGAAAGGAGACTACTACTTGGCGCGAGACTCAACTGAGTCTCCCGATTGATACACGCATGTTTTGAAAAATGATGGGTCAATGATAAGCGACACTAATTTTGAGCGGTGTACGCTGTTGACGGCGAATTGCTGCTCCGCCTTCGCGTAATACGGTAATCAGGAGACTCGGTAGAGTCTCGCGCCAAGTAGAAGTTCCCTCTCCATATATATATGGCACTCCGGCGCGCGACAGCCGAGGCTATATTATCCCGAACACTAGCTGTTATCCTTAGTTACCAAACTTTCACCTCGATTTATGCGAAAGTTAGAGCCCCAAGAATTTCTTTCACAATTTTGTATTTCATCGTTGATTTTTCTGAATCCAATGAGCCAAGAATCATGTGGATCGGTCCAGTCGTTCCGGAGATATGAATTTCCTCTTTTATTTTTCTCGTGGTAAAGGCAAAGCGGATGAAGAGTTTCATCGTCCGGATTAATACAATTCCTAAAAATGTTACTCTCACGTGTTTCACGCGAGATGGCACCACTGCGAAGTGCTGCAGAGCGCTGTGCAGATAACATGGTTTTATACCGACACATTGGTTATGCCATGACTGGTGATGTGTCAAAACAATGATGACGGTTATATGAATGTGGTACAGTCCGATTGTATTTTTCTTCAAAATATGAACAACCAAAAAGGCGTGAAATCCCCCAAAATACATTAAAATGTAAAGAAAAGCGCCAAGTAGTTTAATGATCCAAAAATGGAATAGATATCACACAAGAAATCCAAGTTTTCAATCAAAGATACCACACGTTAATTAATTAATCCCCCAAAATACATTAAAATGTAAATAAAAGCGCCAAGTAGTTTAATGATCCAAAAATGGAATAGATATCACACAAGAAAGCCAAGTTTTCAATCAAAGATACCGCCCGTTAATTAATAAATTAACTTGCATCTCTAACTTTAAAACTTGGAATGTGCATACTTAATTACCAATCAAAAAATATTACTAGCATATGACTACCTTGACACAAATTTGCACATGCCAAGTTCTAAAGCTTGAGATGCAAGTTAATTAATTAATTAACGGGCGGTATCTTTGATTGAAAACTTGGCTTTCTTGTGTGATATCTATTCCATTTTTGGATCATTAAACTACTTGGCGCTTTCATTTACATTTTAATGTATTTTGGGGGATTTCACGCCTTTTTGGTTGTTCATATTTTGAAGAAAAATACAATCGGACTGTACCACATTCATATAACCGTCATCATTGTTTTGACACATCACCAGTCATGGCATAACCAATGTGTCGGTATAAAACCATGTTATCTGCACAGCGCTCTGCAGCAATTCGCAGTGGTGCCATCTCGCGTGAAACACGTGAGAGTAACATTTTTAGGAATTGTATTAAACCGGACGATGAAACTCTTAATCCGCTTTGCCTTTTGCACGAGAAAAATAAAACAGGAAATTCATATCTCCGGAACGGCTGGACCGATCCACATGATTCTTGGCTCATTGGATTCAGAAAAATCAACGATGAAATACAAAATTCTGAAATAAATTCTTGGGGCTCTAACTTTCGCATAAATCGAGGTGAAAGTTTGGTAACTAAGGATAACAGCTAGGGTTCGGGATAATATAGCCTCGGCTGTCGCGCGCCGGAGTGTCATATATATATGGAGAGGGAACTTCTACTTGGCGCGAGACTCTACCGAGTCTCCTGATACCGAATACCTTCCCCGGGTGGCAACGCGGGAGGCGCAGGAGGCTTTACCTGGAACTTTACTGTCAGTCGCTGACAGTCTAGTTCTGTTCAGGTCCACTGTCAGCGGCTGACAGTAAAGTTTGTATGTACTTTTTGAATAAAAAAATTTTAATAGTTTAAATTTGTTTCAGCGCTTTTATTTCCCTCCTTTTTATTATCATATCATAGTAATAATGGTTTAGCTGAAGCGTTCCTCGAATTACGCACTTAACAGTCAAGACACCAAAATTAAATGAGTAAGAAGATAAGTTATTCTTTCATGTGTACTCTTAACTTTGGTGTATCTCGATGATGACTGCTAAGTGCGTATCTCGTTGATTGCACAAGCTCATAAAGTGCTGTAATTTGAGAAACTGCTGGTATTGCATGCTAATTTCATTTTTGCTCCTAAGCTGAAACTTTTCTTAAGCTACGAATTTGACAGTCATCATACACCTAAATAAATTAGATAAATTAGACTGGATATGGGTATATCGCTTGGTTAATTGAAAAGAGCTTGACTTGGCACCTGACAAGTCATATTAGATAAGCTATACCCTCATACACAGTCTAATTTTAGTATATTCAGAGTGTCAAGTGCATAACTCAACACTCAAGGAGTGCGCAAACTTTAATGTTAATTAATATAAAGCTATCTATAAGCAAGTACTGGCTACCAATCATTGAAATATGCACTGGACATAAGGATACGCTAAAATTAAACTGCGTATGATGGTATTATAGCTTATCTACTATAAGTTGCCAAGTGTTAAGTTGAATCATTTACAATTAACTAAGCGATATATTCATACGCAGTCTCATCCATCTGATTCATTTAGATGTATCCTGACTGTCAAGTGCATAAATCATGGAGTGCACAATCTTTAACGCTGCAGTTTTCTATAAGCAAGTACTGACAATAAATACCCAAAACTATAAGCAAGTGTTGATTACCCATGTAGCCATATCCCCAAATGACACATGATTGGTAATCATCATTGCTTGCTTCTGTCATTTTAGCCCTTTAGCTTAAGCATTCCTTGAACTGTGAACTTGACAATCATGATGCACGTAAATGAATTAGATTAATAAGACTGCGTATGAGTATGTCGCATGATTAATTGTAAAGATTCTAAAGCGATACACTCAAAACGCAGTCTAATTTATGTAATTTATTTTGGTGTATCTTTACTGTCAAGTTCGCAGCTAAAGGAACGCTTCAGCTAAATCAGCTAAAGTGATGTAAGTAAGCAACTAAAGGTTGTGCGTACCTTGAGTTGCGTACTTGACAGTCTGAAATCCTGACTGTCAAATGTGTAATTCAAGGAGTGCACAATCTTCAATGCTGCAGTTTTCTATAAGCAACTACTGACAATGGCTAGTAGTAACAAAACTATAAGCAAGTATCGATTACCAATAGCCATATCATATGATTGGCCCCAATGACATATGATTGGTAATCATTGCTTGCTTATGTCATTTCAGCTCTTTAGCTCAAGCATTCCTTGAACTGCGAACCTGACAGTCACGATGCACTTAAATGAATTAGATGAATTAGACCGCGTATGAGTGTGTCGCATGATTAATTATAAATCATATGCAGACTAATTTATCTAATTTTTGAATGTATCTTGACTGTCAAGTTTGTAACTAAAGGAACGCTTCAGCTAAGCAAGCAATGATTACCAAGCATATACAGTTCTGGGTTACTAGCTATTGGTAAACAATACGTGTTTAAAGAAAACTTCAGCACTAAAGGTTGTGCGATCCTTAAGTTACATACTTGGCAGTCTGAATATCTACTCTGACTTGTCAATTGCTCAGTCGAATATACCCATAGCCAGTCTAATTTGTCACTTTAATTTAATTAGGTGTATCTTGACTGTCAAGATCGCAGCTCACGGAACGCTTCAGCTAAGGAGCTAAAACAATCATGCACCATTTGAGGTTATTAGTATCTGTTCATCAAATCGCAACACTTTGAATTCTGCGCTCCCTGAGCTATGCACTTAGTAGTCATCATCAAGGTACACCAAGGTTAAGAGTGCGTATGTGAGAATAGCTTATCTTCATACGCACTTTAATTTTAGAGTATCTAGACTGTTAAGTGTGTAACTCAAGGAGTCCACAATCGTTAATTATTGCTGAAGTTTCCTATAAGCAAGTACTACACACTTGACAACCAAATACAGCGATTTGTGAGTCACGGACTTCTCACTTTTAGGACTTTTCATAATCATAATTCGCAATAATCACAAGATCACAGAGCCAGGGGCAAGTACAGTACAGTGTTTTATTAATAAATAACGTACAGTACAGTGTTTTATTAATGATTTATCACATAGCATTCACACCTAACCAGCCATCGCGTATGACACATAACCAGCCATGGTGTAAAACATAATAGTCTGCTATGGTATAAAACCATGTTACCTGCGCAGAACTCTGTAGCACTTCGCGGTGGCGCCCGCTCGCGTGAAACACGTGAGAGTAACATTTTTAGGAATTGTATTAATCCGGACGATGAAACTCTTAATCCGCTTTGCCTTTTCCACGAGAAAAATAAAAGAGGAAATTCATATCTCCGGAACGACTGGACCGATCCACATGATTCTTGGCTCATTGGATGCAGAAAAATCAACGATGAAATACAAAATTCTGAAATAAATTCTTGGGGCTCCAACTTTCGCATAAATCGAGGTGAAAGTTTGGTAACTAAGGATAACAGCTAGTGTTCGGGATAATATAGCCTCGGCTGTCGCGCGCCGGAGTGTCATATATATATGGAGAGGGAACTTCTACTTGGCGCGAGACTCTACCGAGTCTCCTGATTACGATTATATTGATAGTTAATGCATACAAATACGTTAAAGTAATACGGAATGTAAAATGGTATTAGTTCTTATTATTGAAATGGTATCCTAAAAATTAAGCGTGCAGTTAAAACAATCACGAGCATCATTCTCTGTATGTTAAAGAAGTATAATAGTTTATTCATGTTGTAGCATCAGGCCCGGTCGCTGGACGAAAACCGCGACAAAAGCGACATGCAGGCGCCGTCTGTAGGCGGCAGCGGGCGGCAGAGGCGTAATACGCGGAGCGCTAGCTCCGAGCCCGCGCTTGACGACGCCGTTGTTGATTTCGCTAGCAACGACTATGTATAAATTCGGCGATTTCGCCCACGCTCGCTCATTACGCTGTATCCGAAGGGAGAGGACGAGGTAAGACCATCGGCCGCCCTCTCGGACGGGTAATCGGAGCGATGGTAGGAGAGTTCGGCGATTATACCTGGACGCCTACCAGCTTCTACGGGAGAGTACGGAGAGTTCCCGTGGACGTCCTCGGTCAGGAAAGTACGGCGATCATACCCGGACGCCTGACCGAATGAAGAGTACGGGGGAATATCTCTGGACGCCCGATATTAGCAGGAGAGTACGGAAGAGTATTGCTGGACGCCTGCTTGGTATGGAGAGTACAGCGAATATACCTGGACGCCTACCAAGCGGGAGAGTACAGAATGACTCCTGGACGCCTGAGGTTAACGGGAGAGTACGGGGAGTTTCCGTGGGCGCCCTCGACCAGGAGAGTACGGTGATAAAACACTCGGACGCCTGATCGAGGGAGAGCACGGGGAGACATTCCTGGACGCCCGGTAGAATCGGAGCGGGATAATAGAGAACGATCGCGTATATAGGGTGACTGAGTCACTCCTGCAATTATATCGAGTCACCGTTTGATCGCGAGTACCGTCGTTATATGTCCGATGCCTTCCAATGCGTGTACCTGCCCTACCTATTTCAAGTGTCCTGTAACCATACCTAACCTGTTCCTCAATAAATCCTGTTCTAGCCCATATCCTGCATTACTCCTCATTCTAATGGCTACAATGTTTATTTAACATCTCAGTATCTGATGATGATATATTAGTTTCAATATCCGATTCGTTCGCCAAGTCCACTGGCAAAATTATTAAGTTCAACAAATATTTATGTATTTTTTGTTTTTGGGTCCCCTTGACTGCAAAAGAACTTAAATGTGGACCGGAACTTAATATTAATCGACAAAATAAATCGCTGTTGACTTGCAGTCGTGATGCTTCACATGTATGGCATTCTCTCAGCAAAGTTGTCTTCGACAGTGACAGGCATTGATGAGGATATAATTACAAGGTTTAGCATTATTCTACGAACTAATAATAGCGGCTATAAGATAAAAGTAAAAGAATTTGAGCACTGTTGTTTGTCAACGGCACAGAAATACGTGCAATTATATGACTGGTACCATATGCCCGTGTCTGTGCACAAAATACTTATTCATGGGTCGAGAGAGCGATCATTCCCATAGGCGAACTTTCCGAAGAAGCCCAAGAGGCAAAAAACAAGGACATAAGATATATTAGGAAGCACCGTACATGTAAAACTTCACGAATGAAAGTTAACGGCGATTTATTTCACAGATTAATATTAAGTTCTGATCCATATTTGAGCTCATTTGCAGACAAACAGACGAAAAAATTAAAAATAGTTAAAGATTTGTTAAATTTAATAATATTGCCAGTGGACTTGGCGAACGAATCGGATATTGAACCTAATATGTCATCATCGGATACTGAGATGTAAAATAAACATGAATACACTACATATTTCTTTAACATACAGAAAATGATGCTCGTGATTGTTTTAACTGTACGTATAATCTTTATGATACCCTTTCAATAATAAAAACTAATACTATTTTAAATTCCTTATTACATTAACATATTTGTATGCATTAACTGTCAATATAATCGTAATAACTTCCTTGGGCGCAAGTTGGCGTAAACAAATTTTATGTAGAAATTTGAAGGAGATTCTAGCAAATATTCTCCTACAAAATTCATCGCGACTCTGCATAAATCTCTCTTTGTACACGCAATTGACTGGAAAAACATAATTAAATGAAGATTTACAAAAGAGTGTTCCGCAAAGCATTGTACTACGATTAAGACTTTTATATTTCTTCAACAAATAGGTGGAAACATAGCTTCAAACGAAGCCCAGTTAAAATTTAACGAAATCGTATTCGTACAGAAATATTTTAGTAAATGTGTAATTCTTTGCCAAAAAACATTTTTTGATCATTTCAGGGCCTTCCCCACCAATTTGGTGCGACTTACTGCAATTTTTGTCGATGTCATAACTTTCTCTTGGGCATGATAATACATGCCTAAAATATCGTAGGTTTGTGAAGAAGTCGAAATTCTGAATTTAGTTCGTGTTTTTACGTTTTTGGACCACTGCGGCGTGCCAAAGGAAATATTTTGTTGTACATTTCATTCGTTGACAAGTTCAAATGATCAAATATTTGTACATCATTTGTCCCGACCATTTAAAATGGTATTTAAATATTTTAGCAAAATCAAATACCCAACTCTGTGTAAGACGCCGATCAGGGCTGGGACCGGAAGTATGCTCAGCGTTCCCGGTTCCCAGTCCTGGAGGGTTTCAGTGGTGGCCACCGTGGGGGTTTTAGTCGGTAGGAGTCCGACATAACCTCGTCATCTCCTCAGGATGGCAAGGTATCCATGAGGATTTCCCCCACGAAAAAAGGTTAGGTTAGGTTAGGTTAGGTTAGGTTAGGTTCCGTGCCCCTCTGGGTAGCTCGTAAGGTCGACGAAGACCTCCTAGAGGCGGCACTAGAGGCGATATCCTGGCCTGATCCCCCCACGGAAGAAGTGAAGGACGTAGAAAGGGAAGCAGAATGGTTTCGCGACGCCATCTCCTCGGTATGTGACACTGCCATGCCGAGAGCCAAGGCTACTAGGCCAAAGAACTCGGTTTACTGGTGGTGCGCCGAGGTCGAAGACCTAAGGGCCCTTTGCTCTAGGGCACGTAGGAAATACGGGCACGCCAGACGGAGAAGGAACCGCGACTTACAAAACGAACAGGCGTTGTTTCAAGAATACAGAGCGGCAGTTCTCAACCTTCAACGGGGCATATCCATCGCCAAAGAAAGAGCTAATCGCGAGATCGAAGAAGAGCTCAATGGGAACCCTTGGGGTCACGGATACCTCCGGGCCCTGGGGAAACTCCGGCCTAGAGGCCCGCCCCTGACCGCGTCGATGGACCCACAGCTGCGGGAGGACACGGTTAGTGCCCTATTCCCTCAAGACGATGAGCTCCCACCGTGCGAGCTCCCACCTCTTCCGGCTTTGCCAGGGGACCTTCATGTATCAGAAGAGAAGTTAAAGAGCGCGGTCCGAAAAATGTCCGCCAAATCCACTGCCCCGGGCCCTGATGGTATAACGGGAAAACTTCTTGGGAAATTTGCAAATTACGCGCGAGAGAGATTGGCCAGGCTCTTCAACGGCTGCCTGCGCACCGGAAAGGTTCCTCTGGCATGGAAAAGAGCGCTGTTGGTGCTGGTTCCTAAACCCGGAAAGGCTCCTGGGTCCCCATCCTCCAGTAGGCCTATATGCCTACTAAACGAGATGGGGAAGCTTTACGAGAGAATCCTCTTCGAGAGGATCGTAGCGCACCTTGCGAGTCTCGGTCCGGATCTTTCGGACATGCAGTTCGGGTTTAGGAGAGGACTCTCAACGACTGATGCCATTACGCACGTCAAGGAGCTGACAGGCTCGGTAGTGGAGAGGGGCGGCGTCGTGCTAGCGATATCCTTGGATATAGCCAACGCATTTAATTCTCTCCCATGGAAGAATATACTGTGCGCGCTCGAGAGGCACCGAATTCCTTTGTATCTCAGGGCAGTTATTCGTAACTACTTGAGTGAAAGGGTGATTGAATATCCGGCACGCGAGGCAGTGAGCGTCGCTAGGAGCGTAAGCTGCGGGGTTCCACAGGGGTCAATACTAGGGCCCCTGTTATGGAACATCGGATACAACCCCGTCTTAGAGGCCGACGTTCCAGAAGGGGTGCACCTCGTGTGCTACGCTGATGACACCCTCGTTCTTGTCTCTGGTAGGAAGTGGGATCGGACAATCAGGCTGGCCGAGGTGGGGGTGGCCTGCGTTGTCCAAAAAATAAAGGAACTCGGATTGACGGTGGCGGCTGGGAAAACCGAAGCTTTGTGGATCCATGGACTTCCACTATCCGGGTGCCCACCCCGGAGCTGCGTAAACGTGGAAAGAGTAACAGTCCAAATCTCGGACTGCATTAAATACCTCGGAGTTTTTATCGACGGGCGGTGGCGTTTTGGCCAACAAGTCGAGAGACTGGGGCCAAGGTTGGAAAAGACGGGGAACCTATTGAGTTCCCTGCTTCCCAACATTGGCGGTCCGAACGGACATGTTCGACGGCTATACGCTGGGATTCTGCGCGGCATGGCGCTATACGCGGCACCCGTCTGGGCTGACAACGCCCCGAACCGAACACGGCGACGCATCCTGCTGCGTCGCGCTCAGAGGAAAGTGGCAATCCGTGTCGTGAGGGGCTACTCGGATTTGCCATTTGAGACAGCCATGGTCTTGGCAGGCCTGCTCCCGCTGGATCTTCAGGCGGAGGCGGAGGCCAGGACGTACACGCTGGCCAGAGACTCAAAGAGAGACGGGAACCCCCTCTCACATAAAGCCAAAGTGGAGGCCAGGGAAAGGGAGCTTTCCAAAGCATGGGAAGACTGGCTCGCCGAGCTCAGCAACGTAGAACCACGCCACAGCAGGCGTAAGAGCGCGACGCTTCGCGCATTCCTTCCTGTATTTAAGGAATGGGTGGGGTGTAAGCGCCGCGCTCTCACCTACAGGATGACCCAGGTCTTCACCGGACACGGGGTGTTTGGCGAATACCTGTGGGAAATTGGAGCAGAAGAAAACCGATCCTGCTTTATGTGCAGCGCTTGGCGCGACACTAGCAAGCATGCGATCATGGAATGTGCCTCCAGTGGAGAGCTGCGAAGCACCCTGGAGGACGCAATCCAAATGGATGTGACTTTACCCAACATGGTGAAAGCCATGACCGGAAGCGACCAAGGCTGGAAGGCCGTACAATTCTTCTGCGAGCAGATGATCGCTGCCAGGGAAGAGGTCGAGAGGGAGAGAGAGAGAACTCTGCCCTTTCGACACGCAAGGAAGCTTGCGAGAAATAGGAAGCGAAGGGAAGTAAGGCGTAATGCGACCTAACTCTCGTTCCGACACAAGAACGGCTCCGCGGAGACCAGGTCTGTTGGCCCCTTCTTCGCAGAGAGCGCGAGCCTGAATTGCTAGTGTGGAGGCCTAGCAGCCCAATAACAAGGCTTCGAGTGCAGACACAGCCGCGGGGTAATGCCCCCCCAAGGTTGATTATTCCCCAGAACGGGAACTATTTCCGATCTACTGGTTTGCGCAATATTGCAACCACTTGGGAGTCGCGGTAGCGTTTTTTATAAGATCCCGTAACTCCCTGAAGTGGAGAGAATTGGCATTAGAGGTGTTTTTTAGTGGGTGCGAACCCCACACTATCCCGAATCCCCCTTCAGGGAGCGGGGTGCTCGTCAGGAGTTTTTACACCTCTTAAAAAAAAAAAAAAAAAAAAGGTTCCGTGCCCCTGGCGGGAACTGGGTAAGGATCGCTTCCGCGATCCCCCCGGGCCCTGTGAGGGGATGGGAGATTGCCGACTCCCGACACGGCGCGTCCCCGGGTTGCGGATAGGGGGATGCCCTATCGACATAGTCGGGTGGGTAGCAGGACCCCGAAAGGGGCCTGCCGCGGACAGCATACGGTAAGGTGACCCCTCCACCGAAAGTGAGGGGGCCGGGGGTACCCTCTGTCCTTCGGGCGGGGGAATCGGCACCCTGGGGGTGGCGTGCGCCACCCATCCCCTAATCACCGGAATCTCCGATTCTGCCTCCTACCGCGCTTGGGCGAAACGTCGGAAGAGGCGGATGAGGAGACCGGGGGCCTTGCCTTAATTGGCCGGGCCGCGAGGAGTAAACCTCTATAAAAAATCCCCAAATCCCAAGTTATGGTGCGCGGCGAAGGGATGTATGGCCGGTGGGCATACTGGTTCCAAGCGACCACCCTCCGAGGCACCTGCCGCACCTCGGAGTTATTAGGCCCTCCCGGGTAATGGGTGGCTCTGCCCGGGAGGAGTTCCTTCCACCCTACTCGTGGGAATCAAAATGGAGGATCTCAAAATAAACAAAAAACCGAAACCTAAAACCGTTGACGACATAGGCAAGAAAAAGGACAAGGAAGCAGGGAAAGAAGTCCCCGTCTGCAGTGCGAAACAGAGGGGGAATGGCATGTCCAAGATGGACAGTGTCAAAAAGGGACGACCCAGGCAGGTGGGAGGAAGATCCGCGGCGGGCAGTGAGGAGGAGTCTACTAACTCCGATTCGTCAGCTGCCTCCGTGGTGTCGGCAAGGAATACAGGCGGGGGGTGGCGGGGAACTGCGATGACAACGTGCGCTTCTCTGAAACCCGGGACGAGTCAGACGGATCGCGCAGAGGGCAGACCAGTTGGGGAAGCTCGAAGGGCGATGATCCTCATCAGCGAGTCCAGCGACGAAGGAACCGGGTCCGGTTCGGACACGGCAATGTTAGTGGCGCACACGGCAAAGAGGCCGCCCCGCCACTACGTCCGAGTACGTAGGCCTGGCAAAGGCCAAGCGTAAGCACCTGGAGGCTTTGCGGGCAGAAGCTGAGCTCAAAGCCGAGCTAAGCGTTTTCGATCCCGCTGTGGATCCCCCACCCCTACCAAGGAATAATAAGAATTATCCCTCGGTGGATGAAGTTGCGGCGGACCTTCGGGAGCAGCCAACCGCCAACATTGGATCAGTCATAATTGACTGCATGAAGATGGTGGAAAAGGTGGCGACGACGTCCAACAACTTGAAGGGCAACTATGTCAAGGAGTTGCGCCTGGCGGCCCTTAAGGTCAAAGTGGCCACAGGGGAGTTGTCTAAGAGGACAACGGCTACTGGTCACGCGGTCACCCTAGAGGAGGCAAATGCCCAGTTGCGCAATAAGGTCTGGGACCTCGAGGCGGAGGTCAAGGCCTTAAGAGCAGAAATGGCCACCCGCAACGAGCGGCAGCGGTGCCCCCACTCCATTCAGCCTCCTGAGGATGGGGAGGCAGAAGAGGAAGAAACGCCAGTGTGAAAACGCAAAGGCAGATCCACCACCGCCACCACGTCCTCCGATAGGGACGCCAAACTGATCGACACGATCAGGATAATGGTACAGTTCCAACTCTCCTCCTTCCGCAAGGAGTTATCCAGTGCGCCCACCGAAAAGGGGAAACGCGCGACTGCGTCCGACACCCGGAGGGAGCGGCAGGAAGACCCGCCCATCAGAAAAGCTCCCGAGAGCAGGACCAAAGTCCATGCGGCTCCGGTGGAGCAGCCCTGGACTGAGGTGGTGAGGAGCAAGACAAGGAAGAAGGAGGGTAGGAAGGAGCCCCCGAACCCCTCTAGGGTTCAGAAGCCTGAGGCGCCCCAAAAAGCCGCCCAGAAGGCGAGCAAGAAGGGACCCCCAGTTCAGGGGCAGAAAAAAGAGGCGAAACCGCCGAGAGGGGAGTGTCCACATTGCGCACGTTCCATCTTGCGCACACGTGGATTATTGGACACGGTGGAATTTGCGCACGTTGGAAGTTGACTCCAGTAGAATCAGGACACATTGGATATTGGACACATTGGAATTTGCGCACGTTGGAAATTTACTCCAGTGGAAGCAGGACACATCGACGGTGGAAGTTGTACACATCCCAGAAGAAACAGGACACACAGGATAACGCGAATAATGGAATTTGGACACACTAGATGAAAAAGATGTGTACATTGCGACAGTATGTATTCTCAGAACACATTTAATTGAAAAGCAATAAATAACAGTGAAATAATTAATGATTTGTAAGAAACACCAAAGTTGTTTATTCGTGAAAAAAGTGATTGCTTATATGACTATGATTAAATAAATATAAACAACGAGTGGTTATGAGTTTTAATTTATTAACAACCATTTTTATTTAATATAAGTACATAATAGTTGGAAATTTACTCCAGTGGAAGCAGGACACATCGACGGTGGAAGTTGTACACATCCCAGAAGAAACAGGACACACAGGATAACGCGAATAATGGAATTTGGACACACTAGATGAAAAAGATGTGTACATTGCGACAGTATGTATTCTCAGAACACATTTAATTGAAAAGCAATAAATAACAGTGAAATAATTAATGATTTGTAAGAAACACCAAAGTTGTTTATTCGTGAAAAAAGTGATTGCTTATATGACTATGATTAAATAAATATAAACAACGAGTGGTTATGAGTTTTAATTTATTAACAACCATTTTTATTTAATATAAGTACATAATAGTTAAGTATATAATATTCGGGTTTTTTTTAGGTTTGGCGAGCGAAACGAGCATGCCCCCCCCGGACTAGGGTTGGTTTGTGGTTCTTATTGAGACCAAACTTAGCATGCCCCCCCGGACTGGGTAAGGTGAGCTAGTAAGGTGAGCAAGTAAGGTGAGCTAAAATTGAAAATAAAATATCAGATACACTCATAAAATCTAAGAATGATATTTTCGTGAACCATAATTGATAAGGATATCTACCACTAGCAAATACAATGCAGCAAAATATCTTGATGTTGTAATTAGCATGTGGCAATACATAATCAATTAAATTAACGGACGTCCATCTTTAGCCCTGAAACATTTCAACCGCAGAATTTTCCGATAATTGTTAATTGACAATGGCTAAATTCTACGTATGATTCTTGTAGAAATGTCTACACAGTATTTAGTGGCCAACTTCCACTTTCCATGTGGGAAAAGTCCACTGTGTCCTCTATATACTGTGCGCAGTTTCCACTTGTAACGATATCTTATGTGATACTTGTGTCTTATGTTATGGGACCAAAGAAGAAAAAGAAGCAGGCCAACACCAACCAGCAGAAAAAGACAGCACAACCGAAAGCAGCACAGGCGGCGAAGGAGCCCGGCACCGGCGCCGCCAAACACACGGCTGCCCCGAACAAGAAGGGAGGTTACAAGAAGGCGCCAGCAAAGGGCGCTCCTCCCCGCCTTCCGCGCCCTCCGCGGGCGGCCGCGGTTACTATCACGGTGCCCGAGGGGGGGGGGGGGGGGGCGCTGTCGTACGCGGAGGCGATGAAGACGGCCAGGGCCAAGGTAGAGCTGGAGGCTCTCAACATCGAGGCCGTCAACTTCAAGAGGGCGGTCACGGGAGCCCTCATTCTGGAGGTACCGGGCACGGACTTGGCCAACAAGGCCAGGCTGCTCCACCGACAGCTGGAGACCGCATTCGCCGGGACGGATGTGAGAATAGCCACCACATGCAAGCTCGCCGAGCTTCGCATCGGGGGGCTTGACGACTTCGTCACACCGGAAGAGGTGGCTGGAGCGATAGCCGCTCTCGCTGAATGCCCGCAGAGCGACATCAAGACCGGCCCTATTAGGAAAAGCTACACCGGACTGGGCACCATCTGGGTGAAGTGCCCAGTCGCGGCGGCCAGGAAGGTGGTTGCAGCCCCCTTCAAGGTCGGCTGGGTGGTGGCCCGGGTAGAGATATTGGAGAAGAGGCCCCTCCAATGTTACAGGTGCCTGGAGTGGGGGCACGTGAGGGCTCAGTGCCCAAATAAGGACAGGGTAAGCACCTGCTATAGGTGTGGAGAGCCGGGGCACCGCGCGGCCGGCTGTACCAAACCGACCAGCTGCGTGCTCTGCACGGAGAAGGGGCGCCGCGCAGATCATCGTGTGGGCAGCGCGACGTGCGCGTCAAAGCGCCCCAGCAAAGGGAGAAGGGGTACGAGGACCCCAGCCAATCCACGCCCCCCCCCCCCCCGGGGGGGAAGAGAGAGCGCCGGATACCCAGCCGGTAATCGACATGGGAGGGGAAAGGGCAACGAGCCACCAGCCGGCAGCCCCACCAGAAGAGGAGGTCCGCCTGGAGGAGGCGATGGACACGGCAAAATAATGTTCCGCATCCTCCAAGGAAACCTAAACCGATGCCGAGCCGCGCAGGACCTGCTCGTGCAGCACATGGCGGAACAAGGCGTGCCATTAGCCGTAATGGCCGAACCATACATGATTCCGGACAACACCTCCTGGATCGGAGACGCCAGGAGGGACGTTGTTATCATCAGGCGATGTGGTGGCCCTAGGGAGCGGCCCCTGATGTCAACGCTGGCGACGGCGGACGGCTTTGTGGCTGTGAGGTGGGGGAGGGTAGTGGTGATCGGCTGCTACATCTCCCCCAACTGCAGCCTCGCGGACTTCCGCGAATACTTAAGAGACTGGGCAGATGCGTGGGGGGTCACCCGGCCCAGCCATTGCTGGTGTTGGGTGACTTCAACGCCAAGTCCGCCCTGTGGGGGTCCGACAGGATCGACAGCAAGGGCACGGCCCTCGAGCGGTGGGCCGGGGACCTCGACCTGGCGTGCTGCAATAGGGGCCGCAGCCACACGTGCGTTCGCTGGAACGGCGGGTCGGTGATCGACATCACGTGGGCCTCGCGATCCCTAGTCGACGGCGTGCTGAACTGGAGGGTGGAAGAAGAGGTGGAGACACTCTCCGACCACCTCTACCTGTCCATGGAGCTGCGGATTCCAACACCGCCACCACGGGGCCGGAGACCGACGGGAGGCGGCGCCCCTACTCCATAACGGCCGCGTGCGGCCAGGTGGAAATTGAGGTCATTAGACGAGGACATGCTCGGTGCAGCGGCGGAGGTGGTGGGCTGGGTCACCACACCGTCTCAGGCCTCAACAGGGGACACCGGACGGGACGTGGAGGAGATGGCTGCCAGCCTGGAGGCCACCATGACCGCGGTGTGCGACACCGCGATGGTACGGATCCGGGGCAAACCACCGGCTCCTAACAGGCAGGCATACTGGTGGTCGGACAGCCTCGGAGAGCTGCGCTGCGTTTGTAGTGCGGCGAGACGCCAGTATGCCAGGGCCCGACGGAGCAGGCAAACTACCGCGGTAACTGTCGACGCCCGATACGCAGCCTACCAAGCAGCACGGAAGGAGCTGCAAAGCGCTGTGATGGAGGAGGTTTTGCACTTTATGTGTTGAACTTTATTGTTGGAGTTACAGTGAGAGACTGAGACTGACTTTCGGTGGGTCCGCGACTGGCGACGGTCCCTTGGGCCAGCGCCCTGGTTGTCGCTAGCCGCTGGAGTAGGGGCGCGATAAGGGTCCTAGGCGTCAGGCTTCCTAGAACCCTTATGGTGCGTTACAGCGCCATCAGAGTGGCCAAGGCCAGGTGCTTCGATGAGCTCGTGGAGCAGGTCGAGGCGGATCCCTGGGGACGCCCGTACAAAATCATGGCGGGCAAGTTCAGGCTACGGACCCCACCCCTGACGGAGGTGTTGGAGGACGGTTTCGTGGAGGAAGTGGTTTCAGCTCTCTTCCCTGCCGGGAGAGACGCGGAAACGGGGGGTCCGGCACCCGGAACGGGCACCACGCCTGACTGGCCACCCAGCCTGGAGGTGACCCTCGACGAGCTGAGGTGGGCGGCAAAGAGGGGGTTAAAGGCCAACAAGGCCCCGGGCCCTGATAGCGTCCCCGGTGTCGTGTGGCGAGCCTGCCTGGAGGCGCTGGGGCCGCGGCTCAACGAGCTCATTAACGCCTGCCTTAAAAGCGGCGTATACCCCACGGGGTGGAAGGAGGGCACCCTTGTGCTCCTACTCAAGGCGGGCAAACCAGCGGAAGCCCGCTCCTCGTATAGGCCCATCTGCCTGTTGGACGAGGTGGGGAAGATGCTGGAGAGGAATCCACCGAAGGATCACCCTCCATCTTGAGGGAACGGGGCCGGACCTAAGCGGCCGACAATACGGTTTTAGGACCGGCAGGTAGACAATGGACGCAGTCCAGTGGGTGCGAGATTTCGCCGAGGAGTCCACTACCAGGGGTGGATTTGCGCTCGCGGTGTCACTAGATATTTCGAACGCATTCAACTCCATCCCCTGGGAGAACATCAGGAGCTCGCTCGCCGACCACAGAGTCCCGCCGTATTTGATGGGAATCGTCCGTGCCTATCTTACGGATAGGCGGATCGGATTCCCGAGCGGGAGCGGGTCGCGCATGGTAAGCGAGGTCACCCGCGGTGTTCCGCAGGGGTCGGTCTTAGGGCCACTCCTGTGGAACATTGCGTTCAACGCGGACCTACACACAGCCCTTCCCGCGGATACCGGGGTGGTCTGCTATGCAGACGACACCATGGTCATCTCGCGTGGAGGGGACTGGAGGCCCGTTTTACGTGCGGGCGAAACCGCCACAGCCAGGGTCGTCCAAGCGATCCAGAGCCTTGGAATGGAGGTCGCGGCCGAGAAAACCCAGGCTCTCTGGTTCGCGAAGAAGGGGAGTTCTTTCTCCACCCCCTGGAGGACTAGGGTCCAGATAGGGGACAGGGGAAAAATCAGGATAGGCGCCCAGATGAAGTATCTGGGACTCCTCCTGGATGGGCAATGGTCCTTTGTGGCCCACTTTGAGGCCTTGGCTCCCAAGGTGGTAAAGATGGCCGGCGCCCTGAGCCGCCTCACCCCGAACACCAGAGGACCGGGAAGAGGAACACGCCACCTGTATCTCCAGGTGGCAAAGTCTATGATGCTCTACGGAGCTCCGGTATGGGCGGCCTGGGCCATCGCGGCCAAAAACCGTCAAATTATGGACCCAATAGCCAGAAAAATGGCACTGCGCGTTATCCGGGGCTACAGGACAGTCTCCTACGCCTCGGCGAGCGCGCTCTCGGGGTGTCCTCCCTGGTCGATAGAGGCCGTAGTCGCGGCAGAGGCGTACGGCGAAAGGCGCCGCATCGAGGCCAGAGTCGAGGATCTGGACGAGAGAAGGGCGGTATTAGCGACGGTGAAGAGCCGCTCGACGGAACTCCTCCGGGAAAGATGGAGAGCATGGCTCGAGGACCCGACGACTAATAAGGGTAGCCTCGGCGCCCTTGGCGTTGGTCCCGTGGCCCTCCAATGGGCGGTAGCCGTAAGGCAAAATGGCATGACCTACAGGACGTGTCACCTCCTGAGCGGCCATGGGTGTTTCGGGCGATACCTGGCACGCATCGGGAGGGAAGCGTTCCCGGCGTGCCACCACTATGATGACGACGGCGGGATGATCGACGACGCAGATCATACGCTGCAGGTATGCCCAGCCTGGGAGGAGGAGAGACGGACGCTGTGCAATATCATTGGCCCGGACCTGACGATCGGCGGCGTCATCCGGGCCATGGTAGAGAGCCCGATGAAATGGAAGGCGGTGGACACCTTCGCGGAGGACGTCCTCACCCGCAAGGAGTTTGCAGAGAAGGAAAGAGAGCGTGTTCACGCGGCCAGTAGGCGCGGACGCAGCCGCAGGGGGCGTAGGAGAGGAGTGGTGGGAAACCCCTTCATCCTCGACTGAGGTAGAGAGGTGGGGGAGACGCGGCTGAGGGATCCCTCACTGTTCGCGTCTTTCCGAACTCTGCGGGGTGTCGACTGAGGATCGGCACCTCGCCGCAGAAGAGCTCTTGGGCGGGAGCGCCACACGCATTATGGCCTGCGTGGGTGCTCGCGGTTTTAACGACGACTGGAGGAGGAGCTTAGAAGCTCCGGGGGGCCGATCAGGGCCGGGAGCGGTAGTATGCTTGCAAAGCGACCCCGCTCCCGGCGCTGCGACCCCGCCCTCGCTTCCGGATGATGGCCATCGCGGGGGTTTTAGCCTGTACGAGTCCGGCATACCCCTCGTCCACTCCTCAGGCGGGCGAGGGGATCCATGAGGATTTCCCCCGCGTGAACAAAAAAAAAGGTTAGGTTAGGTTCCGTGCCCCTCGCGGGAACTGGGTAAGGATCGCTTCCGCGGTCCCCCCGGGCCCTGTGAGGGGATGGGAGTTTGCCGACTCCCGACACGCCGCGTCCCCGGGTTGCGGATAGGGGGATGCCCTACCGACATAGTCGGGTGGGTAGCAGGACCCCGAAAGGGGCCTGCCGCGGATAGCATCGGTAAGGTGACCCCTCCACCGAAAGAGAGGGGGCCGGGGGTACCCTTTGCCCTTCGGGGCGGGGGATCGGCACCCTGGGGGCAGTGGCGCCACTGCTCCCTAATACCGGAAACCCCTTGCTCGCTTCCTACCGCGCGCAAGGCGCGGCGCGTGGAAGAGGCAGACGAAGGGACCGGGGGCCTGGCCTTAGGGTCGGGCCACGAGGAGGCCAACCTCTAACAAAGTGGCAGGGTTGTTTCTCCCCTACCCTTCAAAAGGGGGAGACCACACATACACTCACACTTATACACTGACACTCCCCTCTGGACACCCTGCCTCTCGGGACAGTACAATCCAGGGGGGCACACACACGTCGACACCGTTCGGGGCGGTTCCCCGAGGAGTCCCCTCTGCCTTAGTGGGGGGTCGGGGAAGAAACCCCTAAATACAAATCAACTATGGAAGGAGTCAACAAAGATTTGAAGGTTACGGTGCAGCGGTGCGACTCCGCAGTACCGGCGAGGAAGGGTGGGAAAGCAGGCCCACCACGTCGTTATCCGACAACTGCAGCGGGGTGTCGGTTGGCCACTTGGCCGGCACTTCCGTTAATGCCACAAGAGTGCAAAACAACGTTGACAACAAGGCAAGCCCCGAGGACAAAGGTTGGATGGATGTGGGAGGACTGATGGTGGGAATCCCCCAAAGACCTCATAACATCGGCGAGATGTCGGAGGAAAGCAGCTTAGAGGTGGTCAGTGATGGCCTGATGGAGACCGAGGTGGAAGCCTCCTCGGGAGAGGAGACGGTCACGCCTCCCGGCCCGTCGACGGCGAGCACTGTGCCGACCTCTAAGCCCAAGAAGAGGGCGAAGAAGTGCCAGCGGTGGCACTCAGTCCCACCCCCGACGGCAGGCAGGCCTCGTCCTCGTCCGACGAGGAAGAGAAGCGCCGGAAGTCGAAGATGAGGAAGAAGTCCGGCAAGAAGCTCGCTGACACGGTGACCGCGGCGAGGGAGATAAGGAAGAGTTCCGTGGAGGAAGTGGGGGCCCACGTGGAGGACCTTATGGACGAGGTGAAGGGCATGGCGTCCTGTGCCAACAACCTCAGCGGCCCTTATGTGAGGAGGCTCCGAGCCGCGGCGGAGTTCACGCAAACCGCCATAAAGGAGATCGTGGCCAGAGCGGCCAGGAGAGAGCCGGCCGACTCTGCCCTGCGAATCGAGAACCAGCGCCTGCAGGCGAGGTTGCTCGATCTGGAGAGGCAGGTCGAGTGCCTCAAGAGAGAGGGGACAAGGTGCCAGCAGCAGCCGGTGCCGGCACCACCACCCACGCCGAGGCCGCAGCAGCAGGAGGGCCGAAAGGAACGGGAGGCCTGGGAGAACGCCCTGGTCGAGAGAGTTGGCCGACTTATCGACAGCAAGTTGGCGGCCCTATGCCCCCAACTCTCGGACAGGGCAACAACGAAAAAGGCGACCGCACCAAATCTTCCCCGGACTGCGGAGCAAAATTGTTATGCCAAGGGCAGTGGCACCAGCGTGCAAGGTGCACCAACACCTACGACAGCCGCGGCCGACCCCACTCCGTCCACCTCCACCTTCACGGGGGAGTGGACCTATGTGGAGAGGAAGCCATCAAAGAAGAAGGGGAAACAGAAGAAGGAGGGTGAAGACCCACCGAAGGCCCCGGCGCACCAAGCTCCAAACCAACCAGGTAACCGCCCGGGAAAGAGCGCGGGAGGAGAACGAGGTTTAGGCCCCGCGGGGAAGGCGAAGAAGGTCGTCCCCTCGCAAAAAGGAGGGATGCCAAAGAAGAAGGCCAACGCGAACGGGAAAGCTAAACCCCGACTTCCGCGCCCACCCAGGTCCGCGGCGATAACCATCACGGTGCCGGCGGACGGAAGCGTCTCGTACGCAGACGTGATGCGGAGGGCCAAGCAAAGGATCGATCTCCAAGCCCTGAAGATCGCGGCCATCAAGCCGAAGAGGGCGATAACCGGGGCCCTGATTCTAGAGATCCCGGGGGAGGATTCCGCGGCGAAAGCCAAGTTGCTTCGCGAGGAATTGGTAAACACCATGGCAGGCTCGGGCGTAAAGATCGCCATTCCGAGTAAATCGGCGGAACTCCGTATCGGAGGACTGGACGACTCGGTCACCGCGGAGGAGGTCTCCGAGGCTATCGTGACTCTCACGGGCTGCACCGGAGGGGACGTCAAGACCGGGGAAATCAAAAGGAGCCCAGCGGCCTAGGGACCCTATGGGTCAGGTGCCCAGTTTCCGCCGCGAGGGCGGTAGCGGCTGGGAAGCTGAAGGTCGGCTGGGTGGTCGCGAGCGTGGAGATCCTGGAGCGCCGGCCGCTCCAATGCTTCAAGTGCCTCGAATGGGGACACGTCCGCATCGCGTGCCCCAACAAGGATAGGGCGAACACCTGTTACAGGTGCGGCGAGGCGGGACATCGCGCGACTGGCTGTGAGAGGCCACCCAGCTGCGTCGTATGCGCGGAGAAGGGGCGAAAAGCAGACCACCGTCTGGGAAGCGTGGCATGCGCGCCCAGGCGGCCCGCTAAATGTGGCAAACCTCCCGCCGCCAACCCGCGTCCTGCGAACACCGCGAAGGAGAAGGGGCCGAGCGATCGGCCAGCAGTGGCAGCCGTCGTCGGCGCTAGCGGCAAGGAGAAACGCCCGGAGGAGGCGATGGAAGTGGCCGAGTAATGCTTCACGTCCTCCAGACGAACCTCAATAGGTGCAGAGCGGCACAGGATCTGCTCATGCAGCAGATGGCAGAGCAGGAGGTCTCACTGGCGGTGGCAGCGGAACCCTACAGGGTGCTGGACCACCCCTTTTGGAACGGAGACAACCGAGGGGACGTAGCGGTAATCAGGCGCGGGAGTGCTACCAGGGAGCCACCACTGATGGACAAGCTGCTGGCCGGTGATGGCTTCGTCGCTGTCAGATGGGGGAAGACAGTCGTCTTTGGCTGCTACGTCTCCCCGAACTGCAGCTCGGCGGAGTTTCGAGACTATCTCGACAGATTGGGAAGAGGCGTGCGCGGCTACCTAGCGCGACCCTGTCTGGTGCTTGGCGACTTCAACGCCAAGTCCACGGCCTGGGGAGCCGTCAGGACGGACAAGAGGGGGGTTGGCGGAGGCGATGGCCGGGATTTTCGAGGGGTCGGAGGCGCGTATCGCCCGCCCCTCGAAAAAGACCGAGCTGAGGGTGACGGGACTTATCGAGTCCGTCACCGTCGGCGAGGTCATCTCGGCCATCGCCAAGGCGGGCGGGTGTAAGGAGGGGGAAGTGACGACCGGTGAGATCCGGTCGTCCGCCCCCTCCAAACTGGGCTCCCTCTGGCTGCGGTGCCCACTTACCGCGGCCGGGAGGATCACGGAGGTCGGCCGACTTACCATCGGCTGGACCTCCGTGAGGGTAGAGGCGCTAGCTGCACGGCCGCTGCAGTGCTTCCGCTGCCTTGAGGCGGGGCACGTGCAGCGGCAGTGCAAGTCCGCCGTGGACCGCAGCCGCCGCTGCTACGCTTGCGGGGCGGAGGGCCACAGGGCCGGACAATGCAAGGCCGGGCGGCTGAAATGCCCGCTTTGCAGCGACCTCGGCCGCCCGGCCGAGCACCGACTCGGCGGCGAGGCCTGCCGCGCCTTGCGGCAAAAGGCCTCCAAGAAGCCTGCGGCGGCGAAGCCAAACCCGAAATCGGGGAAGGCTCCGCCGCCAAAGGCGAAGGGCGGCAAGGGCGGACCACCGGCGCTGGCTGTTGTCTCCAGCGTCCCGGTGGTACCGCCCTTGAAGGTCGTGGTGGCGAAGACGGCACCCAAGCCGAAACCGCCACCACGACCGAAAGTGGCCGCCCCCGCCGAGCCGGCGGAGAAGGCGGCCAAGGGGCCAGAAGCGGCCCAAAGTGGGGGAGGCTTGGAGGAGGCCATGGACACGGCGTAATAATGTCCCAGCGCCTCCTCCAAGCCAACCTCAACCACTCGCGCAGGGCCCAGGACCTCCTTGTCCACACCCTGCGCGAGTGGCGAGTGAGTTTGGCGATCGCGGCGGAGCCGTACGCCGTACCTCCCAGCGACCCTAATTGGGTCGGGGATGCGTGCGGCTCCGTTGCGATCATTCGCACCCACTGGCCCGACTCCCCCCTCTGCTCATCCCTGGAGCAGGGGCAGGGATTCGTGGCGGTGCAGTGGGGGAACCTCGCGGTGGTGGGTTGTTACATCTCGCCCAACTGCGGCCTCGATGCGTTCGAGACGTACCTGGGTGCGGTCGGTGGGTGCATCTCCCGCACACGGCCGCGCCCGGTACTCGTCCTGGGGGACTTCAACGCCCACGCTGTGGCGTGGGGCAACCCCCGGGACGACGCAAGGGGCGGGATGCTGCTGGACTGGGCAGCGCAGCACGACCTCCGGTTAATCAACCGGGGGTCGGCTAGCACGTGCGTGCGGTGGAATGGGGAGTCGGTCGTCGATTTGACCTTCGGCTCCCCGGCCACCGTGCGCCGTGTGTCCGGGTGGCGGGTTGTGGAAGAGCAGGAGACGCTCTCCGACCACCTCTACCTGACGATGGAGGTGGTCGCCACACCCGTCGCCCCGACGCGCCGCCCGCCAGCAACGGGCAACCCTCGTGGTGGAGGAGATAACCCACCACCGCGATGGGCGCTGAGGCGCCTAGACCGGGACGCTCTCATGGCGGCAGCGATCGCCGTGGCCTGGCAGGACGGGTCGGGGGACGAGCACGAGTCTCCCGACCCGGACGAGGGGGCCGAGTCGCTTCGGGGCGCGATGACGTCGATTTGCGACGTCGCAATGCCCCGAGCACGGCCCCCCCGCGTCGGCGGGGTGTACTGGTGGTCGCAGGACATCGCTGTCCTGCGCTCCGCCTGCGTTCACCGCAGGCGCCAGTACACCCGCGCCAGGAGACGGCGCGGTCAGGTCGCGGCGGAGGTGGCCCAGCTGTATGCGGCGTACCGCGAGGCAGCGGTCGCCCTGCAGCGGGCCATCAAAGCCGCCAAGGCCAAAGCCTGGGACGAGCTCGTCGCCACATTGGACGGGGATCCGTGGGGGCGCCCATACAAAATCGTCATGGGACGATTACGTCCATGGGCGCCCCCAACAACGGAGCTGCTTGACCCCCAGTTTCTCGACCGGGTGGTGGCTACTCTGTTCCCTGCGGGAGCAGAGGACCCCACCCCCGGTCGGCCTCGTCCCCGTTTTGAGTGGGACGAGGCCACCATGGGGGTCACTGGCGGCGAGCTCGACGCCGCGATTAGGCGTCTCCGGGCCCGCGCGAACAGGGCGCCGGGCCCGGACGGCATCCCAGGCAGGGCCTTGGCCATGGCCATGGGCGTCCTGGTCCCGCGCCTCGGGCAGCTTTTAAACAGCTGTCTGAGGCGCGGTAGGTTCCCCCGCTCCTGGAAGCGGGCGCGGATGGTCCTCATCCGGAAGGATGGGCGGCCCGCGGACTCTCCCTCCGCTTACCGGCCCATTTGCTTGCTGGACGAGGCGGGCAAACTCTTCGAGAGAGTTATTGCCAACCGCCTCGTCCGGCACCTGTCGGCGACAGGTCCGGACCTCGACGACGGGCAGTTCGGCTTCCGTCAGGGACGATCGACGATAGACGCGATCAAGCGCCTAAGGTCCCTGACGGAGTCGGCTGCAAGCCGGGGCAGGGTGTGTATCGCTATATCCTTGGATATAGTGAATGCTTTTAACACCCTGCCCTGGTGGGTCATCAGGGAGGCGCTCGAGTACCATCGAGTGCCCCCTGAGTTACGGGCCGTCGTCGGGGACTACCTCGCCGACAGGGGCATTAAGCTCATGGGCCGGACGCAGGAGTATGAGAGGGAGACGTACGCCGGGGTCCCGCAGGGGTCCGTGTTGGGCCCCCTGCTATGGGACCTCGGCTACGATTACGTCCTGCGGGCTGCACTCCCCGCTGACTCCACGGTGATCTGCTATGCAGACGACACACTCGTGGTAGTCAGCGGGGAGGATGGGAGGAGGACCATCCGCGTTGCGGAGACGGCGGTGGCCTGTGTCGTCGCCCGAATCCACCGACTGGGCCTTCGGGTGGCCCCGCAAAAAACCGAGGCGACCTGGTTTTACGATCGCCAACGGTATGCGGGGCCGCCTCCCCAGCGGTGGATTGCGGTAGGAGAGACCCGCGTCCTGGTGAGAGATACGATGAAGTATCTCGGACTCACCCTGGACGGCCTCTGGCGCTTTAACGAGCACTTCGGCCGGCTTATCCCCCGAGTTGAGAAGGCGGCAGGCGCTCTAGGACGCCTGCTGCCCAACATCGGGGGACCGTGGGAGGGTGTCCGACGCCTTTATGCGGGAGTCGTCCGTTCCATGGTGCTCTACGGGGCACCAGTCTGGGCGGACGACCTGGCGGCCAGCCGGCGCAATTGTGCCCTGCTATTCAGGGTACAGCGTCGGATGGCCGCCAGGGTCGTGCGAGGATATCGCACGATCTCCCTGGCGTCGGCCACCCTACTGGCGAGGTTTCCGCCCCTGGACATCCTGGCGGTGGGGGACGCGAGGACCTATTTGGGTCTTCGCGCCCTCCGCAACAGGGGCGGAACACCCACGGAACGGTCGGTCGAGGAGCTCAAGCGCCAGACCCGACGGCTCGTTGTCGAGATGTGGCGGGAAAGGCTGGAAGATCCAGCCAACTCCCGCCACAGAGCCGTCGGGGCGATTCTCCCGAGCCTCGAGGCTTGGTTGAGTCGCGGCAGGGGGCAGCTCTCCTACCGCGCGACGCAGGTGCTTACCGGGCACGGCTGCTTCGGTGAGTACCTGCGTCGCATCGGGAAGGAGGCGACGGCACAGTGCCACCATTGTGATGGGGACCCGGACACGGCGCAACATACCCTCCAGTATTGCAGGGCCTGGAGGGAACAGCGCCGTGTCCTGGTCCGGTATATCGGAAGGGACCTCTCGCTGCCGACGGTCATCCGACAGATCCTCGGCAGCGAGAGGTCGTGGAGAGCCTTCCTCGCCTTTTGCGAGGAAGTGCTCTCCCAGAAGGAGGAGGCGGAGCGGCGGCGGGAGAGGGCGGACCCCTTCCGTCTGCAGAGGGCCCGTCCCCGCCGCCGACCCGCGCGGGGGGATCTCGTCCCCCCGCAGTAGAGCGAAGCCCCGGTCCCGTCAACGGATCTCGACCCGTTGACGGGCCGGGTGCTTGCCAAGGGGCCGCGAGGCGGCAGAGTCGTGGCTCTGTCGCCTGCGCAAGCGGCCCCGAGGCGGGGCGGGCGTGTAGTGGTCGCACGACCCGCCCAGGAGGGATGGGTAATGCGGGGGCGCGGTTCCCGCCTCCTTCGCCGCTAGCGAAGGAGTGCGGTGAGCCGTGTCTCCCCGCGAGTAGTGGGGGAAGCCTCCCTCTCTCGTGAAAGCGAGAGAGCGGATGGCCGCTCCCCCACCACGAGACGTGCCTCCAATAGGGGGCGGGCGCGGGGCGGCACCGGTAGTGTTCTACCAGAGTTCCCGGTGTCGCCCCAGTCAGCGCCGAGGATGGCCACCGTGGGGTTTTAGCCGGTAAGAGTCCGGCACTACCCCGTCGCCCCCACCAGGGCGGCGGGGTGTCCATGAGGATTTCCCCACGTAAAAAAAAAAAAAAAAAAAAAAGGACGGACAAGAGGGGGAAAGCCCTAGAGCGATGGGCAAGGTCGTTGGACCTGACCTGCTGCAACAGGGGCAACGATCACACCTGTGTTCGACGAAATGGAGGGTCGATCATCGACTTGACCTGGGCCACTAGACCCATTGCGGGAAGGATCAAGGACTGGAAGGTCGCGACGTATCTGGAAACCCTCTCCGACCATAGGTACGTCCTCATGCACCTGGAGAGGCCGCCACTCGCAGGCCCAGGAACAAGGGGCAACATCCCCCCCGAGCCAAAACGACCGCCCAGCAGGTGGAAGTACCGGACCCTCGACAGGGACCTGCTGGAAGCGGCAAGCGAGGCGGTAGCCTGGTCTACAGCAGCAGCAGGGACGACACCGACACCAGCTCTGGATGACGACGAGCGGGACGTGGAGGAGCTGGCCGAGGAGATCCGGGCCGTGATGGCCGGTATCTGTGACACCGCGATGCAGCGGGCCAAGGGGAAACCAACCCCCTCTCGCAAGGAGGTCTATTGGTGGACGGCGAAGCTGGGAGAGTTGCGTCGCGCCTGCATCAAAGCACGCAGGCAGTACACTCGTACCCGCCGCAAGAGGCGAACTGGTGTTGCAACCGATGCGCGAGTCGACGACTCGTACGCCGCGTACCAAGAGGCACGGAAGGAGCTCCAAAGGGCCATCAAGGTCGAAAGGTGCAGGTCCTTCGACGCTCTGTTGGACCAGGTGGAGGCAGACCCGTGGGGCAGACCTTATAAGTGTGTCACAGGGAAACTGAGACCTTGGACACCTCCGATCACGGAGATGCTGGAACTCGGCTTTGTCGAAGAGGTAATCTCTACTCTCTTCCCTGCTGGCAGGGACTCAGGGATAGTGGCTACCCCGCCGAATCATGTGGGCACTTCACCCGACTGGTCCCCCGACCTGGAGACGTCACCGGGGGAAATAAGGCGCGCGGCGGCAAAGGGCTTCAAGGCCAACAAAGCCCCCGGCCCCGACGGGATCCCGGGAGGAGTATGGAGTGTATGCCTAGCGGCACTAACGCCGAAGCTCCAAAGGCTCTTTGACCAGTGCCTGAAGAGCGGAAGGTACCCCGAAGACTGGAAGAGGTCCTCGTTGGTGCTGCTTCGGAAGGACGGGAAACCCGCGAACACCCCCTCGTCATATCGCCCAATTTGCTTATTGGACGAAGCGGGGAAACTCTTGGAGAGGGTGATTCATGAACGAATCACTCAACACCTCGAGAGGACGGGACCGAATCTCAATGCCCGACAATTCGGATTCAGGGCAGGGAGATCAACGATGGACGCGGTGCAATGGTTGAGGGACTTCACCCGCGAAGCCACCGACAAGGGAGGAGTGGCGCTGGCGGTGTCTCTGGACATCACCAACGCTTTCAAGTCCATTCCCTGGGAAGACATCCAGCGTGCGCTGGCCACCCACGAGATCCCCATCTACCTGCAGCGAGTCATCCGAACCTATCTGTCGAATAGGCGGATCGAATTCAAGGATGGGTCAGGGGCAATCCAACGGAAGGAGGTCACGCGCGGTGTCCCACAGGGGTCGGTACTTGGACCGCTCCTGTGGAACATCGCGTACAACGTGGTGCTGGAGGTCCCCCTCCCGGCGGACGTGGGGGTCGTCTGCTATGCGGACGATACCATCATCGTCGCGCGCGGGATGGTATGGAGATCGGTGCTACGCGCCGCGGAAGACGCCACGGCGAAGGTCGTAGCGGCAATCGAGGGGCTCGAACTCAGGGTCGCCGCTCACAAGACCCAGGCCCTGTGGTTCACCAGGAAGGGTGGTGGTACCACCGCCCGCCCATGGAGGACCAATATCAAGATCGGGCAAAGAGGGGAAGTCAAGATAGGAGCTCAAATGAAGTATTTGGGTCTCCTCCTGGACGGTCATTGGGCATTCGAGGCCCACTTCGAGGCACTCGCACCAAAGGCCCTCAGGATGGCGGGCGCACTTAGTCGCCTTACCCCTAACACGAGGGGTCCCGGAAGAGGGGCGCGCCTGCTGTACATGCAGGTGACAAAGTCCATCATGCTCTACGGAGCCCCGGTCTGGGCCGCCGATGGAATGCCCACGGCCAAGATTCGGCAGGCTATAGACAGCCTTTTCAGGAAGATGGCGCTCCGCACGATACGCGGTTATAAAACCATTTCGTACGCGACGGCAAGCGCCCTGTCCGGGTGCCCACCCTGGTCGATGGAGGCGGAGGCGGCTGCGACAGCATACAACGAGAAGCGTCGTATCAGGAACAGCCTCGAGGAGGAGGCCAGAAAGAAGGAGGAAGTCACAGCCCTCAAAACAAGGATGAGAGAGGCCTTACTCGAAAGGTGGAGGACGTGGCTGCAGGATCCGACGTGCAACAAAGGGAGTAGAGGTGCCGTCGCAGTCGGACCTATTGCCATCCCCTGGGCAGCAGCCGCCAAGAAGAATGGGATGTCCTATAAAACATGCCAACTCCTCAGTGGCCACGGCTGCTTCGGGAGTTACTTGGCGCGCATCGGTAAAGAGGCGTCCCCAGCGTGCCACCACTGCGGAGCGACAGTGGACGATGCCGACCACACCCTCCAAACATGCACAGCATGGGGAGAGGAGAGGGAGGAACTACGGAGTGTTATCGGGCAGGACCTAACGCTGGACAGGGTCACCCAGGCCATGATCGAGGGCCAGAATAAATGGAAGGCGGTGGAATCCTTCGCTGAGGAGGTCCTCACAAAGAAGGAGGTAGCCGAGAGGGAACGAGAGCGGTCGCACGCGCCCAGTAGAAGAGGACGCAGCCGCACGGGACGACGTCGGGGACTGGGGCGTAACCCCTACATCCTCGATTGAGGGGAGAGAAAGGAAGACGCGCAAGAGGGAATACGAACCCTGCTCCGCATTTTTCCGAACCCCGCGGAGTACTGACTGAGGATCGGTGCTCCGCGGCAAAGAGGTTCTTGATGGAAGCGCCTACGCATGTGACCTGCGTAGGCGTTCTGGTCGTAAAAGACCGTGGAGGGCGAGCACGTAAGCTCTGAGAGGCTGATCAGGGCTGGGGCCGGAAGTATGCCTTAGGCGTTCCCGGCTCCCAGCCTTGGAGGGTTTCAATGATGGTCACTGTGGGGTTTTTAGTCGGTAGGAGTCCGACATACCCCCGCCCACTCCTCAGGTGGGCGGGGGATCCATGATGGATTTTCCCCACAAAAAAAAGGTTAGGTTAGGTTAGGTTCCGTGCCCCTCGCGGGAACTGGGTAAGGATCGCTTCCGCGATCCCCCCGGGCCCTGCGAGGGGATGGGAGTTTGCCGACTCCCGACACGGCGCGTCCCCGGGTTGCGGATAGGGGGATGCCCTACCGACATAGTCGGGTGGGTAGCAGGACCCCGAAAGGGGTACTTGCTTCGGCAGTACATATACTAAAATTGGAACGATACAGAGAAGATTAGCATGGCCCCTGCGCAAGGATGACACGCAAAATCGTGAAGCGTTCCACATTTTTTTTTTTTTTTTTTTTTTTTTAGGGTTGTTTCTCCCCTACCCTACAAAAGGGGGAGACCACACATACACTGACACTTATACACTGACACTCCCCTCTGGACACCCTGCCTCTCGGGGCAGTACAATCCAGGGGGGCACACACACGTCTACACCGTTCGGGGCGGTTCCCCGAGGAGTCCCCTCTGCCTCAGTGGGGGGTCGGGGAAGAAACCCCTAAATACAAATCAACCATGGAAGGAGTCAACAAAGATTTGAAGGTTACGGTGCAGCGGTGCGACTCCGCAGTACCGGCGAGGAAGGGTGGGAAAGCAGGCCCAACCTCGTCGTTATCCGACAACTGCAGCGGGGTGTCGGTTGGCCACTTGGCCGGCACTTGCGTTAATGCCACAAGAGTGCAAAACAACGTTGACGACAAGGCAAGCCCCGAGGACAAAGGTTGGATGGATGTGGGAGGACTGATGGGGGGAGTCCCCCAAAGACCTCATAACATCGGCGAGATGTCGGAGGAAAGCAGCTTAGAGGTGGTCAGTGATGACCTGATGGAGACCGAGGTGGAAGCCTCCTTCGGAATGAGGCCGCCTGCGACCCCCTCCGCTAGGAGGAAGAAGAAGGGCCGTGTGGTCATCCGGCCCACGGAGGACAGCGCGGGCAAGTCCGATGACTCGGACACGTCCGTCGCCTCCGTGGTGTCGGTGACCGAGAGGGCCGTGCCGAGATGTTCGGTGGTGTTGAGCCGCCTGCCCGACACGGTCCTCTCCCGACGCGGCTCGGCGACGACGGAGGCTTCTGGCGGCGAGGGGTCCGATGCCTCGATGGCATCGGGCTCCTCGCGGCCGGGAGGTTCCCGGCGAAAGAGGGGGCCCCCATCCACGGGGGAGGGCGCCGGGTCGGCACTGGCGAAGAAACGCCAGGTCGACTCGGCGCGCGCTGGGACCGAGTCCCAAATGGGGCAGCCCACCGGCGGCTCAGAGCCTGAGCCGTCGGCAACACCGGGCGACCCACCGCCCACCGGGGAGGAGAGCGCCGCCCAGGCTCTCAGCCGAGAGGTTGAGTTGGCGCGGAGGCTGAGGGTCAGCTCGTCCGCGGATGTAGGTGCCCATATAATTGAGGCGATGGACGTGGTGCGTCATCTGGCGACCACCGCGTCCAACCTCAAGGGCACCTACAAACGCAGGTTCCGGGAGGCGGCCCAAGAGGCCACGGTGGCGGCGACGGAGTTGGCAGCCAGAGCCAACTCCGACGGGGAAGGGGCCCTCATTAGGGCCGAGAATAGGCGTCTGAGGGCCAGGATCGCCGACCTCGAGGGGGAGATTTTCTCCCTCTCGAGGAAGGTCGAACTCCTGGACTGCCAGGGGGCTGGACCCTCGGGCGCCACGGCGAGGACACCCTGCGCCCCCAACGATGGCCCCGTCGGCCTCACTCTTGATGAGAGAGTGATGGCGCGGATCGGGGCTCTCGTGGAGGCCAAGCTGACCCGCTTCAGGGAGGAGCTCTTCCCTGGGCGGGCGGTGAGGCCTCCATTGGGGGTGAAGGCGGCGACTCGGGCGGGTGGGTGTGAGCCCGTCCGAGCCGCCGCTTCTTCCGCGGAGGCTCCGGCGGTGGACGGTACAGTCCGCCGCCGGAAGAAGAAGCGGAAGAAGGGGAAGGGAAAGAAGGGTGGGGCAGCAGTCGAGGCTGCTGCCCAAACACCCAAAAACTCCCCGACCGCCGGTGGCCCACAGATACCACCGCCGCCCGCACCTCCCACGCAGGGAGAGACGTGGGCGACGGTGGTGGGTCGCAAGCAGAAGGGCGGGCAGGGCCGCAAAGCCCCACCACCTCCTGCTGCCACGGCCAAGGCAGCGAAGTGGGCCGAAGGTGCCGGTGGGACCAAGGTAGTGCCTGGACGCCCTCCGAAGACCGCAGCAGTCACGCTGACGGTCCCGGAGGGGTCCAGGCTCACCTACGCGGAGGCGATGTCCAGGGCGCGCGAGCAGATTAAGCTCGCCGACCTGGGCATCGCCTCAGTGAGGCCCAAGCGCGCCGTCACCGGGGGTCTCATTCTCGAGATCCCCGGTGCCGACGGCGCGCAGAAGGCCGATAGGTTGGCGGAGGCGATGGCCGGGATTTTCGAGGGGTCGGAGGCGCGTATCGCCCGCCCCTCGAAAAAGACCGAGCTGAGGGTGACGGGACTTATCGAGTCCGTCACCGTCGGCGAGGTCATCTCGGCCATCGCCAAGGCGGGCGGGTGTAAGGAGGGGGAAGTGACGACCGGTGAGATCCGGTCGTCCGCCCCCTCCAAACTGGGCTCCCTCTGGCTGCGGTGCCCACTTACCGCGGCCGGGAGGATCACGGAGGTCGGCCGACTTACCATCGGCTGGACCTCCGTGAGGGTAGAGGCGCTAGCTGCACGGCCGCTGCAGTGCTTCCGCTGCCTTGAGGCGGGGCACGTGCAGCGGCAGTGCAAGTCCGCCGTGGACCGCAGCCGCCGCTGCTACGCTTGCGGGGCGGAGGGCCACAGGGCCGGACAATGCAAGGCCGGGCGGCTGAAATGCCCGCTTTGCAGCGACCTCGGCCGCCCGGCCGAGCACCGACTCGGCGGCGAGGCCTGCCGCGCCTTGCGGCAAAAGGCCTCCAAGAAGCCTGCGGCGGCGAAGCCAAACCCGAAATCGGGGAAGGCTCCGCCGCCAAAGGCGAAGGGCGGCAAGGGCGGACCACCGGCGCTGGCTGTTGTCTCCAGCGTCCCGGTGGTACCGCCCTTGAAGGTCGTGGTGGCGAAGACGGCACCCAAGCCGAAACCGCCACCACGACCGAAAGTGGCCGCCCCCACCGAGCCGGCGGAGAAGGCGGCCAAGGGGCCAGAAGCGGCCCAAAGTGGGGGAGGCTTGGAGGAGGCCATGGACACGGCGTAATAATGTCCCAGCGCCTCCTCCAAGCCAACCTCAACCACTCGCGCAGGGCCCAGGACCTCCTTGTCCACACCCTGCGCGAGTGGCGAGTGAGTTTGGCGATCGCGGCGGAGCCGTACGCCGTACCTCCCAGCGACCCTAATTGGGTCGGGGATGCGTGCGGCTCCGTCGCGATCATTCGCACCCACTGGCCCGACTCCCCCCTCTGCTCATCCCTGGAGCAGGGGCGGGGATTCGTGGCGGTGCAGTGGGGGAACCTCGCGGTGGTGGGTTGTTACATCTCGCCCAACTGCGGCCTCGATGTGTTCGAGGCGTACCTGGGTGCGGTCGGTGGGTGTATCTCCCGCACACGGCCGCGCCCGGTACTCGTCCTGGGGGACTTCAACGCCCACGCTGTGGCGTGGGGCAACCCCCGGGACGACGCAAGGGGCGGGATGCTGCTGGACTGGGCGGCGCAGCACGACCTCCGCTTAATCAACCGGGGGTCGGCTAGCACGTGCGTGCGGTGGAATGGGGAGTCGGTCGTCGATTTGACCTTCGGCTCCCCGGCCACCGTGCGCCGTGTGTCCGGGTGGCGGGTTGTGGAAGAGCAGGAGACGCTCTCCGACCACCTCTATCTGACGATGGAGGTGGTCGCCACACCCGTCGTCCCGACGCGCCGCCCGCCAGCAGCGGGCAACCCTCGTGGTGGAGGAGATAACCCACCACCGCGATGGGCGCTGAGGCGCCTAGACCGGGACGCTCTCATGGCGGCAGCGATCGCCGTGGCCTGGCAGGACGGGTCGGGGGACGAGCACGAGTCTCCCGACCCGGACGAGGGGGCCGAGTCGCTTCGGGGCGCGATGACGTCGATTTGCGACGTCGCAATGCCCCGAGCACGGCCCCCCTGCGTCGGCGGGGTGTACTGGTGGTCGCAGGACATCGCTGTCCTGCGCTCCGCCTGCGTTCACCGCAGGCGCCAGTACACCCGCGCCAGGAGACGGCGCGGTCAGGTCGCGGCGGAGGTGGCCCAGCTGTATGCGGCGTACCGCGAGGCAGCGGTCGCCCTGCAGCGGGCCATCAAAGCCGCCAAGGCCAAAGCCTGGGACGAGCTCGTCGCCACATTGGACGGGGATCCGTGGGGGCGCCCATACAAAATCGTCATGGGACGATTACGTCCATGGGCGCCCCCAACAACGGAGCTGCTTGACCCCCAGTTTCTCGACCTGGTGGTGGCTACTCTGTTCCCTGCGGGAGCAGAGGACCCCACCCCCGGTCGGCCTCGTCCCCGTTTTGAGTGGGACGAGGCCACCATGGGGGTCACTGGCGTCGAGCTCGACGCCGCGATTAGGCGTCTCCGGGCCCGCGCGAACAGGGCGCCGGGCCCGGACGGCATCCCAGGCAGGGCCTTGGCCATGGCCATGGGCGTCCTGGTCCCGCGCCTCGGGCAGCTTTTTAACAGCTGTCTGAGGCGCGGTAGGTTCCCCCGCTCCTGGAAGCGGGCGCGGATGGTCCTCATCCGGAAGGATGGGCGGCCCGCGGACTCTCCCTCCGCGTACCGGCCCATTTGCTTGCTGGACGAGGCGGGCAAACTCTTCGAGAGAGTTATTGCCAACCGCCTCGTCCGGCACCTGTCGGCGACAGGTCCGGACCTCGACGACGGGCAGTTCGGCTTCCGTCAGGGACGATCGACGATAGACGCGATCAAGCGCCTAAGGTCCCTGACGGAGTCGGCTGCAAGCCGGGCAGGGTGTGTATCGCTATATCCTTGGATATAGTGAATGCTTTTAACACCCTGCCCTGGTGGGTCATCAGGGAGGCGCTCGAGTACCATCGAGTGCCCCCTGAGTTACGGGCCGTCGTCGGGGACTACCTCGCCGACAGGGGCATTAAGTTCATGGGCCGGACGCAGGAGTATGAGAGGGAGACGTACGCCGGGGTCCCGCAGGGGTCCGTGTTGGGCCCCCTGCTATGGGACCTCGGCTACGATTACGTCCTGCGGGCTGCACTCCCCGCTGACTCCACGGTGATCTGCTATGCAGACGACACACTCGTGGTAGTCAGCGGGGAGGATGGGAGGAGGACCATCCGCGTTGCGGAGACGGCGGTGGCCTGTGTCGTCGCCCGAATCCACCGACTGGGCCTTCGGGTGGCCCCGCAAAAGACCGAGGCGACCTGGTTTTACGATCGCCAACGGTATGCGGGGCCGCCTCCCCAGCGGTGGATTGCGGTAGGAGAGACCCGCGTCCAGGTGAGAGATACGATGAAGTATCTCGGACTCACCCTGGACGGCCTCTGGCGCTTTAACGAGCACTTCGGCCGGCTTATCCCCCGAGTTGAGAAGGCGGCAGGCGCTCTAGGACGCCTGCTGCCCAACATTGGGGGACCGTGGGAGGGTGTCCGACGCCTTTATGCGGGAGTCGTCCGTTCCATGGTGCTCTACGGGGCACCAGTCTGGGCGGACGACCTGGCGGCCAGCCGGCGCAATTGTGCCCTGCTATTCAGGGTACAGCGTCGGATGGCCGCCAGGGTCGTGCGAGGATATCGCACGATCTCCCTGGCGTCGGCCACCCTACTGGCGAGGTTTCCGCCCCTGGACATCCTGGCGGTGGGGGACGCGAGGACCTATTTGGGTCTTCGCGCCCTCCGCAACAGGGGCGGAACACCCACGGAACGGTCGGTCGAGGAGCTCAAGCGCCAGACCCGACGGCTCGTTGTCGAGATGTGGCGGGAAAGGCTGGAAGATCCAGCCAACTCCCGCCACAGAGCCGTCGGGGCGATTCTCCCGAGCCTCGAGGCTTGGTTGAGTCGCGGCAGGGGGCAGCTCTCCTACCGCGCGACGCAGGTGCTTACCGGGCACGGCTGCTTCGGTGAGTACCTGCGTCGCATCGGGAAGGAGGCGACGGCACAGTGCCACCATTGTGATGGGGACCCGGACACGGCGCAACATACCCTCCAGTATTGCAGGGCCTGGAGGGAACAGCGCCGTGTCCTGGTCCGGTATATCGGAAGGGACCTCTCGCTGCCGACGGTCATCCGACAGATCCTCGGCAGCGAGAGGTCGTGGAGAGCCTTCCTCGCCTTTTGCGAGGAAGTGCTCTCCCAGAAGGAGGAGGCGGAGCGGCGGCGGGAGAGGACGGACCCCTTCCGTCTGCAGAGGGCCCGTCCCCGCCGCCGACCCGCGCGGGGGGATCTTGTCCCCCCGCAGTAGAGCGAAGCCCCGGTCCCGTCGACGGATCTCGACCCGTTGACGGGCCGGGTGCTTGCCAAGGGGCCGCGAGGCGGCAGAGTGGTGGCTCTGTCGCCTGCGCAAGCGGCCCCGAGGCGGGGCGGGCGTGTAGTGGTCGCACGACCCGCCCAGGAGGGATGAGTAATGCGGGGGCGCGGTTCCCGCCTCCTTCGCCGCTAGCGAAGGAGTGCGGTGAGCCGTGTCTCCCCGTGAGTAGTGGGGGAAGCCTCCCTCTCTCGTGAAAGCGAGACAGCGGATGGCCGCTCCCCCACCACGAGACGTGCCTCCAATAGGGGGCGGGCGCGGGGCGGCACCGGTAGTGTTCTACCAGAGTTCCCGGTGTCGCCCCAGTCAGCGCCGAGGATGGCCACCGTGGGGTTTTAGCCGGTAAGAGTCCGGCACTACCCCGTCGCCCCCACCAGGGCGGCGGGGTGTCCATGAGGATTTCCCCACGTAAAAAAAAAAAAAAAAAAAAAAGGACCCCGAAAGGGGCCTGCCGCGGACAGCATACGATAAGGTGACCCCTCCATCGAAAGTGAGGGGGCCGGGGGTACCCTCTGTCCTTCGGGCGGGGGAATCGGCACCCTGGGGATGGCGTGCGCCACCCTTCCCCTAGCACCGGAATCTCTGATTCCGCCTCATACCGCGCTGTGGCGAAGCGTTGGAAGAGGCGGATGAGGAGACCGGGGGCCTTGCCTTAGCCGGCCGGGCCGCGAGGAGTAAACATCTATAAAAAATCCCTAGCCTCAAGTTGCGGTACGCGGCGACGGGGCGCGTCTCGAGCTTGCCTCGTGACGCGGTTGGTGGGTACACCGACCGCTAGCGACCAACCCCCGGGAACCTGGAGACCCCTGGGGTGTACTAGCCTTCCCCAGGCATGGCGGCTCTGCCTGGGGCCACTACCCTTTCGGACCGTGTATTGAAGGTTCTGGGAGGCCTCGGCCGAACCGAACCGTAAGAACAAGATCAGCAAAAACAAAAAACAAAAAAGCAAACCACGGACGGACAACACAGATGACGACTCGGCAAAATCCAAGGAAACGGCAATGGAAACGGAGTGGATCCAGGCATCTGGACTTGGAACGCCAGCGCCGTCCACCTCCAGGAGGTGCACCCGACAGGCAAAGGCAGCGGCATTGATGGCGGAGCTCCGCATCTCGTCGGAGAGTGAGTCCGAGAGCGACCCGTCCTCGGACGAGACGGTCAAATCTTGGCACGCTGAAGGCTCGGTGGGTGCAAACCCGAACCTGAAGAGGGAGAGGGGCCGGCCGCCCACCACCCACGACTATGTGGGACTAGCTACGGCCAGGAAAAAACACGTAGAGGGCCTGCGTGCGGAGGCTGAGCTCCGAGCAGAGCTCAGCGTCACGGACCCCTCGATCGACCCTCCTCCGCTGCCGCGGAATAACAAAAATTACCCGTCAGTGGAGACGGTCCCTGACGAATTCCGGGAGCAACCGACCGCGAATCTTGGGGCAGTTATTTTAGGTTGTATGAAGACGGTCGAGAAAGTGGCCTCTACTTCAAGCAACCTAAAGGGGAATTATGTCAAAGAGCTGCGGCTGGCTGCGGCTGGCTGCTCTCAAGGTTAAAGTGGCGACCAGTGAGTTGTCGAAGCGGACAACTGCTACTGGAAATGCCGCCAGCCTGGAGGAGGCCAACGCGCAGCTCAGGAATAAAGTATGGGAGCTCGAAGCCGAAGTTCGCTCCATGCGAACGGAGCTCGAGTCCCATAAGGGCAAGGTTTGCCCGCACCAGGCGCTAGCTCCTGCTGCGGTTGCAACAGAGGCGAACTTCGACACGAGGAGATCCTTGCGCAGTGGCAAGGAAGCCAGACGATCCGCACGGGAAGAGGACGGCCTCCTCAACCGCATGCGGGAAATGGTCCAGGCGCAGCTTGCCGTGTTCCGTAAGGAACTTACGGCTGTCACGGCGAAAGCCATACCGCCACCGCCCCAACCTGCTGCCCCCTCTGCGAAAGCAAAGGGGAAGGGTTTGCCCACCCGCCTTTCCTCCAAGGAAAGGACCGGGCCGAGCAAAGGTAAGACCGGGGACAAGAAACCCTCTCCTCCTGTGGTACCACCTGTGGTACCACCTGCAGCAACGTCATCAGTTACAGTCACCTCACCCCCTCCTGCCCAGCAGGGGTCGTGGGCCGAGGTGACCAGGAGGAAGGGAAAAAAGGCGAAGAATGTGCAGGCGTCCACAGGGTCCGCCCCTGCTGTGGCACCTAACGCCACAATTTCGAATCAGAAGCGGGCGGCTCCAGCAGGACCTAGCAAGGCCCGAAAGGAGAAGCCCCCCAAGGTGCTACGGCATGCCGCGGTCCTTCTTTCCCATACTTGCAATTTCCAAGCATATATATAAAGGCCTCCTTTCGGAGGAAGCCGTGGCGGCACGAGCTCCTCTCGGAGTAAGACGTGGCGGCACGAGCTCCTCTCGGAGTAAGCCGTGACGGCACGAGCTCCTCTCTGAGTAAGCCGTGGCGGGAGTTCTCCTCTCGGAGTAAGCCGTGGCGGGATTTCTCCTCTCGAAGTATGCCGTGGCGGTACGTGCTCCTCTCGGAGTAAGGCGTGGCGAGAGTTCATGAGCACATGCAAGATGTGCGAGTCATAATTTTGTATTCATGGGAAGGGTCCCAGGATGGATCCCTTACGCAGGTACCAGGGACCGATATAAAAAGGAAAGACCGACAGCAGAACGGGCATTACTTGTTAAAACGCCGAAGAGTCGAGGCCAAGAACACTACACTAGTAGAATACTCTCTATATTGTGTGAATTATATTGTGTAAAGTAAATAAATTCAAGTTGGCAAATAGAATATCTAATATCAGAAGTGGGATCGAGTTCAAAAAAAAAAGAAGATGGACGCCGAGATGCTGAAAAGCCTGCTAGAAGCCATCACATCGGCTGTCTCATTAAACCGGCGACAAGATGACACCGCACTACCCATCTTCAATCCTGAGAAAATGGACAACGGGGCAGAGGCCTGGTGCAAAAGCATCGAAGACTTGGGGACCGACCTCCACTGGAGCAGCTTGCATAAAGTAGCAATGGCCGGTAAGGCCCTTCGGGGCTCTGCATTAACTTGGTTTGAATCATGGGAACCCGATCACCGGGATTGGGAAACTTTTCGCGCAAACTTAATTGATTTGTTTCCTGCAAAACGAAATTTGACGGAAAAACTTACAAAAGCCGTCATGTACTCCTCTGACGCAGCCGACTCCTATACGGAATATGCTCGAGAAAAAATATTGCAACTTAATCAAACGAAGGTTTCGTTCACTGAATCCCAATTGGTAGAGCTTGTATGCGGAGGTATTCGCGATGTGAATGTTCGAATGGCCGCTTGTAATAGTTCAGCGAAGAGCACAAACGAGCTCATTACTCTGTTCTCTAGCTATGCTAAAAATCCACGAAAAAGAGTATTCGAAAATCCCTCGAGACTTACAATGGAGGCGGGTCCTAGTAATGCCAAACGTTCTCGTACTGACGGTTTTCCCGACATATCCACCAAGACTTGTTTTTCATGCGGTGAAAAAGGACACACCAAAAACCAATGTCCAAAAAATATCGTCCCTAGTAAGTTCAGAAAGACTCCCTTAAATAAACCCTCTGATGTGGGGAACGATTCTCAAAATACACATTGTAGTTTTTGTAAGAAGGATGGACATGTGGTTGAAAAATGGTGGACGAAAAAACGTCATGATCGCGAAAGCCAGGCACCACCGAAACCTGTAAATTGTATTACACAGTCAGGCCTAAAGCTTACGGGAATTTATTTATACAATATGCCTGTTAATGCTTTGATAGATACCGGTGCCAACTGCTCTATAATCAAGGAGTCCCTTGCATTACAATTAAACCGCCCCTTCACTTCGTGGTTCGAAAGGTTAGATGGCATTGGTTCCGGTCGCTTAAATACTTTTGCAAAGTTTACCGCTCTAGTCCGTTTTGAGGATATCTGTATCGAATTAAACTTCTATATTGTTCGCGACGAGAGTTCCCTTATGACTGTATTATTGGCCAAGATGTTGTTAAATATCCGGGTATAGCTATTGTTACAGATTTACATGGTACAAAATTAGTTCGTAAACTCCCTATTAAAACACTAAATGTCATAGAAGGAAGACAGCTTCCAGATGCATTAACTTCGTTAGATTCCAGTTTAAGGGGTAAAATCATGTCTATTTTCGACAAATATCCTAAGGTCCTTCCATCACCTGGTTATGTCGGCCATGTGAATACCGGAGAACTTGTTATAAAGTTAAAAAGCGATAAAGTCATTCATTATCGACCGTATAGACTAGCTCCGATTGAAAGAGAAAAAGTCAAAAAATCGTAAACGACCTTCTGAAAGTAGGTATCATTCGTGAAAGCGACTCGCCCTATGCGAGCCCCGTGTTATTAGTCAAAAAACATGACGGAAGCGATCGACTGTGTGTGGACTATAGATCCCTAAATTCCATAATCGAAAGGGAAAGATATCCGCTCCCGCTCATACAAGACGAATTAGATCAACTAGGTAAAGCAGTTTATTTCGTATCAATAGACATGAAAAACGGATTCCACCAAATTCCTGTATGTCCGGAAAGCATTAAGTTACACAGCTTTTATAACCCACGATGGTAATTATGAGTATGTTAAAATGCCCTTTGGTATTTGTAACGGACCATCGGTTTTCCAACGGGCGATATCAAAGGCTGTGAAGCACTTAAAATTTCTTCGAGTATATATGGATGACGTGTTGATTCCGTGCCGAACGGTTGAGGAAGGCCTCAAGTATCTGGACCTTACTTTGGCTGCCTTGGTAGAAGCTGGCTTTATTATAAATTTGAAAAAAAGTAAATTTTTTGTGAAGGATATCGATTATTTGGGTTGGAATGTTTCTGCTGAAGGCATAAGACCAAGTGAAAACAAAATTTCTGCTTTAATTAACTCCCCCATTCCCAAAACGGTCAAGCAAACCAGACAGTTCATGGGTCTGGCTAGCTATTTCAGAAGGTTTATACCTGAGTTCGCTTCGAAAACTGCTTGCATTACTAAGTTAACCAAGAATGGACAGAGATGGGAATGGGGTGAGGAACAAAATACAGCACGACAATATATAATAGCTAGATTAACATCCAAACCACTTCTATGCATCTTTGATCCATCCCTGTCTACTGAGCTCCATACCGACGCCAGTTCCTTAGGATACGGTGGTATTCTCATGCAAAAGAATGAAAATGCCACTAAGGTTATCGCTTATTATAGTCGACGGACGACTGACGCGGAATCCCGTTATATATCATACGAACTAGAGACACTGGCTATCTATAACGCCGTAAAACACTTCAGAGTTTATTTACTCGGACTCAGGTTCAGAATAGTCACTGATTGTAACGCTATAAAATCTACAATGAGCAAAAAAGATATATCTCCACGAGTAGCTCGGCAATGGACATATTTACAAGACTTTGATTTCGAAATCGTATACAAAAAGGGTATTTATGTTGGTCATGTCGATTTCCTAAGTCGAAACCCAGTTCACCATGATTTGAAAAAGGAATCGCGTATAAACATCCTTACGGATCAATCTTCCTGGTTGGAATTGGCACAACAAAACGACTCTGAAACCCTATTATTAATAGAAAAGTTACAATCGGGAGACCTGGATAATAATCAGTATATATTTAAAAATAATTTACTCTACTACAAGGAGCAATCAGATAATAAACCTAAGTTATTTGTACCCAAAGGCTCAAGGTTGAGTATATTACGTCTGTTTCATGATGAAAATTGTCACGTAGGCCCAGAGAAAACTTTACAAAAAATGAAGGAATCATTCTGGTTTCCTAAAATGAACAGATTCGTTACAAAATACATTGCTCATTGTTTAATCAGTATTAAGGGGAAGTCAAGCAGTGGACCAAAACAAGGACTGCTGCACCCCATTGATAACATCCCTATACCATTCCATACAGTGCATTTAGATTGCACTGGACCCCTTACGCAGTCTTCTAATGGGTATAAATATGTACTGATTATTGTCGACGGTTTTACAAAGTTTTGTATACTGAAACCCCTAAGGACACTGAGCGGAGAAGAAACCTTGTCATTGGTTCGCGACTCATTATCCCTATTTGGAGTTCCATCTCGCGTAATTACTGATCGTGGTTCAAATTTTTCTTATCAGGAGACTCGGTAGAGTCTCGCGCCAAGTAGAAGTTCCCTCTCCATATATATATGACACTCCGGCGCGCGACAGCCGAGGCTATATTATCCCGAACACTAGCTGTTATCCTTAGTTACCAAACTTTCACCTCGATTTATGCGAAAGTTAGAGCCCCAAGAATTTATTTCAGAATTTTATATTTCATCGTTGATTTTTCTGAATCCAATGAGCCAAGAATCATGTGGATCGGTCCAGCCGTTCCGGAGATATGAATTTCCTGTTTTATTTTTCTCGTGGAAAAGGCAAAGCGGATTAAGAGTTTCATCGTCCGGTTTAATACAATTCCTAAAAATGTTACTCTCACGTGTTTCACGCGAGCGGGCGCCACCGCGAAGTGCTACAGAGTGCTGCGCAGGTAACATGGTTTTATACCATAGCAGACTATTATGTTTTACACCATGGCTGGTTATGTGTCATACGCGATGGCTGGTTAGGTGTGAATGCTATGTGATAAATCATTAATAAAACACTGTACTGTACGTTATTTATTAATAAAACACTGTACTGTACTTGCCCCTCGCTCTGTGATCTTGTGATTATTGCGAATTATGATTATGAAAAGTCCTAAAAGTGAGAAGTCCGTGACTCACAAATCGCTGCATTTGGTTGTCAAGTGTGCAGCACTTGCTTATAGAAAACTTGAGCATTAATTAACGATTGTGGACTCCTTGAGTTACGCACGTAACAGTCTAGATACTCTAAAATTCATTAAAGTGTGTATGAAGATAAGCTATTCTCACAGACGCACTCTTAACCTTGCTGTACCTTGATGATGACTGCTAAGTGCATAGCTCAGGGAGCGCAGAATTCAAAGTGTTGCGATTTGATGAACAGGTGCTAATATCCTCAAATGGTGCATGCTGTACTGTACTTGCCCCTCGCTCTGTGATCTTGTGATTATTGCGAATTATGATTATGAAAAGTCCTAAAAGTGAGAAGTCTGTGGCTCACAAATCGCTGTATTTGGTTGTCAAGTGTGTAGTACTTGCTTATAGGAAACTTCAGCATTAATTAACGATTGTGGACTCCTTGAGTTACACACTTAACAGCCTAGATACTCTAAAATTAAAGTGTGTATGAAGATAAGCTATTCTCACATACGCACTCTTAATCTTGGTGTACCTTGATGATGACTACTAAGTGCATAGCTCGGGGAGCGCAGAATTCAAAGTGTTGCGATTTGATGAACAGATACTAATAACCTCAAACGGTGCATGATTGTTTTAGCTCCTTAGCTGAAGCGTTCCATGAGCTGCGATCTTGACAGTCAAGGTACATTCAAAAATTAGATAAATTAGTCTGCATATGATTTATAATTAATCATGCGACACACTCATACGCAGTCTAATTCATCTAATTCATTTAAGTGCATCGTGACTGTCGGGTTCGCAGTTCAAGGAATGCTTGAGCTAAAGAGCTGAAATGACATAAGCAAGCAGTGATTACCAATCATATGTCATTGGGGCCAATCATATGATATGGCTATTGGTAATCGATACTTGCTTATAGTTTTGTTACTACTAGCCATTGTCAGTAGTTGCTTATAGAAAACTGCAGCATTAAAGATTGTGCACTCCTTGAATTACACATTTGACAGTCAGGATTTTAGACTGTCAAGTACGCAACTCAAGGTACGCACAACCTTTAGTTGCTTACTTACATCACTTTAGCTGATTTAGCTGAAGCGTTCCTTTAGCTGCGAACTTGACAGTAAAGATACACCAAAATAAATTACATAAATTAAGCTGCGTTTTGAGTGTATCGCTTTAGAATCTTTACAATTAATCATGTGACATATACGCAGTCTTATTCATCTAATTCATTTACGTGCATCATGATTGTCAAGTTCACAGTTCAAGGAATGCTTAAGCTAAAGTGCTAAAATGACAGAAGCAAGCAATGATTACCAATCATGTGTCATTTGGGGATATGGCTATATATATGGGTAATCAACACTTGCTTATAGTTTTGGGTATTATTGTCAGTACTTGCTTATAGAAAACTGCAGCGTTAAAGATTGTGCACTCCATGATTTTATGCACTTGACAGTCAGGATACATCTAAATGAATCAGATGGATGAGACTGCGTATGAATATATCGCTTAGTTAATTGTAAATGATTCAACTTAACACTTGGCAACTTATAGTAGATAAGCTATAATACCATCGTACGCAGTTTAATTTTAGCGTATCCTGATGTCCAGTGCATATTTCAATGATTGGTAGCCAGTACTTGCTTATAGATAGCTTTATATTAATTAACATTAAAGTTTGCGCACTCCTTGATTGTTGAGTTATGCACTTGACACTCTGAATATACTAAAATTAAACTGTGTATGAGGGTATAGCTTATCTAATATGACTTGTCAAGTGCTAAATCAAGGTCTTTTCAATTAACCAAGCGATATACCCATATCCAGTCTAATTTATCTAATTTATTTAGGTGTATGATTACTGTCAAATTCGTAGCTTAAGAAAAGTTTCAGCTAAGGTGCAAAAATGAAATTAGCATGCAATACGAGCAGTTTCTCAAATTACAGAACTTTATGAGCTTGTGCAATGTAATAAATAGAGAATATATTCTTGAATGAACGACCAAAAATGCATGATATCAGCCCCCCCCCCCCCAACACCCCCCCCCCCCGACATTAAAATGTTAAAAAATGCGCCAAGTAGTTTTGTCTACCTCTCTACAGTTTAATCCCACAGCAAAATTTATCAAAAATATAAACGGATATCATTCAAAAGCCAAGCCAATCATCAAAATTAACAAAAAAATTAATCAAATTCCAAAACAATCAAAATTAAATAAAATAAAATAAAGTCTACAAAAACTTGGCAAGCTGGCCATGCGAATGACGATAGAGGGGTGTTTTGTCTCGGTCTTAATTACATCACGTTTCCACGCAGCCAGTTTGCCATTTTTGTAGACTTTATTTTATTTTATTTAATTTTGATTGTTTTGGAATTTGATTAATTTTTTTGTTAATTTTGATGATTGGCTTGGCTTTTGAATGATATCCGTTTATATTTTTGATAAATTTTGCTGTGGGATTAAACTGTAGAGAGGTAGACAAAACTACTTGGCGCATTTTTTAACATTTTAATGTCGGGGGGGGGGGTGTTGGGGGGGGGGGTTTCTTATAAATCTCTTGCCACATTATTCAGAGAGTGGAACACCGAACATCATATGATTTCAACGGGAACACCGCGAAGCAATGGTCAGGTTGAGAGATATGTTAGGACGATTGTCAATATGTTATCAACGTCAAGTAAGGAGTTAGAATGGCCGAACTCTTTACACAAGGTTCAACAGAGTTTAAACACTACAGTTCAAAAATCCACCGGCTTCACGCCATTTCGATTACTAATTGGGCGCAATGTTAATATACCCTGTGTACAAGCTCCACTAGCGGATATAGAACAACCAAGATCGTCAGACAATAACAGTGACGACATAATAGATACAAAACGAGAGAGGATTATGGCACTAGAAAGGCTAAAAAAGACGGCCGAGGCCTATAAATCCCGATTCGACAAGACACGGCGAAACAATAAAAAATATTCCGCCGGGGATTTGGTATTCATCAGTCAAGACCATAGGCGCCACAATATGCTGTCCCGAAAATATAAGGGTCCCTATGAAATCATAGAAGAACTAGACAACGACAGGTATCAATTGAAAGGAAGAGGAAGGTTACAGGACATGATAGTAGCGAAAGACAAGATTTGCCAATGGCCCGGAGAATGGACGCAGCAAAGCGCCGCTGTTGAACAAGGTTACTCCTAATTTTTATTGTTGTTGTGAGATGTCCACACATTGAACCTTACTATATGTTGGTTGAACAATGTCATACGGTTATGAATATATCAGTCTGGTGCATGGTCCGAAGTCATGGAAACAACATGACAGACCTAACACGACAGACTCGATATGAGTGATAAAATTAAATCAGATGAGATATCTATGTGACATCTGCTGGACTCGTCAGATTGGTGCAAGCCTGGACTCCACGGGCAGCAGGTGGTGGGGCTGTAGCATGACAATCTGGACGAAGTATACTGTTAGTGTTATCTTGGTGTGAAGTCTGAAACATCATGAGCAGTAGATGATGGGACTAAACACGACAAGAGGAACACATGCCTGGTCTCCACCCGCAGCAGGTGGTGGGGCTAACTACAACAAAAGCACGGGTTTTCTTGTTCACCGTGTATGATAAACTATTTATATTTTCCAGAACTCACACGTTCCTCCAACGACGACGATTAAGAATTACTTCGAGAACGAAGTAACATCAGAATGGCCGTGCAAGATGTGCGAGTCATAATTATGTATTCATGGGAAGGGTCCCAGGATGGATCCCTTACGCAGGTACCAGGGACCGATATAAAAAGGAAGGACCGACAGCAGAACGGGCATTACTTGTTCCAACGCCGAAGAGTCGAGGCCAAGAACACTACACTAGTAGAATACTCTCTATATTGTGTGAATTATATTGTGTAAAGTAAATAAATTCAAGTTGGCAAATAGAATATCTAATACTTGACTTCCCCTTAATACAGATTAAACAATGAGCAATGTATTTTGCAACGAATCTGTTCATTTTAGGAAACCAGAATGATTCCTTCATTTTTTGTAAAGTTTTCTCTGGGCCTACGTGACAATTTTCATCGTGAAACAGACGTAATATACTCAACCTTGAGCCTTTGGGTACAAATAACTTAGGTTTATTATCTGATTGCTCCTTGTAGTAGAGTAAATTATTTTTAAATATATACTGATTATTATCCAGGTCTCCCGATTGTAACTTTTCTATTAATAATAGGGTTTCAGAGTCCTTTTGTTGTGCCAATTCCAACCAGGAAGATTGATCCGTAAGGATGTTTATACGCGATTCCTTTTTCAAATCATGGTGAACTGGGTTTCGACTTAGGAAATCGACATGACCAACATAAATACCCTTTTTGTATACGATTTCGAAATCAAAGTCTTGTAAATATGTCCATTGCCGAGCTACTCGTGGAGATATATCTTTTTTGCTCATTGTAGATTTTATAGCGTTACAATCAGTGACTATTCTGAACCTGAGTCCGAGTAAATAAACTCTGAAGTGTTTTACGGCGTTATAGATAGCCAGTGTCTCTAGTTCATATGATATATAACGGGATTCCGCGTCAGTCGTCCGTCGACTATAATAAGCGATAACCTTAGTGGCATTTTCATTCTTTTGCATGAGAATACCACCGTATCCTAAGGAACTGGCGTCGGTATGGAGCTCAGTAGACAGGGATGGATCAAAGATGCATAGAAGTGGTTTGGATGTTAATCTAGCTATTATATATTGTCGTGCTGTATTTTGTTCCTCACCCCATTCCCATCTCTGTCCATTCTTGGTTAACTTAGTAATGCAAGCAGTTTTCGAAGCGAACTCAGGTATAAACCTTCTGAAATAGCTAGCCAGACCCATGAACTGTCTGGTTTGCTTGACCGTTTTGGGAATGGGGGAGTTAATTAAAGCAGAAATTTTGTTTTCACTTGGTCTTATGCCTTCAGCAGAAACATTCCAACCCAAATAATCGATATCCTTCACAAAAAATTTACTTTTTTTCAAATTTATAATAAAGCCAGCTTCTACCAAGGCAGCCAAAGTAAGGTCCAGATACTTGAGGCCTTCCTCAACCGTTCGGCACGGAATCAACACGTCATCCATATATACTCGAAGAAATTTTAAGTGCTCCACAGCCTTTGATATCGCCCGTTGGAAAACCGATGGTCCGTTACAAATACCAAAGGGCATTTTAACATACTCATAATTACCATCGTGGGTTATAAAAGCTGTGTAACTTAATGCTTTCCGGACATACAGGAATTTGGTGGAATCCGTTTTTCATGTCTATTGATACGAAATAAACTGCTTTACCTAGTTGATCTAATTCGTCTTGTATGAGCGGGAGCGGATATCTTTCCCTTTCGATTATGGAATTTAGGGATCTATAGTCCACACACAGTCGATCGCTTCCGTCACGTTTTTTGACTAATAACACGGGGCTCGCATAGGGCGAGTCGCTTTCACGAATGATGCCTACTTTCAGAAGGTCGTTTACGATTGTTTTGACTTTTTCTCTTTCAATCGGAGCTAGTCTATACGGTCGATAATGAATGACTTTATCGCTTTTTAACTTTATAACAAGTTCTCCGGTATTCACATGGCCGACATAACCAGGTGATGGAAGGACCTTAGGATATTTGTCGAAAATAGACATGATTTTAGCCCTTAAACTGGAATCTAACGAAGTTAATGCATCTGGAAGCTGTCTTCCTTCTATGACATTTAGTGTTTTAATAGGGAGTTTACGAACTAATTTTGTACCATGTAAATCTGTAACAATAGCTATACCCGGATATTTAACAACATCTTGGCCAATAATACAGTCATAAGGGAACTCTCGATCGCGAACAATATGGAAGTTCAATTCGATACAGATGTCCTCAAAACGAACTAGAGCGGTAAACTTTGCAAAAGTATTTAAGCGACCGGAACCAATGCCATCTAACCTTTCGAACCACGAAGTGAAGGGGCGGTTTAATTGTAATGCAAGGGACTCCTTGATTATAGAGCAGTTGGCACCGGTATCTATCAAAGCATTAACAGGCATATTGTATAAATAAATTCCCGTAAGCTTTAGGCCTGACTGTGTAATACAATTTACAGGTTTCGGTGGTGCCTGGCTTTCGCGATCATGACGTTTTTTCGTCCAGCATTTTTCAACCACATGTCCATCCTTCTTACAAAAACTACAATGTGTATTTTGAGAATCGTTCCCCACATCAGAGGGTTTATTTAAGGGAGTCTTTCTGAACTTACTAGGGACGATATTTTTTGGACATTGGTTTTTGATGTGTCCTTTTTCACCGCATGAAAAACAAGTCTTGGTGGATATGTCGGGAAAACCGTCAGTACGAGAACGTTTGGCATTACTAGGACCCGCCTCCATTGTAAGTCTCGAGGGATTTTCGAATACTCTTTTTCGTGGATTTTTAGCATAGCTAGAGAACAGAGTAATGAGCTCGTTTGTGCTCTTCGCTGAACTATTAAAAGCGGCCATTCGAACATTCACATCGCGAATACCTCCGCATACAAGCTCTACCAATTGGGATTCAGTGAACGAAACCTTCGTTTGATTAAGTTGCAATATTTTTTCTCGAGCATATTCCGTATAGAAGGCGGCTGCGTCAGAGGAGTACATGACGGCTTTTGTAAGTTTTTCCGTCAAATTTCGTTTTGCAGGAAACAAATCAATTAAGTTTGCGCGAAAAGTTTCCCAATCCCGGTGATCGGGTTCCCATGATTCAAACCAAGTTAATGCAGAGCCCCGAAGGGCCTTACCGGCCATTGCTACTTTATGCAAGCTGCTCCAGTGGAGGTCGGTCCCCAAGTCTTCGATGCTTTTGCACCAGGCCTCTGCCCCGTTGTCCATTTTCTCAGGATTGAAGATGGGTAGTGCGGTGTCATCTTGTCGCCGGTTTGATGAGACAGTCGATGTGATGGCTTCTAGCAGGCTTTTCAGCATCTCGGCGTCCATCTTCTTTTTTTTTTTTGAACTCGATCCCACTTCTGATATTAGATATTCTATTTGCCAACTTGAATTTATTTACTTTACACAATATAATTCACACAATATAGAGAGTATTCTACTAGTGTAGTGTTCTTGGCCTCGACTCTTCGGCGTTGGAACAAGTAATGCCCGTTCTGCTGTCGGTCCTTCCTTTTTATATCGGTCCCTGGTACCTGCGTAAGGGATCCATCCTGGGACCCTTCCCATGAATACATAATTATGACTCGCACATCTTGCACAGGCGTCCACAAGGTCCGCCCCTGCTGTGGCACCTAACGCCACAATTTCGAATCAGAAGCGGGCGGCTCCAGCAGGACCTAGCAAGGCCCGAAAGGAGAAGCCCCCCAAGGTCCTACGGCATGCCGCGGTCACCTTGACGGTGGAGCCGGGTGCCACCATTTCGTACGCCGAGGCTATGATCAAAACGCGCGAGAGGGTCGACCTAGATGAGTGCGGGATTACTGACCTCCAGATCAGGCGCGCACTCACGGGTGGTTTAGTCCTGGAGATCCCAGGACCTGGCCGGGACGAGAAGGCGAGTAAGCTCGCCGGTCGCATGGCCGAAGCGCTTGGCGACGTAGCAGGCCTTAAAGTCGCGAGACCCGTGAAGAGCAGCGACCTGCGAATCACGGGCCTCGACGACTCGGTTACACCGGCCGAAGTGATCGCCGTCATAGCGAAGGCCGCGGGCTGCAGGGAGGCTGACATCCGGACTGGCCCGGTCCGAACAACCTCCACCGGAGTCGGCAGCATTTGGGTGAGGTGCCCCACCGTCGTCGCTCGGAAGCTGGCCTCCGAAGGGAAGCTTCGCGTGGGGTGGGCCACGGCCAGAGTGCACCCTCTGCCGGCTAGGCCCCTCCAATGTTTCAGGTGCCTTGCCCGTGGTCACCTCCGCGTCAAGTGCACCCATGAAGACCGCAGTCAAGACTGCTACAATTGCGGTGTAGCGGGGCACACTGCCCGGAATTGTAAGGCGCCTCCCAAGTGCCCGCTGTGCGAAGAGGTTGGCAAGCCCTCCGCTCACCGTATGGGTGGCAAAGCCTGCACCGCCCCACCCAGGGCGACGAAGAAGAGCGGCAAGGAGTCTGCCGACACGCCAGCAGCCGATGATGCGGCTACTATTCCGACGGCACCACCGCCGACGGCAAATGGCCCGGAGGAGGCCATGGATGTAGGGCCCTCCAATGGCGAATAGACGCCAGAGGAAGCTCATCCAGGCCAACGTCAATCACTCCTTCGCTGCCCAGGAGCTGCTCATGCAGACTCTTGTGGAGCGGGGAGCTGACTTGGCCGTGCGTGCGGAGCCATACCGGGTGCCCGATCGCCCCGATTGGGTCGGAGATGTTGGGGGCACGGTTGCCATTACGTGCTCTCGCTCGGGTCAGGCATTTGGTTTCCGGATGCTTGCACGCGGGCAGGGTTACGTGGCTGTGGAGTGGGGCGCATGTACGCTGGTTGGCGTCTACGCCCCGCCCAGCCTCCCCCTGCGCTGCTACTTGGGGCTCCTGGATGAAATCCGGAGCTTCCTTGAGCAGGTACAGCCACGTCCCATCGTTCTGCTCGGCGATTTCAACGCCAAGGCTCCCCTATGGGGTAGCCGCGTCATTGACGTCAGAGGGGTTGAGACGGTGGACTGGGCGGCGGCTCTGGATCTTAGGATCCTTAACAAGGGTTTAGAACTCACCTGCATGAGGCGCGGCGGGGGATCGATCGTCGATCTGTCCTGGGCAAACGCCGCAGCCGAACGCATGGTGTCCGGCTGGGCGGTGCTAGGGTCCGTAGAGACCCTGAGCGATCACAAGTACATTGTGTTCGCTTACGGCATCGGCCAGTGCGGTGGAGCCTCTGGATTGAACCTGGGAACGACTCAGGGACGCCCTCGGTGGTCTCTGAAGAGCCTCAGCACCGATCTGCTGCAGGCGGCCAGTGTTGCCACCGGATGGCCCAGGGAGCCGGATGAGCCACATGGCGACGTAGATGCTGAGGCGTTGCGCCTGCGTCAGAACTTGACGCGCATCTGCGACGCCTCTATGAAGAGGGTCGGTGCCGTCCCTAAACAGCAGGCCGTGTATTGGTGGTAAGAAGAACTGTCCGATATGCGCAGGGACTGCTGTTCCAAGCGTCCTATGTTCACGCGTTCGCGCAGAAGGCGTGTCCGTGACCTCGACCTTGAGGATAGCCTATATGCAGAGTACAGGGCCTCGACCGACTTACTGCACCGGGCTATCCTGGACGCCAAGGGAGAGTCGTGGAGGGCGCTGGTCGACACTCTCGACAGCGACCTTTGGGGTCGGCCCTATCGCACTGTGCTAGGCAAGCTACGTCACCGTGGCGTGGCTGTTACCACGAAACTTGAGCCTGCACAGGTGGACGACGTGCTGACCCACCTCTTCCCACCCGGTGAGTCACCGATGCCACCCGAATTCGGGCCGGCAGAGGTTCTCGTTCCGGAGATTGGGTACGGGGAGTGGAAGGCAGCTGTCGAACGTATGCGGTCTAAGAACACCGCGCCCGGGCCCGATGGGATCCCATCGAAGGCGCTGGCGTTGTGTTTGGGGGAGCTGGGCGGAAGGGCCCGTGGCCTCTTCCACGCCTGTCTGCGCCTTGGGCGCTTTCCGGCAGTTTGGAAGGAGGCCCAGCTCGTGCTCATCCCGAAGCCTGGTAAACAGGCCGCGAGTCCTGCGGCATATCGCCCGATATGCCTGCTGGATGAAGTGGGCAAGCTTTTTGAGAGGGTGGTGGCATCCCGCATCATCGAGCACATGCTCAGTGCTGAAGGGCGGCAACTCAGTGCCTCCCAGTTCGGGTTCCGGTGCGGTCTGTCCACGGTCGACGCGGTTAACAGCGTTCGCACCCAGACAGAGTCGGTGGTCTCCCGCGGGGGTGTGGTATTGGCGGTGTCCTTGGACATCGCCAATGCGTTTAACACACTTCCCGGGAAGGCTATCATGGAGGGACTGGCATACTTCGGCGTCCCTGCGTACCTGCAGGCGGTCGTGGCCGACTACCTCCGGGGTAGGTCCGTGGAGTTCCCGACGAGAACCGGCGAGCTCGGTCGTCGGGCTCTATCGCTCGGCGTTCCGCAGGGGTCGGTGTTGGGCCCGCTCCTATGGAACGTCGGGTATGACGCCGTCCTCCGCGCCGCTCTGCCGCCAAGTGTCAGTGTAGTCTGCTACGCTGACGATACACTTGTGCTGGCGGCCGGCCGGAGTTGGGAGAGAACTCTGCGCTTGGCAGAGCTCGGGACGGAGTGTGTGGTCAGCGCGATTCGAGGCCTCGGCCTCACGGTCGCCGGCCACAAGACGGAGGCCATGTGGTTTCATGGCCTCCCCTTGACACGCACACCTCCGCCCCCCTGGCTAAGGGTGGCAGACGCGCACATGCGCGTAGGGACGAAGTTCCGCTATCTGGGCCTGACCCTAGACAGCCGGTGGAGGTTCGTGGACCATTTCACCGAGCTGGCTCCCAGGGTCCAAGGAGTGGGCGCAGCCCTCTGCTCCCTCCTCCCGAATCTGGGCGGTCCCGGTTCGGGAGTGCGACAGCTATACGCGGGCGTCCTCAGGAGCATGATTACGTATGGTGCTCCAGTCTGGGCCGAACAGGCTCAGGCGAGCAAAGCCATACGCCGCACCCTGCCACGTGTACAGCGCGGTATCGCCCTGAGGATTGCCCGCGCCTTCCGGGATGTTTCGGGCGAGGCAGCATTGCTTCTCGCACGCCTTCTCCCCTTCGACCTTCGGGCACGCGTGGAGGCGGAGGTGTTTCGACGTGTGAGAGGTGCCCGGGATCAAGGGCAACCCCTTTGCCTCGGCGACGTCGCCGTCCTGCGCTCGCAGGCGGTGGACGAAGCGGTGGCTCAGTGGCGCGACCGGCTCGGTCGCCGACCGGCGCCGAGATGCGGGCCAGTGGCCCAGTTACTGCTCCCCACGCTTGAGGCCTGGCTAAAATGCCAGCATGGCGGGCAGTCTTACCGTCTCACGCAGGTGCTGACCGGACACGGCGTGTTCGGGAGGTACCTGTGTGAGATCGGCGCCGAACAGTCCCCGGACTGTTTTATGTGTGAGGCGGGTGTAGAAGACACGCCGGAACACACTGTGGCTGTCTGCGCAATCTTTGCCGCGGAGAGGAGCCGACTGGTTCGTGTGGTGGGCCCGGACCTTTGTTTCCCGGCGCTTGTCGGAGCTATGGTCGGGTCCCCTATTGCATGGGCGGCCGTGGCCTCCTTCTGTGAGGAAGTCCTCACCAGAAAGGAGGTCGCGGAACGCGAGAGAGAAAGGACGCTCCCGGCTCGAATCACCAGGAAAGCGTTAAGGAGGGCGAGGAGAGGGAGGGGTCGCCGAGGTCACTAGACCGAGCGGTGACCTCCCTACTCCGCTTTTGTCCCGACGAGGGCATGCGCCGGCCAAGCGAAGTAGATCTCACGGGTGGGGGCCCGGGATCTACTTCGGCCTAGAGGTGGGTGGCGGTACCGGGTGTGGCCCCTGGTACCGCCACGGTCCTGCTGGACGTTGTCTTGCTTAGGGGGAAGCTTCTCTGCCCCCGGGAAGTGTCCGATTTCACGGGCATGGGGTGGAGGAGTCCTGGTAGTGTTCCTCTGGAGATCCCAGGGCTCCTCATCTCACCCCGAGGAAGGCCACCGCAGTGTTTTTAGTGGGTGCGAACCCCACACTACCCCGGTTTCTCCCCCCAGAGGGCTGAGGGGTTCGTCAGGAATTTCCACTGCGTAGAAAAAAAAAAGGTTATGTTAGGTTCCGTGCCCCTCGCGGGAACTGGGTAAGGATCGCTTCCGCGATCCCCCCGGGCCCTGTGAGGGGATGGGAGTTTGCCGACTCCCGACACGGCGCGTCCCCGGGTTGCGGATAGGGGGATGCCCTACCGACATAGTCGGGTGGGTAGCAGGACCCCGAAAGGGACCTGCCGCGGACAGCATACGGTAAGGTGACCCCTCCACCGAAAGTGAGGGGGCCGGGGGTACGCTCTGTCCTTCGGGCGGGGGAATCGGCACCCCGGGGATGGCGTGCGCCACCGATCCCCTAACACCGGAATCTCTGATTCCGCTTCCAACCGCGGTGTGGCGAAGCGTCGGAAGAGGCGGACGAGGAGACCGGGGGCCAGGCCTTAGGGTCGGGCCGCGAGGAGGCCAACCTCTATCAAAGTGGCAGGGTTGTTTCTCCCCTACCCTACAAAAGGGGGAGACTACACATATACAGATCCTTATACACTGACACTCCCCTCTGGGCACCCTGCCTCGCGGTGCAGTACACTCCAGAGGGGCACACTCACACGCACACACCGTCCGGGGCGGTTCCCCGGGGATTTCCCCCGCCACAAGGGGGATAGGGGAAGAAACCCCGATATCAAATCAATAATGGACGAAGTAATAAAGGAACTGAAGGTTAGGGTGCAGCGGTGCGAATCCGCAGTACCGGCGGGGAAGGGTGCGAAAGCAGGCCCAACCTCGTCGTCATCCGAAAACTGCAGCGTTTCGTCGGTTGGTCACTTGGCCGGCGTCTCGTTAAATGCCACAAGCGTGCCTAAGACGAGGGATGGGGGAAAGCCCTCCCGAAAATTTGACTACCTGGCTACTGACATGGACAGAATGGACACGGAAGAGATCACGGAGGCTGGAGTTATCGACCCAGTCCCAGTCTCAGGCGCGGAGTACGTCTGCGCTAAGAGGAAAAAGAGAACACTCCCTCTTCTGTCATCCTCGGAAAGCGACGGGGCCACAGACACGGGACGGGACACCGTCACCTCAGACAGAGGTGACGCCGGTGGCAAGGCCCAAAAAGTTCGGCCTAAGAAGCAGATGCGTGGTGACAAGCGCGACATGACCACCGGCTGGAAGGCCGCTGATTTCCTTCGTCCAGTGGCACCGGCAACGGTTCAATCATCCGGGACCGAGGCGGAGGACATTCCCGCCAAGGGAGCCAAATACAAGCTGTCCGAAGAGATGGCTAGTGCCAAGGAGTTTCGCACCAAGAAAACGGTGGACGTGGGAGTCCAGTTGATGGACCTCATGGACGTGGTGAGGTCGGTGGCGTCCACTTCCAAGAACCTCAAGGGCCCCTTCGTTAAGAAATTGAGGGATGCCGCGAACCTCGCGACCGCTGGGGTTCATGAACTAGTGACGAGGACCACGCGGCAGGAGGTGAGCGACCCTACCCTGAGGCTCGAAAATGAACGTCTCAAGGCTAGGATCGCCGACATGGAGAGAGAGATCCACGAAACGAGGAAGGAGCTTGAGAAGATCAAGCACAATCGGGCAGCCAACACGAAGGCAGCATCGCCCAAGGATGACTCAACGGATCGACAGGTTTGGGAGGAGGCACTGATTCGAAGAGTAGACGGGTAGGCAACCTTCCCGCGACGGGAAGGCAACCCCGACAATCCCCCGCCACCGATCCCCTCCACTTCATCGGACTGGGTCACTGTGGTGACCAAGAAGCAGGCGAAGCAGGCGAAGAAGAAGGCAGGCCAGCAAGCGGCGCAAGCCCCGAGGACGCCGGGCTCCGCTCAACCCCCCAAAGGGCCTGCGGTGAAGAACAGCGGGAAAACGGCGAAAGCCAAATCCCAGTTCCCGCGTACACCCAAATCAGCGGCTGTGACCATCACGGTGCCGGAGGGCGGTACGATATCGTACGCGGACGTGATGAGAAGGGCGAAGGAGAGGATTGACCTCCAGACTCTGCAGATAGCGGCGATAAAGTCGAAAAGAGCCGTAACCGGGGCCCTAATCCTAGAGGTCCCGGGAACCGGGTCTACGGCAAAGGCCAAGCTGCTCAGGGAGCGGCTGGAAGAAACCTTGTCGGGCACGGGCGTCAAAGTCGCCACTCCGTGCAAGCTGGCGGAGATGCGTATCGGGGGACTGGACGATTCAGTTACCGCGGGCGAGGTATCCGAGGCAATTGCCTCTCTCTCGGAGTGCCCCGGTGAGGCCATCAGGACCGGCGCCATAAAGAAGAGCCCCAACGGGTTGGGCAGTGTCTGGGTCAGGTGTCCAGTCGCCGCCGCGAAGAAAGTGGCGGCTGGCAGTCTCAAGATTGGCTGGGTGGTGGCTAAGGTCGAAATTCTGGAGAGAAGGCCGCTCCAATGCTTTAAATGCCTCGAGTGGGGACACGTCCGTGTCACGTGCCCCAACAAAGACCGCGCCGATACTTGCTATAGGTGCGGCGAACTCGGGCATCACGTATCGGGGTGCGAAAAAGCGCCCAAGTGCGTCATCTGTGAGGAGAACGGCCGACGAGCCGACCATCGGATAGGCAGCTCGTCATGCGCGTCCAGAAACCATCCGGGGGAAAATGGAGGCAAGCCCGCTGCACGGGCTATGAGGGCTAAAAAGCCACAAATAACAGCACAACCCCGCCCGGAGGAGGCGATGGATACGGCACAATAAATGTTCCGCATCCTCCTGACAAACCTGAACAGGTGCAGCGCTGCACAGGATCTGCTGATGCAGCAGATGGGTGAGCAAGAAGTGACACTGGCGGTGGCGGCGGAGCCCTACCGAGTGCCGGACCACACCTTCTGGGCCGGGGATAAACGAGGGGACGTGGCCGTGATTAGACGCGGGGGCACCTCCAGGGAACCGCCCTTGATCAGCAGGCTCGTGGCGGGCGATGGCTTCGTGGCGGTGAGTTCGGGAAGAGTGGTAATCGTCGGATGCTACATCTCCCCCAATTGCAATTCAGCGGAATTCCGCGACTTTCTCGGCAGACTGCGGGGCTGCATACAGGCGTACACGGCGCAGCCAATCCCAGTTATGGGGGACTTTAATGCCAAATCGGCGTTATGGTCATCCCCCAGAACGGATAAGAGAGGGAAGATCCTGGAAAGATGGGCCAGGTCCCTCGACCTGACCTGCTGCAACCAGGGGGGAGCAAACACCTGCGTAAGAGCAACCGGAGGTTCCATCGTCGATCTGACATGGGCCTCCCGTTCTGTGATACGGGACATCAGGGACTGGAGAGCCGCCTGTGAACTGGAGACGCTCTCTGACCACCGCTATATTACCATGCGGCTGGAGATAGCGGCGGTACGCCGCGCGCCTGTGGACCCCCGGCAAGGAACTCTCCCACCCGAGACAAGGAGGTGGAAGATGAAAACCCTGAACGAGGATCTCCTCAAGGCAGCGGTCGAGGCGACCACCTGGGCGATAAGTGCGTCAGTGGCGGTGGCGGAAGAAGAAGAAGGGCCCAACGTGGAGGAGATGGCCGGCAGACTAAGGGTAAAGATGTCCGACATCTGCGACACGGCCATGGAGAGGCTCCGGGGTAAGCCGCCCCACGACGGAGAGCATACTGGTGGACCGAAGAGCTCGGAGAGCTGCGACGCGCCTGCATCGCAGCGAGAAGACGGTACACCAGAGCCCGGAGGAGGAGAAGAAGACCGAATCCCGCCACCACCGCGGCAAACATGGACGACCTGTATGCGGACTACCAGGCGTCAAGAAGGGAACTCCAGAGCGCGATAAGGATCGAGCGGGCTAGATCCTATGACGCTCTCCTGGATCAGGTGGAAGCGGACCCTTGGGGGAGGCCCTACAGGTGCGTCACAGGGAAACTGAGACCCTGGACGCCACCGCTGACGGAGATACTGGAAGCTGACTTCGTGGAGGAAGTGGTCTCCACCCTCTTCCCAGCGGGCAGGGACACGGAGGCAGAGGCGACCATCCTGCCCACTCGGGCCGATAACTCGCCCGACTGGTCTCCCGACTTGGAGACAACGCCGGGCGAAATCAGAAGAGCGGCGGCCAAGAGCCTGAAGTCTAACAAGGCCCCCGGACCGGACGGAATCCCCGGCAAGGTTTGGAGTGTATGCCTAGAGGCAATGGGCCCGAGGCTCCAAGCCCTCTTCAACGAGTGCCTGAAGAGCGGACGGTACCCACTCAGCTGGAAGGAGTCCCTGCTGACTCTCATCCGCAAGGCCGGCAAACCCGCCGAATCGCCCTCCTCGTATCGGCCGATCTGCCTACTGGACGAGGCAGGGAAGCTATTTGAGAGGGTAATACACCACAGAGTTACGGAGCACCTCGACGGCACGGGACCCAACCTGGATGACCGTCAGTACGGGTTCAGGGCGGGCCGATCGACCATAGACGCGCTACACCGGCTGAAGGGTTTCACCCGAGAGGCCACCAGCAGGGGTGGAGTGGCGCTCGCAGTGTCCTTGGACATTTCAAATGCGTTTAACTCCACCCCCTGGGAAGAGATAAGGAAGGCTCTGGACGAACACCAGGTTCCTCCCTACTTGACGAGGATCATCCGAGCCTATCTGACGCACAGGGTGATAGGCTATACGGATGACGCAGGGACGCGCACGAGGAAGGAAGTGACCCGCGGTGTTCCACAGGGTTCGGTCCTCGGACCCCTCCTGTGGAACATTGCCTTCAACAGGGTGCTAAGGACGGCTCTTCCCACGGAGACGGAGGTCATATGCTATGCAGATGACACTATCGTCGTGGCGCGCGGGATGGACTGGAGGACGGTGCTGCGAGCAGGAGAGGAAGCTACGGCAAGCGTGGTGGGAGCTATCGAGAAGCTCCACGTGAGTGTCTCGGCCAGCAAGACACAGGTACTCTGGTTCGCGAAGAGGGGAAGTAAGGCGTTGCCCCTCTGGAGGACGAAAATCAAGGTGGGGGGCGAGGAGATTAGGATCGGTTCCCAGATGAAATATCTGGGTCTCCTACTGGACGGCCAGTGGTCCTTCGAGGCACACTTCGAGGCCCTGACCCCGCGAGTGCTGAAGACCGCGGGTGCGCTGAGTCGACTAACCCCCAATACGAGAGGGCCAGGACGAAAGGTGAGGCTGCTGTACATGCAAGTCATAAAATCCATGACACTGTATGGGGCTCCTATCTGGGCGGAAGAGGCCGTCACGGCCAAAAGCAGACAGGCTATCGACAGGCTGTACAGACGTATGGCGATACGCACGATTCGCGGATACAGGACGGTGTCGTTCGCCACGGCGAGCGCACTGCCCAGGCCCCCTCCGTGGATGATGGAAGCGAAAGCCTCTGCGGAGGCCTTTGAAGAGAAACGCCACATCTGCGAGAGCGTTGCGGACGAGTCAAAGCGTCGGGAAGAAGTGGCAGCCCTGAAAAAGAGGGTTAAGGAGATGCTGCTGGAAGGATGGAAGATGTGGTTGCTGGACCCGGCCGGCAATAAGGGCAGCAGAGGAGCCCTCGCGGTCGGACCAGTGGCCCTCCCCTGGAGCGCTGCCGTGAAGAAGAATGGCATGTCGTACCGGACATGCCAACACCTCAGCGGACACGGTTGCTTTGGAGGTTATTTGGCACGCATCGGGAAGGAGGCCTCCGCGGCGTGCCACCACTGTGACGCGGACACGGACGATGCGGAGCATACGCTACAGGTATGTCCCGCTTGGAGCCAAGAAAGAGATGAACTACGTCGGGCTATAGGACAGGACCCCGCATTAGACGCGGTAACCCGCGTCATGACAGAGGGCGATGACAAGTGGCTGGCGGTCGAAACCTTCTCCGAGGCTGTGCTGACGAAGAAGGAAGCGGCCGAACGTGAGAGAGAGCGGTCTCATGCGCCCGGCAGACGCGGACGCAGCCGCGCAAGAAGGGCAAGAAGATGGGGAAACCCGTTCATCTTGAATTAGAGGGTTGGTGTTAGTGGAGGGTATACGCCCTCTCCTCTAGCGCACCACGAGCTCTGGGACTCTTGACTGAGGATCAAGACTCCCGCTTTCAAGAGTTCTTGCGGGGAGTGTCTGCGCACGTGGCCTGCGCAGCCACTGAGGTCAAAACTTGACCAAGTGCAGAAGAGCTAGCAAGCTCTAAGACGCCGATCAGGGCCGGGACCGGATGGACGGGGATCCGTGGGGGCGCCCATACAAAATCGTCATGGGACGATTACGTCCATGGGCGCCCCCAACAACGGAGCTGCTTGACCCCCAGTTTCTCGACCGGGTGGTGGCTACTCTGTTCCCTGCGGGAGCAGAGGACCCCACCCCCGGTCGGCCTCGTCCCCGTTTTGAGTGGGACGAGGCTACCATGGGGGTCACTGGCGGCGAGCTCGACGCCGCGATTAGGCGTCTCCGGGCCCGCGCGAACAGGGCGCCGGGCCCGGACGGCATCCCAGGCAGGGCCTTGGCCATGGCCATGGGCGTCCTGGTCCCGCGCCTCGGGCAGGGGTAGGTTCCCCCGCTCCTGGAAGCGGGCGCGGATGGTCCTCATCCGGAAGGATGGGCGGCCCGCGGACTCTCCCTCCGCGTACCGGCCCATTTGCTTGCTGGACGAGGCGGGCAAACTCTTCGAGAGAGTTATTGCCAACCGCCTCGTCCGGCACCTGTCGGCGACAGGTCCGGACCTCGACGACGGGCAGTTCGGCTTCCGTCAGGGACGATCGACGATAGGCGCGATCAAGCGCCTAAGGTCCCTGACGGAGTCGGCTGCAAGCCGGGGCAGGGTGTGTATCGCTATATCCTTGGATATAGTGAATGCTTTTAACACCCTGCCCTGGTGGGTCATCAGGGAGGCGCTCGAGTACCATCGAGTGCCCCCTGAGTTACGGGCCGTCGTCGGGGACTACCTCGCCGACAGGGGCATTAAGTTCATGGGCCGGACGCAGGAGTATGAGAGGGAGACGTACGCCGGGGTCCCGCAGGGGTCCGTGTTGGGCCCCCTGCTATGGGACCTCGGCTACGATTACGTCCTGCGGGCTGCACTCCCCGCTGACTCCACGGTGATCTGCTATGCAGACGACACACTCGTGGTAGTCAGCGGGGAGGATGGGAGGAGGACCATCCGCGTTGCGGAGACGGCGGTGGCCTGTGTCGTCGCCCGAATCCACCGACTGGGCCTTCGGGTGGCCCCGCAAAAGACCGAGGCGATCTGGTTTTACGATCGCCAACGGTATGCGGGGCCGCCTCCCCAGCGGTGGATTGCGGTAGGAGAGACCCGCGTCCAGGTGAGAGATACGATGAAGTATCTCGGACTCACCCTGGACGGCCTCTGGCGCTTTAACGAGCACTTCGGCCGGCTTATCCCCCGAGTTGAGAAGGCGGCAGGCGCTCTAGGACGCCTGCTGCCCAACATCGGGGGACCGTGGGAGGGTGTCCGACGCCTTTATGCGGGAGTCGTCCGTTCCATGGTGCTCTACGGGGCACCAGTCTGGGCGGACGACCTGGCGGCCAGCCGGCGCAATTGTGCCCTGCTATTCAGGGTACAGCGTCGGATGGCCGCCAGGGTCGTGCGAGGATATCGCACGATCTCCCTGGCGTCGGCCACCCTACTGGCGAGGTTTCCGCCCCTGGACATCCTGGCGGTGGGGGACGCGAGGACCTATTTGGGTCTTCGCGCCCTCCGCAACAGGGGCGGAACACCCACGGAACCGTCGGTCGAGGAGCTCAAGCGCCAGACCCGACGCACAGTGGCGAGTTTGGGCCTAAAACGCGCGCAACGGGCTTTTCGGACCAAAAATGGAGTGAAGTGGTAATGAAAGTTTAATATTATTTCCTTATTCTGGACAATATAAAGCACAGAAAATGTTAGTAAAAAACTTTTCATTTTCAAATAGTTCTGAAGATAACGACAGTCGTATAGAACATGTTCCCATGTATTCAAATGGACAACTTTAACTTTCTGTACTGTTTCGGCAACCTAACCCGACCTAATGAAATTTATATCTTCTGAAACTAGATTTTCCCCTCTAAATTTTGAGATATAACTCATCTGCGGGAAATTGCGGGAACTTGAGATATGTACTTGTGAAAGTTTAAGTTTGAAGTTATATGCATTTAAAATTACTTTATACAACCGAAATTTGAAACCGTCATATCTCCATGCAAGAAATAACAATGATTTGGGTTATTTGAGAGAAGGAAATGCATACCTCTAGTAGAAGGATGCAAAATATTTATTCGTGGTCGGAGCTTAACCAACCATTGTCCGATTCGGACTGGTCCTCGCTTTCGCCTCCTTCTCTCAAATAACCCAAATCATTGTTATTTCTTGCATGGAAATATGACGGTTTCAAATTTCGGTTGTATAAAGTAATTTTAAATGCATATAACTTCAAACTTAAACTTTCACAAGTACATATCTCAAGTTCCCGCAATTTCCCGCAGATGAGTTATATCTCAAAATTTAGAGGGGAAAATCTAGTTTCAGAAGATATAAATTTCATTAGGTCGGGTTAGGTTGCCGAAACAGTACACAAAGTTAAAGTTGTCCATTTGAATACATGGGAACATGTTCTATACGACTGTCGTTATCTTCAGAACTATTTGAAAATGAAAAGTTTTTTACTAACATTTTCTGTGCTTTATATTGTCCAGAATAAGGAAATAATATTAAACTTTCATTACCACTTCACTCCATTTTTGGTCCGAAAAGCCCGATGCGCGCGTTTTAGGCCCAAACTCGCCACTGTGCGACGGCTCGTTGTCGAGATGTCGCGGGAAAGGCTGGAAGATCCAGCCAACTCCCGCCACAGAGCCGTCGGGGCGATTCTCCCGAGCCTCGAGGCTTGGTTGAGTCGCGGCAGGGGGCAGCTCTCCTACCGCGCGACGCAGGTGCTTACCGGGCACGGCTGCTTCGGTGAGTACCTGCGTCGCATCGGGAAGGAGGCGACGGCACAGTGCCACCATTGTGATGGGGACCCGGACACGGCGCAACATACCCTCCAGTATTGCAGGGCCTGGAGGGAACAGCGCCGTGTCCTGGTCCGGTATATCGGAAGGGACCTCTCGCTGCCGACGGTCATCCGACAGATCCTCGGCAGCGAGAGGTCGTGGAGAGCCTTCCTCGCCTTTTGCGCAGGGTTGGAAACCGTACCGTATTTTGGTTCTGTGGACCGGTACGCTGGCGCTATCGGTTCCAAAGGCGACCAGGTAGTGACGGACCGGTACGTACCTGAGCTCCCAATACAAAATTCGCACCGTACCGAAGTCTGCTCGCGCCCGTACCTGGGACGAACCGATTCGTAGCCGACGACTTAAGGAACAATCTGAACCGAACCGAACCGGACCATTCTGGCCGAACCTAAGCATCTGGACTGTACCTCTTCGTAGCGGAAGAGTCTAGTACGAAATTCGTACCCTACCGCCGCAACTTCGGTGCAGTTCCGAGGTCACTGAGTCAAGTGCGGCAATACTGAAATAATGCGCGTTGCAGAGGGCTCTACTCATCTTCGCAGTCGGAAGGTCGATAGTCGAAAGCCGAAACTTCAAAGAAATGCACATTCAGATCGCTGGATTTTAGTTTTGTTTTGTCTTTAACTGTGAATCACGAGCAACTAATTTTCACGAATATCACCATAACAAAAAGAGTGTTATTGAATGTCACGATACTTCTGCTAAATTTTGATTCGATTTTATTCGTGCAAGACATTACCCCGTGATGATAAATATTATTTGTCGGAAAATAATAATGTGAAAAATAAAAAGTACGAGAGAAGGGCAGGAAATGCAAAAATACGGCCAGAATCTAAAAACTCAGATTTTGCAAAAAGCCATCTGACAAAGATATTTATTTACCGGATCCAATTTACCGCACGCATGACTTCAAGCAAACCGCGGCTAATGTTCTTTAATATGTGTCATGCAAGTAAAAACAACTAAACAAAAAGACACATCGATGAGAGCCACTCATTGAAGGGGTGCAGTAGCCTTATCCGAGACTAATCTACAGCACCTGCAGGCTAGTCTATAGCACCTGCATGCACCAAATGTTGCAATGTAACATATTACAAAAATGAACAAGATCTTTATAACTAAAGACTAAATGGAACAAAAACTCACTCCTGTGAGTGTGCATTTTCTTGGGGATTCTGATTTCGACTGCCATAGCAGAGCCGTCTGCAAGGCGAACCCGACGAACCTTTACATACCCCGAACCGCTTTCTTACACCGAACATGCGACGGTACGGTACGAAGAGGTACAGTCCAGAAGTGTAGGTTCGGCCAGACCGATCCAGGTACGAACTGTCCCACAAGTAAATTGAGGTACGGCAATATACGGTTACGAATTTTGTACGAGAAGCTCCAGTACGAAAAGGTACGGTCCGAACCGTATTTTAGGTATGCCCGTGAAAAAATGATCCGAACCGAACCGAACCGGCAGCGCGAAATATCGGTACGGTTTCCAACCCTGCTTTTGCGAGGAAGTGCTCTCCCAGAAGGAGGAGGCGGAGCGGCGGCGGGAGAGGACGGACCCCTTCCGTCTGCAGAGGGCCCGTCCCCGCCGCCGACCCGCGCGGGGGGATCTTGTCCCCCCGCAGTAGAGCGAAGCCCCGGTCCCGTCGACGGATCTCGACCCGTTGACGGGCCGGGTGCTTGCCAAGGGGCCGCGAGGCGGCAGAGTGGTGGCTCTGTCGCCTGCGCAAGCGGCCCCGAGGCGGGGCGGGCGTGTAGTGGTCGCACGACCCGCCCAGGAGGGATGGGTAATGCGGGGGCGCGGTTCCCGCCTCCTTCGCTAGCGAAGGAGTGCGGTGAGCCGTGTCTCCCCGCGAGTAGTGGGAGAAGCCTCCCTCTCTCGTGAAAGCGAGAGAGCGGATGGCCGCTCCCCCACCACGAGACGTGCCTCCAATAGGGGGCGGGCGCGGGGCGGCACCGGTAGTGTTCTACCAGAGTTCCCGGTGTCGCCCCAGTCAGCGCCGAGGATGGCCACCGTGGGGTTTTAGCCGGTAAGAGTCCGGCACTACCCCGTCGCCCCCACCAGGGCGGCGGGGTGTCCATGAGGATTTCCCCCACGAAAAAAAAAAGGTTAGGTTAGGTTAGGTTAGATTGTTTAGCCGCCGGCCACGTCGCCGGCGGCGGAGGAGCGAACACTCTCGTCGAGTTGTGTCACTCTATGAAAGGCGCGCGAGCTTGTGCGCTTCGGAGGGATGTACGAGCCTCCTCCCTCGCGGGGGTCGGGCTTTCTTCCTTCGTAGCGCGCTCCGCGCGGTCTCGGACACGAGGCGGTGTAGAAGACACGCCGGAGCACACTGTGGCTGTCTGCGCAATCTTTGCCGCGGAGAGGAGCCGACTGGTTCGTGTGGTGGGCCCGGACCTTAGTTTCCCGGCGCTTGTCGGAGCTATGGTCGGGTCCCCTGTTGCATGGGCGGCCGTGGCCTCCTTCTGTGAGGAAGTCCTCACCAGAAAGGAGGTCGCGGAACGCGAGAGAGAAAGGACGCTCCCGGCTCGAATCGCCAGGAAAGCGTTAAGGAGGGCGAGGAGAGGGAGGGGTCGCCGCGGTCACTAGACCGAGCGGTGACCTCCCTACTCCTCTTTTGTCCCGACGAGGGCATGCGCCGGCCGAGCGAAGTAGATCTCACGGGTGGGGGCCCGGGATCTACTTCGGCCTAGAGGTGGGTGGCGGTACCGGGTGTGGCCCCTGGTACCGCCACGGTCCCGCTGGACGTTGTTTTGCTTAGGGGGAAGCTTCTCTGCCCCCGGGAAGTGTCCGATTTCACGGGCATGGGGTGGAGGAGTCCTGGTAGTGTTCCTCTGGAGATCCCAGGGCTCCTCATCTCACCCCGAGGAAGGCCACCGCAGTGTTTTTAGTGGGTGCGGACCCCACACTACCCCGGTTTCTCCCCCCAGAGGGCTGAGGTGTGCGTCAGGAATTTCCACTGCGTAAAAAAAAAAAAGGTTCCGTCCGTGCCCCGTGCCCCTCGCGGGAACTGGGTAAGGATCGCTTCCGCGATCCCCCCGGGCCCTGTGAGGGGATGGGAGTTTGCCGACTCCCGACACGGCGCGTCCCCGGGTTGCGGATAGGGGGATGCCCTACCGACATAGTCGGGTGGGTAGCAGGACCCCGAAAGGGGCCTGCCGCGGACAGCATACGGTAAGGTGACCCCTCCACCGAAAGTGAGGGGGCCGGGGGTACCCTCTGTCCTTCGGGCGGGGGAATCGGCACCCCGGGGATGGCGTGCGCCACCGATCCCCTAACACCGGAATCTCTGATTCCGCCTTATACCGCGCTGTGGCGAAGCGTTGGAAGAGGTGGATGAGGAGACCGGGGGCCTTGCATTAGCCGGCCGGGCCGCGAGGAGTAAGCCTCTATAAAAAATCCCTAGCCTCAAGTTGCGGTACGCGGCGAAGGGGCGCGTCTCGAGCCTGCCTCGAGGCGCGGTTGGTGGGTGCACCGACCGCTAGCGACCAACCCCCGGGAACCTGGCGACCCCTGGGGTGTACTAGCTTTCCCCAGGCATGGCGGCTCTGCCTGGGGTGACTACCCTTTCCGACCGTGTATTGAAGGTTCTGGGAGGCCTCGGCCGAACCGAACCGTACGAACAAGATGAGCAAAAACAAAAAACAAAAAAGCAAACCACGGACGGACAACACAGATGACGACTCGGCAAAATCCAAGGAAACGGCAATGGAAACGGAGTGGATCCAGGCATCTGGACTTGGGACGCCAGCGCCGTCCACCTCCAGGAGGTGCACCCGGCAGGCAAAGGCAGCGCCATTGATGGCGGAGCTCCGCATCTCGTCGGAGAGTGAGTCCGAGAGCGACCCGTCCTCGGACAAGACGGTCAAATCTTGGCACTCTAAAGGCTCGGTGGGTGCAAACCCGAACCTGAAGAGGAAGAGGGGCCGGCCGCCCACCACCCACGACTATGTGGGACTAGCCACGGCCAGGCAAAAACACGTAGAGGCCCCGCGTGCGGAGGCTGAGCTCCGAGCAGAGCTCAGCGTCACGGACCCCTCGATCGACCCTCCTCCGCTGCCGCGGAATAACAAAAATTACCCGTCAGTGGAGACGGTCGCTGACGAATTCCGGGAGCAACCGACCGCGAATCGTGGGGCGGTTATTTTAGGTTGTATGAAGACGGTCGAGAAAGTGGCCTCTACTTCAAGCAACCTAAAGGGGAATTATGTTAAAGAGCTGCGGCTGGCTGCTCTCAAGGTTAAAGTGGCTACCAGTGAGTTGTCGAAGCGGACAACTGCTACTGGAAATGCCGCCAGCCTGGAGGAGACCAACGCGCAGCTCCGGAATAAAGTATGGGAGCTCGAGGCCGAAGTTCGCTCCATGCGAACGGAGCTCGAGTCCCATAAGGGCAAGGGTTGCCCGCACCAGGCGCTAGCTCCTGCTGCGGTTGCAACAGAGGCGAACTCCGACACGAGGAGATCCTTGCGCAGTGGCAAGGAAGCCGGACGATCCGCACGGGAAGAGGACGGCCTCCTCAACCGCATGCGGGAAATGGTTCAGGCGCAGCTTGCCGTGTTCCGTAAGGAACTTACGGCTGTTACGGCGAAAGCCATACCGCCACCGCCCCAACCTGCTGCCCCCTCTGCGAAAGCAAAGGGGAAGGGTTTGCCCACCCGCCTTTCCTCCAAGGAAAGGACCGGGCCGAGCAAAGGTAAGACCGGGGACAAGAAACCCTCTCCTCCTGTGGTACCACCTGTGGTACCACCTGCAGCAACGTCATCAGTTACAGTCACCTCACCCCCTCCTGCCCAGCAGGAGTCGTGGGCCGAGGTGACCAGGAGGAAGGGAAAAAAGGCGAAGAATGTGCAGGCGTCCACAGGGTCCGCCCCTGCTGTGGCACCTAACGCCACAATTTCGAATCAGAAGCGGGCGGCTCCAGCAGGACCTAGCAAGGCCCGAAAGGAGAAGCCCCCCAAGGTGCCACGGCATGCCGCGGTCACCTTGACGGTGGAGCCGGGTGCCACCATTTCGTACGCCGAGGCTATGATCAAAGCGCGCGAGAGGGTCGACCTAGATGAGTGCGGCATTACTGACCTCAAGATCAGGCGCGCACTCACGGGTGGTTTATTCCTGGAGATCCCAGGACCTGGCCGGGACGAGAAGGCGAGTAAGCTCGCCGGTCGCATGGCCGAAGCGCTTGGCGACGTAGCAGGCCTTAAAGTCGCGAGACCCGTGAAGAGCAGCGACCTGTGAATCACGGGCCTCGACGACTCGGTTACACCGGCCGAAGTGATCGCCGTCATAGCGAAGGCCGCGGGCTGCAGGGAGGCTGACATCTGGACTGGCCCGGTCCGAACAACCTCCACCGGAGTCGGCAGCATTTGGGTGAGGTGCCCCACCGCCGTCGCTCGGAAGCTGGCCTCCGAAGGGAAGCTTCGCGTGGGGTGGGCCACGGCCAGAGTGCATCCTCTGCCGGCTAGGCCCCTCCAATGTTTCAGGTGCCTTGCCCGTGGTCACGTCCGCGTCAAGTGCACCCATGAAGACCGCAGTCAAGACTGCTACAATTGCGGTGTAGCGGGGCACACTGCCCGGAATTGTAAGGCGCCTCCCAAGTGCCCGCTGTGCGAAGAGGTTGGCAAGCCCTCCGCTCACCGTATGGGTGGCAGAGCCTGCACCGCCCCACCCAGGGCGACGAAGAAGAGCGGCAAGGAGTCTGCCGACACGCCAGCAGCCGATGATGCGGCTACTATTCCGATGGCACCACCGCCGACGGCAAATGGCCCGGAGGAGGCCATGGATGTAGGGCTGTTACGAGCCGAGGTTCAAGTCGGCGAGGTTTCTAAATGTAAAACCTACTTCTGAGCAATTTAGCCTTTTTGGCGATTTTTAATGATTTTACTGTAAGTGAATCAGGAGCCTCAGATTAATATAACGGCCAACCAGCACTGGGGTATGACTAACCGTCAGTGGTGTGGAAACGCTCGTCAGCTTCGAGGATAACGTGGAGGTTTCTCAATGCCTCTTTCGTGAAGTTAAATAATTGATTGCTCAGATGGCTCGCCTTGGTTATGTCTCGAGCGGCAAAGACTACCAAGTGTTCTATGATGTTCCCTTGGTATGTTTCTTCAGTTAATAGTTAAGAGAGATGTGGATGGGCTGTTTCAAATGAGTTTTAGGAATCTTTGACTTTAGATGTAAAAACAAAGATATATATATTGTTACACTTTAAAATCCGCTTTGGTACAATATCTTTGGTTTTGAGCGCGACGTACTTAATAGTTAAGTTGGCTCGTTTCACGTCACGAGTTAAACGGGGATGCGGTGAACAATTACTTGCCTAACAGTCGCGGTATATGGCTGAACTGTACGGTTGATTGAAACGGTTTCGAAGGAGTATTAATGCTCTATCTAATCCACGTCCACGCACTATGCTTACTGAGATACAACGGGCAGAGATACGTCTTGCTCAAAGGATTCTACTGAATTCCGCTTTTCCTCCAGAAAATCAGGGTTTATATACTCCAGAAGTCCCGAAATTCCAGGGAAAAGTAGCAAGAGTGGGAACGTGAGTGAGTTAGTTTTGAATGTGTGAGTGTGAAATCCTAGATGCACGCAAGTGCACGCAGCTGTGGGACTGCCTCCCCTAAGAAGAAGTCAAGGGTCGGAGCGATAACATGTGAAAGGGACGGTCGAACGGTCGAGTTTAAGACTCGAATATTACGCAAGGAGAAAGCTATGAGAAAATGAAAACGGTGTGTTTTTGGAAAAGAAAAGTCATCAGATTCGCGCTGAGGATGTAACAGGGCCCTCCAATGGCGAATAGACGCCAGAGGAAGCTCATCCAGGCCAACGTCAATCACTCCTTCGCTGCCCAGGAGCTGCTCATGCAGACTCTTGTGGAGCGGGGAGCTGACTTGGCCGTGCTTGCGGAGCCATACCGGGTGCCCGATCGCCCCGATTGGGTCGGAGATGTTGGGGGCACGGTTGCCATTACGTGCTCTCGCTCGGGTCAGGCATTTGGCTTGCACGCGGGCAGGGTTATGTGGCTGTGGAGTGGGGCGCATGTACGCTGGTTGGCGTCTACGCCCCGTCCAGCCTCCCCCTGCGCTGCTACTTGGGGCTCCTGGATGAAATCCGGAGCTTCCTTGAGCAGGTACAGCCACGTCCCATCATTCTGCTCGGCGATTTTAACGCCAAGGCTCCCCTATGGGGTAGCCGCGTCACTGACGTCAGAGGGGTTGAGACGGTGGACTGGGCGGCGGCTCTGGATCTTAGGATCCTTAACAGGGGTTTAGAACTCACCTGCGTGAGGCGCGGCGGGGGATCGATCGTCGATCTGTCCTGGGCAAACGCCGCTGCCGAACGCATGGTGTCCGGCTGGGCGGTGCTAGGGTCCGTAGAGACCCTGAGCGATCACAAGTACATTGTGTTCGCTTACGGCATCGGCCAGCGCGGTGCAGCCTCTGGATTGAACATGGGAACGACTCAGGGACGCCCTCGGTGGTCTCTGAAGAGCCTCAGCACCGATCTGCTGCAGGCGGCCAGTGTTGCCACCGGATGGCCCAGGGAGCCGGATGAGCCACATGGCGACGTAGATGCTGAGGCGTTGCGCCTGCGTCAGAACTTGACGCGCATCTGCGACGCCTCTATGAAGAGGGTCGGTGCCGTCCCTAAACAGCAGGCCGTGTATTGGTGGTCAGAAGAACTGTCCGATATGCGCAGGGACTGCTGTTCCAAGCGTCGTATGTTCATGCGTTCGCGCAGAAGGCGTGTTCGTGACCTCGACCTTGAGGATAGCCTATATGCAGAGTACAGGGCCTCGACCGACTTACTGCACCGGGCTATCCGGGACTACAAGCGAGAGTCGTGGAGGGCGCTGGTCGACACTCTCGACAGCGACCCTTGGGGTCGACCCTATCGCTCTGTGCTAGGCAAGCTACGACACCGTGGCGTGGCTGTTACCACGAAGCTTGAGCCTGCACAGGTGGACGACGTGCTGACCCACCTCTTCCCACCCGGTGAGTCACCGATGCCACCCGAATTCGGGCCGGCAGAGGTTCTCGTTCCGGAGATTGGGTACGGGGAGTGGAAGGCAGCTGTCGAACGTATGCGGTCTAAGAACACCGCGCCCGGGCCCGATGGGATCCCATCGAAGGCGCTGGCGTTGTGTTTGGGGGAGCTGGGCGGAAGGGCCCGCGGCCTCTTCCACGCCTGTCTGCGCCTTGGGCGCTTTCCGGTAGTTTGGAAGGAGGCACAGCTCGTGCTCATCCCGAAGCCTGGTAAACAGGCCGCGATTCCTGCGGCATATCGCCCGATATGCCTGCTGGATGAAGTGGGCAAGCTTTTTGAGAGGGTGGTGGCATCCCGCATCATCGAGCACATGCTCAGTGCTGAAGGGCGGCAACTCAGTGCCTCCCAGTTTGGGTTCCGGTGCGGTCTGTCCACGGTCGACGCGGTTAACAGCGTTCGCACCCAGACAGAGTCGGTGGTCTCCCGCGGGGGTGTGGTAGGGACTGGCATACTTCGGCGTCCCTGCGTACCTGCAGGCAGTCGTGGCCGACTACCTCCGGGGTAGGTCCGTGGAGTTCCCGGCGAGAACCGGCGAGCTCGGTTGTCGGGCTCTATCGCTCGGCGTTCCGCAGGGGTCGGTGTTGGGCCCGCTCCTGTGGAACGTCGGGTATGACGCCGTCCTCCGCGCCGCTCTGCCGCCAAGTGTCAGTGTAGTCTGCTACGCTGACGATACACTTGTGCTGGCGGCCGGCCGGAGTTGGGAGAGAACTCTGCGCTTGGCAGAGCTCGGGACGGAGTGTGTGGTCAGCGCGATTCGAGGCCTCGGCCTCACGGTCGCCGGCCACAAGACGGAGGCCATGTGGTTTCATGGCCTCCCCTTGACACGCACACCTCCGTCCCCCTGGCTAAGGGTGGCAGACGCGCACATACGCGTAGGGACGAAGTTCCGCTATCTGGGCCTGACCCTAGACAGCCGGTGGAGGTTCGTGGACCATTTCACCGAGCTGGCTCCCAGGGTCCAAGGAGTGGGCGCAGCCCTCTGCTCCCTCCTCCCGAATCTGGGCGGTCCCGGTTCGGGAGTGCGACAGCTATACGCGGGCGTCCTCAGGAGCATGATTACGTATGGTGCTCCAGTCTGGGCCGAACAGGCTCAGGCGAGCAAGGCCATACGCCGCACCCTGCAATGTGTACAGCGCGGTATCGCCCTGAGGATTTCCCGCGCCTTCCGGGATGTTTCGAGCGAGGCAGCATTGCTTCTCGCACGCCTTCTCCCCTTCGACCTTCGCGCACGCGTGGAGGCGGAGGTGTTTCGACGTGTGAGAGGTGCCCGGGATCAAAGGCAACCCCTCTGCCTCGGTGACGTCGCCGTCCTGAGCTCGCAGGCGGTGGACGAAGCGGTGGCTCAGTGGCGCGACCGGCTCGAGAGCGGTGCGCCGAGATGCGGGCGAGTGGCCCAATTACTGCTCCCCACGCTTGAGGCCTGGCTAAAATGCCAGCATGGCGGGCAGTCTTACCGTCTCACGCAGGTGCTGACCGGACACGGCGTGTTCGGGAGGTACCTGTGTGAGATCGGCGCTGAACAGTCCCCGGACTGTTTTATGTGTGAGACGGGTGTAGAAGACATGCCGGAGCACACTGTGGCTGTCTGCGCAATCTTTGCCGCGGAGAGGAGCCGATTGGTTCGTGTGGTGGGCCCGGACCTTAGTTTCCCGGCGCTTGTTGGAGCTATGGTCGGGTCCCCTGTTGCATGGGCGGCCGTGGCCTCCTTCTGTGAGGAAGTCCTCACCAGAAAGGAGGTCGCGGAACGCGAGAGAGAAAGGACGCTCCCGGCTCGAATCGCCAGGAAAGCGTTAAGGAGGGCGAGGAGAGGGAGGGGTCGCCGCGGTCACTAGACCGAGCGGTGACCTCCCTACTCCGCTTTTGTCCCGACGAGGGCATGCGCCGGCCCTTGCGAAGTAGATCTCACGGGTGGGGGCCCGGGATCTACTTCGGCCTAAAGGTGGGTGGCGGTACCGGGTGTGGCCCCTGGTACCGCCACGGTCCCGCTGGACGTTGTTTTGCTTAGGGGGAAGCTTCTCTGCCCCCGGGAAGTGTCCGATTTCACGGGCATGGGGTGGAGGAGTCCTGGTAGTGTTCCTCTGGAGATCCCAGGGCTCCTCATCTCACCCCGAGGAAGGCCACCGCAGTGTTTTTAGTGGGTGCGGACCCCACACTACCCCGGTTTCTCCCCCCAGAGGGCTGAGGTGTGCGTCAGGAATTTCCACTGCGTAAAAAAAAAGGTTCCGTCCGTGCCCCGTGCCCCTCGGGGGAACTGGGTAAGGATCGCTTCCGCGATCCCCCCGGGCCCTGTGAGGGGATGGGAGTTTGCCGACTCCCGACACGGCGCGTCCCCGGGTTGCGGATAGGGGGATGCCCTACCGACATAGTCGGGTGGGTAGCAGGACCCCGAAAGGGGCCTGCCGCGGACAGCATCGGTAAGGTGACCCCTCCACCGAAAGAGAGGGGGCCGGGGGTACCCTTTGCCCTTCGGGGCGGGGGATCGGCACCCTGGGGGCAGTGGCGCCACTGCTCCCTAATACCGGAAACCCCTTGCTCGCTTCCTACCGCGCGCAAGGCGCGGCGTGCGGAAGAGGCAGGCGAAGGGACCTGGGGCCTGGCCTTAGGGTCGGGCCACGAGGAGGCTAACCTCTAACAAAGTGGCAGGGTTGTTTCTCCCCTACCCTACAAAAGGGGGAGACCACTCATACACTCACACTTATGCACTGACACTCCCCTCTGGACACCCTGCCTCTCGGGGCAGTACAATCCAGGGGGGCACACACACGTCTACACCGTTCGGGGCGGTTCCCCGAGGAGTCCCCTCTGCCTTAGTTGGGGGTCGGGGAAGAAACCCCTAAATACAAATCAACTATGGAAGGAGTCAACAAAGATTTGAAGGTCACGGTGCAGCGGTGCGACCCCTCTGTACCGGCGAGGAAGGGTGGGAAAGCAGGCCCAACTTCGTCGTTATCCAGCAACTGTAGCGGAGTGCCGGTTGGCCACTTGGCCGGCACCACCGTAAATGCCACAAGAGAGCAACAAACCAACGATGACGACATGGCAAGACCAGAGGACAACGAGTGGACGGATGTGGGAGGATCGATGGGGGAGATCCCCCAAAGGCCTCTCAACCGCGGCGATACGTCGCAGGAGAGTAGTTTAGAGGTGGTTAGTGATGACCTGATGGAGACCGAGGTGGAAGCTTCCTCGGGAGGGGGGACGGCTACGCCTTCCGGCCCATCGACGACGAACACCGTGCCGACCTCTAAACCAAAGAAGAGAGCGAAGAAGGACGGGCCAGCGGCGGCACCCAGCCCGACGCCCGACGGCAGGCAAGTTGCGTCCTCGTCCGACGGCAGGCAAGTTGCGTCCTCGTCCGACGAGGATGAGAAGCGCCGGAAGGCGACGAGGAAGAAGCCCGGCAAGAAGCTCGTCGAAACGGTGACCACGTCGAGGGAGATTCGCAAGAGTTCCGTGGAGGAGGTGGGGGCTCAGGTGGCAGACCTCATGGATGAAGTTAGGGGCATGGCTTCCTGCGCCAATAACCTCAGTGGCCCTTACGTGAAAAGGCTCCGTGCCGCGGCCGAATTCACGACAGCCGCCATTCAGGAGATCGTGGCCAGAGCGGCCAGGAGAGAGCCGGCCGACTCTGCCCTGCGAATCGAGAACCAGCGCCTGCAGGCAAGGTTACTCGATCTGGAGAGGCAGGTCGAGTGCCTCAAGAGAGAGGGGACAAGGTGCCAGCAGCAACCGGTGCCGGCACCACCACCCACGCCGAGGCCGCAGCAGCAGGAGGGGCGAAAGGAACGGGAGGCCTGGGAGAACGCCCTGGTCGAGAGAGTTGGCCGACTTATCGACAGCAAGTTGGCGGCCCTATGCCCCCAACTCTCGGACGGGCGACAACGAAAAAGGCGACCGCACCAAATCTTCCCCGGACTGGGGAGCAAAATTGGCATGCCAAGGGCAGTGGCACCAGCGTGCAAGGTGCACCAACACCTACGCCAGCCCCGGCCGACCCCACTCCGTCCACCTCCACCTTCACGGGGGAGTGGACCTATGTGGAGAGGAAGCTATTAAAGAAGAAGGGGAAACAGAAGAAGGAGGGTGAAGACCCACTGAAGACCCCGGCGCACCAAGCTCCGAAGCAACCGGGTAACCGCCCGGGAAAGAACGCGGGGGGGGGACCAGGCACGGGTCCTGCGCAGAAGGCGAGGAAGGTCGTCCCCCCCTCGAAAAGGAGTGGCGCCCAAGAGGACTGGTGGGAACGCGAAAGCTAGACCTCGGCTTCCGCGCCCGCCCAGATCCGCGGCGGTCACCATTACGGTGCCAGAGGATGGAACGACGACCTGCGCGGACGTCATGCGGAGGGCGAAGGAAAAGATCGACCTTGCAGCGCTCGACATTGCGGCAATCAGACCCAAGAGGGCCGTGACCGGGGCACTCATCCTGGAAATACCAGGAACCGAGTCCTCCGAAAAGGCCAAACAGATGAAACAGCAGCTCGAGGCAAACCTGGCGGGCACCGGCGTGAAAATCGCCACCCCGTGCAAACTTGCGGAGCTCCGCATCAAGGGCCTGGACGATTCGGTTACCTCGGAGGAAGTAAGAGAAGCGATAGCTGCTCTCACCAATTGCAGCAAGGGGGAGATCAAGACCGGTCCTGTCAGAAAAGGCACCAACGGCCTAGGGTCAGTCTGGGTCGAGTGCCCAGTTACTGCCGCAAAGAAGACGGCGACGAGCTCGCTCAAAGTCGGTTGGGTAGTGGCACAGGTGGAGATTCTCGAAAGAAGACCCCTGCAGTGCTACAGGTGCCTGGAATGGGGGCACGTACGCGTGAAGTGCCCGAACAAAGATAGGGCAAACACGTGTTACAGGTGCGGCGAACCCGGTCACCCTGCAAGAGGGTGCGAGAAGGCACCCAGCTGCATAATCTGTGCCGATAACGGCCGACGAGCCGACCACCGTGTGGGAAGTGCAGCCTGTGCATCCAAGCGGCCCAAGAAGGGAGGCATACCCGCCGTTCGGGCCAAACCCACGGCAGAAGAGGAGAAGCGGACCAAGCGTCCCGGAAGAGAAGAACGCCGCCTGGAGGAGGCGATGGACACGACCCGCTAATGCCTCGTCTCCTCCAGACGAATCTAAACAGGTGCAAGGCGGCCCAGGATCTGCTAATGCAGCAAATGGGTGAGCAGGACGTGTCCCTGGCAGTGGTCGCGGAGCCCTACCACGTCATGGACCATCCATTCTGGGCGGGGGACCAAAGAGGAGACGTGGCCGTGGTTAGACGTGGGGGCGCGCAAAAGGAGCCACCACTCACCAGAAAACTCGTCGCGGGCGACGGCTTCGTGGCAGTCAGTTGGGGCAAGGTCACGGTGTTTGGCTGTTACATATCCCCCAATTGCGGCTCGGCGGAGTTTCGGGATTTCCTAGGGAAGCTACGGGATGCCATCCAGAGATACTCCGCGCGCCCGATCCTCGTACTCGGGGACTTCAACGCCAAATCAGCGCTGTGGTCCTCCCCGAGGACCGACAAGAGGGGCAGAACCCTCGAAAGATGGGCCAGGTCACTCGACCTGACCTGTTGCAATCAAGGCGATCAACTCACATGCGTGAGGAGAAACGGCGGGTCCATTATCGACCTCACATGGGCCTCCAGACCCCTCATGCGCGCGGTAAAGGATTGGCAGGTGGAAAAGACAAAAGACAATGGAGACGCTGTCGGACCACCGCTATATCACCATGACGCCGGAATGGCCGACGCACCAGGGTCCCGGCGGCGGGGTTCCCTCCCGTAAGGGAAAATGCCCTCGCCCACCCAGTAGATGGAGAATCAAGACGATGGACGAAGACCTCCTCAAGGCAGCCGCGGCAGCAACAGCCTGGCCCCGCCCGACGAACACGGAGGATACAGACGTGGACGTGGACGTGCTGGCCGATCAACTGGAGGCAGACATGGGCAGAGTCTGCGACACTGCGATGGCGAGGCTTCTGGGGAAACCCGCCCCCTTCAAGCGGGTTCACTGGTGGACGGAGGATCTAGCCGACCTCAGGAATGCGTGCCACAGAGCCAGGAGGCGCTACACCCGGGCACGGAGAGCCGCTAATCCCGCCGCGAGGATCGACCGACTGTACGCGGACTATCAGGCCTCCAGAAAGAGCCTGCAGTACGCCATCAGGAGGGAGAAATCCAGGTCCTACGATGCCTTGCTGGATCTCGTGGAGGCCGATCCCTGGGGCCGGCCCTATAAGTGCGTGACGGGGAAGTTGAGGCCCTGGACCCCACCACTCACCGAGATCCTCGAAGCCGAGTTCGTGGCGGAAATCGTCACCACTCTCTTCCCCGCCCGTAGGGAAAGAGACGCAGAGACCATCGCGGACAGACAGTCCACCCCCGATTTGGACAGGACTCCCGACCTGATGACCACCCCCGGTGAGATCAGCAGGGCCGCCGCGAAGTGCCTCGGGGCCAACAAGGCCCCCGGCCCGGACGGTATACCCGGTAGGGTGTGGAAGCTGTGCCTAGAGGACATGGGGCCCAGGCTGATGGGGCTCTACAACGAATGCCTGAGGACCGGAAAGTATCCGACTCCATGGAAGAAGTCCCTGTTGGTACTGATCCAGAAGAGCGGCAAACCCGCCGAAACCCCTTCCGCCTACAGACCGATCTGCCTGCTCGACGAGGTGGGCAAAGTGTTCGAGAGAGTGATACCCCCAACACCCCCCCCCCCCCCGACATTAAAATGTTAAAAAATGCGCCAAGTAGTTTTGTCTACCTCTCTACAGTTTAATCCCACAGCAAAATTTACCAAAAATATAAACGGATATCATTCAAAAGCCAAGCCAATCATCAAAATTAACAAAAAAATTAATCAAATTCCAAAACAATCAAAATTAAATAAATTAAAATAAAGTCTACAAAAATGGCAAACTGGCTGCGTGGAAACGTGATGTAATTAAGACCGAGACAAAACACCCCTCTATCGTCATTCGCATGGCCAGCTTGCCAAGTTTTTGTAGACTTTATTTTATTTTATTTAATTTTGATTGTTTTGGAATTTGATTAATTTTTTTGTTAATTTTGATGATTGGCTTGGCTTTTGAATGATATCCGTTTATATTTTTGGTAAATTTTGCTGTGGGATTAAACTGTAGAGAGGTAGACAAAACTACTTGGCGCATTTTTTAACATTTTAATGTCGGGGGGGGGTGTTGGGGGGGGGGCTGATATCATGCATTTTTGGTCGTTCATTCAAGAATATATTCTCTATTTATTACAGTATGTAACATTGTGAAAACTCCTCAGTGCTTCTTTCAGGTTGCAATTACATGTTTTGAAGTGTAATTTTTGTATAGGATGTAGAATTTCTTTTAAATACCGAATACCTTTTTGGTATTAAATGTATCTTTGTTTTTGTAATTTTTGTAATATTGTCGCTCGATGGAGACGAATGTCTTTTTGAAATGTATACTTTCTATACGGTTCATATTAATTTTTAACATTTGAATGTCATTTTTGGGCGACAGGGAAGTAGGGCGGGGGGAGGGGTGATATCGTGCCTTTTTGGTCGTTCATTCAATTCAAGAATATTCTTTATTCATTACAGTTGTGACGGGGCCAGTGCGCCCCTCCCAATGTCCTCCTATACCCGGCGGGGCAAGCCGGGCGAACGCAGCCTTCATTTCCTCTCTCTCCAGTCAGCCGCACAGCCACACCGCCGCTCTAAGGAAGGCCCGCGATTAGAGACACTTACTAATGATTTTGCGAACGCCGAGAGGCACCTAGGTACCGGCGGGAGCGCCCGCCAGTCCGGAGCGTCCAGCAAGGCGTGCTAGCGAAGGAGTTCCTGGGGAAATATCCGGCCCTGTAGATGGCCATCTCAGGGAGGACGAAAGGAACGTGGGCCCGGAAGAGCGAAGCAGCCCCGGGACCTGCCTAAGGACCACGGCTCAGGGAATCTACCGAAGGGATTTCCGCAGCCTAGTCGCCCTGGGCTACGAGTAGGAACGACCAAGGCCTATGCTCGATCCGTCTCGTAGCATACGATTATCGCGTTGGATTCTAGCGCGCGAAATCGAGCGGGATAATAACCTTCGCTAGGGCAGCCAATAGGGAATAGGGTAGGCAGCGCCGCGTGAGGCGAGCCCGCTACGCACGGCACGCACCAGCGTCACTTAGAGTCCGACCGAGCTGGGGTGCGCTACTGCCGAATTTCGAGCGAATTCCAAGAGCTGAGCCACTAAGGAGAGAGAGGAAAGTAGGAAGCCTCATTTTTACCATCGCCTGACGTAAGGCTAGCTCTCCGTTGCACCAGGAAGTCCCGGAGGTGCATTTAGCGAGGAGTTAACGCCGACAGGCGAATAAAGGTACGCCTCACGCAATAACGCTGCCTGCCTTTTAGCTATTTGAATCCCGTACTGCCTTCTTGTGTTCGCGTAGCTTCTTATTATAGTAGGGCCGTAGCCAAGATTAAGTGTCCAGTGCCTTCCTTAGGGCGACTCGTCCAGTCGCCTCTAAGTCCGTCGATATTCGATCGGCGTCCGATCGCCGAGCACGCGGCTCGGCCGCCATTACGGGTGCCCACTTGTTGCCTGCGAGCGTGGCGAACTTCGAACGCCCCGCGCCTTAGATCCTTGTTTCGCGCTCACGCGTCTCCTTAGGCAATTCTAACATCTACGGGCCTCGTCGGGCCACCGAGCCGACTTGTCGGGCTAAATAAGAACTGCGGAATACCGCCGACGGTCGCGCACCGGCGAACGTCGCCGTATAGATTGTACAGGGGCTTTCGTAGCCCAGGCTTGACCGCGCGCTAGCTCGAGCTGGCTTAGCTTAAGTGTTTTTGTGAGATCAATGTACAGTTTGGTTTGTGGCTTCACCACGTTTGCCGGATAGGCTCTCGTTCTATCCCTTGCCCTCGGCCGGCTTCCCCGGTCGGGCGAATAAAGATCACATCTTCTGTTAAACTTCTCGTGTCGCCTCATTGCGAGAACCTTCCCCTGACTCGCTCGTGAGTAACCCTCTCCACTGAGGTTCATCTCAAGCTCGGCGTAGGCCAAATACTACTTAAAAATTAATCTTGCCCTAGCCATTGATCGCCGAGGCGACCGGCCGTCGTGGCTAGTCTCGGAATACCGTGGCACAGTATATAACATTGTGAAAACTCCTCAGTGCTTCTTTCAGATTGCAAGTACGTGTTTTGAAGTGTAATTTTTGTATAGGATGTAGGATTTCTTTTAAATACCGAATACCTTTTTGGTTTAAATGTATCTTTGTTTTTGTAATATTGTCACTCGGTGGAGATGAATGTCTTTTTGAAATGTATACTTTCTACATATAATTATTATTTTTAAGAATATTTGGTGCCTCTTTTTTTACATTTTAATTTTAATGCCGTGGTTTGGGGGATAGGGAGGATAATTTATGTGTAGGATGATTTATTTTAAATGCGGAATACGTTTTGGTGTTAGATGTATCTTTATATTTGTAATATTGTCGCTCGATGCAGAAAAATGTCTTTTTTGGTTGACATCATGGTTTCTTGCAAGTTCATTTTCAAGAATACTTGTTTTCTTGTTTTAACATTTGAACGTCGTGTTCTGGAAGATAGGGGGGTCAATTTTTGTGTTGGATTTCATTTAAACACAGAATACTTTTTCGTGCTAGATATATCCTTGTTTTTGTAATATTGTCGTTCGTTATGCAGATGAATGTCTTTTTGAGGGAATATGATGCTTTCTTGATGGTTAATTTTCAAGAACACTTGGAGCTTTTTTTAACATTTGAATGCCGTGTTTTGGGAAGTAAGGCGGATAATGTTTGTGTAGCATTTCTTTTAAATGCGAAATACTTTTTGGCGTGGCTAGCTGTGACTTTGTTTTTGTAATATTGTCACTCGATATGCAGATGAATGTCTTTTTGGGGTGATGTGCATCCTTGATGGTTCATTTTTAAGAATACATGGAGTTTTTTTTAACGTTTGAATTAAATATCGTGTTTTGGAAGGTAGAATGGGGTATAATTTTTGTCTAGGATTTCTTTTAAATGCAGAATATTAGTTGTGTTTTTGTAATGTTATCGCCCGATGCAGACGCGGTCATTTTCCTTGCAAAGGAGTCGCTTGGTGCAGACGAGGTCATTTTCCTTGCAAAGGAGTCGCTTGGTGCAGACGGGGTCATTTTCTTTGCAAAGGAGTCGCTTGGTGCAGACGGTATCGTCTTCTTTGCAAAGGAGTCGCTAAATTCAGACGGGGCACTCTTCCTGGCAAAGAAGTCGCTAAATGCAGACGAGACTCTCTTCTTTGCAAAGGTGTCACGCGATGCTCACACGGCACTCTTCTTCGCAAAGGATGTAGCTAAATGCAAACAATGCCGGTACGCTTTGAATGACGCAAATGTACCGCTAAATTCAGTCGATGCTAGTACATTTTTAATCCAGTTCTTTAAAAAATTGTCGCTTAGTGGAGACAAGCACTGAATTGTTGACTAGATGCGAACAAGAAACATTTCCTTATAAAATTATCGCCATGTGCGAACAAAGGCTGGCTGTTCTTAAATTTGATTCTGAGTCCGTACATAGGCTATTTGTCTACTTTTTTATTACGTTAAATTTCACATCACATCATCTTTTCCCATGTTCTTCAAAAAAGAACATATAGGCATCTTTTGCACCTCTCGGCCATTGAATTTTTTGCGTAATCTTTTCATCATCAATGCTGATGAATGCATTTTTTTTATCTCTTACAAAACATGTATAATGCCCAGCGTGGTTATTATTTTGATCATTTTGTTGATGATAAAATATAGCGCTTATCGCTCTATATGTTTTTTGGGCGATAAGTATTTTCGACGTATGTGCACCTGTGATACTATATTTTGGAATCTTAAGTATTTGGTGTTGCCTTTTTTGAAAGGGTAGTAATTGAATGAGTATTACACTTCCAGCCATCGTGACCTCAGTTTTAAATATCATCTCGTTACTTCCACAATGGGTGCATCGAGAACCATCCAATTCGTGCCAATCGGAATTCATCTTAACTATTTCTTGTAAACCTTTACTTTTTCCTTCTAGTACACATAATGGTAGTGTCCAAATTACATTTTTCTCAGTACTGACACTCGTTTGATGGCATACTTTGCAGCGCATTTTATGTGTCAACTCGTGTTCCACGATTTGTCTAATACTGTCGTGACTATTTATAATACTGAGCAAAAATTCGGCTGCATCTTGTGGAAGGCTTTCAATAAAAGTTCCACCTAAATACTGCCTAACCCCAAGACAATTAAGGAGTGCCACTCCTTGACTTATGTAGACTTGAGCCAAAGCTTTCAGCGCATCATTGTTTTGGAGATTGAGCATTTTTTCACGAATAATCTGGCAATGAAGCATACATTGCATGCTTACGTTCGCGTATGCGGATACATGGTCCGAATTAGAAAATCCTTTAACGGAGCGTACCACAATTACCGGATTATTATCTGCATGCGTTGCATCAATACTCGCTTTTGGTAGTCCGGCCCAATATCTGTCACTGATTTTCTGTTTCCTCTCCATCATATAATTTATATTTGCCAAATCAGGTCTATAAATGCTTCTTAATCTGTTATATTCCAATACAGCTAATTTATTAGCTTGCATAGAATACGGATCGAAATTAATTAGATGCAAACCGTCCAACGAAGCTACACGTGATAGTGCAACGTACGTCTGACCGCAACTAAAGACAGTGTTACCTACGTCGACTATAACCGTTTTCAAACTTAGCCCCTGACACTTGTGAATAGTGATACCATAGCTAAGCGATATTGGAAATTGGTGCCGAATGACGAACGCTTTATCCATTGCTTGGAATTTAGAAGTAACTCTTTCTAATGAACATATCTGACCAGTTGATAAACGAAACTGTATAGTGTCAATATCACCAGTAGCTTCCAGTGCTTTAGAAAATCCAACAATTTCCCCAATAGTACCATTCACAAGGCCTAACGTAACATCAATGTTACGTCTCAGCATTATTTTCGCACCAACTTTCACAATTATATTTCCACTTAAGCCAGCTGTCTGAGAATTGTCTTCCTCATATTGATCCAAGAGTTTATTTACACGTTTCTTTAAATATTGTGCACAATCGAGAACGTCGCGTGCAGTTAACTTGACTTCTTCGCTGTTGATTCTTTTGAGCATTGCTGCATTAAGTACGTCACATAAATGACACGTAGGCAGTAAACAAATTGCATCGGACGGTAAGCTTTGAATGTAATCACAAAGCTCACCTAACCTTGCATCAGTGTCCTTGGATAGGAACTTAATTTTTCTCGATTCTAATTTCAAAATATCTGCTTCCGTAACAACACCTAGGCGAATTCTTGAAAGAATTTGACGATAAGCATCATCATCTTTTTGTCGCATATTTTTACTCAATTCATCGTAAGCGAATAGCTCAGTCCACAAGTCATAACTAGCCAACGAACTCAAACATTTAGCATTTTTCTCTTTCGAAATTTTGATAAATGCTGGCTCTTCCTGAACAGGTGGTAACTGTAATAAATAACCAAACAGAAGGATATGCTTTCTGCCAAACCATCCATCGTTTGTGTCAACTGTATCGAATATTTCTGCCAATCTCAGATGTATAAACATTAAAGTAATGTTTGATATCATCGAAACTTCGTCTATAATGAATAGAACGGTATTCTTTAACTCGGTACGTAATGTTTTTAAGACCATATCAGATAACGGTCTATAGCTAGGAGTTTGACCGTGTTCAACGGGAAGTTGAAATAATCTATGTGCGGTTAAACCATCAACATTGAATGCTGCTACGCCCGTATGAGCTAATACAGCAGTATTTTTGTCTACTATTTGTTTCGTCCAACAGCGCACTGTTTTAATCAAGAAACTTTCCTGTTCCGCCTTCTCCACTGACGTACAAGCGCAGCAGGGGATGATTCGTATCGTCTAAATTGTTAGCAATTGTTTCTGTAACCTTTTCAAAAATCCTTTTCTGATCAGAATTTAATTCCTGTATCATCTGCATAATGTTACAATCAGCAATCTTGACATTTTTCTCCATTTCTTTCAACTCCACCATTGCACCTTCTACCTCGAGAGGTTGGCATTCCATCTCATCGGGTGAATCAGGTTTTTCACTCTTACGTTCATTTTCTCGAATATTCTGCTCAATCAATTCTTGAACATGATCAAAAGCTGTTTGGAGTTCCTCCAGACGTTCATGGTACTGGAGACCGCTTATAATTTCTGATTTTACCGACGCAAACGCTTCGGTATAAGTATCATAGCAACCTTTTAACTCGTCCAAGTCTCTCCAGGGTTTAAACAATAGTAACATTGAATAATAGTATTTTTCTGGATTGAGATTCTTATTATATGTAAAATGGTTAATTAAATAACCACGATCTCTTTTCTTCAAATACAAGCGAGTTTTTGAATCGTAGAATTCTAACGTGCACCCTGAAGTTTTAACTCGCGATACGTCGTACCACTTAGCAAAGTCATACAAATTCCACGTTTTTAACTCGTCCGGTCTGTTCGGGTAATAATTATCAATGAACGAGTGACAAAATATATCTGTCGATTGCGAATCGAGTGCAGCAATTTCCTGTCGCGTTCTTACTTTTCTACTTCTTATTTGATTTACATCTAGCCAGCGAAATGTCGTATGAGGATCAGTTCTATGTAAATAAATTCCCAAGAGAATATCCGCGGCTTCAATGGCACCACATTCTCTATTACTTAAACTGCGTAATCCAATATTCCACAAATTGCTATGAAGAGACTTTGTACTGTTGATTATGCTAAAAGTATCCACACCATAACTACATTCCGTCTTAGTAGTGTACTTTGTGCAATATAAATTTAATAACGCTGATTTTTCGCCGATAAACTGAATGTCCATATTTCCTTCCCAAGCCGTGAGTACCGTGGGATTATAATCATTTAAGTTTTTCTCGTGCTCCCCGCGAGGCAAATCGTATAGACGATTTTTACTTTTTAGCTGCTTTCTATTTGCTATAGAGACTGCGAGATCTCTTAATATTATTTTATCTGTCAGTGGACGTGCAAATCCAAACCGACATTTTGTCGTGAAACCTTTCTTGGTTTTCTTTTTTCTTTGACAATAAGAGTTGTGGTAATGCTCCTGATGAGTGGTGACACGTCGATATAATTGCGGTGATACCTTTTTATCGGGCATCTTACAAGTAACATATTTTAATATGAAACTTTTGACATCTTCGTCGGATGCTTTGCCTATTATGGGCGCACCTTCTATCCAAATCATCAAATGCCAGTGGGGCATTCCTCTATTTTGGTACTCGCGCCTGACAAAATAATGCTCTACTTTCCCTATGGGATTGTCGGAAGAGCAAATAAAGTCTAGCATTGCTTGGAATTTATTTTCTATGAATCTAGCTGCAGATACTGGATCGGTAGCAACCAATTCGTTTATCGATTTTAGGGAGCTCAACCTAGAACTTACTTCTTTAATATATTCCGCTAAGCCCGACCATAGATATTCTGCCGGACTTAACGTCAATCAACGGGCATCAACGTGCCTTTCATATAAAAACTTTCGCGACGTTTACTATAATACTTTTCATTCCACAAACGTCGCCTATCTTTACAGGGTTTTTTAATATATTTTATGCCGGTTATTCGTAATCTATCTTTATTTTCTAGGTAATATTTCGTAGTCCTGGCACGTAATCTATCTTTATTTTCTACATAATGTTTCGTACTCCTGGCACGTATTGTAGCTTTATTTTTACACAATATTTGTTATCCATGATATGTATCTTGTCTTTATTTTCTGCCTTATATTTTCCAACCGTGATACGTATGTGGTCTTTATTTTTTGTATAATAGTTCTGAAGATAGGTTTTAGAACACCTAGGTAATTTTGTATTCTCTCTATCTCCATTATCGTTAAGCCCGGACAGGGATTGCCTTTTTTCAATGTTGTCACCAGATGCAGGCAAGGCCTGCTTCTCTGCACATCTTTCGCTGGATAATTCGGACATCAGCTGTGTCTTTAATATATTATCGCTTGATACAGACATCAACTGTGTCTTTGATGTATTATCGCTTAATGCAGACATTAGCTGCGTTTTTGTAATATCGTCGCTTGATGGAGACATCAGCTGCGTTTTTGCAATGTTGTCACTCGAAACAGACGAGGCTCTTTTCGTTACAAAGGAATCGCTAGATGCAGACGACGCCTTCTTCCTTGCAACGGTGTCGCTTAATGCAGAAGAGGCTCTCTTCCTTACAAGGGCGTCACTCGGTACAGACGGGACCGTCTTCTTTACAGAGGAGTCGCTTGGTGTAGACAAAGCTCTCTTTTTTGCAAAGGAGTCGCATGGTGCAGATGAGGCTCTCTTTTTTGCAAAGGAGTCGCTTGGTGCAGACAGGCTCATTTTCTTTGCAAAGGAGTCGCTTGGTGCAGACGGGGTAATTTTCTTTGCAAAGGAGTCGCTTGGTGCAGACGAGGTAATTTTCTTTGCAAAGGAGTCGCTTGGTGCAGACGGGATAACTTTCTTTGCAAAGGAGTCGCTTGGTGCAGACGGGTTCATTTTCTTTGCAAAGGAGTCGCTTGGTGCAGACGGGTTCATTTTCTTTGCAAAGGAGTCGCTTGGTGCAGACGAGGTAATTTTCTTTGCAAAGGAGTCGCTTGATGCAGACGGGATAACTTTCTTTGCAAAGGAGTCGCTTGGTGCAGACGGGGTAACTTTCTTTGCAAAGGAGTCGCTTGGTGCAGACGGGGTAATTTTCTTTGCAAAGGAGTCGCTTGGTGCAGACGGGATAACTTTCTTTGCAAAGGAGTCGCTTGGTGCAGACGGGTTCATTTTCTTTGCAAAGGAGTCGCTTGGTGCAGACGGGTTCATTTTCTTTGCAAAGGAGTCGCTTGGTGCAGACGAGGTAATTTTCTTTGCAAAGGAGTCGCTTGGTGCAGACGAGGCTCTCTTTTTTGCAGAGGAGTCGCTAAATGCAGACAAAACTGGAACGTTTTTAATAAGGTCGCTTTGTACCAACGATGCCTTTTTCTCTCCAGTACTGTTACTTGATGGAGATATTAGACGAACAGTTTCCGGAGACGTTACTTCGGTTTTCTTTTTATGAAATCGAAGTAGTCGCATCTCTTCTGCTTTCTGCCTTTTTGCCTGTACTGCCGAAAGTGGCAGAACTTTCACAAGACTGCAACGTGTAGAATCTTGTGGAAAATGCTGAAGATTGCGCGATTTTAACATTGTGATCAGGTGGCTACGCATTTTCGCGTGATCGTACACAACTTTATTCGGCCGAATATTGAACAGCAGCGAAGTCGCAAATGCTATGGCATATACGCCACAGTCATCTGTATTCGGTTGCTGTTGAACCTTCGGAAATTTAACTGATTTATCATTTATATCATAAAAAGGAAACAATCTCTTTAGGAATATTTTATGATCATCATGGATTTTCCGTTGATTCAGTGAATCATAAATATGTATGACTTTTTTATCATAATAAGCACATACCCAATGTCCACTAAGATCTGAAATACCACTAAATAAAATTTGCACATGCTCCATATTTTGTGGTACTTCACGTATCATATCAGGAAGTTGAAGTCTCCATGATTCCCGAGGAGCATACCCATATTGAGTTATAAGGGAATTAAAAACATCAATGTGGGCATCGCACAACCACTCGTTGTTCGAAATGGCGCTTCGCAAGTCCTCCGTTAATACGGGAATTCTTGCTTTTTGCATTTTTTAAATATATAATAAAATACTAATGGAAACTAACAGAACAGAAACAGTAAAAAAAATAGTAAAGAGGCAAACGGAAATAAAATGGAATAGCGAACAGGAAATAGGAAATAGGAAAAATTAGGAATTAGGAACAGTAAATCAACAAACTTATTGGATGCTGGGGATGTCCTAAGAATACCGCTGGCGCAACACATAACCGCTGTCTGTCAAGTCCAGGCTGCATTTAGTGTATTGCTGGTTGCCATGGGTACCATACATAAAGGCATGCTCGGCATATGTATACTATTCCTTGGCGCGCGACTCTACCGAGTCTCCTAATCTATGTTGCAATTGGTAATTGTTGATTGTTGCATTCCCGATGTACGATTACATTCCTTTTCGAGAAAATGCCTTATTCAGGAAGAAACTCATATGTATATCATTAACCACAACAAATTTCAGCTCTTAAACTTTGGTTTGTCACCGCTCACTTGACTATTTTCCTACTTTGAAATTTGACCCAGTGTGAGGGTACAGATTGCCTATCTAATGCATCTTGTAAAGTATTGCCCGAATGAAGGGGACGCTAGCTTCACACAGCTATAACATTTATAAAAATCTCAGATCGTTAACTTAGATGGTCTGCTATGCTCTTGAGATTGAACCGAGTAAAGAAAGGATCTTTTGTCTATCTTGTGTATTACATAAAACAGTGGCCTAATTGTTTCCAATTTAAGGGTCTACTAGCTTTGGCAGCCAGCATTTTGTCAAAAAATAATATGTACTTGCTTCAACGAATGTCAACACTTTAGATTGTGCACTCCTCGTGCTATACACTTGGCAGTCAAGATACACCAACAAAACGTGGTGCGTGTTAGGGTAGAGTTTATCTAATCTGCCATTTAAATACATCCTAGCTATTGGTCACGTATCAATGTTGATTTGAATGATTGTCCAGCTTAATACTTTACAAATTATATTAGGCAGGCAGCATCTTCATACACGTTACATTTTATTTAGTGTATCATGGCTGTCAAGTGCATAGTTCAAAGAACGCTTCAGTTAAATACTAATCATATATCGCTTGGGCATGTACTGGGTATTAGTAGCCAGTACTTGTTCGTTGAATTTGAACACTTCAAATTATACGTCCCCTCAGCTACGTCCTTATCAATCATGAAGGTACACCAAAGTTAGAATACACAAGAGGGTATACTTAGCTTATCTAATCTGTAATTTAAATGCATCTTCTTAGCTATTGCTAATGCATCATCGTTGATCTGAATTATTGTATATGATCAATACTTGCTTAATAAACTTTAGCACTAAAGGTTGTGCATTCCTTGAGTTACGCACTTATTACATTTGGGAATTAGTGATTGTTTAAGAAACATTTTAGATTGTGCGTCCCCTGAGCTACACACTTGGCAGTTTAGGTAAACCAAAGTTAGAGTGCGTATAAGCGTTTAGACTTTATCTTATTAGAGTGCGTATGAGGGTATAGCTTATCTAATCTGCAATTTAAATGCATCCATCTATTGGTATTGCATCATTGCTGATCTGAATTTTTGTACGCCTTAAACTTGGCAAATTATATTATATTAAGCATGCAACATCTTTATACGCATGACATTTTAGTGTTTCCTAACTGTCAAGATACAGCAACATAGTTAGGGTGCGTTACAGGTAGCATAGACTTTATCTTATTATAGTGCGTATGAGAGTATAGCTTATCTAATCTGCAATTTAAAGCTCCCAAACTATTGATCATAATTATTATACACCTTAATATTACATTATATTAGACAAGCTACATCTTCATACGCACTACATTTTTGAGTGTTTCCTGACTGCCAAGATATGGCAATAAAGTTATAGTGTGTATAAGGGTATAGACTTCATCTTATCTGCAATTTAAGTGAATCCTAGCTATTGTAATATATTTACATGTAAAATATTTTTACATACAAATTATATTAGGCAAGCAACATATTGATACGCACTTTAATTTTAGTGTATCCTCATCCGTCAAATACGTGTATAGTTCTGTCTCATTTGGAAATTTAATAAGGTATCTTATAAGACGTTGGTCTATTTATTTTGTATTCTAATTTAAGGACATTTGCACATTGCAATCTAATTTAAGTAGTATTTGTGCTTTGTTCTTGACAAAAGTGTCATAATTTAAAATTGGTATGAGTGAGGGAACAATATCTTTTACCGTCTTGAATATCTTCTATAGTCCTGGCCTAATTATTTGCAATCTAATTGATTCAAGGGTAGGCTAGCTATGGGCAAGCAGCAATTACTCATGAAAACTGTAATATACATACATTTATTACCGCGAAACATATACATTTATTACTGAAAATTATTAAGTTCATTCGAATTCATTTGAACGCATTCTTCACGCGCTGAGTTCAGCTCTATGGGGATGAACGGCGATCCAATGGAGCACGTGTGTTGAATACCGCCGCGTATTCATGCATCTCTGTTTTGCACCCGACTTCTCCATATACTTCTCTCTCTCTCTCTCTCTCTCTAACGTGGTGAAACCCCAATGCCCTCTGCATCTATCCTATCTAGATAGTATATTGTCGTGTGTTTCTTATGGACTACCCGTCGACGGTCTAGATAAAACTCGTCAATTCTAGTACCGCAGCCCACAGCCGCGAACACGTAAGTATATCGGCGTTATGAAAATTCTTAAATTGTTAGAAATATAAATAATTTTCCTTTTCTGATAATACAGGATGGATCCAAACGGTATTCCGTTGCCGCGCGATGCGGCAGAGCTCAACAATCGTAAGTACTGCAAAATTAAAAATCGCTGTTTCTTCGTCTTCTTTGCTTCTGCGATGAAAACCTATAACAATATATGTTTGAGAGTTTTGCAAAGAAGCATGTCGCAAATTTATAACTTCGCGATCTCCCTGCCTGTCCGCGTCGTGAATCAGTGCTGTTGATTCGATACAAGCAGGTGTCATTCATACATTTTTGAAGATTCTCATCATCTTTCTTTTTCTCTCTGTCTCGAGCGTGCGCGCGTGCCTGAACGTTCGCAGCCTCTTGCGTATTTAGTTACAATATATTTTCGTATATCTCCTGAACGATTGAACCGATTCGCTTGATTCTCGGCACATTGGATCGATGAAAAAATCATTGGTGCTGTAACTTTTGCGTAAATGAAGGTGAAAGGTTGGTAACTAAGGATAACAACTACACTTTGAAAGGTTGGTAACTAAGGATAACAACTACACTTCGGGATAAGATCCAAGGCGATAGCGCCTCTACCGAGTCTCCTGATTTACGTCAGGGTACGAAAAATAAAATGCCAAACTATTGGTCAAAAAGAACAAATAAATTGTTTGTAATCAGGCACACGCGCGCTGTCGACGCAGAGAGAGAGAGAGAGAGAGAGAGAGAGAGAGAGAGAGAGAGAGAGAGAGAGAGAGAGACGGGGGGAGATAACAAAATACTTGGGCTTTTTTTTACATTTATAAACATTTCAGAAATAAGGGAAGAAAACCATTTCCTGCGGCTGCAGTTGCATCGTATGATGCAACCCCCGCCGCCCCCGCCGCTGGCCCAGTCACCACCGCCCCCCCCCCCCCCCCCCGCTGGCCGAGGTACCGATGTACCCGCCGCTGCCTTTATGGCTGCCGCCTCCGCCACCGCCACCAGAAACGGCGCCTCCATCACCACCGCCACCACCGCCACCCTCACCCTCGCTGCCCCCCCACCCCTGGCAACTCTGGCCCGCACAGGTTGCCAGTCCTGCCCCCTACGGCCCCCCCTTCCCAAACGTGAGTATATTTCGATTATTTATTATCCACTAAGCCTTGTTAAAGTAGCATTAGTTAACCCGCGCAGTGGCTCAGAGGGATAAGTGTCCGACTCGCAATTGGCGGGACCCGGGTTCGATCCCAACACCTGTCATCGCCGATTTTCGGCACGTTCACGCACTGCGCGGAGGGTGGTTCGGAACTGACCTTAAAAATTGTAGGTCCACCAGGTAGGAGAATAAATTTGGTGTTCCCCCTGCTTTACGGAAGCTCATACCGGGTCGGTATGTGAATACAGGAGGTATTCCATACCCGTCGCAAATCCTGCGGGGAGTCGGCGTTAATGAAAACAATCAAGTAGCATTAGTTAATAGATCTTGAAATATATTTATTAATTTTTTTATTTTATATGTACAGCGAGGGGCAAAGCAGGAGGGAAGGGTCGTCGCGCCGCAAAGAAGAGGGCGGCGCCCTTTCGGAAGGAGCGCGACGGGGCTCCCCCTCCCCCTCCCCCACCCCCGGGTGGCAACGCGGGAGGCGCAGGAGGCTTTACCTGGAACTTTACTGTCAGTCGCTGACAGTCTAGTTCTGTTCAGGTCCACTGTCAGCGGCTGACAGTAAAGTTTGTATGTACTTTTTAATAAAAAAAATGTTAATAGTTTAAATTTGTTTCAGCTCTTTTATTTCCCTCCTTTTTATTATCATATCATAGTAATAATGTTTTAGCTGAAGCGTTCCTCGAATTACGCACTTAACAGTCAAGACACCAAAATTAAATGAGTAAGAAGATAAGTTATCCTTTCATGTGTACTCTTAACTATGGTGTATCTCGATGATGACTGCTAAGTGCGTATCTCGTTGATTGCACAAGCTCATAAAGTTCTCTAATTTGAGAAACTGCTCGTATTGCATGCTAATTTCATTTTTGCACCTTAGCTGAAACTTTTCTTAAGCTACGAATTTGACAGTAATCATACACCTAAATAAATTAGATAAATTAGACTGGATATGGGTATATCGCTTGGTTAATTGAAAAGACCTTGACTTAGCACTTGACAAGTCATATTAGATAAGCTATACCCTCATACACAGTTTAATTTTAGTATATTCAGAGTGTCAAGTGCATAACTCAACAATCAAGGAGTGCGCAAACTTTAATGTTAATTAATATAAAGCTATCTATAAGCAAGTACTGGCTACCAATCATTGAAATATGCACTGGACATCAGGATACGCTAAAATTAAACTGCGTACGATGGTATTATAGCTTATCTACTATAAGTTGCCAAGTGTTAAGTTGAATCATTTACAATTAACTAAGCGATATATTCATACGCAGTCTCATCCATCTGATTCATTTAGATGTATCCTGACTGTCAAGTGCATAAAATCATGGAGTGCACAATCTTTAACGCTGCAGTTTTCTATAAGCAAGTACTGACAATAATACCCAAAACTATAAGCAAGTGTTGATTACCCATATAGCCATATCCCCAAATGACACATGATTGGTAATCATTGCTTGCTTCTGTCATTTTAGCCCTTTAGCTTAAGCATTCCTTGAACTGTGAACTTGACAATCATGATGCACGTAAATGAATTAGATGAATAAGACTGCGTATATGTTGCATGATTAATTGTAAAGATTCTAAAGCGATACACTCAAAACGCAGCTTAATTTATGTAATTTATTTTGGTGTATCTTTACTGTCAAGTTCGCAGCTAAAGGAACGCTTCAGCTAAATCAGCTAAAGTGATGTAAGTAACAACTAAAGGTTGTGCGTACCTTGAGTTGCGTACTTGACAGTCTGAAATCCTGACTGTCAAATGTGTAATTCAAGGAGTGCACAATCTTTAACGCTGCAGTTTTCTATAAGCAAGTACTGACAATAATACCTAAAACTATAAGCAAGTATTGATTACCCATATCAGGAGACTCGGTAGAGTCTCGCGCCAAGTAGAAGTTCCCTCTCCATATATATATGACACTCCGGCGCGCGACAGCCGAGGCTATATTATCCCGAACACTAGCTGTTATCCTTAGTTACCAAACTTTCACCTCGATTTATGCGAAAGTTAGAGCCCCAAGAATTTATTTCAGAATTTTGTATTTCATCGTTGATTTTTCTGAATCCAATGAGCCAAGAATCATGTGGATCGGTCCAGCCGTTCCGGAGATATGAATTTCCTGTTTTATTTTTCTCGTGGAAAAGGCAAAGCGGATTAAGAGTTTCATCGTCCGGTTTAATACAATTCCTAAAAATGTTACTCTCACGTGTTTCACGCGAGATGGCACCACTGCGAATTGCTGCAGAGCGCTGTGCAGATAACATGGTTTTATACCGACACATTGGTTATGCCATGACTGGTGATGTGTCAAAACAATGATGACGGTTATATGAATGTGGTACAGTCCGATTGTATTTTTCTTCAAAATATGAACAACCAAAAAGGCGTGAAATCCCCCAAAATACATTAAAATGTAAATAAAAGCGCCAAGTAGTTTAATGATCCAAAAATGGAATAGATATCACACAAGAAAGCCAAGTTTTCAATCAAAGATACCGCCCGTTAATTAATTAATTAACTTGCATCTCAAGCTTTAGAACTTGGCATGTGCAAATTTGTGTCAAGGTAGTCATATGCTAGTAATATTTTTTGATTGGTAATTAAGTATGCACATTCCAAGTTTTAAAGTTAGAGATGCAAGTTAATTAATTAATTAACGGGCGGTATCTTTGATTGAAAACTTGGCTTTCTTGTGTGATATCTATTCCATTTTTGGATCATTAAACTACTTGGCGCTTTTATTTACATTTTAATGTAGCCATATCCCCAAATGACACATGATTGGTAATCATTGCTTGCTTCTGTCATTTTAGCCCTTTAGCTTAAGCATTCCTTGAACTGTGAACTTGACAATCATGATGCACGTAAATGAATTAGATGAATAAGACTGTGTATGAGTATGTCGCATGATTAATTGTAAAGATTCTAAAGCGATACACTCAAAACGCAGCCTAATTTATGTAATTTATTTTGGTGTATCTTTACTGTCAAGTTCGCAGCTAAAGGAACGCTTCAGCTAAATCAGCTAAAGTGATGTAAGTAAGCAACTAAAGGTTGTGCGTACCTTGAGTTGCGTACTTGACAGTCTAAAATCCTGACTGTCAAATGTGTAATTCAAGGAGTGCACAATCTTTAATGCTGCAGTTTTCTATAAGCAACTACTGACAATGGCTAGTAGTAACAAAACTATAAGCAAGTATCGATTACCAATAGCCATATCATATGATTGGCCCCAATGACATATGATTGGTAATCACTGCTTGCTTATGTCATTTCAGCTCTTTAGTTCAAGCATTCCTTGAACTGCGAACCTGACAGTCACGATGCACTTAAATGAATTAGATGAATTAGACTGCGTATGAGTGTGTCGCATGATTAATTATAAATCATATGCAGACTAATTTATCTAATTTTTGAATGTACCTTGACTGTCAAGATCGCAGCTCATGGAACGCTTCAGCTAAGGAGCTAAAACAATCATGCACCGTTTGAGGTTATTAGTATCTGTTCATCAAATCGCAACACTTTGAATTCTGCGCTCCCCGAGCTATGCACTTAGTAGTCATCATCAAGGTACACCAAGATTAAGAGTGCGTATGTGAGAATAGCTTATCTTCATACACACTTTAATTTTAGAGTATCTAGACTGTTAAGTGTGTAACTCAAGGAGTCCACAATCGTTAATTAATGCTGAAGTTTCCTATAAGCAAGTACTACACACTTGACAACCAAATACAGCGATTTGTGAGCCACAGACTTCTCACTTTTAGGACTTTTCATAATCATAATTCGCAATAATCACAAGATCACAGAGACAGGGGCAAGTACAGTACAGCATGCACCATTTGAGGATATTAGCACCTGTTCATCAAATCGCAACACTTTGAATTCTGCGCTCCCTGAGCTATGCACTTAGCAGTCATCATCAAGGTACAGCACGGTTAAGAGTGCGTCTGTGAGAATAGCTTATCTTCATACACACTTTAATGAATTTTAGAGTATCTAGACTGTTACGTGCGTAACTCAAGGAGTCCACAATCGTTAATTAATGCTCAAGTTTTCTATAAGCAAGTGCTGCACACTTGACAACCAAATGCAGCGATTTGTGAGTCACGGACTTCTCACTTTTAGGACTTTTCATAATCATAATTCGCAATAATCACAAGATCACAGAGCGAGGGGCAAGTACAGTACAGTGTTTTATTAATAAATAACGTACAGTACAGTGTTTTATTAATGATTTATCACATAGCATTCACACCTAACCAGCCATCGCGTATGACACATAACCAGCCATGGTGTAAAACATAATAGTCTGCTATGGTATAAAACCATGTTACCTGCGCAGCACTCTGTAGCACTTCGCGGTGGCGCCCGCTCGCGTGAAACACGTGAGAGTAACATTTTTAGGAATTGTATTAAACCGGACGATGAAACTCTTAATCCGCTTTGCCTTTTCCACGAGAAAAATAAAACAGGAAATTCATATCTCCGGAACGGCTGGACCGATCCACATGATTCTTGGCTCATTGGATTCAGAAAAATCAACGATGAAATACAAAATTCTGAAATAAATTCTTGGGGCTCTAACTTTCGCATAAATCGAGGTGAAAGTTTGGTAACTAAGGATAACAGCTAGTGTTCGGGATAATATAGCCTCGGCTGTCGCGCGCCGGAGTGTCATATATATATGGAGAGGGAACTTCTACTTGGCGCGAGACTCTACCGAGTCTCCTGAACCCTAAGGACCGCGCCAAGACCGCCTTCACCACTCCCTCTGGTCACTATGAATTTTCCCGCATGCCCTTCGGTCTCAAAAACGCACCGCCCACTTTCCAACACTTAATGAACCAAGTTCTTACCGGATTACAAGGAACCGAGCTCTTTGTTTATTTAGATGACATAGTAGTATTTTCATCTTCACTGAGAGAACACGAAATTAAAATCCGTAAATTAATGCAAAGACTCCGAGAAAATGGTCTAACTCTACAAACCAGCAAGTGTCAATTCCTTCGTAAAGAAGTAACATACTTAGGACACATTATTTCGGAAGAAGGAGTTCTCCCGGATCCTAAAAAGTTACAAGCAGTCAAGGAATTCCCAGTTCCTACGAATCAGAAAACTATCCGCCAATTTCTTGGTTTAGCAGGATATTATCGTCGATTCATAGAAAATTTCTCATCCAAAACAAAACCCTTAGTCACCCTATTAGGAAAAGGAATTAGATTCAAATGGTCCGAAGAACAACAAAAGAGCTTCGAACAATTAAGGAAAGAATTGTGCGAACAACCAATTTTACAATACCCCGACTTTTCAAAACCTTTTATCGTAACTACCGATGCGTCAGAATACGCAGTTGGAGCCATTCTCAGTCAAGGTGAAATAGGAAAAGACCTCCCGGTAGCATACGCCTCACGTACATTAAATAAAGCAGAGCAAAAATATTCTCCCACTGAAAGGGAATGTCTTAGCATGGTCTACGCAGTTCAATACTTTCGACCTTACATTTACGGCACAACCTTCACCCTGGTTACCGATCACAGGCCTTTAGTTTGGTTGCATAAAGTAGCAGACCCGACATCCCGTTTGACAAAATGGAAACTCCGACTGTTAGAATACGATTATCGCGTACTCCATAAAGACGGAAAACTAAACGTTAATGCCGACGCTCTCTCTCGAAATCCAGTCCCTCGAGACAGTCCAGTCCCCTGTTTACCCCTAATTCCTAAAGAATTAATTGATCCAGTCTTTAAATCTCATTTGGCACCTAAACCGGCAGACCCGGAAGGCATTGGAAGTCGCATCAAACAATTAAAACGAGACAGATCAAAAAGACCGCTAGTCCGACACTCAGACAGCGAAACAGATGAGAGCAGTTCAGGAGAAAAGCAACCCCGTCGATATCCTTTCAAGCCGAGTTTCTTTCCAAGCGCGGAAAATTTTCTACCCGAAAATCGTCCCGCTAACCTTGAGTCCTCACATGGAAGCAATGCAGCGCCGAGTGATTTAATGTCTTTCATTGAACCATCCGGTAACTCTACCCTTGCCCCTTCTGAGCAGTCCGGAGACACGGAAATTTACAATCACTCCGATACTACCATACGACAGGCTTCTTTACCCTCGGATGACACTGACCAGGCGCCTCCACTACCTGAACCCCTCATACCCGTTCAGCCTGCACCCCATAACTTAAACCCGCCCGCCATACCCACTAGAATTTCAAACACCCTACTAGACCTCCAAGAGCGTGCCATGTCGAGTGACAAAGACACGGATATAGATAGTGAGAGTCGAACCCGGAAAAATAACTTCCAGATGACTTTTTCTACCAGTCCTCTTTTAGCTCGCAAGGGACAATACGCACATTTTATCCCAGCTGACTGTAATTCCGATACTCAAGTCACCCAAATCCTACAAGAAATGGAATATCTAGATCTTAATAAACTTAAACTAGAAAAACCACAGAAAGGCCAAGTCAAGGTTTCCACCCACAATGATAAAAGAATAATCAGTATCTTCGCAGTCCAACACTTCTATGAACAGTTAACCAAAGAAAATATCAGCACTGCTCTCCGAGAACTAAAGCATACTTTACAAAGACAACGAATTACGACCTTCAGAATATCTGCCGTTAAAGATGGTCATGACCACATTTCACATAAAGAATTCGGAGAATTAATAACCCAAGCTTTCAACAACTCTGACTTTCACATTACCATTTGCACTACAAGCGCCTCAATACCAACAATCGAAATCAGACAGCCCCTAATAGAAGAAGCTCATAGCAGTCTTATAGGAGGCCATAAGGGAGTTACCAAAACTTACAAACGTCTACGCCCCTTTTATTTTTGGCCTGAAATGAGAACAGAAATCCAAAACTTCATCCGTAAATGTACCAGTTGCCAAGAACAAAAACTAGTTAGATTGAAAACCTGTCAGCCAATGCTTATCACCGATACCCCTTCTGAACCCTTTGAAAAGATTTCCCTTGACACGGTTGGGCCTCTACCAGAGTCTCCTAATGGTAATAGACATATCCTTACCATGCAAGATAACCTTACAAAATACTGCCTGGCGGTGCCTATACCTGACATCCGCGCCACCACCATAGCCGACGCCTTCACTCGGAATTTTATTGCTATTTATGGAGCCCCGAAAGCCATCTTGACAGACAGAGGAAGCAGCTTTATCGGAAAGATACTACATCAACTGGCCGAAACATTCAAGATAAAACAAGTAACCACCTCTGGATATCGCCCGCAAACCAATGGAGCACTAGAAAGGAGTCACATTGTCTTAACCGAGTATCTCAAACATTACATGGAGAGTTACGAAGATTGGGACAGTTTAATACCATTCGCAATGCTCTCATATAATACATCTGTACATGAAGCCACCAATTTCACCCCATACGAGCTAGTTTTTGGAAAACCAGCCCGACTACCATCCGCATTTCCAACCGGAGAAGAATTGGAGACTTACGATTCTTATATGATCGATCTCGTCAAACGCCTGGATTCCATCAGAGATACTGCCGTAAATAATTTAAATTCCGCAAAGCATCGTTCAAAACGGATTTATGATAAACACGCAAATCCCGTCACTTTCAAAGTTGGCGATCTTGCTTACGTACTCAAAGAACCGCGACTCAGTAAATTCGACCCTCATTATATCGGCCCGTTTGAAATCATTAACGTCACAGATCGATGTTACGAGCCGAGGTTCAAGTCGGCGAGGTTTCTGAATGGTAAAACCTACTTCTGAGCAATCTAGCCTTTTTGGCGATTTTAATGATTTTACTGTAAGTGAATCAGGAGCCTCGGATTAATATAACGGCCAACCAGCACTGGGGTATGACTAACCGTCAGTGGTGTGGGAACGCTCGTCAGCTCTATAGATTGCACTTTGACTCTAATCCTTGATCGACTAAAGAAATAACTAAATTTGATCAAGGGTAACGCGCTCCAAGCTTCGGATTAATATAACGGCCAACCAGCACTGGGGTATGACTAACCGTCAGTGGTGTGGAAACGCTCGTCAGCTTCGAGGATAACGTTGAGGTTTCTCAATGCCTCTTTCGTGAAGTTAAATAATTGATTGCTCAGATGGCTCGCCTTGGTTATGTCTCGAGCGGCAAAGACTACCAAGTGTTCTATGATGTTCCCTTGGTATGTTTTTTCGGTTAATAGTTAAGAGAGATGTGGATGGGCTGTTTTAAATGAGTTTAGGAATCTTTGACTTTAGATGTAAAAAAAAAATAAAGATATATATATATATTGTTACACTTTAAAATCCGCTTTGGTACAATATCTTTGGTTTTGAGCGCGATGAACTTATTAGTTAGGTTGGCTCGTTTCACGTCACGAGTTAAACGGGGATGCGGTGAACAATTACTTGCCTAGCAGTCGCGGTATATGGCTGAACTGTACGGTTGAATGAAACGGTTTCGAAGGAGTACTAATGCTCTATCTAATCCACGTCCACGCACTATGCTTACTGAGATACAACGGGCAGAGATACGTCTAGCTCGAAGGATTCTACTGAAGTCCGCTTTTCCTCCAGAAAATCAGGGTTTATATACTCCAGGAGTCCCGAAATTCCAGGAAAAAGTAGCAAGAGTGGGAACGTGGGTGAGCTAGGTTTGAATGTGTGAGTGTGAAATCCTAGATGCACGCAAGTGCACGCAGCTGTGAGACTGCCTCCCCTATGGAGAAGTCAAGAGTCGGAGCGATAACACATGAAAGGGACGGTCGAGCGGCCGAGTTTAAGACTCGAATATTACGCAAGGGAAGAATTCGAGAGGAACGAAAACGGAGGTGAATTATAATGAAAAGAAAAGACGTGAGATTCGCGCTGAGGATGTAACACCTCCCCACCAAGAATGAACATCGCGCTATTCGCGATGCTTCATCAAAAGAGAATCAGACGAATTTTCTTTTGTACAATTGATAAGGGTTCGGAGTGAATGTACCTGAGGGTGACAGAATGAGAGCGAGAGGGGAGGGGGCCTAGTGGGGTGAAGTCTTCAGGTGTAGTGCAGGTCGGACGATGCGTTGTCAGGGGTAGTAGATGTAGCCAGGTGAGTCGGTGGTTGTAGTCCGGGTTAGCGGAGGTATGGATCCAGGTTCAGGAGCGATAGTTCAGCGAGTGGGCCAGAAACTTCAATGTTTCGCAGCACAATCCTGGTTGGATGAAAGTAAGCCTCCATCGATTGGTTGTGCTGCTCGACGTATAGAAAGTGTCTTCGGAGACTTTCTCGGCACTCCGCGCACTGGATTACTGGGCGTAGTGCGCGGAAGATGTATTCTCCGCAGTTGTCACAGGCGAATGGATCCCGGTGGATGAAGTACCAGAAATGGGACTCGCAGGGGTCTAATCCAGCCGGTTGTTGTAGGTGGGTGTAGCACCCATGGCACAAGGCGCGGTCGTCGTCGTGGATGTAGGCGACCCCGGTCCCACAAGTAGATGTCAAGAAGTAGTATTCGAGACGTTGGTTGAGAGACGGCGTGGTGGATCTCGGTATGTGTGAGGATGTCTCGTTTTGGCGTGGAGTCATCTTGGTGATAGTCGGAGGCAGAATGACTTGGCGTGGTGTTTGCGGGGCCTTATATGTGGATTTGGAGTCAGCGTAGGGAGGGATTAGCCTCTTGAAGGAAACCTCCTTCAAGTCCCTCGAGACATTTTTTTGCTGGTGATTGGGTGGAGGTTTCGGAAACCCTCCCCTGGCGTGAAGAGTTTTACGGTGTCGTCATCGAGGATGACGATGTCCTGGGTGTTGTAGTGCGGGAGGGAGAAGGGTGGAGGTGGTCCATCCTTCGTTCCAGCGGTCCTAGATGCGGTAGAGGTTACCCTCGTCTGGACCGCCTTTCCCAGTAGAAAGTGGCCTCTCCCGGGGATGAAACGGGAGGCGGAGGCGGAGACTCGCCTTCCGAAGCGGGCTTCGGTCTCCCAGGCCCCTTGCTGCTGGGTCTTGTCGGCTTGGCATGAAAACGTGTGTGTTCCTTCGCAGGACTCGCACTGGGTCCCCTTTGAAGTTCTCATTTTTCGGCAGGACGAAAATACTGGGACTGACCTCGGACAACGCATCGCTCCTACTTATACCCCTGGGACTTGACTTAAACTATAGCAAGACTAGGTTTTAAGGATACGCCCTCAGAAAGAGTAGGTGTTGGTTCCTCCCTTTCTTGGGGTTTAGAGTAATGAATCGGGATTACTTCGATCGGTGTAGCGGTAGGCCTACGTTTTCGGCGCTTAATGAAAATATATACTATGAGAATTACAATGCTAGTGAAGATAATTACAGAGGTGGTTGAGTAGTAAGAATACATATGAAAGGTTTGACGATGGTGCCCTTGCAATATTTTCGCTTGATTTTCGATTTCTTTTAAGGGGATGGAAAAAGTATCTACCCCCCCCCCCCCAACACCCCCCCCCCGACATTAAAATGTTAAAAAATGCGCCAAGTAGTTTTGTCTACCTCTCTACAGTTTAATCCCACAGCAAAATTTACCAAAAATATAAACGGATATCATTCAAAAGCCAAGCCAATCATCAAAATTAACAAAAAAATTAATCAAATTCCAAAACAATCAAAATTAAATAAAATAAAATAAAGTCTACAAAAATGGCAAACTGGCTGCGTGGAAACGTGATGTAATTAAGACCGAGACAAAACACCCCTCTATCGTCATTCGCATGGCCAGTTTGCCAAGTTTTTGTAGACTTTATTTTATTTTATTTAATTTTGATTGTTTTGGAATTTGATTAATTTTTTTGTTAATTTTGATGATTGGCTTGGCTTTTGAATGATATCCGTTTATATTTTTGGTAAATTTTGCTGTGGGATTAAACTGTAGAGAGGTAGACAAAACTACTTGGCGCATTTTTTAACATTTTAATGTCGGGGGGGGGGTGTTGGGGGGGGGGCTGATATCATGCATTTTTGGTCGTTCATTCAAGAATATATTCTCTATTTATTACAGTATGTAACATAGCCATATCCCCAAATGACACATGATTGGTAATCATTGCTTGCTTCTGTCATTTTAGCCCTTTAGCTTAAGCATTCCTTGAACTGTGAACTTGACAATCATGATGCACGTAAATGAATTAGATGAATAAGACTGTGTATGAGTATGTCGCATGATTAATTGTAAAGATTCTAAAGCGATACACTCAAAACGCAGCCTAATTTATGTAATTTATTTTGGTGTATCTTTACTGTCAAGTTCGCAGCTAAAGGAACGCTTCAGCTAAATCAGCTAAAGTGATGTAAGTAAGCAACTAAAGGTTGTGCGTACCTTGAGTTGCGTACTTGACAGTCTAAAATCCTGACTGTCAAATGTGTAATTCAAGGAGTGCACAATCTTTAATGCTGCAGTTTTCTATAAGCAACTACTGACAATGGCTAGTAGTAACAAAACTATAAGCAAGTATCGATTACCAATAGCCATATCATATGATTGGCCCCAATGACATATGATTGGTAATCACTGCTTGCTTATGTCATTTCAGCTCTTTAGCTCAAGCATTCCTTGAACTGCGAACCTGACAGTCACGATGCACTTAAATGAATTAGATGAATTAGACTGCGTATGAGTGTGTCGCATGATTAATTATAAATCATATGCAGACTAATTTATCTAATTTTTGAATGTACCTTGACTGTCAAGATCGCAGCTCATGGAACGCTTCAGCTAAGGAGCTAAAACAATCATGCACCGTTTGAGGTTATTAGTATCTGTTCATCAAATCGCAACACTTTGAATTCTGCGCTCCCCGAGCTATGCACTTAGTAGTCATCATCAAGGTACACCAAGATTAAGAGTGCGTATGTGAGAATAGCTTATCTTCATACACACTTTAATTTTAGAGTATCTAGACTGTTAAGTGTGTAACTCAAGGAGTCCACAATCGTTAATTAATGCTGAAGTTTCCTATAAGCAAGTACTACACACTTGACAACCAAATACAGCGATTTGTGAGCCACAGACTTCTCACTCTTAGGACTTTTCATAATCATAATTCGCAATAATCACAAGATCACAGAGACAGGGGCAAGTACAGTACAGCATGCACCATTTGAGGATATTAGCACCTGTTCATCAAATCGCAACACTTTGAATTCTGCGCTCCCTGAGCTATGCACTTAGCAGTCATCATCAAGGTACAGCAAGGTTAAGAGTGCGTCTGTGAGAATAGCTTATCTTCATACACACTTTAATGAATTTTAGAGTATCTAGACTGTTACGTGCGTAACTCAAGGAGTCCACAATCGTTAATTAATGCTCAAGTTTTCTATAAGCAAGTGCTGCACACTTGACAACCAAATGCAGCGATTTGTGAGTCACGGACTTCTCACTTTTAGGACTTTTCATAATCATAATTCGCAATAATCACAAGATCACAGAGCGAGGGGCAAGTACAGTACAGTGTTTTATTAATAAATAACGTACAGTACAGTGTTTTATTAATGATTTATCACATAGCATTCACACCTAACCAGCCATCGCGTATGACACATAACCAGCCATGGTGTAAAACATAATAGTCTGCTATGGTATAAAACCATGTTACCTGCGCAGCACTCTGTAGCACTTCGCGGTGGCGCCCGCTCGCGTGAAACACGTGAGAGTAACATTTTTAGGAATTGTATAAAACCGGACGATGAAACTCTTAATCCGCTTTGCCTTTTCCACGAGAAAAATAAAACAGGAAATTCATATCTCCGGAACGGCTGGACCGATCCACATGATTCTTGGCTCATTGGATTCAGAAAAATCAACGATGAAATACAAAATTCTGAAATAAATTCTTGGGGCTCTAACTTTCGCATAAATCGAGGTGAAAGTTTGGTAACTAAGGATAACAGCTAGTGTTCGGGATAATATAGCCTCGGCTGTCGCGCGCCGGAGTGTCATATATATATGGAGAGGGAACTTCTACTTGGCGCGAGACTCTACCGAGTCTCCTGAAATTCCACGAAGTTAGATTAGACCTGGTTATGTTTAATAATTCTAGGGCTTCCTTGTGATGATGGTCGAACTGGGTTTTTACAAAACTGAGGTTTAAGGAAGTAGTGGGTTTATAGGAATGATTAATGACTGAACTAATAGTTTTGGTTGCCGTTAACTGAGTGGAGTCGGTAATAATGGAACAACCACTACCAATCTCAATTAAACCTGTCCCAAATAAGTATTCCATGTCCGTTGCTCGACCACTGCATAAGATTCGAATCTTTTCCTTATGTTGAGCAAAGTATAACCAAGTGTTATGTTTGGATAAAGGTTGCCAGTAGATCCCGGGCCAAGAAAGTATTTTAATATTACAACTGCTCCATGAGTGAGATACTGGGTCGAGCAACAATTGGATTACGCAAGTGGGTTGCGCCTCAATTCTTACTAATGGTAAATTGGCTTCTCCTATTAATGAGCCATGTAAATGGTAAGCCTTATCGATATAGTTTTCGGATGGAATGAAATAACTTCTTCTATCTAAAGAGATTCCAACATATTGTGCTTCGGGTACTACGTAAGCGGCGACGGATTTATTTCCAAGGAATTGTGAAGACGGGGCAGGATAGACTTTATAGAGATTAAACCTGGCTCGGTCTAAAAGCGGGAAATTGATTTCGAGGATGATTTTTCCATCCTTGAGTATTAAGTGAAGCGTTGAAATTTTCTCGATGTGTTGAGCCATTAATTCCTGGTTAGATAAAGGGAACTCAAAAGGGGTAGTATCTCTGAGGTCCTGAGCGGCCGCCACAAGTTGCTTGGGAGATAGAAAAATAGGATGAAGCATGCCCTGCTTTGCAAAAAGAATGGCGTCGGTAATAAGAATTAGATCTCTCTCATATTCAGTAAATGCATGACGTAAATGGTAATCCCATTCGCTCATTGCGAATTCAAATGAATCTCTGACTTCTTGTTCCTCTTTAGCTTTAAACTGTTTTGAAAATATAATAGAATAGTTAATCGCCTTTTGGATTTGTTCCTCGACTTTAGAGAATTCTTGTTGGGTATTTTTAAATTGAGATCTCATAACAAAAGTTTGGTTTTCTAAAAGTTTGGCCATTTCTTTTTGATCCGCGTACAAGCGATCTATTTCCTTACTGTAATAATCTGCATCATCCTCGGTTAGAACGCCGAAGAGGGATTTCTGTATGCTACCAATAATTTTTAATGGTGCATTACGTTTATGTTTAATCTTTGGGATGGAACTGGGTTGAAGGGAAGCTTCAATCATATCTCGATAGCGCAAGGTCGTGTTTAGACGACTGTACCATTCCTCTGCTCGGTAATACACTTGACAATTTGGGTGAGCCAATTTAGCGTCAACACATAATCTTTGCGCAAGTGTTAACTGATATTCAATGTCCGGTTGATGAGAAAGAAATTCGTGTAAGTTGATAGCGGTTACCAATTTCCATTGTAACGAATAAAATTTAATGTCCTGCATCTGTTCGTAGAATACTCCGGTGTTGTGCACGAATTGAGTAATGTTGTATTCGACTGCCTGAGCGGTAGAAATGAGGCAGGCTAGAAAAGCGAATACTCGAACCAAGATAGCCATGGCGGAAACCTATAATAGAAATAGAATGTTTTCAACTTTCCATGTGGGCAATTTTTAGTTTGTCTGCATGCTTAACAAGAATTTTTCCATCAGGTTTCTTTAGTGCTATGTTGTTTCGATCTGTGACGTTAATGATTTCAAACGGGCCGATATAGTGAGGGTCGAATTTACTGAGTCGCGGTTCTTTGAGTACGTAAGCAAGATCGCCAACTTTGAAAGTGACGGGATTTGCGTGTTTATCATAAATCCGTTTTGAACGATGCTTTGCGGAATTTAAATTATTTGCGGCAGTGTCTCTGATGGAATCCAGGCGCTTGACGAGATCGATCATATAAGAATCGTAAGTCTCCAATTCTTCTCCGGTTGGAAATGCGGATGGTAGTCGGGCTGGTTTTCCAAAAACTAGCTCGTATGGGGTGAAATTGGTGGCTTCATGTACAGATGTATTATATGAGAGCATTGCGAATGGTATTAAACTGTCCCAATCTTCGTAATTCTCCATGTAATGTTTGAGATACTCGGTTAAGACAATGTGACTCCTTTCTAGTGCTCCATTGGTTTGCGGGCGATATCCAGAGGTGGTTATTTGTTTTATCTTGAATGTTTCGGCCAGTTGATGTAGTATCTTTCCGATAAAGCTGCTTCCTCTGTCTGTCAAGATGGCTTTCGGGGCTCCATAAATAGCAATAAAATTCCGAGTGAAGGCATCGGCTATGGTGGTGGCGCGGATGTCAGGTATAGGCACCGCCAGGCAGTATTTGGTAAGGTTATCTTGCATGGTAAGGATATGTCTATTACCATTAGGAGACTCTGGTAGAGGCCCAACCGTGTCAAGGGAAATCTTTTCAAAGGGTTCAGAAGGGGTATCGGTGATGAGCATTGGCTGACAGGTTTTCAATCTAACTAGTTTTTGTTCTTGGCAACTGGTACATTTACGGATGAAGTTTTGGATTTCTGTTCTCATTTCAGGCCAAAAATAAAAGGGGCGTAGACGTTTGTAAGTTTTGGTAACTCCCTTATGGCCTCCTATAAGACTGCTATGAGCTTCTTCTATTAGGGGCTGTCTGATTTCGATTGTCGGTATTGAGGCGTTTGTAGTGCAAATAGTAATGTGAAAGTCAGAGTTGTTGAAAGCTTGGGTTATTAATTCTCCGAATTCTTTATGTGAAATGTGGTCATGACCATCTTTAACGGCAGATATTCTGAAGGTCGTAATTCGTTGTCTTTGTAAAGTATGTTTTAGTTCTCGGAGAGCAGTGCTGATATTTTCTTTGGTTAACTGTTCATAGAAGTGTTGGACTGCGAAGATACTGATTATTCTTTTATCATTGTGGGTGGAAACCTTGACTTGGCCTTTTTGTGGTTTTTCTAATTTAAGTTTATTAAGATCTAGATATTCCATTTCTTGTAGGATTTGGGTGACTTGAGTATCGGAATTACAATCAGCTGGGATAAAATGTGCGTATTGTCCCTTGCGAGCTAAAAGAGGACTGGTAGAAAAAGTCATCTGGAAGTCATTTTTCCGGGTTCGACTCTCACTATCTGTATCCGTGTCTTTGTCACTCGACATGGCACGCTCTTGGAGGTCTAGTAGGGTGTTTGAAATTCTAGTGGGTATGGCGGGCGGGTTTAAGTTATGGGGTGCAGGCTGAACGGGTATGAGGGGTTCAGGTAGTGGAGGCGCCTGGTCAGTGTCATCCGAGGGTAAAGAAGCCTGTCGTATGGTAGTATCGGAGTGATTGTAAATTTCCGTGTCTCCGGACTGCTCAGAAGGGGCAAGGGTAGAGTTACCGGATGGTTCAATGAAAGACATTAAATCACTCGGCGCTGCATTGCTTCCATGTGAGGACTCAAGGTTAGCGGGACGATTTTCGGGTAGAAAATTTTCCGCGCTTGGAAAGAAACTCGGCTTGAAAGGATATCGACGGGGTTGCTTTTCTCCTGAACTGCTTTCATCTGTTTCGCTGTCTGAGTGTCGGACTAACGGTCTTTTTGATCTGTCTCGTTTTAATTGTTTGATGCGACTTCCAATGCCTTCCGGGTCTGCCGGTTTAGGTGCCAAATGAGATTTAAAGACTGGATCAATTAATTCTTTAGGAATTAGGGGTAAACAGGGGACTGGACTGTCTCGAGGGACTGGATTTCGAGAGAGAGCGTCGGCATTAACGTTTAGTTTTCCGTCTTTATGGAGTACGCGATAATCGTATTCTAACAGTCGGAGTTTCCATTTTGTCAAACGGGATGTCGGGTCTGCTACTTTATGCAACCAAACTAAAGGCCTGTGATCGGTAACCAGGGTGAAGGTTGTGCCGTAAATGTAAGGTCGAAAGTATTGAACTGCGTAGACCATGCTAAGACATTCCCTTTCAGTGGGAGAATATTTTTGCTCTGCTTTATTTAATGTACGTGAGGCGTATGCTACCGGGAGGTCTTTTCCTATTTCACCTTGACTGAGAATGGCTCCAACTGCGTATTCTGACGCATCGGTAGTTACGATAAAAGGTTTTGAAAAGTCGGGGTATTGTAACATTGGTTGTTCGCACAATTCTTTCCTTAATTGTTCGAAGCTCTTTTGTTGTTCTTCGGACCATTTGAATCTAATTCCTTTTCCTAATAGGGTGACTAAGGGTTTTGTTTTGGATGAGAAATTTTCTATGAATCGACGATAATATCCTGCTAAACCAAGAAATTGGCGGATAGTTTTCTGATTCGTAGGAACTGGGAATTCCTTGACTGCTTGTAACTTTTTAGGATCCGGGAGAACTCCTTCTTCCGAAATAATGTGTCCTAAGTATGTTACTTCTTTACGAAGGAATTGACACTTGCTGGTTTGTAGGGTTAGACCATTTTCTCGGAGTCTTTGCATTAATTTACGGATTTTAATTTCGTGTTCTCTCAGTGAAGATGAAAATACTACTATGTCATCTAAATAAACAAAAAGCTCGGTTCCTTGTAATCCGGTAAGAACTTGGTTCATTAAGCGTTGGAAAGTGGGCGGTGCGTTTTTGAGACCGAAGGGCATGCGGGAAAATTCATAGTGACCAGAGGGAGTGGTGAAGGCGGTCTTGGCGCGGTCCTTGGGGTTCATTTCTATCTGGTGGAAACCATTGGCTAAGTCAAAGATGGAGAAGTACTTTGCCCCGCCTAGTTTATCTAAGATTTCTGTTATCTGTGGTAAAGGGAACTTGTCGCTAACTGTTTTTTCATTAAGGGCCCTAAAATCAATCACCATACGCCAACGCTTATTACCTTGGGCGTCTGCCTTTTTAGGGACTATCCATAAAGGAGAATTATAGGGGGAATGGGACGGTTGAATAATACCTTGTTCTAGGAGGGCCTTTACCTGTGAGTCGATTTCTGCTTTATGCACGGCCGGATACCTATACTGACGGGTATTTATAGGTATGTCGTCCGTAGTATAAATGGAGTGTTGAAAGTCGGGAGCTCTGCCTAAATTATCACCAGGTATGTAGAAGCGGTCGGGGAATTCATCAACCAGTTGGAGCACGTGTTGTTTTTCTTCGTAATTAAGATGATCTAGCTCCAGTATTTTCTTGATTGCTTTCCTTCGTTCTACTGGTGAGGTGATTTTGGGTGGCGGGTTTCGTAAATAGGGTTCTTCTTCAGATGAGTAAATGGTATCGTACGGGTAGATTTCTTGTGGAGGCAGATTGATTTCTACCTCTTCGTCATTGGTATTAGTAACCATGATGTGGCAAGTACCATCGTTGTTGGTTACAGCGGCTTCACCGAGAAATACGTCTTGACGAGTTTTGATACGTGGGAGATAGCCCTCTCTCGTATTGGTATTGACTAGTCGGACAGCGATTTGTTGACGGGTCCGACCGGGAATAATATGACGGGTGGAATTTCCAGTGGGTACTTCAATTTCATTAAGATCCTGGTAGTTAACGAAACGGATCGGTCTAGTTGGTTTGTCTTTGAGCACGAGAGTTTTGTGGTAGTAAGAGATCTCTGCTTCTTCTTGGAGTAGGAAGGGGCTGCCTAGTAACCCGTGGGCAGGCAATTGTAAATTTTTAATTACGTAGAATAAGCAGTTGGTGTCTTCGAGTTGTAGAACGACGGACCCTATGGTGAGAATCGGGACCGAGGCAACTCCAGTTACTTCGATTTCTTCAGGGGAGATCGAGACTTGTTGTAAATTAAGGGAATCGAAGGTGATTAAGTTTATCGATGCTCCGCCATCGATCAAGAATTCTCCGATTCCATTTCGTAATTCCGGTATCTTGACGCGGATTTTAGGGATCGGTGCTTCGTGGACGATCAGTCGCACATTTTTCACTGGTTGTTGTTGAACCGGACGTGCTTGGGGCGATTTTGGTTGGGAACGTTCACCTGACCGCCTGCTCGGTGAACGTTTTCGAAGTTTAAATGCTTCTCATTAAATTCTAACTTATTATCGTTGCTCGGTTGACCCAACGAACTACCCGGATGAGCATAGGTGCTATCCACCGGGGCGTGATTTTGTTGTTCCTTAAAGTTAACTTTCTTGCCATCGTAGCCTTTGTGCACACAAGTGCAGCACTTATGGCCCTCGTGGTTTTCGGCCCTTTCCTGTATGTCTGGCAGCCATGGATGTCGTTCGAGATGAGGGGGAGGGAAATTTACGACGCCCTGGGCCCCAGGCCAGTCCGTCCTCTCGAGTGCGAAGGCGGTAGGTCCTCGGTAACCGCGGGGGTCTTCCGTGCCAGATGTACTCCGAGACCCATTGTTTTGGCGCCATTGAGGATTTGGTGACCGTTGCTGATTATTACGAGCTCCGTCGTAATGATTATTATGACTATTGTTTTCCTGGTTGTACCTCTCGTAGGTCTCACTCAGGTTCCGGCTTATATATGTTACTTCTTCAAAAGCATCTTCGAGGCTGTCGAATTTCCTCGGGTCAAGCCTCGATGAATACCTCATCGGTAACCCGCTTACGAATCGTTGGACGATTTGTTTCTCCATGTATCTCTTCATTTCGTCCTTGTTTCCTTCGTAATCTTCACTGATGGCCGCGCGAGTATTATGGAAGAGATGCCTAGTGCGATCTATGAAACCGCGCACGCTTTCTTCCCGTCCGATTCGTAGATTTAAAACGTCCGCTTGGAAGGACATGAGACTCCTACCCGGCGCGAAGCACTTCTTTAGATATTGCAACAAAGTTTCCACGCTAGTAAACTTCTTGCCGTCTGCGGCTTCTCTGGCTGGCCCAGTTAATTTTGTGAGAATTACACTGACATACTTTAAACTCATAGATTCCGGTAGATAGATTAGCCCATCCTCTACGCATTGAACGAAGTTTCTTAATTCTTGTGATTTTCCACTAAAAATGGGTATTCCCTGAGCTAACTGCTGTAGCGTTGAGAATATCTTCATATTATTCATCATTGTGGCTAAGTCAGCATCAGAAGGCCTGGCTTCAGTCATGATGAAAAAGGATTCGAACTTTAATATAAGAACTTAAAAGGGAACAACGATATTCACTAGTGAGATACACACTTTGAATGTGAAAATCCCACCGCTGTCACCAATTTGTTACGAGCCGAGGTTCAAGTCGGCGAGGTTTCTGAATGGTAAAACCTACTTCTGAGCAATCTAGCCTTTTTGGCGATTTTAATGATTTTACTGTAAGTGAATCAGGAGCCTCGGATTAATATAACGGCCAACCAGCACTGGGGTATGACTAACCGTCAGTGGTGTGGGAACGCTCGTCAGCTCTATAGATTGCACTTTGACTCTAATCCTTGATCGACTAAAGAAATAACTAAATTTGATCAAGGGTAACGCGCTCCAAGCTTCGGATTAATATAACGGCCAACCAGCACTGGGGTATGACTAACCGTCAGTGGTGTGGAAACGCTCGTCAGCTTCGAGGATAACGTTGAGGTTTCTCAATGCCTCTTTCGTGAAGTTAAATAATTGATTGCTCAGATGGCTCGCCTTGGTTATGTCTCGAGCGGCAAAGACTACCAAGTGTTCTATGATGTTCCCTTGGTATGTTTTTTCGGTTAATAGTTAAGAGAGATGTGGATGGGCTGTTTTAAATGAGTTTAGGAATCTTTGACTTTAGATGTAAAAAAAAAATAAAGATATATATATATATTGTTACACTTTAAAATCCGCTTTGGTACAATATCTTTGGTTTTGAGCGCGATGAACTTATTAGTTAGGTTGGCTCGTTTCACGTCACGAGTTAAACGGGGATGCGGTGAACAATTACTTGCCTAGCAGTCGCGGTATATGGCTGAACTGTACGGTTGAATGAAACGGTTTCGAAGGAGTACTAATGCTCTATCTAATCCACGTCCACGCACTATGCTTACTGAGATACAACGGGCAGAGATACGTCTAGCTCGAAGGATTCTACTGAAGTCCGCTTTTCCTCCAGAAAATCAGGGTTTATATACTCCAGGAGTCCCGAAATTCCAGGAAAAAGTAGCAAGAGTGGGAACGTGGGTGAGCTAGGTTTGAATGTGTGAGTGTGAAATCCTAGATGCACGCAAGTGCACGCAGCTGTGAGACTGCCTCCCCTATGGAGAAGTCAAGAGTCGGAGCGATAACACATGAAAGGGACGGTCGAGCGGCCGAGTTTAAGACTCGAATATTACGCAAGGGAAGAATTCGAGAGGAACGAAAACGGAGGTGAATTATAATGAAAAGAAAAGACGTGAGATTCGCGCTGAGGATGTAACATCGAAACAACATAGCACTAAAGAAACCTGATGGAAAAATTCTTGTTAAGCATGCAGACAAACTAAAAATTGGCCACATGGAAAGTTGAAAACATTCTATTTCTATTATAGGTTTCCGCCATGGCTATCTTGGTTCGAGTATTCGCTTTTCTAGCCTGCCTCATTTCTACCGCTCAGGCAGTCGAATACAACATTACTCAATTCGTGCACAACACCGGAGTATTCTACGAACAGATGCAGGACATTAAATTTTATTCGTTACAATGGAAATTGGTAACCGCTATCAACTTACACGAATTTCTTTCTCATCAACCGGACATTGAATATCAGTTAACACTTGCGCAAAGATTATGTGTTGACGCTAAATTAGCTCACCTAAATTGTCAAGTGTATTACCGAGCAGAGGAATGGTACAGTCGTCTAAACACGACCTTGCGCTATCGAGATATGATTGAAGCTTCCCTTCAACCCAGTTCCATCCCAAAGATTAAACATAAACGTAATGCACCATTAAAAATTATTGGTAGCATACAGAAATCCCTCTTCGGCGTTCTAACCGAGGATGATGCAGATTATTACAGTAAGGAAATAGATCGCTTGTACGCGGATCAAAAAGAAATGGCCAAACTTTTAGAAAACCAAACTTTTGTTATGAGATCTCAATTTAAAAATACCCAACAAGAATTCTCTAAAGTCGAGGAACAAATCCAAAAGGCGATTAACTATTCTATTATATTTTCAAAACAGTTTAAAGTTAAAGAGGAACAAGAAGTCAGAGATTCCTTTGAATTCGCAATGAGCGAATGGGATTACCATTTACGTCATGCATTTACTGAATATGAGAGAGATCTAATTCTTATTACCGACGCCATTCTTTTTGCAAAGCAGGGCATGCTTCATCCTATTTTCCTATCTCCCAAGCAACTTGTGGCGGCCGCTCAGGACCTCAGAGATACTACCCCTTTTGAGTTCCCTTTATCTAACCAGGAATTAATGGCTCAACACATCGAGAAAATTTCAACACTTCACTTAATACTCAAGGATGGAAAAATCATCCTCGAAATCAAATTCCCGCTTTTAGACCGAGCCAGGTTTAATCTCTATAAAGTCTATCCTGCCCCGTCTTCACAATTCCTTGGAAATAAATCCGTCGCCGCTTACGTAGTACCCGAAGCACAATATGTTGGAATCTCTTTAGATAGAAGAAGTTATTTCATTCCATCCGAAAACTATATCGATAAGGCTTACCATTTACATGGCTCATTAATAGGAGAAGCCAATTTATCGTTAGTAAGAATTGAGGCGCAACCCACTTGCGTAATCCAATTGTTGCTCGACCCAGTATCTCACTCATGGAGCAGTTGTAATATTAAAATACTTTCTTGGCCCGGGATCTACTGGCAACCTTTATCCAAACATAACACTTGGTTATACTTTGCTCAACATAAGGAAAAGATTCGAATCTTATGCAGTGGTCGAGCAACGGACATGGAATACTTATTTGGGACAGGTTTAATTGAGATTGGTAGTGGTTGTTCCATTATTACCGACTCCACTCAGTTGACAGCAACCAAAACTATTAGTTCAGTCATTAGTCATTCTTATAAACCCACTACTTCCTTAAACCTCAGTTTTGTAAAAACCCAGTTCGACCATCATCACAAGGAAGCCCTAGAATTATTAAACATAACCAGGTCTAATCTAACTTTATGGAATTTAGATACTTTTTCCATCCCCTTAAAAGAAATCGAAAATCAAGCGAAAATATTGCAAGGGCACCATCGTCAAACCTTTCATATGTATTCTTACTACTCAACCACCTCTGTAATTATCTTCACTAGCATTGTAATTCTCATAGTATATATTTTCATTAAGCGCCGAAAACGTAGGCCTACCGCTACACCGATCGAAGTAATCCCAATTCATTACTCTAAACCCCAAGAAAGGGAGGAACCAACACCTACTCTTTCTGAGGGCGTATCCTTAAAACCTAGTCTTGCTATAGTTTAAGTCAAGTCCCAGGGGTATAAGTAGGAGCGATGCGTTGTCCGAGGTCAGTCCCAGTATTTTCGTCCTGCCGAAAAATGAGAACTTCAAAGGGGACCCAGTGCGAGTCCTGCGAAGGAACACACACATTTTCATGCCAAGCCGACAAGACCCAGCAGCAAGGGGCCTGGGAGACCGAAGCCCGCTTCGGAAGGCGAGTCTCCGCCTCCGCCTCCCGTTTCATCCCCGGGAGAGGCCACTTTCTACTGGGAAAGGCGGTCCAGACGAGGGTAACCTCTACCGCATCTAGGACCGCTGGAACGAAGGATGGACCACCTCCACCCTTCTCCCTCCCGCACTACAACACCCAGGACATCGTCATCCTCGATGACGACACCGTAAAACTCTTCACGCCAGGGGAGGGTTTCCGAAACCTCCACCCAATCACCAGCAAAAAAATGTCTCGAGGGACTTGAAGGAGGTTTCCTTCAAGAGGCTAATCCCTCCCTACGCTGACTCCAAATCCACATATAAGGCCCCGCAAACACCACGCCAAGTCATTCTGCCTCCGACTATCACCAAGATGACTCCACGCCAAAACGAGACATCCTCACACATACCGAGATCCATCACGCCGTCTCTCAACCAACGTCTTGAATATTACTTCTTGACATCTACTTGTGGGACCGGGGTCGCCTACATCCACGACGACGACCGCGCCTTGTGCCATGGGTGCTACACCCACCTACAACAACCGGCTGGATTCGACCCCTGCGAGTCCCATTTCTGGTACTTCATCCACCGGGATCCATTCGCCTGCGACAACTGCGGAGAATACATCTTCCGCGCACTACGCCCAGTAATCCAGTGCGCAGAGTGCCGAGAAAGTCTCCGAAGACACTTTCTACCCCAAAATACATTAAAATGTAAAGAAAAGCGCCAAGTAGTTTAATGATCCAAAAATGGAATAGATATCACACAAGAAAGCCAAGTTTTCAATCAAAGATACCACACGTTAATTAATCAATTAACCTGCATCTCTAACTTTAAAACTTGGAATTTGCATACTTAATTACCAATCAAAAAATATTACTAGCATATGACTACCTTGACACAAATTTGCACATGCCAAGTTTTAAAATTTGAGATGCAAGTTAATTAATTAATTAACGTGTGGTATCTTTGATTGAAAACTTGGCTTTCTTGTGTGATATCTATTCCATTTTTGGATCATTAAACTACTTGGCGCTTTTCTTTACATTTTAATGTATTTTGGGGGATTTCACGCCTTTTTGGTTGTTCATATTTTGAAGAAAAATACAATCGGACTGTACCACATTCATATAACCGTCATCATTGTTTTGACACATCACCAGTCATGGCATAACCAATGTGTCGGTATAAAACCATGTTATCTGCACAGCGCTCTGCAGCACTTCGCAGTGGTGCCCTCTCGCGTGAAACACGTGAGAGTAACATTTTTAGGAATTGTATTAATCCGGACGATGAAACTCTTAATCCGCTTTGCCTTTACCACGAGAAAAATAAAAGAGGAAATTCATATCTCCGGAACGACTGGACCGATTCACATGATTCTTGGCTCATTGGATTCAGAAAAATCAACGATGAAATACAAAATTCTGAAATAAATTCTTGGGGCTCCAACTTTCGCATAAATCGAGGTGAAAGTTTGGTAACTAAGGATAACAGCTAGTGTTCGGGATAATATAGCCTCGGCTGTCGCGCGCCGGAGTGTCATATATATATGGAGAGGGAACTTCTACTTGGCGCGAGACTCTACCGAGTCTCCTGATACGTCGAGCAGCACAACCAATCGATGGAAGCTTACTTTCATCCAACCAGGATTGTGCTGCGGAAAATTGAAGTTTCTGGCCCACTCGCTCAACTATCGCTCCTGAACCTGGATCCGTACCTCCGCTAACCCGGACTACAACCACCGACTCGCCTGGCTACATCTACTACCCCTGACAACGCATCGTCCGATCTGCACTACACCTGAAGACTTCGCCCCACTAGGCCCCCCCCTCTCGCTCTCTTTCTGTCACCCACAGGTACATTCACTCCGAACCCTTATCAATTGTACAAAAGAAAATTCGTCTGATTCTCTTTTGATGAAGCATCGCGAATAGCGCGATGTTCATTCTTGGTGGGGAGGTGTTACATCCTCAGCGCGAATCTCACGTCTTTTCTTTTCAAAACGCCCATTATAATTCACCTCTGTTTTCGTTCCTCTCGAATTCTTCCCTTGCGTAATATTCGAGTCTTAAACTCGACCGCTCGACCGTCCCTTTCATGTGTTATCGCTCCGACTCTTGACTTCTCCATAGGGGAGGTAGTCCCACAGCTGCGTGCACTTGCGTGCATCTAGGATTTCACACTCACACATTCAAACCTAGCTCACCCACGTTCCCACTCTTGCTACTTTTTCCTGGAATTTCGGGACTCCTGGAGTATATAAACCCTGATTTTCTGGAGGAAAAGCGGACTTCAGTAGAATCCTTCGAGCAAGACGTATCTCTGCCCGTTGTATCTCAGTAAGCATAGTGCGTGGACGTGGATTAGATAGAGCATTAGTACTCCTTCGAAACCGTTTCATTCAACCGTACAGTTCAGCCATATACCGCGACTGTTAGGCAAGTAATTGTTCACCGCATCCCCGTTTAACTCGTGACGTGAAACGAGCCAACCTAACTATTAAGTTCATCGCGCTCAAAACCTAAGATATTGTACCAAAGCCGATTTTAAAGTGTAACAATATATATATATATATCTTTATTTTTACATCTAAAGTCAAAGATTCCTAAAACTCATTTTAAACAGCCCATCCACATTTCTCTTAACTATAACTGAAGAAACATACCAAGGGAACATCGTAGAACACTTGGTAGTCTTTGCCGCTCGAGACATAACCAAGGCGAGCCATCTGAGTAATCAATTATTTAACTTCACGAAAGAGGCATTGAGAAACCTCAACGTTATCCTCGAAGCTGACGAGCGTTTCCACACCACTGACGGTTAGTCATACCCCAGTGCTGGTTGGCCGTTATATTAATCCGAGGCTCCTGATTCACTTACAGTAAAATCATTAAAAATCGCCAAAAAGGCTAGATTGCTCAGAAGTAGGTTTTACATTTAGAAACCTCGCCGACTTGAACCTCGGCTCGTAACACCGGAAACCTCGGTGGCTCCCTTCAACCACCATCGCAGGGCGTGGCGACGGCACGTTGGGGCCATCGGGGCCGGGGGCCTCGCCTTAACCGGCTGGGCCGCGAGGAAACCAACCTCTATAAAAAATGTGCATGGTCAATGACCTCCCCGGAGGACCGGGGGCCCCTCCGGGCGTATAAGTCCCCTTCCCCTGGCAAGGCGGCTCTGCCAGGAGTGACACAAGAAGGACCGTCCACGCTCGTGGGACCAAAAATGAAGTCTTCTAAAAATCAAAAAACAAAAACCGGGGAAGGAGAAAAGAAGGTAGCCTGGGGTTGGATAGACGTGGTAGGGCCGAGTGGAGGGAAACCTCCAGTTGAGCCACCGGACGATGGCGCGTCGTCGGAGGGTAGTGTCGAGACGGCGAGTGACAGATCCTTGATGGAGACCGAAGTGGAGGTCACATCGGGAGGAGATGCCACGACGACGCCTGGCGGCATATCTTCGGACTCAAAGCCGAAGAAGAAGAGGAGAAAGGGAGGGCAGGACACACCCAGCACGCATGGGAAGCAGGTCTCGTCCTCGTCCGACGAGGAGGAGGACAAGCGCCGGAAGACGAGGCCCAAGTCCGCCCTCAAGATGGCGGAGTTGGCCGCCACGACCAAGGAGCTGCGGAGGAAGTCTTCGGAGGAGGTGGGGGCCCAGATGACGGACCTCATGGAGAAGGTCAGAGCCATGGCATCCTGTGCCAACAATCTGAGCGGACCATATGTGAAGCAGCTCAGGATGGCGGCAGAAGTCACTACGGCCGGGGTGCTGGAACTGGTGGCGAGGACTGCCAGGAAAGAATCAGGAGACTCTTCTCTAAGGTCAGAGAATCAGCGCCTTAAGGCGAGGATGCTCGATCTCGAGAGGGAGTTGCAAAAGATGAGGCAGGAACAGTTAAACTGCCAGAAGGCAGCACCAAGGCAGGACGATCCTGCGGAGAGGAAGGCCTGGGAGAATGCTCTCATTGATAGGGTCGGTCGACTGGTCGATGGGAAATTGGCGGCTTTGAAGCCCCATTACCCCGAGAAGGAAGGAGGGAAAAGGACAGCGCCTACGACGGCGGCGATGACATCTCTCCCCCGTGCTAAGGAGCCAAGCCGCAAAGTCGAGGGTGGTTGCACCGTCGTACGCGGTGGGGCAACTCTTGTCGATCCCCTCCCGTCCACGTCCTCTGCCACCTTTACAGGGGAATGGACGTACGTGGAGAGGAAAAGCAAGAAGGAGAAGAAAAAAGAGGACCGAAAGGAGGACGCGCCGAGGACACAGGCGCAACGGGTTCCAACTCAGCCCGCAACCAGGCAGGGAAAGAGCGAGGCTACCGAGCAAGGTCAAGCTCCCGCGAAGGGGAAACCAGCGGGATCCTTCGCCCAGGGAGCCGTGCCCAAAACGGAAAAAGGTACCGGGAAAGACAAACCCCGTCTACCGCGTGCCCCTAAATCGGCGGCAGTCACTATCACTGTCCCGCAAGACGGTAAAACGTCATACGTGGAGGTGATGAGGAGAGCGAGGGATAAAATAGATATCCAAGCTCTCAATATAGAGGAGCTAAGGCCCAAGAGAGCGATCACCGGAGCTCTCATCTTGGAAATTCGGGGCGAGGACTCCCCGGCGAAGGCTGAAGCATTGAAGCGGCAGTTAGAAGCAACGATGCAAGGGACAGGGGTTAGGGTCGCGAGACCGTGTAAGTGGGCCGAGGTCCGCATCGGGGGACTCGATGACTCGATTACCGCGGGCGAAATACTGCACGCGATAACCGTCCAAACCGAATGCGGCAAGGACGAGATCAAACTTGGCGACGTTGAGTCTGCCCCAAACGGCCTGGGTACGGTATGGGCAAAGTGCCCTGTCACGGTAGCCAGGAAGCTAGCGGAGGGCAAGTTCAAAATAGGCTGGGTTGTGGCTCAAATAGAAGTGCTGGAGCGGAGGCCGCTCCAGTGCTACCAATGCTTGGAGCGCGGCCATGTGCGAGCAAAGTGCCCGGGTGTAGACAGGTCGGGGACCTGTTACAGATGCGGAGAAGTGGGTCACACAGCGGCGAAGTGTGAGAAACCGCCAAAATGTGTGACATGCGGTGCGAGCGGCAGGCGAGCCGACCACCGAATGGGCAGCGCAGTGTGCAGAGCGGCGTGTTCCAAGGCAGGCCTGAAGAAGCCCGAAAAAGCTGTCGAGGGAGGAAAGAACGTGCGAGACGAGAGCGTGCCGAAAGGAAGGAAGAAATCTACCAGGGAGGAAACGCGCCAGGAGGAGGCGATGGACACGCACCAAGAATGATGCCACGTCTCCTTCACACGAATTTAAACAGGTGCAGGGCCGCTCAAGACCTGCTGGCGCAAGAAATGTGTGAGAAGGAAGTGGTTCTAGCGGTGGCGACGGAGCCTTACCGCGTCATGGATCACAAATTCTGGGTCGGAGATAACAACGGGGATGTGGCGGTAATACGACGGGGGGGCACCTCATGGGAGCCACCCCTGATCAACAAGCTGACAGCAGGCGATGGCTTCGTAGCTGTGGGATGGGGGAAAATAGTGGTAGTTGGGTGTTACATCTCTCCCAACCGGGATCTGGTGGTTTTCCAGGACTACCTGGATAAACTCGAAAGGTGCCTACAGAACTACCTGGCGCGCCCAATCCTGGTAATGGGAGATTTCAATGCGAAATCCACGCTGTGGGGCTCTCCCAGTACAAACGGCAGGGGCGAAAAGCTGGAGAGGTGGGCCAGTTCCTTGGGCCTGGTCTGCTGTAATAGGGGAAGCACACACACTTGTGTTAGAAAGAAGGGAGGATCCATCGTGGATATTACGTGGGCCTCCAGAACCCTTTCGCGCAAAATCGAGGGATGGAAGGTGGAGAGCGCGATAGAAACACTATCCGACCACAAATATATTACCATGGCCTTGGAAGCAACGTCGATCCGAGGTTGGGGTGGTGGCTCTGGACGGGATACCTCGAAAAGAGAAAAAAGATGGAAAATAAGGACATTGGACGAGGACCTCCTGGAGGCAGCGGCCTTGGTATGGAGCTGGACAGGACAAAGATCCGACGAATGGGACGTGGAAGACCTGGCTAGACAGTTAGGGGTAGAAATGGAGAGGATCTCCGATACGGCCATGGAGAGAGCTTCGGGGAAGCCGGTACCGAAAAAACGGGTATACTGGTGGACCGACGAGATAAGCGACTACAGAAGAGCCTGCGTCAAGGCCAGGAGGAGGTACACGAGAGCCCGAAGGAGGGCGACGGTCGACGTCGCGAGGACTGAGGAGCTCTACGAAGTGTACCAAGAAGCTAGGAAAGCTACGCAGAGGGTTATAAGGACCGAGAAGGCCAGAGCCTACGACGGCCTCCTGGACCTGGTGGAATCAGATCCTTGGGGGCGGCCATACAAGTGTGTGACTGGGAAGTTACGCCCATGGACCCCCCCACTGACGGAAGTCCTGGAGGTGGAGTTCGTGAAGCAGATCGTTAGAACCCTTTTCCCCGAAGGCGGAAACGAGCGGAGGCCGAATAGCTCTCTGAGCCAATGGCTGGAGGGGGGTGCGGAATGGCAGCCGGATTGGGAGATCACTACTGTGGAGTTAAAGCACGCTGCCAAGGGACTCAAGGCAAACACTGCCCCAGGACCTGACGGAATCCCTGGTAAAGTGCTGAAAGCATGTCTAAGAGCCGGAGGCCACAGAATCCTGGATAACCTCAACGCGTGCCTAAAAACGGGCAGATTCCCGACAAGATGGAAGCAGGCCTATCTGGTACTGGTGCAGAAGGACGGCAAGCCGGCGGAATCACCATCCGCGTATAGGCCGATCTGCCTGCTGGACGATGTAGGGAAGTTGTTCGAGAAAGTAATCTCGCTGCGAATCTCTAAACATCTAGAGGAGGAGGGCCCTGATCTGAGCAGCCGACAGTTCGGATTTAGAGCGGGTAGGTCGACGATTGACGCGGTCTTGTGGATCAGAGAATTCACCGAGCAGGCCACGTCAGCAGGAGGGGTGGCATTGGCGGTATCTCTAGATATTGCCAATGCTTTTAATTCCATTCCATGGGACGGCATACGTAGCGCGCTCGTGGAGCATCAGGTTCCGTTGTACTTGAGGCGTATCATCGACTCCTACCTTTCGGGTAGGACGATAGCATACGTGGACGAGACGGGAAGAAGAGCAGAGAGACCCGTGAATCGGGGCGTGCCGCAGGGGTCGGTCCTCGGGCCACTCCTGTGGAACATCGCCTTCAACAAGGTCCTGGAGACAGCCCTCCCCGCGGATGTAGGGGTCGTCTGCTACGCAGACGATACCCTCATCATCGCGCGTGGATCGAGCTGGAGGTCTGTACTGCATACGGGACAGGAAGCCACGGCAAAAGTCGTGGAGGTTATCGAAAGCCTCGGGCTCGAAGTAGCGGCCAGTAAGACGCAGGCCATCTGGTTCGCGAAGAAGAGAAGTACAGCCAAACCCCCTTGGAGGACCAAGATCAAAATAGGGGACAAGGGAGAAGCTTGCATCGGGACCCAGATCAAGTACCTGGGACTCCTCTTGGACGCACAGTGGTCCTTCGAGGCCCACTTCGAGGCCCTGGCCCCCAGGGCAACGAGGGTGGCGGGAGCCCTCAGTCGGTTAACCCCGAACACCAGAGGACCGGGAAGGACGGCCCGACGCCTGTACACGAACGTGGTTAGGTCCATAGTTATGTACGGTGCCCCAATATGGGCCAAAGGCGGGATGCTGACTGCAAACAGGCATAAAATCACGAGCCTGTTCAGGGTAATGGCCCTTAGAACGGTAAGAGGATACAGGACGGTATCAACGGTAGCTGCCAGCGCGCTGTCAGGCTGCCCCACATGGGCTATGGAGGCTGAAGCCATTGCTGGAGCATACGAGGAGAAGCTCCGAGTATGTGATGGCCTAGTGGGAGAGGCAAGACGGAAGGAGACACTGGACGTGAAAAAGCGGCTAAGTGAAGGACTCTTCCTAAGCTGGAGAGACTGGCTGTTGGAACCATCCAACAGCAACAACAGGGTAGCAGCAGCGATTGGTCCGGTCGCAGCATCTTGGAGGCAAGGCACACTGAGTCTCGGCGTGACGTATCGGATGTGCCAGATTTTGACGGGACACGGGTGTTTCGGCGAATACCTGGCGCGAATCGGTAAGGAGGCCAGCCCCGTATGTCATCAATGCGGGGCCGCAATGGACGACGCGGATCATACGCACCAAGTATGCGCCGCCTGGGAGGACGACAGGGATGTACTCGTAAGTACGATTGGCCAGGACCTCACAATCAAGGCCGTAGTCCAGGCTATGACCGAGAGAGAGGAGAGCTGGAAGGCCGTAGAAATGTTCTGCGAGAAGGTCCTCCAGATGAAGGAGGCAGCAGAGAGGACGAGAGAAAGGACGGGAGCGCCCGGAAGAAGAGGACGTCGCCGTCGAGCTCGAATGGGTGGTGGACAATGGGGCAATCGCTGCCCCTTTATCCTACAGTAAGAGAGAGCAGGTGACTCCGGAAGAACACCGACCCGACGATTCACCTGGTGCTCCGGGGGGTCCCCTGGCTGAGGACCAGCGACTCTCCTAAAAGGAGCGGAGGAATAGAAATGGCTGTGCATGTGGCTTGCACAGTCATTGGGGTCCATTTCAAATGGGCCCATTGGAGGGAGAGCCGTGATGTTCTGTGGGGCCGATCAGGGCGGGGGCTGGAAGTATACTTGCGTGTTCCCAGCTTCCCGCCCTGGAGGGTTCCGAGGTAGGCCACCGTGGGGGTTTTAGCCGGTAAGAGTCCGGCATACCCCCGCCCACTCCTCAGGTGGGCGGGGGATCCATGAGGATTTCCCCCACGAAAAAAAAAAAAAGGTTAGGTTAGGTTAGGTTAGGTTAGGTTGACAAAAGGGGGACACCACACATACACTCACACTTATACACTGACACTCCCCTCTGGACACCCTGCCTCTCGGGGCAGTACAATCCAGAGGGGCACACACACATCCACACCGTTCGGGGCGGTTCCCCGAGGAGTCCCCTCTGCCTTAGTGGGGGGTCGGGGAAGAAACCCCTAAACAAAAATCAACTATGGACGACGTCAGGAAGAATATTAAGGTTACGGTGCAGCGGTGCGACTCCGCAGTACCGGCGAGGAAGGGCGGGAAAGCAGGCCCAACCTCGTCGTTATCCAGCAACTGTAGCGGAGTGCCGGTTGGCCACTTGGCCGGCACCACCGTAAATGCCACAAGAGAGCAACAAACCAACGATGACGACATGGCAAGACCAGAGGACAACGAGTGGACGGATGTGGGAGGATCGATGGGGGAGATCCCCCAAAGGCCTCTCAACCGCGGCGATACGTCGCAGGAGAGTAGTTTAGAGGTGGTTAGTGATGACCTGATGGAGACCGAGGTGGAAGCTTCCTCGGGAGGGGGACGGCTACGCCTTCCGGCCCATCGACGACGAACACCGTGCCGACCTCTAAACCAAAGAAGAGAGCGAAGAAGGACGGGCCGGCGGCGGCACCCAGCCCGACGCCCGACTGCAGGCAAGTTGCGTCCTCGTCCGACGAGGATGAGAAGCGCCGGAAGACGACGAGGAAGAAGCCCGGCAAGAAGCTCGTCGAAACGGTGACCACGTCGAGGGAGATTCGCAAGAGTTCCGTGGAGGAGGTGAGGGCTCAGGTGGCAGACCTCATGGATGAAGTTAGGGGCATGGCTTCCTGCGCCAATAACCTCAGTGGCCCTTACGTGAAAAGGCTCCGTGCCGCGGCCGAATTCACGACAGCCGCCATTCAGGAGATCGTGGCCAGAGCGGCCAGGAGAGAGCCGGCCGACTCTGCCCTGCGAATCGAGAACCAGCGCTTGCAGGCAAGGTTACTCGATCTGGAGAGGCAGGTCGAGTGCCTCAAGAGAGAGGGGACAAGGTGCCAGCAGCAACCGGTGCCGGCACCACCACCCACGCCGAGGCCGCAGCAGCAGGAGGGGCGAAAGGAACGGGAGGCCTGGGAGAACGCCCTGGTCGAGAGAGTTGGCCGACTTATCGACAGCAAGTTGGCGGCCCTATGCCCCCAACTCTCGGACGGGGCGACAACGAAAAAGGCGACCGCACCAAATCTTCCCCGGACTGGGGAGCACAATTGGCATGCCAAGGGCAGTGGCACCAGCGTGCAAGGTGCACCAACACCTACGCCAGCCCCGGCCGACCCCACTCCGTCCACCTCCACCTTCACGGGGGAGTGGACCTATGTGGAGAGGAAGCTATATAAGAAGAAGGGGAAACAGAAGAAGGAGGGTGAAGACCCACTGAAGACCCCGGCGCACCAAGCTCCGAAGCAACCGGGTAACCGCCCGGGAAAGAACGCGGGAGGGGAACCAGGCACGGGTCCTGCGCAGAAGGCGAGGAAGGTCGTCCCCCCTCGAAAAGGAGTGGCGCCCAAGAGGACTGGTGGGAACGCGAAAGCTAGACCTCGGCTTCCGCGCCCGCCCAGATCCGCGGCGGTCACCATTACGGTGCCAGAGGATGGAACGACGACCTACGCGGACGTCATGTGGAGGGCGAAGGAAAAGAGCGACCTCGCAGCGCTCGACATTGCGGCAATCAGACCCAAGAGGGCCGTGACCGGGGCACTCATCCTGGAAATACCAGGAACCGAGTCCTCCGAAAAGGCCAAACTGCAGAAACAGCAACTCGAGGCAAACCTGGCGGGCACCGGCGTGAAAATCGCCACCCCGTGCAAACTTGCGGAGCTCCGCATCAAGGGCCTGGACGATTCGGTTACCTCGGAGGAAGTAAGCGAAGCGATAGCTGCTCTCACCAATTGCAGCAAGGGGGAGATCAAGACCGGTCCTGTCAGAAAAGGCACCAACGGCCTAGGGTCAGTCTGGGTCAAGTGCCCAGTTACTGCCGCAAAGAAGACGGCGACGAGCTCGCTCAAAGTCGGTTGGGTAGTGGCACAGGTGGAGATTCTCGAAAGAAGACCCCTGCAGTGCTACAGGTGCCTGGAATGGGGGCACGTACGCGTGAAGTGCCCGAACAAAGATAGGGCAAACACGTGTTACTGGTGCGGCGAACCCGGTCACCCTGCAAGAGGGTGCGAGAAGGCACCCAGCTGCATAATCTGTGCCGATAACGGCCGACGAGCCGACCACCGTGTGGGAAGTGCAGCCTGTGCATCCAAGCGGCCCAAGAAGGAGGCATACCCGCCGTTCGGGCCAAACCCACGGCAGAAGAGGAGAAGCGGACCAAGCGTCCCGGAAGAGAAGAACGCCGCCTGGAGGAGGCGATGGACACGACCCGCTAATGCCTCGTCTCCTCCAGACGAATCTAAACAGGTGCAAGGCGGCCCAGGATCTGCTAATGCAGCAAATGGGTGAGCAGGACGTGTCCCTGGCAGTGGTCGCGGAGCCCTACCACGTCATGGACCATCCATTCTGGGCGGGGGCCAAAGAGGAGACGTGGCCATGGTTAGACGTGGGGGCGCGCAAAAGGAGCCACCACTCACCAGAAAACTCGTCGCGGGTTCGACGGCTTCGTGGCAGTCAGTTGGGGCAAGGTCACGGTGTTTGGCTGTTACATATCCCCCAATTGCGGCTCGGCGGAGTTTCGGGATTTCCTGGGGAAGCTACGGGATGCCATCCATCGATACTCCGCGCGCCCGATCCTCGTACTCGGGGACTTCAACGCCAAATCAGCGCTGTGGTCCTCCCCGAGGACCGACAAGAGGGGTAGAACCCTCGAAAGATGGGCCAGGTCACTCGACCTGACCTGTTGCAATCAAGGCGATCAACTCACATGCGTGAGGAGAAACGGCGGGTCCATTATCGACCTCACATGGGCCTCCAGACCCCTGATTCGCGCGGTAAAGGATTGGCAGGTGGAAAAGACAATGGAGACGCTGTCGGACCACCGCTATATCACCATGAGGCTGGAATGGCCGACGCACCAGGGTCCCGGCGGCGGGGTTCCCTCCCGTAAGGGAAAATGCCCTCGCCCACCCAGTAGATGGAGAATCAAGACGATGGCCTGGCCCCGCCCGACGAACACGGACGATACAGACGTGGACGTGGACGTGCTGGCCGATCAACTAGAGGCGGACATGGGCAGAGTCTGCGACACTGCGATGGCGAGGCTTCTGGGGAAACCCGCCCCCTTCAAGCGGGTTCACTGGTGGACGGAGGATCTAGCCGACCTCAGGAATGCGTGCCACAGAGCCAGGAGGCGCTACACCCGGGCACGGAGAGCCGCTAATCCCGCCACGAGGATCGACCGACTGTACGCGGACTATCAGGCCTCCAGAAAGAGCCTGCAGTACGCCATCAGGAGGGAGAAATCCAGGTCCTACGATGCCTTGCTGGATCTCGTGGAGGCCGATCCCTGGGGCCGGCCCTATAAGTGCGTGACGGGGAAGTTGAGGCCCTGGACCCCACCACTCACCGAGATCCTCGAAGCCGAGTTCGTGGAGGAAATCGTCACCACTCTCTTCCCCGCCCGTAGGGAAAGAGACGCAGAGACCATCGCGGACAGACAGTCCACCCCCGGTTTTGACTGGACTCCCGACCTGATGACCACCCCCGGTGAGATCAGCAGGGCCGCCGCGAAGGGCCTCGGGGCCAACAAGGCACCCGGCCCGGACGGTATACCCGGTAGGGTGTGGAAGCTGTGCCTAGAGGACATGGGGCCCAGGCTGATGGGGCTCTACAACGAATGCCTGAGGACCGGAAAGTATCCGACTCCATGGAAGAAGTCCCTGTTGGTACTGATCCAGAAGAGCGGCAAACCCGCCGAAACCCCTTCCGCCTACAGACCGATCTGCCTGCTCGACGAGGTGGGCAAAGTGTTCGAGAGAGTGATATCACTCAGGATTACCGAGCACCTGCAGGGCACGGGGCCGAACCTGGACGCCCGCCAGTTTGGCTTCCGCGCGGGAAAGTCGACCATTGACGCGGTCTTGTGGATCCGCGACTTCGTCGAGGAGTCCACTACCAGGGGTGGGGTTGCGCTCGCCGTGTCCTTAGACATATCGAACGCATTCAACTCCATACCCTGGAAATGCATCGAAGACGCTTTGGTGGAACACCAGATCCCCCCCTACCTGGCGAGGATAGTGCGGGCGTACCTCTCGGACAGAGCGATCTGCTTCAAGGACGAATCGGGCACCCGAGTATCCTGAAGCATCGATCGCGGCGTCCCGCAGGGTTCGGTCCTCGGACCCCTCCTATGGAACCTGGCGTTCAACAGCGTCCTAAAGACACCCATCCCTGCGGACACGGAAGTCGTCTGCTACGCGGACGACACCATTATCGTGGCCCGCGGAATGGATTGGAGGGCCACCGTCAAAACGGCGGAGCAGACCACGGGGAAGATCGTCGCCGCTATCGAGAACCTGGGCCTGAAAGTGGCTGCAGAGAAAACCCAGGTGATGTGGTTCGTAGGGAAACGCGGCACCACTGCCCCTCCCTGGCGACCACACATACAGGTTGGCAATTCCAGGGTGAAGATAGGGACCCAAATTAAATACCTGGGTCTCATGCTGGACAACCACTGGACCTTCGAGGCGTACTTCGAGGCCCTAGCCCCGAAGGCCCTGAAGATGGCGGGCGCCCTCAACCGGCTCACCCCCAACACCAAGGGACCTGGAGGAAGAGCTCGCCGCCTTTACATGCAGGTGACAAAATCCGTCATGCTCTACGGAGCTGCGGTCTGGGCGTCCGAGGGAATCCCATCGGCTAAGATAAGGCAAGCTATTGACAGCCTGTTCAGGAGAATGGCGCTGCGCACGATTCGCGGATACCGTACCGTGTCGCACGCAACGGCCAGCGCCCTCTCCGGGTGTCCCCCCTGGTCTATGGAGGCGGAGGCTGCGGCAACCGAGCACCGGCAAAAGCGCCGCATCACAAACAGCGTCCAGGATGGGACCAAGAAGAAGGAGGAACTAGCAGCCCTCAAGAAGAGGACGAAAGAGGGTCTGCTCGAGAGATGGCGGACGTGGCTCCAGGATCCGTCGAGCAACAAAGGCAGTCGAGGCGCCGTTGCGGTTGGACCCCTGGCCATTCCCTGGGCAGCGGCCATGAGGGAGAACGGCATGACGTACCGGACATGCCAACTCCTCAGTGGTCACGGTTGTTTCGGAGGTTACCTGGCACGCATCAGGAAGGAGGCATCCCCGGCGTGTCATCACTGCGATGCAACCGTGGACGACGCGGACCATACCACCCAGGTATGCCCAGCCTGGGAGGAGAAAAGGCAGGCCTTGCGCAGCGCCATAGGCCAAGACCTTGCGCTCGACAGCACTATCCGAGCCATGGTGGAAAGCGAAGACAAGTGGAAGGCGGCCGAGACCTTCGCGGAGAGCACCCTTACCAAGAAGGAAGCGGCCGAGCGGGAGAGGGAACGGACCCACGCTCCCAGCAGACGAGTGCGTAACCGCGCCAGGAGAGGGGCAGGGCGCAACCCGTACATCCTGGAGTAATCGGAGGTACGGCGGTGACATCGGAGGACTCCCCTCCGACACACACATCGCGAATTCCCGGGGGTCCCTGACTGAGGATCAGAACCCCCATACCCAGGAGTTTGTGGTAGGAGTGCCTGAGCCCGTGGCCGGTGCAGGCACTGAGGTCCGTTAGACCACTCGAAGAGGAGCTAAGAAGCTCCGATGGGCCGAGCAAGGCGGGGGCCGGAAATATACTTCGGTGTTCCCGGCTTCCCGTCCTGGAGGGTCCCGAGGCTGGCCATCGCGGGGGTTTTAGCCGGTAGGAGTCCGGCATACCCCTGGTCCACTCCTCAGGTGGGCAAGGGGATCCATGAGGATTTCCCCCGCGTGAAAAAAAAGGTTAGGTTAGGTTAGGTTAGGTTAGGTTAGGTTCCGTGCCCCTCTCTCCCGGACGGGGTCGAGGTCATTTGTTATGCAGATGACACTCTGATCCTCGCATCCGGGAGGAGATGGGATAGGACCCTGCGCCTGGCTGAGTTGGGCGTTGCGTGCATAGCCCAGGCCATTGGCGATCTAGCGCTGGAAGTCTCGGCTGCCAAAACCAAGGCGATCTGGTTCCATGGACTCGCTCTCTCAGAGCAACCCCCGGAGACCATGCTTTGGGTCGAGGGAACATACATCCGTGTCGCGGACAGCATGAAGTACCTCGGCCCGATCCTGGACGGTAGGTGGAGATTCAATCGCCACATTGAAGGGTTGGTCCCGAAGCTGGCGAGAACAGGGAACATGCTCTGCTCCCTCCTCCCCAACCTTGGGAGTCCGGGTGTGAGGACTCGCCGACTATATACTGGCATCCTCAGGAGCATGGCCCTTTACGGGGCCCCTATATGGGCTTCGAACCCCTGTGGAAGGACAAGGCGGAAGCTTCTCCTCCGGCGTATCCAGAGGGGAATCGCTGTGCGAGTTGTCCGGGGGTACTCGGACATTTCGTACGTATCTGCGATGGCCCTAGCAGGATTACTCCCTCTCGATCTTCAGGCGGAGGCGGAGGCCAGGTCTTACGACCAGGTCTGCCAGTTGAAAGAGACTGGTAACCCCCCATCCTGGCAAGAAAAGGTGTCCATTCGTAATGGACATCTGGACCTTGCATGGGAGGAGTGGGAGCGCCACCTCTCAGAGAGAAAGATCTGGCGAAAGCACCAAACCGTCAGCACGCTCCTACCAGTCCTTGAAGAGTGGAGGGCCAGGGACCATGGGGTCTTGTCCTTCAGACTTACCCAGGTCCTTACTGGTCATGGAGTCTTCGCGCAGTATCTGCACGGGATCGGGGCCGAGGATTCTCCAGTGTGCTTCATGTGCGACGAGGGCGTCACCGACTCGCCGGCGCACACTGTGGCGAAGTGCCCAGCATTCGCGGTGGAGCGACAGGCCTTAGAGGCGGTCGTCGGCCCGGATCTCAGTCTCCGGACCCTAGTTGAGGGCATGACGAGAAATCCGGTCAAGTGGAAAGCCGTCGAGGCCTTCTGTGAGGAAGTGCTCACGCGCAAAGAGGCGGCAGAAAGAAACCGCGAGAGAGATATTCCAGCCAGACAGGCGAGGAATGCGGTCCGGAGGGCGAAGAGGAGAGAGGCGAGGGGTCGGCGTGACCAATAGCGTCATGCCGCCTACTCGTATCACTCCTACTCTCTGAGCTCTGGTCAGGCTTTCCCAGCCAGGACCAGGGAGCCAGGGCTCTCCGGGTGGGGGCCCGGAAACCCAACATTTTGACTCCTTGATGGGTGATGGTATCGGGCGTGGCCCCCGACACCATCACACTCCTTCCCAGTGTATGGGCGTGACATAAAAAAAAATTCACGCCCGGGAATGCGTCTCCTAGCAGAGGCAAACGCACTGAGGACAACGGTAGCGTTCTTTTGAGATCCCGGGGTCCTCAGAGCGAATAGAAGGCCACCGCAGGGGTTTTAGTGGGTGCGAACCCCACATAACCCCGACTCCCCCCAGAGAGTCGGGATACTCGTTAGGAGTTTCCCCTGCGTATATAAAAAAAAAAAAAAAGGTTCCGTGCCCCTCGCGGGAACTGGGTAAGGATCGCTTCCGCGATCCCCCCGGGCCCTGTGAGGGGATGGGAGTTTGCCGACTCCCGACAGGGCGCGTCCCCGGGTTGCGGATAGGGGGATGCCCTACCGACATAGTCGGGTGGGTAGCAGGACCCCGAAAGGGGCCTGCCACGGACAGCATCGGCAAGGTGACCCCTCCACCGAAAGCGAGGGGGCCGGGGGTACCCTGTGTCCTTCGGGGCGGAGGGACTGGCACCCTGGGGATGGCGTGCGCCACCCATCCCCTAACACCGGAATCTCCGATTCCGCTTCCTACCGCGCTGTGGCGAAGCGTCGGAAGAGGCGGACGAGGAGACCGGGGGCCAGGCCTTAGGGTCGGGCCGCGAGGGGGCCAACCTCTAACAAAGTGGCAGGGTTGTTTCTCCCCTACCCTACAAAAGGGGAAGACTACACATACACACATCCTTATACACTGACACTCCCCTCTGGGCACCCTGCCTCTCGGGGCAGTACATTCCAGAGGGGCACACACACATACACACCGTTCGGGGCGGTTCCCCGAGGAGTCCCCTCTGCCTTAGAGGGGGGTCGGGGAAGAAACCCCTAAACAAAAATCAAATATGGTAGGGAGAACAAAAGAATTTTCGATTACGGTACAGAGGTGCGAGTCCTCAGTACCGGTACGTAAGGGTGGGCAAGCGGGCCCGAGCGTATCGTCATCCAGTAACCGTAGGAGTGCAACAGTGGACCGCTTGGCTGGTGTATCTCTCTCTGTCCCAAGTGCGAATTACGATAAGAAGGATAAGGGAGGATGTAAGGACCCAATTAGTGATGCATCAGCACTGCCCAATGCAAATGCTGCTGCTGCTTCTGCTCCTTCGACGGCCCCAGCTACGGTTGCGGCTACGAGTTGCGTGGAGAGCGCGGACAAAGCATTTGCTGTTCCGCAAGAGAAGACGGGTCCTAGTAAGACCCGTGGGGCCAAGATTGTGATAAGTGACGAGGAGGTCTGGTCTTCCGATTCGTCGAGGTCCTCTTTCACCACGACCATGGCCAAAAAGAGAAGCCGACCGGGCAATTCCGACTCCCCTCAAGGTGGCGCAAGGCCCAAAAAGGCCAATAATGGCAGTGAACCCGCCAGGGTGGTTTCCGTACATGACTCGGACGGGTCGCTGCGCTCTCAGCACGCGAAACAAAAAAGGAAGGGGAGAGAAAAAGAAAACCGCACTGAGAGCGGGTCGGACAGTTCCCCCGAAAGGGGCAAGTGTTACCGGTCCCTACCGACTGCGGCGGAATTTGCCGCCGAATTCAGGGACAAGCCTACTCCCAATATAGGGGTCTCCATTATCTCCCAAATGAGGGAAGTACAGAGGATTTCGGACACCTCTACAAATCTAAAGGGGACCTACGTGAGGAATCTTCGATATGCTGCGCTTTCAGTGCGGGCAGCCGCCACAGAAATGGCGAAACGAACGACTGCTCTGGGAGCCAATGCGGTATTGGAGGAGACAAACATGACGCTACGCTCTGAAGTCATCTCTCTTGAGACAGAGATTGGGGCCCTGAAACGGACGGTTGAACTGCTTAAAGCCCAGTGTGCGACGCGAGTGGGTGCCGTTTCACTCCCAGCAGACCCTGGCGACCCATTATCTGGAGCCCAAGGGAAGGCCGGGGCCGCTGACCCTCCAAGGAGGGTCACGCGCCAGTCAAACGAAAGCTCCAGCAAGGATGACTCCCTAGTCACGTCGATAACAAAGCTTGTACAGTTGCAACTTGAGGCTTTCCGGAAGGAAATCCTCCAAAGATTGCAGCCGCCCGCGGCTGCCCTCCCCGCTTGCGCGACAGCGAAAGCCGAGAACAGGGGCAATGCCAAGCCCAGGATGGTATCATCCGTGAGGCTTCACAAGCCCGTTGCGATGATCACGGAAGAGGCTTCTACCTCCACCTCTGCTTCCCTCACTGCTGGCCTCTCGTCCTCCTCCAAAGAGGCGCCATGGAGCATGGCAGTGGGTAGGAAGGCGAAGAAGAAGGGTGTAGTCGCCACACGTAAGTCTGCCCCCTCCTCTCAAGGGAGGGATGGCGGGACCCCCAAATCCCAACCGGCCCAGAAGGCTGAGGGGAGGAAGAAGGCAAGCCCGGGCTCACATACGGATCCCCGCGCAATCCGGGTTCCCAGGCACGCGGCGGTCACCCTGACGATCGCTCCTGGCTCAGATATCGGTTACGGAGAAATCATCTCCCAGGCCAGGCAGCGCATCAAACTCTCCGATTTAGGAATCGAGGACCTCCGGACCCGACGCGCCATGAACGGTGGAGTAATCCTGGAGGTTCCAGGTGCCGGCAGCGCTGAAAAGGCTGACGCCCTCGCGACACGCCTGCGCGAAGCCTTTACAGGCAACGAGAAAGTGAGGGTCGCTAAACCCACGAAGTGCGCCGACCTGCGCTTCTACGGACTGGACGACTCCATCACGTCCAAAGAGGTCGCCGAAACCGTGGCCTCCACTGGGGGCTGCGACGTCGCCGACGTGCGCACTGGAGAAATACAATGCCCTAAAGGTTCCATGGGAACGCTCTGGGTGCGCTGCCCCGCGGCGGCAGCGAGGAAGATAGCCACTCTGGGCAAAGTCCGAATCGGTGCCTGGAGCATTGTTGGGGTTAAGGCTCTGGTGCGTCGCCCCTTGCAGTGCTTCCGGTGTCTCGCGAGAGGCCACGTGCGGCAGGCATGCCGGTGCGATACCGACCGAACTGGCTGCTGCTACAACTGTGGCAGCTCCGAGCACAAGGCTAGGCAGTGTAGGGTCAGTCCCCAGTGCCCGATTTGCAAGGAGCTTGGTGTTCCGAGCAATCATCGGGTCGGGTCCAGCCAATGCACCCCTCCCAAGAGGAAACCGACCGGGGCCTCCCCGGCGCGGGTCATTCCCCCAGCCAAAGAGGCTGACAGGAGCCCGGCGCCTGGGGAGTTCTCTGGGCCCAAGACACTCGCGTCTTTGGCCCCGTCGACCTCTCGCCACGGACAGGGTGATCGAACGGGTCTGGAGGAGGCCATGGATGTTGCCGGATCATGATGAGCCTGCGGGCTCCTGTTAAGATCCTCCAGGCGAATGTAAATCACTCGGCGAGAGCGCAGGACATCCTTGCGCAGACACTAGCCGAGTGGTCCATCGGGATAGCTTTCGTCTCGGAGCTATATCGCCTTCCGGACAATCCTGCCTGGATCGGCGACACCACAGGGAGTGCGGCAATCATCTGCCCAGCTCACTCTGGATCACCCCAGGTCTCTCTTAGGGAGAGGGGGAGAGGGTTTGTGGTGGCGGATTGGGGGCCTCTGAGCCTCATCTCCGTGTATGCCCCACCTAGCTGGGACATTGCTACCTTCAATGTGTTACTAGACTCCGTTGGCGCCGCAATGCGAAGGATTGGCCGGAGGCAAACCATAATTGCGGGGGACTTTAACGCACGTGATGCTGCGTGGGGTGACAGAGGGTCCAACCCGAGAGGGGGAATCCTTCTGGATTGGGCCTGTAACCTCGATTTGAGGTTAATCAATCAAGGTAAAGCACTCACGTGTGTCCGCAGGAACGGCGGTTCTATTGTCGACCTAACCTGGGCGAACGGTAGATTGGCCCGCGGAATTATGGACTGGAAAGTGCAAGCTCAGGTTGAAACCCTGAGCGACCACAAGTACATAACCATGACGGTCGCTTCATCCTCCGCGGCCAATTCTGTGGGAAATCACACCCGACCTTTCCCTAGGAAGGGATGGGTGGCCCGTAAGGTCAATGAGGACCTCCTGGAGGCCGCTCTTGGTGTCATTGCCTGGCCCTCTCCCAATCTGCCTGATGAGACAGGCACCGAGATTGAACACGAGGCCAGATGGTTCCGTGAGGCGATTTCGGATGCCTGTGACACGGCCATGCCCCGAGTTAAGGGGAGACCACCACGCAAGGCCGTCTACTGGTGGTCGCAAGAGATCGCTGCCCTAAGAGATGCATGTTCTCGGGAGAGACGATCCTTCCTCCGTGCGAGAAGGAAAGCCTGTCGTGACCCGTCCCGAGAGTCCCACTTGTATCAGACGTACAGGGATGCAGTTCGTTTGCTCCAGAGGGCAATCGGTGGGGCCAAATCCGGTGCCCGTAAGGAGCTGGAAGCGGCCTTAGATGATAACCCTTGGGGGCTTGGTTACCGCCTCGCCCTGGGGAAGCTTCGCCCGAAAGGACCCCCCCTTACGTCCTCCCTGGACCCCAAGGCACGAGAGGACATGATCGGCAATTTGTTTCCGAAAGGCGGGGAACTTCCCGCTTGGACCTCCACCTCTGCACCACTTTGGTCAGAGGAAAACGGGGTCACTGTGGAGGAGATTAAGAGGGCCGTCGGGAAGATGAGGGCAAGATCTGGGGCGCCTGGCCCGGATGGAATAACCGGCAGGATCTTAGCCAAGGCTGCTGGATACCTGTCTGACCGATTAATCCGGTTCTTCAATGCGTGCCTTCGTGCTGGTCGAGTGCCTGAGGACTGGAGACGCGCTTTCCTGGTCCTGATCCCTAAGCAGGGGTCAACTCCGATGTCCCCCTCATCATGTAGGCCCATATGCCTCCTGAACGAGATAGGCAAGCTCTTTGAACGAGTGGTGGCAGCACGCATCAAGGAGCACTTGGACGGCGAGGGCCCCAACCTCTCCCCGGCGCAATTTGGCTTCCGCTGCGGCCTATCGACCGTGGATGCCATGAGACGAGTGAAGGATTTGGCGGACTCTGTTACTGAACAGGGGGGAGTGGTGCTCGCAGTGTCCTTGGACATCGCGAATGCTTTCAACTCCTTACCCTGGGAGGTGATCATGTCCGCAATCCAGCGGCACAGAATTCCCCCGTACCTTCAGGCCATCGTCCGAAGCTACCTGCAGTGCAGGAGCATCCAATACCCCGACCATCAGGGTAGGACGATCTCACGGCGAGTGGACCGTGGGGTCCCACAGGGGTCCGTGTTAGGACCCTTGTTGTGGAACCTCGGGTTCGACTCGATCCTGAGGACGGCTCTCCCGGACGCGGTCGAGGTCATTTGTTATGCAGATGACACTCTGATCCTCGCATCCGGGAGGAGATGGGATAGGACCCTGCGCCTGGCTGAGTTGGGCGTTGCGTGCATAGCCCAGGCCATTGGCGATCTAGCGCTGGAAGTCTCGGCTGCCAAAACCAAGGCGATCTGGTTCCATGGACTCGCCCTCTCAGAGCAACCCCCGGAGACCATGCTTTGGGTCGAGGGAACATACATCCGTGTCGCGGACAGCATGAAGTACCTCGGCCTGATCCTGGACGGTAGGTGGAGATTCAATCGCCACATTGAAGGGTTGGTCCCGAAGCTGGCGAGAACAGGGAACATGCTCTGCTCCCTCCTCCCCAACCTTGGGAGTCCGGGTGTGAGGACTCGCCTACTATATGCTGGCATCCTCAGGAGCATGGCCCTTTACGGGGCCCCTATATGGGCTTCGAACCCCTGTGGAAGGACAAGGCGGAAGCTTCTCCTCCGGCGTATCCAGAGGGGAATCGCCGTGCGAGTTGTCCGGGGGTATTCGGACATTTCGTACGTATCTGCGATGGCCCTAGCAGGATTACTCCCTCTCGATCTTCAGGCGGAGGCGGAGGCCAGGTCTTACGACCAGGTCTGCCAGTTGAAAGAGACTGGTAACCCCCCATCCTGGCAGGAAAAGGTGTCCATTCGTAATGGACATCTGGACCTTGCATGGGAGGAGTGGGAGCGCCACCTCTCAGAGAGAAAGATCTGGCGAAAGCACCAAACCGTCAGGACGCTCCTACCAGTCCTTGAAGAGTGGAGGGCCAGGGACCATGGGGTCTTGTCCTTCAGACTTACCCAGGTCCTTACTGGTCATGGACCCTTCGCGCAGTATCTGCACGGGATCGGGGCCGAGGATTCTCCAGTGTGCTTCATGTGCGACGAGGGCGTCACCGACTCGCCGGCGCACACTGTGGCGAAGTGCCCAGCATTCGCGGTGGAGCGACAGGCCTTAGAGGTGGTCGTCGGCCCGGATCTCAGTCTCCGGACCCTAGTTGAGGGCATGACGAGAAATCCGGTCAAGTGGAAAGCCGTCGAGGCCTTCTGTGAGGAAGTGCTCACGCGCAAAGAGGCGGCAGAAAGAAACCGCGAGAGAGATATTCCAGCCAGACAGGCGAGGAATGCGGTCCGGAGGGCGAAGAGGAGAGAGGCGAGGGGTCGGCGTGACCAATAGCGTCATGCCGCCTACTCGTATCACTCCTACTCTCTGAGCTCTGGTCAGGCTTTCCCAGCCAGGACCAGGGAGCCAGGGTTCTCCGGGTGGGGGCCCGGAAACCCAACATTTTGACTCCTTGATGGGTGATGGTATCGGGCGTGGCCCCCGACACCATCACACTCCTTCCCAGTGTATGGGCGTGACATTTCACGCCCGGGAATGCGTCTCCTAGCAGAGGCAAACGCACTGAGGACAACGGTAGCGTTCTTTTGAGATCCCGGGGTCCTCAGAGCGAATAGAAGGCCACCGCAGGGGTTTTAGTGGGTGCGAACCCGACATAACCCCGACTCCCCCCAGAGAGTCGGGATACTCGTTAGGAGTTTCCCCTGCGTATAAAAAAAAAAGGTTAGGTTAGGTTAGGTTAGGTTCCGTGCCCTTCGCGGGGACCGGGTTAGGGAACTCGGGGCTTGCCCCGAGGCCCCGCCTGGGCCCTGTGAGGGGATGGGAGTTTACCGACTCCCGACACGGCGAAAGGGGCCTGCCGTGGACAGCATCGGTAAGGTGACCACTCCACCGAAAGCGAGGGGGCCGGGGGTACCCTGTGTCCTTCGGGGCGGAGGGACTGGCACCCTGGGGATGGCGTGCGCCACCCGTCCCCTAACACCGGAATCTCCGATTCCGCCTCCTACCGCGCTGTGGCGAAGCGTCGGAAGAGGCGGATGAGGAGACCGGGGGCCCGGCCCTAGGGCCGGGCCGCGAGGAGGCCAACCTCTAACAAAGTGGCAGGGTTGTTTCTCCCCCACCCTACAAAATGGGGAGACTACACATACACACACACACATATATACACTGACACTCCCCTCTGGGCACCCTGCCTCGCGGCGCAGTACATTCCAGAGGGGAACACACACGCACACACCGTCCGAGGGCGGATACCCTCGGGGAGTCCCCCTTGCCTTAGTGGGGGGTCGGGGAAGAAACCCCTAAACAAAAATCAATGATGGTCAGGACAAAGACGGAGAATTCGTTTAGGGAGCAAGGGTGCGATTCCCTAGTTCCGGCGGGGAAGAGTGAGCAAGCGGGCTCGACCTCGTCGTTATCCGACAACCGCAGGGGTACGTTGGTGGGCCACTTGGCCGACGTATCTTCCAATGCCACGAGAGAGCCAAAGTTGATCCCTCACAGGGTCAAATCGAGGGATCGCACTACGACAACCAGGCAGACGAACACGGACAGCACGAAGGATAAATCGCAAACGAGCAAGGACGGAAAACAACAATACGACAGACCAGGCAAACCGAACAAGGACGACGACATGGATCTGGACACGGATGTTGGCACAGCCGGCATTTCGGACTCGGATATCGATGGCCGTAGGAAGAGGAAGAACAACGTTCTCTCCCTGTCATCCTCGGACATCGATACGGATTTTGGCTCGGACACCGTCACTACAGACGGAAGAGGCGGGGCGTCGAAAAGCCAGAAAGGGAAGCGCATCAAAAAACAGGTGCGTGGTGGCAAGAGTGGCACCACCAGCAGTAAAGAGGTAACGGCCCCTGACCCCCGTCAAAGGGATCACACCCCTGAAGACGTGGGACCCAAACTGTACCTGCGACACAGACTGTCTCAGGAGGCCGAAAACGCCAGGGAGCTCCGCTCCAAGACGGCGGCTGACGTGGGCGATCAATTGATCGACCTCATGGACGCGGTGAGAACCGTCGCATCCAAGTCAAAGAACCTGAAGGGTAACTTCGTGAAGAGGTTGAGGGATGCGGCGGATTTCACCTCTGCAGGGGTCCTTGAGTTGGTAAAGAGGACCGCAAGGCAGGAGGAAAGCGACCCTACACTGAGGCTGGAAAACCAACGCCTCAAGGCCAGGGTTGGAAACCGTACCGATATTTCGCGCTGCCGGTTCGGTTCGGTTCGGATCATTTTTTCACGGGCATACCTAAAATACGGTTCGGACCGTACCTTTTCGTACCGGAGCTTCTCGTACAAAATTCGTAACCGTATATTGCCGTACCTCAATTTACTTGTGGGACAGTTCGTACCTGGATCGGTCTGGCCGAACCTACACTTCTGGACTGTACCTCTTCGTACCGTACCGTCGCATGTTCGGTGTAAGAAAGCGGTTCGGGGTATGTAAAGGTTCGTCGGGTTCGCCTTGCAGAGGGCTCTGCTATGGCAGTCGAAATCTGAATCCCCAAGAAAATGCACACTCACAGGAGTGAGTTTTAGTTCCATTTAGTCTTTAGCTATAAAGATCTTGTATGGAATTCATGTTTATGTAAATAATTTTATAGCAGCTACATGTGTACGTATACAAGCTTCTTATGTCTTGTAATATTCGAAACTGCCATACAGTACATTTTTGTAATATGTTACATTGCAACATTTGGTGCATGCAGGTGCTATAGACTAGCCTGCAGGTGCTGTAGATTAGTCTCGGATCAGGCTACTGCACCCCTTCAATGAGTGGCTCTCATCGATGTGTCTTTTTGTTTAGTTGGTTTTTACTTGCATGACACATATTAAAGAACATTAGCCGCGGTTTGCTTGAAGTCATGCGTGCGGTAAATTGGATCCGGTAAATAAATATCTTTGTCAGATGGCTTTTTGCAAAATTTGAGTTTCTAGATTCTGGCCGTATTTTTGCATTTCCTGCCCTTCTCTCGTACTTTTTATTTTTCACATTATTATTTTCCGACAAATAATATTCATCATCACGGGGTAATGTCTTGCACGAATAAAACTCCGTTTCGAAACAAAATCTTCTCAACTGAAATTTTAACTGTGGATAATTTTCATTTGACTATATTATATGTATAAGCGTGTTTCCGCAATTAATTGGACCATATAATCTTATACATCTATTATTCAAGGCAGGAGTCCCTCGTAATATTAAATGGTTCAATTACGTCGAGATTGGTATAATTCTTCTCGTAAAAACATCGCGAATTCAATGGATGAGGAATCACTAATGAAAAATTACTTCACAAAGACTTTCATGTTTTACTTGAAAATTGCTTTAAGACACCGAGTCAAACTTCGATTTCCGATAAAATGAAAAAATAATTCGTCAAATACGGTGCTTTTACTTGATAATTTCACATTAACCTAAGAGAAAGGAAACGAAAAAAATTATTACCACAACTCTAATCTGAACTTCTGACAGTTGTCCCTCAATTTACGAATCAGGAGGTTCAACATTTTGATGAAGCCGGTACCTTCGATGTTTGAGAATGATCGCCCGTTCATCGTATGCATGTCCACACGATGGCATTGCTATCGTCGCGTTTCCCGAAGGTTGTAAACCATTACGAATGTTTTTACGGTATGTTCGCAACACTACAACTATCGTGGGTTCTTCATTATGCACCATTTTAATACGAAAAACAGGTAAGTGAAACCCAACATTTTTATTCACGTGTCATTGATAGCCCGAACATGCATTTTCGCCGAATTTATCTTCTCGCGGTGCTGTTCAATAATTGCAGTTTCAGCGGAATACTTTCTCTCAATTTGTTTGTCGAGGTTTTTCGTATCTGTCCTAAACTTAAGAAACGGAATGATTTTATAAAAATACTACTACTTGGCGCGAGACTCTACCGAGTCTCATGATATCAGTGATGGTTCAACTCGGGGATTCTTTGTCTACGATCAGGCTACTAGCGATGCTCTCAGCAACCACCATTTTCCTATTAAAAACACGTTGATCGAGCAGCCGCGAAATACTTTTCTTGAATTGCAATTCCGAACTCCGAGAATGATTCTTTCAATTAGACGAATTACGGATTCATTTCGTACCCTAGAGTTCGTTTCAAAGAATTAGCTTTGCAATTGCCAAGTGTGTACCTGCGGTGCAGCCCAGTGCTCTCGAGCGAAAAGGTCAGGCCAGTCAGCGGCCTAAGTGCCTTCCACTATTAGGAAAAATTCATTCTAGAAGGCAACTTCTTTCATCCTTGCTTGGTGGTCTATTGTCTGCTGTTTCGTGTCCGGTTAGTAATTAAATCCTCGTTGCCTAGCAGGACGGAAAATCCCAAAGGCAGGGAAAACGGGAAAAAGTCGCCAAGCGTCGGTCACTGAGCGCTCGCAAGTCCCAACTCCCAATACTCGGAACGGGCCAGCAGTACCCCTGCACCCTTTAGCAGGGGCCAGCGCTAGCGGGGTCGAATGTCGAATGAGGATCGTAAAAAGGGCTCGCGTGGAATGGGATCACTCAGTTTCAAACAATTAAGGACGGGACTTTCGATGGAAACAAAGAACCCGCTATGATTAGTGCCGGGTACCACGAGTGCGAAAAGTCTGAAGATAGCCTGTGGACCCGAGGATTAAGCGCCGGACTGGTACCCCCCCGCCGCCCCGGCCGCACGTTTACCCGACGGGCTCACGAACCGAGACCACCGACGCATGAAATCCATGCCGAAGGGCCGAGTGCAATAAAATTTTATCTAACTTTCGCATAAATCGAGGTGAAAGTTTGGTAACTAAGGATAACAGCTAGTGTTCGGGATAATATAGCCTCGGCTGTCGCGCGCCGGAGTGTCATATATATATGGAGAGGGAACTTCTACTTGGCGCGAGACTCTACCGAGTCTCCTGATAATTCTGCCCGCTCTCTGCGACAAAGCCCATCGGGATAGCGCAGTGCCCTACGGCCCGATATACAAAAACCGTCGCTTTGGGAAACGTTGACTTTAGATTTCAACTCATCACACCTTGGTTCAGTGAATTAATCGTAATGAGCAAGTGAGCTTGACAGTTTACTATATATGCCCTATGAGCAAGCTTCGCTGCGATACTTTACAACGTGATTTGCTCTCGACTGGTAACGAAGATGTAAGATGTAAGTTTCAAGAGATTCGGTATCACTTGTGACGAGGCACGCCCTCGCCTGTTAGGAGAAAAGACCGGAAGGCTTCCCCGCAGCAATTCCGCATATTAAATAAGTACCGCGCCTCCAGGACAAGTCGTCAAAAACTAAGTAACGCAATAAGAAAACTAATGCATGTTTGAATTTCGCGCGAGCCACCACTATCTAGGCAAAGGAGCACGGCACCAACCGAGACCACCTAGCAAAGAACCAGAGGATCGCCGCGGCCGTCGGAAGATACCCCGTCCGCGTCGGAGCTTCCTTGCGGATCCAGCAGCGTCAGAAGGAGCCTCCCCATGGACCAGCCATCCACGGAGTCTCCGAAGAAGACAGCAAAGCGGATCCAGGGCGAGAAGATTCAAGTGGCAAGACGTTGCATAGGGAATCTACCGCCAGAGCGCAGGGGTCCGGCCCTGTTGCGGAAGCTCCCCGGGCAGAAAGGGATCCGATTGGACGAGCGGGCATTTAGGCTGCGTTAGGTGTGAGGGGGGAAAAATTGGCCGGCGTGCGTACCGCGTGAATTCGTAACGGCATTCGTTGTGCCGAGCCTACCAAGCGAGCGCCGTACCGTATCGAGTCCCGAGTTCCGACGTTAGAGAGAAATTAAGGAAGGAAGGAAGGAAGGAAGGAAGGAAGGAAGGCCGATTAACGTGCCGAGGCGTCGAGGGGACCCTTAATTTAGTAACGGTAGGCAGATTTAAGTATTTATTGAGTTTTCCGAGGGATCAGTGCAAGAGAGGCTGGCAGGGGAATGTCCTGCGCCTCTTTGTTCGACTGATTGTCTCGTGGCCCATCAGGCTAGGCTTCATATCGAGATCTACTCTGTTAGCGTTCCGTAATTAGGGAAGTAAAGGAACTAAGCTATCGTTATTGTGAATTGCGCTTTGACGACGTCCTGGAGGGCCTTCTGCTCGCACAACGAATCACATTTTTCTAGTCTCGCGTTTGCGCTGTTTCAAGTCCCGTAGATGCCGGTAAACGCCGCATCGGCTCGAAAGCCCGTTCCGTAATTTCTCTTCTCGATTATTTCACTTCTAGCCGCCTCATATTTGTACGATTCTACCATTCCGGTGAAATAGACCATTTTGTTCCGCGTCTCGCGCACGGGCGCCGACAACCGCCCGTGTAGCGGACTTACTTTCCGCCACACTATTGGAAACTCTTGATCGCTACTGCTTTCGCTAATATACCATCTGTTATTTTATACAACTCTGTTTTGACTTTCTCTGGCGGACCCCGATCTCCGCGCCCTGCACGTCCCGTTCTCTATCTATCAGCTAGTCCCGCATGCATCTCCTTCTCTCAAGCTAATAGTCGCAATATTAAGTTGGTTTCGTTTTCGATTCGACACCCTGGGTGTCTGGCGCCCAAGCATAGTAAGTCATGAGAGAGAGAGAGAAAACCTTGCCGAATTCCTTGTCCCGCTAGCCTCCGTCCTACCGATACCCCTCGGTCCCTCCCAGTCGGCCACCCAGCCGCGCTGAGGCGCACATCCCCTCATCCCCCTCTCACTCCCAACCTCCGTCCCGCGTATTCCCCGAAAGATAAGAAACGTTCCTCACCCGGCCTCTCCAAGGCCGGGAATAATTCCTCTCAACCAAATTCCTCGCAACCGAATCCCTTCACCAAACTAGGATCCTTCACCAAACAAAAATTCCTTTTATTTTACTCCTCACACACTGAAAGCATTGAAATGCACGAGAGGCAATCGGGAAAGCGGCAATAAGAGAGAGAGATGTAGATGTAGATGTGTATATTTTGAAGAAAATAAAATTGTTCAAAATTTTCACAAAATGAATATCCTAATGAAGCAAAAGTTGGTTAAACAGTAAATAATTGAAATTGAATTATTGTGAGAGTTTGAGTCACTCTTTCAACTTGACTGTTGTCACGCGGGGTTCCTGTGGATATTAGTATGTGGTCTATTCTCTCTTGATCGCAGTACTCCTTAAAAACATGGGATATGCATGTGTAAATGCAGAATCTCTATCGGATACAATTCCCGTCAGATTATAAAACATTACTGCTTGAATCTGAAGACGTCGGAGAACCTCTGCGCTATCTGTTTACATATTTTGTTGGATAGAGCCAAACAAATTTAGAGAAGACATTAATTACCGCGAAAATATGTCGATCATTTTTCTTTGATGAAGGGATTGGTCGTAGATGGTTGACATGATATGTATGAAGTGGCACTTCACCATTGCTTATTGAATGTAAAAGTCTTGCATGCTTTCCTGTTCTTTGTTCTGCCAGGATACGGCTGATGCAGTTACGTACCACATACCTTTTCTACCCTTGGTCATACAATCGAAAACCAAAAGTCCTTTCGTAATAATGCCTCTATTTTTGCTACCAAAAAATGACCTCGTGAATGCGCACGTCGAATTACTTGCGTTTGCATCGATTTTGAAACCAGCAAGCGTTTGCCATCTTCGATTTTCTTAATCAAGAGGCTTCGTCCCACCTCGTATTCGCTGTCAGATTGACCGCCTCGTACCTCCACCCCCCCCCCCCAGCCCCTACAGCCCCTGCATCCTGTTCAGCGTGTCGGTAATACCTGCACTTCTCCAAGTAATGAGTCGAGGCCTGAACCCAAATTTCCCATATATATATATATATTGTAATGTAACTCGCGGGGCGAGACAACTCCTCGCCTTCCCATAAAGAAATATCTCTCGCGAAATTAGAATTGGGGCTCTAAGAGCCATCTATCGTATGCGGACGTCTCCAGCCAGGTTCTCACTAAGCATTTGTAGCCAATCCTAACGCTTCTTGTATTTACGCGAGCCTATTAGCGCCCGTCAGGAGCGAGGGCTCCTGGTACCTTCGAACAACCGATTCAACTTCGCATCCCGTGGACCCGGCCTGGAGAGCTGAGCATGAGGAGCAGCAGCATCCGAAGGAACTCCAGCGAGGGATTGGTCATCTTCCTGGACGACTGGACGACCGCAGGCGCTCATGTGGGTTCCAGCCGAAGAACCAAGATCCACGATGATCGGACTTCGGCGAGGAAAAATTTGGCGCAGGGCGACGGCCCTGGCGCCTGCTCAGCTCAGGGCACAGCGAGGACCACTAGGATTGGCGGGGACTTAGGGACCAATAGACAGGCCGGTTTTCGGGGACAAAGGGGTCGTAAGCGAACGGCGAGCGAAGCGCGTTAGGACCGGCACTCGTTGTAGAAGCGTGCGTGCGAGCGGACGTAGCCGAATTAACGCCCTAGCGCCCATTAGCGAATTTGCGCCGTATTAGAAGGAAGGAAGGACGGACGAGCGTACCAGGACTGTCTCCGTCCGAGAGTCATATTAGCGCCCGGCTAATAACCAGTTATTTTCGGTAAGCGAATCTTGTACTGGCGGGCTTTTGCGTGAGACTTCCCTTTTGTAAGAAGTCTCAGCCCGATACTCGCTTCCTTTCCGCCCTTCTGGCGATCTCTGTTCTTCACGCTGACTGCAAGCGCTTTTTGGATTTTCTCGCGATCTCTACTTCGACTTATGCATGAAAAGGTGACCTTCCGGCAGGCTTAGGCGCCTCTACAACGGGCCCCTATAATTATCGTTATCATTGTCGAGCCCATTTGTGTCTCTCCATCTATCGCGGCGTATTCGTGCAACATACTTCTGTAAATTATCGCGATTTAGGCTCGCGCCGACCACCTGCGTATTGTACTTTGTGACTTCTGCGACCGAATATCTGTTGCGTCATCACCTAACGGACGCGTGCCACGCACGAGCCGCAGTACACCGGCCTCGTGCGTCGCCTCTAATCTTTTGTCCAAGTATTCGAACCTTCGAATAAAGAAATCATTGTCGCATTTAACCGTTCTGCCTAGTTCTCTCGCCGAATCCACCTGCTCTCCTCGCGTTCCTGACTAGCCTGGGAATCCGCCCGGGAATTTTCTTGCCGACTGAACTCGATTCACGCGTTAACTAAAACTTTCAGTAGTTTATTAACGTTGTTGGCACTTTGGTGCCTGGCGCCCAATCTCGCGTTTGCGTTCGGATTTTGGTTAAGCTCAAGTTCAGCATTGTCGGAAGGACTTCCCGGCCGAAGTGTAGAGGACGTGGGAAATTAAGAGGGGAAAATACATTCGAGTCGAGTCTCCCTCAAAATTAACGTAGAGACTGACTTTAATTCGCGTCTGTCGCCTTGGGTTTTCGTGCCCTCATCTTCTAGCATTTCCCGAATTTCTTCCGGCGAACCAAATTTCGCGGCCGGAAGAAATTCCTTTACAATATATAGGCGGAAACTTCTAAATCTGCTTCATTCTCGTTCAGTCTACTGACTAGAGTACTTCGGCGTGATTTCCAGAGCAAATATTCAAGTGTTATAGTAGCCGTGCTTTAGTGGTGTACTGTGCTTCGTCGTTTGAGCTCGTTGAGTACACTATCTTGTGCATCAAGCTCGCTGAGCCATCTGCGTTTTCATCCTTCACTCTTCGACAAACGCAGCCGAGAATGTTTGCCGAAATGCAGGGTGATATCGCCGATCTTCGACCCGGTGATCTGATTGCCCCATACTTCGACTACTCAAAAACGACTAATAAGTCGAAGTGTAAGATAGCAGGCTGCACGCAAGATATGACGGTATGCATTCTGTAGTTCTGTTTTTCGTGAGGAATGTTTGGCGAGGTGGAAACATCCATTCAATTTTTAAGTAGCATCAGCTTATCTAAATCGTGTCGCTGTTTCTGCTCGTCCTTTTGTACGCGAGCAACAAGCCACAGCCGAAATATTGCGAATAGTTAGTTGTTGAGTGTACAGTGACAAAGAGGTCTAGTGTCGGAATCTAACAGGGGTCTTTTTTGCTTGTCTATCCTTTAAGTTTTACGCGATTTTGGAAATAGGAACGGGATATCGGCACAACATTCTACTTTGGTACACAATGAACACACGAAGGGCAGAGCGCACACGTCTTAGTCCTTACTAGTGTCTCACGTTTCACGACTCGCCTGACTCTTTTAAAAACCCGCTGCGCTACCGAAGAAAAATGTTCCGCTTTGCCTAGAATGACTTAAGCATGATTGATCATATTTCGTGGATTGAGAATCTTACCGCAGTTTTGAATATCACCAGACTGTGCAACATTTAAATCTCGTAAACGACTAGTAAACGAAGCATTCTGTTTCTTGTGATTAGGGAAAAGCAACGAATAACCTCGAAAAACATATAAAGAGGTACCACAAATCTGTAGCAGCTCTTATTCAGCAACAGCGAGAACAAATAACTGCGGCAAAGAAACGCACATGTCCTGCGGAAACCTCGTCCAGAAACCAACCCTTTCAGAAGGTAAGCAGGCACTTCCAAACAAGTTATTCGAAGAAGTTAGCACGAATCAAAACATTGATTTTTAGTCATTCATTTTTCGCCATCGTTAATGACAATCCAGCGTGAACGAAAATGAATGAATCTCACTATTGTGAAAGATAATGTATTAAATGCAATACCAAAAGGTACCGCATACAAGTAAAACGCTTTAAAAATGGGGCCCAAGGCATCGTATTTTTTATACACATCGATTTGTTTTTCAAAAAAGTATTATACACATATTCAAGTGCATACTTTGGGCTATATATTCTGTAAATTTCATTACAATCCGTGTAGTAGCTAGCGTGCTACAGCAATTTCGTGATGTGATAGTCACTGAAACATGCCTTGCGGTAACCACTCTAGCGTCACTAATTTTCATCTGAAACCAATAAAAAAGTACTCTTTATTTAATAGAAAGATAGCCCTACTGCACTACGGAACCAGATCTTTTAAATTTTATTTTGAGCGAGAGATATCGCTATTTAAAGTCATTAAGTCGTTTTTTAAGTAAAATTAAGAGGTAAATATTGGTGCAGGAAAAAAACTTAAATATGTATTTCAAAAAACGCTCTGTAGTGCAGTAGGGCTCTCTTTCTATTAAATAAAGAGTACTTTTTTATTCGATTCAGATGAAAATTAGTGAAGCTAGAGCGGTTACCGCAAGGCATGTTTCAGTGACTATCACATCACGAAATTTGCTGTAGCACGCTAGCTACTACACGGATTGTAATGAAATTTACAGAATATATAGCCCAAAGTATGCACTTAAATATGTGTACAATACTTTTTTGAAGAACAAATCGATGTGTATAAAAAATACGATGTTTTGAACCTCTTGTTTTAAAGCGTTTTACTTGTATGTGGTACCTTAATAGGCTTTCATTGTATATGCTTAAATGTATATTTACGATTGTTTATACAAGTATTCTCCACAAAATGGTGTATGCACACCGATACTAATGAGAACGCCGGTTCTTACAAGCAGCTGGAAAGCTTTATCCTCCAATTTTCGATCTGGGGCAAAAATCACATATTTTTCAATTCTGCATAGTATTAGCAAGGGAAATAAAAAGGGCCTTTTTTGTCAAACTAACGGACAATGTTTCACATCATTTTTATTTCGAAAACAGAAACTTTGTTTCTACTTTGCACCAGTCTGACAGAAATATTATTTTTTAATTTCCCTGCGTTCTTGCCTTGTTGATATTATACAGAATCGGAAAATATGTGGTTTTTTATTCCAATTCGAAAATTGCAGGTGAGACTTCCCTAGCTTCTTCTATGGAAAGGTGTTCATTAGCCGAGCTGTGGACCCTCCATTTTGCGGAAAACACATAAATATAACTTTTCGTACTCGCTAGAGGTTTCCCCTTAAAAAGATGGTTACAAAGCATGCCCAATAATTGCATAGATGTGGAAACCACGAATATGTACACAGTGTTTTTACAAGGAATAATTGTTCATTCTCAGATACTGATCAGCTGATATCGATGCCGAAAGCCAAGAAAAGGCGTACCGCCGTGCCTGTTAGGATAGATGCGGCAACAGTCATGAGAGGTTGTGTCGAAATGGTCACCGTGAATGGTAGACCATTTTCTGCTGTGGAAGACAGTGGTTTTCGCCTAATTTTGGACCCAGTACTTGAGGCTTTGGGCAACGGCTTTGCCATCAACAGGCATGTAATTGCTGACGAAGTGGGAAAGCTGGCGAAACAATTTCGCAGCCAGTTGAAGTCAGAGCTGGCAGGCCGCCTCATAAGTATCAAATTGGATGCGGCCACACGGCTGAACAGGTCCTTGTTGGGTCTGAATATCCAATATGTGGCAGGAGGGAAGATTGTGCTGCGAAATCTAGCAGTGAAAGAAATATTGGGTCGGCACATTGGCGAAAACTTAAAACGGGAAATTTTGGCGATCCTCGAAGAATATGGCATACAACCGCGCATGATCTACAGCATTACAACTGATAATGCTTCAAATATGGTGCGAGCTATAAGACTCCTGAATAATGAGGTGCAGCAGAGTGCTCCTGCTGATGCTGCTACTACCACCGATAGTGAAATGAGCGACGACGAATGCGAAAATGAGATGAGTGACCTTAGCGTGTGCCGGACTAACAGCGTCGCTAGTTCGGTGAGCCTTGCAACCACGACCAACATGGAAAACTTGCCTCCCTCACCATCGATATCCGATAGGCAAGACTGGGATTTCGAAGAGCAGCTGCAATTTTTAAAAGTTGGAGGAAATGAATTTATCGCGATGCAGAGATGCGCTGCCCACACTCTGCAATTAGCAGTGCATGACGCGCTCGGGAGCAGTGGAATCAACAGTGCCGCGCTGCTAGAGAGTGTTCGGCGCATTTGCCGAAGACTGAGAACGCCGACAGTTAGCGGGATGCTAACTTCGATGGGTCGCCGCAAACCGGTCCTGGATTGTCCCACGCGTTGGCACTCAACATTTGACATGCTCGAGAGTATGCTGCAATTGAAGGATGTCCTGTCGCAGGCTATACCGGACAAGGAGGAAGAAACGCTCACGGAGAGTGAATGGAGGCGTGTGCAAGAGATGACGGACGCCCTCAAGCCAGCAAAAATTGCCACGAAGCAATTGCAGAGAGAGCAATTGGTGGCTGGCGACTTTGTCGGAATATGGATGCGCTACAAAATAGAGACGCGCAAAATGGAGTGCATGCTAGGTCAAGAGCTGTCCAGTAATTTGGAGAGTCGGGAGAAGGCGCTCTTGGGGAATCCTGCGATGGGCAGCGCAATTTTTATGGACCCCCGGTTCAGCGTTCTCCTCGGCAGGGAAGAGCGCGAAGTGGCAATAACGCACCTCACCAAAGTATGGAGACGCCTCGAAGCATCAAGTGCTACGGGAAGCACGGGACCAGCACGACGTAGTGCACCTATTATGGAAAACGAGGATCATCGCGTCCAATTCGTGGAAGAGGCGCAACACCCACAGGCAGAGGATCCCCTGGAGGCCATGTTGCAGCGTACGGAGGAGGCGCGAAGGGCGCAACAAGAAGCGCCAGCAACTCGCAGTATTGTTGCAATGCTCAAGGACCTCCAGCACATGCCGAGAATCGGAATCCAGGAAAACCCGCCGGAGTATTGCGAGGGACGGCGGCATACCGACCCAGAATTAGCCCTGTTGGCAAAAACTGTAATGGCCCTCCCGGTCACTCAAGTAAGTGTAGAGAGAACATTTAGTAATGTGAAATTCATTCTCTCAAGCCTCCGGAATCGCATGTCCGACCAAACCATTCGCGATACGTTACTCATAAGATGCAACAGTAATTTTAATATGATAGTCTAATCATTTACATTTAGATATCATCATATCATTTACACTTCATATAATTTACACTTTATATTCACGAATTACATTTAGAATTTTGTACAATCATTTTTCAGTATTTACTTCAGTTTATTTTACTTTTTAATTTATTTAACATTTACAATAATTTTGTTCAGTTCCTTTGCTCGACCCGACACTATTCGATCTACGGTGTTGACCTATTCACATACCAGTGTCCTCATTAGTTGTTACTAACTTCATTCTGTTGCATTTTTTTAAAAATTTATTAGCGGTCGCTGACCGATTTTATTTTTGTTATTTCTTCATTGCACACCACGTATCGAGAAAGTTAATCTATTAGTTTTAGAATTTGGGGTTAGGATTATGAACATCTAAAATATCTATTATTTGATACGATTATCGAATGCGCTCGATTGCTTATATCGTACCGCGGTACGAATACTCAATTAGTCATTTGTTTAAAGTTCGGATAATACAGGCTAATTTTAAATGTACTCACCATTTGTTGATTGTTGATTGATTGTTTTTCATTAACGTCGACTCCCCGCAGGGTTTGCGACGGGTATGGAATACCTCCTGTATTCACATACCGACCCGGTATGAGCTTCCGTAAGGCAGGGGGGAACACCAAATTTATTCTCATACCGGGTGGACCTACAATTTTTAAGGTGGATTCCGAACCACCCTCCGCGCAGTGCGTGAACGTGCCGAAAATCGGCGATGACAGGTGTTGGGATCGAACCCGGGTCCCGCTAATTGCGAGTCGGACACTTAGCCCCCTGAGCCACTGCGCGGGTTACTCACCATTTGTTAACGGTTAATAATTATTGCTGTGAATTATGGATGCACAAGCGTTAGTAAATATACTTACACCATTACCCGAAATAGTATAGCATATTCATATTCGTATTTAAGTTGTGCTGCATACCATATGGGCGATTCCAGAGTTATGATTTTAAAGGAAAAAAATGTTACGAATGAACGTGGAATCGCCTATATACTGATATTCATACATACATATGTGAAACCGCTCGTAAAGTGATACATTCAATTTCATACGGATTCGCTTAAACACTATATCGAATATTAAGGGGATAACAATTTCCTTCTACTGTAACCTGTAAATACGTACACTTTAAAATAGAATAATAAAGTGTGAAATACTTTATATTCACGAATTTCATTTTACATCGTTGGCTTCAGTAACGAAACTCCTACGACCCCCACATGTACTATACACAGTATACGTACACAGCGTGTACTTTTACTGAAAGCAGAATTACCATGCAATCGAATCAAAATTTAGCAGAAGTATCGTGACATTCAATAACACTCTTTTTGTTATGGTGATTTTCGTGAAAATTAGTTGCTCGTGATTCGAATGAATGTTGTTACGGATCCAGATCTCCGAATCGCCCGAATTTAGCCAAGTACGACCCAGGCTATCAAACCTCCTTTATCAAAATTCCGCGGGCATTCAAATTGATTGATTCGCGTCGCGCTTCGACCAGCGGATATTTCCGCGGACAATTAGACTTTATAACTCGACGCCTGGCACGCAGATGTGCCGCTGCCAGCAGGAATAGCGTGGACAATTAAAGGATTAGGACGCGACGTCTGACTCCCAGACGACTAATCCTCGTAGAAATCGCGAGAGCTTAAAACCCTCAATAAAGTAATTAAGTAATAAAGGCAATCATCGTACGTGACTTCTTCGAAGACGTCGCTAAGCCTAACAATAGATGCTTCGAAATTAGCAAGCAACCCTTGCAGCTGCGAGTCCGAACCGGCGTACCCGGCGGACAATACCATCATAAAAACCTCGCTCGCCTCGCACGAGCTCGACTAGCGAGGAAGGCCCCGGGATACTCCCGCGCTCAGCCGCCCTTCCTCCTCGCCGCAATCTCACGCGCCGATTCCTCGCGCACAAAATAAGGGCCGAGTACCCGAGAACCAATCAGCCGCGTCGGCTGGCCGGAAATACGTCACGGAGTAGGGCTCCTGCGAAGGGCCTCCAATCAGAAACTCGCTCGCGCCCACGTGGTCAAGCCAGCCTGCGATTGGCCGCCGACCACGTGCCAGGAGTGGGAAGCCACGCGACCGGGCTTCCTGACTTCGAATCTGAGGAGCGACTCACAGAACTCTTTCTGCCGTTTTAAAGATCAGAACCTTCTCCGCCGCCTTGACCAACAGACTTATCTCCGCCGTCTTAGCGACTAGATCTCTTAAAAACTTGTATTGGACAGTAGTTGCTTCATTTGAACCTCTTGAATACATCTTACCAATATTCTTGAACTCCTAAATTCGTTTGCTTATTTCTTTGATTTCCAATTTCCCGCAACTCCGCGAGCAGGGTGCCTCAGCACCTCACGGGCACACTTACCCACGTTCACCTCTCTTAAACCGCCGAACACGCAACAATGTGCATTTCTTTGAAGTTTCGGCTTTCAACTATCGACCTTCCGACTGCGAAGATGAGTAGAGCCCTCTGCAACGCGCATTATTTCAGTATTGCCGCACTTGACTCAGTGACCTCGGAACTGCACCGAAGTTGCGGCGGTAGGGTACGAATTTCGTACTAGACTCTTCCGCTACGAAGAGGCACAGTCCAGATGCTTAGGTTCGGCCAGAATGGTCCGGTTCGGTTCGGTTCAGATTGTTCCTTAAGTCGTCGGCTACGAATCGGTTCGTCCCAGGTACGGGCGCGAGCAGACTTCGGTACGGTGCGAACTTTGTATTGGGAGCTCAGGTACGTACCGGTCCGTCACTACCTGGTCGCCTTTGGAACCGATAGCGCCAGCGTACCGGTCCACAGAACCAAAATACGGTACGGTTTCCAACCCTGCTCAAGGCTAGAGTAGCAGATATGGAGAGGGAGATGGCGGACACAAGGAGGGAGCTTGAGAAAATCAAGCAAGAACGGGCTACCAGTGCCGCCACCCCGGTCTCGCGAGCAGACGACTCTGCCGATAGAAAAGCATGGGAGGACGCACTCATCCGCAGGGTCGGAATAGTGGTCGACGAGAGGCTGGCATCCCTGAGGCCTATGGCCCGCGTAAAAGAAAGCGTGCGCCCCGTCAAGGGAGGCATGGCAGTGACTGCGACAACATTAGCAGCACCAACGCCCCCTCTCGCAGTACAACAGAGTCGGGCAGGAGCGAGTGAGGGCGTGCGACAGGAAGGAAACCCTGCCAATCCCCCACCGCCGACCCCCTCCACCTCGTCGGACTGGGTCGCGGTGGTGTCGAAGAAGCAGGCGAGTAAGAAGAGCGCGCCAGCGGCGCAAGCATCGAGGGTGCCTGGCCCTGGCCCTACTAAACCCCCCAAGGGGGTTACGGAGAAGGGCAGCGGGAAGACGGCGAAGGCCAAACCCCGCTTACCACGCCCCCCGAGATCGGCTGCGGTTACCATAACGGTGCCCGAAGGGAGCAAGGTGTCCTATGCGGACGTCATGAGGACGGCGAAGGGCAAGATTGACCTGGCGGCGCTAAACATTGCGGCGATCAGACCGAAGAGGGCGGTAACAGGAGCTCTCATCCTGGAGATACCGGGAGCTGAATCTCCTGAGAAGGCGAGACAGCTAAAATCTCAGCTTGAGGCAACCCTGGAAGGCACCGGCGTCAAAATCGCCACCCCCTGCAAGCTTGCGGAGCTCCGCATTAAGGGGCTAGACGACTCCGTCACCCCGGCAGAGGTCACAGAGGCGATAGCGGCTCTTGCCGAGTGCAGCAAGGGCGATATTAAGACCGGCCCCGTCAGGAAGGGCACGAACGGCCTAGGGACGGTGTGGGTCAAATGCCCCATTTCCGCTGCAAAAAAGACAGCGGCGAACCCGCTCCAAGTTGGGTGGGTAGTGGCACAAGTAGAGGTCCTCGAAAGAAGACCTCTACAGTGCTATAAGTGCCTGGAATGGGGGCATGTCCGCGTCAAATGTCCGAATACGGCAGGCAGGGCCGACACGTGCTACAGGTGCGGAGAAGTAGGGCACAGCGCGGCAGGGTGTGTAAAGCCACCCAGCTGCGCTATCTGCGCGGACAAGGGACGGAAAGCGGATCACCGCATGGGCAGCTCTCTATGTGCGTCAAAACGACCAGGAAAAGGAGGCAAGGGGAGTAAACCCCTAACAACTCCCATCGCAAGGCGACCCGTGCCAAACACGGAAACACAAGAGGCAAACAATGCGCCGACCGCAGGAGCCATATCAGAGGGAAGACGCCTGGAGGAGGCGATGGAACTGGCCCAGTAATGTTCCGCATCTTTCAGGCGAATCTAAATAAGTGTCGGGCAGCGCAAGAACTGCTCGTCCACCAAATGGGGGAGTGCGAGGCATCACTCGCGGTGGTGTCAGAACCATACCGCGTACCGGATAATCGGGCGTGGATCGGGGACACGAAGGGCGACGTAGTGGTGATCAGACGAGGGGGGCAAGGCACCGCCAACAGAGAACCCCCACTAATCAGCAGAACGATGACCGGAGACGGCTTCGTGGCCGTGAAGTGGGGTGGGATAATGGTGGTGGGTTGTTACATCTCTCCCAATTGCGGCTTCGCGGACTTCCGGGACTACCTGGATAGACTGGGGAGATGCGTTCGGGGGGTGGCGGCAATGCCGACGCTGGTCATGGGCGATTTTAATGCGAAGGCAGCCCTCTGGTCAGCAGACAGGACGGACAAAAGGGGAAAAGCCCTGGTGAAGTGGGCTAGATCGCACAATCTGGTCTGCTGCAACCAGGACAACGTCCACACGTGTGTCAGGAGGAACGGAGGTTCCATCATTGACCTGACCTGGGCCAACAGGTGCATGGTGGACAGGGTGAAGGACTGGAAGGTAGAGAGGGGCATGGAGACACTGTCCGATCACAGATACATCTCCATGTCCCTAGAGCCGCCAACCGCAATGAGAGGTCGACTAGCTGCAACGAGGGGAGCGTCCTACCCCTCTCCCCAGCCGAAGGCTTGCCGATGGAAGATCCGCACCCTGGATAGGGACATGCTGACCGCCGCAGCGGAGGCAGCAACTTGGCCGGCAACGGCTGGGACAGCTGCGGGAAACGGACCGAACGCCGAGGAAATGGCCACCAATGTCAGGGAGACGATGGTGGACATCTGCGACTCAGCAATGGAGAGGGCACGGGGGAAGCCAGCACCGGGCCGCAAAGAAGCATACTGGTGGACGGAAGGTCTCGGTGATATGCGCCACGCATGCATCAAAGCGCGCAGGCGATACACCAGGGCCAGGCGGAGAAATAGGGGGACACCAGCCACGGTGGCAGCAGCAACTGCTCCCGATGCGAGGGTAGAGGCCGCCTATGCTGACTATCGGACAGCGAGGAAAGACTTCCAGGCCGCCATAAAGATAGAAATGTTCAGGTCATTCGACGCCCTGCTCGACCAGGTCGAGGGCGATCCGTGGGGCAGGCCATATAGGTGTGTGACGGGGAAACTACGGTCCTGGACGCCGCCTCTAACAGAGGTGCTGGAGACCGGATTCGTGGAAGAGGTGATAGCCACACTCTTCTCCGCACAGAGGCCGACAGACGTCTCCCCAGGGTGGGAAGGAGACACCGACACCGAGCACGTCTGGACCGATGACATAGGAACAACTCCGGGGGAGATAAGACGCGCCGCAGAAGCGGGCTTCAAGCCCAACAAGGCCCCGGGACCCGATTAAATTCCGGGAAAGGTCTGGGGAGGGTGCCTCGAGGCCATGGGTCCGAAGCTCCAGGCCCTCTTTGATGAGTGCTTGAGAAGCGGGACCTACCCGACGGACTGGAGGGAAGCGCGACTGGTGCTGTTGCAAAAAGAAGGGAAGCCAGCGGACTCGCCCTCCTCGTATCGTCCGATCTGCCTCCTAGATGAGGCCGGGAAACTATTCGAGAGGGTGATTCATCGTCGAATTACCGACCACTTGGAGAGGACGGGCCCGGATCTGGAGGACCGGCAATACGGCTTCCGCACGGGCCGCTCAACCATGGACGCGGTCCAACGGCTGAGAGCGTTTACGCAAGAGGCTACCGACTGGGCGGAGTGGCGTTGGCGATATCCTTGGACATCACCAACGCCTTCAATTCCATCCCATGGGAGGAAATTAGAAGGGCACTAGCCGTGCACGAGGTTCCCCCGTACTTGCGCCGAATCATCCGAGCCTATCTATCCGATAGACGGATCGCATTCACAGACGAGACGGGGAGTGCCAGAAGAGGGAGGTGACGCGCGGTGTTCCGCAGGGGTCGGTGCTGGGGCCACTCCTCTGGAACATGGCCTATAACGAAGTACTGAAGACTCCGCTCCCGGCAGACGTGGAGGTCGTCTGCTATGCAGACGACACTATCATCGTCGCGCGCGGGATCGAGTGGAGAGCAGTACTGAAGGCCGGGCAAGAGGCTACTGGTAAAGTGGTCCAGGCCATAGAAAGAAAAGGACTGAAGGTAGCGGCCGCAAAAACGCAGGCTCTCTGGTTCTCAAAGAGGGGGAGCGCAGCCTCCCCACCCTGGAGAACCAAAATCAAGGTGGGAGACACCGAAGAGGTCAGGATTGGGTCCCAGCTGAGGTACCTAGGCCTACTCCTGGATGGTCAGTGGTCATTCAAGGCCCACTTCGAGGCGTTGGCCTCAAAGGCACTCAAAATGGCAGGAGCACTGAGCCGATTAACGCCCAACACAAGAGGCCCGGGCAGGAAAGCACGTGCCCTGTACATGCAAGTGACCAAGTCGGTAGTGCTCTACGGCGCGCCGGTCTGGGCAGCGGGGGGAATCGTTCCGGCGAAGATCAGACAGACGATAGACAGCCTGTTTAGAAAGATGGCGTTGCGGATGGTTAGGGGGTATAGGACCGTCTCATACGCAACGGCCAGTGCGTTGTCGGGGAGCCCACTCTGGACGATGGAGGCAGAGGCCTCAGCGGCAGCATTCGAGGAAAAGCGTCGCATACGGGAAGACGGCACAGTGGATGCGGCGAGGAGGAAGGAGGAACTGGCAGCCATCAAGACGAGGATGAAGGAGGGTCTTCTGCAGAGATGGAAGGCTTGGCTGCAGGACCCGTTAGGCAACAAGGGCAGTAGAGGTGCTCTGGCGGTGGGGCCAGTGGCCACCTCTTGGGCCATTGCCGTGAAGAAACACGGAATATCCTATAGGACGTGCCAGCTGATGACTGGCCACGGTTGCTTTGGCGGGTACCTTGCCCGCATTGGGAAGGAAGCGAGCAGTGGATGCCAGCACTGTGACGCTGATTTGGACGACGCGGACCATACCGTGCAGACGTGCCCGGCTTGGGAGGAAGAGAGGAAGGCACTGCGGAACACCGTGGGACAGGACCTCTCACTCGAAGCGATCGTGAGAGGGATGGTCGAGAACGAGGACAAGTGGAAGGCGGTGGAGACCTTTGCGGAGGCAATACTAACGCAGAAGGAAGCGGCCGAAAGGGACAGAGAGCGAGCACGTGCGCCTGGAAGAAGAGGGCGCAGCCGCCCTGGAAGAGTAGCGAGACGGGGTGGCAACCCGTTCATACTCAATTAGCGGAGGGTGGTCGGGAGCCTGGGAGTTACTTTCTCCCACTCCCGTCTCACCCGGAACCGGGGCGCCTGTCTGAGGAACGGACCCCCCCCCTCACGGAATAGGTTCGCTGGAGGGAGCGTCTGCGCACAGTGGCCTGCGCAGGCGCTGAGGTGGATAGACCATGCAAGGGGAGCTTTACAGCTCTGAGAGCTCGATCACGGCGGGAGCCGGAAGTATACGTAAGTGTTCCCGGCTTCCCGCTCTGGAGGGGCTCTTGGTTGGCCACCTTGGGGTTTTTAGTCGGTGAGAGTCCGACATACCGCCCGTCATCTCCTCAGGATGGCGGGGGGATCCATAATGGATTTTCCCCAAGTAAAAAAAAAAAAAAGGGTTAGGTTAGGTTAGGTTAGGTTAGGTTAGGTTAGGTTAGGTTAGGTTAGGTTAGGTTAGGTTCCGTGCCCTCCGTGCCCTTCGCGGGGACCGGGTTAGGGAACTCGGGGCTTGCCCCGAGGCCCCGCCTGGGCCCTGTGAGGGGATGGGAGTTTGCCGACTCCCGACACGGCGCGTCCCCGGGTTGCGGATAGGGGGATGCCCTACCGACATAGTCGGGTGGGTAGCAGGACCCCGAAAGGGGCCTGCCGTGGACAGCATCGGTAAGGTGACCCCTCCACCGAAAGAGAGGGGGCCGGGGGTACCCTCTGTCCTTCGGGGCGGGGGAATCGGCACCCTGGGGATAGCGTGCGCCACCCATCCCCTAACACCGGAATCTCCGATTCCGCCTCCTACCGCGCTTTGGCGAGGCGTCGGAAGAGGCGGAAGAGGAGACCGGTGGCCTGGCCTTAGGGCCGGGTCGCGAGGAGGCCAACCTCTAACAAAGTGGCAGGGTTGTTTCTCCCCTACCCTACAAAATGGGGAGATCACACATACACACATCCATACACACTGACACTCCCCTCTGGGCACCCTGCCTCGCGGGGCAGTGGATTCCAAAGGGGAACACACACGCACACACCGTCCGGGGGCGGATACCCCCGGGGAGTCTCCTCTGCCTTAACGGGGGGTCGGGGAAGAAACCCTTAAACAAAAATCAAATATGGACGGAGTAAACAGAAGGTTCTCGTTTACAGTACAGGGGTGCGATTCCCCAGTACCGGCGTTCGGGGGTGAGCAAACGGGCTCCCGTGCGTCGCCATCCGGCAACCGTAGCGGCCCGTCGGTTGGCCACTTGGCCGGCGGCTCCGTCACAGCCACAAGCGTGCCTATGAAGAAGGGGGGGAGGACGGACAGATCCAACAGCGACGACCAGGCAAATGAACCAGGACACGGGAAGGATAACGGGAAGCGAGTGGAAGGCATGTTGGTCTTCAACGGGCCAGCGGAAATAGCAGAACCCAGAAATGATAATGATAAGGATGTGGCTAAGGAGCAAGAGTTTGCTATCCCCGACGTGGGACAGAACAGCAGAGGAGCTCAAGTGATGTCAGGCCTGAAGAACCTACCAGTTGTGAGGCTCGAGAGGTTGGCGGCCGCGAAGACGCCCTCACGACCTGGAACCCCGCGCTCCCGAGCCAACACCGGGAGTTCTCGAATGGTCATTAGTGACGATGACGTGTCAGAGACCTCTTCCGATTCGTCAAGGTACTCATCCGCCTCCTCTCACGTCAAGAGGCATAAGAGGGGTAGGAAGAGGTCCACAGAAGGAAACTCCAGCAAAGAGAAAGCGAAAGCGAAGCGGATGCACATGGAGGCACCTCAATTGGAGCCTGCGAGTTCGCAGAACCTGGACCCGGTCCTGGATCCGGAGGCGGGCACACCCCCGATATCCAGGAAGTGTAAGGCGCTCCCGACGGAAGAGGATACTGCTGCGGAAATGCGTACACTCCCATCGGCAAACCTTGGGGCCGATATAATAGGACACACGCGAACATTGGAGAAGTTAGCAGCAACTTCTTCCAACCTAAAGGGAACGTACGTCAGGCATCTCCGACTTATAGCGCTCAATGTTAGAGCCGCCTCCACAGAGCTGGCGAAGCGAACGAATATTTCGGGCAGCAACGCGTCCCTGGAGTCTGCAAACACCCAGCTGAGAACGCGGGTCCTGGAGTTGGAGGGAGAAGTGGCGGCCTTAAAAGCAGAGATGACTGCTCTCAGGTCGCAGACTACCCTGAAACAGCGACTGGAGAAGGAATGGCTAGGCACTCCACTGGATGACACTAGGCAGACGCGCACTCGAAACAGCGGAGCAGTAGAAACTTCAGCCCCGGGGAAAAGAGAAGGAAATGTTAGTAGCGACGATGCGCTCCTGGCGAAGCTAAACGAGTCGATACGTTCGCAGCTTCAGGCCTTTAAGCATGAGATGCTCGCCGAACAGAACCAGCGCGTCCATCGGGATCACCCATGTGAACCCGAGGTAAACAAGAGGCAAGTCCCTCCGGGTCAGCCAGGAAGGAGGACTGGTGTTCCTATAATCAGATCGTCAGTAAAGGTTTCCGGGGATCTACAAGCTGCCATAGAGCAGGCCCGCGAAGCAGAGGATGCACCAAAGTCTTCCTGGTCTAAAGTCGTGGGACGGAAGAAGGGGAAAAAAGGAGAGTGGGGAGCCTTGAAGCCGCCTCCCTCCCAGAACCACCCACGGGCTCCGGAACACGAGGTCCAGACGAAGAAGGAGACATGGTCAAACAAGGACAGGAGTTCCAAGAAATCTGCCCCCAAGAAAGCCCCGAAGGTCAACGCCCCCAAACACGCCGCTGTTACTATCACGGTGACCCCGGGGGGTAAGACCACGTACGCGGAAGCACTAACAGCAGCGAGAAACCGCATAAAGCTGAAGGAAATGGGCATTGAAGATATGCGGACCCGTCGCGCCATAAACGGCGGAATCGTCCTTGAAGTCCTCGGGGAGGACGGGCCGAAAAAAGCGGACAACTTGGCAAACTGTCTTCGTTCAGCCTTAACCAACATAGAGGGGGTGCGCATAGCGAGACCCGTTAAACGCTCTGATTTGCGCATTACCGGACTGGATGACTCGGTCACCGTGGAAGAAGTGACTGAAGTGGTTGCCCACACTGGTCCGTGTAGCCCTGAGGAAGTCCGCACGGGGAACATCACATTCCCCCCGCGTGGAATGGGCTCGGTCTGGGTGAATTGCCCTGCGACCGCTGCAGCGAAGCTGGCAGCACTAGGAAAGGTTAGATTAGGCTTGGCTACGGCATCGGTCAAAGTCCTGACACCTCGCCCCCTGCAGTGCTTCAAATGCCTGGAGGTGGGTCATGTGAAGCAGATGTGTACATCACAAGAAGACCGCAGCAATCTCTGCTACAACTGCGGGAAAGCAGGACACCGTGCCAATACCTGTTCAGCGGCCCCTAGATGTCCGATATGTGCGGCAGCTGGGGTTCCCAATGAGCACCGCATGGGGTCGAAGAAGTGCTGCCCCCCTAAACAGAGGATCTTAGAACGGCAAAGGGGGGAGAAATCCGCCCCTAGCGCTAAAAGCAACACTCTGAGTGCTTCTGAGAAGGAGCCCCCCAATAAGGAGACAGAGACTCTGGGAGTGTCCCCTAGAGAAACGCTGGGCCTGGAGGAGGCCATGGACATAGCCCAATGATGGGCCCGCGGGCCCCTACCAAGATCTTGCAGGCGAACATCAACCACTCGGCCCGAGCACAGGATCTCCTGATGCAGACAATGGCCGAGTGGTCGATTTGCATTGCCCTCGTGGCGGAACCCTACAAGGTGCCAGACAGCCCCAACTGGCTTAGTAACGACGAGAGATCGGTTGCGCTGGTATGCCGACCGCTTCCAGGACTACAAGCGCGCTTAATGGAGAAAGGAGCAGGTTTCGTCACTGTTGAATGGGGAGAATTTAGCCTGGTGGCGGTTTACGCCCCTCCCAGCTGGCCCATGCTACAATTCGAGGCTTTCTTGGCGGAGGTAGGAGAATCCATCACCAAACAGGGATCTCGACCTACTCTCATCGCTGGGGATTTCAATGCGAAGTCAGAGGTTTGGGGCTGCCCCAGGTCAGATGCTAAGGGCGAAGTGGTGTTAGACTGGGCCGCGGAGCAGGACCTCCGCCTCGCAAATCAAGGTTCAAGTCTGACCTGTATTAGAAGATATGGGGGGTCAATAGTAGATCTCACCTGGGTTAATGCCGGGGGTGCTGCCAGAATTACTGAATGACAGGTGATGAAGAATTGCGAGACCCTAAGCGACCACAGGTACATCAACTTCAACGTATCTATGTCGACTGGGCACTTCCCAAGGAACTCGCCCTCTCAGACTCGCGCAAAAAAGGGATGGAAAACGAAAAGGCTTGACGAAGATCTCTTCGATGCAGCGGCTCAAATCGCGGCATGGATATCAGACACGTTCGGGGAGGTACTGGACGTAGACTATGAGGCAGACAGGCTCCTGAATTCAGCGACAGAAATATGCGATGTGTCGATGCCACGTGCTAAAGGAGGGAAGCAAAAAAGGGCGGTCTATTGGTGGACACAGGACATCGCGACCCTCCGAATCTCTTGTAACCAACGACGCCGTGACTACACAAGAGCCCGACGCAGACGAAACCGGGACTTAGCGCGGGAGGATCTCCTCTACGAGGAATATCGAGAAGCGGCAACTTCACTTCAGCGTGCGGTTCTCGAAGCCAAGACAAAGTCCAGGACGGAACTAATGGACGATCTAAATGGAAATCCATGGGGACCGGGATACAGACTGGTGATGGGGAAGATTAGACCCCGCGGTCCTCCCCTCACAGAGACCCTTCAACCACGTGTGTTGGAACAAACGGTAGATCGCCTATTCCCAGTAGGGGAAGCCTTACCGGCCCGGACACGGGAGAACAGACAAACGTGGACGGAAGATCTCTCCATCACGCCCGCGGAACTCGAAGAAGCAATCAGGAAAATGCGATCCAGGGCTGGAGCTCCGGGTCCCGACGGTATCACTGGAAGCATCTGGGCCAGAGCGCTAGGCACACTAGGGCAAAGAGTGAGGATCCTGTTCGACGGTTGCTTTAAAACCGGTAGGATCCCAAGGCGCTGGAAGACGGTCAATATGGTCCTCATCCCAAAACCGGGCAAGATTCCAGATAGTCCGACCTCCTATAGACCAATCTGTCTGCTGGATGAAATCGGCAAGCTGCTAGAAAGAATCGTCTCATCGAGACTGACAGAGCATCTGGACAAAGAAGGTCCTAACCTCTCGGATGGCCAATATGGCTTCAGGAAGGAAAAGTCGACGGTCGATGCGATCGCGCACGTAAATGAACTGGCTGAGGAGGTCATCAATAAGGGCGGAGTGATGATCGCGGTGTCACTAGATATAGTGAACGCCTTTAACACGCTCCCTTGGATGACTATAATGGAGGCCCTACGATTTCATAGGGTTCCGTCATACCTCCAGGCAGTCATTCGAGATTACCTACAGGATAGGGAGATAGAGTACCCGGGTCCCGGAGGGTATACAGTTCATCGCCCGGTAAACAGGGGAGTCCCACAAGGCTCAGTACTTGGTCCATTGCTGTGGAACCTGGGCTACGACTATACTCTAAGAACGGCGTTACCTCTCAACGTGAACGTGGTGTGCTATGCCGACGACACGTTGGTCTTGGCGGGTGGAAGGAGCTGGAGCAGGACCCTCAAACTGGGTGAAATGGGTGTGGCCTGTATTACCTCGGCCATCAAAGCCTTAGGACTGAAAGTGGGACCAAGCAAGACTGAGGCAATATGGCTGCATGACCTGTCGTTAAGACGCAGTCCTCCTCAGCTTTGGTTTAGACTGGAAGACACATTCATCCAGATCGGGAACACCATGAAGTACCTGGGATTGGTGCTGGACGGGAGATGGAGGTTTGAAACGCACCTCGAACGTCTGGCTCCCAGAGTGGAGAAGGCGGGGAATCGTCTATGTTCCTTGCTGCCCAACATCGGAGGACCGAGCACAAAAGTTCGGGGACTGTACGCAGGAGTCATCCGAAGCATGACCCTTTATGGCGCTCAAATCTGGATGCAGGACTCGAGATGCGGCCGAAAGAAAGTGGAGATCTTGCGGAAAATCCAAAGAAGGATGGCCGTCAGAGTCATTAGGGGATACCGGGACATCTCCTTCGAGGCAGCCGCGGTCTTGGCCGGGGTAGTACCATTTGATCTGCAGGCCGAGGCGGAAGCTAAAACCTATAAGACGATCCGGCAACTTAGGGAAGAGGGAGTATCCCCCTCGTGGGAAGAGAGAAAACAGATCAGGGCAGGATTTCTCCTAGCGGCCAGAGATAAGTGGCGCCTGCAACTTTCCTCTGGCAGAGCGCTGAGACAGAAAATTGTTCAACATATCCTCCCTTGCCTAGACAAATGGCTGGACCGCAAGCACGGGATGCTTACCTACAGAACCACCCAGATTCTCACCGGACACGGAGTCTTCGGCGACTACCTGGTTCGAATCTGGGCAGAAGAGGATGAACGGTGCTATATGTGCGGAGCGGATGAAGATTCGGCCCGTCACACTCTTGAGGAATGTCCAACTTTCGACGTGCAGAGGACGAAATTAAGCCTCAGTATCGGAAGGGAGGTCACACTACTCACGATCATTGAAGAGATGATCGAGGGTCCTGAGGCATGGGCGGCGGTAACAACCTTTTGCGAGGATGTAATGCGACACAAAGAAGCGGTCGAAAGAGAACGCGAGCAGACGGATCCTCGACGCAAAGAGAGGAGACGCATGCGCGCTCGCAGGCAATGGATAGCGACGCCAGAAGTTGGAACTTCCCGACACCTGGCGTAAGAGCTGCCGATCAGACAGGTGGGGGCCTGAGCGATCGTAGAGCAGCTTCAAGATGGAGCGATGGAGAGAGTGGCCTCTGCTCCATCCTCACTTCAAAGGATAGGGCCTGGCATAGGCAAACGCACTGAGGACAACGGTAGCGTTCTTCGGAGATCCCGGGGTCCGCAGAACTGCGAATGGAAGGCCACCGCAGGGGTTTTAGTGGGTGCAAACCCCACATAATCCCGACTCCCCCCAGAGAGCCGGGATACTCGTTAGGAGTTTCCCCTGCGCAAAAAAAAAAAAAAAAGGTTAGGTTAGGTTAGGTTAGGTTAGGTTAGGTTAGGTTAGGTTAGGTTAGGTTAGGTTAGGTTAGGTTAGTGTGGAGAGGGCGGAAAGGGGACCCATTTTTGTCCTCGGAGACTTCAACGCGAAGGCGACCGCGTGGGGTGGCCGCGCCACAGACGCAAGAGGTCACGAGACTCTAGAATGGGCCGCCGGCTTGGGGCTGAGGCTCTTAAACAGAGGTTCAGTGCCAACCTGTGTGCGACGTACAGGCGGGTCGATAGTCGACCTTTCTTGGGCGAATGCTGCCGCCGAAAACCTGGTCGCCAACTGGGTAGTCCTGGAGGGAACAGAGACCCTCAGCGATCACCGCTATGTGGCGATCGGTCTCCTAGACGGAGTGCAAGGAAGGACAGCCCGAGCTCGGAAGAACCCTCGTTGGTCGCTACCAAGCGTAGACCGGGACTTCCTGGAGGCTGCCTGCTTGGCAGTGCAGTGGACGGAGACTCGGCAGCCAGCTATCCGGGACGTGGACGCAGAGGCGATACTCCTCAAGGACCGTATGGCGCAGGTCTGCGACGCATCCATGAGGCGAATAGGCGACGCAACTCCGCGGCGATCAGCCTATTGGTGGTCGGAGGACCTGGCCTTTCTACGGAGGACATGTTGCGCCAAACGCCGCCAATATGTTCGGTACCGCAGGAGACGGAACAGGGTCGTGGAGCAGGAGGACCCGCTCTATACGGCTTACAGAGAGGCCACGCGCACTCTCCAATTCGCCATTCGAGAGGCGAAGCGGAACGCCTGGAGCGAGCTTCTCGACACCCTGGACAGCGACCCCTGGGGCCGCCCATACAGGGTGGTCATGGGCAAGCTCCGGAAGCGAGGACAGGCTGTCACGGAAGCCATGGACCCCGCGTCCTTGGACCGGGTCCTGGGCCACCTCTTCCCCAGCGGAGAGCCTCCGCCGCCGCCAAACGCGGATGAGCAAAGGGAGGAAGTCCCGGTCATCGTGGACGAGGAATGGGTGAGCGCAGTCGACAAGCTCAAGGCCAAAAATACGGCTCCTGGCCCAGATGGTGTGCCTGCAAAGGTGCTGCTTTGGAGCCTCGGGGAGATGGGAAGAGGAATTCGCAGCCTCTTTGACAGCTGCTTGAGGATGAGGCGCGTGCCAGGGACATGGAAGACGGGGATGCTTGTCCTCATCCCTAAACCTGGCAAGCAGGAGGGAGATCCGTCCGCTTACAGGCCAATCTGCCTCCTCGACGAGGTAGGAAAGCTCTTTGAGCGGGTACTTGCCACCCGTATCACAAGGCATATCGAGAGCTCCGGTCAGGGCCTCGCCGAGAGCCAGTACGGTTTCCGGCGGGGAAGATCCACCGTGGACGCCATCTTAGACGTGCGAGCCATGACGGAAGCGGCGATATCCAGAGGAGGGGTCGTGCTGGCGGTATCCCTGGATATCGCCAACGCCTTCAACTACCTCCCATCAAGGGCAATTCTGGAAGGGCTGGACCACTTCGGGGTGCCGGAATACCTGAGGGCAACTGTCGCCGATTATCTTCGCGACAGAAGAACTGAATACCCAGCGATAACTGGGAGGACTGAAGGGAAACCCCTGACACGAGGCGTTCCACAAGGCTCGGTACTGGGTCCACTGTTGTGGAACATCGGCTACGATGCAGTCCTGCGTGCCGCCCTACCACCCGGTGTGCACGTAACGTGCTATGCGGACGACACACTCGTCCTGGCAGTGGGCAGGAAATGGGAACGGACCGTTCGCCTGGCGGAGCTAGGCGTTGAGTGCGTGGCGAGGGCCATCAGGGGGCTAGGGCTGACAGTGGCTGGCCAGAAGACCGAAGCCATGTGGCTCCACGGGCTCCCTCTGAGGAGGAAACCACCCACCACGTGGGTGAGCGTTGCTGGCACGCAGGTCCGCGTGGGTCAAACCATGCGATACCTGGGCCTGCAACTTGACGGCAGATGGCGGTTCGAGGACCACTTTGCCACTCTCGCACCAAAAGTCGAGAGAGTAGGAAGGCTGCTTGCGTCGCTCCTCCCAAATCTGGGGGGTCCTAGGACGGAGGTCCGTCGCCTGTATGGCGGAGTGTTGAGGAGCATGCTGCTCTACGGGGCCCCTGTCTGGGTGAATCAAGCCCGAGACAACGCGCGCATCCGCCTGACGCTGCGCCGAGTCCAACGGGGCATTGCGCTCCGTATCGCGCGTGCCTACCGGGACGTATCCGGGGATGCGGCCATGCTGTTGGCCAGGTCCCTCCCCCTTCATCTACAGGCCGGAGTGGAGGCCAAGGTATTCGGTCAGGCCCGAAGGGCCCAACAGGACGGAAGAAACCTGTCCGTGGGCGACAAGGGCGCAATCCGCGCAGAAGCGGAGGCTGCGGCCACTGAAGAGTGGCGGCAGCAGCTGGAGACGACGGGGGGGACAGGGAGAGGCCGCACGACGCGACTTCTCCTTCCGGTCCTCCCGGAGTGGCTGGGAACCCGGCATGGCGGGCTGTCTTACCGGATGACGCAGGTACTGACCGGACATGGAGTGTTCGGTCAATACCTGCATGAGATAGGTGCCGAGGAAACGCCGGCGTGCTTTATGTGCGAGGGAGGGGCAGAAGACACCCCAGAGCACACGCTCGAAGTGTGCCAAGCCTTCGAGGAGGAGAGGGAGGCCCTCAAAGATGCGTTGGGCCAGGACGTCAGCCTCCAGGCCATGGTCAGGGCCATGGTGGCGGACAAGGAGAAGTGGGCGGCAGCCGCCTCCTTTTGTGAGGAGGTCCTCACTAAGAAAGAAGTGGCAGAGCGGGAGAGAGAGCGGGACCTGCCTGCTAGGCAGGCTCGGCGAGAGGAGAGGAGGAGAAAGAGGAGAGCGAGAGGTGGCAGGGGGCGTCGTCGCCCCTAGTCGCCCGACGCTCTCCTATTTCTTCTGATGAGCCAGGGTTTTCCGGGTGGGGACCCGGAAGCCCATTGCACGGCTCATCGTGACGCGTGGTGGTGCAGGGTGTGGTCCTCTGCACCACCACACACTTATGTTTATATTCCGGGAGCAATCCCGAGGGACGAGCCTCGACCATCGAGGCGTCAGGTGAGGGGGTTCCCGGTCGTGTGCCTCTGGAGACCCCGGGTTCCCCCTTCTCACCTGGAGATGGCCACCGCAGTGTTTTAGTGGGTGCAAGCCCCACATAACCCAGCCCTCCCCCCAGAGGGCTGGGTATCCGTTAGGGATTTCACTGCGATAAAAAAAAAAAAAAAAAAAAAAAAAAAAAAAAAAAGGTTAGGTTAGGTTAGGTTAGGTTAGGTTAGGTTAGGTTCCGTGCCCCTCGCGGGAACTGGGTAAGGATCGCTTCCGCGATCCCCCCGGGCCCTGTGAGGGGATGGGAGTTTGCCGACTCCCGACACGGCGCGTCCCCGGGTTGCGGATAGGGGGATGCCCTACCGACATAGTCGGGTGGGTAGCAGGACCCCGAAAGGGGCCTGCCGCGGACAACATCGGTAAGGTGACCCCTCCACCGAAAGAGAGGGGGCCGGGGGTACCCTTTGCCCTTCGGGGCGGGGGATCGGCACCCTGGGGGCGGCATTCGCCACCTGCCCCCTAATACCGGAATCCCTGATTCCGTCTCCTACCGCTCCTTGGCGGGGCAGCGGAAGAGACGGGTCAGGGGCCGGGGGCCTTGCCTTAATTGGCCGGGCCGCGAGGAGTAAACCTCTATAAAAAATCCCCAAATCCCAAGCTATGGTGCGCGGCGAAGGGATGTATGGCCGGTGGGAATACCGGTTCCAAGCGACCACCCTCCGAGGCACCTGCCGCACCTCGGAGTTATTAGGCCCTCCCGGGTAATGGGTGGCTCTGCCTGGGAGGAGTCCCTTCCACCCTACTCGTGGGAATCAAAATGGAGGATCACAATACAAACAAAAAACCGAAACCTAAAACCGTTGACGACATAGGCAAGAAAAAGGAAAAGGACAAGAAATCAGGGAAAGAAGGCCCCGTCTGCAGTACGAAACAGAGGGGGAATGGCATGTCCAAGATGGACAGTGTCAAAAAGGGGCGACCCAGGCAGGTCGGAGGAAGATCCTCGGCTGGCAGTGAGGAGGAGTCTACTAACTCCGATCCATCAGCTGCCTCCGTGGTGTCGGCAACGAGGACAGGAGGGGGGAGGCGGGGAACTGCGATGACAACGCGCGCTTCCCTGAAACCCGGGACGAGTCAGACGGATCGCACAGAGGGCGGACCAGTTGGGGAAGCTCGAAAGGCGATGATCCTCATCAGCGAGTCCAGCGACGTGGAAACCGGGCCCGGTTCGGACACGGCAATGTCAGTGGCGTCGGTGGAATCTGCCTGCTCCGCCCGAAAAAGGAAAAGAGGCCGCCCCCCCACTACGTCTGAGTACGTAGGCCTGGCAAAGGCCAAGCGCAAGCAAGTGGAGGCTTTGCGGGCGGAAGCTGAGCTCAAAGCCGAGCTAAGCGTTTTCGATCCCGCTGTGGATCCCCCAACCCTACCAAGGTATAACAAGAATTATCCCTCGGTGGATGAAGTTGCGGCGGACCTCCGGGAGCAGCCAACCGCCAACATTGGAGCAGTCATAATGGACTGCATGAAGATGGTGGAAAAGGTGGCGACGACGTCGAACAACTTGAAGGGCAACTATGTCAAGGAGTTGCGTCTGGCGGCCCTTAAGGTCAAAGTGGCCACGGGGGAGTTATCTAAGAGGACAACGGCCACTGGGCACGCGGTCACCCTAGAGGAGGCAAATGCCCAGTTGCGCAATAAGGTCTGGGACCTCGAGGCGGAGGTCAAGGCCTTAAGAGCAGAAATGGCCACCCGCAACGAGCGTCAGCGGTGCCCCCACTCCATTCAGCCTCCTGAGGATGGGGAGGCAGAAGAGGAAGAAACGCCGGTGCGAAAACGCAAAGGCAGATCCACGACCACGTCCTCCGATAGGGACGCCAAACTGATCGACACGATCAGGATAATGGTGCAGGCCCAACTCTCCTCCTTCCGCAAGGAGTTCTCCAGTGCGCCCACTGAAAAGGGGAAACGCGCGACTGCGTCCAACACCCGAAGGGAGCAGCAGGAAGATCCGCCCATCACACAAGCTCCCGAGAGCAGGACCAAAGTCCAGGCGGCTCCGGTGGAGCAGCTCTGGACTGAGGTGGTGAGGAGGAAGTCAAGGAAGAAGGAGGGTAGGAAGGAGCCCCCGAACCCCTCCAAGGTTCAGAAGCCTGGGGCGCCCCAAAAAGCCGCCCAGAAGGCGAGCAAGAAGGGACCCCCAGTCCAGGGACAGAAGAAAGAGGCGAAACCGCCGAGAGTCCCTCGTTGCGCAGCCGTTACCTTGACGGTAGCGCCTGGGGCCAAAATGTCCTACGCCGAGGCAATGACGAAAGCCCGGGAGCGGGTCAACCTCGAGGACTTTGGCATCGACGCCCTTAGGGTTAGACGGGGCGTGACAGGTGCACTCGTCCTGGAAGTCCCTGGGCAGGACAGAGACGCGAAGGCTGGCAGGTTCGCGGAACGACTGAAAGAGGCCATGCGGGAGGACGAAGGTGTGCAAATTGGTCGCCCAATCAAAAGCAGTGACCTACGCATCACCAATTTGGAGGATTCGGTGTCCCCAGCCGAAGTTATCGCGGCTATAGCGAAACTCTCGAGCTGCATGGAGGCCGAGATTAAGACGGGCCCAATACGTAGGACTCCGAATGGACTGGGAAGCATTTGGGTGCGATGCCCAGTAGCGGCAGCAAGGAAACTGGCCTTGGAGGGCAAGGTTAAGGTCGGATGGACGGTGGCGCGAGTCCACGCTCTACCTGCCAGACCCCTGCAGTGCTACAAGTGCCTGGCTCGAGGACACGTGAGTCTAAAATGCACTCATGAGGACAGGAGCGGTGCCTGCTACAATTGCGGTGTAGCAGGCCATGTAGCGAGAAGCTGCACGGCGGCCGCCAAATGCCCCCTCTGCGAAGCGCTCGGCAAACCAAGTGCCCACCGCATTGGGAGCAGGGCCTGTAGCCCCCCTAAAGGGACCAAGGTCCCGGGAAACCAAGCCCCAGCGAGGGACTTAAGTAGCAGCAATAAAGCTGCACCAGGAAGGCTGGCGAGGCCAGCAGAGGGACGATCTACCCTAACAAATAGCCCGGAGGAGGCTATGGACATTGGCCCCAACAATGTATCATAGGCCCTACGACAAGATCATTCAGGCGAACGCGAATCATGCGTATGCCGCACAGGAGCTACTTACGCAGACTATGATGGAGCGGAATGCAAGCGTGGCGATCGTGTCCGAGCCGTACAGGATTCCTGACAGCCCGGATTGGGTGGCCGACTTAGGCGGCACGGTCGCGATCGTTAGATCGCGCGCCAACCAAACGAGCGACCTGCACGTGGTCGAACGCGGGTGGGGTTATGTGGCGGCCAAACAAGGGGCCTACCTTCTAGTGGGGGTATACGCTCCGCCTAGTCTCCCAATGCCAGGCTTCGCCAGTCTCCTGGACAATATCCGGGACTGTCTGGAGCGGACCGAGCGAAGGCCCACTTTCGTCCTTGGGGACTTCAACGCGAAGTCCAGCGCCTGGGGTGGCCGTACCACCGACGCAAGGGGGCATGATATTCTAGACTGGGCGGCTGGTTTGGGTCTGAGGCTCCTGAATAAGGGATCAACGCTCACCTGCATACGCCGAACAGGAGGCTCCATCGTGGATCTTTCCTGGGCGAACGCTTCGGCGGAACGCCTTGTGGCCGACTGGGCGGTCTTAAAGGATCTAGAAACCCTTAGTGACCATCGATATATCGAGGTCACCATCGCGGACGAGCGTCAGGCAGGGGCAAACATCCTCCCCCCCGCCCGGTTAGCAAAACGCCCACGGTGGTCCCTCAAGAGTGTCGATAGGGACATGCTGGAGGCAGCGTGCTTGGCTGTCCAGTGGCCGGAGGCCAAGCAAGCCACGTCCGGAGACGCCGACGTCGATGCGGCGCGTCTCCAAGAGGACTTGTTGCGGGTTTGTGACGTCTCAATGAGACGAGTGGGTAGCGCCCCCCAACGAAAGGCTACTTACTGGTGGTCCGAGGAAATGACGCGCCTACGCAAAGCCTGCTGCGATAGGCGGCGTCAGTACACAAGATCCCGTAGGAGGCGTGCGCGGAACACCGAGCGCGAGGACCAGCTGTACGCGGCTTATAGGGAATCTGTGTGCGCCCTGCAGCAGGCTATTCGGGAGGCAAAGACACGGGCCTGGACTGAGTTGCTCGGCACCCTGGACGACGACCCATGGGGCCGCCCGTACCGGATTGTGCTGGGAAAACTCCGCCAGAGAAGTCAGGCCGTCACAGAGCAGATGGAGCCTGCTACGGTGACGAGGGTTCTCGATCACCTCTTTCCCAGTGGCGAACCTCCATCCTTGCCGATCACGAGGCCACTGGTGGACCAGGAAGTACCGCCCATAACAGACGAGGAGTGGTGGAGGGCGACCGGAAACAAGAAGCCCAAGAACACGGCCCCCGGCCCAGATGGTGTTCCAGCCAAGGTGCTCCGATGGTGTCTCGGGGAGCTGGGGCAGAGGATCCGCAACCTCTGCGACGAGTGCCTGCGACTTCATCGGGTGCCTGCGGGTTGGAAGACAGGACTGCTCGTCCTGATTCCGAAACCTGGAAAGGAAGCAGGAGAGCCGTCGGCGTACAGGCCGATCTGCCTGCTCGATGAGGTCGCCAAGCTGTTCGAGCGGATAGTGTCCTTTCGCATCGAGCAACACTTCGCCAGCGTTGGGATGAACCTTGCCGACTGCCAGTATGGGTTTCGGCGAGGAATATCAACCATCGACGCCGTCACTAGCGTTCGCAGCATGGCGGAATCAGTGGTGTCAGAGGGAGGGGTGATGTTGGCGATTTCCTTGGACATCGCCAACGCGTTTAACACGCTCCCGGGCAGCGCGATCATAGCAGGTCTCGAGCACTTCAGGGTCCCGGCGTACCTGAGAGAAGTGGTGGTGGACTACCTCCGCGGAAGGGCGGTGGAGTTCACCCTCAAGGATGGTGCACGCGGACGCAGGGAGCTGTCGCGGGGTGTCCCGCAGGGGTCGGTTTTGGGCCCTCTCCTGTGGGACATAGGCTACGATGCCGTCTTGCGGGTGGCCCTACCGCTGGGTGTCAGCATAACATGCTATGCTGATGACACGCTGGTGCTGGCGGCTGGTAGGAAGTGGGGCCGCACGGTCCGACTTGCCGAGCTAGGGGCGGAATGCGTGGTAAGTGCCATCCGGAGCTTAGGCCTCGCGGTCGCCGGGCAGAAAACGGAAGCCATGTGGTTTCACGGGCTACCCCTCACGCGAAACCCTCCGATCACGTGGGTGAGGGTGGCTGGCACGTACCTGCGTGTGGGAAGTCGCATGAGGTACCTCGGCCTCGACCTGGATGGCAGGTGGCGATTCGAGGACCACTTCGCTACACTTGGCCCTAAGGTCGAGAAGGTAGGGCGCTTACTCGGCTCTCTTCTCCCAAACATGGGAGGCCCCCGGACTGAGGTGCGCCGCCTATATGGAACGGTGCTGCGAAGCATGCTTCTGTACGGGGCTCCGGTCTGGGCGGAGGAAGCCCGAAGGTACAGGCGTATACGCCAAGAGTTGCGACGGGTCCAGCGCGGCATAGCACTTAGAATTGCCAGGGCGTACAGAGACGTGTCGGGGGACGCGGCTTTGCTCTTGGCAAGAACGCTCCCCCTTGAGCTGCAGGCCAGTGCTGACGCCGAGGTGTTTTGCCAGGTTCGCCACGCCCAAAGCAGAGGGGCGGTGGTAGAAAGGGGGGAGAAGAGCGCCCTAAGAGGCGAGGCGGAAACATCGGCAATTGCCGAGTGGCAGAAGCAGCTTGAGCGGGGCGGGCCCGGCCGTGGTCGCGTGACCAATCTCGTCCTGCCTACTCTGGAGGCATGGATGCGATGCCAGCATGGGGGCCTATCATTCAGGCTCACGCAGGTACTGACCGGACACGGCGTCTTCGGCCAGTACCTGCACGAGATAGGCGCGGAGGACACGCCACAGTGTTTTATGTGCGACGGAGCGGTAACAGACACCCCTCAACACACAGTTGGGGAGTGTCCAGCCTTTGAGGAAGAGCGACAAGTACTGGTAGCGGTGGTCGGCCCGGACCTTGACCTGGGAGCACTCTTCCCGGCCATGGTCGCGAACCGCGATACATGGAGGGCGGTGGCTACGTTCTGTGAGGAAGTCCTCACTAGAAAGGAGGTCGCCGAACGCACGAGACTTTCCACGACCTCTCTTCTCGATGAAAGATTGGTCGAGTTGAATGTGCGCGTTTGCGCGCTCATTCAAGGAGTCGGGGTTCTCCGGGTGGGGGCCCGGAAACCCAAACAACGGCTCAGGGGCGTTTGGTGGTGGCGGGTGTGGCCCTTGCCATCACCAAAATTCATGAGATATTTTTTACGAGAACGAGAACACAATGTTTCCCGCGGGATGAGCCTTAAGTAACAAGGCACAGGTGGAGGTGTCCCGGTTGTGTTCCCCGGGAGATCCCGGGTCACCTCGGATCATCTGGAGTTGGCCACCGCAGTGTTTTTAGTGGGTGCAAACCCCACATAACCCCGTCACTCCCCCCAGAGAGGCGGGGTATCCGTTAGGGATTTTCACTGCGTAAAAAAAAAAAAAAAAAAAAAAAAAAAAAAGGTTAGGTTAGGTTAGGTTAGGTTAGGTTAGGTTAGGTCCAGGGAGACTACTGGCGTCTCTCCTCCCAAATCTGGGGGGGCCCAGGACCGAAGTCCGCCGCCTGTATGGCGGAGTGTTGAGGAGCATGCTGCTCTACGGCGCCCCTGTCTGGGTGAACCAAGTCCAAGATAGCAGGCGCATTCGCCAAATGCTGCGTCGGGTCCAACGGAGCATGGCGCTCCGTGTTGCGCGTGCCTACCGGGACGTGTCCGGGGATGCAGCCTTGCTGCTAGCTAGATCCCTCCCCCTTCATCTACAGGCCGGTGTTGAGGCCAGCATGTTCAGCCAGGTCCGAGGGGCCCAACGTACCGGGAGAAACCTGTCGGTAGGCGACAGGAGCGCACTCCGCGCGGTGGCTGAGGCTGCGGCCATCGAAGAGTGGAGGCAGCAGCTTGAGTCAGGTGGCTCAGGCAGAGGCCGCACGACGCGGTTACTCCTTCCGGTCCTCTCGGAGTGGCTGGGAACCCGACATGGCGGGCTGTCATACCGGATGACGCAGCTACTGACTTGGCATGGGGTGTTCGGTCAGTACCTGCACGAGATAGGTGCCGAGGAAACGCCGACATGTTTCATGTGCGAGGAAGGGGTCGAGGACACTCCTGAGCACACGCTCGAAGGGTGCCAAGCCTTCGAGGAGGAAAGGCATGCCCTTAAAGGCGTGTTGGGCCAGGACGTCAGCCTCCAGGCCATGGTCAGGGCCATGGTGGCGGACAAGAAGAAGTGGGCAGCGGCTGCGTCCTTTTGTGAGGAGGTCCTCACAAAGAAGGAAGCAGCAGAGCGCGCGAGAGAGATGGCCTTGCCTGCTAGACAGGCGCGGAGGGAGGAACGGAGAAGGAAGAGGAGAGCGAGAGGAGGCGGAGGGCGTCGTCTCTAGCCGCCCGACGCTTTCCTTCTTCCGATGAGCCAGGGCCTTCCGGGTGGGGGCCCGGAAGCCCATCGCACGGCGCCTCGCGACGAGTGGTGGTGCAGAGTGTGGCCCTCTGCATCACCACAAAATCTTAACTTTGAATTTTCCGGAGCTCTTGTTCCTGAGCGACGAGCCTCAACCATTCCGAGGCAACAGTTGTAGGGGTCCCCGGTCGTGTGCCTCTGGAGACCTCGGGTTCCCCTTTCCACCTAGGGTCGGCCACCGCAGTGTTTTAGTGGGTGCAAACCCCACATAACCCAGTCCTCCCCCCAGGAGACTGGGTATCCGTCAGGGATTTCACTGCGTTAAAAAAAAAAAAAAAAAAAAAAGGTTAGGTTAGGTTAGGTTCCGTGCCCCTCGCGGGAACTGGGTAAGGATCGCTTCCGCGATCCCCCCGGGCCCTGTGAGGGGATGGGAGTTTGCCGACTCCCGACACGGCGCGTCCCCGGGTTGCGGATAGGGGGATGCCCTACCGACATAGTCGGGTGGGTAGCAGGACCCCGAGAGGGGCCTGCCGCGGACAGCATCGGTAAGGTGACCCCTCCACCGAAAGAGAGGGGGCCGGGGGTACCCTTTGCCCTTCGGGGCGGGGGATCGGCACCCTGGGGTCGGCATTCGCCACCTGCCCCCTAATACCGGAATCCCTGATTCCGTCTCCTACCGCTCCTTGGCGGGGCAGCGGAAGAGACGGGTCAGGGGCCGGGGGCCTTGCCTTAATTGGCCGGGCCGCGAGGAGTAAACCTCTATAAAAAATCCCCAAATCCCAAGCTATGGTGCGCGGCGAAGGGATGTATGGCCGGTGGGAATACCGGTTCCAAGCGACCACCCTCCGAGGCACCTGCCGCACCTCGGAGTTATTAGGCCCTCCCGGGTAATGGGTGGCTCTGCCTGGGAGGAGTCCCTTCCACCCTACTCGTGGGAATCAAAATGGAGGATCACAATACAAACAAAAAACCGAAACCTAAAACCGTTGACGACATAGGCAAGAAAAAGGAAAAGGAAAAGGACAAGAAATCAGGGAAAGAAGGCCCCGTCTGCAGTACGAAACAGAGGGGGAATGGCATGTCCAAGATGGACAGTGTCAAAAAGGGGCGACCCAGGCAGGTCGGAGGAAGATCCTCGGCTGGCAGTGAGGAGGAGTCTACTAACTCCGATTCATCAGCTGCCTCCGTGGTGTCGGCAACGAGGACAGGAGGGGGGAGGCGGGGAACTGCGATGACAACGCGCGCTTCCCTGAAACCCGGGACGAGTCAGACGGATCGCGCAGAGGGCAGACCAGTTGGGGAAGCTCGACGGGCGATGATCCTCATCAGCGAGTCCAGCGACGTGGAAACCGGGCCCGGTTCGGACACGGCAATGTCAGTGGCGTCGGTGGAATCTGCCTGCTCCGCCCGAAAAAGGAAAAGAGGCCGCCCCCCCACTACGTCCGAGTACGTAGGCCTGGCAAAGGCCAAGCGCAAGCAAGTGGAGGCTTTGCGGGCGGAAGCTGAGCTCAAAGCCGAGCTAAGCGTTTTCGATCCCGCTGTGGATCCCCCAACCCTACCAAGGTATAACAAGAATTATCCCTCGGTGGATGAAGTTGCGGCGGACCTCCGGGAGCAGCCAACCGCCAACATTGGAGCAGTCATAATGGACTGCATGAAGATGGTGGAAAAGGTGGCGACGACGTCGAACAACCTGAAGGGCAACTATGTCAAGGAGTTGCGCCTGGCGGCCCTTAAGGTCAAAGTGGCCACGGGGGAGTTATCTAAGAGGACAACGGCCACTGGGCACGCGGTCACCCTAGAGGAGGCAAATGCCCAGTTGCGCAATAAGGTCTGGGACCTCGAGGCGGAGGTCAAGGCCTTAAGAGCAGAAATGGCCACCCGCAACGAGCGTCAGCGGTGCCCCCACTCCATTCAGCCTCCTGAGGATGGGGAGGCAGAAGAGGAAGAAACGCCGGTGCGAAAACGCAAAGGCAGATCCACGACCACGTCCTCCGATAGGGACGCCAAACTGATCGACACGATCAGGATAATGGTGCAGGCCCAACTCTCCTCCTTCCGCAAGGAGTTCTCCAGTGCGCCCACTGAAAAGGGGAAACGCGCGACTGCGTCCAACACCCGAAGGGAGCAGCAGGAAGATCCGCCCATCACACAAGCTCCCGAGAGCAGGACCAAAGTCCAGGCGGCTCCGGTGGAGCAGCTCTGGACTGAGGTGGTGAGGAGGAAGTCAAGGAAGAAGGAGGGTAGGAAGGAGCCCCCGAACCCCTCCAAGGTTCAGAAGCCTGGGGCGCCCCAAAAAGCCGCCCAGAAGGCGAGCAAGAAGGGACCCCCAGTCCAGGGACAGAAGAAAGAGGCGAAACAGCCGAGAGTCCCTCGTTGCGCAGCCGTTACCTTGACGGTAGCGCCTGGGGCCAAAATGTCCTACGCCGAGGCAATGACGAAAGCCCGGGAGCGGGTCAACCTCGAGGACTTTGGCATCGACGCCCTTAGGGTTAGACGGGGCGTGACAGGTGCACTCGTCCTGGAAGTCCCTGGGCAGGACAGAGACGCGAAGGCTGGCAGGTTCGCGGAACGACTGAAAGAGGCCATGCGGGAGGACGAAGGTGTGCAAATTGGTCGCCCAATCAAAAGCAGTGACCTACGCATCACCAATTTGGAGGATTCGGTGTCCCCAGCCGAAGTTATCGCGGCTATAGCGAAACTCTCGAGCTGCATGGAGGCCGAGATTAAGACGGGCCCAATACGTAGGACTCCGAATGGACTGGGAAGCATTTGGGTGCGATGCCCAGTAGCGGCAGCAAGGAAACTGGCCTTGGAGGGCAAGGTTAAGGTCGGATGGACGGTGGCGCGAGTCCACGCTCTACCTGCCAGACCCCTGCAGTGCTACAAGTGCCTGGCTCGAGGACACGTGAGTCTAAAATGCACTCATGAGGACAGGAGCGGTGCCTGCTACAATTGCGGTGTAGCAGGCCATGTAGCGAGAAGCTGCACGGCGGCCGCCAAATGCCCCCTCTGCGAAGCGCTCGGCAAACCAAGTGCCCACCGCATTGGGAGCAGGGCCTGTAGCCCCCCTAAAGGGACCAAGGTCCCGGGAAACCAAGCCCCAGCGAGGGACTTAAGTAGCAGCAATAAAGCTGCACCAGGAAGGCTGGCGAGGCCAGCAGAGGGACGATCTACCCTAACAAATAGCCCGGAGGAGGCTATGGACATTGGCCCCAACAATGTATCATAGGCCCTACGACAAGATCATTCAGGCGAACGCGAATCATGCGTATGCCGCACAGGAGCTGCTTACGCAGACTATGATGGAGCGGAATGCAAGCGTGGCGATCGTGTCCGAGCCGTACAGGATTCCTGACAGCCCGGATTGGGTGGCCGACTTAGGCGGCACGGTCGCGATCGTTAGATCGCGCGCCAACCAAACGAGCGACCTGCACGTGGTCGAACGCGGGTGGGGTTATGTGGCGGCCAAACAAGGGGCCTACCTTCTAGTGGGGGTATACGCTCCGCCTAGTCTCCCAATGCCAGGCTTCGCCAGTCTCCTGGACAATATCCGGGACTGTCTGGAGCGGGCAGAGAGAAGGCCGACAATGGTCCTCGGGGACTTTAATGCGAAGGCTAGAGCGTGGGGCGGCCGCGCTACCGACGCGAGGGGTCACGAGACCCTGGAGTGGGCCGCGAGCCTGGGGCTGAGGCTCTTAAATAGAGGGACGGTGCCGACATGTGTGCGACGCACGGGAGGGTCTATAATCGACTTATCCTGGGCGAATGCAGCTGCTGAAGGCCTAGTAGGCAGCTGGGCGGTTTTGGAGGGGACCGAGACCCTCAGCGATCACCGGTATATAGAGATCAGCCTCGGAGATGGACGGCAAGGAAGGGCAGCCCACCCACAGCCCGTGCGAACTGGGAAAACCCCCCGATGGTCGCTGCCTAGCGCAGACAGGGACATAATGGAGGCCGCCTGCCTGGCAGTACAGTGGCCGGAGACCAGGCCAGATGTACAGGATGTCGACGCAGAGGCAATTCGCCTCAAGGACAAAATGACGCAAGTATGCGATGCATCAATGAGGCGAGTAGGCGACGCCACCCCACGTCGATCGGCCTATTGGTGGAGTGATGATTTGGCGCGCCTGCGCAAGGCATGCTGCGCCAAACGCCGCCAGTACGTCCGCTACCGCAGGAGGCGGAATAGAGAGATGGAGCAGGAGGACGTTCTCTACGCGGCCTACAGAGAGGCCACACGCACCCTCCAACACGCCATCCGGGAGGCAAAGAGGACCGCATGGAGCGAGCTGCTTGACACCCTTGACAGCGACCCCTGGGGCCGCCCATACAGAGTAGTCATGGGGAAACTCCGAAGACGAGGACAAGCCGTCACGGAAATGATGGAGCCTGCGTCCTTGGATCGGGTTCTTGACCACCTCTTCCCCAGCGGCGTGCCTCTGCTGCCACTAAACGCGGACCAGCAGATGGAGGAGGTCCTAGTCATCGCGGACGAGGAGTGGTCGAGCGCGGTCCACAAACTCAAGGCCAAAAATACGGCCCCTGGCCCGGATGGCGTGCCTGCAAAAGTTCTCTTTTGGTGTCGCGGAGAAATGGGGCAAGGAATCCGCGGCCTCTTCGACTGCTGCCTGAAGAAGAGACGCGTGCCAGAGATCTGGAAGACGGGACGGCTAGTCCTTATCCCCAAACCTGGCAAGCAGGAGGGAGACCCATCCGCATACAGGCCAATTTGCCTGCTAGACGAGGTGGGGAAGCTTTTTGAGCGGGTACTGGCCACCCGCATCATCAAGCATATAGAAGGCTCTGGTCGGAGCTTTGCTGAGAGCCAATACGGCTTCCGACGCGGCATGTCCACCTTGGATGCTGTGTCCTGCGTCCGCGACATGGCAGAGGAGGCGGTTGCCAGGGGAGGGGTTGCTCTGGCGGTGTCGCTAGACATAGCGAACGCCTTTAATTCCCTCCCAGCGAGCGCGATCCTCGAGGGACTGGCCCACTTCTCCACCCCGAGCTATCTAATGGAGACAGTCGCTGACTATCTTCGCGGCAGAGCGACGGAGTACCCCGCGGGCAACGGAGGAATTGGCCGGAAAACCCTGTCACGCGGCGTCCCGCAGGGTTCGGTATTGGGCCCGCTACTTTGGAACATCGGGTACGATGTGGTCCTACGTGCAGCCTTACCACCCGGAGTGCAAGTCGTGTGTTACGCGGACGACACACTCGTCTTGGCGGGCGGGAGGGAGTGGAAACGCACCGTCCGCCTGGCTGAGCTAGGTGTTGAGTGCGTTGTGAGGGCCATTAGGGGGTTAGGGCTGACAGTAGCCGGCCAAAAGACAGAGGCCATCTGGTTTCACGGGCTCCCCCTGACGAAGAAACCCCCAACCACGTGGGTAAACGTCGCGGGAACGTACGTCCGGGCGGGTGAGACCATGCGGTACTTGGGCCTGCAGTTGGACGGCAGATGGCGCTTCGAAAGCCATTTCGCCACACTCGTACCCAAGGTCGAGAGAGCAGGGAGACTACTGGCGTCTCTCCTCCCAAATCTGGGGGGGCCCAGGACCGAAGTCCGCCGCCTGTATGGCGGAGTGTTGAGGAGCATGCTGCTCTACGGCGCCCCTGTCTGGATGAACCAAGCCCAAGATAGCAGGCGCATTCGCCAAATGCTGCGTCGGGTCCAACGGGGCATGGCGCTCCGTGTTGCGCGTGCCTACCGGGACGTGTCCGGGGATGCAGCCTTGCTGCTAGCTAGATCCCTCCCCCTTCATCTACAGGCCGGTGTTGAGGCCAGCATGTTCAGCCAGGTCCGAGGGGCCCAACGTACCGGGAGAAACCTGTCGGTAGGCGACAGGAGCGCACTCCGCGCGGTGGCTGAGGCTGCGGCCATCGAAGAGTGGAGGCAGCAGCTTGAGTCAGGTGGCTCAGGCAGAGGCCGCACGACGCGGCTACTCCTTCCGGTCCTCTCGGAGTGGCTGGGAACCCGACATGGCGGGCTGTCATACCGGATGACGCAGCTACTGACTGGGCATGGGGTGTTCGGTCAGTACCTGCACGAGATAGGTGCCGAGGAAACGCCGACATGTTTCATGTGCGAGGAAGGGGTCGAGGACACTCCGGAGCACACGCTCGAAGGGTGCCAAGCCTTCGAGGAGGAAAGGCATGCCCTTAAAGGCGTGTTGGGCCAGAACGTCAGCCTCCAGGCCATGGTCAGGGCCATGGTGGCGGACAAGAAGAAGTGGGCAGCGGCTGCGTCCTTTTGTGAGGAGGTCCTCACAAAGAAGGAAGCAGCAGAGCGCGCGAGAGAGATGGCCTTGCCTGCTAGACAGGCGCGGAGGGAGGAACGGAGAAGGAAGAGGAGAGCGAGAGGAGGCGGAGGGCGTCGTCTCTAGCCGCCCGACGCTTTCCTTCTTCCGATGAGCCAGGGCCTTCCGGGTGGGGGCCCGGAAGCCCATCGCACGGCGCATCGCGACGAGTGGTGGTGCAGAGTGTGGCCCTCTGCATCACCACAAAATCTTAACTTTGAATTTTCCGGAGCTCTTGTTCCTGAGCGACGAGCCTCAACCATTCCGAGGCAACAGGTGTAGGGGTCCCCGGTCGTGTGCCTCTGGAGACCTCGGGTTCCCCTTTCCACCTAGGGTCGGCCACCGCAGTGTTTTAGTGGGTGCAAACCCCACATAACCCAGTCCTCCCCCCAGGAGACTGGGTATCCGTCAGGGATTTCACTGCGTTAAAAAAAAAAAAAAAAAAAAAAAAAAGGTTAGGTTAGGTTCCGTGCCCTGACGCGGCTACGCAAAGCCTGCTGCGATAGGCGGCGTCAGTACACAAGATCCCGTAGGAGGCGTGCGCGGAACACCGAGCGCGAGGACCAGCTGTACGCGGCTTATAGGGAATCTGTGTGCGCCCTGCAGCAGGCTATTCGGGAGGCAAAGACACGGGCCTGGACTGAGTTGCTCGGCACCCTGGACGACGACCCATGGGGCCGCCCGTACCGGATTGTGCTGGGAAAACTCCGCCAGAGAAGTCAGGCCGTCACAGAGCAGATGGAGCCTGCTACGGTGACGAGGGTTCTCGATCACCTCTTTCCCAGTGGCGAACCTCCATCCTTGCCGACCACGAGGCCACTGGTGGACCAGGAAGTACCGCCCATAACAGACGAGGAGTGGTGGAGGGCGACCGGAAACAAGAAGCCCAAGAACACGGCCCCCGGCCCAGATGGTGTTCCAGCCAAGGTGCTCCGATGGTGTCTCGGGGAGCTGGGGCAGAGGATCCGCAACCTCTGCGACGAGTGCCTGCGACTTCATCGGGTGCCTGCAGGTTGGAAGACAGGACTGCTCGTCCTGATTCCGAAACCTGGAAAGGAAGCAGGAGAGCCGTCGGCGTACAGGCCGATCTGCCTGCTCGATGAGGTCGCCAAGCTGTTCGAGCGGATAGTGTCCTTTCGCATCGAGCAACACTTCGCCAGCGTTGGGATGAACCTTGCCGACTGCCAGTATGGGTTTCGGCGAGGAATATCAACAATCGACGCCGTCACCAGCGTCCGCAGCATGGCGGAATCAGTGGTGTCAGAGGGAGGGGTGATGTTGGCGATTTCCTTGGACATCGCCAACGCGTTTAACACGCTCCCGGGCAGCGCGATCATAGCAGGTCTCGAGCACTTCAGGGTCCCGGCGTACCTGAGAGAAGTGGTGGTGGACTACCTCCGCGGAAGGGCGGTGGAGTTCACCCTCAAGGATGGTGCACGCGGACGCAGGGAGCTGTCGCGGGGTGTCCCGCAGGGGTCGGTTTTGGGCCCTCTCCTGTGGGACATAGGCTACGATGCCGTCTTGCGGGTGGCCCTACCGCTGGGTGTCAGCATAACATGCTATGCTGATGACACGCTGGTGCTGGCGGCTGGTAGGAAGTGGGGCCGCACGGTCCGACTTGCCGAGCTAGGGGCGGAATGCGTGGTAAGTGCCATCCGGAGCTTAGGCCTCGCGGTCGCCGGGCAGAAAACGGAAGCCATGTGGTTTCACGGGCTACCCCTCACGCGAAACCCTCCGATCACGTGGGTGAGGGTGGCTGGCACGTACCTGCGTGTGGGAAGTCGCATGAGGTACCTCGGCCTCGACCTGGATGGCAGGTGGCGATTCGAGGACCACTTCGCTACACTTGGCCCTAAGGTCGAGAAGGTAGGGCGCTTACTCGGCTCTCTTCTCCCAAACATGGGAGGCCCCCGGACTGAGGTGCGCCGCCTATATGGAACGGTGCTGCGAAGCATGCTTCTGTACGGGGCTCCGGTCTGGGCGGAGGAAGCCCGAAGGTACAGGCGTATACGCCAAGAGTTGCGACGGGTCCAGCGCGGCATAGCACTTAGAATTGCCAGGGCGTACAGAGACGTGTCGGGGGACGCGGCTTTGCTCTTGGCAAGAACGCTCCCCCTCGAGCTGCAGGCCAGTGCTGACGCCGAGGTGTTTTGCCAGGTTCGCCACGCCCAAAGCAGAGGGAAGGTGGTAGAAAGGGGGGAGAAGAGCGCCCTAAGAGGCGAGGCGGAAACATCGGCAATTGCCGAGTGGCAGAAGCAGCTTGAACGGGGCGGGCCCGGCCGTGGTCGCGTGACCAATCTCGTCCTGCCTACTCTGGAGGCATGGATGCGATGCCAGCATGGGGGCCTATCATTCAGGCTCACGCAGGTACTGACCGGACACGGCGTCTTCGGCCAGTACCTGCACGAGATAGGCGCGGAGGACACGCCACAGTGTTTTATGTGCGACGGAGCGGTAACAGACACCCCTCAACACACAGTTGGGGAGTGTCCAGCCTTTGAGGAAGAGCGACAAGTACTGGGAGCGGTGGTCGGCCCGGACCTTGACCTGGGAGCACTCTTCCCGGCCATGGTCGCGAACCGCGATACATGGAGGGCGGTGGCTACGTTCTGTGAGGAAGTCCTCACTAGAAAGGAGGTCGCCGAACGCACGAGAGAGAGGGAGCTACCGGCTAGGCAGGCTAGACGGGCAGCTCGCAGGGTGAGGGCGAGGAGAGGGCGGCTGGATCGCCGTGCCCGTTAAAAGGCCTAACTTTCCACGACCTCTCTTCTCGATGAAAGATTGGTCGAGTTGAATGTGCGCGTTTGCGCGCTCATTCAAGGAGTCGGGGTTCTCCGGGTGGGGGCCCGGAAACCCAAACAACGGCTTAGGGGCGTTTGGTGGTGGCGGGTGTGGCCCTTGCCATCACCAAAATTCATGAGATATTTTTTACGAGAACGAGAACACAATGTTTCCCGCGGGATGAGCCTTAAGTAACAAGGCACAGGTGGAGGTGTCCCGGTTGTGTTCCCCGGGAGATCCCGGGTCACCTCGGATCATCTGGAGTTGGCCACCGCAGTGTTTTTAGTGGGTGCAAACCCCACATAACCCCGTCACTCCCCCCAGAGAGGCGGGGTATCCGTTAGGGATTTTCACTGCGTAAAAAAAAAAAAAAAAAAAAGGTTCCGTGCCCTTCGCGGGGACCGGGTTAGGGAATTCGGGGCTTGCCCCGAGGCCCCGCCTGGGCCCTGTGAGGGGATGGGAGTTTGCCGACTCCCGACACGGCGCGTCCCCGGGTTGCGGATAGGGGGATGCCCTACCGACATAGTCGGGTGGGTAGCAGGACCCCGAAAGGGGCCTGCCGCGGACAGCATACGGTAAGGTGACCCCTCCACCGAAAGTGAGGGGATTGGGGGTACCCTCTGCCCTTCGGGGCGGAGGGACTGGCACCCTGGGGATGGCGTGCGCCACCCGTCCCCTAACACCGGAATCTCCGATTCCGCCTCCTACCGCGCTTTGGCGAAGCGTCGGAAGAGGCGGATTAGGAGACCGGGGGCCTTGCCTTAACCGGCTGGGCCGTGAGGAGTAAACCTCTATAAAAAATCCCTAGCCTCAAGTTGCGGTACGCGACGACGGGGCGCGTCTCGAGCTTGTCTCGAGGCGTGGTTGGTGGGTGCACCGACCGATAGCGACCAACCCCCAGGAACATGGCGAAACCTGGGGCGTACTAGCCTTCCTCAGGTAAGGCGGCTCTGCCTGGGGCGACCACCCCTTCCGACATTGCATTGGAGGTTCTGGGAGGCTTCGGCCGAACAGAACCGTAAGAAAAAGATGATGACAAACAAAAACAAAAACAAAAAGAGTAAGAAACGAACGGACAACAAAGATGACGAATCGGCAAGAACCAAGGACACAGCAATGGAAACGGAGCGGGTCGAGGCATCGAGACCTGGGACGCCCGAGCCTTCCTCCTCCGGGAGGCGCACCCGGCAGGCAAGGGCAGCGGCGTTGATGGCGGAGCTCCCCATCTCGTCGGAGAGTGGGTCTGAGAGCGACGCGTCCTCGGACGAGACAATCAGATCATGGCATTCTGAGAGCTCGTTGGGTTCAAACCCAACTCGGAAGAGAAAGAGGGGCCGGCCGCCCACCACCCACGACTACGTGGGACTAGCGACGGCCAAACAGAAGCACGTAGAGGCCCTGCGTGCGGAGGCTGAGCTCCAAGCAGAGCTCAGGGTTACGGATCCTTCGATCGACCCTCCTCCTCTGCCGAGGTATAACAAAAATTACCCGTCAGTGGAGGCGGTCGCCGACGAATACCGGGAGCAACCGACCGCCAACCTCGGGGCGGTTATCTTAGGTTGCATGAAGACGGTCGAGAAAGTGGCCACTACTTCAGGCAACCTAAAAGGGAATTACGTGAAGGAGCTGCGGCTGGCTGCTCTCAGGGTGAAGGTGGCGACCAGTGAGTTGTCCAAGCGGACAACTGCTACTGGGAATGCCGCCAGCCTGGAGGAGGCCAACGCGCAGCTCCGGAACAAGGTATGGGAGCTCGAGGCCGAGGTTCGCTCCATACGAACGGAGCTCGAGTCCCATAAGGGCAAGGGATGCCCGCAACAAGGGCTAGCTCCTGCTGCGGTTGCCACAGAGGCGAACCCCGACACGGGAAGATCCTTGCGCAGTGGCAAGGAAGCCGGTCGATCCGCGCGGGAAGAGGATGACCTCCTCAACCGCATGCGGGAAATGGTTCAGGCGCAGCTCGCCGCGTTCCGTAAGGAATTTACGGCAGTTGCGGCGAAAGCCATGCCGCCGCCGCCCATACCTGCTGCCCCCTCTGCGAAAGCAAAGGGGAAGGGTTTGCTCACCCGCCTTTCCTCCAAGGAAAGGCCCGGGCCGAGCAAAGGTAAGACCGGGAACCAAAAACCCTCTCCTCCTGTGGTACCACCTGTGGTACCACCTGCAGCAACGTCATCTGCTGCAGTCACCTCACCCCCTCCTGCCCAGCAGGAGTCGTGGGCAGAGGTGACCAGAAGGAAGGGTAAGAAGGCGAAGAATGTGCAGGCGTCCACAGGGCCCGCCCCGGCCGTGGGACCTAACCCCACAACTTCGCCTCAGAAGCGGGCTGCTCCAGTAGGACCTAGCAAGGCCCGAAAGGAGAAGCCCCCGAAGGTGCCACGGCATGCCGCGGTCACCTTGACGGTGGGGCCAGGTGCCACCATCTCGTACGCCGAGGCCATGACCAAGGCGCGCGAGAGGGTTAACCTGGATGAGTGCGGCATAACCGACCTCAAGGTCAGGCGCGCGCTCACGGGTGGCTTAGTCCTGGAGATCCCAGGACCTGACCGGGACGAGAAGGCGACTAAGCTCGCCGGTCGCATGGCTGAAGCGCTGGGCGACGTGCCAGGCGTTAAGGTCGCGAGACCCGTGAAGAGCAGCGACCTGCGAATCACGGGCCTCGACGACTCGGTCGCTCCGACCGAGGTGATCGCCGTCATTGCGAAGGCCGCGGGCTGCACGGAGGCTGAGATCCGGACTGGCCCAGTCCGTACAACCTCCACCGGTGTAGGCAGCGTATGGGTGAGGTGCCCCGTCGCCGTCGCTCGAAAGCTGGCCTCCGAAGGGAAGATTCGCGTGGGGTGGGCCACGGCCAGAGTTCATCCTCTGCCCGCCAGGCCCCTCCAATGCTTTAGGTGCCTTGCCCGGGGTCACGTCCGCGTCAAGTGCACCCACGAAGAAGATCGCAGCCACGACTGCTACAATTGCGGTGTAGCGGGGCACACTGCCCGTGACTGCAAGGCGCCTGCCAAGTGCCCACGGTGTGAGGAGGTCGGTAAGCCCTCTGCTCACCGTATGGGTGGCAGAGCCTGCACCGCCCCAAATACCAGGGCGACGAAGAAGAGCGGCAAGGAGTCTGCCGACACGCCAGCAGCTGATGATGCAGCTGCTATTCCGACGGCATCACCGCCGACGGCAAATGGCCCGGAGGAGGTCATGGATGTAGGGCCCTCCAATGGCGAATAGACGCCAGGTGCCGCCGACGGCAGCTAGGCCACCGCTCGAGATCCTGCAGGCGAATGTCAACCATTCGTTTGCGGCGCAGGAACTGCTCACGCAGTCCCTTATTGAGCGAGGAGCAAGAGTGGCAGTGGTCTCTGAACCGTACAGGATCGTGGACAGCCCGGATTGGGCGGCTGACATTGGCGGCACTGTCGCTATCGTCAAGGCAGGCGCCAATCACGCGAGTGACTTGCGCGTAGTCGAGCGAGGGTTGGGGTATGTGGCGGCCAAACAAGGGGCCATCCTCCTGGTAGGAGTGTATGCTCCGCCAAGCCTCACAATGCCCTCCTTCGCCAGTCTCCTCGACAATATTCGGAACTGTGTGGAGAGGGCGGAAAGGGGACCCATTTTTGTCCTCGGAGACTTCAACGCGAAGGCGACCGCGTGGGGTGGCCGCGCCACAGACGCAAGAGGTCACGAGACTCTAGAATGGGCCGCCGGCTTGGGGCTGAGGCTCTTAAACAGAGGTTCAGTGCCAACCTGTGTGCGACGTACAGGCGGGTCGATAGTCGACCTTTCTTGGGCGAATGCTGCCGCCGAAAACCTGGTCGCCAACTGGGTAGTCCTGGAGGGAACAGAGACCCTCAGCGATCACCGCTATGTGGCGATCGGTCTCCTAGACGGAGTGCAAGGAAGGACAGCCCGAGCTCGGAAGAACCCTCGTTGGTCGCTACCAAGCGTAGACCGGGACTCCTTGGAGGCTGCCTGCTTGGCAGTGCAGTGGACGGAGACTCGGCAGCCAGCTATCCGGGACGTGGACGCAGAGGCGATACTCCTCAAGGACCGTATGGCGCAGGTCTGCGACGCATCCATGAGGCGAATAGGCGACGCAACTCCGCGGCGATCAGCCTATTGGTGGTCGGAAGACCTGGCCTTTCTACGGAGGACATGTTGCGCCAAACGCCGCCAATATGTTCGGTACCGCAGGAGACGGAACAGGGTCGTGGAGCAGGAGGACGCGCTCTATACGGCTTACAGAGAGGCCACGCGCACTCTCCAATTCGCCATTCGAGAGGCGAAGCGGAACGCCTGGAGCGAGCTTCTCGACACCCTGGACAGCGACCCCTGGGGCCGCCCATACAGGGTGGTCATGGGCAAGCTCCGGAAGCGAGGACAGGCTGTCACGGAAGCCATGGACCCCGCGTCCTTGGACCGGGTCCTGGGCCACCTCTTCCCCAGCGGAGAGCCTCCGCCGCCGCCAAACGCGGATGAGCAAAGGGAGGAAGTCCCGGTCATCGTGGACGAGGAATGGGTGAGCGCAGTCGACAAGCTCAAGGCCAAAAATACGGCTCCTGGCCCAGATGGTGTGCCTGCAAAGGTGCTGCTTTGGAGCCTCGGGGAGATGGGAAGAGGAATTCGCAGCCTCTTTGACAGCTGCTTGAGGATGAGGCGCGTGCCAGGGACATGGAAGACGGGGATGCTTGTCCTCATCCCTAAACCTGGCAAGCAGGAGGGAGATCCGTCCGCTTACAGGCCAATCTGCCTCCTCGACGAGGTAGGAAAGCTCTTTGAGCGGGTACTTGCCACCCGTATCACAAGGCATATCGAGAGCTCCGGTCAGGGCCTCGCCGAGAGCCAGTACGGTTTCCGGCGGGGAAGATCCACCGTGGACGCCATCTTAGACGTGCGAGCCACGACGGAAGCGGCGATATCCAGAGGAGGGGTCGTGCTGGCGGTATCCCTGGATATCGCCAACGCCTTCAACTCCCTCCCATCAAGGGCAATTCTGGAAGGGCTGGACCACTTCGGGGTGCCGGAATACCTGAGGGCAACTGTCGCCGATTATCTTCGCGACAGAAGAACTGAATACCCAGCGATAACTGGGAGGACTGAAGGGAAACCCCTGACACGAGGCGTTCCACAAGGCTCGGTACTGGGTCCACTGTTGTGGAACATCGGCTACGATGCAGTCCTGCGTGCCGCCCTACCACCCGGTGTGCACGTAACGTGCTATGCGGACGACACACTCGTCCTGGCAGTGGGCAGGAAGTGGGAACGGACCGTTCGCCTGGCGGAGCTAGGCGTTGAGTGCGTGGTGAGGGCCATCAGGGGGCTAGGGCTGACAGTGGCTGGCCAGAAGACCGAAGCCATGTGGCTCCACGGGCTCCCTCTGAGGAGGAAACCACCCACCACGTGGGTGAGCGTTGCTGGCACGCAGGTCCGCGTGGGTCAAACCATGCGATACCTGGGCCTGCAACTTGACGGCAGATGGCGGTTCGAGGACCACTTTGCCACTCTCGCACCAAAAGTCGAGAGAGTAGGAAGGCTGCTTGCGTCGCTCCTCCCAAATCTGGGGGGTCCTAGGACGGAGGTCCGTCGCCTGTATGGCGGAGTGTTGAGGAGCATGCTGCTCTACGGGGCCCCTGTCTGGGTGAATCAAGCCCGAGACAACGCGCGCATCCGCCTGACGCTGCGCCGAGTCCAACGGGGCATTGCGCTCCGTATCGCGCGTGCCTACCGGGACGTATCCGGGGATGCGGCCATGCTGTTGGCCAGGTCCCTCCCCCTTCATCTACAGGCCGGAGTGGAGGCCAAGGTATTCGGTCAGGCCCGAAGGGCCCAACAGGACGGAAGAAACCTGTCCGTGGGCGACAAGGGCGCAATCCGCGCAGAAGCGGAGGCTGCGGCCACTGAAGAGTGGCGGCAGCAGCTGGAGACGACGGGGGGGACAGGGAGAGGCCGCACGACGCGACTTCTCCTTCCGGTCCTCCCGGAGTGGCTGGGAACCCGGCATGGCGGGCTGTCTTACCGGATGACGCAGGTACTGACCGGACATGGAGTGTTCGGTCAATACCTGCATGAGATAGGTGCCGAGGAAACGCCGGCGTGCTTTATGTGCGAGGGAGGGGCAGAAGACACCCCAGAGCACACGCTCGAAGTGTGCCAAGCCTTCGAGGAGGAGAGGGAGGCCCTCAAAGATGCGTTGGGCCAGGACGTCAGCCTCCAGGCCATGGTCAGGGCCATGGTGGCGGACAAGGAGAAGTGGGCGGCAGCCGCCTCCTTTTGTGAGGAGGTCCTCACTAAGAAAGAAGTGGCAGAGCGGGAGAGAGAGCGGGACCTGCCTGCTAGGCAGGCTCGGCGAGAGGAGAGGAGGAGAAAGAGGAGAGCGAGAGGTGGCAGGGGGCGTCGTCGCCCCTAGTCGCCCGACGCTCTCCTATTTCTTCTGATGAGCCAGGGTTTTCCGGGTGGGGACCCGGAAGCCCATTGCACGGCTCATCGTGACGCGTGGTTAGGCGTCACTTATGTTTATATTTCGGGAGCAATCCCGAGGGACGAGCCTCGACCATCGAGGCGTCAGGTGAGGGGGTTCCCGGTCGTGTGCCTCTGGAGACCCCGGGTTCCCCCTTCTCACCTGGAGATGGCCACCGCAGTGTTTTAGTGGGTGCAAGCCCCACATAACCCAGCCCTCCCCCCAGAGGGCTGGGTATCCGTTAGGGATTTCACTGCGATAAAAAAAAAAAAAAAAAGGTTAGGTTAGGTTCATGTTCAGCCAGGTCCGAGGGGCCCGACGTACCGGGAGAAACCTGTCGGTAGGCGACAGGAGCGCACTCCGCGCGGTGGCTGAGGCTGCGGCCATCGAAGAGTGGAGGCAGCAGCTTGAGTCAGGTGGCTCAGGCAGAGGCCGCACGACGCGGCTACTCCTTCCGGTCCTCTCGGAGTGGCTGGGAACCCGACATGGCGGGCTGTCATACCGGATGACGCAGCTACTGACTGGGCATGGGGTGTTCGGTCAGTACCTGCACGAGATAGGTGCCGAGGAAACGCCGACATGTTTCATGTGCGAAGAAGGGGTCGAGGACACTCCTGAGCACACTCTCGAAGGGTGCCAAGCCTTCGAGGAGGAAAGGCATGCCCTTAAAGGCGTGTTGGGCCAGGACGTCAGCCTCCAGGCCATGGTCAGGGCCATGGTGGCGGACAAGAAGAAGTGGGCAGCGGCTGCGTCCTTTTGTGAGGAGGTCCTCACAAAGAAGGAAGCAGCAGAGCGCGCGAGAGAGATGGCCTTGCCTGCTAGACAGGCGCGGAGGGAGGAACGGAGAAGGAAGAGGAGAGCGAGAGGAGGCGGAGGGCGTCGTCTCTAGCCGCCCGACGCTTTCCTTCTTCCGATGAGCCAGGGCCTTCCGGGTGGGGGCCCGGAAGCCCATCGCACGGCGCATCGCGACGAGTGGTGGTGCAGAGTGTGGCCCTCTGCATCACCACAAAATCTTAACTTTGAATTTTCCGGAGCTCTTGTTCCTGAGCGACGAGCCTCAACCATTCCGAGGCAACAGGTGTAGGGGTCCCCGGTCGTGTGCCTCTGGAGACCTCGGGTTCCCCTTTCCACCTAGGGCCGGCCACCGCAGTGTTTTAGTGGGTGCAAACCCCACATAACCCAGTCCTCCCCCCAGGAGACTGGGTATCCGTCAGGGATTTCACTGCGTTAAAAAAAAAAAAAAAAAAAAGGTTAGGTTAGGTTAGGTTAGGTTAGGTTAGGTTAGGTTAGGTTAGGTTAGGTTAGGTTAGGTTAGGTTGAGATAAGGATTAGGGTGCAGAGGTGCGAATCCTCAGTACCGGCGTGTAAGGGCGGGCAAGCGGGCCCGAGCACGTCGTCATCCTGCAACCGCAGCGGCCCGTCGGTTGGCCACTTGGCCGACGGCACCGTAAAAGCCACAAGAGTGCAAACCAACGTTGACGACAAGGCAAGCCCCGAGGACAAAGGTTGGATGGATGTGGGAGGACTGATGGGGGGAATCCCCCAAAGACCTCATAACATCGGCGAGATGTCGGAGGAAAGCAGCTTAGAGGTGGTCAGTGATGACCTGATGGAGACCGAGGTGGAAGCCTCCTCAGGAGAGGAGACGGTCACGCCTCCCGGCCAGTCGACGGCGAACACTGTGCCGACCTCTAAGCCCAAGAAGAGGGCGAAGAAGGATGGGCCAGCGGTGGCACCCAGTCCCACCCCCGACGGCAGGCAGGCCTCGTCCTCGTCCGACGAGGAAGAGAAGCGCCGGAAGTCGATGATGAGGAAGAAGCCCGGCAAGAAGCTCGCTGACACGGTGACCACGGTGAGGGAGATAAGGAAGAGTTCCGTGGAGGAAGTGGGGGCCCACGTGGAGGACCTTATGGACGAGGTGAAGGGCATGGCGTCCTGTGCCAACAACCTGAGCGGCCCATACGTGAGGAGGCTCCGAGCCGCGGCGGAGTTCACGCAAACCGCCATCAAGGAGATCGTGGCCAGAGCGGCCAGGAGAGAGCCGGCCGACTCTGCCCTGCGAATCGAGAACCAGCGCCTGCAGGCGAGGTTGCTCGATCTGGAGAGGCAGGTCAAGTGCCTCAAGAGAGAGGGGACAGGGTGCCAGCAGCAGCCGGTGCCGGCACCACCACCCACGCCGAGGCCGCAGCAGCAGGAAGGCCGAAAGGAACGGGAGGCCTGGGAGAACGCTCTGGTCGAGAGAGTTGGCCGACTTATCGACAGCAAGTTGGCGGCCCTATGCCCCCAACTCTCGGACAGGGCAACAACGAAAAAGGCGACCGCACCAAATCTTCCCCGGACTGCGGAGCAAAATTGTTATGCCAAGGGCAGTGGCACCAGCGTGCAAGGTGCACCAACACCTACGACAGCCCCGGCCGACCCCACTCCGTCCACCTCCACCTTCACGGGGGAGTGGACCTATGTGGAGAGGAAGCCATCAAAGAAGAAGGGGAAACAGAAGAAGGAGGGTGGAGACCCACCGAAGACCCCGGCGCACCAAGCTGCGAACCAACCAAGTAACCGCCCGGGAAAGAGCGCGGGAGGAGAACGAGGTTTAGGCCCCGCGGGGAAGGCGAAGAAGGTCGTACCCTCGCAAAAAGGAGGGATGCCAAAGAAGAAGGCCAACGCGAACGGGAAAGCTAAACCCCGACTTCCGCGCCCACCCAGGTCCGCGGCGATAACCATCACGGTGCCGGCGGACGGAAGCGTCTCGTACGCAGACGTGATGCGGAGGGCCAAGCAAAGGATCGATCTCCAAGCCCTGAAGATCGCGGCAATCAAGCCGAAGCGGGCGATAACCGGGGCCCTGATTCTAGAGATCCCGGGGGAGGATTCCGCGGCGAAAGCCAAGTTGCTTCGCGAGCAATTGGTAAACACCATGGCAGGCTCGGGCGTAAAGATCGCCATTCCGAGTAAATCGGCGGAACTCCGTATCGGAGGACTGGACGACTCGGTCACCGCGGAGGAGGTCTCAGAGGCTATCGTGACTCTCACGGGCTGCACCGGAGGGGACGTCAAGACTGGGGCAATCAAAAGGAGCCCCAGCGGCCTAGGGACCCTATGGGTCAGGTGCCCAGTTTCCGCCGCGAGGGCGGTAGCGGCTGGGAAGCTGAAGGTCGGCTGGGTGGTCGCGAGCGTGGAGATCCTGGAGCGCCGGCCGCTCCAATGCTTCAAGTGCCTCGAATGGGGACACGTCCGCATCGCGTGCCCCAACAAGGATAGGGCGAACACCTGTTACAGGTGCGGCGAGGCGGGACATCGCGCGACTGGCTGTGAGAGGCCACCCAGTTGCGTCGTATGCGCGGAGAAGGGGCGAAAAGCAGACCACCGTCTGGGAAGCGCGGCATGCGCGTCCAGGCGGCCCGCTAAATGTGGCAAACCTCCCGCCGCCAACCCGCGTCCTGCGAACACCGCGAAGGAGAAGGGGCCGAGCGATCGGCCAGCAGTGGGAGCCGTCGTCGGCGCTAGCGGCAAGGAGAAACGCCCGGAGGAGGCGATGGAGGTGGCCGAGTAATGCTTCACGTCCTCCAGACGAACCTCAATAGGTGCAGAGCGGCACAGGATCTGCTCATGCAGCAGATGGCAGAGCAGGAGGTCTCACTGGCGGTGGCAGCGGAACCCTACAGGGTGCTGGACCACCCCTTTTGGACCGGAGACAACCGAGGGGACGTAGCGGTAATCAGGCGCGGGAGTGCTACCAGGGAGCCACCACTGATGGACAAGCTGCTGGCCGGTGATGGCTTCGTCGCTGTCAGATGGGGGAAGAAAGTCGTTTTTGGCTGCTACGTCTCCCCGAACTGCAGCTCGGCGGAGTTTCGAGACTATCTCGACAGATTGGGAAGAGGCGTGCGCGGCTACCTAGCGCAACCCTGTCTGGTGCTTGGCGACTTCAACGCCAAGTCCACGGCCTGGGGAGCCGTCAGGACGGACAAGAGGGGGAAAGCCCTAGAGCGATGGGCAAGGCGGTTGGACCTGACCTGCTGCAACAGGGGCAACGATCACACCTGTGTTCGACGAAATGGAGGGTCGATCATCGACTTGACCTGGGCCACTAGACCCATTGCGGGAAGGATCAAGGACTGGAAGGTCGCGATGGATCTGGAAACCCTCTCCGACCATAGGTACATCCTCATGCACCTGGAGAGGCCGCCACTCGCAGGCCGAGGAACAAGGGGCAACATCCCCCCCGAGCTAAAACGACCGCCCAACAGGTGGAAGTACCGGACCCTCGACAGGGACCTGCTGGAAGCGGCAAGCGAGGCGGTAGCCTGGTCTACAGTAGCAGCGGGGACGACACCGACACCAGCTCTGGATGACGTCGAGCGGGACGTTGAGGAGCTGGCCGAGGAGATCCGGGCCGTGATGGCCGGTATCTGTGACACCGCGATGCAGCGGGCCAAGGGGAAACCAACCCCCTCTCGCAAGGAGGTCTATTGGTGGACGGCGAAGCTGGGAGAGTTGCGTCGCGCCTGCATCAAAGCACGCAGGCAGTACACTCGTACCCGCCGCAAGAGGCGAACTGGTGCTGCAACCGATGCGCGAGTCGACGACTCGTACGCCGCGTACCAAGAGGCACGGAAGGAGCTCCAAAGGGCCATCAAGGTCGAAAGGTGCAGGTCCTTCGACGCTCTGTTGGACCAGGTGGAGGCAGACCCGTGGGGCAGACCTTATAAGTGTGTCACAGGGAAACTGAGACCTTGGACACCTCCGATCACGGAGATGCTGGAACTCGGCTTTGTCGAAGAGGTAATCTCTACTCTCTTCCCTGCTGGCAGGCACTCAGGGATAGTGGCTACCCCGCCGAATCATGTGGGCACTTCACCCGACTGGTCCCCCGACCTGGAGACGTCACCGGGGGAAATAAGGCGCGCGGCGGCAAAGGGCTTCAAGGCCAACAAAGCCCCCGGCCCCGACGGGATCCCGGGAGGAGTATGGAGTGTATGCCTAGCGGCACTAACGCCGAAGCTCCAAAGGCTCTTTGACCAGTGCCTGAAGAGCGGAAGGTACCCCGAAGACTGGAAGAGGTCCTCGTTGGTGCTGCTTCGGAAGGACGGGAAACCCGCGAACACCCCCTCGTCATATCGCCCAATTTGCTTATTGGACGAAGCGGGGAAACTCCTGGAGAGGGTGATACATGAACGAATCACTCAACAACTGGAGAGGACGGGCCCGAATCTCAATGCCCGACAATTCGGATTCAGGGCAGGGAGATCAACGATGGACGCGGTGCAATGGTTGAGGGACTTCACCCGCGAAGCCACCGACAAGGGAGGAGTGGCGCTGGCGGTGTCTCTGGACATCACGAACGCTTTCAATTCCATTCCCTGGGAAGACATCCAGCGTGCGCTGGCCACCCACGAGATCCCCATCTACCTGCAGCGAGTCATCCGAACCTATCTGTCGAACAGGCGGATCGAATTCAAGGATGGGTCAGGGGCAATCCAACGGAAGGAGGTCACGCGCGGTGTCCCACAGGGGTCGGTACTTGGACCGCTCCTGTGGAACATCGCGTACAACGTGGTGCTGGAGGTCCCCCTCCCGGCGGACGTGGGGGTCGTCTGCTATGCGGACGATACCATCATCGTCGCGCGCGGGATGGTATGGAGATCGGTGCTACGCGCCGCGGAAGACGCCACAGCGAAGGTCGTAGCGGCAATCGAGGGGCTCGAACTCAGGGTCGCCGCTCACAAGACCCAGGCCCTGTGGTTCACCAGGAAGGGTGGTGGTACCACCGCCCGCCCATGGAGGACCAATATCAAGATCGGGCAAAGAGGGGAAGTCAAGATAGGAGCTCAAATGAAGTATTTGGGTCTCCTCCTGGACGGTCATTGGGCATTCGAAGCCCACTTCGAGGCACTCGCACCAAAGGCCCTCAGGATGGCGGGCGCACTTAGTCGCCTTACCCCTAACACGAGGGGTCCCGGAAGAGGGGCGCGCCTGCTGTACATGCAGGTGACAAAGTCCATCATGCTCTACGGAGCCCCGGTCTGGGCCGCCGATGGAATGCCCACGGCCAAGATTAGGCAGGCTATAGACAGCCTTTTCAGGAAGATGGCGCTCCGCACGATACGCGGTTATAAAACCATTTCGTACGCGACGGCAAGCGCCCTGTCCGGGTGCCCACCCTGGTCGATGGAGGCGGAGGCGGCTGCGACAGCATACAACGAGAAGCGGCGCATCAGGAACAGCCTCGAGGAGGAGGCCAGAAAGAAGGAGGAAGTCACAGGCCTCAAAACAAGGATGAGAGAGGCCTTACTCGAAAGGTGGAGGACGTGGCTGCAGGATCCGACGTGCAACAAAGGGAGTAGAGGTGCCGTCGCAGTCGGACCTATTGCCATCCCCTGGGCAGCAGCCGCCAAGAAGAATGGGATGTCCTATAAAACATGCCAACTCCTCAGTGGCCACGGCTGCTTCGGGAGTTACTTGGCGCGCATCGGTAAAGAGGCGTCCCCAGCGTGCCACCACTGCGGAGCGACAGTGGACGATGCCGACCACACCCTCCAAACATGCACAGCATGGGGAGAGGAGAGGGAGGAACTACGGAGTGTCATCGGGCAGGACCTAACGCTGGACAGGGTCACCCAGGCCATGATCGAGGGCCAGAATAAATGGAAGGCGGTGGAATCCTTCGCTGAGGAGGTCCTCACAAAGAAGGAGGTAGCCGAGAGGGAACGAGAGCGGTCGCACGCGCCCAGTAGAAGAGGACGCAGCCGCACGGGACGACGTCGGGGACTGGGGCGTAACCCCTACATCCTCGATTGAGGGGTGAGAAAGGAAGACGCGCAAGAGGGAATACGATCCCTGCTCCGCATTTTTCCGAACCCCGCGGAGTACTGACTGAGGATCGGTGCTCCGCGACAAAGGGGTTCTTGGTGGAAGCTCCTACGCACGTGACCTGCGTAGGCGTTCTGGTCGTAAAAGACCATGGAGGGCGAGCACGTAAGCTCTGAGAGGCTGATCAGGGCTGGGGCCGGAAGTATGCCTTAGGCGTTCCCGGCCCCCAGCCTTGGAGGGTTTCAATGATGGTCACTGTGGGGGTTTTAGCCGGTAAGAGTCCGGCATACCCCCGCCCACTCCTCAGGTGGGCGGGGGATCCATGAGGATTTCCCCCACAAAAAAAAAAAAAAAAAAAAAAAAAAGGTTAGGTTAGGTTGAGGGGTCCGCCGTGCCCCTCGCGGGAACTGGGTAAGGATCGCTTCCGCGATCCCCCCGGGCCCTGTGAGGGGATGGGAGTTTGCCGACTCCCGACACGGCGCGTCCCCGGGTTGCGGATAGGGGGATGCCCTACCGACATAGTCGGGTGGGTAGCAGGACCCCGAAAGGGGCCTGCCGCGGACAGCATCGGTAAGGTGACCCCTCCACCGAAAGAGAGGGGGCCGGGGTACCCTTTGCCCTTCGGGGCGGGGGATCGGCACCCTGGGGGCGGCATTCGCCACCTGCCCCCTAATACCGGAATCCCTGATTCCGTCTCCTACCGCTCCTTGGCGGGGCAGCGGAAGAGACGGGTCAGGGGCCGGGGGCCTTGCCTTAATTGGCCGGGCCGCGAGGAGTAAACCTCTATAAAAAAATCCCCAAATCCCAAGCTATGGTGCGCGGCGAAGGGATGTATGGCCGGTGGGAATACCGGTTCCAAGCGACCACCCTCCGAGGCACCTGCCGCACCTCGGAGTTATTAGGCCCTCCCGGGTAATGGGTGGCTCTGCCTGGGAGGAGTCCCTTCCACCCTACTCGTGGGAATCAAAATGGAGGATCACAATACAAACAAAAAACCGAAACCTAAAACCGTTGACGACATAGGCAAGAAAAAGGAAAAGGACAAGAAATCAGGGAAAGAAGGCCCCGTCTGCAGTACGAAACAGAGGGGGAATGGCATGTCCAAGATGGACAGTGTCAAAAAGGGGCGACCCAGGCAGGTCGGAGGAAGATCCTCGGCTGGCAGTGAGGAGGAGTCTACTAACTCCGATTCATCAGCTGCCTCCGTGGTGTCGGCAACGAGGACAGGAGGGGGGAGGCGGGGAACTGCGATGACAACGCGCGCTTCCCTGAAACCCGGGACGAGTCAGACGGATCGCACAGAGGGCAGACCAGTTGGGGAAGCTCGAAGGGCGATGATCCTCATCAGCGAGTCCAGCGACGTGGAAACCGGGCCCGGTTCGGACACGGCAATGTCAGTGGCGTCGGTGGAATCTGCCTGCTCCGCCCGAAAAAGGAAAAGAGGCCGCCCCCCCACTACGTCCGAGTACGTAGGCCTGGCAAAGGCCAAGCGCAAGCAAGTGGAGGCTTTGCGGGCGGAAGCTGAGCTCAAAGCCGAGCTAAGCGTTTTCGATCCCGCTGTGGATCCCCCAACCCTACCAAGGTATAACAAGAATTATCCCTCGGTGGATGAAGTTGCGGCGGACCTCCGGGAGCAGCCAACCGCCAACATTGGAGCAGTCATAATGGACTGCATGAAGATGGTGGAAAAGGTGGCGACGACGTCGAACAACTTGAAGGGCAACTATGTCAAGGAGTTGCGCCTGGCGGCCCTTAAGGTCAAAGTGGCCACGGGGGAGTTATCTAAGAGGACAACGGCCACTGGGCACGCGGTCACCCTAGAGGAGGCAAATGCCCAGTTGCGCAATAAGGTCTGGGACCTCGAGGCGGAGGTCAAGGCCTTAAGAGCAGAAATGGCCACCCGCAACGAGCGTCAGCGGTGCCCCCACTCCATTCAGCCTCCTGAGGATGGGGAGGCAGAAGAGGAAGAAACGCCGGTGCGAAAAGGCAAAGGCAGATCCACGACCACGTCCTCCGATAGGGACGCCAAACTGATCGACACGATCAGGATAATGGTGCAGGCCCAACTCTCCTCCTTCCGCAAGGAGTTCTCCAGTGCGCCCACTGAAAAGGGGAAACGAGCGACTGCGTCCAACACCCGAAGGGAGCAGCAGGAAGATCCGCCCATCACACAAGCTCCCGAGAGCAGGACCAAAGTCCAGGCGGCTCCGGTGGAGCAGCTCTGGACTGAGGTGGTGAGGAGGAAGTCAAGGAAGAAGGAGGGTAGGAAGGAGCCCCCGAACCCCTCCAAGGTTCAGAAGCCTGGGGCGCCCCAAAAAGCCGCCCAGAAGGCGAGCAAGAAGGGACCCCCAGTCCAGGGACAGAAGAAAGAGGCGAAACCGCCGAGAGTCCCTCGTTGCGCAGCCGTTACCTTGACGGTAGCGCCTGGGGCCAAAATGTCCTACGCCGAGGCAATGACGAAAGCCCGGGAGCGGGTCAACCTCGAGGACTTTGGCATCGACGCCCTTAGGGTTAGACGGGGCGTGACAGGTGCACTCGTCCTGGAAGTCCCTGGGCAGGATAGAGACGCGAAGGCTGGCAGGTTCGCGGAACGACTGAAAGAGGCCATGCGGGAGGACGAAGGTGTGCAAATTGGTCGCCCAATCAAAAGCAGTGACCTACGCATCACCAATTTGGAGGATTCGGTGTCCCCAGCCGAAGTTATCGCGGCTATAGCGAAACTCTCGAGCTGCATGGAGACCGAGATTAAGACGGGCCCAATACGTAGGACTCCGAATGGACTGGGAAGCATTTGGGTGCGATGCCCAGTAGCGGCAGCAAGGAAACTGGCCTTGGAGGGCAAGGTTAAGGTCGGATGGACGGTGGCGCGAGTCCACGCTCTACCTGCCAGACCCCTGCAGTGCTACAAGTGCCTGGCTCGAGGACACGTGAGTCTAAAATGCACTCATGAGGACAGGAGCGGTGCCTGCTACAATTGCGGTGTAGCAGGCCATGTAGCGAGAAGCTGCACGGCGGCCGCCAAATGCCCCCTCTGCGAAGCGCTCGGCAAACCAAGTGCCCACCGCATTGGGAGCAGGGCCTGTAGCCCCCCTAAAGGGACCAAGGTCCCGGGAAACCAAGCCCCAGCGAGGGACTTAAGTAGCAGCAATAAAGCTGCACCAGGAAGGCTGGCGAGGCCAACAGAGGGACGATCTACCCTAACAAATAGCCCGGAGGAGGCTATGGACATTGGCCCCAACAATGTATCATAGGCCCTACGACAAGATCATTCAGGCGAACGCGAATCATGCGTATGCCGCACAGGAGCTGCTTACGCAGACTATGATGGAGCGGAATGCAAGCGTGGCGATCGTGTCCGAGCCGTACAGGATTCCTGACAGCCCGGATTGGGTGGCCGACTTAGGCGGCACGGTCGCGATCGTTAGATCGCGCGCCAACCAAACGAGCGACCTGCACGTGGTCGAACGCGGGTGGGGCTATGTGGCGGCCAAACAAGGGGCCTACCTTCTAGTGGGGGTATACGCTCCGCCTAGTCTCCCAATGCCAGGCTTCGCCAGTCTCCTGGACAATATCCGGGACTGTCTGGAGCGGACAGAGAGAAGGCCGACAATGGTCCTCGGGGACTTTAATGCGAAGGCTAGAGCGTGGGGCGGCCGCGCTACCGACGCAAGGGGTCACGAGACCCTGGAGTGGGCCGCGAGCCTGGGGCTGAGGCTCTTAAATAGAGGGACGGTGCCGACATGTGTGCGACGCACGGGAGGGTCTATAATCGACTTATCCTGGGCGAATGCAGCTGCTGAAGGCCTAGTAGGCAGCTGGGCGGTTTTGGAGGGGACCGAGACCCTCAGCGATCACCGGTATATAGAGATCAGCCTCGGAGATGGACGGCAAGGAAGGGCAGCCCACCCACAGCCCGTGCGAACTGGGAAAACCCCCCGATGGTCGCTGCCTAGCGCAGACAGGGACATAATGGAGGCCGCCTGCCTGGCAGTACAGTGGCCGGAGACCAGGCCAGATGTACAGGATGTCGACGCAGAGGCAATTCGCCTCAAGGACAAAATGACGCAAGTATGCGATGCATCAATGAGGCGAGTAGGCGACGCCACCCCACGTCGATCGGCCTATTGGTGGAGTGATGATTTGGCGCGCCTGCGCAAGGCATGCTGCGCCAAACGCCGCCAGTACGTCCGCTACCGCAGGAGGCGGAATAGAGAGATGGAGCAGGAGGACGTTCTCTACGCGGCCTACAGAGAGGCCACACGCACCCTCCAACACGCCATCCGGGAGGCAAAGAGGACCGCATGGAGCGAGCTGCTTGACACCCTTGACAGCGACCCCTGGGGCCGCCCATACAGAGTAGTCATGGGGAAACTCCGAAGACGAGGACAAGCCGTCACGGAAATGATGGAGCCCGCGTCCTTGGATCAGGTTCTTGACCACCTCTTCCCCAGCGGCGTGCCTCTGCTGCCACTAAACGCGGACCAGCAGATGGAGGAGGTCCTAGTCATCGCGGACGAGGAGTGGTCGAGCGCGGTCCACAAACTCAAGGCCAAAAATACGGCCCCTGGCCCGGATGGCGTGCCTGCAAAAGTTCTCTTTTGGTGTCACGGAGAAATGGGGCAAGGAATCCGCGGCCTCTTCGACTGCTGCCTGAAGAAGAGACGCGTGCCAGAGATTTGGAAGACGGGACGGCTAGTCCTTATCCCCAAACCTGGCAAGCAGGAGGGAGACCCATCCGCATACAGGCCAATTTGCCTGCTAGACGAGGTGGGGAAGCTTTTTGAGCGGGTACTGGCCACCCGCATCATCAAGCATATCGAAGGCTCTGGTCGGAGCTTTGCTGAGAGCCAATACGGCTTCCGACGCGGCATGTCCACCTTGGATGCTGTGTCCTGCGTCCGCGACATGGCAGAGGAGGCGGTTGCCAGGGGAGGGGTTGCTCTGGCGGTGTCGCTAGACATAGCGAACGCCTTTAATTCCCTCCCAGCGAGCGCGATCCTCGAGGGACTGGCCCACTTCTCCACCCCGAGCTATCTAATGGAGACAGTCGCTGACTATCTTCGCGGCAGAGCGACGGAGTACCCCGCGGGCAACGGAGGAATTGGCCGGAAAACCCTGTCACGCGGCGTCCCGCAGGGTTCGGTATTGGGCCCGCTACTTTGGAACATCGGGTACGATGTGGTCCTACGTGCAGCCTTACCACCCGGAGTGCAAGTCGTGTGTTACGCGGACGACACACTCGTCTTGGCGGGCGGGAGGGAGTGGAAACGCACCGTCCGCCTGGCTGAGCTAGGTGTTGAGTGCGTTGTGAGGGCCATTAGGGGGTTAGGGCTGACAGTAGCCGGCCAAAAGACAGAGGCCATCTGGTTTCACGGGCTCCCCCTGACGAAGAAACCCCCAACCACGTGGGTAAACGTCGCGGGAACGTACGTCCGGGCGGGTGAGACCATGCGGTACTTGGGCCTGCAGTTGGACGGCAGATGGCGCTTCGAAAGCCATTTCGCCACACTCGTACCCAAGGTCGAGAGAGCAGGGAGACTACTGGCGTCTCTCCTCCCAAATCTGGGGGGGCCCAGGACCGAAGTCCGCCGCCTGTATGGCGGAGTGTTGAGGAGCATGCTGCTCTACGGCGCCCCTGTCTGGGTGAACCAAGCCCAAGATAGCAGGCGCATTCGCCAAATGCTGCGTCGGGTCCAACGGGACATGGCGCTCCGTGTTGCGCGTGCCTACCGGGACGTGTCCGGGGATGCAGCCTTGCTGCTAGCTAGATCCCTCCCCCTTCATCTACAGGCCGGTGTTGAGGCCAGCATGTTCAGCCAGGTCCGAGGGGCCCAACGTACCGGGAGAAACCTGTCGGTAGGCGACAGGAGCGCACTCCGCGCGGTGGCTGAGGCTGCGGCCATCGAAGAGTGGAGGCAGCAGCTTGAGTCAGGTGGCTCAGGCAGAGGCCGCACGACGCGGCTACTCCTTCCGGTCCTCTCGGAGTGGCTGGGAACCCGACATGGCGGGCTGTCATACCGGATGACGCAGCTACTGACTGGGCATGGGGTGTTCGGTCAGTACCTGCACGAGATAGGTGCCGAGGAAACGCCGACATGTTTCATGTGCGAGGAAGGGGTCGAGGACACTCCTGAGCACACGCTCGAAGGGTGCCAAGCCTTCGAGGAGGAAAGGCATGCCCTTAAAGGCGTGTTGGGCCAGGACGTCAGCCTCCAGGCCATGGTCAGGGCCATGGTGGCGGACAAGAAGAAGTGGGCAGCGGCTGCGTCCTTTTGTGAGGAGGTCCTCACAAAGAAGGAAGCAGCAGAGCGCGCGAGAGAGATGGCCTTGCCTGCTAGACAGGCGCGGAGGGAGGAACGGAGAAGGAAGAGGAGAGCGAGAGGAGGCGGAGGGCGTCGTCTCTAGCCGCCCGACGCTTTCCTTCTTCCGATGAGCCAGGGCCTTCCGGGTGGGGGCCCGGAAGCCCATCGCACGGCGCATCGCGACGAGTGGTGGTGCAGAGTGTGGCCCTCTGCATCACCACAAAATCTTAACTTTGAATTTTCCGGAGCTCTTGTTCCTGAGCGACGAGCCTCAACCATTCCGAGGCAACAGGTGCAGGGGTCCCCGGTCGTGTGCCTCTGGAGACCTCGGGTTCCCCTTTCCACCTAGGGTCGGCCACCGCAGTGTTTTAGTGGGTGCAAACCCCACATAACCCAGTCCTCCCCCCAGGAGACTGGGTATCCGTCAGGGATTTCACTGCGTTAAAAAAAAAAAAAAAAAAAAAAAAAAAAAAAAGGTTGAGGGGTCCGTAGTGGCAGAGTGGTTAGAGTACTCGACTCGCAATGTGCGGGTCGTGGGTTCGAGCCCAGCCGTCACCAATGAGAATTTTACTCTTAAAATGATAATCACAAGATTGCTACGCTGGCCCTCGGTGGTTCGGAACCACAACTTGGTGTTGGGTAGAATAAGTTAGCGTAAGGCTGGGCGTCCAGGCGCCAAAGCCAGGACGACGGCCCCCGTCCAATTGGTCTCCGAATGGAGGACGGAAGCGGACGTTAAATAAAATAAATAAAAAAAAAAAAAAAAAAAAAAATATACGATGAGTCCCGTTCGAGACTCTTGTGAGGACGAAAATGCATTTAAAAAAAAAAAAAAAAAAAAAAAAAAAACCGTGCCCTTCGCGGGGACCGGGTTAGGGAACTCGGGGCTTGCCCCGAGGCCCCGCCTGGGCCCTGTGAGGGGATGGGAGTTTGCCGACTCCCGACACGGCGCGTCCCCGGGTTGCGGATAGGGGGATGCCCTACCGACATAGTCGGGTGGGTAGCAGGACCCCGAAAGGGGCCTGCCGTGGACAGCATCGGTAAGGTGACCCCTCCACCGAAAGCGAGGGGGCCGGGGGTACCCTGTGTCCTTCGGGGCGGAGGGACTGGCACCCTGGGGATGGCGTGCGCCACCCGTCCCCTAACACCGGAATATCCGATTCCGCCTCCTACCGCGCTGTGGCGAAGCGTCGGAAGAGGCGGATGAGGAGACCGGGGGCCTGGCCTTAGGGCCGGGTCGCGAGGAGGCCCACCTCTAACAAAGTGGCAGGGTTATTTCTCCCCTACCCTACAAAAGGGGGAGACCACACATACACACATCCATACACACTGACACTCCCCTCTGGGCACCCTGCCTCGCGGGGCAGTACATTCCAGAGGGGAACACTCACGCACACACCGTCCGGGGCGGCTCCCCGGGGTTCTCCCCCGCCACAAGGGGGATAGGGGAAGAAACCCCGAAACTAAATCAACCATGGATGGAGCTAAAAAAGAGATAAGGATTAGGGTGCAGAGGTGCGAATCCTCAGTACCGGCGTGTAAGGGCGGGCAAGCGGGCCCGAGCACGTCGTCATCCTGCAACCGCAGCGGCCCGTCGGTTGGCCACTTGGCCGACGGCACCGTAAAAGCCACAAGAGTGCAAACCAACGTTGACGACAAGGCAAGCCCCGAGGACAAAGGTTGGATGGATGTGGGAGGACTGATGGGGGGAATCCCCCAAAGACCTCATAACATCGGCGAGATGTCGGAGGAAAGCAGCTTAGAGGTGGTCAGTGATGGCCTGATGGATACCGAGGTGGAAGCCTCCTCGGGAGAGGAGACGGTCACGCCTCCCGGCCAGTCGACGGCGAACACTGTGCCGACCTCTAAGCCCAAGAAGAGGGCGAAGAAGGATGGGCCAGCGGTGGCACCCAGTCCCACCCCCGACGGCAGGCAGGCCTCGTCCTCGTCCGACGAGGAAGAGAAACGCCGGAAGTCGACCATGAGGAAGAAGCCCGGCAAGAAGCTCGCTGACACGGTGACCACAGCGAGGGAGATAAGGAAGAGTTCCGTGGAGGAGGTGGGGGCCCACGTGGAGGACCTTATGGACGAGGTGAAGGGCATGGCGTCCTGTGCCAACAACCTCAGCGGCCCATACGTGAGGAGGCTCCGGGCCGCGGCGGAGTTCACGCAAACCGCCATAAAGGAGATCGTGGCCAGAGCGGCCAGGAGAGAGCCCGCCGAATCTGCCCTGCGGATCGAGAACCGTCGCCTGCAGGCGAGGTTACTTGATCTGGAGAAGCAGGTCGAGCGCCTGAACAAAGTGGCGACAAAATGCCAGCAATGCCAGCAGCAGCCGGCGCCGGCACCACCACTCACGCCAAGGCCGCAGCAGCAGGAGAGCCGAGAGGAACGGGAGGCCTGGGAGAACGCCCTGGTCGAGAGGGTTGGCCACCTGATCGACAGGAAGTTGGCAGCCTTGGGTCCCCAGCATCCCCCGGAGAAGACCGCACAGGGAGCAAAGTCGGTGCCCAAGGCTAGGCCCAAATCGCCTCCTCGCGCAACGGAGCCCAGCCGCAAGGCTAAGGACGGTGACACCGGCGCGCGCAAGACGGCAGCCCCCGCCGACCCACCCCACCCGTCCACGTCCACCGCCACCTTTACGGGGGAGTGGACGTATGTGGAGAGGGGGGCAAAGAAGACAAGGAAGAAGGAGAGACAGAAGAAGAAGGAGGAAACATCGAAGGCGCCGGCACAGCGGGCACCGTCCCAGTCCGTAACCAAGCCGGGAAGGAGCGCGGGAGGCGCTCAAGGATCGGGCCTCTCAAAAACGGGTAAACAAGCGGAATCTCCCCCCCATGGAGCGACGACGGAAACGGCTAAGGGGACGGCGAAAGCAAAACCCCGGCTTCCGCGCTCACCCAGATACGCGGCGGTCACCATCACCGTTCCGGAGGGGGGCTCGATATCCTACGCGGAGGTCATGCGCAAGGCAAAGGGGAAGATCGATCTCGAAACCTTAGACATCGCGGTGATCAAACCAAAGAGGGCCATGACCGGAGCTTTGATCCTTGAGGTCCCAGGAACCGAGTCTGCTGCGAAAGCCAAACGACTCAAGGAGCTACTGGATGACACTCTGGCTGGTACGGGAGTGAAGGTGGCTACCCCGTGCAAACTGGCGGATCTCCGTATTGGAGGACTCGATGACTCCGTCACCACGCAAGAGGTGACGGAGGCAATCGCCTCCCAATCGGAGTGCGCTAAGGAGGACAATAAGGCCGGAGTGCTGAGACAGGCCCCCAATGGCCTGGGTTCTCTCTGGGTGAGATGTCCAGTCGCTGCAGCGAGGAAACTGGCAGCTAACAAGCTGAAGGTTGGCTGGGTCGTGGCCGATGTAACGATTCTGGAGAGAAGGCCGCTCCAATGTTACAAATGCCTGGAGATTGGGCACGTTCGCGCTTCGTGTACCAACAAGGACCGAGCAGACACTTGCTACCGCTGTGGAGAAGCCGGGCACCGTGCGTCTGGATGCGGGAAGGATCCCAAGTGCATCGTTTGCGAGGAGAGTGGCCGACGAGCCGACCACCGACTCGGAAGCTCGGCGTGCGTATCCAGGCACTCCGGCAAGGGAAGAGGCAAGCCCCCCAGACAGGCCTCGAGGACGGAAGGAGCAGCAACTCCTTCACTGCAAGCAGAAGTGCCCCGCCTGGAGGTGGCGATGGACACGGCACGATAAATGCTGCGCATCCTCCAGACCAATCTCAACAGGTGCAGCGCGGCACAGGACCTGCTGATACAGCAAATGGGAGAACAAGAGGTGGTCCTAGCGGTAGCGGCAGAGCCCTACCGAATCCCGGACCACCCCTTCTGGGCCGGAGACCGACGAGGGGACGTGGCCATAATCAGGCGCGGGGGCACGCCCAGAGAACCACCGCTGATCAATAAACTGGCGGCTGGTGACGGCTTCGTGGCGGTGAGCTGGGGGAGAGCGGTAGTCTTTGGGTGCTACATCTCCCCCAACTGTGGGTCCGCGGAATTCCGCGATTTCCTCGGGAACCTACAGGGCTGTATCCAAGGACACTTGGCACGCCCGGTCCTCATTATGGGCGACTTCAACGCCAAATCGGCGCTGTGGGGCTCCCCCAGGACCGACAAGAGGGGAAGAACTCTCGAGCGGTGGGCCAGAGCACTTGATCTGGTCTGCTGCAATCGGGGGAACGACAACACCTGCGTACGCATCAACGGTGGATCCATCGTTGACCTCACGTGGGCCTCCAGATCCCTGGCACGCGACGTGAGCGATTGGCGGGTCGAGAGAGCACTGGAGACTCTCTCGGACCACCGGTATATTACCATGTCCCTGGCGACACCAGCGGCCGGCGGCCCCCGACAGGGGAGCTCACCCAAGGTAAACCGCTGGAAGATAAGAACCCTCGACGAGGACCTCCTCAAAGCGGCCGCCGAGGCGACATCCTGGACGAAGGAAGGATCGACGGAGCACGACGGCGACGTGGACGTACTGGCCGCAAGACTCACCGCGGAGATGTCCGTAATATGCGACACAGCCATGCAGAGACTCCGAGGAAAACCAGCCCCCCGCAAGGGAGTGTACTGGTGGACGGAGACGATCGCGGAACTGAGACGCGACTGCATCGGAGCGAGGAGGCGGTATACCCGTGCCCGGAGGAGGAGAGCAACTCCTGTCGCGACCGCGGACATCGACGCGCTGTATAACGCCTACCAGGCATCCAGAAGGGAATTGCAACACGCAATAAGGATTGAGAAGACGAGATCTTTCGACGCCCTCCTGAACCAGGTGGAGGCGGATCCATGGGGTAGACCCTACAAGTGCGTCACCGGGAAGTTGAGACACTGGACGCCGCCGCTCACGGAAGTCCTGGAGTCGGACTTTGTAGAAGAAGTAGTCTCCACCCTCTTCCCGGCACGCAGAGAGAGGGAGACGGTGCCGCCCGACGACGAACGCAACGGGCCAACTGCCGACGCGACTGTCTGGTCCGAGGACCTCGAGATCACTCCGGGGGAGATTAGGCGAGCAGCAGCGAAGGGACTAAAGGCCAACAAGGCCCCTGGTCCGGACGGAATTCCCGGCAAGATCTGGGGCATGTGTCTAGAAGCCATGGGTCCGCGGCTCCAAGGACTTTTCAATCAAGTCCTTTCGACGGGGAGGTACCCTTCCAGCTGGAAAACCTCCCGCCTCGTGTTGATCCGCAAGGACGGCAAACCTCCAGACTCCCCCTCTTCCTACAGGCCCATCTGCCTACTGGATGAGGTGGGGAAACTTCTGGAGAAGGTGATCCATCAGAGGATCACGCAACATCTCGAGGACACGGGCCCCGATCTGGACAAGCGCCAGTTCGGGTTCAGAGCAGGCAGATCCACAATGGACGCGGCTCGGTGCGTCAGGAGATACATCGAGGAATCCACAGTCAGGGGTGGAGTCGCGCTAGCAGTGTCTCTGGACATCTCGAACGCGTTCAACTCCATCCCCTGGGAGGACATAGAGAGAGCGCTGGGAGAACACCGGGTTCCACCCTACCTGACGAGGATAGTACGGGCCTACCTGTCGGAAAGGTTCATCGTCTACACGGACGGTTCGGAAACGAGCGTTACCAAGCGCATTACCCGCGGTGTTCCACAGGGTTCGGTCCTAGGACCCCTCCTGTGGAACATCGCGTACAACAGGGTACTGAGGACAGCTCTCCCCGCGGACGTGGAGGTCGTGTGCTACGCGGACGACACGATCGTCGTGGCTCGCGGGATGATTTGGAGAACCGTCCGGAACACCGCGGAGGAGGCAACGGGACGCATCGTCAAAGCTATCGAGGACCTCGGTTTGAAGGTCTCATCGGCCAAGACTCAAACCATGTGGTTCACAAAGAGGGGAGGGACAGCTGCTTCCCCCTGGAGAACCAGGATCAAGGTAGGAGACACCGACGTCAGAATCGGGTCCCAGATCAAGTATCTCGGACTTCTGCTGGACCGTAACTGGACGTTCGTGGCACATTTCGAGGCCTTGATCCCAAAGGCCCTCAGGATGGCGGGCGCTCTGAACCGGCTAACCCCCACCACAAAGGGGCCAGGAAGGAAAGCACGCTTGCTATATATGCACGTCGTGAAGTCGGTCGTATTGTACGGGGCGCCGGTGTGGGCACAAGAGCCCCTCCAGGTGAAAATTAAGCAGGCAATTACCAGCCTGTTTAGACAGATGGCACTACGCACGATCAGGGCGTACAGAACAGTGTCTGGCGTGGCTGCCAGCGCGCTGACGGGATGCCCTCCCTGGGTCATGGAGGCCCAAGCTTCCGCAGAGGCGTTCGAGGAGACTCAGCGCACCAGGGTGCGATTCCAGGGGGAAGCCAGACAAAGAGAGCTGCTAGCCCTCAAAGGTAGGCTGAAGGAACGGCTCATGGATGAGTGGGAGAATTGGTTACTAGACCAGACCGGCAGTGGCAGGAGGTCAGCCTCGACGGTCGGTCCCGTGGCCATAGCCTGGGCGAATGCCGTTAGGCACAACGGAATGTCGTACAGAACGTGCCAAGTACTTACCGGGCACGGCTGTTTCGGAGGGTATCTGGCGCGCATTGGGAAGGAGGCCAGTCCCGCGTGCCACCATTGCGATGCGGATCTGGACGATGCAGACCACACGCTGCAGGCATGTCCTGCCTGGAGAGAGGAAAGGGAGGACCTGTGCCGCGTCATCGGACAGAACCTGACGCTCGAGGCAGTCACCCGAGCCATGACGGAGGGAGAAGAGCAGTGGAAGGCAGTCGAAACCTTCTGCGAGACAGTGCTCACGAGGAAGGAGGTTGCCGAGCGGGAGAGGGAGCGGAATCACGCGCCCGGTAGACGCGGACGCAGCCGCACGGGACGACGTCGAAGATTGGGACGCAACCCCTTCATCCTCGACTGAAGGGAGGGAGAGGAGGACGCGCGAGAGGGACAACCATCCCTGCCCCGCATCTTTTTTCCGAACCCCGTGGATTACTGCCTGAGGATCAGTGCTCCGCGACAAAGGGGTTCTTGGTGGAAGCGCCTACGCACGTGACCTGCGTAGGCGTTGTGGTCGTAAGACCATGGAGGGAGATCGCACTAGCTCCGAGAGGCCGATCAGGGCTGGGACCGGAAGTATGCTTAGGCGTTCCCAGTTACCAGCCCTGGAGGGTTTCATGGTTGGTCACCGTGGGGTTTTTAGTCGGTAGGAGTCCGACATACCCCCGCCCACTCCTCAGGTGGGCGGGAGATCCATGATGGATTTTCCCCACGAAAAAAAAAAAAAAAAAAGGTTAGGTTAGGTTAGGTTAGGTTAGGTTAGGTTAGGTTAGGTTAGGTTAGGTTAGGTTAGGTTAGGTTAGGTTATAGGCGGCGTCAGTACACAAGATCCCGTAGGAGGCGTGCGCGGAACACCGAGCGCGAGGACCAGCTGTACGCGGCTTATAGGGAATCTGTGTGCGCCCTGCAGCAGGCTATTCGGGAGGCAAAGACACGGGCCTGGACTGAGTTGCTCGGCACCCTGGACGACGACCCATGGGGCCGCCCGTACCGGATTGTGCTGGGAAAACTCCGCCAGAGAAGTCAGACCGTCACAGAGCAGATGGAGCCTGCTACGGTGACGAGGGTTCTCGATCACCTCTTTCCCAGTGGCGAACCTCCATCCTTGCCGACCACGAGGCCACTGGTGGACCAGGAAGTACCGCCCATAACAGACGAGGAGTGGTGGAGGGCGACCGGAAACAAGAAGCCCAAGAACACGGCCCCCGGCCCAGATGGTGTTCCAGCCAAGGTACTCCGATGGTGTCTCGGGGAGCTGGGGCAGAGGATCCGCAACCTCTGCGACGAGTGCCTGCGACTTCATCGGGTGCCTGCAGGTTGGAAGACAGGACTGCTCGTCCTGATTCCGAAACCTGGAAAGGAAGCAGGAGAGCCGTCGGCGTACAGGCCGATCTGCCTGCTCGATGAGGTCGCCAAGCTGTTCGAGCGGATAGTGTCCTTTCGCATCGAGCAACACTTCGCCAGCGTTGGGATGAACCTTGCCGACTGCCAGTATGGGTTTCGGCGAGGAATATCAACCATCGACGCCGTCACCAGCGTCCGCAGCATGGCGGAATCAGTGGTGTCAGAGGGAGGGGTGATGTTGGCGATTTCCTTGGACATCGCCAACGCGTTTAACACGCTCCCGGGCAGCGCGATCATAGCAGGTCTCGAGCACTTCAGGGTCCCGGCGTACCTGAGAGAAGTGGTGGTCGACTACCTCCGCGGAAGGGCGGTGGAGTTCACCCTCAAGGATGGTGCACGCGGACGCAGGGAGCTGTCGCGGGGTGTCCCGCAGGGGTCGGTTTTGGGCCCTCTCCTGTGGGACATAGGCTACGATGCCGTCTTGCGGGTGGCCCTACCGCTGGGTGTCAGCATAACATGCTATGCTGATGACACGCTGGTGCTGGCGGCTGGTAGGAAGTGGGGCCGCACGGTCCGACTTGCCGAGCTAGGGGCGGAATGCGTGGTAAGTGCCATCCGGAGCTTAGGCCTCGCGGTCGCCGGGCAGAAAACGGAAGCCATGTGGTTTCACGGGCTACCCCTCACGCGAAACCCCCCGATCACGTGGGTGAGGGTGGCTGGCACGTACCTGCGTGTGGGAAGTCGCATGAGGTACCTCGGCCTCGACCTGGATGGCAGGTGGCGATTCGAGGACCACTTCGCTACACTTGGCCCTAAGGTCGAGAAGGTAGGGCGCTTACTCGGCTCTCTTCTCCCAAACATGGGAGGCCCCCGGACTGAGGTGCGCCGCCTATATGGAACGGTGCTGCGAAGCATGCTTCTGTACGGGGCTCCGGTCTGGGCGGAGGAAGCCCGAAGGTACAGGCGTATACGCCAAGAGTTGCGACGGGTCCAGCGCGGCATAGCACTTAGAATTGCCAGGGCGTACAGAGACGTGTCGGGGGACGCGGCTTTGCTCTTGGCAAGAACGCTCCCCCTCGAGCTGCAGGCCAGTGCTGACGCCGAGGTGTTTTGCCAGGTTCGCCACGCCCAAAGCAGAGGGAAGGTGGTAGAAAGGGGGGAGAAGAGCGCCCTAAGAGGCGAGGCGGAAACATCGGCAATTGCCGAGTGGCAGAAGCAGCTTGAACGGGGCGGGCCCGGCCGTGGTCGCGTGACCAATCTCGTCCTGCCTACTCTGGAGGCATGGATGCGATGCCAGCATGGGGGCCTATCATTCAGGCTCACGCAGGTACTGACCGGACACGGCGTCTTCGGCCAGTACCTGCACGAGATAGGCGCGGAGGACACGCCACAGTGTTTTATGTGCGACGGAGCGGTAACAGACACCCCTCAACACACAGTTGGGGAGTGTCCAGCCTTTGAGGAAGAGCGACAAGTACTGGGAGCGGTGGTCGGCCCGGACCTTGACCTGGGAGCACTCTTCCCGGCCATGGTCGCGAACCGCGATACATGGAGGGCGGTGGCTACGTTCTGTGAGGAAGTCCTCACTAGAAAGGAGGTCGCCGAACGCACGAGAGAGAGGGAGCTACCGGCTAGGCAGGCTAGACGGGCAGCTCGCAGGGTGAGGGCGAGGAGAGGGCGGCTGGATCGCCGTGCCCGTTAAAAGGCCTAACTTTCCACGACCTCTCTTCTCGATGAAAGATTGGTCGAGTTGAATGTGCGCGTTTGCGCGCTCATTCAAGGAGTCGGGGTTCTCCGGGTGGGGGCCCGGAAACCCAAACAACGGCTCAGGGGCGTTTGGTGGTGGCGGGTGTGGCCCTTGCCATCACCAAAATTCATGAGATATTTTTTACGAGAACGAGAACACAATGTTTCCCGCGGGATGAGCCTTAAGTAACAAGGCACAGGTGGAGGTGTCCCGGTTGTGTTCCCCGGGAGATCCCGGGTCACCTCGGATCATCTGGAGTTGGCCACCGCAGTGTTTTTAGTGGGTGCAAACCCCACATAACCCCGTCACTCCCCCCAGAGAGGCGGGGTATCCATTAGGGATTTTCACTGCGTAAAAAAAAAAAAAAAAAAAAGGTTAGGTTAGGTTAGGTTAGGTTAGGTTAGGTTAGGTTTGAGCGGGCTAACCCCGATGAGCGGGCTAACCCCGAACACCGGAGGACCGGGAAGGAAAGCCCGACGTCTGTACATGAACGTGGTGAAATCCATTGTCATGTACGGATGTCCAGTGTGGGCCAAGGCTGAAATGTCGGCCAGGAACTGGCAGACAATAAAGAGCCTGTTCAGAGGGATGGTCATCAGGACCATAAGAGGCTACAGGACGGTCTCCACGGTAGCGGCCAGCGCGTTGTCGGCCTGTCCCACATGGGCAATGGAGGCAAGAGCCATTGCCGGGGCGTACGATGAGAAGCTCCGGATACACGAGCAACTCCAGGGAGAGGAAAGACGGAGAGAGACATTGGCCCTGAAGAAGAGACTGAGTGAGGAACTCTTCGAAGACTGGAGGGCCTGGCTACTGGAACCATCCAACAGCACTAGCAGGGTGGCAACTGCGATCGGCCCGATTGCGGCAGCCTGGAAGCAATGCACGGAAAGATCAGGAATAACGTACAGGATGTGTCAAGTACTCACGGGACACGGGTGTTTCGGCGAGTATTTGGCGGGGATCGGAAAGGAGGCCAGTCCCGAGTGCCATCACTGCGCCGCGGACCTGGACAACGCGGACCATACGGTACAATTATGCTCCGCGTGGGAAGAAGACAGGGAAATACTTTGTCGAACGATTGGGCAGGACCTCTCGCTGAAGGCCATAGTACAGGCTATGACGGAAGGAGAGGAAAACTGGGAAGCAGTGGAGAAGTTTTGCGAGGGGGTTCTCCTAAAGAAGGAGGCTGCCGAGCGGCAAAGGGAAAGTACGAGAGCGCCCGGGAGAAGAGGACGCAGGCGAAGTAGGAAAGGAGGAGGTCGGGGCTACGGCTGCCCCTTCATCCTGAACTGAGAGCAGGCGAGCTTGGAAGGACACTTGTTCCTATGGCACGCCTGGAGCTCCGGGGTATTCTGGCTGAGGACCATGGTTCCCCAATGAAGGAGCTCGGGAGAGGAGTAACTGTGCACATGGCCGCACAGTCACCGGGGTCCATACGGGATCAGAGAAGGGGAGCGAACAAGCTCCGAGGGGCCAATCAGGGCGGGGGCTGGAAGCATACTGCGGTGTACCCAGCTTCCCGCTCTGGAGTGTCCCGAGGTAGGCCATCGTGGGGGTTTTAGCCGGTAAGAGTCCGGCATACCTCCGTCCACTCCTCAGGTGGGCGGGGGATCCATGAGGATTTCCCCCACGTAAAAAAAAAAAAAAAAAAAAGGTTAGGTTAGGTTAGGTTAGGTTAGGTTAGGTTCCGTGCCCTTCGCGGGGACCGGGTTAGGGAACTCGGGGCTTGCCCCGAGGCCCCGCCTGGGCCCTGTGAGGGGATGGGAGTTTGCCGACTCCCGACACGGCGCGTCCCCGGGTTGCGGATAGGGGGATGCCCTACCGACATAGTCGGGTGGGTAGCAGGACCCCGAAAGGGGCCTGCCGCGGACAGCATCGGTAAGGTGACCCCTCCACCGAAAGAGAGGGGGCCGGGGGTACCCTTTGCCCTTCGGGGCGGGGGATCGGCACCCTGGGGGCGGCATTCGCCACCTGCCCCCTAATACCGGAATCCCTGATTCCGTCTCCTACCGCTCCTTGGCGGGGCAGCGGAAGAGACGGGTCAGGGGCCGGGGGCCTTGCCTTAATTGGCCGGGCCGCGAGGAGTAAACCTCTATAAAAAATCCCCAAATCCCAAGCTATGGTGCGCGGCGAAGGGATGTATGGCCGGTGGGAATACCGGTTCCAAGCGACCACCCTCCGAGGCACCTGCCGCACCTCGGAGTTATTAGGCCCTCCCGGGTAATGGGTGGCTCTGCCTGGGAGGAGTCCCTTCCACCCTACTCGTGGGAATCAAAATGGAGGATCACAATACAAACAAAAAACCGAAACCTAAAACCGTTGACGACATAGGCAAGAAAAAGGAAAAGGACAAGAAATCAGGGAAAGAAGGCCCCGTCTGCAGTACGAAACAGAGGGGGAATGGCATGTCCAAGATGGACAGTGTCAAAAAGGGTCGACCCAAGCAGGTCGGAGGAAGATCCTCGGCTGGCAGTGAGGAGGAGTCTACTAACTCCGATTCATCAGCTGCCTCCGTGGTGTCGGCAACGAGGACAGGAGGGGGGAGGCGGGGAACTGCGATGACAACGCGCGCTTCCCTGAAACCCGGGACGAGTCAGACGGATCGCACAGAGGGCAGACCAGTTGGGGAAGCTCGAAGGGCGATGATCCTCATCAGCGAGTCCAGCGACGTGGAAACCGGGCCCGGTTCGGACACGGCAATGTCAGTGGCGTCGGTGGAATCTGCCTGCTCCGCCCGAAAAAGGAAAAGAGGCCGCCCCCCCACTACGTCCGAGTACGTAGGCCTGGCAAAGGCCAAGCGCAAGCAAGTGGAGGCTTTGCGGGCGGAAGCTGAGCTCAAAGCCGAGCTAAGCGTTTTCGATCCCGCTGTGGATCCCCCAACCCTACCAAGGTATAACAAGAATTATCCCTCGGTGGATGAAGTTGCGGCGGACCTCCGGGAGCAGCCAACCGCCAACATTGGAGCAGTCATAATGGACTGCATGAAGATGGTGGAAAAGGTGGCGACGACGTCGAACAACTTGAAGGGCAACTATGTCAAGGAGCTGCGCCTGGCGGCCCTTAAGGTCAAAGTGGCCACGGGGGAGTTATCTAAGAGGACAACGGCCACTGGGCACGCGGTCACCCTAGAGGAGGCAAATGCCCAGTTGCGCAATAAGGTCTGGGACCTCGAGGCGGAGGTCAAGGCCTTAAGAGCAGAAATGGCCACCCGCAACGAGCGTCAGCGGTGCCCCCACTCCATTCAGCCTCCTGAGGATGGGGAGGCAGAAGAGGAAGAAACGCCGGTGCGAAAACGCAAAGGCAGATCCACGACCACGTCCTCCGATAGGGACGCCAAACTGATCGACACGATCAGGATAATGGTGCAGGCCCAACTCTCCTCCTTCCGCAAGGAGTTCTCCAGTGCGCCCACTGAAAAGGGGAAACGCGCGACTGCGTCCAACACCCGAAGGGAGCAGCAGGAAGATCCGCCCATCACACAAGCTCCCGAGAGCAGGACCAAAGTCCAGGCGGCTCCGGTGGAGCAGCTCTGGACTGAGGTGGTGAGGAGGAAGTCAAGGAAGAAGGAGGGTAGGAAGGAGCCCCCGAACCCCTCCAAGGTTCAGAAGCCTGGGGCGCCCCAAAAAGCCGCCCAGAAGGCGAGCAAGAAGGGACCCCCGGTCCAGGGACAGAAGAAAGAGGCGAAACCGCCGAGAGTCCCTCGTTGCGCAGCCGTTACCTTGACGGTAGCGCCTGGGGCCAAAATGTCCTACGCCGAGGCAATGACGAAAGCCCGGGAGCGGGTCAACCTCGAGGACTTTGGCATCGACGCCCTTAGGGTTAGACGGGGCGTGACAGGTGCACTCGTCCTGGAAGTCCCTGGGCAGGACAGAGACGCGAAGGCTGGCAGGTTCGCGGAACGACTGAAAGAGGCCATGCGGGAGGACGAAGGTGTGCAAATTGGTCGCCCAATCAAAAGCAGTGACCTACGCATCACCAATTTGGAGGATTCGGTGTCCCCAGCCGAAGTTATCGCGGCTATAGCGAAACTCTCGAGCTGCATGGAGGCCGAGATTAAGACGGGCCCAATACGTAGGACTCCGAATGGACTGGGAAGCATTTGGGTGCGATGCCCAGTAGCGGCAGCAAGGAAACTGGCCTTGGAGGGCAAGGTTAATGTCGGATGGACGGTGGCGCGAGTCCACGCTCTACCTGCCAGACCCCTGCAGTGCTACAAGTGCCTGGCTCGAGGACACGTGAGTCTAAAATGCACTCATGAGGACAGGAGCGGTGCCTGCTACAATTGCGGTGTAGCAGGCCATGTAGCGAGAAGCTGCACGGCGGCCGCCAAATGCCCCCTCTGCGAAGCGCTCGGCAAACCAAGTGCCCACCGCATTGGGAGCAGGGCCTGTAGCCCCCCTAAAGGGACCAAGGTCCCGGGAAACCAAGCCCCAGCGAGGGACTTAAGTAGCAGCAATAAAGCTGCACCAGGAAGGCTGGCGAGGCCAGCAGAGGGACGATCTACCCTAACAAATAGCCCGGAGGAGGCTATGGACATTGGCCCCAACAATGTATCATAGGCCCTACGACAAGATCATTCAGGCGAACGCGAATCATGCGTATGCCGCACAGGAGCTACTTACGCAGACTATGATGGAGCGGAATGCAAGCGTGGCGATCGTGTCCGAGCCGTACAGGATTCCTGACAGCCCGGATTGGGTGGCCGACTTAGGCGGCACGGTCGCGATCGTTAGATCGCGCGCCAACCAAACGAGCGACCTGCACGTGGTCGAACGCGGGTGGGGTTATGTGGCGGCCAAACAAGGGGCCTACCTTCTAGTGGGGGTATACGCTCCGCCTAGTCTCCCAATGCCAGGCTTCGCCAGTCTCCTGGACAATATCCGGGACTGTCTGGAGCGGACCGAGCGAAGGCCCACTTTCGTCCTTGGGGACTTCAACGCGAAGTCCAGCGCCTGGGGTGGCCGTACCACCGACGCAAGGGGGCATGATATTCTAGACTGGGCGGCTGGTTTGGGTCTGAGGCTCCTGAATAAGGGATCAACGCTCACCTGCATACGCCGAACAGGAGGCTCCATCGTGGATCTTTCCTGGGCGAACGCTTCGGCGGAACGCCTTGTGGCCGACTGGGCGGTCTTAAAGGATCTAGAAACCCTTAGTGACCATCGATATATCGAGGTCACCATCGCGGACGAGCGTCAGGCAGGGGCAAACATCCTCCCCCCCGCCCGGTTAGCAAAACGCCCACGGTGGTCCCTCAAGAGTGTCGATAGGGACATGCTGGAGGCAGCGTGCTTGGCTGTCCAGTGGCCGGAGGCCAAGCAAGCCACGTCCGGAGACGCCGACGTCGATGCGGCGCGTCTCCAAGAGGACTTGTTGCGGGTTTGTGACGTCTCAATGAGACGAGTGGGTAGCGCCCCCCAACGAAAGGCTACTTACTGGTGGTCCGAGGAAATGACGCGCCTACGCAAAGCCTGCTGCGATAGGCGGCGTCAGTACACAAGATCCCGTAGGAGGCGTGCGCGGAACACCGAGCGCGAGGACCAGCTGTACGCGGCTTATAGGGAATCTGTGTGCGCCCTGCAGCAGGCTATTCGGGAGGCAAAGACACGGGCCTGGACTGAGTTGCTCGGCACCCTGGACGACGACCCATGGGGCCGCCCGTACCGGATTGTGCTGGGAAAACTCCGCCAGAGAAGTCAGGCCGTCACAGAGCAGATGGAGCCTGCTACGGTGACGAGGGTTCTCGATCACCTCTTTCCCAGTGGCGAACCTCCATCCTTGCCGATCACGAGGCCACTGGTGGACCAGGAAGTACCGCCCATAACAGACGAGGAGTGGTGGAGGGCGACCGGAAACAAGAAGCCCAAGAACACGGCCCCCGGCCCAGATGGTGTTCCAGCCAAGGTGCTCCGATGGTGTCTCGGGGAGCTGGGGCAGAGGATCCGCAACCTCTGCGACGAGTGCCTGCGACTTCATCGGGTGCCTGCGGGTTGGAAGACAGGACTGCTCGTCCTGATTCCGAAACCTGGAAAGGAAGCAGGAGAGCCGTCGGCGTACAGGCCGATCTGCCTGCTCGATGAGGTCGCCAAGCTGTTCGAGCGGATAGTGTCCTTTCGCATCGAGCAACACTTCGCCAGCGTTGGGATGAACCTTGCCGACTGCCAGTATGGGTTTCGGCGAGGAATATCAACCATCGACGCCGTCACCAGCGTTCGCAGCATGGCGGAATCAGTGGTGTCAGAGGGAGGGGTGATGTTGGCGATTTCCTTGGACATCGCCAACGCGTTTAACACGCTCCCGGGCAGCGCGATCATAGCAGGTCTCGAGCACTTCAGGGTCCCGGCGTACCTGAGAGAAGTGGTGGTGGACTACCTCCGCGGAAGGGCGGTGGAGTTCACCCTCAAGGATGGTGCACGCGGACGCAGGGAGCTGTCGCGGGGTGTCCCGCAGGGGTCGGTTTTGGGCCCTCTCCTGTGGGACATAGGCTACGATGCCGTCTTGCGGGTGGCCCTACCGCTGGGTGTCAGCATAACATGCTATGCTGATGACACGCTGGTGCTGGCGGCTGGTAGGAAGTGGGGCCGCACGGTCCGACTTGCCGAGCTAGGGGCGGAATGCGTGGTAAGTGCCATCCGGAGCTTAGGCCTCGCGGTCGCCGGGCAGAAAACGGAAGCCATGTGGTTTCACGGGCTACCCCTCACGCGAAACCCTCCGATCACGTGGGTGAGGGTGGCTGGCACGTACCTGCGTGTGGGAAGTCGCATGAGGTACCTCGGCCTCGACCTGGATGGCAGGTGGCGATTCGAGGACCACTTCGCTACACTTGGCCCTAAGGTCGAGAAGATAGGGCGCTTACTCGGCTCTCTTCTCCCAAACATGGGAGGCCCCCGGACTGAGGTGCGCCGCCTATATGGAACGGTGCTGCGAAGCATGCTTCTGTACGGGGCTCCGGTCTGGGCGGAGGAAGCCCGAAGGTACAGGCGTATACGCCAAGAGTTGCGACGGGTCCAGCGCGGCATAGCACTTAGAATTGCCAGGGCGTACAGAGACGTGTCGGGGGACGCGGCTTTGCTCTTGGCAAGAACGCTCCCCCTTGAGCTGCAGGCCAGTGCTGACGCCGAGGTGTTTTGCCAGGTTCGCCACGCCCAAAGCAGAGGGAAGGTGGTAGAAAGGGGGGAGAAGAGCGCCCTAAGAGGCGAGGCGGAAACATCGGCAATTGCCGAGTGGCAGAAGCAGCTTGAGCGGGGCGGGCCCGGCCGTGGTCGCGTGACCAACCTCGTCCTGCCTACTCTGGAGGCATGGATGCGATGCCAGCATGGGGGCCTATCATTCAGGCTCACGCAGGTACTGACCGGACACGGCGTCTTCGGCCAGTACCTGCACGAGATAGGCGCGGAGGACACGCCACAGTGTTTTATGTGCGACGGAGCGGTAACAGACACCCCTCAACACACAGTTGGGGAGTGTACAGCCTTTGAGGAAGAGCGACAAGTACTGGTAGCGGTGGTCGGCCCGGACCTTGACCTGGAAGCACTCTTCCCGGCCATGGTCGCGAACCGCGATACATGGAGGGCGGTGGCTACGTTCTGTGAGGAAGTCCTCACTAGAAAGGAGGTCGCCGAACGCACGAGAGAGAGGGAGCTACCGGCTAGGCAGGCTAGACGGGCAGCTCGCAGGGTGAGGGCGAGGAGAGGGCGGCTGGATCGCCGTGCCCGTTAAAAGGCCTGACTTTCCACGACCTCTCTTCTCGATGAAAGATTGGTCGAGTTGAATGTGCGCGTTTGCGCGCTCATTCAAGGAGTCGGGGTTCTCCGGGTGGGGGCCCGGAAACCCAAACAACGGCTCAGGGGCGTTTGGTGGTGGCGGGTGTGGCCCTTGCCATCACCAAAATTCATGAGATATTTTTTACGAGAACGAGAACACAATGTTTCCCGCGGGATGAGCCTTAAGTAACAAGGCACAGGTGGAGGTGTCCCGGTTGTGTTCCCCGGGAGATCCCGGGTCACCTCGGATCATCTGGAGTTGGCCACCGCAGTGTTTTTAGTGGGTGCAAACCCCACATAACCCCGTCACTCCCCCCAGAGAGGCGGGGTATCCGTTAGGGATTTTCACTGCGTAAAAAAAAAAAAAAAAAAAAAAAAAAGGTTAGGTTAGGTTAGGTTAGGTTCCGTGCCCCTCGCGGGAACTGGGTAAGGATCGCTTCCGCGATCCCCCCGGGCCCTGTGAGGGGATGGGAGTTTGCCGACTCCCGACACGGCGCGTCCCCGGGTTGCGGATAGGGGGATGCCCTACCGACATAGTCGGGTGGGTAGCAGGACCCCGAAAGGGGCCTGCCGCGGACAGCATCGGTAAGGTGACCCCTCCACCGAAAGAGAGGGGGCCGGGGGTACCCTTTGCCCTTCGGGGCGGGGGATCGGCACCCTGGGGGCGGCTTTCGCCACCTGCCCCCTAATACCGGAATCCCTGATTCCGTCTCCTACCGCTCCTTGGCGGGGCAGCGGAAGAGACGGGTCAGGGGCCGGGGGCCTTGCCTTAATTGGCCGGGCCGCGAGGAGTAAACCTCTATCAAAAATCCCCAAATCCCAAGCTATGGTGCGCGGCGAAGGGATGTATGGCCGGTGGGAATACCGGTTCCAAGCGACCACCCTCCGAGGCACCTGCCGCACCTCGGAGTTATTAGGCCCTCCCGGGTAATGGGTGGCTCTGCCTGGGAGGAGTCCCTTCCACCCTACTCGTGGGAATCAAAATGGAGGATCACAATACAAACAAAAAACCGAAACCTAAAACCGTTGACGACATAGGCAAGAAAAAGGAAAAGGACAAGAAATCAGGGAAAGAAGGCCCCGTCTGCAGTACGAAACAGAGGGGGAATGGCATGTCCAAGATGGACAGTGTCAAAAAGGGGCGACCCAGGCAGGTCGGAGGAAGATCCTCGGCTGGCAGTGAGGAGGAGTCTACTAACTCCGATTCATCAGCTGCCTCCGTGGTGTCGGCAACGAGGACAGGAGGGGGGAGGCGGGGAACTGCGATGACAACGCGCGCTTCCCTGAAACCCGGGACGAGTCAGACGGATCGCACAGAGGGCGGACCAGTTGGGGAAGCTCGAAAGGCGATGATCCTCATCAGCGAGTCCAGCGACGTGGAAACCGGGCCCGGTTCGGACACGGCAATGTCAGTGGCGTCGGTGGAATCTGCCTGCTCCGCCCGAAAAAGGAAAAGAGGCCGCCCCCCCACTACGTCTGAGTACGTAGGCCTGGCAAAGGCCAAGCGCAAGCAAGTGGAGGCTTTGCGGGCGGAAGCTGAGCTCAAAGCCGAGCTAAGCGTTTTCGATCCCGCTGTGGATCCCCCAACCCTACCAAGGTATAACAAGAATTATCCCTCGGTGGATGAAGTTGCGGCGGACCTCCGGGAGCAGCCAACCGCCAACATTGGAGCAGTCATAATGGACTGCATGAAGATGGTGGAAAAGGTGGCGACGACGTCGAACAACTTGAAGGGCAACTATGTCAAGGAGTTGCGTCTGGCGGCCCTTAAGGTCAAAGTGGCCACGGGGGAGTTATCTAAGAGGACAACGGCCACTGGGCACGCGGTCACCCTAGAGGAGGCAAATGCCCAGTTGCGCAATAAGGTCTGGGACCTCGAGGCGGAGGTCAAGGCCTTAAGAGCAGAAATGGCCACCCGCAACGAGCGTCAGCGGTGCCCCCATTCCATTCAGCCTCCTGAGGATGGGGAGGCAGAAGAGGAAGAAACGCCGGTGCGAAAACGCAAAGGCAGATCCACGACCACGTCCTCCGATAGGGACGCCAAACTGATCGACACGATCAGGATAATGGTGCAGGCCCAACTCTCCTCCTTCCGCAAGGAGTTCTCCAGTGCGCCCACTGAAAAGGGGAAACGCGCGACTGCGTCCAACACCCGAAGGGAGCAGCAGGAAGATCCGCCCATCACACAAGCTCCCGAGAGCAGGACCAAAGTCCAGGCGGCTCCGGTGGAGCAGCTCTGGACTGAGGTGGTGAGGAGGAAGTCAAGGAAGAAGGAGGGTAGGAAGGAGCCCCCGAACCCCTCCAAGGTTCAGAAGCCTGGGGCGCCCCAAAAAGCCGCCCAGAAGGCGAGCAAGAAGGGACCCCCAGTCCAGGGACAGAAGAAAGAGGCGAAACCGCCGAGAGTCCCTCGTTGCGCAGCCGTTACCTTGACGGTAGCGCCTGGGGCCAAAATGTCCTACGCCGAGGCAATGACGAAAGCCCGGGAGCGGGTCAACCTCGAGGACTTTGGCATCGACGCCCTTAGGGTTAGACGGGGCGTGACAGGTGCACTCGTCCTGGAAGTCCCTGGGCAGGACAGAGACGCGAAGGCTGGCAGGTTCGCGGAACGACTGAAAGAGGCCATGCGGGAGGACGAAGGTGTGCAAATTGGTCGCCCAATCAAAAGCAGTGACCTACGCATCACCAATTTGGAGGATTCGGTGTCCCCAGCCGAAGTTATCGCGGCTATAGCGAAACTCTCGAGCTGCATGGAGGCCGAGATTAAGACGGGCCCAATACGTAGGACTCCGAATGGACTGGGAAGCATTTGGGTGCGATGCCCAGTAGCGGCAGCAAGGAAACTGGCCTTGGAGGGCAAGGTTAAGGTCGGATGGACGGTGGCGCGAGTCCACGCTCTACCTGCCAGACCCCTGCAGTGCTACAAGTGCCTGGCTCGAGGACACGTGAGTCTAAAATGCACTCATGAGGACAGGAGCGGTGCCTGCTACAATTGCGGTGTAGCAGGCCATGTAGCGAGAAGCTGCACGGCGGCCGCCAAATGCCCCCTCTGCGAAGCGCTCGGCAAACCAAGTGCCCACCGCATTGGGAGCAGGGCCTGTAGCCCCCCTAAAGGGACCAAGGTCCCGGGAAACCAAGCCCCAGCGAGGGACTTAAGTAGCAGCAATAAAGCTGCACCAGGAAGGCTGGCGAGGCCAGCAGAGGGACGATCTACCCTAACAAATAGCCCGGAGGAGGCTATGGACATTGGCCCCAACAATGTATCATAGGCCCTACGACAAGATCATTCAGGCGAACGCGAATCATGCGTATGCCGCACAGGAGCTGCTTACGCAGACTATGATGGAGCGGAATGCAAGCGTGGCGATCGTGTCCGAGCCGTACAGGATTCCTGACAGCCCGGATTGGGTGGCCGACTTAGGCGGCACGGTCGCGATCGTTAGATCGCGCGCCAACCAAACGAGCGACCTGCACGTGGTCGAACGCGGGTGGGGTTATGTGGCGGCCAAACAAGGGGCCTACCTTCTAGTGGGGGTATACGCTCCGCCTAGTCTCCCAATGCCAGGCTTCGCCAGTCTACTGGACAATATCCGGGACTGTCTGGAGCGGGCAGAGAGAAGGCCGACAATGGTCCTCGGGGACTTTAATGCGAAGGCTAGAGCGTGGGGTGGCCGTACCACCGACGCAAGGGGGCATGATATTCTGGACTGGGCGGCTGGTTTGGGTCTGAGGCTCCTGAATAAGGGATCAACGCTCACCTGCATACGCCGAACAGGAGGCTCCATCGTGGATCTTTCCTGGGCGAACGCTTCGGCGGAACGCCTTGTGGCCGACTGGGCGGTCTTAAAGGATCTGGAAACCCTTAGTGACCATCGATATATCGAGGTCACCATTGCGGACGAGCGTCAGGCAGGGGCAAACATCCTCCTCCCCACCGCCCGGTTAGCAAAACGCCCACGGTGGTCCCTCAAGAGTGTCGATAGGGACATGCTGGAGGCAGCGTGCTTGGCTGTCCAGTGGCCGGAGGCCAAGCAAGCCACGTCCGGAGACGCCGACGTCGATGCGGCGCGTCTCCAAGAGGACTTGTTGCGGGTTTGTGACGTCTCAATGAGACGAGTGGGTAGCGCCCCCCAACGAAAGGCTACTTACTGGTGGTCCGAGGAAATGACGCGCCTACGCAAAGCCTGCTGCGATAGGCGGCGTCAGTACACAAGATCCCGTAGGAGGCGTGCGCGGAACACCGAGCGCGAGGACCAGCTGTACGCGGCTTATAGGGAATCTGTGTGCGCCCTGCAGCAGGCTATTCGGGAGGCAAAGACACGGGCCTGGACCGAGTTGCTCGGCACCCTGGACGACGACCCATGGGGCCGCCCGTACCGGATTGTGCTGGGAAAACTCCGCCAGAGAAGTCAGGCCGTCACAGAGCAGATGGAGCCTGCTACGGTGACGAGGGTTCTCGATCACCTCTTTCCCAGTGGCGAACCTCCATCCTTGCCGATCACGAGGCCACTGGTGGACCAGGAAGTACCGCCCATAACAGACGAGGAGTGGTGGAGGGCGACCGGAAACAAGAAGCCCAAGAACACGGCCCCCGGCCCAGATGGTGTTCCAGCCAAGGTGCTCCGATGGTGTCTCGGGGAGCTGGGGCAGAGGATCCGCAACCTCTGCGACGAGTGCCTGCGACTTCATCGGGTGCCTGCAGGTTGGAAGACAGGACTGCTCGTCCTGATTCCGAAACCTGGAAAGGAAGCAGGAGAGCCGTCGGCGTACAGGCCGATCTGCCTGCTCGATGAGGTCGCCAAGCTGTTCGAGCGGATAGTGTCCTTTCGCATCGAGCAACACTTCGCCAGCGTTGGGATGAACCTTGCCGACTGCCAGTATGGGTTTCGGCGAGGAATATCAACCATCGACGCCGTCACCAGCGTCCGCAGCATGGCGGAATCAGTGGTGTCAGAGGGAGGGGTGATGTTGGCGATTTCCTTGGACATCGCCAACGCGTTTAACACGCTCCCGGGCAGCGCGATCATAGCAGGTCTCGAGCACTTCAGGGTCCCGGCGTACCTGAGAGAAGTGGTGGTGGACTACCTCCGCGGAAGGGCGGTGGAGTTCACCCTCAAGGATGGTGCACGCGGACGCAGGGAGCTGTCGCGGGGTGTCCCGCAGGGGTCGGTTTTGGGCCCTCTCCTGTGGGACATAGGCTACGATGCCGTCTTGCGGGTGGCCCTACCGCTGGGTGTCAGCATAACATGCTATGCTGATGACACGCTGGTGCTGGCGGCTGGTAGGAAGTGGGGCCGCACGGTCCGACTTGCCGAGCTAGGGGCGGAATGCGTGGTAAGTGCCATCCGGAGCTTAGGCCTCGCGGTCGCCGGGCAGAAAACGGAAGCCATGTGGTTTCACGGGCTACCCCTCACGCGAAACCCCCCGATCACGTGGGTGAGGGTGGCTGGCACGTACCTGCGTGTGGGAAGTCGCATGAGGTACCTCGGCCTCGACCTGGATGGCAGGTGGCGATTCGAGGACCACTTCGCTACACTTGGCCCTAAGGTCGAGAAGGTAGGGCGCTTACTCGGCTCTCTTCTCCCAAACATGGGAGGCCCCCGGACTGAGGTGCGCCGCCTATATGGAACGGTGCTGCGAAGCATGCTTCTGTACGGGGCTCCGGTCTGGGCGGAGGAAGCCCGAAGGTACAGGCGTATACGCCAAGAGTTGCGACGGGTCCAGCGCGGCATAGCACTTAGAATTGCCAGGGCGTACAGAGACGTGTCGGGGGACGCGGCTTTGCTCTTGGCAAGAACGCTCCCCCTCGAGCTGCAGGCCAGTGCTGACGCCGAGGTGTTTTGCCAGGTTCGCCACGCCCAAAGCAGAGGGAAGGTGGTAGAAAGGGGGGAGAAGAGCGCCCTAAGAGGCGAGGCGGAAACATCGGCAATTGCCGAGTGGCAGAAGCAGCTTGAGCGGGGCGGGCCCGGCCGTGGTCGCGTGACCAATCTCGTCCTGCCTACTCTGGAGGCATGGATGCGATGCCAGCATGGGGGCCTATCATTCAGGCTCACGCAGGTACTGACCGGACACGGCGTCTTCGGCCAGTACCTGCACGAGATAGGCGCGGAGGACACGCCACAGTGTTTTATGTGCGACGGAGCGGTAACAGACACCCCTCAACACACAGTTGGGGAGTGTCCAGCCTTTGAGGAAGAGCGACAAGTACTGGTAGCGGTGGTCGGCCCGGACCTTGACCTGGGAGCACTCTTCCCGGCCATGGTCGCGAACCGCGATACATGGAGGGCGGTGGCTACGTTCTGTGAGGAAGTCCTCACTAGAAAGGAGGTCGCCGAACGCACGAGAGAGAGGGAGCTACCGGCTAGGCAGGCTAGACGGGCAGCTCGCAGGGTGAGGGCGAGGAGAGGGCGGCTGGATCGCCGTGCCCGTTAAAAGGCCTGACTTTCCACGACCTCTCTTCTCGATGAAAGATTGGTCGAGTTGAATGTGCGCGTTTGCGCGCTCATTCAAGGAGTCGGGGTTCTCCGGGTGGGGGCCCGGAAACCCAAACAACGGCTCAGGGGCGTTTGGTGGTGGCGGGTGTGGCCCTTGCCATCACCAAAATTCATGAGATATTTTTTACGAGAACGAGAACACAATGTTTCCCGCGGGATGAGCCTTAAGTAACAAGGCACAGGTGGAGGTGTCCCGGTTGTGTTCCCCGGGAGATCCCGGGTCACCTCGGATCATCTGGAGTTGGCCACCGCAGTGTTTTTAGTGGGTGCAAACCCCACATAACCCCGTCACTCCCCCCAGAGAGGCGGGGTATCCGTTAGGGATTTTCACTGCGTAAAAAAAAAAAAAGGTTAGGTTAGGTTAGGTTAGGTTAGGTTAGGTTAGGTTAGGTTAGGTTAGGTTAGGTTAGGTTAGGTTCCGTGCCCTTCGCGGGGACCGGGTTAGGGAACTCGGGGCTTGCCCCGAGGCCCCGCCTGGGCCCTGTGAGGGGATGGGAGTTTGCCGACTCCCGACACGGCGCGTCCCCGGGTTGCGGATAGGGGGATGCCCTACCGACATAGTCGGGTGGGTAGCAGGACCCCGAAAGGGGCCTGCCGTGGACAGCATCGGTAAGGTGACCCCTCCACCGAAAGCGAGGGGGCCGGGGGTACCCTGTGTCCTTCGGGGCGGAGGGACTGGCACCCTGGGGATGGCGTGCGCCACCCGTCCCCTAACACCGGAATATCCGATTCCGCCTCCTACCGCGCTGTGGCGAAGCGTCGGAAGAGGCGGATGAGGAGACCGGGGGCCTGGCCATAGGGCCGGGTCGCGAGGAGGCCAACCTCTAACAAAGTGGCAGGGTTGTTTCTCCCCTACCCTACAAAAGGGGGAGACCACACATACACACATCCATACACACTGACACTCCCCTCTGGGCACCCTGCCTCGCGGGGCAGTACATTCCAGAGGGGACAACCACACGCACACACCGTCCGGGGCGGTTCCCCGGGGATTGCCCCCGCCACAAGGGGGATAGGGGAAGAAACCCCGAAAAGAAATCAACCATGGACGAAGTTATAAAGGAGCTTAAGATTAGGGTGCAGCGGTGCGAATCCGCAGTACCGGCGGGGAAGGGTGCGAAAGCAGGCCCAACCTCGTCGTCATCCGAAAACTGCAGCGTTTCGTCGGTTGGCCACTTGGCCGGCGTCTCGTTAAATGCCACAAGCGTGCCCAACACGAGGGATGGGGGAAAGCCCTCCCGAAAAGTTGATGACCTGGCTATTCACATGGACTGCATGGACACGGAAGAGTGGACGGAGACTGGAGTAAACAACCCAGGCTCAGGCGCAAAAGCCACAAGCGCGAGGAACGTAAAGAGGCCTCTCCCTCTCTCGCCATCCTCGGAGAGCGACTATAATACCGATGGGGGATCGGTTACCGTCACCTCCGACAGAGAGGACGCCGGTGGAGAGGCTAGGAAAGGCCGGCCTAGGAAGCGCGGCAAGGTCGTCAACACGAAGGCTGCTGACTTCGTCCGCCGAAGGTCTTCGGCAAAGGTTCTCTCATCCGAGACCGAGACTGAGCAGGCTCCCCCTAAGGGCACCAGGCGCAAGCTGGCCGAAGAGATAGCCAGGGCCAAAGAACTCCGCGCCAAGAAGACAGTGGACATGGGAGCCCAGCTGATAGAACTCATGGACGTGGTGAACGTGGTGGCGTCCAAGTCCAAGAATCTGCAGGGCCCCTTCGTCAAGAAGCTCAAAGATGCCGCGAGCCTCACAACCACTGGGGTCCAGGAGCTGGTGAAAAGGAGCGCACAGCAGGAGGCAAGCGACCCTACCCTGAGGCTGGAAAACCAGCGACTCAGGGCTAGAATCGCCGACATGGAAGCGGAGATCGCAGCTACAAGGAAGGAGCTGAACAAAATCAGGCTCAACCAGGAGGCCTCCATGAAGGAACCACCGACAAGGGACGACGCGGCCGATAGGAGAGTCTGGGAGGAGGCCCTTATCGCCAGAGTCTCTCAAATCGTGGAGGACAAGTTGGCCAAACATAAGCCAACGAGCGCGGAGAAGATCCCCGTCCACCCTGGGAAAGGAACCAAGGCGACGCAGAAAGCCGGCGACAAAGACGCCCAAAGGGCAACAACGTCGACCACCACAGGTTCGACCGTTTCTCGCCCCTCGGCTACCCCTGCACCAGCGCCCGCATGGACGCTCGTAACAAAAGGGAGGAAGAAGGGAAAACAGATCGGCGGAACACCAACGCAGTTTGCTAGCAGGACGGAAACCAGCGCCGTGCGCACGAGCGGTACCGGGCCATCGGACAGACCGAAACCGAAGGGAGTGGCGGCGAAGGCGAAGACCCAACCCCGCCTCCCACGGTCCAAGAACACGGCGGCAGTCACCATAACGGTGCCTGAGGGAGGAGCAATCTCCTATGCGGAGGTGATGAAAACGGCTAAGGCGAACATCGACCTGCAAGCGTTGGACATCGCAGCGATCAGACCCAAAAGGGCCGTGACAGGAGCATTGATCCTAGAGATCCCGGGTGCGGGCTCGCCGGACAAGGCCAAATTGCTCAAACAACAGCTGGAGCGTACCCTGGTAGGAACGGGAGTTAGGGTCGCCACACCCTGTAAGCTCGTCGATCTTCGCATCGGGGACCTTGATGACTCGGTCACCCCCGAGGAAGTGGTGAGGACTATAGCCTCCCTGACAGACTGCCCCAGGGAGCAGGTCAGGTCTGGCGAGGTGAAGAAGGGTCCCAGGGGCCTGGGCACAATTTGGGTGAGATGCCCAATCACGGCCGCGAAGAAGGTAACGGAGGCACCCTTCAAAATCGGCTGGGTAGTGGCTCGCGTTGAGGTGCTGGAGAGAAGACCCCTCCAGTGCTACAGATGCCTGGAGTGGGGGCACGTTCGTGCTAAATGCTCGAACAAGGAACGGGCGGACACCTGCTATAGGTGTGGCGTAGTGGGGCATCTCGCAGCTGGCTGCGAGAAGCCACCCAGCTGCATCGTCTGCGCGGAGACGGGACGACGAGCGCATCACCGCCTAGGAAGTTCGGCATGCGCGTCCAAGCATCCCACTAAAGGTGGGAAAGGGGGCAAACCGCCCACCAACCCGCGGCCGACGCGCACCGCGGGGGGGAAGGAGCAGAGCGATCGGCCGGCAGCGGTCGCCAACAAGGAGCAACGCCTGGAGGAGGCGATGGAAGTGGCCCAACAGTAATGTTCCACATCCTCCAGAGCAATCTAAATAGGTGCCGAGCAGCGCAGGACTTGCTCGTGCAGCAGATGGGGGAGCAAGAATCGTCTCTCGCTATAATTGCGGAGCCATACCGAGTGCCGGACAATCCCTCCTGGGTAGGCGATAACAGGGGCGACGTTGCGATTACCAGGCGCGGCGGTGGTCCAAGGGAACCGCCCCCAATAAGCAAGCTAGCGGCAGGGGACGGCTTCGTTGCCGTGAAATGGGGGAGAGTAGTGGTCATCGGCTGCTACATCTCCCCCAATTGCAGCTTCGCGGAGTTCCGCGATTACCTCAAGAGGCTGGGAGGTTGCGTACGGGGTTACCCAGCCCAGCCAACACTGGTACTGGGGGACTTCAATGCCAAGTCTGCCCTGTGGGAGGCCGACAGGACCGACAGTAGGGGGAAAACCCTAGAGCGGTGGGCCACAGCCCTTGAATTGGTGTGCTGCAACAGAGGGAACCTGCACACGTGCGTACGCCGGTATGGCGGGTCGATCATCGACTTGACGTGGGCCTCGAGATCCCTAGCTGACGGGGTGACGGATTGGAGAGTCGAGAGGGACATAGAGACGCTGTCCGATCACCGTTACGTCACGATGAGCCTGCAGATGCCATCGTCATCATCGCCACCTCTGAGCCGGAGGCCGGCGGGAGGCGCCCCTTCCTCCCAACAACAGCAGGCCAGGAGGTGGAAGATCCGGTCTTTGGACGAGGACCTGCTCGAAGCAGCAGCCGAGGTGGCAGCTTGGATCCCTGCGCCAACTTCTGCAGTGGAAGCGGAACGGAGCGTGGAGGAAATGGCTGCCGAATTAGGGGCTACAATGGCGGATATCTGCGACACTGCCATGCAGAGGGCCCGAGGGAAACCAGCTGCCCCCAATAAGAAGGCATATTGGTGGACGGATAGGCTCGGGGAGCTGCGCCGCGCCTGCATAACAGCACGACGTAGGTACGTGAGGGCCCGCCGAAGGAGGCGAGTCACTCCTACCAACGTGCCGGTTGTCGACGCCCTGTATACGGTCTACCAAGCGTCAAGGAAGGAACTGCAGAGCGCAATCAAGATCGAGAGGTGCAGATCATACGACGCTCTGTTGGACCAAGTCGAGGCGAACCCGTGGGGGAGGCCCTACAAGGTCGTGACGGGTAAGCTAAGACCATGGACACCGCCATTAACGGAGCTGCTAGAGGCCAAATTTGTGGAGGAGGTGGTCTCCACCCTCTTCCCCGCAGGCAGGGAAACGGAGGCAGAAAGTTCCCCGCCCCTCCGAGCTGGCATCTGGCCCGATTGGTCCTCCGACCTGGAGACGACCCCGGGGGAGATCAAGAGAGCGGCCAAAAAGGGCCTGAAGGCCAATAAGGCACCCGGACCGGACGGAATCCTCGGCAAAGTGTGGAGAGTCTGTCTGGAGGCAATGGGGCCGAGGCTCGTGGCCCTCTTCAACGCATGCCTGCGGAGCGGCGAGTACCCCTCGCACTGGAAGGAGTCCCTGCTGGTGCTACTTCGCAAGGAGGGCAAGCCGGCAGACGTACCCTCGTCTTACCGACCGATATGCCTGTTGGACGAGGTTGGGAAGATTTTCGAGAGGGTGATCCACCAGAGAATCACCCAGCATTTGGAGGAAACGGGTCCCGATCTAGACGCCCGGCAATTCGGGTTTAGGGCGGGCAAATCCACGATGGACGCGGTTCATTGGATCAAGGACTTCGTCCAGGTGTCCACTACCGGGGGTGGAGTTGCGCTCGCGGTGTCCCTAGACATCTCGAACGCTTTCAACTCCATCCCCTGGGAAGACATCAGAAGGGCACTGGTCGACCACGGGATCCCGGCATACTTGCAGAGAATCACCCGGGCCTATTTGTCAAATAGGCGGATCGTATTCTCAGACGAAACCGGGTCGCGCACGAGCAAGGACGTCACCCGCGGTGTTCCACAGGGCTCGGTTCTGGGGCCACTCCTGTGGAACATCGCCTTCAACAAGGTCCTGAAGACAGCTCTCCCCGCGGATGTGGGGGTCGTCTGCTACGCAGACGATACCATCATCATCTCGCGTGGAACGAGCTGGAGGACCGTATTGCAGACGGGAGAGGAAGCCACGGCAAAAGTCGTGGAGGCCATCCAAAACCTCGGGCTGGAAGTGGCAGCCAATAAGACTCAGGCCCTCTGGTTCGCGAAGAGGAGAGGCACAGCCACACCCCCATGGAGGACCAAGATCCAGATAGGGGATAAGGGGAAAGTTAGGATAGGCCCCCAGATGAAGTACCTGGGACTCCTCTTAGACGGGCAGTGGTCCTTCGAGGCCCACTTTGAGGCCTTGGCCCCCAAAGTACTGAGGATGGCAGGCGCACTTAACCGCCTCACACCCAACACAAGGGGACCAGGAAGAAAGGCGCGCCTACTGTATATGCAGCTGGTGAAATCCGTGATGCTCTACGGAGCTCCGGTGTGGGCTGCAGGGGTCACCACGGCCAAAAATCGACAGGCTGTCGATGGAACGTTCAGGAGAATGGCCATCCGTACAATTCGCGGCTATAGGACCGTTTCGTACGCCACGGCGAGCGCGCTCTCTGGGTGTCCTCCCTGGATGATGGAGGCTGAAGCCTCCGCGGCAGCCTTCGAGGAGAAGCGTCGCATCGGGGAAAGCGTCGAGGACGTACAAAGGCGAAAGGAGGAACTGGCAGCAGTGAAATGCCGATCTAAGGAACTGCTGTTAGACAGATGGCAGACATGGCTACTGGACCCGGCAGGAAACAAGGGCAGTAGAGGCGCCCTGGCAGTCGGGCCCATAGCCCTCCCCTGGGCAGCGGCAGTCAAGCAGAATGGGATATCGTACAGGATGTGCCAGCTCCTGAGCGGGCACGGCTGTTTCGGGAGTTACCTGAAACGAATCGGGAAAGAGGCATCCTCGGGGTGCCATCATTGTGACGGTAGGGTGGACGACGCGGACCACACCCTCCAGGCATGTCCCGCATGGGAAGAGGAGAGGCAGGTGTTGCGCAGCATCATAGGTCAGGATCTGGCGCTCGACAGCGTCACTCAGGCCATGGTGGTGAGCTCGGAGAATTGGAAGGCTGTTGAGACCTTCGCGGAGAGTGTTCTCACGCGCAAGGAAGCAGCAGAAAGAGAGAGAGAGCGGACCCATGCGCTCGGCAGACGAGGGCGTAGGCGCACCAGAGGGGCAACAGGAAGACGGCGCAACCCGTTCATCCTGTAACGAGAGGTTGGGCGTGAGTTGGATGGGGATCAGCCCCCCCATTCCTAGGGCGCCCCTAACTCCGGGGGGCCTGACTGAGGATCAGGTTCCCCCATACAAGGAGTTCGGAGTAGGAGTGTCTGCGCATGTGGCCTGCGCAGGCACTGTGGTCGTACGACCATTTGGAAGGGGAGCTATTTAGCTCCGAGAGGCTGATCAGGGTCGGGACCGGAAGTATGCTTAGGCGTTCCCGGTTCCCGGCCCTGGAGGGTCTCATTGAAGGTCATCGTGGGGGTTTTAGCTGGTAAGAGTCCAGCATACCCCCGTCCACTCCTCAGGTGGGCGGGGGATCCATGAGGATTTCCCCCACGGAAAAAAAAAAAAAAAAAAAAAAAAAAAAAGGTTAGGTTAGGTTAGGTTAGGTTAGGTTAGGTTAGGTTAGGTTAGGTTAGGTTAGGTTAGGTTAGGTTAGGTTAGGTTAGGTTAGGTTCCGTGCCCCTCGCGGGAACTGGGTAAGGATCGCTTCCGCGATCCCCCCGGGCCCTGTGAGGGGATGGGAGTTTGCCGACTCCCGACACGGCGCGTCCCCGGGTTGCGGATAGGGGGATGCCCTACCGACATAGTCGGGTGGGTAGCAGGACCCCGAAAGGGGCCTGCCGCGGACAGCATCGGTAAGGTGACCCCTCCACCGAAAGAGAGGGGGCCGGGGGTACCCTTTGCCCTTCGGGGCGGGGGATCGGCACCCTGGGGGCGGCATTCGCCACCTGCCCCCTAATACCGGAATCCCTGATTCCGTCTCCTACCGCTCCTTGGCGGGGCAGCGGAAGAGACGGGTCAGGGGCCGGGGGCCTTGCCTTAATTGGCCGGGCCGCGAGGAGTAAACCTCTATAAAAAATCCCCAAATCCCAAGCTATGGTGCGCGGCGAAGGGATGTATGGCCGGTGGGAATACCGGTTCCAAGCGACCACCCTCCGAGGCACCTGCCGCACCTCGGAGTTATTAGGCCCTCCCGGGTAATGGGTGGCTCTGCCTGGGAGGAGTCCCTTCCACCCTACTCGTGGGAATCAAAATGGAGGATCACAATACAAACAAAAAACCGAAACCTAAAACCGTTGACGACATAGGCAAGAAAAAGGAAAAGGACAAGAAATCAGGGAAAGAAGGCCCCGTCTGCAGTACGAAACAGAGGGGGAATGGCATGTCCAAGATGGACAGTGTCAAAAAGGGGCGACCCAGGCAGGTCGGAGGAAGATCCTCGGCTGGCAGTGAGGAGGAGTCTACTAACTCCGATTCATCAGCTGCCTCCGTGGTGTCGGCAACGAGGACAGGAGGGGGGAGGCGGGGAACTGCGATGACAACGCGCGCTTCCCTGAAACCCGGGACGAGTCAGACGGATCGCACAGAGGGCGGACCAGTTGGGGAAGCTCGAAAGGCGATGATCCTCATCAGCGAGTCCAGCGACGTGGAAACCGGGCCCGGTTCGGACACGGCAATGTCAGTGGCGTCGGTGGAATCTGCCTGCTCCGCCCGAAAAAGGAAAAGAGGCCGCCCCCCCACTACGTCTGAGTACGTAGGCCTGGCAAAGGCCAAGCGCAAGCAAGTGGAGGCTTTGCGGGCGGAAGCTGAGCTCAAAGCCGAGCTAAGCGTTTTCGATCCCGCTGTGGATCCCCCAACCCTACCAAGGTATAACAAGAATTATCCCTCGGTGGATGAAGTTGCGGCGGACCTCCGGGAGCAGCCAACCGCCAACATTGGAGCAGTCATAATGGACTGCATGAAGATGGTGGAAAAGGTGGCGACGACGTCGAACAACTTGAAGGGCAACTATGTCAAGGAGTTGCGTCTGGCGGCCCTTAAGGTCAAAGTGGCCACGGGGGAGTTATCTAAGAGGACAACGGCCACTGGGCACGCGGTCACCCTAGAGGAGGCAAATGCCCAGTTGCGCAATAAGGTCTGGGACCTCGAGGCGGAGGTCAAGGCCTTAAGAGCAGAAATGGCCACCCGCAACGAGCGTCAGCGGTGCCCCCACTCCATTCAGCCTCCTGAGGATGGGGAGGCAGAAGAGGAAGAAACGCCGGTGCGAAAACGCAAAGGCAGATCCACGACCACGTCCTCCGATAGGGACGCCAAACTGATCGACACGATCAGGATAATGGTGCAGGCCCAACTCTCCTCCTTCCGCAAGGAGTTCTCCAGTGCGCCCACTGAAAAGGGGAAACGCGCGACTGCGTCCAACACCCGAAGGGAGCAGCAGGAAGATCCGCCCATCACACAAGCTCCCGAGAGCAGGACCAAAGTCCAGGCGGCTCCGGTGGAGCAGCTCTGGACTGAGGTGGTGAGGAGGAAGTCAAGGAAGAAGGAGGGTAGGAAGGAGCCCCCGAACCCCTCCAAGGTTCAGAAGCCTGGGGCGCCCCAAAAAGCCGCCCAGAAGGCGAGCAAGAAGGGACCCCCAGTCCAGGGACAGAAGAAAGAGGCGAAACCGCCGAGAGTCCCTCGTTGCGCAGCCGTTACCTTGACGGTAGCGCCTGGGGCCAAAATGTCCTACGCCGAGGCAATGACGAAAGCCCGGGAGCGGGTCAACCTCGAGGACTTTGGCATCGACGCCCTTAGGGTTAGACGGGGCGTGACAGGTGCACTCGTCCTGGAAGTCCCTGGGCAGGACAGAGACGCGAAGGCTGGCAGGTTCGCGGAACGACTGAAAGAGGCCATGCGGGAGGACGAAGGTGTGCAAATTGGTCGCCCAATCAAAAGCAGTGACCTACGCATCACCAATTTGGAGGATTCGGTGTCCCCAGCCGAAGTTATCGCGGCTATAGCGAAACTCTCGAGCTGCATGGAGGCCGAGATTAAGACGGGCCCAATACGTAGGACTCCGAATGGACTGGGAAGCATTTGGGTGCGATGCCCAGTAGCGGCAGCAAGGAAACTGGCCTTGGAGGGCAAGGTTAAGGTCGGATGGACGGTGGCGCGAGTCCACGCTCTACCTGCCAGACCCCTGCAGTGCTACAAGTGCCTGGCTCGAGGACACGTGAGTCTAAAATGCACTCATGAGGACAGGAGCGGTGCCTGCTACAATTGCGGTGTAGCAGGCCATGTAGCGAGAAGCTGCACGGCGGCCGCCAAATGCCCCCTCTGCGAAGCGCTCGGCAAACCAAGTGCCCACCGCATTGGGAGCAGGGCCTGTAGCCCCCCTAAAGGGACCAAGGTCCCGGGAAACCAAGCCCCAGCGAGGGACTTAAGTAGCAGCAATAAAGCTGCACCAGGAAGGCTGGCGAGGCCAGCAGAGGGACGATCTACCCTAACAAATAGCCCGGAGGAGGCTATGGACATTGGCCCCAACAATGTATCATAGGCCCTACGACAAGATCATTCAGGCGAACGCGAATCATGCGTATGCCGCACAGGAGCTACTTACGCAGACTATGATGGAGCGGAATGCAAGCGTGGCGATCGTGTCCGAGCCGTACAGGATTCCTGACAGCCCGGATTGGGTGGCCGACTTAGGCGGCACGGTCGCGATCGTTAGATCGCGCGCCAACCAAACGAGCGACCTGCACGTGGTCGAACGCGGGTGGGGTTATGTGGCGGCCAAACAAGGGGCCTACCTTCTAGTGGGGGTATACGCTCCGCCTAGTCTCCCAATGCCAGGCTTCGCCAGTCTCCTGGACAATATCCGGGACTGTCTGGAGCGGACCGAGCGAAGGCCCACTTTCGTCCTTGGGGACTTCAACGCGAAGTCCAGCGCCTGGGGTGGCCGTACCACCGACGCAAGGGGGCATGATATTCTAGACTGGGCGGCTGGTTTGGGTCTGAGGCTCCTGAATAAGGGATCAACGCTCACCTGCATACGCCGAACAGGAGGCTCCATCGTGGATCTTTCCTGGGCGAACGCTTCGGCGGAACGCCTTGTGGCCGACTGGGCGGTCTTAAAGGATCTAGAAACCCTTAGTGACCATCGATATATCGAGGTCACCATCGCGGACGAGCGTCAGGCAGGGGCAAACATCCTCCCCCCCGCCCGGTTAGCAAAACGCCCACGGTGGTCACTCAAGAGTGTCGATAGGGACATGCTGGAGGCAGCGTGCTTGGCTGTCCAGTGGCCGGAGGCCAAGCAAGCCACGTCCGGAGACGCCGACGTCGATGCGGCGCGTCTCCAAGAGGACTTGTTGCGGGTTTGTGACGTCTCAATGAGACGAGTGGGTAGCGCCCCCCAACGAAAGGCTACTTACTGGTGGTCCGAGGAAATGACGCGCCTACGCAAAGCCTGCTGCGATAGGCGGCGTCAGTACACAAGATCCCGTAGGAGGCGTGCGCGGAACACCGAGCGCGAGGACCAGCTGTACGCGGCTTATAGGGAATCTGTGTGCGCCCTGCAGCAGGCTATTCGGGAGGCAAAGACACGGGCCTGGACTGAGTTGCTCGGCACCCTGGACGACGACCCATGGGGCCGCCCGTACCGGATTGTGCTGGGAAAACTCCGCCAGAGAAGTCAGGCCGTCACAGAGCAGATGGAGCCTGCTACGGTGACGAGGGTTCTCGATCACCTCTTTCCCAGTGGCGAACCTCCATCCTTGCCGATCACGAGGCCACTGGTGGACCAGGAAGTACCGCCCATAACAGACGAGGAGTGGTGGAGGGCGACCGGAAACAAGAAGCCCAAGAACACGGCCCCCGGCCCAGATGGTGTTCCAGCCAAGGTGCTCCGATGGTGTCTCGGGGAGCTGGGGCAGAGGATCCGCAACCTCTGCGACGAGTGCCTGCGACTTCATCGGGTGCCTGCGGGTTGGAAGACAGGACTGCTCGTCCTGATTCCGAAACCTGGAAAGGAAGCAGGAGAGCCGTCGGCGTACAGGCCGATCTGCCTGCTCGATGAGGTCGCCAAGCTGTTCGAGCGGATAGTGTCCTTTCGCATCGAGCAACACTTCGCCAGCGTTGGGATGAACCTTGCCGACTGCCAGTATGGGTTTCGGCGAGGAATATCAACCATCGACGCCGTCACCAGCGTTCGCAGCATGGCGGAATCAGTGGTGTCAGAGGGAGGGGTGATGTTGGCGATTTCCTTGGACATCGCCAACGCGTTTAACACGCTCCCGGGCAGCGCGATCATAGCAGGTCTCGAGCACTTCAGGGTCCCGGCGTACCTGAGAGAAGTGGTGGTGGACTACCTCCGCGGAAGGGCGGTGGAGTTCACCCTCAAGGATGGTGCACGCGGACGCAGGGAGCTGTCGCGGGGTGTCCCGCAGGGGTCGGTTTTGGGCCCTCTCCTGTGGGACATAGGCTACGATGCCGTCTTGCGGGTGGCCCTACCGCTGGGTGTCAGCATAACATGCTATGCTGATGACACGCTGGTGCTGGCGGCTGGTAGGAAGTGGGGCCGCACGGTCCGACTTGCCGAGCTAGGGGCGGAATGCGTGGTAAGTGCCATCCGGAGCTTAGGCCTCGCGGTCGCCGGGCAGAAAACGGAAGCCATGTGGTTTCACGGGCTACCCCTCACGCGAAACCCCCCGATCACGTGGGTGAGGGTGGCTGGCACGTACCTGCGTGTGGGAAGTCGCATGAGGTACCTCGGCCTCGACCTGGATGGCAGGTGGCGATTCGAGGACCACTTCGCTACACTTGGCCCTAAGGTCGAGAAGGTAGGGCGCTTACTCGGCTCTCTTCTCCCAAACATGGGAGGCCCCCGGACTGAGGTGCGCCGCCTATATGGAACGGTGCTGCGAAGCATGCTTCTGTACGGGGCTCCGGTCTGGGCGGAGGAAGCCCGAAGGTACAGGCGTATACGCCAAGAGTTGCGACGGGTCCAGCGCGGCATAGCACTTAGAATTGCCAGGGCGTACAGAGACGTGTCGGGGGACGCGGCTTTGCTCTTGGCAAGAACGCTCCCCCTCGAGCTGCAGGCCAGTGCTGACGCCGAGGTGTTTTGCCAGGTTCGCCACGCCCAAAGCAGAGGGAAGGTGGTAGAAAGGGGGGAGAAGAGCGCCCTAAGAGGCGAGGCGGAAACATCGGCAATTGCCGAGTGGCAGAAGCAGCTTGAACGGGGCGGGCCCGGCCGTGGTCGCGTGACCAATCTCGTCCTGCCTACTCTGGAGGCATGGATGCGATGCCAGCATGGGGGCCTATCATTCAGGCTCACGCAGGTACTGACCGGACACGGCGTCTTCGGCCAGTACCTGCACGAGATAGGCGCGGAGGACACGCCACAGTGTTTTATGTGCGACGGAGCGGTAACAGACACCCCTCAACACACAGTTGGGGAGTGTCCAGCCTTTGAGGAAGAGCGACAAGTACTGGTAGCGGTGGTCGGCCCGGACCTTGACCTGGGAGCACTCTTCCCGGCCATGGTCGCGAACCGCGATACATGGAGGGCGGTGGCTACGTTCTGTGAGGAAGTCCTCACTAGAAAGGAGGTCGCCGAACGCACGAGAGAGAGGGAGCTACCGGCTAGGCAGGCTAGACGGGCAGCTCGCAGGGTGAGGGCGAGGAGAGGGCGGCTGGATCGCCGTGCCCGTTAAAAGGCCTGACTTTCCACGACCTCTCTTCTCGATGAAAGATTGGTCGAGTTGAATGTGCGCGTTTGCGCGCTCATTCAAGGAGTCGGGGTTCTCCGGGTGGGGGCCCGGAAACCCAAACAACGGCTCAGGGGCGTTTGGTGGTGGCGGGTGTGGCCCTTGCCATCACCAAAATTTATGAGATATTTTTTACGAGAACGAGAACACAATGTTTCCCGCGGGATGAGCCTTAAGTAACAAGGCACAGGTGGAGGTGTCCCGGTTGTGTTCCCCGGGAGATCCCGGGTCACCTCGGATCATCTGGAGTTGGCCACCGCAGTGTTTTTAGTGGGTGCAAACCCCACATAACCCCGTCACTCCCCCCAGAGAGGCGGGGTATCCGTTAGGGATTTTCACTGCGTAAAAAAAAAAAAAAAGGTTAGGTTAGGTTAGGTTAGGTTACCGTGCCCTTCGCGGGGACCGGGTTAGGGAACTCGGGGCTTGCCCCGAGGCCCCGCCTGGGCCCTGTGAGGGGATGGGAGTTTGCCGACTCCCGACACGGCGCGTCCCCGGGTTGCGGATAGGGGGATGCCCTACCGACATAGTCGGGTGGGTAGCAGGACCCCGAAAGGGGCCTGCCGCGGACAGCATACGGTAAGGTGACCCCTCCACCGAAAGTGAGGGGGCCGGGGGTACCCTCTGCCCTTCGGGGCGGAGGGACTGGCACCCTGGGGATGGCGTGCGCCACCCGTCCCCTAACACCGGAATCTCCGATTCCGCCTCCTACCGCGCTTTGGCGAAGCGTCGGAAGAGGCGGATTAGGAGACCGGGGGCCTTGCCTTAACCGGCTGGGCCGCGAGGAGTAAACCTCTATAAAAAATCCCTAGCCTCAAGTTGCGGTACGCGGCGACGGGGCGCGTCTCGAGCTTGTCTCGAGGCGTGGTTGGTGGGTGCACCGACCGATAGCGACCAACCCCCAGGAACATGGCGAAACCTGGGGCGTACTAGCCTTCCTCAGGTAAGGCGGCTCTGCCTGGGGCGACCACCCCTTCCGACCTTGCATTGGAGGTTCTGGGAGGCTTCGGCCGAACAGAACCGTAAGAAAAAGATGATGACAAACAAAAACAAAAACAAAAAGAGTAAGAAACGAACGGACAACAAAGATGACGAATCGGCAAGAACCAAGGACACAGCAATGGAAACGGAGCGGGTCGAGGCATCGAGACCTGGGACGCCCGAGCCTTCCTCCTCCGGGAGGTGCACCCGGCAGGCAAGGGCAGCGGCGTTGATGGCGGAGCTCCCCATCTCGTCGGAGAGTGGGTCTGAGAGCGACGCGTCCTCGGACGAGACAATCAGATCATGGCATTCTGAGAGCTCGTTGGGTTCAAACCCAACTCGGAAGAGAAAGAGGGGCCGGCCGCCCACCACCCACGACTACGTGGGACTAGCGACGGCCAAACAGAAGCACGTAGAGGCCCTGCGTGCGGAGGCTGAGCTCCAAGCAGAGCTCAGGGTTACGGATCCTTCGATCGACCCTCCTCCTCTGCCGAGGTATAACAAAAATTACCCGTCAGTGGAGGCGGTCGCCGACGAATACCGGGAGCAACCGACCGCCAACCTCGGGGCGGTTATCTTAGGTTGCATGAAGACGGTCGAGAAAGTGGCCACTACTTCAGGCAACCTAAAAGGGAATTACGTGAAGGAGCTGCGGCTGGCTGCTCTCAGGGTGAAGGTGGCGACCAGTGAGTTGTCCAAGCGGACAACTGCTACTGGGAATGCCGCCAGCCTGGAGGAGGCCAACGCGCAGCTCCGGAACAAGGTATGGGAGCTCGAGGCCGAGGTTCGCTCCATACGAACGGAGCTCGAGTCCCATAAGGGCAAGGGATGCCCGCAACAAGGGCTAGCTCCTGCTGCGGTTGCCACAGAGGCGAACCCCGACACGGGAAGATCCTTGCGCAGTGGCAAGGAAGCCGGTCGATCCGCGCGGGAAGAGGATGACCTCCTCAACCGCATGCGGGAAATGGTTCAGGCGCAGCTCGCCGCGTTCCGTAAGGAATTTACGGCAGTTGCGGCGAAAGCCATGCCGCCGCCGCCCATACCTGCTGCCCCCTCTGCGAAAGCAAAGGGGAAGGGTTTGCTCACCCGCCTTTCCTCCAAGGAAAGGCCCGGGCCGAGCAAAGGTAAGACCGGGAACCAAAAACCCTCTCCTCCTGTGGTACCACCTGTGGTACCACCTGCAGCAACGTCATCTGCTGCAGTCACCTCACCCCCTCCTGCCCAGCAGGAGTCGTGGGCCGAGGTGACCAGAAGGAAGGGTAAGAAGGCGAAGAATGTGCAGGCGTCCACAGGGCCCGCCCCGGCCGTGGGACCTAACCCCACAACTTCGCCTCAGAAGCGGGCTGCTCCAGTAGGACCTAGCAAGGCCCGAAAGGAGAAGCCCCCGAAGGTGCCACGGCATGCCGCGGTCACCTTGACGGTGGGGCCAGGTGCCACCATCTCGTACGCCGAGGCCATGACCAAGGCGCGCGAGAGGGTTAACCTGGATGAGTGCGGCATAACCGACCTCAAGGTCAGGCGCGCGCTCACGGGTGGCTTAGTCCTGGAGATCCCAGGACCTGACCGGGACGAGAAGGCGACTAAGCTCGCCGGTCGCATGGCTGAAGCGCTGGGCGACGTGCCAGGCGTTAAGGTCGCGAGACCCGTGAAGAGCAGCGACCTGCGAATCACGGGCCTCGACGACTCGGTCGCTCCGACCGAGGTGATCGCCGTCATTGCGAAGGCCGCGGGCTGCACGGAGGCTGAGATCCGGACTGGCCCAGTCCGTACAACCTCCACCGGTGTAGGCAGCGTATGGGTGAGGTGCCCCGTCGCCGTCGCTCGAAAGCTGGCCTCCGAAGGGAAGCTTCGCGTGGGGTGGGCCACGGCCAGAGTTCATCCTCTGCCCGCCAGGCCCCTCCAATGCTTTAGGTGCCTTGCCCGGGGTCACGTCCGCGTCAAGTGCACCCACGAAGAAGATCGCAGCCACGACTGCTACAATTGCGGTGTAGCGGGGCACACTGCCCGTGACTGCAAGGCGCCTGCCAAGTGCCCACGGTGTGAGGAGGTCGGTAAGCCCTCTGCTCACCGTATGGGTGGCAGAGCCTGCACCGCCCCAAATACCAGGGCGACGAAGAAGAGCGGCAAGGAGTCTGCCGACACGCCAGCAGCTGATGATGCAGCTGCTATTCCGACGGCATCACCGCCGACGGCAAATGGCCCGGAGGAGGTCATGGATGTAGGGCCCTCCAATGGCGAATAGACGCCAGGTGCCGCCGACGGCAGCTAGGCCACCGCTCGAGATCCTGCAGGCGAATGTCAACCATTCGTTTGCGGCGCAGGAACTGCTCACGCAGTCCCTTATTGAGCGAGGAGCAAGAGTGGCAGTGGTCTCTGAACCGTACAGGATCGTGGACAGCCCGGATTGGGCGGCTGACATTGGCGGCACTGTCGCTATCGTCAAGGCAGGCGCCAATCACGCGAGTGACTTGCGCGTAGTCGAGCGAGGGTTGGGGTATGTGGCGGCCAAACAAGGGGCCATCCTCCTGGTAGGAGTGTATGCTCCGCCAAGCCTCACAATGCCCTCCTTCGCCAGTCTCCTCGACAATATTCGGAACTGTGTGGAGAGGGCGGAAAGGGGACCCATTTTTGTCCTCGGAGACTTCAACGCGAAGGCGACCGCGTGGGGTGGCCGCGCCACAGACGCAAGAGGTCACGAGACTCTAGAATGGGCCGCCGGCTTGGGGCTGAGGCTCTTAAACAGAGGTTCAGTGCCAACCTGTGTGCGACGTACAGGCGGGTCGATAGTCGACCTTTCTTGGGCGAATGCTGCCGCCGAAAACCTGGTCGCCAACTGGGTAGTCCTGGAGGGAACAGAGACCCTCAGCGATCACCGCTATGTGGCGATCGGTCTCCTAGACGGAGTGCAAGGAAGGACAGCCCGAGCTCGGAAGAACCCTCGTTGGTCGCTACCAAGCGTAGACCGGGACTTCTTGGAGGCTGCCTGCTTGGCAGTGCAGTGGACGGAGACTCGGCAGCCAGCTATCCGGGACGTGGACGCAGAGGCGATACTCCTCAAGGACCGTATGGCGCAGGTCTGCGACGCATCCATGAGGCGAATAGGCGACGCAACTCCGCGGCGATCAGCCTATTGGTGGTCGGAAGACCTGGCCTTTCTACGGAGAACATGTTGCGCCAAACGCCGCCAATATGTTCGGTACCGCAGGAGACGGAACAGGGTCGTGGAGCAGGAGGACGCGCTCTATACGGCTTACAGAGAGGCCACGCGCACTCTCCAATTCGCCATTCGAGAGGCGAAGCGGAACGCCTGGAGCGAGCTTCTCGACACCCTGGACAGCGACCCCTGGGGCCGCCCATACAGGGTGGTCATGGGCAAGCTCCGGAAGCGAGGACAGGCTGTCACGGAAGCCATGGACCCCGCGTCCTTGGACCGGGTCCTGGGCCACCTCTTCCCCAGCGGAGAGCCTCCGCCGCCGCCAAACGCGGATGAGCAAAGGGAGGAAGTCCCGGTCATCGTGGACGAGGAATGGGTGAGCGCAGTCGACAAGCTCAAGGCCAAAAATACGGCTCCTGGCCCAGATGGTGTGCCTGCAAAGGTGCTGCTTTGGAGCCTCGGGGAGATGGGAAGAGGAATTCGCAGCCTCTTTGACAGCTGCTTGAGGATGAGGCGCGTGCCAGGGACATGGAAGACGGGGATGCTTGTCCTCATCCCTAAACCTGGCAAGCAGGAGGGAGATCCGTCCGCTTACAGGCCAATCTGCCTCCTCGACGAGGTAGGAAAGCTCTTTGAGCGGGTACTTGCCACCCGTATCACAAGGCATATCGAGAGCTCCGGTCAGGGCCTCGCCGAGAGCCAGTACGGTTTCCGGCGGGGAAGATCCACCGTGGACGCCATCTTAGACGTGCGAGCCACGACGGAAGCGGCGATATCCAGAGGAGGGGTCGTGCTGGCGGTATCCCTGGATATCGCCAACGCCTTCAACTCCCTCCCATCAAGGGCAATTCTGGAAGGGCTGGACCACTTCGGGGTGCCGGAATACCTGAGGGCAACTGTCGCCGATTATCTTCGCGACAGAAGAACTGAATACCCAGCGATAACTGGGAGGACTGAAGGGAAACCCCTGACACGAGGCGTTCCACAAGGCTCGGTACTGGGTCCACTGTTGTGGAACATCGGCTACGATGCAGTCCTGCGTGCCGCCCTACCACCCGGTGTGCACGTAACGTGCTATGCGGACGACACACTCGTCCTGGCAGTGGGCAGGAAGTGGGAACGGACCGTTCGCCTGGCGGAGCTAGGCGTTGAGTGCGTGGTGAGGGCCATCAGGGGGCTAGGGCTGACAGTGGCTGGCCAGAAGACCGAAGCCATGTGGCTCCACGGGCTCCCTCTGAGGAGGAAACCACCCACCACGTGGGTGAGCGTTGCTGGCACGCAGGTCCGCGTGGGTCAAACCATGCGATACCTGGGCCTGCAACTTGACGGCAGATGGCGGTTCGAGGACCACTTTGCCACTCTCGCACCAAAAGTCGAGAGAGTAGGAAGGCTGCTTGCGTCGCTCCTCCCAAATCTGGGGGGTCCTAGGACGGAGGTCCGTCGCCTGTATGGCGGAGTGTTGAGGAGCATGCTGCTCTACGGGGCCCCTGTCTGGGTGAATCAAGCCCGAGACAACGCGCGCATCCGCCTGACGCTGCGCCGAGTCCAACGGGGCATTGCGCTCCGTATCGCGCGTGCCTACCGGGACGTATCCGGGGATGCGGCCATGCTGTTGGCCAGGTCCCTCCCCCTTCATCTACAGGCCGGAGTGGAGGCCAAGGTATTCGGTCAGGCCCGAAGGGCCCAACAGGACGGAAGAAACCTGTCCGTGGGCGACAAGGGCGCAATCCGCGCAGAAGCGGAGGCTGCGGCCACTGAAGAGTGGCGGCAGCAGCTGGAGACGACGGGGGGGACAGGGAGAGGCCGCACGACGCGACTTCTCCTTCCGGTCCTCCCGGAGTGGCTGGGAACCCGGCATGGCGGGCTGTCTTACCGGATGACGCAGGTACTGACCGGACATGGAGTGTTCGGTCAATACCTGCATGAGATAGGTGCCGAGGAAACGCCGGCGTGCTTTATGTGCGAGGGAGGGGCAGAAGACACCCCAGAGCACACGCTCGAATTGTGCCAAGCCTTCGAGGAGGAGAGGGAGGCCCTCAAAGATGCGTTGGGCCAGGACGTCAGCCTCCAGGCCATGGTCAGGGCCATGGTGGCGGACAAGGAGAAGTGGGCGGCAGCCGCCTCCTTTTGTGAGGAGGTCCTCACTAAGAAAGAAGTGGCAGAGCGGGAGAGAGAGCGGGACCTGCCTGCTAGGCAGGCTCGGCGAGAGGAGAGGAGGAGAAAGAGGAGAGCGAGAGGTGGCAGGGGGCGTCGTCGCCCCTAGTCGCCCGACGCTCTCCTATTTCATCTGATGAGCCAGGGTTTTCCGGGTGGGGACCCGGAAGCCCATTGCACGGCTCATCGTGACGCGTGGTGGTGCAGGGTGTGGTCCTCTGCACCACCACACACTTATGTTTATATTTCGGGAGCAATCCCGAGGGACGAGCCTCGACCATCGAGGCGTCAGGTGAGGGGGTTCCCGGTCGTGTGCCTCTGGAGACCCTGGGTTCCCCCTTCTCACCTGGAGATGGCCACCGCAGTGTTTTAGTGGGTGCAAGCCCCACATAACCCAGCCCTCCCCCCAGAGGGCTGGGTATCCGTTAGGGATTTCACTGCGATAAAAAAAAAAAAAAAAAAAAAAAAAAAGGTTAGGTTAGGTTAGGTTAGGTTAGGTTAGGTTAGGTTAGGTTAGGTTAGGTTAGGTTAGGTTAGGTTAGGTTAGGTTAGGTTAGGTTAGGTTAGGTTAGGTCCGTGCCCCTCGCGGGAACTGGGTAAGGATCGCTTCCGCGATCCCCCCGGGCCCTGTGAGGGGATGGGAGCTTGCCGACTCCCGACACGGCGCGTCCCCGGGTTGCGGATAGGGGGATGCCCTACCGACATAGTCGGGTGGGTAGCAGGACCCCGAAAGGGGCCTGCCGTGGACAGCATCGGTAAGGTGACCCCTCCACCGAAAGCGAGGGGGCCGGGGGTACCCTGTGTCCTTCGGGGCGGAGGGACTGGCACCCCGGGGATGGCGTGCGCCACCCGTCCCCTAACACCGGAATCTCCGATTCCGCCTCCTACCGCGCTTTGGCGAAGCGTCGGAAGAGGCGGATTAGGAGACCGGGGGCCTTGCCTTAACCGGCTGGGCCGCGAGGAGTAAACCTCTATAAAAAATCCCTAGCCTCAAGTTGCGGTACGCGGCGACGGGGCGCGTCTCGAGCTTGTCTCGAGGCGTGGTTGGTGGGTGCACCGACCGATAGCGACCAACCCCCAGGAACATGGCGAAACCTGGGGCGTACTAGCCTTCCTCAGGTAAGGCGGCTCTGCCTGGGGCGACCACCCCTTCCGACCTTGCATTGGAGGTTCTGGGAGGCTTCGGCCGAACAGAACCGTAAGAAAAAGATGATGACAAACAAAAACAAAAACAAAAAGAGTAAGAAACGAACGGACAACAAAGATGACGAATCGGCAAGAACCAAGGACACAGCAATGGAAACGGAGTGGGTCGAGGCATCGAGACCTGGGACGCCCGAGCCTTCCTCCTCCGGGAGGTGCACCCGGCAGGCAAGGGCAGCGGCGTTGATGGCGGAGCTCCCCATCTCGTCGGAGAGTGGGTCTGAGAGCGACGCGTCCTCGGACGAGACAATCAGATCATGGCATTCTGAGAGCTCGTTGGGTTCAAACCCAACTCGGAAGAGAAAGAGGGGCCGGCCGCCCACCACCCACGACTACGTGGGACTAGCGACGGCCAAACAGAAGCACGTAGAGGCCCTGCGTGCGGAGGCTGAGCTCCAAGCAGAGCTCAGGGTTACGGATCCTTCGATCGACCCTCCTCCTCTGCCGAGGTATAACAAAAATTACCCGTCAGTGGAGGCGGTCGCCGACGAATACCGGGAGCAACCGACCGCCAACCTCGGGGCGGTTATCTTAGGTTGCATGAAGACGGTCGAGAAAGTGGCCACTACTTCAGGCAACCTAAAAGGGAATTACGTGAAGGAGCTGCGGCTGGCTGCTCTCAGGGTGAAGGTGGCGACCAGTGAGTTGTCCAAGCGGACAACTGCTACTGGGAATGCCGCCAGCCTGGAGGAGGCCAACGCGCAGCTCCGGAACAAGGTATGGGAGCTCGAGGCCGAGGTTCGCTCCATACGAACGGAGCTCGAGTCCCATAAGGGCAAGGGATGCCCGCAACAAGGGCTAGCTCCTGCTGCGGTTGCCACAGAGGCGAACCCCGACACGGGAAGATCCTTGCGCAGTGGCAAGGAAGCCGGTCGATCCGCGCGGGAAGAGGATGACCTCCTCAACCGCATGCGGGAAATGGTTCAGGCGCAGCTCGCCGCGTTCCGTAAGGAATTTACGGCAGTTGCGGCGAAAGCCATGCCGCCGCCGCCCATACCTGCTGCCCCCTCTGCGAAAGCAAAGGGGAAGGGTTTGCTCACCCGCCTTTCCTCCAAGGAAAGGCCCGGGCCGAGCAAAGGTAAGACCGGGAACCAAAAACCCTCTCCTCCTGTGGTACCACCTGTGGTACCACCTGCAGCAACGTCATCTGCTGCAGTCACCTCACCCCCTCCTGCCCAGCAGGAGTCGTGGGCCGAGGTGACCAGAAGGAAGGGTAAGAAGGCGAAGAATGTGCAGGCGTCCACAGGGCCCGCCCCGGCCGTGGGACCTAACCCCACAACTTCGCCTCAGAAGCGGGCTGCTCCAGTAGGACCTAGCAAGGCCCGAAAGGAGAAGCCCCCGAAGGTGCCACGGCATGCCGCGGTCACCTTGACGGTGGGGCCAGGTGCCACCATCTCGTACGCCGAGGCCATGACCAAGGCGCGCGAGAGGGTTAACCTGGATGAGTGCGGCATAACCGACCTCAAGGTCAGGCGCGCGCTCACGGGTGGCTTAGTCCTGGAGATCCCAGGACCTGACCGGGACGAGAAGGCGACTAAGCTCGCCGGTCGCATGGCTGAAGCGCTGGGCGACGTGCCAGGCGTTAAGGTCGCGAGACCCGTGAAGAGCAGCGACCTGCGAATCACGGGCCTCGACGACTCGGTCGCTCCGACCGAGGTGATCGCCGTCATTGCGAAGGCCGCGGGCTGCGCGGAGGCTGAGATCCGGACTGGCCCAGTCCGTACAACCTCCACCGGTGTAGGCAGCGTATGGGTGAGGTGCCCCGTCGCCGTCGCTCGAAAGCTGGCCTCCGAAGGGAAGCTTCGCGTGGGGTGGGCCACGGCCAGAGTTCATCCTCTGCCCGCCAGGCCCCTCCAATGCTTTAGGTGCCTTGCCCGGGGTCACGTCCGCGTCAAGTGCACCCACGAAGAAGATCGCAGCCACGACTGCTACAATTGCGGTGTAGCGGGGCACACTGCCCGTGACTGCAAGGCGCCTGCCAAGTGCCCACGGTGTGAGGAGGTCGGTAAGCCCTCTGCTCACCGTATGGGTGGCAGAGCCTGCACCGCCCCAAATACCAGGGCGACGAAGAAGAGCGGCAAGGAGTCTGCCGACACGCCAGCAGCTGATGATGCAGCTGCTATTCCGACGGCATCACCGCCGACGGCAAATGGCCCGGAGGAGGTCATGGATGTAGGGCCCTCCAATGGCGAATAGACGCCAGGTGCCGCCGACGGCAGCTAGGCCACCGCTCGAGATCCTGCAGGCGAATGTCAACCATTCGTTTGCGGCGCAGGAACTGCTCACGCAGTCCCTTATTGAGCGAGGAGCAAGAGTGGCAGTGGTCTCTGAACCGTACAGGATCGTGGACAGCCCGGATTGGGCGGCTGACATTGGCGGCACTGTCGCTATCGTCAAGGCAGGCGCCAATCACGCGAGTGACTTGCGCGTAGTCGAGCGAGGGTTGGGGTATGTGGCGGCCAAACAAGGGGCCATCCTCCTGGTAGGAGTGTATGCTCCGCCAAGCCTCACAATGCCCTCCTTCGCCAGTCTCCTCGACAATATTCGGAACTGTGTGGAGAGGGCGGAAAGGGGACCCATTTTTGTCCTCGGAGACTTCAACGCGAAGGCGACCGCGTGGGGTGGCCGCGCCACAGACGCAAGAGGTCACGAGACTCTAGAATGGGCCGCCGGCTTGGGGCTGAGGCTCTTAAACAGAGGTTCAGTGCCAACCTGTGTGCGACGTACAGGCGGGTCGATAGTCGACCTTTCTTGGGCGAATGCTGCCGCCGAAAACCTGGTCGCCAACTGGGTAGTCCTGGAGGGAACAGAGACCCTCAGCGATCACCGCTATGTGGCGATCGGTCTCCTAGACGGAGTGCAAGGAAGGACAGCCCGAGCTCGGAAGAACCCTCGTTGGTCGCTACCAAGCGTAGACCGGGACTTCTTGGAGGCTGCCTGCTTGGCAGTGCAGTGGACGGATACTCGGCAGCCAGCTATCCGGGACGTGGACGCAGAGGCGATACTCCTCAAGGACCGTATGGCGCAGGTCTGCGACGCATCCATGAGGCGAATAGGCGACGCAACTCCGCGGCGATCAGCCTATTGGTGGTCGGAAGACCTGGCCTTTCTACGGAGGACATGTTGCGCCAAACGCCGCCAATATGTTCGGTACCGCAGGAGACGGAACAGGGTCGTGGAGCAGGAGGACGCGCTCTATACGGCTTACAGAGAGGCCACGCGCACTCTCCAATTCGCCATTCGAGAGGCGAAGCGGAACGCCTGGAGCGAGCTTCTCGACACCCTGGACAGCGACCCCTGGGGCCGCCCATACAGGGTGGTCATGGGCAAGCTCCGGAAGCGAGGACAGGCTGTCACGGAAGCCATGGACCCCGCGTCCTTGGACCGGGTCCTGGGCCACCTCTTCCCCAGCGGAGAGCCTCCGCCGCCGCCAAACGCGGATGAGCAAAGGGAGGAAGTCCCGGTCATCGTGGACGAGGAATGGGTGAGCGCAGTCGACAAGCTCAAGGCCAAAAATACGGCTCCTGGCCCAGATGGTGTGCCTGCAAAGGTGCTGCTTTGGAGCCTTGGGGAGATGGGAAGAGGAATTCGCAGCCTCTTTGACAGCTGCTTGAGGATGAGGCGCGTGCCAGGGACATGGAAGACGGGGATGCTTGTCCTCATCCCTAAACCTGGCAAGCAGGAGGGAGATCCGTCCGCTTACAGGCCAATCTGCCTCCTCGACGAGGTAGGAAAGCTCTTTGAGCGGGTACTTGCCACCCGTATCACAAGGCATATCGAGAGCTCCGGTCAGGGCCTCGCCGAGAGCCAGTACGGTTTCCGGCGGGGAAGATCCACCGTGGACGCCATCTTAGACGTGCGAGCCACGACGGAAGCGGCGATATCCAGAGGAGGGGTCGTGCTGGCGGTATCCCTGGATATCGCCAACGCCTTCAACTCCCTCCCATCAAGGGCAATTCTGGAAGGGCTGGACCACTTCGGGGTGCCGGAATACCTGAGGGCAACTGTCGCCGATTATCTTCGCGACAGAAGAACTGAATACCCAGCGATAACTGGGAGGACTGAAGGGAAACCCCTGACACGAGGCGTTCCACAAGGCTCGGTACTGGGTCCACTGTTGTGGAACATCGGCTACGATGCAGTCCTGCGTGCCGCCCTACCACCCGGTGTGCACGTAACGTGCTATGCGGACGACACACTCGTCCTGGCAGTGGGCAGGAAGTGGGAACGGACCGTTCGCCTGGCGGAGCTAGGCGTTGAGTGCGTGGTGAGGGCCATCAGGGGGCTAGGGCTTACAGTGGCTGGCCAGAAGACCGAAGCCATGTGGCTCCACGGGCTCCCTCTGAGGAGGAAACCACCCACCACGTGGGTGAGCGTTGCTGGCACGCAGGTCCGCGTGGGTCAAACCATGCGATACCTGGGCCTGCAACTTGACGGCAGATGGCGGTTCGAGGACCACTTTGCCACTCTCGCACCAAAAGTCGAGAGAGTAGGAAGGCTGCTTGCGTCGCTCCTCCCAAATCTGGGGGGTCCTAGGACGGAGGTCCGTCGCCTGTATGGCGGAGTGTTGAGGAGCATGCTGCTCTACGGGGCCCCTGTCTGGGTGAATCAAGCCCGAGACAACGCGCGCATCCGCCTGACGCTGCGCCGAGTCCAACGGGGCATTGCGCTCCGTATCGCGCGTGCCTACCGGGACGTATCCGGGGATGCGGCCATGCTGTTGGCCAGGTCCCTCCCCCTTCATCTACAGGCCGGAGTGGAGGCCAAGGTATTCGGTCAGGCCCGAAGGGCCCAACAGGACGGAAGAAACCTGTCCGTGGGCGACAAGGGCGCAATCCGCGCAGAAGCGGAGGCTGCGGCCACTGAAGAGTGGCGGCAGCAGCTGGAGACGACGGGGGGGACAGGGAGAGGCCGCACGACGCGACTTCTCCTTCCGGTCCTCCCGGAGTGGCTGGGAACCCGGCATGGCGGGCTGTCTTACCGGATGACGCAGGTACTGACCGGACATGGAGTGTTCGGTCAATACCTGCATGAGATAGGTGCCGAGGAAACGCCGGCGTGCTTTATGTGCGAGGGAGGGGCAGAAGACACCCCAGAGCACACGCTCGAAGTGTGCCAAGCCTTCGAGGAGGAGAGGGAGGCCCTCAAAGATGCGTTGGGCCAGGACGTCAGCCTCCAGGCCATGGTCAGGGCCATGGTGGCGGACAAGGAGAAGTGGGCGGCAGCCGCCTCCTTTTGTGAGGAGGTCCTCACTAAGAAAGAAGTGGCAGAGCGGGAGAGAGAGCGGGACCTGCCTGCTAGGCAGGCTCGGCGAGAGGAGAGGAGGAGAAAGAGGAGAGCGAGAGGTGGCAGGGGGCGTCGTCGCCCCTAGTCGCCCGACGCTCTCCTATTTCTTCTGATGAGCCAGGGTTTTCCGGGTGGGGACCCGGAAGCCCATTGCACGGCTCATCGTGACGCGTGGTGGTGCAGGGTGTGGTCCTCTGCACCACCACACACTTATGTTTATATTTCGGGAGCAATCCCGAGGGACGAGCCTCGACCATCGAGGCGTCAGGTGAGGGGGTTCCCGGTCGTGTGCCTCTGGAGACCCCGGGTTCCCCCTTCTCACCTGGAGATGGCCACCGCAGTGTTTTAGTGGGTGCAAGCCCCACATAACCCAGCCCTCCCCCCAGAGGGCTGGGTATCCGTTAGGGATTTCACTGCGATAAAAAAAAAAAAAAAAAAGGTTAGGTTAGGTTCCGTGCCCTTCGCGGGGACCGGGTTAGGGAACTCGGGGCTTGCCCCGAGGCCCCGCCTGGGCCCTGTGAGGGGATGGGAGTTTGCCGACTCCCGACACGGCGCGTCCCCGGGTTGCGGATAGGGGGATGCCCTACCGACATAGTCGGGTGGGTAGCAGGACCCCGAAAGGGGCCTGCCGTGGACAGCATCGGTAAGGTGACCCCTCCACCGAAAGCGAGGGGGCCGGGGGTACCCTGTGTCCTTCGGGGCGGAGGGACTGGCACCCTGGGGATGGCGTGCGCCACCCGTCCCCTAACACCGGAATATCCGATTCCGCCTCCTACCGCGCTGTGGCGAAGCGTCGGAAGAGGCGGATGAGGAGACCGGGGGCCTGGCCTTAGGGCCGGGTCGCGAGGAGGCCAACCTCTAACAAAGTGGCAGGGTTGTTTCTCCCCTACCCTACAAAAGGGGGAGACCACACATACACACATCCATACACACTGACACTCCCCTCTGGGCACCCTGCCTCGCGGGGCAGTACATTCCAGAGGGGACAACCACACGCACACACCGTCCGGGGCGGTTCCCCGGGGATTGCCCCCGCCACAAGGGGGATAGGGGAAGAAACCCCGAAAAGAAATCAACCATGGACGAAGTTATAAAGGAGCTTAAGATTAGGGTGCAGCGGTGCGAATCCGCAGTACCGGCGGGGAAGGGTGCGAAAGCAGGCCCAACCTCGTCGTCATCCGAAAACTGCAGCGTCTCGTCGGTTGGCCACTTGGCCGGCGTCTCGTTAAATGCCACAAGCGTGCCCAACACGAGGGATGGGGGAAAGCCCTCCCGAAAAGTTGACGACCTGGCTATTCACATGGACTGCACGGACACGGAAGAGTGGACGGAGACTGGAGTAAACAACCCAGGCTCAGGCGCAAAAGCCACAAGCGCGAGCGAGGAACGTAAAGAGGCCTCTCCCTCTCTCGCCATCCTCGGAGAGCGACTATAATACCGATGGGGGATCGGTTACCGTCACCTCCGACAGAGAGGACGCCGCTGGAGAGGCTAGGAAAGGCCGGCCTAGGAAGCGCGGCAAGGTCGTCAACACGAAGGCTGCTGACTTCGTCCGCCCAAGGGCTTCGGCAAAGGTTCTCTCATCCGAGACCGAGACGGAGCAGGCTCCCCCTAAGGGCACCAGGCGCAAGCTGGCCGAAGAGATAGCCAGGGCCAAAGAACTCCGCGCCAAGAAGACAGTGGACATGGGAGCCCAGCTGATAGAACTCATGGACGTGGTGAACGTGGTGGCGTCCAAGTCTAAGAATCTGCAGGGCCCCTTCGTCAAGAAGCTCAAAGATGCCGCGAGCCTCACAACCACTGGGGTCCAGGAGCTGGTGAAAAGGAGCGCACAGCAGGAGGCAAGCGACCCTACCCTGAGGCTGGAAAACCAGCGACTCAGGGCTAGAATCGCCGACATGGAAGCGGAGATCGCAGCTACAAGGAAGGAGCTGAACAAAATCAGGCTCAACCAGGAGGCCTCCACGAAGGAACCACCGACAAGGGACGACGCGGCCGATAGGAGAGTCTGGGAGGAGGCCCTTATCGCCAGAGTCTCTCAAATCGTGGAGGACAAGTTGGCCAAACATAAGCCAACGAGCGCGGAGAAGACCCCCGCCCACCCTGGGAAAGGAACCAAGGCGACGCAGAAAGCCGGCGACAAAGACGCCCAAAGGGCAACAACGTCGACCACCACAGGTTCGACCGTTTCTCGCCCCTCGGCTACCCCAGCACCAGCGCCCGCATGGACGCTCGTAACAAAAGGGAAGAAGAAGGGAAAACAGACCGGCGGAACACCAACGCAGTTTGCTAGCAGGACGGAAACCAGCGCCGTGCGCACGAGCGGTACCGGGCCATCGGACAGACCGAAACCGAAGGGAGTGGCGGCGAAGGCGAAGACCCAACCCCGCCTCCCACGGTCCAAGAACACGGCGGCAGTCACCATAACGGTACCGGAAGGTGAGGCGATATCATACGCCGACGTAATGAAGAGAATGAAGGAGAACTACAATCCTCGAGCCCTCGGTATCGAAGAAATGAGGCCAAAAAGGGCAGTGACTGGGGCCCTAATACTGGAGATTCCAGGGGCAAAATCCTTCGAGAAGGCTAAGAAGCTAAAACAGCAGCTGGAAAGCATTCTTATCGGAAGCGGAGTGAAGGTCGCCACTCCCCGCAAACTTGTGGAGATACGAGTAAGCGGCTTAGACGACTCCGTCACTAAGGAGGAAGTATCCGAGGCCGTTGCCTCCCTCTCGGGCTGCGACAAGGAGGAGATCAGAACGGGCGACATCAGGATGGACCCTAAAGGCCTGGGCAAGGTCTGGGTGAGGTGTCCAGTCGTCGCCGCGAAAAAGATGACAGAGGGCCGGTTCAAGGTTGGCGTGATGGTCGCGAAGGTCGAGCTACTCGAGAGACGGCCACTCCAGTGCCACCGCTGCCTCGAATGGGGCCATGTTCGGGCAAAATGCCAGAACGAGGATCGCGGCAATACCTGTTACAGGTGTGGCGAGCCAGGACATACCGCGTATGGCTGCGAAAAGGCCCCCAGATGCATAATCTGCGAAGGGAAAGGACAACGGGCCGATCATCGCGTGGGAAGCCCGACGTGCCTGGCCAGGCAACCCCGCAAAGGGGGTAGCACCACTGCGCGCCGCCCGAAGGCCAAGGAGCCCGAGCCACCCAGCAGGGATGAGTTACGCCCGGAGGCGGCGATTGACACAGCCGGGTAATGCCACGCCTCCTTCAAGCAAACCTCAACGGATGTAGGGCTGCCCAGGATCTGCTGATGCAGCAAATGGCAGAGCAGGAGATAGTCTTGGCGGTGGCGGCCGAGCCCTACCGCGTCGTGGAACACCCATTTTGGGCAGGAGACAACAGGGGGGACGTAGCGGTGATCAGACGTGGGGGCACCCTATGGGAGCCTCCACTGATCAGCAAGATCATGGCGGGCGACGGTTTTGTGGCAGTGAGCTGGGGGAGAATAGTAATCCTAGGGTGCTACATCACCCCCAATTGCGACATGGTAGAATTCCGTAGCTACCTGGATAAGCTCAGAGGATGCGTCCAGAAATACCTGGCGCGCCCTATCCTGGTAATGGGAGACTTCAACTCGAAATCCACGCAGTGGGGCTCTCCCAGAACAGACAGGAGGGGCGAGAACCTGGAGAGGTGGGCCGACTCTCTGGGCCTGGTCTGCTGCAACAGAGGAAGCTCCTATACCTGCGTGAGGAAGAATGGAGGGTCCATCGTGGATATCACATGGGCCTCCAGAACCCTGTCGCGCAACATGGAGGGATGGAAAGTGGAAAGCTCGGTAGAAACGCTATCTGATCACAGGTATATCACCATGACCTTGGAACAGGCGATTATCCGAGGCCCGAGCGGCGAACACCGAAGAGCAACCGCGGAAAGGGAAAGGAGATGGAAGGTGAAGACAATGGACGAGGACCTTCTGGAGGCAGCGGCCATAGCGGTGGACTGGGCAGGTGGAAGGATCGATGGATCCGATGTCGAAGATATGGCAGAAAAGCTCAGGGAAGATATGGAGAGGATCTGTGACACGGCCATGGAGAGAGCATCAGGCAAGCAGATACCTCGAAAGAAGGTATACTGGTGGACAGATAGCATAGGTGAGCTGAGAAGAGCATGCACAAAAGCCAGGAGGAAGTACACAAGAGCCCGAAGAAGGGCGACGGTCGACGCCACAAGGGTGGAGGAGCTGTACGAGGCGTACCAGGAGGCCAGGAAGGGAATGCAAAGGGAAATACGGGTCGAGAAGGCCAGAGCTTATGATTCCCTCCTAGACCTCGTGGAGACAGACCCCTGGGGGCGGCCGTACAAGAGTGTAACTGGGAAGCTGCGACCGTGGACACCCCCCCTGACAGAGATCCTCGAAGCGGACTTTGTAAAGGTTGTGATAACGACACTTTTCCCTGAGGGTAGAGAGGGGGCAGTTAGCCCCAATTGGAGGACCGAAAACGACCTGGAATGGAAGTCGGATCTGGAGATCACTCCAGGGGAGATCAAGCGGGCCGCCAAGGGAATCAAGACGAACACGGCCCCAGGGCCGGACGGAATACCCGGAAAAGCGTGGAGAATAGGTCTGAACACGGGAGAACGTAGAATCCTGGACATACTCAACGCATGTCTAAAACTGGGAAGGTACCCGTCCAGATGGAAACAGTCTCGTCTGGTCTTGATACGCAAGGAAGGCAAGCCGGCACACTCGCCATCCGCGTACAGGCCGATCTGTCTGTTAGACGATATAGGCAAGCTGTTCGAGAGGGTGATCTCACGAAGAATCACGCAACACCTGGAGGAGGTGGGCCCGGACCTGAACAGCAGGCAGTTCGGCTTTAGGACAGGGAGGTCTACAATAGACGCAGTCTCTTGGATAAGAGAATTCACCGAGAAGGCAACGGCAGCAGGAGGGGTAGCACTAGCGGTGTCCCTTGACATCGTGAATGCCTTCAACTCCATCCCGTGGGACGTCATAAGAAGAGCGTTAGTCGAGCATCAGGTGCCGAGCTACCTGAGACGCATACTCGACGCCTACTTATCGGATAGGACGATCACCTACGTGGACGAGTTCGGAGCAAGAGTGGAAAGAATTGTGAACCGGGGTGTTCCACAGGGGTCGGTCCTCGGACCACTTCTGTGGAACATTGCCTACGACAAGATCCTGGAGACCGCTCTCCCCACAGAAGTGGAAGTGGTCTGCTACGCGGACGACACCATAGTCGTGGCCAGGGGCAAGGACTGGAGAGACACGAGGCAAAGAGCAGAGGAAGCCACCAACAGAGTAGTGGAATCGGTGAAAGGTCTCGGTTTGCAAGTCTCGGCGGAAAAAACACAGGCGATGTGGTTTCGCAAGAAGGGAGGGACGGCAGGACCTCTGTGGACAACGAGGATCAGGGTTGGAAGCGCGGAGGTGAAGATCGGGACCCAATTAAAATACCTGGGATTACTGCTGGATGGTAGCTGGACCTTCGAGGCTCATTTCGAGGCCCTTGCCCCGCGGGCGACGAGGATGGCGGGGGCCCTGAGCGGGCTAACCCCGAACACCGGAGGACCGGGAAGGAAAGCCCGACGTCTGTACATGAACGTGGTGAAATCCATTGTCATGTACGGATGTCCAGTGTGGGCCAAGGCTGAAATGTCGGCCAGGAACTGGCAGACAATAAAGAGCCTGTTCAGAGGGATGGTCATCAGGACCATAAGAGGCTACAGGACGGTCTCCACGGTGGCGGCCAGCGCGTTGTCGGCCTGTCCCACATGGGCAATGGAGGCAAGAGCCATTGCCGGGGCGTACGATGAGAAGCTCCGGATACACGAGCAACTCCAGGGAGAGGAAAGACGGAGAGAGACACTGGCCCTGAAGAAGAGACTGAGTGAGGAACTCTTCGAAGACTGGAGGGCCTGGCTACTGGAACCATCCAACAGCACTAGCAGGGTGGCAACTGCGATCGGCCCGATTGCGGCAGCCTGGAAGCAATGCACGGAAAGATCAGGAATAACGTACAGGATGTGTCAAGTACTCACGGGACACGGGTGTTTCGGCGAGTATTTGGCGGGGATCGGAAAGGAGGCCAGTCCCGAGTGCCATCACTGCGCCGCGGACCTGGACAACGCGGACCATACGGTACAATTATGCTCCGCGTGGGAAGAAGACAGGGAAATACTTTGTCGAACGATTGGGCAGGACCTCTCGCTGAAGGCCATAGTACAGGCTATGACGGAAGGAGAGGAAAACTGGGAAGCAGTGGAGAAGTTTTGCGAGGGGGTTCTCCTAAAGAAGGAGGCTGCCGAGCGGCAAAGGGAAAGTACGAGAGCGCCCGGGAGAAGAGGACGCAGGCGAAGTAGGAAAGGAGGAGGTCGGGGCTACTGCTGCCCCTTCATCCTGAACTGAGAGCAGGCGAGCTTGGAAGGACACTTGTTCCTATGGCACGCCTGGAGCTCCGGGGTATTCTGGCTGAGGACCATGGTTCCCCAATGAAGGAGCTCGGGAGAGGAGTAACTGTGCACATGGCCGCACAGTCACCGGGGTCCATACGGGATCATAGAAGGGGAGCGAACAAGCTCCGAGGGGCCAATCAGGGCGGGGGCTGGAAGCATACTGCGGTGTACCCAGCTTCCCGCTCTGGAGTGTCCCGAGGTAGGCCATCGTGGGGGTTTTAGCCGGTAAGAGTCCGGCATACCTCCGTCCACTCCTCAGGTGGGCGGGGGATCCATGAGGATTTCCCCCACGTAAAAAAAAAAAAAAAAAAAAAAAAGGTTAGGTTAGGTTAGGGTAGGTTAGGTTCGCGGCCGACGCGCACCGCGGGGGGGAAGGAGCAGAGCGATCGGCCGGCAGCGGTCGCCAACAAGGAGCAACGCCTGGAGGAGGCGATGGAAGTGGTCCAACAGTAATGTTCCACATCCTCCAGAGCAATCTAAACAGGTGCCGAGCAGCGCAGGACTTGCTCGTGCAGCAGATGGGGGAGCAAGAATCGTCTCTCGCTATAATTGCGGAGCCATACCGAGTGCCGGACAATCCCTCCTGGGTAGGCGATAACAGGGGCGACGTTGCGATTACCAGGCGCGGCGGTGGTCCAAGGGAACCGCCCCCAATAAGCAAGCTAGCGGCAGGGGACGGCTTCGTTGCCGTGAAATGGGGGAGAGTAGTGGTCATCGGCTGCTACATCTCCCCCAATTGCAGCTTCGCGGAGTTCCGCGATTACCTCAAGAGGCTGGGAGGTTGCGTACGGGGTTACCCAGCCCAGCCAACACTGGTACTGGGGGACTTCAATGCCAAGTCCGCCCTGTGGGAGGCCGACAGGACCGACAGTAGGGGGAAAACCCTAGAGCGGTGGGCCACAGCCCTTGAATTGGTGTGCTGCAACAGAGGGAACCTGCACACGTGCGTACGCCGGTATGGCGGGTCGATCATCGACTTGACGTGGGCCTCGAGATCCCTAGCTGACGGGGTGACGGATTGGAGAGTTGAGAGGGACATAGAGACGCTGTCCGATCACCGTTACGTCACGATGAGCCTGCAGATGCCATCGTCATCATCGCCACCTCTGAGCCGGAGGCCGGCGGGAGGCGCCCCTTCCTCCCAACAACAGCAGGCCAGGAGGTGGAAGATCCGGTCTTTGGACGAGGACCTGCTCGAAGCAGCAGCCGAGGTGGCAGCTTGGATCCCTGCGCCAACTTCTGCAGTGGAAGCGGAACGGAGCGTGGAGGAAATGGCTGCCGAATTAGGGGCTACAATGGCGGATATCTGCGACACTGCCATGCAGAGGGCCCGAGGGAAACCAGCTGCCCCCAATAAGAAGGCATATTGGTGGACGGATAGGCTCGGGGAGCTGCGCCGCGCCTGCATAACAGCACGACGTAGGTACGTGAGGGCCCGCCGAAGGAGGCGAGTCACTCCTACCAACGTGCCGGTTGTCGACGCCCTGTATACGGTCTACCAAGCGTCAAGGAAGGAACTGCAGAGCGCAATCAAGATCGAGAGGTGCAGATCATACGACGCTCTGTTGGACCAAGTCGAGGCGAACCCGTGGGGGAGGCCCTACAAGGTCGTGACGGGTAAGCTAAGACCATGGACACCGCCATTAACGGAGCTGCTAGAGGCCAAATTTGTGGAGGAGGTGGTCTCCACCCTCTTCCCCGCAGGCAGGGAAACGGAGGCAGAAAGTTCCCCGCCCCTCCGAGCTGGCATCTGGCCCGATTGGTCCACCGACCTGGAGACGACCCCGGGGGAGATCAAGAGAGCGGCCAAAAAGGGCCTGAAGGCCAATAAGGCACCCGGACCGGACGGAATCCTCGGCAAAGTGTGGAGAGTCTGTCTGGAGGCAATGGGGCCGAGGCTCGTGGCCCTCTTCAACGCATGCCTGCGGAGCGGCGAGTACCCCTCGCACTGGAAGGAGTCCCTGCTGGTGCTACTTCGCAAGGAGGGCAAGCCGGCAGACGTACCCTCGTCTTACCGACCGATATGCCTGTTGGACGAGGTTGGGAAGATTTTCGAGAGGGTGATCCACCAGAGAATCACCCAGCATTTGGAGGAAACGGGTCCCGATCTAGACGCCCGGCAATTCGGGTTTAGGGCGGGCAAATCCACGATGGACGCGGTTCATTGGATCAAGGACTTCGTCCAGGTGTCCACTACCGGGGGTGGAGTTGCGCTCGCGGTGTCCCTAGACATCTCGAACGCTTTCAACTCCATCCCCTGGGAAGACATCAGAAGGGCACTGGTCGACCACGGGATCCCGGCATACTTGCAGAGAATCACCCGGGCCTATTTGTCAAATAGGCGGATCGTATTCTCAGACGAAACCGGGTCGCGCACGAGCAAGGACGTCACCCGCGGTGTTCCACAGGGCTCGGTTCTGGGGCCACTCCTGTGGAACATCGCCTTCAACAAGGTCCTGAAGACAGCTCTCCCCGCGGATGTGGGGGTCGTCTGCTACGCAGACGATACCATCATCATCTCGCGTGGAACGAGCTGGAGGACCGTATTGCAGACGGGAGAGGAAGCCACGGCAAAAGTCGTGGAGGCCATCCAAAACCTCGGGCTGGAAGTGGCAGCCAATAAGACTCAGGCCCTCTGGTTCGCGAAGAGGAGAGGCACAGCCACACCCCCATGGAGGACCAAGATCCAGATAGGGGATAAGGGGAAAGTTAGGATAGGCCCCCAGATGAAGTACCTGGGACTCCTCTTAGACGGGCAGTGGTCCTTCGAGGCCCACTTTGAGGCCTTGGCCCCCAAAGTACTGAGGATGGCAGGCGCACTTAACCGCCTCACACCCAACACAAGGGGACCAGGAAGAAAGGCGCGCCTACTGTATATGCAGCTGGTGAAATCCGTGATGCTCTACGGAGCTCCGGTGTGGGCTGCAGGGGTCACCACGGCCAAAAATCGGCAGGCTGTCGATGGAACGTTCAGGAGAATGGCCATCCGTACAATTCGCGGCTATAGGACCGTTTCGTACGCCACGGCGAGCGCGCTCTCTGGGTGTCCTCCCTGGATGATGGAGGCTGAAGCCTCCGCGGCAGCCTTCGAGGAGAAGCGTCGCATCGGGGAAAGCGTCGAGGACGTACAAAGGCGAAAGGAGGAACTGGCAGCAGTGAAATGCCGATCTAAGGAACTGCTGTTAGACAGATGGCAGACATGGCTACTGGACCCGGCAGGAAACAAGGGCAGTAGAGGCGCCCTGGCAGTCGGGCCCATAGCCCTCCCCTGGGCAGCGGCAGTCAAGCAGAATGGGATATCGTACAGGATGTGCCAGCTCCTGAGCGGGCACGGCTGTTTCGGGAGTTACCTGAAACGAATCGGGAAAGAGGCATCCTCGGGGTGCCATCATTGTGACGGTAGGGTGGACGACGCGGACCACACCCTCCAGGCATGTCCCGCATGGGAAGAGGAGAGGCAGGTGTTGCGCAGCATCATAGGTCAGGATCTGGCGCTCGACAGCGTCACTCAGGCCATGGTGGTGAGCTCGGAGAATTGGAAGGCTGTTGAGACCTTCGCGGAGAGTGTTCTCACGCGCAAGGAAGCAGCAGAAAGAGAGAGAGAGCGGACCCATGCGCTCGGCAGACGAGGGCGTAGGCGCACCAGAGGGGCAACAGGAAGACGGCGCAACCCGTTCATCCTGTAACGAGAGGTTGGGCGTCAGTTGGATGGGGATCAGCCCCCCCATTCCTAGGGCGCCCCTAACTCCGGGGGGCCTGACTGAGGATCAGGTTCCCCCATACAAGGAGTTCGGAGTAGGAGTGTCTGCGCATGTGGCCTGCGCAGGCACTGTGGTCGTACGACCATTTGGAAGGGGAGCTATTTAGCTCCGAGAGGCTGATCAGGGTCGGGACCGGAAGTATGCTTAGGCGTTCCCGGTTCCCGGCCCTGGAGGGTCTCATTGAAGGTCATCGTGGGGGTTTTAGCTGGTAAGAGTCCAGCATACCCCCGTCCACTCCTCAGGTGGGCGGGGGATCCATGAGGATTTCCCCCACGGAAAAAAAAAAAAAAAAAAAAAAAAAAAAAAAAGGGTAGGTTAGGTTAGGTTAGGTTAGGTTAGGTTAGGTTAGGTTAGGTTAGGTTAGGTTAGGTTCCGTGCCCCTCGCGGGAACTGGGTAAGGATCGCCTCCGCGATCCCCCCGGGCCCTGTGAGGGGATGGGAGTTTGCCGACTCCCGACACGGCGCGTCCCCGGGTTGCGGATAGGGGGATGCCCTACCGACATAGTCGGGTGGGTAGCAGGACCCCGAAAGGGGCCTGCCGCGGACAGCATCGGTAAGGTGACCCCTCCACCGAAAGAGAGGGGGCCGGGGGTACCATTTGCCCTTCGGGGCGGAGGATCGGCACCCTGGGGGCGGATGAACGCCACCTGCTCCCTAATACCGGAAACCTCGGTGGCTCCCTTCAACCACCGTCGCAGGGCGTGGCGACGGCACGTTGGGGCCATCGGGGCCGGGGGCCTCGCCTTAACCGGCTGGGCCGCGAGGAAACCAACCTCTATAAAAAATGTGCATGGTCAATGACCTCCCCGGAGGACCGGGGGCCCCTCCGGGCGTATAAGTCCCCTTCCCCTGGCAAGGCGGCTCTGCCAGGGGTGACACAAGAAGGACCGTCCACGCTCGTGGGACCAAAAATGAAGTCTTCTAAAAATCAAAAAACAAAAACCGGGGAAGGAGAAAAGAAGGTAGCGGGGGGTTCGATAGACGTGGTAGGGCCGAGTGGAGGGAAACCTCCAGTTGAGCCACCGGACGATGGCGCGTCGTCGGAGGGTAGTGTCGAGACGGCGAGTGACAGATCCTTGATGGAGACCGAAGTGGGGGTCACATCGGGAGGAGATGCCACGACGACGCCTGGCGGCATATCTTCGGACTCAAAGCCGAAGAAGAAGAGGAGAAAGGGAGGGCAGGACACACCCAGCACGCATGGGAAGCAGGTCTCGTCCTCGTCCGACGAGGAGGAGGACAAGCGCCGGAAGACGAGGCCCAAGTCCGCCCTCAAGATGGCGGAGTTGGCCGCCACGACCAAGGAGCTGCGGAGGAAGTCTTCGGAGGAGGTGGGGGCCCAGATGACGGACCTCATGGAGAAGGTCAGAGCCATGGCATCCTGTGCCAACAATCTGAGCGGGCCATATGTGAAGCAGCTCAGGATGGCGGCAGAAGTCACTACGGCCGGGGTGCTGGAACTGGTGGCGAGGACTGCCAGGAAAGAATCAGGAGACTCTTCTCTAAGGTTAGAGAATCAGCGCCTTAAGGCGAGGATGCTCGATCTCGAGAGGGAGTTGCAAAAGCTGAGGCAGGAACAGTTAAACTGCCAGAAGGCAGCACCAAGGCAGGACGATCCTGTGGAGAGGAAGGCCTGGGAGAATGCTCTCATTGATAGGGTCGGTCGACTGGTCGATGAGAAATTGGCGGCTCTGAAGCCCCATTACCCCGAGAAGGAAGGAGGGAAAAGGACAGCGCCTACGACGGCGGCGATGACATCTCTCCCCCGTGCTAAGGAGCCAAGCCGCAAAGTCGAGGGTGGTTGCACCGTCGTACGCGGTGGGGCAACTCTTGTCGATCCCCTCCCGTCCACGTCCTCTGCCACCTTTACAGGAGAATGGACGTACGTGGAGAGGAAAAGCAAGAAGGAGAAGAAAAAAGAGGACCGAAAGGAGGACGCGCCGAGGACACAGGCGCAACGGGTTCCAACTCAGCCCGCAACCAGGCAGGGAAAGAGCGAGGCTACCGAGCAAGGTCAAGCTCCCGCGAAGGGGAAACCAGCGGGATCCTTCGCCCAGGGAGCCGTGCCCAAAACGGCCAAAGGTACCGGGAAAGACAAACCCCGTCTACCGCGTGCCCCTAAATCGGCGGCAGTCACTATCACTGTCCCGCAAGACGGTAAAACGTCATACGCGGAGGTGATGAGGAGAGCGAGGGATAAAATAGATATCCAAGCTCTCAATATAGAGGAGCTAAGGCCCAAGAGAGCGATCACCGGAGCTCTCATCTTGGAAATTCGGGGCGAGGACTCCCCGGCGAAGGCTGAAGCATTGAAGCGGCAGTTAGAAGCAACGATGCAAGGGACAGGGGTTAGGGTCGCGAGACCGTGTAAGTGGGCCGAGGTCCGCATCGGGGGACTCGATGACTCGATTACCGCGGGCGAAATACTGGACGCGATAACCGTCCAAACCGAATGCGGCAAGGACGAGATCAAACTTGGCGACGTTAAGTCTGCCCCAAACGGCCTGGGTACGGTATGGGCAAAGTGCCCTGTCACGGTAGCCAGGAAGCTAGCGGAGGGCAAGTTCAAAATAGGCTGGGTTGTGGCTCAAATAGAAGTGCTGGAGCGGAGGCCGCTCCAGTGCTACCGATGCTTGGAGCGCGGCCATGTGCGAGCAAAGTGCCCGGGTGTAGACAGGTCGGGGACCTGTTACAGATGCGGAGAAGTGGGTCACACAGCGGCGAAGTGTGAGAAACCGCCAAAATGTGTGACATGCGGTGCGAGCGGCAGGCGAGCCGACCACCGAATGGGCAGCGCAGTGTGCAGAGCGGCGTGTCCCAAGGCAGGCCTGAAGAAGCCCGAAAAAGCTGTCGAGGGAGGAAAGAACGCGCGAGACGAGAGCGTGTCGAAAGGAAGGAAGAAATCTACCAGGGAGGAAACGCGCCAGGAGGAGGCGATGGACACGCACCAAGAATGATGCCACGTCTCCTTCACACGAATTTAAACAGGTGCAGGGCCGCTCAAGACCTGCTGGCGCAAGAAATGTGTGAGAAGGAAGTGGTTCTAGCGGTGGCGACGGAGCCTTACCGCGTCATGGATCACAAATTCTGGGTCGGAGATAACAACGGGGATGTGGCGGTAATACGACGGGGGGGCACCTCATGGGAGCCACCCCTGATCAACAAGCTGACAGCAGGCGATGGCTTCGTAGCTGTGGGATGGGGGAAAATAGTGGTAGTTGGGTGCTACATCTCTCCCAACCGGGATCTGGTGGTTTTCCAGGACTACCTGGATAAACTCGAAAGGTGCCTACAGAACTACCTGGCGCGCCCAATCCTGGTAATGGGAGATTTCAATGCGAAATCCACGCTGTGGGGCTCTCCCAGTACAAACGGCAGGGGCGAAAAGCTGGAGAGGTGGGCCAGTTCCTTGGGCCTGGTCTGCTGTAATAGGGGAAGCACACACACTTGTGTTAGAAAGAAGGGAGGATCCATCGTGGATATTACGTGGGCCTCCAGAACCCTTTCGCGCAAAATCGAGGGATGGAAGGTGGAGAGCGCGATAGAAACACTATCCGACCACAAATATATTACCATGGCCTTGGAAGCAACGTCGATCCGAGGTTCGGGTGGTGGCTCTGGACGGGATACCTCGAAAAGAGAAAAAAGATGGAAAATAAGGACATTGGACGAGGACCTCCTGGAGGCAGCGGCCTTGGTATGGAGCTGGACAGGACAAAGGTCCGACGAATGGGACGTGGAAGACCTGGCTAGACAGTTAGGGGTAGAAATGGAGAGGATCTCCGATACGGCCATGGAGAGAGCTTCGGGGAAGCCGGTACCGAAAAAACGGGTATACTGGTGGACCGACGAGATAAGCGACTACAGAAGAGCCTGCGTCAAGGCCAGGAGGAGGTACACGAGAGCCCGAAGGAGGGCGACGGTCGACGTCGCGAGGACTGAGGAGCTCTACGAAGTGTACCAAGAAGCTAGGAAAGCTACGCAGAGGGTTATAAGGACCGAGAAGGCCAGAGCCTACGATGGCCTCCTGGACCTGGTGGAATCAGATCCTTGGGGGCGGCCATACAAGTGTGTGACTGGGAAGTTACGCCCATGGACCCCCCCACTGACGGAAGTCCTGGAGGTGGAGTTCGTGAAGCAGATCGTTAGAAACCTTTTCCCCGAAGGCGGAAACGAGCGGAGGCCGGATAGCTCTCTGAGCCAATGGCTGGAGGGGGGTGCGGAATGGCAGCCGGATTGGGAGATCACTACTGTGGAGTTAAAGCACGCTGCCAAGGGACTCAAGACAAACACTGCCCCAGGACCTGACGGAATCCCTGGTAAAGTGCTGAAAGCATGTCTAAGAGCCGGAGGCCACAGAATCCTGGATAACCTCAACGCGTGCCTAAAAACGGGCAGATTCCCGACAAGATGGAAGCAGGCCTATCTGGTACTGGTACAGAAGGACGGCAAGCCGGCGGAATCTCCATCCGCGTATAGGCCGATCTGCCTGCTGGACGATGTAGGGAAGTTGTTCGAGAAAGTAATCTCGCTGCGAATCTCTAAACATCTAGAGGAGGAGGGCCCTGATCTGAGCAGCCGACAGTTCGGCTTTAGAGCGGGTAGGTCGACGATGGACGCGGTCTTGTGGATCAGAGAATTCACCGAGCAGGCCACGTCAGCAGGAGGGGTGGCATTGGCGGTATCTCTAGATATTGCCAATGCTTTTAATTCCATTCCATGGGACGGCATACGTAGCGCGCTCGTGGAGCATCAGGTTCCGTTGTACTTGAGGCGTATCATCGACTCCTACCTTTCGGATAGGACGATAGCATACGTGGACGAGACGGGAAGAAGAGCAGAGAGACCCGTGAATCGGGGCGTGCCGCAGGGGTCGGTCCTCGGGCCACTCCTGTGGAACATCGCCTTCAACAAGGTCCTGGAGACAGCTCTCCCCGCGGATGTAGGGGTCGTCTGCTACGCAGACGATACCCTCATCATCGCGCGTGGATCGAGCTGGAGGTCTGTACTGCATACGGGACAGGAAGCCACGGCAAAAGTCGTGGAGGTTATCGAAAGCCTCGGGCTCGAAGTAGCGGCCAGTAAGACGCAGGCCATCTGGTTCGCGAAGAAGAGAAGTACAGCCAAACCCCCTTGGAGGACCAAGATCAAAATAGGGGACAAGGGAGAAGCTTGCATCGGGACCCAGATCAAGTACCTGGGACTCCTCTTGGACGCACAGTGGTCCTTCGAGGCCCACTTCGAGGCCCTGGCCCCCAGGGCAACGAGGGTGGCGGGAGCCCTCAGTCGGTTAACCCCGAACACCAGAGGACCGGGAAGGAAGGCCCGACGCCTGTACACGAACGTGGTTAGGTCCATAGTTATGTACGGTGCCCCAATATGGGCCAAAGGCGGGATGCTGACTGCAAACAGGCATAAAATCACGAGCCTGTTCAGGGTAATGGCCCTTAGAACGGTAAGAGGATACAGGACGGTGTCAACGGTAGCTGCCAGCGCGCTGTCAGGCTGCCCCACATGGGCTATGGAGGCTGAAGCCATTGCTGGAGCATACGAGGAGAAGCTCCGAGTATGTGATGGCCTAGTGGGAGAGGCAAGACGGAAGGAGACACTGGACGTGAAAAAGCGGCTAAGTGAAGGACTCTTCCTAAGCTGGAGAGACTGGCTGTTGGAACCATCCAACAGCAACAACAGGGTAGCAGCAGCGATTGGTCCGGTCGCAGCATCTTGGAGGCAAGGCACACTGAGTCTCGGCGTGACGTACCGGATGTGCCAGATTTTGACGGGACACGGGTGTTTCGGCGAATACCTGGCGCGAATCGGTAAGGAGGCCAGCCCCGTATGTCATCAATGCGGGGCCGCAATGGACGACGCGGATCATACGCTTCGAGTATGCGCCGCCTGGGAGGACGACAGGGATGTACTCGTAAGTACGATTGGCCAGGACCTCACACTCAAGGCCGTAGTCCACGCTATGACCGAGAGAGAGGAGAGCTGGAAGGCCGTAGAAATGTTCTGTGAGAAGGTCCTCCAGATGAAGGAGGCAGCAGAGAGAACGAGAGAAAGGACGGGAGCGCCCGGAAGAAGAGGACGTCGCCGTCGAGCTCGAATGGGTGGTGGACAATGGGGCAATCGCTGCCCCTTTATCCTACAGTAAGAGAGAGCAGGTGACTCCGGAAGAACACCGACCCGACGATTCACCTGGTGCTCCGGGGGGTCCCCTGGCTGAGGACCAGCGACTCTCCTAAAAGGAGCGGAGGAATAGAAATGGCTGTGCATGTGGCTTGGACAGTCATTGGGGTCCATTTCAAATGGGCCCATTGGAGGGAGAGCCGTGAGGTTCTGTGGGGCCGATCAGGGCGGGGGCTGGAAGTATACTTGCGTGTTCCCAGCTTCCCGCCTTGGGGGGTTCCGAGGTAGGCCACCGTGGGGGTTTTAGCCGGTAAGAGTCCGGCATACCCCCGCCCACTCCTCAGGTGGGCGGGGGATCCATGAGGATTTCCCCCACGAAAAAAAAAAAAAAAAAAAAAAAAAAAAAAAGGTTAGGTTAGGTTAGGTTAGGTTAGGTTAGGTTAGGTTAGGTTAGGTTAGGTTAGGTTAGGTTCCGTGCCCTTCGCGGGGACCGGGTTAGGGAACTCGGGGCTTGCCCCGAGGCCCCGCCTGGGCCCTGTGAGGGGATGGGAGTTTGCCGACTCCCGACACGGCGCGTCCCCGGGTTGCGGATAGGGGGATGCCCTACCGACATAGTCGGGTGGGTAGCAGGACCCCGAAAGGGGCCTGCCGTGGACAGCATCGGTAAGGTGACCCCTCCACCGAAAGCGAGGGGGCCGGGGGTACCCTGTGTCCTTCGGGGCGGAGGGACTGGCACCCTGGGGATGGCGTGCGCCACCCGTCCCCTAACACCGGAATATCCGATTCCGCCTCCTACCGCGCTGTGGCGAAGCGTCGGAAGAGGCGGATGAGGAGACCGGGGGCCTGGCCATAGGGCCGGGTCGCGAGGAGGCCAACCTCTAACAAAGTGGCAGGGTTGTTTCTCCCTTACCCTACAAAAGGGGGAGACCACACATACACACATCCATACACACTGACACTCCCCTCTGGGCACCCTGCCTCGCGGGGCAGTACATTCCAGAGGGGACAACCACACGCACACACCGTCCGGGGCGGTTCCCCGGGGATTGCCCCCGCCACAAGGGGGATAGGGGAAGAAACCCCGAAAAGAAATCAACCATGGACGAAGTTATAAAGGAGCTTAAGATTAGGGTGCAGCGGTGCGAATCCGCAGTACCGGCGGGGAAGTGTGCGAAAGCAGGCCCAACCTCGTCGTCATCCGAAAACTGCAGCGTTTCGTCGGTTGGCCACTTGGCCGGCGTCTCGTTAAATGCCACAAGCGTGCCCAACACGAGGGATGGGGGAAAGCCCTCCCGAAAAGTTGATGACCTGGCTATTCACATGGACTGCATGGACACGGAAGAGTGGACGGAGACTGGAGTAAACAACCCAGGCTCAGGCGCAAAAGCCACAAGCGCGAGGAACGTAAAGAGGCCTCTCCCTCTCTCGCCATCCTCGGAGAGCGACTATAATACCGATGGGGGATCGGTTACCGTCACCTCCGACAGAGAGGACGCCGGTGGAGAGGCTAGGAAAGGCCGGCCTAGGAAGCGCGGCAAGGTCGTCAACACGAAGGCTGCTGACTTCGTCCGCCGAAGGGCTTCGGCAAAGGTTCTCTCATCCGAGACCGAGACGGAGCAGGCTCCCCCTAAGGGCACCAGGCGCAAGCTGGCCGAAGAGATAGCCAGGGCCAAAGAACTCCGCGCCAAGAAGACAGTGGACATGGGAGCCCAGCTGATAGAACTCATGGACGTGGTGAACGTGGTGGCGTCCAAGTCCAAGAATCTGCAGGGCCCCTTCGTCAAGAAGCTCAAAGATGCCGCGAGCCTCACAACCACTGGGGTCCAGGAGCTGGTGAAAAGGAGCGCACAGCAGGAGGCAAGCGACCCTACCCTGAGGCTGGAAAACCAGCGACTCAGGGCTAGAATCGCCGACATGGAAGCGGAGATCGCAGCTACAAGGAAGGAGCTGAACAAAATCAGGCTCAACCAGGAGGCCTCCATGAAGGAACCACCGACAAGGGACGACGCGGCCGATAGGAGAGTCTGGGAGGAGGCCCTTATCGCCAGAGTCTCTCAAATCGTGGAGGACAAGTTGGCCAAACATAAGCCAACGAGCGCGGAGAAGATCCCCGTCCACCCTGGGAAAGGAACCAAGGCGACGCAGAAAGCCGGCGACAAAGACGCCCAAAGGGCAACAACGTCGACCACCACAGGTTCGACCGTTTCTCGCCCCTCGGCTACCCCAGCACCAGCGCCCGCATGGACGCTCGTAACAAAAGGGAAGAAGAAGGGAAAACAGATCGGCGGAACACCAACGCAGTTTGCCAGCAGGACAGAAACCAGCGCCGTGCGCACGAGCGGTACCGGGCCATCGGACAGACCGAAACCGAAGGGAGTGGCGGCGAAGGCGAAGACCCAACCCCGCCTCCCACGGTCCAAGAACACGGCGGCAGTCACCATAACGGTGCCTGAGGGAGGAGCAATCTCCTATGCGGAGGTGATGAAAACGGCTAAGGCGAACATCGACCTGCAAGCGTTGGACATCGCAGCGATCAGACCCAAAAGGGCCGTGACAGGAGCATTGATCCTAGAGATCCCGGGTGCGGGCTCGCCGGACAAGGCCAAATTGCTCAAACAACAGCTGGAGCGTACCCTGGTAGGAACGGGAGTTAGGGTCGCCACACCCTGTAAGCTCGTCGATCTTCGCATCGGGGACCTTGATGACTCGGTCACCCCCGAGGAAGTGGTGAGGACCATAGCCTCCCTGACAGACTGCCCCAGGGAGCAGGTCAGGTCTGGCGAGGTGAAGAAGGGTCCCAGGGGCCTGGGCACAATTTGGGTGAGATGCCCAATCACGGCCGCGAAGAAGGTAACGGAGGCACCCTTCAAAATCGGCTGGGTAGTGGCTCGCGTTGAGGTGCTGGAGAGAAGACCCCTCCAGTGCTACAGATGCCTGGAGTGGGGGCACGTTCGTGCTAAATGTTCGAACAAGGAACGGGCGGACACCTGCTATAGGTGTGGCGTAGTGGGGCATCTCGCAGCTGGCTGCGAGAAGCCACCCAGCTGCATCGTCTGCGCGGAGACGGGACGACGAGCGCATCACCGCCTAGGAAGTTCGGCATGCGCGTCCAAGCATCCCACTAAAGGTGGGAAAGGGGGCAAACCGCCCACCAACCCGCGGCCGACGCGCACCGCGGGGGGGAAGGAGCAGAGCGATCGGCCGGCAGCGGTCGCCAACAAGGAGCAACGCCTGGAGGAGGCGATGGAAGTGGCCCAACAGTAATGTTCCACATCCTCCAGAGCAATCTAAACAGGTGCCGAGCAGCGCAGGACTTGCTCGTGCAGCAGATGGGGGAGCAAGAATCGTCTCTCGCTATAATTGCGGAGCCATACCGAGTGCCGGACAATCCCTCCTGGGTAGGCGATAACAGGGGCGACGTTGCGATTACCAGGCGCGGCGGTGGTCCAAGGGAACCGCCCCCAATAAGCAAGCTAGCGGCAGGGGACGGCTTCGTTGCCGTGAAATGGGGGAGAGTAGTGGTCATCGGCTGCTACATCTCCCCCAATTGCAGCTTCGCGGAGTTCCGCGATTACCTCAAGAGGCTGGGAGGTTGCGTACGGGGTTACCCAGCCCAGCCAACACTGGTACTGGGGGACTTCAATGCCAAGTCCGCCCTGTGGGAGGCCGACAGGACCGACAGTAGGGGGAAAACCCTAGAGCGGTGGGCCACAGCCCTTGAATTGGTGTGCTGCAACAGAGGGAACCTGCACACGTGCGTACGCCGGTATGGCGGGTCGATCATCGACTTGACGTGGGCCTCGAGATCCCTAGCTGACGGGGTGACGGATTGGAGAGTCGAGAGGGACATAGAGACGCTGTCCGATCACCGTTACGTCACGATGAGCCTGCAGATGCCATCGTCATCATCGCCACCTCTGAGCCGGAGGCCGGCGGGAGGCGCCCCTTCCTCCCAACAACAGCAGGCCAGGAGGTGGAAGATCCGGTCTTTGGACGAGGACCTGCTCGAAGCAGCAGCCGAGGTGGCAGCTTGGATCCCTGCGCCAACTTCTGCAGTGGAAGCGAAACGGAGCGTGGAGGAAATGGCTGCCGAATTAGGGGCTACAATGGCGGATATCTGCGACACTGCCATGCAGAGGGCCCGAGGGAAACCAGCTGCCCCCAATAAGAAGGCATATTGGTGGACGGATAGGCTCGGGGAGCTGCGCCGCGCCTGCATAACAGCACGACGTAGGTACGTGAGGGCCCGCCGAAGGAGGCGAGTCACTCCTACCAACGTGCCGGTTGTCGACGCCCTGTATACGGTCTACCAAGCGTCAAGGAAGGAACTGCAGAGCGCAATCAAGATCGAGAGGTGCAGATCATACGACGCTCTGTTGGACCAAGTCGAGGCGAACCCGTGGGGGAGGCCCTACAAGGTCGTGACGGGTAAGCTAAGACCATGGACACCGCCATTAACGGAGCTGCTAGAGGCCAAATTTGTGGAGGAGGTGGTCTCCACCCTCTTCCCCGCAGGCAGGGAAACGGAGGCAGAAAGTTCCCCGCCCCTCCGAGCTGGCATCTGGCCCGATTGGTCCTCCGACCTGGAGACGACCCCGGGGGAGATCAAGAGAGCGGCCAAAAAGGGCCTGAAGGCCAATAAGGCACCCGGACCGGACGGAATCCTCGGCAAAGTGTGGAGAGTCTGTCTGGAGGCAATGGGGCCGAGGCTCGTGGCCCTCTTCAACGCATGCCTGCGGAGCGGCGAGTACCCCTCGCACTGGAAGGAGTCCCTGCTGGTGCTACTTCGCAAGGAGGGCAAGCCGGCAGACGTACCCTCGTCTTACCGACCGATATGCCTGTTGGACGAGGTTGGGAAGATTTTCGAGAGGGTGATCCACCAGAGAATCACCCAGCATTTGGAGGAAACGGGTCCCGATCTAGACGCCCGGCAATTCGGGTTTAGGGCGGGCAAATCCACGATGGACGCGGTTCATTGGATCAAGGACTTCGTCCAGGTGTCCACTACCGGGGGTGGAGTTGCGCTCGCGGTGTCCCTAGACATCTCGAACGCTTTCAACTCCATCCCCTGGGAAGACATCAGAAGGGCACTGGTCGACCACGGGATCCCGGCATACTTGCAGAGAATCACCCGGGCCTATTTGTCAAATAGGCGGATCGTATTCTCAGACGAAACCGGGTCGCGCACGAGCAAGGACGTCACCCGCGGTGTTCCACAGGGCTCGGTTCTGGGGCCACTCCTGTGGAACATCGCCTTCAACAAGGTCCTGAAGACAGCTCTCCCCGCGGATGTGGGGGTCGTCTGCTACGCAGACGATACCATCATCATCTCGCGTGGAACGAGCTGGAGGACCGTATTGCAGACGGGAGAGGAAGCCACGGCAAAAGTCGTGGAGGCCATCCAAAACCTCGGGCTGGAAGTGGCAGCCAATAAGACTCAGGCCCTCTGGTTCGCGAAGAGGAGAGGCACAGCCACACCCCCATGGAGGACCAAGATCCAGATAGGGGACAAGGGGAAAGTTAGGATAGGCCCCCAGATGAAGTACCTGGGACTCCTCTTAGACGGGCAGTGGTCCTTCGAGGCCCACTTTGAGGCCTTGGCCCCCAAAGTACTGAGGATGGCAGGCGCACTTAACCGCCTCACACCCAACACAAGGGGACCAGGAAGAAAGGCGCGCCTACTGTATATGCAGCTGGTGAAATCCGTGATGCTCTACGGAGCTCCGGTGTGGGCTGCAGGGGTCACCACGGCCAAAAATCGGCAGGCTGTCGATGGAACGTTCAGGAGAATGGCCATCCGTACAATTCGCGGCTATAGGACCGTTTCGTACGCCACGGCGAGCGCGCTCTCTGGGTGTCCTCCCTGGATGATGGAGGCTGAAGCCTCCGCGGCAGCCTTCGAGGAGAAGCGTCGCATCGGGGAAAGCGTCGAGGACGTACAAAGGCGAAAGGAGGAACTGGCAGCAGTGAAATGCCGATCTAAGGAACTGCTGTTAGACAGATGGCAGACATGGCTACTGGACCCGGCAGGAAACAAGGGCAGTAGAGGCGCCCTGGCAGTCGGGCCCATAGCCCTCCCCTGGGCAGCGGCAGTCAAGCAGAATGGGATATCGTACAGGATGTGCCAGCTCCTGAGCGGGCACGGCTGTTTCGGGAGTTACCTGAAACGAATCGGGAAAGAGGCATCCTCGGGGTGCCATCATTGTGACGGTAGGGTGGACGACGCGGACCACACCCTCCAGGCATGTCCCGCATGGGAAGAGGAGAGGCAGGTGTTGCGCAGCATCATAGGTCAGGATCTGGCGCTCGACAGCGTCACTCAGGCCATGGTGGTGAGCTCGGAGAATTGGAAGGCTGTTGAGACCTTCGCGGAGAGTGTTCTCACGCGCAAGGAAGCAGCAGAAAGAGAGAGAGAGCGGACCCATGCGCTCGGCAGACGAGGGCGTAGGCGCACCAGAGGGGCAACAGGAAGACGGCGCAACCCGTTCATCCTGTAACGAGAGGTTGGGCGTCAGTTGGATGGGGATCAGCCCCCCCATTCCTAGGGCGCCCCTAACTCCGGGGGGCCTGACTGAGGATCAGGTTCCCCCATACAAGGAGTTCGGAGTAGGAGTGTCTGCGCATGTGGCCTGCGCAGGCACTGTGGTCGTACGACCATTTGGAAGGGGAGCTATTTAGCTCCGAGAGGCTGATCAGGGTCGGGACCGGAAGTATGCTTAGGCGTTCCCGGTTCCCGGCCCTGGAGGGTCTCATTGAAGGTCATCGTGGGGGTTTTAGCTGGTAAGAGTCCAGCATACCCCCGTCCACTCCTCAGGTGGGCGGGGGATCCATGAGGATTTCCCCCACGGAAAAAAAAAAAAAAAAAAAAAAAAAAAAAAAAAAAAAAAAAAAAGGTTAGGTTAGGTTAGGTTAGGTTAGGTTAGGTTAGGTTAGGTTAGGTTAGGTTAGGTTAGGTTAGGTTAGGTTAGGTTAGGTTAGGTTAGGTTGTACACAAGATCCCGTAGGAGGCGTGCGCGGAACACCGAGCGCGAGGACCAGCTGTACGCGGCTTATAGGGAATCTGTGTGCGCCCTGCAGCAGGCTATTCGGGAGGCAAAGACACGGGCCTGGACTGAGTTGCTCGGCACCCTGGACGACGACCCATGGGGCCGCCCGTACCGGATTGTGCTGGGAAAACTCCGCCAGAGAAGTCAGGCCGTCACAGAGCAGATGGAGCCTGCTACGGTGACGAGGGTTCTCGATCACCTCTTTCCCAGTGGCGAACCTCCATCCTTGCCGACCACGAGGCCACTGGTGGACCAGGAAGTACCGCCCATAACAGACGAGGAGTGGTGGAGGGCGACCGGAAACAAGAAGCCCAAGAACACGGCCCCCGGCCCAGATGGTGTTCCAGCCAAGGTACTCCGATGGTGTCTCGGGGAGCTGGGGCAGAGGATCCGCAACCTCTGCGACGAGTGCCTGCGACTTCATCGGGTGCCTGCAGGTTGGAAGACAGGACTGCTCGTCCTGATTCCGAAACCTGGAAAGGAAGCAGGAGAGCCGTCGGCGTACAGGCCGATCTGCCTGCTCGATGAGGTCGCCAAGCTGTTCGAGCGGATAGTGTCCTTTCGCATCGAGCAACACTTCGCCAGCGTTGGGATGAACCTTGCCGACTGCCAGTATGGGTTTCGGCGAGGAATATCAACCATCGACGCCGTCACCAGCGTCCGCAGCATGGCGGAATCAGTGGTGTTAGAGGGAGGGGTGATGTTGGCGATTTCCTTGGACATCGCCAACGCGTTTAACACGCTCCCGGGCAGCGCGATCATAACAGGTCTCGAGCACTTCAGGGTCCCGGCGTACCTGAGAGAAGTGGTGGTCGACTACCTCCGCGGAAGGGCGGTGGAGTTCACCCTCAAGGATGGTGCACGCGGACGCAGGGAGCTGTCGCGGGGTGTCCCGCAGGGGTCGGTTTTGGGCCCTCTCCTGTGGGACATAGGCTACGATGCCGTCTTGCGGGTGGCCCTACCGCTGGGTGTCAGCATAACATGCTATGCTGATGACACGCTGGTGCTGGCGGCTGGTAGGAAGTGGGGCCGCACGGTCCGACTTGCCGAGCTAGGGGCGGAATGCGTGGTAAGTGCCATCCGGAGCTTAGGCCTCGCGGTCGCCGGGCAGAAAACGGAAGCCATGTGGTTTCACGGGCTACCCCTCACGCGAAACCCCCCGATCACGTGGGTGAGGGTGGCTGGCACGTACCTGCGTGTGGGAAGTCGCATGAGGTACCTCGGCCTCGACCTGGATGGCAGGTGGCGATTCGAGGACCACTTCGCTACACTTGGCCCTAAGGTCGAGAAGGTAGGGCGCTTACTCGGCTCTCTTCTCCCAAACATGGGAGGCCCCCGGACTGAGGTGCGCCGCCTATATGGAACGGTGCTGCGAAGCATGCTTCTGTACGGGGCTCCGGTCTGGGCGGAGGAAGCCCGAAGGTACAGGCGTATACGCCAAGAGTTGCGACGGGTCCAGCGCGGCATAGCACTTAGAATTGCCAGGGCGTACAGAGACGTGTCGGGGGACGCGGCTTTGCTCTTGGCAAGAACGCTCCCCCTCGAGCTGCAGGCCAGTGCTGACGCCGAGGTGTTTTGCCAGGTTCGCCACGCCCAAAGCAGAGGGAAGGTGGTAGAAAGGGGGGAGAAGAGCGCCCTAAGAGGCGAGGCGGAAACATCGGCAATTGCCGAGTGGCAGAAGCAGCTTGAGCGGGGCGGGCCCGGCCGTGGTCGCGTGACCAATCTCGTCCTGCCTACTCTGGAGGCATGGATGCGATGCCAGCATGGGGGCCTATCATTCAGGCTCACGCAGGTACTGACCGGACACGGCGTCTTCGGCCAGTACCTGCACGAGATAGGCGCGGAGGACACGCCACAGTGTTTTATGTGCGACGGAGCGGTAACAGACACCCCTCAACACACAGTTGGGGAGTGTCCAGCCTTTGAGGAAGAGCGACAAGTACTGGTAGCGGTGGTCGGCCCGGACCTTGACCTGGGAGCACTCTTCCCGGCCATGGTCGCGAACCGCGATACATGGAGGGCGGTGGCTACGTTCTGTGAGGAAGTCCTCACTAGAAAGGAGGTCGCCGAACGCACGAGAGAGAGGGAGCTACCGGCTAGGCAGGCTAGACGGGCAGCTCGCAGGGTGAGGGCGAGGAGAGGGCGGCTGGATCGCCGTGCCCGTTAAAAGGCCTGACTTTCCACGACCTCTCTTCTCGATGAAAGATTGGTCGAGTTGAATGTGCGCGTTTGCGCGCTCATTCAAGGAGTCGGGGTTCTCCGGGTGGGGGCCCGGAAACCCAAACAACGGCTCAGGGGCGTTTGGTGGTGGCGGGTGTGGCCCTTGCCATCACCAAAATTCATGAGATATTTTTTACGAGAACGAGAACACAATGTTTCCCGCGGGATGAGCCTTAAGTAACAAGGCACAGGTGGAGGTGTCCCGGTTGTGTTCCCCGGGAGATCCCGGGTCACCTCGGATCATCTGGAGTTGGCCACCGCAGTGTTTTTAGTGGGTGCAAACCCCACATAACCCCGTCACTCCCCCCAGAGAGGCGGGGTATCCGTTAGGGATTTTCACTGCGTAAAAAAAAAAAAAAGGTTAGGTTAGGTTAGGTTAGGTTAGGTTAGGTTAGGTTAGGTTAGGTTAGGTTAGGTTAGGTTAGGTTAGGTTAGGTTAGGTTAGGTTAGGTTAGGTTAGGTTAGGTTAGGTTAGGTTAGGTTAGGTTAGGTTAGGTTAGGTTAGGTTAGGTTAGGTTAGGTTAGGTTAGGTTAGGTTAGGTTAGGTTAGGTTAGGTTAGGTTAGGTTAGGTTAGGTTAGGTTAGGTTAGGTTAGGTTAGGTTAGGTTAGGTTAGGTTAGGTTAGGTTAGGTTAGGTTAGGTTAGGTTCCGTGCCCTTCGCGGGGACCGGGTTAGGGAACTCGGGGCTTGCCCCGAGGCCCCGCCTGGGCCCTGTGAGGGGATGGGAGTTTGCCGACTCCCGACACGGCGCGTCCCCGGGTTGCGGATAGGGGGATGCCCTACCGACATAGTCGGGTGGGTAGCAGGACCCCGAAAGGGGCCTGCCGTGGACAGCATCGGTAAGGTGACCCCTCCACCGAAAGCGAGGGGGCCGGGGGTACCCTGTGTCCTTCGGGGCGGAGGGACTGGCACCCTGGGGATGGCGTGCGCCACCCGTCCCCTAACACCGGAATATCCGATTCCGCCTCCTACCGCGCTGTGGCGAAGCGTCGGAAGAGGCGGATGAGGAGACCGGGGGCCTGGCCATAGGGCCGGGTCGCGAGGAGGCCAACCTCTAACAAAGTGGCAGGGTTGTTTCTCCCCTACCCTACAAAAGGGGGAGACCACACATACACACATCCATACACACTGACACTCCCCTCTGGGCACCCTGCCTCGCGGGGCAGTACATTCCAGAGGGGACAACCACACGCACACACCGTCCGGGGCGGTTCCCCGGGGATTGCCCCCGCCACAAGGGGGATAGGGGAAGAAACCCCGAAAAGAAATCAACCATGGACGAAGTTATAAAGGAGCTTAAGATTAGGGTGCAGCGGTGCGAATCCGCAGTACCGGCGGGGAAGGGTGCGAAAGCAGGCCCAACCTCGTCGTCATCCGAAAACTGCAGCGTTTCGTCGGTTGGCCACCTGGCCGGCGTCTCGTTAAATGCCACAAGCGTGCCCAACACGAGGGATGGGGGAAAGCCCTCCCGAAAAGTTGATGACCTGGCTATTCACATGGACTGCATGGACACGGAAGAGTGGACGGAGACTGGAGTAAACAACCCAGGCTCAGGCGCAAAAGCCACAAGCGCGAGGAACGTAAAGAGGCCTCTCCCTCTCTCGCCATCCTCGGAGAGCGACTATAATACCGATGGGGGATCGGTTACCGTCACCTCCGACAGAGAGGACGCCGGTGGAGAGGCTAGGAAAGGCCGGCCTAGGAAGCGCGGCAAGGTCGTCAACACGAAGGCTGCTGACTTCGTCCGCCGAAGGTCTTCGGCAAAGGTTCTCTCATCCGAGACCGAGACTGAGCAGGCTCCCCCTAAGGGCACCAGGCGCAAGCTGGCCGAAGAGATAGCCAGGGCCAAAGAACTCCGCGCCAAGAAGACAGTGGACATGGGAGCCCAGCTGATAGAACTCATGGACGTGGTGAACGTGGTGGCGTCCAAGTCCAAGAATCTGCAGGGCCCCTTCGTCAAGAAGCTCAAAGATGCCGCGAGCCTCACAACCACTGGGGTCCAGGAGCTGGTGAAAAGGAGCGCACAGCAGGAGGCAAGCGACCCTACCCTGAGGCTGGAAAACCAGCGACTCAGGGCTAGAATCGCCGACATGGAAGCGGAGATCGCAGCTACAAGGAAGGAGCTGAACAAAATCAGGCTCAACCAGGAGGCCTCCATGAAGGAACCACCGACAAGGGACGACGCGGCCGATAGGAGAGTCTGGGAGGAGGCCCTTATCGCCAGAGTCTCTCAAATCGTGGAGGACAAGTTGGCCAAACATAAGCCAACGAGCGCGGAGAAGATCCCCGTCCACCCTGGGAAAGGAACCAAGGCGACGCAGAAAGCCGGCGACAAAGACGCCCAAAGGGCAACAACGTCGACCACCACAGGTTCGACCGTTTCTCGCCCCTCGGCTACCCCTGCACCAGCGCCCGCATGGACGCTCGTAACAAAAGGGAGGAAGAAGGGAAAACAGATCGGCGGAACACCAACGCAGTTTGCTAGCAGGACGGAAACCAGCGCCGTGCGCACGAGCGGTACCGGGCCATCGGACAGACCGAAACCGAAGGGAGTGGCGGCGAAGGCGAAGACCCAACCCCGCCTCCCACGGTCCAAGAACACGGCGGCAGTCACCATAACGGTGCCTGAGGGAGGAGCAATCTCCTATGCGGAGGTGATGAAAACGGCTAAGGCGAACATCGACCTGCAAGCGTTGGACATCGCAGCGATCAGACCCAAAAGGGCCGTGACAGGAGCATTGATCCTAGAGATCCCGGGTGCGGGCTCGCCGGACAAGGCCAAATTGCTCAAACAACAGCTGGAGCGTACCCTGGTAGGAACGGGAGTTAGGGTCGCCACACCCTGTAAGCTCGTCGATCTTCGCATCGGGGACCTTGATGACTCGGTCACCCCCGAGGAAGTGGTGAGGACTATAGCCTCCCTGACAGACTGCCCCAGGGAGCAGGTCAGGTCTGGCGAGGTGAAGAAGGGTCCCAGGGGCCTGGGCACAATTTGGGTGAGATGCCCAATCACGGCCGCGAAGAAGGTAACGGAGGCACCCTTCAAAATCGGCTGGGTAGTGGCTCGCGTTGAGGTGCTGGAGAGAAGACCCCTCCAGTGCTACAGATGCCTGGAGTGGGGGCACGTTCGTGCTAAATGCTCGAACAAGGAACGGGCGGACACCTGCTATAGGTGTGGCGTAGTGGGGCATCTCGCAGCTGGCTGCGAGAAGCCACCCAGCTGCATCGTCTGCGCGGAGACGGGACGACGAGCGCATCACCGCCTAGGAAGTTCGGCATGCGCGTCCAAGCATCCCACTAAAGGTGGGAAAGGGGGCAAACCGCCCACCAACCCGCGGCCGACGCGCACCGCGGGGGGGAAGGAGCAGAGCGATCGGCCGGCAGCGGTCGCCAACAAGGAGCAACGCCTGGAGGAGGCGATGGAAGTGGCCCAACAGTAATGTTCCACATCCTCCAGAGCAATCTAAATAGGTGCCGAGCAGCGCAGGACTTGCTCGTGCAGCAGATGGGGGAGCAAGAATCGTCTCTCGCTATAATTGCGGAGCCATACCGAGTGCCGGACAATCCCTCCTGGGTAGGCGATAACAGGGGCGACGTTGCGATTACCAGGCGCGGCGGTGGTCCAAGGGAACCGCCCCCAATAAGCAAGCTAGCGGCAGGGGACGGCTTCGTTGCCGTGAAATGGGGGAGAGTAGTGGTCATCGGCTGCTACATCTCCCCCAATTGCAGCTTCGCGGAGTTCCGCGATTACCTCAAGAGGCTGGGAGGTTGCGTACGGGGTTACCCAGCCCAGCCAACACTGGTACTGGGGGACTTCAATGCCAAGTCTGCCCTGTGGGAGGCCGACAGGACCGACAGTAGGGGGAAAACCCTAGAGCGGTGGGCCACAGCCCTTGAATTGGTGTGCTGCAACAGAGGGAACCTGCACACGTGCGTACGCCGGTATGGCGGGTCGATCATTGACTTGACGTGGGCCTCGAGATCCCTAGCTGACGGGGTGACGGATTGGAGAGTCGAGAGGGACATAGAGACGCTGTCCGATCACCGTTACGTCACGATGAGCCTGCAGATGCCATCGTCATCATCGCCACCTCTGAGCCGGAGGCCGGCGGGAGGCGCCCCTTCCTCCCAACAACAGCAGGCCAGGAGGTGGAAGATCCGGTCTTTGGACGAGGACCTGCTCGAAGCAGCAGCCGAGGTGGCAGCTTGGATCCCTGCGCCAACTTCTGCAGTGGAAGCGGAACGGAGCGTGGAGGAAATGGCTGCCGAATTAGGGGCTACAATGGCGGATATCTGCGACACTGCCATGCAGAGGGCCCGAGGGAAACCAGCTGCCCCCAATAAGAAGGCATATTGGTGGACGGATAGGCTCGGGGAGCTGCGCCGCGCCTGCATAACAGCACGACGTAGGTACGTGAGGGCCCGCCGAAGGAGGCGAGTCACTCCTACCAACGTGCCGGTTGTCGACGCCCTGTATACGGTCTACCAAGCGTCAAGGAAGGAACTGCAGAGCGCAATCAAGATCGAGAGGTGCAGATCATACGACGCTCTGTTGGACCAAGTCGAGGCGAACCCGTGGGGGAGGCCCTACAAGGTCGTGACGGGTAAGCTAAGACCATGGACACCGCCATTAACGGAGCTGCTAGAGGCCAAATTTGTGGAGGAGGTGGTCTCCACCCTCTTCCCCGCAGGCAGGGAAACGGAGGCAGAAAGTTCCCCGCCCCTCCGAGCTGGCATCTGGCCCGATTGGTCCTCCGACCTGGAGACGACCCCGGGGGAGATCAAGAGAGCGGCCAAAAAGGGCCTGAAGGCCAATAAGGCACCCGGACCGGACGGAATCCTCGGCAAAGTGTGGAGAGTCTGTCTGGAGGCAATGGGGCCGAGGCTCGTGGCCCTCTTCAACGCATGCCTGCGGAGCGGCGAGTACCCCTCGCACTGGAAGGAGTCCCTGCTGGTGCTACTTCGCAAGGAGGGCAAGCCGGCAGACGTACCCTCGTCTTACCGACCGATATGCCTGTTGGACGAGGTTGGGAAGATTTTCGAGAGGGTGATCCACCAGAGAATCACCCAGCATTTGGAGGAAACGGGTCCCGATCTAGACGCCCGGCAATTCGGGTTTAGGGCGGGCAAATCCACGATGGACGCGGTTCATTGGATCAAGGACTTCGTCCAGGTGTCCACTACCGGGGGTGGAGTTGCGCTCGCGGTGTCCCTAGACATCTCGAACGCTTTCAACTCCATCCCCTGGGAAGACATCAGAAGGGCACTGGTCGACCACGGGATCCCGGCATACTTGCAGAGAATCACCCGGGCCTATTTGTCAAATAGGCGGATCGTATTCTCAGACGAAACCGGGTCGCGCACGAGCAAGGACGTCACCCGCGGTGTTCCACAGGGCTCGGTTCTGGGGCCACTCCTGTGGAACATCGCCTTCAACAAGGTCCTGAAGACAGCTCTCCCCGCGGATGTGGGGGTCGTCTGCTACGCAGACGATACCATCATCATCTCGCGTGGAACGAGCTGGAGGACCGTATTGCAGACGGGAGAGGAAGCCACGGCAAAAGTCGTGGAGGCCATCCAAAACCTCGGGCTGGAAGTGGCAGCCAATAAGACTCAGGCCCTCTGGTTCGCGAAGAGGAGAGGCACAGCCACACCCCCATGGAGGACCAAGATCCAGATAGGGGATAAGGGGAAAGTTAGGATAGGCCCCCAGATGAAGTACCTGGGACTCCTCTTAGACGGGCAGTGGTCCTTCGAGGCCCACTTTGAGGCCTTGGCCCCCAAAGTACTGAGGATGGCAGGCGCACTTAACCGCCTCACACCCAACACAAGGGGACCAGGAAGAAAGGCGCGCCTACTGTATATGCAGCTGGTGAAATCCGTGATGCTCTACGGAGCTCCGGTGTGGGCTGCAGGGGTCACCACGGCCAAAAATCGACAGGCTGTCGATGGAACGTTCAGGAGAATGGCCATCCGTACAATTCGCGGCTATAGGACCGTTTCGTACGCCACGGCGAGCGCGCTCTCTGGGTGTCCTCCCTGGATGATGGAGGCTGAAGCCTCCGCGGCAGCCTTCGAGGAGAAGCGTCGCATCGGGGAAAGCGTCGAGGACGTACAAAGGCGAAAGGAGGAACTGGCAGCAGTGAAATGCCGATCTAAGGAACTGCTGTTAGACAGATGGCAGACATGGCTACTGGACCCGGCAGGAAACAAGGGCAGTAGAGGCGCCCTGGCAGTCGGGCCCATAGCCCTCCCCTGGGCAGCGGCAGTCAAGCAGAATGGGATATCGTACAGGATGTGCCAGCTCCTGAGCGGGCACGGCTGTTTCGGGAGTTACCTGAAACGAATCGGGAAAGAGGCATCCTCGGGGTGCCATCATTGTGACGGTAGGGTGGACGACGCGGACCACACCCTCCAGGCATGTCCCGCATGGGAAGAGGAGAGGCAGGTGTTGCGCAGCATCATAGGTCAGGATCTGGCGCTCGACAGCGTCACTCAGGCCATGGTGGTGAGCTCGGAGAATTGGAAGGCTGTTGAGACCTTCGCGGAGAGTGTTCTCACGCGCAAGGAAGCAGCAGAAAGAGAGAGAGAGCGGACCCATGCGCTCGGCAGACGAGGGCGTAGGCGCACCAGAGGGGCAACAGGAAGACGGCGCAACCCGTTCATCCTGTAACGAGAGGTTGGGCGTCAGTTGGATGGGGATCAGCCCCCCCATTCCTAGGGCGCCCCTAACTCCGGGGGGCCTGACTGAGGATCAGGTTCCCCCATACAAGGAGTTCGGAGTAGGAGTGTCTGCGCATGTGGCCTGCGCAGGCACTGTGGTCGTACGACCATTTGGAAGGGGAGCTATTTAGCTCCGAGAGGCTGATCAGGGTCGGGACCGGAAGTATGCTTAGGCGTTCCCGGTTCCCGGCCCTGGAGGGTCTCATTGAAGGTCATCGTGGGGGTTTTAGCTGGTAAGAGTCCAGCATACCCCCGTCCACTCCTCAGGTGGGCGGGGGATCCATGAGGATTTCCCCCACGGAAAAAAAAAAAAAAAAAAAAGGTTAGGTTAGGTTAGGTTAGGTTAGGTTAGGTTAGGTTAGGTTAGGTTAGGTTAGGTTAGGTTAGGTTAGGTTAGGTTAGGTTAGGTTAGGTTAGGTTAGGTTAGGTTAGGTTAGGTTAGGTTAGGTTAGGTTAGGTTAGGTTAGGTTAGGTTAGGTTAGGTTAGGTTAGGTTAGGTTAGGTTAGGTTAGGTTAGGTTAGGTTAGGTTAGGTTAGGTTAGGTTAGGTTAGGTTAGGTTAGGTTAGGTTAGGTTAGGTTAGGTTAGGTTAGGTTAGGTTAGGTTAGGTTAGGTTAGGTTAGGTTAGGTTAGGTTAGGTTAGGTTAGGTTAGGTTAGGTTAGGTTAGGTTAGGTTAGGTTAGGTTAGGTTAGGTTAGGTTAGGTTAGGTTAGGTTAGGTTAGGTTAGGTTAGGTTAGGTTAGGTTAGGTTAGGTTAGGTTAGGTTAGGTTAGGTTAGGTTAGGTTAGGTTAGGTTAGGTTAGGTTAGGTTAGGTTAGGTTAGGTTAGGTTAGGTTAGGTTAGGTTAGGTTAGGTTAGGTTAGGTTAGGTTAGGTTAGGTTAGGTTAGGTTAGGTTAGGTTAGGTTAGGTTAGGTTAGGTTAGGTTAGGTTAGGTTAGGTTAGGTTAGGTTAGGTTAGGTTAGGTTAGGTTAGGTTAGGTTAGGTTAGGTTAGGTTAGGTTAGGTTAGGTTAGGTTAGGTTAGGTTAGGTTAGGTTAGGTTAGGTTAGGTTAGGTTAGGTTAGGTTAGGTTAGGTTAGGTTAGGTTAGGTTAGGTTAGGTTAGGTTAGGTTAGGTTAGGTTAGGTTAGGTTAGGTTAGGTTAGGTTAGGTTAGGTTAGGTTAGGTTAGGTTAGGTTAGGTTAGGTTAGGTTAGGTTAGGTTAGGTTAGGTTAGGTTAGGTTAGGTTAGGTTAGGTTAGGTTAGGTTAGGTTAGGTTAGGTTAGGTTAGGTTAGGTTAGGTTAGGTTAGGTTAGGTTAGGTTAGGTTAGGTTAGGTTAGGTTAGGTTAGGTTAGGTTAGGTTAGGTTAGGTTAGGTTAG